>JANUWF010001017.1:5738571-7013214 GCA_026120185.1 Voacanga thouarsii | reverse complement strand
ATTAATTTATATCTTCATAATTCTTTACTAGTTAAAATTACAAGACGAACTTTACCAATTACGTATGAGCAGTAGTTACAAAATTTTTGGCGTCCTATGAAGAGAGTAATAGACACTAGCCATTGTGTATGAATGATACTCTGAGATTACAGAAGACCCAAAATAAGTCCAACCCAAATAGAGAGGCACTTAGGACAAAAAAGAAGCAAAAAGGTGTAAAATTTGGATTTGAAGTTGGGGTGACTTGGGTTTTCCAAGGTTATAAACTGAAGTGATATGACTCTAATAATATTTCTATCTTTTTTTATCTGTTCATATTAATTACAATTTTTATTTTAAATTATTTATTTCATTAATAAATTAAGACGATATTAATTATTATTTTTTTATAAATATTTATTTTTAATATAATAAGTATTGTACACTTATAATGAAAAATAAAAATAAATTAAATAAACTTACAATACATAAAACTTTAAAATTTAATTATTTCTTAATAAAAAGAGAGATTTTTTGAGAGTAAAAAAAATGTTAATTAATTAATTAATTAAAAAATTTTATTTTTTTTAAAATATGTGAATTGATTAAAATAAATAAATAAAAAGGAGATGAAGAAAGTAATACTAATATACCGTGATCCAAGAAAAGTGCAAAAAATCACAATCCAGTGAAGTTAACTTGGCAGTTTAGTCCTCTGGGCTGCCTGCAACAACTTTGCTCCATTGTGTTCGGCTCAAAACTCATTCTCAACCAGTGACGGAGTCGGGATTTTAACCTTGGGCCAAACTAAATTTTTTTTAGCATAATTTGTTATGTGTTATGTTAAGTATTTTATGAAAATTTATATAAAAAAACATAATATCTATTAATATGAGTAGAGAAAATATATATTTCCTCCGTTCCAAATTAAGTGTCCCCTTTAACCAATTGTGCGGGTATTAAAAAAAGTAGATTTTTTAGTTAATTAAATATTCTTTTCTATTTTTACCCTTAAAACTCAATGATAAGTATACAAAACTCTAAAATTTTGATGTATTAACTCTAACTTGTTTCTCTCTCTTGAGTATTTAATTCTTTATAAAAAGTGGGTCAAAATATTATAATTTAATTACTACTGTATTCAAATAGGTAGTAAAAGTTGTACTGTAGTCTGTAGTAATATTTTTTGGAAATTAACTAAATGAATATCAATAGTAAAACTCGTAAAATGAGTTTTGATTGTAGTATTTTAAATATTTTAGGAAATAGAATGCTATTAAATAAGGGTACATTTGGAAAATGAAATCTTGATTTCTTAAAGGGACAAATAATTTGGGACAAAAATTGGATTAGAAAGTGGACAAATAATTTAAAACGGAGGGAGTAGATAAATTAAAAAAGAACTATTAAAGATGAGTAATGTACTTTTACTTAAAATTGTGCACAACGCTCTTTCAAATAAATAAAATTATAAGTATAGAGTTAAAGTCAAAAGTTTCAGCAATCTCTCTCTCATTTATCTTGGGTCATTACTTGGCTCATTTATCATCAAACTTTATAATTAATGGTTTATTAAGTTCATTTATCTCAGGTCATTACTTGGTCCATATTTGTGGGAGTTTTTTTTTTTTTTTTTTAATGAACAAGGTTGTGAAAGGACAAGTTCTTAATCTTCCCAATTTCTTTAATGAAAAATCCTCCTCCTCTAATTTATCTATTCAACATAGCTTCTGAAGAGGTAATAATGTCACTCTCTTTTCTCCTAAACTAAAGAAGTTACACCTAGCTAATAACAAATTCTAATTTAATATTTAATTTGTTTGCTTTTTAAAAAATAAAATTAATAAAAAATTTCAATTCAATATAATTTTAAGTAGATTATTTTTAAAATATATTTTTTATTATTAAATTACTTTATAATCTTTATTTAAGAATTAATTTCAGATTTTGAAAAGGTCATAAATAATAGTATTAATAATATATATTACATATATTATATATAGGGGTATTTCTAAAAAATCCCACTATTCTCAACCTTTGTTTTTTAGAATGACACGCAGATTGGTTGTTTGTGATTGTGCATTCATGAATGCAACACTCGAAAAATGCAGGTTTCATAGAATGGTTTAAAAACCTGTGAATAAACTCTTCCTTCCGTAAATGACAACGTGGATGTTAGGAATCTTTACCTTAAGGAAGAAAGGGTTTGGTAAGATCCCACCAATTAGCACTTCGTCAACATCCTACCAAGGGTGAAAGCAAAGGTTTTGATAAAGAAGTTGGTCTCCACATCTATCAAAGATTATTTAGTACTTCAAGGAAGTAATGGCACCAAATGATTTGTCAAAGGTTATTTAGTACTCCAAGGAAGTAAAATCACCAATGGATTTGCATACTTTTCCAGCTCCACATCACATTCCTCTCTTTATTTTAGTCTTTTCCCCTCTCATTTTGAATGCAGAATCTTTCAAGATGCTAGTCGCTTTACAGTACCACGCACCATGTAGTAACTCTAGCAGACATTAGTCTCTGTGATAATGTTTTGGCTTTGCAAGCGGGAAAGCAGATGTGGGGAAAGTGAAAAGTGCAGAAGATTGAATATTATAGTAAATCTTTGTTCCATAACCACGGGATTCTGATATTTAAAAGATCCTATAAATGTGTGTTCAGAAGGATACCACTTTTTACTATATTCCAAATGTTCTTATCAACTCACTGCAGTGGCCTTTGTTGCAACTGGAGTTCACTCTCTATCCGAGTCAATGGAAGGGATAGACAAAAGAGTATTTTACACAAAAAGCCATGCAAGCAATCTTGAAAGTATGGTAGGATTGTTTGTTTCCCATTGTTATCTTATGCAGAATCAGCCAATGACAACTTATTTTTGTTTTGCGTTTTGCTTTTCGAATTGGTACAATATGTGTAGAATTTGATCAAGAGCAAATAGCACAAAAAATGGAGAACTATCACAAAAGATGAAAGAATGAAAGCGGCTGAAGAGGAAAACTTTCTTCCTTGTATTGAATATTGATCACCAATCTGGTTTATATACACACGGAACTCAAAAGAGAATTAATTATAGAAGAAAAGAAATGAATTACAAAGGAAACTATAATTAACAGCTGGCAACTTCTGCATCTTCTCTAAGGGAAATGGCGGCATCAATCGGGATCAAAAGAAACAACAAATGAGGAAGCTGATGTCTTGTTCTTGTGATAACTGCCATTAAATGATTTGGCAGCCACGTTGGCTAAACTAGCTGAGTCGGACAACAACGTGGCAACTAAAGTAACATCTGCCTCTGTGTTGGCAATTTCAACAGCCCCCCGCAAGCTGGAAGCAGACAAGACTCCAAGATGAGACAATAAAAGATGGAAGGAAGCTGGTGGAAGTGCCTTGGTAAAAATGTCTCCAAGTTACTGAGTAGAAGAGATAGGAAGTGGCTTAATGATTCCAGCTTGATATAGATCACGAATGAAGTGACAATCTAGTTCTATATGTTTAGTTCGCTCATGAAAAACATGATTCTCAATAAGGTAAATAGCACTCTTGTTATCACAAAAAACAGGAACTGGAAAATGATAAGGAAATTGAAGTTCCTTGAACAAATGAAGAATCCATTGGAGTTCATATACAGATTGTGCCAGGGCCCTATATTCTGCCTTTGCAGAGCTTCGAGCAACAACAGATTGCTTCTTAGATTTCCATGACACAAGTGCAGAACCAAAATAAATGCAAAAACTAATAATAGATCTCCTAGATTCAAGACATCTTGCCCAATTAGAATCTGAATATACTTGAAGATTGAAATTGGATTCAGCTCGAAAATTTAGACCAAAATCTATAGAACCTTTGAGATATCTAAGAACTCGATATAATGCTTGCATTTGAGAAGCAGTAGGTGCAGTTAGGAACTGACTAAGCTGCTGCACAACAAAAGTAATGTCAGGCCTACTATGTGTCAAATACAATAGTTTGCCAACAAGCATTCTATAAAGAGAACTGTCATAAAATAAATCCGAATCTCCAGCAGCAATCTTAGTTTTACTATCAAGAGGAGTGGATACTGATTTGCATCCAATGTAGCCATAAGTTTGAAGCAAGTCAAGCACATACTTTTTCTGAGATAGAGTAATACCTGTTGTATTTCTGTAAATCTCAAACCCAAGAAAATAATGCAAGTCCCCCAAATCCTTGATTTGAAATTGAGAATGCAACTGAGCTTTGATATTAGCAATAGCAGCCAGCTGATTACTTAAAACAAGGATATTTGTAGACGACAAATTTCAAGTATGCAAATAAAACAAGAAAAATATCAAAATTTACAAAATATTTATTAAATATGAAAAGTGGTTACAAATCTTCGAAGAAGTCCTAAATTGTAGGATATATCTTTCGATTCTTCTCTTTTTTAAAAACGTTGATTCGATGGCTGAAGAGCTTGTTCTCGAATCGAACGGGATTTGTTGACGAACATTTGATTGTCAAGCCTTCGAGACTTGTCTGATGCGGAGCAAGATGAACGCCTTGTTGAAATTTAAAGAAGATTCTGAACCTTGATTTGATGACGATTTTGAACTTTGAATTTGATGGAGCTTCTGAACCTTGAATTTGATGAAACTTGAATGCTTGAAACTTGCGATACCTCTTGTTTGTTGAAGCTTGAGCTTGAGGATCTTGGGGGTGCCTTGAACCATTGAGGGAAGACCCTATTTATAGGCTAAAAATCCCTTGACTTTAGCATAAATAGTCGATGTGGGATTTTGAAGTAGCCTCCTAACAAACTCTAATAGACTTGGGTTAAGATGACCTGAGCTTAATTTATATTTAGCCCAATCTCATTTAATCCACATTATATTTGGGTTATGAGATTTTCAAAAGTCCAATTTTATGGCCTAATCCAATTTCATTTAATCCATAATATATTGGATTTAATGTAAAATGAATCATTAACAATAGCCTAATTTCAATAGTCCAATTTTATAATCCATTGGATTTAATGGACTTTTAATGATAGCCCAATTATATTAATTAATTCAAGAATAATTATATTTATTCATGAATTAATTTTAATTAATCAAGACTAAAATATGTAATTTTCTTTTAATTCTGAAAATATATTTTATCCCAAAATTCTTTGTTTACAAATGCCCCCACTTCAAGACTTGAGGAAAAATATTTGTCAAAAGAATTTGGAAATAAGGCTTGAAGTATTTAAAATATTAATTTCTCAATTTAATTATAAATTAATATAAAAACCTTTTTCAACTCCTTAATAAAATATAATTCATTTTCTATTCTTATAAGGAATTAATACAAAAGATTTGAAATCCAATTTTGAGTAAGAATCATATTTCTTCTTGAATTTAAATTCATATCCAAGTTAAAACCAAGAATTAGAGTTCTTATGGGATTTGGAAAAGGCATGCCATAATGCCTATAAAAAGATTTATCATCTCATCACTCTTTCCACGCAAATCTATAGCTTCAATTTGGCTTGACATTAACTTCGCAGCTGCTTGCAAGATTTTGGTAAGTGCCTTCCTTTTTTTTTTTAGTGGTCACTGTGACCATATGCATGCAACTGTGCTTCCCGAATTGCGGCCCACGGGAACTGTGCTTTCCCGAATTGCATGCAACTTTTTTTTTTTTCAAATTTCGAAACTGACCAAGCCGCCATTCTTGACTTTCAAATCTGGGCACTATTGAGGCTGCCTATCCATGATTTTTTTTCCTTTTTTTTAACACCCTAGCTCTTTTTTTTTTTTTCGAAGCTAACTCCATTTTTTTTTTTTTTGTGAACGCAAAAGCTTTCCCTTTTTTTTTTTCCGTAAACTCAAAAACTTTTTTTTTTGTGACACTAACTTCTTACTTATTATTATTTTAAGCTAACTTTCTCTTTTTTTTCTTTTTCTTTTTACTAGGTCCAATTATGGTGCATTTCTCAAATTTGCGATCTTCTTCGGGCCAACAACTACTAGTCATTCACGACCACGAGAATGATTCAACTAAATTAGGGACGGCTTTGATGGTTTATGAGGCAAAGTCAGGCAAGTGTGCGGGGCCCCTTCCAAAGGCGACACTCCAACGACTTGTGAACGAATGGTCAACGGAAGTCAACTTCAAGGGCACTTATTCCCAAAGGCATGGATTCTTCTTTCCTCAAATCATCAACCTCAAACTCATCCCAGTGTGTTACCTTCACTTGGACGTTGAATGATTCAAAAGGAGACCCAATGGACCTCACCACTCAACTTCTTGGGCGTGTTTCGCTTTAAGGAGAGATATTGGGAGTGGGCACACGACGTTCTAAGTCGTTGTGAAGGACACTTAAAATATGCGAAGATCTATGAGGCTGTCTATGCATCGCTTTTTACGTACGATTGCAACCCCAACGTTTTCAAAGCCTTTTGCGAAGCTTGGTGTCCTCTCACCAACACGCTCTTAATTTCAGCTGGCGAGGTGTCCATTTCACTTTAGGATTTGCATGAACTTGGAGGCTTACCAATACTTGGAACGCACTATGATGAAGTTGTTCCTCATACTGCGGAACTCACCGGTGTGGACCATGATGGCAAGTGATTCCTTCCAAAGAGTTGCGAACATCTCCTCCATGCATACCACTTGATCAAAAAGGACAACAACAACTCTGGTGTTTTCATCAATAAGTGGCTCGACTTCTGGTTCAGAAGAGCAATAAAGTATTCAGCGCCTCTTCCAAGGGAAGAAAGGAGATCACGCCCCAAGTTTACTGATAATCCATGTGGAGTTATCCTACCTCATACTGCATGGACATCTGAAGAAGAAGCTTTGTTTTCAAGGTAGTAGCTCATCAACATTGTTCAGCCATCTCTACCTTCCCGGGAGAGTCCCTACTGTCAAGTTGCAAACAAAAGTTTGTCATGGAAGTATGGCAGCAATTTTATCAACGAATTCGACAAACGCCTATGGAGAAGATCTCTTCACTTGAGGATCAAGCTTGCTATATTCTTAAAGAATTGAGCAAGGATCCTATTATTGACTTGTCACCATTGGATAATCGCTTGAGTTCTTTCTTTGCTAGAGCACGTGAATTTGACAATGTTAGATCCACCTCTTCGGAGAAAGCCTCAAAGGAGTCTCATGCAAAATTGCTTTCTGCTGCTAGCCAACACTTAGGTGATGTTGAGGCTAAAAAGTGTTATCTCACAAGTTAAATTGAAGAAGGTAAGGCCAACTCACAACGAGTTAAATCCAATATTGCTGCTCTCAAAAGGAAGCTCAAACGCTTAAAGAAAGAGGATAAAAAATATTTAATGGCTGTTGAGGAAAAGAATAGGCAGCTTTTAGAAGTAGAGTTCACCTGCTTGTCCCTTAAAGAAGAGCTTGCCTCACTCCAAAACACCTCTAAAGCAAATGAAGAGGATGGAGCTAACTTGAAGAATATATGAGAACATTTAGTAGCAATGCAACGAGACTTGGAAAATTTCAAGTTTTTTACTTGATGTCGCGTAGCACCTCATATGTTCATTAAGCAGTTGTATTTTTTTTTCTTTCTTGTAAAATAGGATTGCTTCTTTACTAGCATCAATAATATACTTCTTTCAACCTTTTCTCGCATATGTGTGTTTTGTTTACTTATTGCAAACGTCGATTTCACAATAAGTCAACACTTAATTTCAACAAATGAGAAAAATGAAGAACGATGAAAGGATGTGACTGAACTTAGAAATTTCTTCTAAGCTGCCTACGTATCTTAAGAATAACTTAAGAATCAAGTCAAATGTAGTTAAAAATGGATGGATATGGTTTTGGGGGGGGGTGGCGTTCACAGTTTTGACTCATGCGGGTTAAAAGTATCCATTTTTACCAACTTGGACTTGATGGAGTGTTTCAGTAGTTTAATCACGTACTACACTATTGGTGGTTGCCTTTACACAGTTTAAATTCATGCGGGCCAGGAGTAACTTGCAGCTTAAGCTCGTGCAGTCAAGGAGCAACTTGCAGTTTAAGCTCGTGTAGTCGAGGAGCAACTTGCAGTTTAAGCTCGTGCAGTTGAGGAGCCTTCATTTATGCATAGTATCACTTCAAATATTTGCCGTTGATCGGTCCAATTCTCAACCCATTTTCAGCAACTATCTTGTAAAATCCATTTGAGTAGACCTCTTGAACAACATATGAGCCATCCCACTTTGATGTCAACTTCTTTAGTTTATGTCCGATGATGATTAGTTTTTTCACAGCTAGAACTAAATCACCAACTTGAAAGGAACGAAGATGCACTTTCTTGTTAAAGGCTTTGGAAACACGAGCTTGGTAGCATTCTAACATTTGTTGTGCCTCTAACCTCTTTTCATCAAGTGCTTCTAACTCTTTAAGTTTGAGATGAACATTATCTTCCTTGGTGATACCTTTTTGAATAGCGATCCTCAAGGAAGGAATTTGTTGTTCTAGTGGAAGGACAGCTTTCACACCATATACTAACGCATATGGGGTAGCTTGGGTTGGAGTGCGGTAAGTGGTCCTATATGCCCACAGTGCCTCTCCAATATGAAGATGCCAATTCCTTTTTGACTTAGTAACCACTTTTTGCAACAAATTGCATAAAGTCCTGTTGAAAGCTTCAGCGAGTCCATTAGCCTGGCCATAGTACATAGAAGATTTGTACTGCTTGAATTTAAATTTCTCGCACAACTTGTCTATCAAACTATTGCAGAATGACTTGCCGTTATCTGTGATAATGTATCGAGGAATGCCATATCGATAAATAATGTTTACACATATAAAATCAATGACATTTTCCTTTTTTTTTCTTCTTTTAATGCTACAGCTTCTGCCCACTTAGAGATGTAATCTGTTGCAGTCAAGATATAAAGATGCCCAGCAGAAGACTTTGGTGGTGGTCCAACAATATCCAATCCCCATGCATCAAATGGCCACGAAGTAACTGTCAGGTGCAATGGCTTCGGTTGTTGATGTAGATAATTAGCATTGAATTGACATGCTTGACATCTTCTAGCATAATCCAGACAATCTTTCACCATGGTAGGCCAATAATATCCTATCATCTTGATATGAAAATGAAGTTTCGGACCAAATTGATGAGCTCCACATATGCCAGAATGAGCTTCTTCTATTGCTTGTACAACTTCTTCTTGGCCTAAACATCTCAAGAAGACACCTTTAAACGAATGTCGAAAGAGCGTATCCTTATAGAAAAAGAAGCGGGTGGCACGCCTGCAAATATCACTCCGTTTTCATGGATTATTTGAAAGTTTTCCATTTTTGAGATAGTCTACAAAAGGTTGTCTCCAATCTTTTTCATTAATTTCATAAACAAAGACAAAATGGATTTCATGCCCTTCATCGTCTTCATCTTAAAAAATAGGCGGTATGACCCATGTTTGAAATATAAGAATTTGAATTTCTTGATCATGTAGACATAAAGCAGAAGCCAATTTTACCAACGCATTAGCTTGCTTATGCTTCTTAATACATGCTCAATCGTCACATCACCCAAATATCCCATAAGTCGTCTCGCATAATTATGATACGGGATCAACTCAGGTTTCTTAACATCATACTCACCAAGTAATTGATTAACAATCAATTGGGAATCCCCACATACTTCGAGATGCAGTCGCTTCATATCAACAGCCAACTCTAATCTAAGTATAAAGGCTTGGTATTCAGCTATATTATATGAGCATCTTTTAGTCAAGGTGAAAGAGTATGGTAGTACATCTCCTTTAGGGGTAATCAATACTACACTAGTTCCAGCACCTTCACGATATGCCACACCCGTCAAAGTACATCCTCCATGGTAGGAGAATCTCAATGACAAGAACATCTTCATCAGGCAACTCATCACTTAGTTCCCATTCAGCAGGGATAGGATGATCAACCAAGAAATTCGCCAGCACTTGTCCTTTGACAGCTTTCTGTTGGACGAAGACAATATCAAATTGTTGGAGTTAAAGGTACCACCTTGCTAAACGATTAGATAGTACATGCTTTGTCATGACATACTTTATAAGATTAGCCTTGGAAATAAGGCGTACAATATGTGCTTGAAAATAGTACTTCAATTTTTGAATTGCAAATATCAAAGCTAGGCAAAGCTTCTCAATTGGTGAATAATTCAACTTATTTGGTGTCATCATCCGACTTAAATAATAGAGTGCATTTTCCTTGCCATTGTCATTTTCTTGAGCAAGCAATGCCCCCACTGAGCGTTCTTGCGCAACAATGTACAAAATCAATGGCTTATCCGGGATAGGTGCAGCAAGCACATGAGGCTTCATCAAGTAGGATTTGATGCATTTGAAAGAATTTTGGCATGCTTCATCCCATTCAAATGGTACACTCTTCTTCATTAGACGACTGAGTGGTTGACAACATTCGGCAAGATTTGAGATGAACCTTCGGAGGTAGGCCAACTTTCCTTGTAAACTCTTTAATTCATGGATATTTCTCGGCTCAGGCATCCTCATAATCGCATTGATATTTGATTAGCCTATTTCGATACCTCGATGACGAATGATGAAACCCAAAAATTTTTCAGAGGTGACACTAAAAGCACATTTAAGAGGATGAATCCTCAATTGATATTTTCGGAGTTGTTTGAAAGTCTTTCTTAAATCTTGAAGATGATCAGCTCATTTACGTGACTTAACCACCAAATCATTCACATAGCATTCTATGATCTTGTGTAGCATGTCATCAAAGATCTTTTGCATTGTTCTTTGATATGTGGCTCCAGCATTCTTCAGACCAAAAAGTATCACTGTATAGCAATAGATTCCTTTTGGAGTACGAAAGGCAGTAAGCTCCTCATCTTCTGGTGCCATTTTGATTTGGTTATACCCAGAGGATCCATCCATGAAAGATAGAACTTCATGACCAGTGGTTGCATCTATCATCAGTTCAGGAATAAGCAGTGGAAAATCATCTTTTGGACAGGCATCATTTAGATTCCTAAAATCCACACAAATTCGAATTTGTCCATTTTCCTTCCTTACAGGGACACTATTCGCAACTCAAGTTGGATACTTGACCTCTCGAATAAATTTGGCTTCGATCAGCTTGTTCACTTCTACTTCAATTAATGGAACCAACTCAGGTCGAAAACGCCGTTGGGCTTGCTTTACAGGTATTGCCCCATCATTTACAGCTAAATGGTGGACAACAATTTTGATGTCTAAGCCCGACATTTCTTTATATGTCCAAGTAAAGACATCTTTGAATTCCTTCAATAGGTCGACAGAGGCCTTTTCTTTTTCAGGCGATAAGAGTGCATTTATGTAAATTAGGCGATGGTCTTTAAGTTTACTTCGATAAGAGTGCATTTAATTAGGGAGAGGATCTTCAATAGTGCCCAAGTTTACTTCTTTAAGTTCATCAACTGTGGCTTTTACGCCTTCTTCAAGTTCTGCTGGAGCATGCTCAGCATCCTCTTCCTCAGTACACTCTTCATCATAGATGGTAATGTGATTACAAGAGGCTACACTTTCTTCATCACAAGGCACATTATGTGTCATTTGTGTTATTATTTTTAAGATTCCATTGCAATTCACCACCGTTCTTGCCTTGGAGGAGACCTTGCTGGAACGTCTTGCTGGAATATCTTGCCTTTGAAGTGACTGTGACTCAAAGCCTCTTGAAAACAGATTTTCTTCTTTTCTTTAGGCCTAATCTAGTGAAGACAGATGGACGTGAATTTGTATCTCCTATCCTACAAAAAATAGATCGCGGTTTTGACGTCACTTTATCTTCTACAGTAATATACTGTACGTTGGCCCTTTTAATCTTGAGTCGGATGGGAGATGCTTGTTTGTAACCCAGGCCAGCACGCTCTTTTCCTGTTGGCATACTTTGGATAGATCCCGAGCTTTGACCCTTTTCCTTGTTGATATCAGCAGGAAGCTTTCCCAACAAATGTTGACTTTGCAAATTATATCCAGCCTTTGCTAGGAGTTTATAAGCATTTAGGTTAAATCCTTCCTCTGTACGTAAGGTTGGTAATTCACCATACTTTACTTTTGCTTCTTTCTTCGGTCGAACAAATCCTTTTATAGGAGTATTTGATTGACTTGACGGGATCAACCTTTGTAAGAGGCAAAGTAAGCCTTCCTAGTGGCTTCTTGCATGCAAGTTGCTTGGTAGAGCTCTCTACACATACAGTAGCTTTAACATCTTTGGAGAAGGTAACCTTTTTATCTTCCTTCCCTCTTGATAAATCGATCTTAGTTGATTCACCATTCTTTTTAATGTAGTACTTAGCATCAGTAATATGCGCCTCAACTTCAATGAATGGTTTATCATCAATATCTATTTTTTTCACCACGCCATTTCGACGGAATTTGAAACATTGATGCAGGGTGGATGGCACTACACCATTATCATGGAGCCATGGTTTTCTTAGCAGAATATTGTAGGAGGTCTTGACATTAATAATATGGAAAAGAGCAGTTGAAAGTATATCTTCAATTAATATATCCAATCGGAGAGTACCACTAGCTCGTTGCCCCCCTTGATTGAAGCCTTGTATCATAAGGCGACTTTGGGACAACTCATCCATAGAAATGTCCAACTCTCTTAATGTTTGTAGAGGTAAGATGTTTACTGCCGATCCTCCGTATAATAGTATCCTATTCACCCTCTATTCTTGCACGCAGCCAGCCACAAATAATGGTCTGTTGTGAGGCATTGAGCCAAGCAGCAAATCATCGTCAGTAAATGTGATCTCAGCCATATAGCTACTAAGGTCTGCTGAAGTTTCAATTCTCTCCAGGTCTGCTTCATTTATACACTCATCAGTGTTTTTTTTGCTTTCCTCATGTATGACATAGCATGAAATAATGTTGAACTTTTCAACAAGTTCCCTTGGTATGAAATTTTTTAGTGTGAGAGGTGCCGAAGATTTCTTCCAGAAAGAATCATCTACTATTGATGCAGATTTGGTCTTCTTACTTTTGATCTTCTTCACATTTTTCTTTGTGAATCTGCTTCTGACCAGTGAAGCTCCATCTCTTAAGGCTTTGGTGCATTTCTTTCTTCTTGTCACAAGCGTTCAACCTTCATCTTCGTCATGGACAGAAGGTTCTTCAACTTCTTGTTGATATATTTCGGTAGGAAGGATTTGTCTGTTAACTTCAACCTTAACATGATCAAAACTTCCAAATTTAACCTCCAAAATAACGAGTTCAACGGGAGGGATGACAACAGTTGTTAAATTTGTGGATGCTTTGTCTTCTTCAAGGACTACATGTCCTTCACGGACCAACTGCATGATCTTGTCCTTAAATACAAAACATTTCTCGATTGGATGACCAATCAACTGATGGTACTTGCAGTAGTTAGGATCATTTATTCGTCCAACTTCATTCGGGTGCTTTGCCTCCGACAACTCTATAGTTTTAGCAGCTAATAATTCATTGAATATTGAAGAAACATCAGAGTCAAGAAAAGGATATTCCTTAGATTGCCTTTCTTCTAAGGTTACATTTTTCTTTTTCTGTGGAGGATCCATCTTCTTGGTCACCTTTTGAGTTACCTTTGAAGAAATTTTTATTGGAACCGCGACTGTGGCCATGGACTCCTTTGCTTCAGTTTTAGAAAAAGGTTTGTTCCCTTTTCTAAAATCTTATTTTTCTTTACCTTTATTGGGTCTTGGACAGGTGCCTTACCCCCATGTGCGACGATACTTAATTCCATATCATGAGCGCGGATCGCCAATTCTTCAAAAGTCTTTGGCATGATCCCTTTAAGGATATACTGGAGTCCCCAGTGCATGCCTTGAATACATATCTCAATTGCAGATGATTCACTTAGACGATCTCTACAATTGAGGTTCAAATTCCTCCATCTGTTGATATAGTCCACCACTGGTTCGTCTTTCCATTGACGAGAGTTGGTGAGTTCTACTATACTGACAATTCTACGAGTGCTGTAGAATCTGTTGATTAAGTCTTGTTTAAGTTGCTCCCAACTGTTGATGGAACCAGGTGCCAGATCTGTGTACCAGTCAAATGCATTTCCTTTTAGGGATTGTACAAACTGCTTCACTAGTAGATCCCTATAAGTTCCTGCATTGTTGCACGTCTCGATGAAGTGAGCCACATGCTGCTTGGGATTTCCTTTGCCATCAAATTGTTGAAACTTTGGTGGCTGATATCCAGTTGGCATTCTCATATCATCAATTCTTTGCGAATAAGGCTTTGCATATGTGAAGGTGGATTTGCTACCTCCTTCATACTTGTCCTTAATCGAACCCATGATGAAGTATTTGAGCTGTTCTACAGGAATTATACCTTCGGAGGATATTTGAATATCCTGTGATTTCTTAGAAGTTTCCACTTCCTCTTGTACTGCAGATCTTTTTAGAGGAGCTTGACTTGTTTCGTCAGTCTTTTCAAAGCGATTGATGAGATGCACGATGGTAAGATCTTGCTTTTGGGAGCGTTTGGCGAGTCCCTCCACCAATTTCGTGAGGTGCACGAGTTGCTCTTCTAGATTTTGTGTGCTCGTCATCATAACCGGTGCCACAGAAGAAGCAGTAGAATCTTCATTGAATAAAGTTTTGGATTTGAGGTCCCTATAGGGAGATTGAGGCGTAGAGCCAGTACTTGAACTTTGGTAAGCTTGTTTGGAGATATTGGTTTTCTCTAATGAAGGTGACATCTTGCGCATTGTAGAAGCAGCATCTTGCTTCAACTTTGCAATTGCAGGTGATGAGACAATACTGAAGTTTTGAGCCTCGCTTTGTGAAAGAGCTCGAGTCTTACTTCTTGTTAGCATGCCTTGGCTTGAAGCTTGTGGAGCCTTGCCAACAGTTGTAGCAGCCTCCATGATATCAACAGCCTTTGAATGAGCAGATGCAGTTTTGCTGTTCTTTAGGGCCATTGAGTTGATTTGTACTTATATTTGAATTTGGGATTGATTTGAAGGGAAGAGATGGGAGGTAGAGAGTGTCCCACTGGGCGTGTTAGAAATTTGTAGACGACAAATTTCAAATATGCAAATAAAATAAGAAAAATATCAAAATTTATAAAATATTTAGTAAATATGAAAAGTGGTTACAAATCTCTGAAGGAGTCCTAAATTGCAGGATAAGTCCTCCGATTCTTCCCTTTTTTAAAAACGTTGATTCAAGAGCTGAAGAGTTTGTTCTCGGATCGAACGAGATTTGTTGACGAACATTTGATTGCCAAGCCTTCGAGACTTATCTAATGCAGAGCAAGATGAATGTCTTGAAATTTGAAGAAGATTCTGAATCTTGATTTGATGACGATTCTGAACCTTGAATTTGATGGAGCTTTTGAACCTTGAATTTAATGAAGCTTGAATGCTTGAAACTTGCGATGCCTCTTGTTTGTTGAAGCTTGAACTTGAGGATCTTAGGGGTGCCTTGAACCATTGAGGAGACCCTATTTATAGGCTAAAAATCCCTTGACTTTAGCATAAATAGTCGATGTGGAATTTTGAAGGAGCCTCCCAACAAACCCTAATGGACTTGAGTTAAGATGACCTGGGCTTAATTTATGTTTTAGCCCAATCTCATTTAATTCACATTATATTTATGTTATGATATTTTCAAAAGTCCAATTTTATGGCCTAATCCAATTTTATTTAATCCATAATATATTGAATTTAATGTAAAATGGACCATTAACAATAGCCTAATTTCAATAGTCCAATTTTATAATCTATTGGATTTAATGGACATGATAGCCCAATTATATTAATTAATTCAAGAATAATTATATTTATTCATGAATTAATTTTAATTAATCAAGACTAAAATATGTAATTTTCTTTTAATCCTGAAAATATATTTTATCCCAAAATTCTTTGTCTACAATATCATCCATATAAACAAGCAATGCAAGAAAGACATCATCAGTCCTTTTGAAAAATAAACTGTAATCGCCTTTAGACTACTGGAAACCAAGAGAAACCAAGTAATTGGTAAGTTTGGCATTCCATTGTCTACTGGCTTGCTTAAGGCCATATAAAGACTTATCCAATTTGCACACCAAAGTCTTCTCTGGAGTATCAAAACCAGGTGGTAAATCCATATAAACTTCTTTAGATAAATCCCCATGTAAGAAAGCATTGTTGATATCCAACTGATGAATATACCAATTGGATTTAGCTGCTAAGGCCAACATTAGTCTAATGGTAGTGATTTTAACTACAAGAGCAAAAGTATCCAGAAAATCTATGCCTTCCTACTGTGTGTACCCCTTTGCCACAAGTATGGCTTTGTATCTATCTATGGAACCATCAGACTTGTATTTGATACGATAAACCCATTTACAGCTAATGGTCTATTTACCAGAAGGTAAATGAACTAAATGCCAGGTATGATTAGCTTCTAAAGCTGAAATTTTAGCCTGCATAGCTGTACACCATTCCTGGGATTGCATAGCCTCAAAATAATGTTTAGGCTCTGAATGTAAACTGACATTGCATAAAAAAGGGGAGCAAGTAGTAGAGAAAGGTAGAATATGGGGTGTAGAAATGTTATTAACCTTGGAACAGACATAGTCAGAAAGATAAGATGGAGGAATGATATGCCTAGTTGATCGTCTGGTAGGAAGGTGTAAAGAAGACAAATGTGGCTGAGAAGAGTTAGATGCAGAAGATTGATGAAAATCAGATGTAAGAGGTTGATCAGAAGGAAGATGAGATGAAGTGTAAGGTGAAGTATAAGGCATTGCTAACACAGGTAAGTTCAAGTCAGAATTAAAAGAGGGTGGCTTGTAAATGAAAGGAAAAAGAGTTTCCATGAAAGAAACATTTCTAGATATGAAAATCTCTTTGGAAAAATAGTCTAGAAGAAGAAAACCTTTTGTAGATTGTGAATAGCCAAGAAATGCACAAGGTCTGCTTCTAGGAGAAAATTTATGTTTGTGAGGCTACTGAATACAAGCATATGCTAGACTGCCAAAGACCTTTAAAGCACTGTAATTTGGTTGCTTGTTATACAATTTTTCATAAGGAGTTTGTTGATTCAGAATAGGAGTAGGAGTGATATTTATGAGATAAATAGCATGTTGAACACAATAAACTCAATAAGCTAATGGTATTTGAGACTGAAATCTAAGAGCTCTAGCTACATTGAGAATGTGTTGATATTTTCTTTCAATAATGCCATTCTGTTTAGGGGTATAAGGGTAAGAGGTTTGATGAATGATACTTTTAGCATGATAGAAATCAATAAGCTGAAATTCAAGACCATTGTCTGATCTTAAAATTTTAATTCTCTTGTCAAACTGTGTTTCAACATAAGCAACAAAATGTTGTATCAAAAGCTTTACTTTTGATTTCTGTTTCATAAGAAAAATCCAACAAAACCTGCTGAAATCATCAACTATAGTAAGAAAATATTTGTGTCCATGAACTGTAGCAGTGTTAAAAGGCCCCCAAATGTCCATATGAATCAAATCAAAAGTAGCATTGTCAGTTCCTTGATGTAAAGGAAAAGGCAGTTTATGCTACTTAGCTAAAGGACAAATGGAACAAAATACATTTTCAGCAGGTAAAACAACAGAAGAATTAGTTTTATGTACTTATACTAATTGTTTAGAAGACATATGACCAAGTCTTAAATGCTAAAGTAAAGACTTATTGTAAAACTCATCACGAGAGAAAGCAGAAACTATATTGGCAGAAGAAGTGGTCTGATGGAGATCAAAATGATAAAGTCCTCCACATAACCTAGCTGATCCAATCATCTGACCAAGATGATGATCTTGGACAAAACAACAACCATTTTTGAAAATTACAATGCAGTTCATTTGATGATAAAGTTTGCTGATAGATATCAGATTAAAAGAAAATTGTGGAATGAATAAAACCTGATGCAAAACTAGGTGAGGAGTTAACTGAACACTGCCTATATATGAAACTTTAACTATATTTCCAATAGGCAATTTGACAGAAGTGTTTTTGGTAGGATGATATTCAGTGAAGTAATCTAGACATGAGCAAATATGGTTTGTTGCTCCTGAATCTAAGATCCAAATTGAAGAATTGGTACTTGTATTTTGAGCACCTTGAGAGGAGTGTGAAAAAGCTGGTGTAAGGCTAGCTTGGTTAATGGAATGATTATGTTCTGAATCAGCATGGGATTTGGCATTGGAAGGAAGATGATGTACCTGAGTCAAGTTCAACAATTGTTGATACTATTCTTAAGTTACAATTTTGAGGTCTTTAAATCCACTAAAACATGTGAACTAGCAGGAGCTTGATTTGCAGCATCAGAAACTGATTTCAAACCATGGCTTTCAACAGAATTTATCTATGGCATGTAAGCCTGGTTTCCTGGCACAAATCCCTAATTTCTTGAAACCTTATTCTTGTTCCTATATCCAGCTGGAAATCTATGTTTCCTATAACATCTTTCAATCGTATGACCTTGCAAACCACAAAAGGTGCACTGCATTCTTCTGTTCATGTTATTTCCCCTTCTATAATTAAAACTTCCAGCTGACTACACATTTCTTCCATTCACATTTCCAACCACATTCAATATTTGTTCATTTCTTGCTGTATTAATGGTTTGCATATGAGATTCAACCACAACATTTCTTGTAGCAAACACTTGGGGATTAGCAGAAACAGGAAGATCTGAGTGTGTTGAATTATAGTTGAGAGACCTTTCATGTGTAAAAACCATAGAAAAAGCTTGGTTTACTGTAGGGAAAGGTTTGGTCAGTGAAACTTGAGATTTAATTCCATTGAACTCCTCCTTTAATCCTTTGATAAACCGTATAACAAAGTCTGCATCATTGTTAACCTTAATCTCATTCAAAGCTGGACATTCACATCTCAAGTCACAGTGACAAATAGGCAATGGCCTTAGATTCAATAACTCTTCCCACAATGTCTTTAAACCAGTATAATATTCATTCACAATTGAAGAGCCTTGCTTCAAATTGTAAATGTCTTCCTGAAGATTAGAAATTCTGAAAGAATCTCCTTGTGAAAATCATTCACAGAGATCTTTCCACACACCATAGGTTGTGTCTATCCAAATCACACTTTGTATTATAGAAGGTGAAAGAGAATTCAAAATCCAGGATAAAACCATGTTGCATTGTTCCCAAGTAGCATAAGAAGTGTGTGTTTGATTGGTGCCTTGACTGTACCAGTAACAAATCCTAGTTTGTTTTTAGAGATTAAGGCCATTCTCATTGCCCTACACCGTTGGTGATAATTTCTTTCATTCAAGAAAGGTTGAACCAGAACAAGTGACGGATTTTCACTCGGATGAAGATAAAAAGGATTAGAAGCTGCTATCTCTTGATTAGCCATGATCACAACATCAATTCATTCAAAAATCCACAACTTCAGATTTCATCATTTCAACAATCAACAAATTCAATTTCAACAACAAATCCAATTAACTGATTCAATTCAATCAAGAGATTTGACCAAATCACAATTCAATGAATTCATGTTTTCAGCAATTCTATGATAAGAAGAATGAAGTTGATGATTACCTCCATGAGCTTAACGAAATCAAAATTCAATCTCTTCACATTGATTTATCAATTGCTCTGATACCATGTAGAATCTGATGAAGAGAAAATAGCAGAATTGAAAAATGGAGAACTATCACAAAAGATGAAAGAATGAAAGCTACTGGAGAGGAAAACTTTCTTCCTTGTATTGAATATTGATCACCAATCTGGTTTATATACACACGGAACTCAAAAGAGAATTAATTATAGAAGAAAAGAAATGAATTACAAAGGAAACTATAATTAACAGCTGGCAACTTCTGCATCTTCTCTGAGAGAAATGGCAGCATCAACTGGGATCAAAAGAAACAACAAAGGAGGAAGCTGATGTCTTGTTCTTGTGATAACTGCCATTAAATGATCTGGCAGCCACGTTGGCTAAACTAGCTGAGTTGGATAGCAACGTGGCAACTGAAGTAACAACTGCATCTATAGCATCTGCATCTGTGTTGGCAATTTCAACAGTATGTGTTCCCTTGTTTTGATCCAATGATGAAGGGTAGTGGAGTTTTGCAAATGAAGCCTCCTGGTGGCAGGGCAGCGAGTGCCTGATGTGATGTAGCCAGGTACCTAACCAAGTGGGGATGCTTGTATCTCCTGTTTTAATGTCACATTCATCCACTCCATGGTCTGTCATGTATCTAATATGATGCCAAGTGTTTTAATCAAACAAACGCAAGAGGAGGATTTGAAATGCATATGATGCCATCTTAATATGTGGGATGGGAGATAAAAAATTGAGTTAGACGATACCGTGGCTTGTTTCAATGTCCCTACAATGCATGTCTACCAAATTACGTGCAAGCTATAAGGTCCAACACAAATTGACCCCAGGAAAGGATAATTGAGGGCAGTATGTTCAGCTAGCTAGAGGATAAACGGTCTTTCAATCTTGTCCCACTCAAAACTGATTTTTGCTTGTCTTTAACAGGTAAGATTCAAAAGCTGTAAGAAATGCTCACAAGATGGAAAGGACAATAACAAGGATTAGGGCCTAGACAATGACTAGGGGTTTGAATTCAGCAAGTTCTCAAGATTCTTAAGTTCATCAGATCATACGGAACACTGGGGATAGATTAAAATGTATAACCCAATATAATGCAAAGGAATGTAAAAGGGTAAATACCTATCTCATTCTTCAAGTTCAGTAGAGAGGTGTAGGTGACATATTATACATGAATAACAGAGTAAATTTTTAGTTTAGCATTGACTTTAAAAAGTGCAACAAGCCTGGGAAGCTGCTTCTTGAGTGCTCACTAAGTCAGGGACAGTGAGTCCAATATGATAGAATAGTTTTTGCAATTGAATATAGGTTGACTAAGTGCACTTGTACTCCAGTGGCTAGAAAGGAGTATCTCTTTGTGGCTAAATTTGTTGGAGAGTGGTAATCATTAGAAAGGGAGTCAACCAATACGTTAAGCTTGGTTACTAACCAAGAATATGAGAAAATTTATAGGCCACGCCTTCTGTATTTGTAAGAATAGGCAAAAAATGATCAATCAATTTACATGTTAGCCTCCAGAGTTCCTTTTTCCCGTTCTAAGGTAGCTATCGAATGCTAAGATGAAAAAACTTGACAGATAAAGCATATTGTTTGAGCAAATGTAAGGCATAATTCTTAGCAATAATCAATCTCATGCTAAGATGCAATAATTCTTGTTAAAGCATGTTTTGGCATTTTTCCTCCCTTCATCTGAGACTCCCAGTAATTAATTCATATAGCAACCTAAAACATCTCTCGGAGAGAACTATCTACCAAGAATAACACCTAAAGATGTCAGCAATTTAGCAGCTAAATGATCATCACATATTCAAGGTTTATCAAAGACAAACTGCATTGCAATATAGCATTTTCTGACTCAAATATGCTCAAGAATGTGTAGATTGCCAGCGACAGATTTTAGCGTACACAAATGCATGCAAGGAGGTATTACAGCCAGAAAGAAGTGTCGCAAGGCACTGTTCTTGCTCTTGGAAGCTTCCATATTGTTTTACAAGACAGTTAAAAGCACTACAATTAGACTAGAGATGAAAACTGTGGAACAAATTTCTAGTTCATCTCTTATCAATGGCAAGATCTAGTGTCTTCCTTTTTGTTGATACACATTGAGGTGCTCCTCAGGTTCCAATCTCAAGCCGAAGTTTCAACTTGCCCTGCAAGAAAATTGCAGTTATACATAAATATCAAATAATTGTTAACAGCAGATTTTATTAATACCTATTTCAAAATGAATGTCCTTGTTTGCTTGGCATATTGTGAAACGGTAAAACATGCAACAGTTTAAAGAGATGATGGAAAACATGTGACAAATACTATTTATGGCACGGTAAAGCTCTAAAAACATTAGTATTTCAAAGTAAAGAAACATTGTTATGTAGTTATAATCTTAATTTTTGTATAAAAGAGAAGAGAAATATGACGTTTACTTTGGAAGGGGAAGACTATTTTGTCCAAGAAGAGAGAAAGAAAAGGTCAAGGTATTAGTTCACAAAATAGCAATTCGTAGTGATATGAATGGAGTCTCGTTAACCTGGTTTACAGATGCAAACTTCCCATATGCAATTGTCCACAAAGTCAAGCACAGTGCCAAAGACAAAACAGTCACAAGAGGTAACCAGCCAAATAAAATTGAACGAATGTGGCAAACTTCAGAGTGTTCTAGCATCTTTTATTTTCTCAAATTAATTCCCAATTTATTACTGGTTAAGAGAACCATAACTTTGTACCCTTGAAGCAAAACATTCTCTCTTTCACCAAATATTCTCTGCAAAAATTTAATCAACCAAGGTATCCCAGACATGTAAACAAAAGAAGTGCCTAGTTTCAGGTTATTGATGTCAACTTTATGCCCACAAAACTACTTGCCAGAAAGCATTTTCACTGTGTCCCATGACAATGGGAGATGCCATCTGTTAGGCAATGGCATATAAGGTTTAATATCTTCCAGAATTAGTCCAGCATGAATAGTTGGATGTCACTATGAGCTTCAGAAATCAAGTCTTATCATTTTTCCATTTATCATGCATTATACATTCCTTAGATAAACTTCTACTGTATGCCAATCACTCAGCAATTACAAAGCATATCTTTTTGCTTCATTCAGAATATTAAGTCATTCTGAACTAATTCATAATCTTCTGATATCTTTATATGTTGCTTCCTTAGAAAAACTGGCCACTAGATAGAAACCTGCTGTGTTGTTATTTCTACAAGTTTCTGATCTATATATTACTGCCAGAAAAGGAAATACATGAACACCATCAAGGAAACACTCTCCCATGAGATAGAGATTTACCTTCTGTTAAGAATTTGATAGGTCTCCCAGATCATCATTCATTAAAGAAGATTTCTTTGTACAAGACCATTCTGAATCTGATGGGAACTGACTGTAGAAGAACTCTGTAAGTGGAATTGTAAAGCAGTGCTTATAGGGAAGGAGCAGTTCCATGGTCATGGCACTAAACCTACTGTAATCTGGTAAAGCAAAATTCTAGGTGCCGTATTACCAGAAGTCTCTACACGAGCATTTCCCATCTTTGAAATGGTGAAAACGATTTCTATCCCTCACCACTATTTCCCGATTATAAATTTTAGATATAAATTTAGTAGCAGAATGGCAATCTCCACAGACACGTAAATTCTTCACAATCCGAATACAAGTCCCAGGAGGAGTCTTCAGAAGGGCAAATGCAATAGCTAGCTTCTCACTGTGCCAATATAAAACATCTTCCTTATCTTCATCATCAATATCGAGCAACACATCTGAAGTGGTAGCAACATATCCTGCCATTTTCATCTTCTTCCCTATCTCTTCCACCATTTTGTAAATCTCATGGTGCTGAATATGACTTTTATCTCCAGCAACAAACTCGTAAATTTGGTTATCCATCTCAATCATGGTGCTGCCAGGGATCTTCCTAATTCCCTTATTCACCATTACCTCTCTAATTGTGGTCTTCTTATCCCAGTTTAACATTTTGGCATAAATATTAGAAAGTAAAACATAATTTGACTCAAGCATTGGCTCTTCTTTTATGATCTTCCTAGCTATGCTTTCACTGAGTTTGAGCTCACCATGAGCCCGACATGCAGTTATCAAAGTTCTCCAAATAATTGGATTTGGCTTAATGGGCATTTTCTGAACAAACTCTAGTGCGTCTTCAACAAGTCCTGCCCTGCCTAGCAGATCAACCATGCACCCATAATGTTCTACCTTGGGCAGAACTGCATATTCTTTGGTCATTGAGTCAAAACACCGCCTGCCTTCTTCAACTAGCCCAGAGTGGCTGCAGGCAGTGAGCAAACCAATAAATGCAACATCATCAGGCACCATCCCAGTACTCTTCATCTCCTCAAACAACAAAACAGCCTCGGAACCACGACCATGCATTGCCATACCATCAATCAGAGAAGTCCATGAGACAATGTTCTTATCATCCATGTCTCTAAACAACTTCAAAGACCTATCAATATCACCACACTTGGCAAACATGTCAATCAAAGCATTGCAAAGCTCCACGCTCTTCTGAACTTTCTCCCTCTCAATATAAGCTGATACCCACTTCCCAAGTTCCAATGCACCCAAATCAGTACAAGCAGACAACACAGACACCATTGTGACCTCATCAGGCCTCACTCCAGAAATCTGCATTTGTCGAAACAATTCGACTGCCTCACTTGACATCCCTAACTTGGCATATCCGCCAATCATTGCACTCCATGATATCGAATCACATTTAGGCATTTCATCAAACAATATCCTCCCAAACTCAATTCCACCAGAGCAAGAGCAATACATATGAACCATAGTGTTCAAAACGTGAGTATCATCACCAAACCCATATTTCACCACCGATCCATGAATTGTCTGACCTAAGTTCAAGTCTCCAAGGCCAGCACAGGCCTTAAGAACAAACGGGTACGTAAATTTATTAGGCAAAATGCAATCTTTAAGCATAGTTTTATAGTAACGTATAGCATTATGCTTTAAATCACTTGTTTGAGCATAAGCTCTGATAACCGTATTGAAAAGGAAAGTATCATAGAAATGTGTTTTCATCCCGGGAGCAAATACGAAAGAGGAAGCATAGCAAATGGCATTGAGACCAGAGGAGGTGGAAGTGAACTTTGTAAGGACGAGTGGGTTGGATTGCAGGCCTAATTTGAGGATGTATGTGTGAAGTTGACTGAGTTTTAGAAGATTATTGCAGAGTTCCAAGAGAGCTAAGCAGTTTTGTTCTGCTGCTCTTCCCATGCTTGTGGTTTTGGGTGGCGCCAATATGTGCAGGGAGCAGAATTGCTTGGTTTGGGAGGGAAAATACACCATTTTGCTCGATGGCTCTGCTACAATTCTATTTTTTGGTTTGATGATTAGCAATCAAACACAAAGAATTTCTCGCATTACAGTTCTCTCACTCCTTTAAATCGTAGAATATGTTTTGCCGGGATTCGGAAATTCTTGAGATTTTCCAAAGGACTGCATTTGTGTTACTATTAGTTAGTATAGAAAAACCTGAAGAAAACCTGTAGATGCTGATTTACCAAACCAGCATCTTCAATGTCTTGAAAAGTGGTTGGTCCCAGCTTAGGCCACGTCATAGTTCGTCTTCTGCACTTTTCTACGTTTTCTCCACTGTCGACTTCAGAGAATTGTCAGCTTCTTTATAACCATAACCAACTTCTTTCTACTGGACTTGCAAAAGTGCTTCTTAGGAGTTGAGATCTCTTCTTCTAAGGAGTCGGCAAAAATCAGAAGCAGAAATAAATCAAGAAGATGAGAAAGCTCTCTTCTTTACTCCATCTAGGGTTGGCTCATCAGGCCACCAAATTTAAGAATGTTAATTATGCTCATCGCTTTTACTCTAGCAGCAATCTTCCACATTCTTCTCTGTCCAAACACCCCGGTAAGTTTTTGTCTCCCCTCTATCTCCCACCCGAACCGTCTCTCTCTGTGCACGTATATATATGTGTAGCTATACCCTTGTTTTTCCAATTTATATGCGGTTTATGCTTGCATGACTTGATCTATTTCTTTGAACACAAAATTGACAATTTTGGTGTGCATTTTCAAAATAGTTAAGCTTCATCCCACTGGTTCTCTCGTCACTATTTTTGGTGTTTAGTGATTTTTGTTTGTTGAAAGATGCAACAACTTGCTTTACTGTGCTAAAGAGATCGGAAATAAGATTCTATTGATGCTTTTGAATTGGCAAGCATATTGTTAACTACTAGATGGGGAAAATTTTAGACTCTAATTAGTTTTCTTGTTTGCTTTTAGGAAAGTAAATAATTTACTATGTTTGGTTAAATTTTTTCTAAGTGATTAAAAATGTCAAACTGATATTACTGTTGCTGGTATATTAAAAGAAAAAAACTCTTCCTTTGAATGAGGTCTGAGCTTGTATTTTAGTGGTTAAACATGCTGACAACTCCTGTTGTTCCAAATTTTGAATTTCAAACTAGAAAGTGCAGCTGTGGTAGCAATGTCAGACATTTGTCATAGGTCAAAGAAATAGAGGCTTATCAAACATCAGGGATGCGTATTCGATCAATTATGGGAGCAAGAACAGAAATTGCTCATGGGCTCCTGATAAATCACACAGCAGGGCTAATTCATCTATTTGGCTTGGAATACAATGCCATTGCCCTTTCATGTTGCTACTTTGTCCTTTCTCATTGTGCATCTGTATCTGTTCTCTTCTCTTTGTCAGGAAAGCCATTTCTAAAAGGAAGGCCTGGACAGTGTTGTTGAGGGAATGACTTGAACTTTGGAATATATTTTTTGTTCAAAGAACGAACGGAATGAAAGCTTAAGGGAATGATATAGTCTTCAGAAAGTGGGCTACTGCAAGAATGATTAAAGTAGAATCCTAACACTTGGTTTTATATCCTTAACTAGGCTGCTCTGAGTTAAGTTTCCCGTCATTTGCTTGGTTGCCTGGGATATCTAATGTTATGCCTTATAAGGCTTGAACAAGCACGTCATCATTATAAAGCTTGTCAGTAATACAAATAAATGAGTACTAATCCTTACTACTGTGAACAAGGGATTTTTCCTTTACCTGTGGTTGATATAAATGTTGGACTAATTTCATTTGATTAATAATTGCGACAGGATAGGGGAACTATTTCAATCTCAAACTCTTGGTAACCCATTATTTGAGGGGTTGTGGTGGAGCATTCATTTTTGGCCTTTTGAAGTATTATTAGCATGTTATATATTTTTACTTTGAAATATAAAAAACCATGTTTAATTATGCAGAGGAGTGGTTTGGCCTTTTTTTATATATTTTTTTTAAAAAAAGCTTTACACCCTTTCAATTTTCTGGCTGTAAAATGTCTTTATATTGGAATGCAAGCAGACATGAAACTCGACAAAGAAAATCAACTTGGTTCTGTGTCCTCCTATTATCCATGTAGCAGCTTTGTTCCACCAGAGTGTATAAACAAATAGATTTCTTTTATATAAGATTCTAGTTGAGTTGGTGATTAAACCTTATTAGAGTAGGGAAAATCTATCGGTTTCAGTTCTTGCTGCCACTGGTTGTAATGTTTAACATGCTTTATGCATAAAAGGTGATCTTTCAAGGTGTGAAGACCATATTCAGGCGTACAGATTGCTCAGTTTAATAATGACTTAAACTTTTCTTATGGGTGACTGAATAACTGTGTGGTCATTGACATCCAGGTTAATTGTAACTACAGCTTGCTACAACAATTAGAAAATATTGCAAGATTTTGGTAGTATTAATTTTCCATTGTTTTGAGAAATCATTTACCTCCATTTGTATGTGGTTTGCAAGTTGCATGGTAGAGAGGAAAAAAAACCAAACCAGAAGGAGACTTCATGTTTAATCGGTATCTAAAGTTGGAATTTGAAGAATGCCTAAATTAACTACACTTGTGCTGGCCTAAGTGTAATCTACAACTTGAAAGGTTTTGCTTTATGTGCATGCATCTCCATATATAATTTTTGGATTAGTATATTCATGAGGCGCTGTGGGATTCTAGAGGTGGCTTCCACCATGCATGGTATAGCATTTAATTCCTATACCATGGGTGGTTACTTGCTCTGATACCAAATGTCACACTCCGTGTCCGCGGGTTCAGAAATGTGGCTCTGGACTTGGTAGCACCCATAGTCAACTATTTCGCTACTATCCTCGTTGGGTCAAAATGGATATCCCAAGTTGACAATGAATACCTAGACCCATCCTTGTAAACAATTCACATTTTTCATTCCAATCCCATGTGGGATTGGAGTGTCACAATTACGCAGCTTGGCTTTTGCCACTTTAGGGATTTGTCACATTCACTTGTCAGTCTGATTTGAACCTTTCAATTTATTCTAAAGGATTCTCATTTTGTAGCTTTACTAATGTTCCTCCTCTGAGTTTTTTCTGAAATCTTATTTCAATTGTTTTCCTGCAGGACCACTTGCACATTATAGGAGCCTTGTGATGCAAGGGAAGCTGCAACATGATCCCTACCAGGAAGAAGTAGCTTATAAATTGGAAAATCTGCTTGGAAGATTGGAACAATATGAGACAGATATGGAGGAGTACCATGTAGGATATATAAAATAAATGACATCTCAGTTCTAGCATTGTCTTTGTAATGCTTTCCTTATGCTTATGCATCTATCTCGTCTTTAAAGGAAAAACTTACAAAGTGGGAAGAGAACAGGGAAACTGAGCGTCGCAGGCTTTTGATGGAAGAAGCTGAGGCCAAACAACAGGGAGGTGGATTGACACCAACAAACAAGCCTCGTAATCTTTTCCAGAGATGGATCTCAAGGTCAGAATACAAACTTTTACATAGTTATTTTGTGTCAACTGTTTCTTTAACAATTTTCTTCAGTCTGGAAATTCTGTCTACTGATGAATATGCAAGTGAGGGTCTATGAATATTTGTTTCCACCTTGTGATTTGAAGAATCTGTTGACCTTTTAGTTGAGTTGAATTATGAGTGTTGTATGCATCATTTTCCTTGATCTTTTAGAGATTAAGGTACTCTCTTTATATGTTGTTCTTTATCTCCATCAAGTATTCACAAAGAAATTGGATGTTCAGTGCATAACCTATTGGAGCAAATAAGTACATATTTATGTAAATTAATTTGGAGTTGTGCTATTTTAGAAATTAGTTTCAGTAGCAATTATAAGTTTCCTTCTCTCTCTATTGATGAGATTTATCCTCATTCAGGAGAAAAGCTGAAAATGTGGAACCAGGAGTAGGAAAATGGGTGTCATATCTTAATCGAGAGAAGAAGTTAGATTACTTAGTTGGCCGTCGTCCTACTGCTCCTCCAGCCCCAAAAGGACTGTATCTATATGGAAATGTCGGAAGTGGTTTGTTTCTTCATCTTATATAAATCTGTACTTGATACTCAAACATGCACTATGGATGAATTGTCTCTCACTTTGGATGCCCTGATTATGGTATTAGATTAATAGGACCTCAATTTGTTTTGCTGCTAACGTCTATTTTTCACAAGCTGTGAATTTGAAACTGATTAAGATTAGCAGGCCGCAAGTTGTGGCATTTGCTTTATTAAGTTTTATTCCTTCTATTATGGTAATAGCTAGGTATATATCAAACTGAAGAAAGTTTGTGCATCATGTAGGGAAGACAATGCTAATGGATATGTTTTATAGTTCAACTGAAGGCATTGTTAAACATCGAAGAAGATTTCACTTTCATGAGGCGAGTGCATGCTTGTATTTTCTGTTACCTGATGATAAGTGTCTTAGCTTTATTAAAGTGTTTGTTTTCAATTTTTTTGGTGAAACTTTCATTACACATGTGACTTCTTATATGGTGTTAAATGAAATTCAGAATGAAGTTCATTCTACTTTTCTTGTGACAAACTTAAGAGAATTTTGGAGAAAAAGTTTATGTATTTCTTAGTGGAGAATTCCCCTTATATACTAACTACAAGCTGATTTCTAGCCCCTAAAAATGCTATATATAGATTTCTAGCCCCTAAAAAGGCTATGTATACATCTGTTTACATATTAATTAACACAAAATCTGTTGGCTTTAAAATGACCAGCTACAAGGCTGAAAATTAGGCGTAAAATCTGCTAATTAAATCAACATAAGATCAGCTAATAATTAGGTATAAAATCAGCAGAAAATTAGCCAAAATCAGCAAATTCTTCTAACATCCCCCCTCAAATTGATGCGGGTAAGTCTACAAACATCAATTTGCTAACCAAGAAATTTTGCCATTGACGAGTCATGGGTTTAGTGAAGATGTCCGCAAGCTGTAGAGTGGTGGAAATATGGGGCAGGGAAATAACTTGACAGTCATAGGCTTCGCGGATAGAGTGGCAGTCAACTTTAATGTGCTTTGTGCGCTCATGGAAGATAAGATTAGCAGCAATTTAGATAGCACTAGTGTTATCAGCATGTAACTGTTAGTGTTGTGTCCTAGAGGCAATCACTTGTACATTGTATATGACACATTTTATTTTAATAAAAGGCATTATTTATCTTACAGTTTCTTTTGTTTACTTTTAAGTAATATAACTATTCGATAAAGTTCTTAGTACAACACTGTGTTAAGGAAATCATGATAAAGATCATGATATGAGATTCCTACTACATTGTATAGTGTTAGTACTTAAATAGTCCCTAGTCGTAGTATTAATGAGATAGGATATCATTAATGCGTTAAGACAAGCATGCGTTAGACTTCCTGATTTGATCAGGCGGTGGTTCTCATATCCGTGAGTATTGAGATACTCAAAGTTAACACATGGATGCTTGTTAATGGAATAAGTTCATTGGATGACCTAGCTTTGAGATAATCACATGGATAATTATTTAGTGCCAGTGATATAATCTCAATATAGCAAATGTGCAAATATCCTTAGACTTGAGATTTCCAAGGTACTTTGTTTGTTGAGCATTGTGCTTTGATTCCAATCTCTGAAGTTCGATCGAGGGCTGCCTATGGGATGGATATTGGGTACATTGTGAGGTAAACGAAAGTAGTTGAGAGAGTCAATAAAGGATTCACCACACCTAATAGTAGGGGCGAATATCTCACGACCACTTGTAGGAATTACTACTTAAGAAGTCCTTGGCTAAGGCGATTGTGTATTGGAAATAGTTCCAATTGATACAAATCTAGAGTAGTGGGTTCTTGGTACAAGTACTATTGTATTCGGGCCAGAATTAATTCTGGAGGGAGTTGACACTAATTCCATACTCCAAACCGAATGAGATATTGTATGGTGAAAGGAGTTAATTGCACTGAAGTTTGTTATTGAAGGGTTCATGTCAAGCCACTTGACTTCCTGGACTCTTGGGTGGTCATGATGTATTGCTAGATACCGCTCATGATCTAGGAATATGTGTTTATTAATTAATGAATTAATAAATCAATTTTGATTAGAATTAATAAGATTAATTCTAATTAATTATGGATTATTAATCTCAAAGACGTTTGGATTAATTCATATTCGCTACCAATTGACTGGGAAACCTAATAGGTCACACACAATAGAGGATTATATACTCAAAATATTATTTGATAACATAGTAGGGTTAATTGAGATAAAGAGAATTTGTTGTGGACAAATTATAATTAGTTATAATTTATGGTCCAAATTGTAATTGTGAGAACTTGATGTTTCCAATTACAATTAGAGAATTCTAATAGGATTAGAATTCTCAATTTTAGCAGGGTTTTTCGGTTTATATGTATGACATACTGGAAACCTTAGCTGAGGTTTTGAAAAAACGAAAACCCTAGGCAATACACGGCATTCTCTTCTTCTCTCTCTCTCTCTCGTTTTGCTGAAAACGTGAAGAACCCTAGCCGCCTTATTTTTTTGCTAGCACAGAAATATTTTGGTGCTTGAGTGTATCCTCTGTGTGGATTACTGTTAGAGATAATCACACACTGTGATTATAGTGGTTAGACGTTCAACTCTCGTAGAGTTTGATCAAGAGGATTGCTGGATCGCGCCTCGACTTGAAGAAGAAAATTTTTGTTCTTCGGACGATCAAACAAAGGTAAAAAGCTGTTATCTTTAATCTATTTATGTCTTGTTTTCCACACATATGCGGGTCCTAGGATGGTATCTTGTTTTATTCTTCCGCTGCACCGTATATGATACGAGCTTGAGATACTCAACAGTAACGGAGTTGGTGTAATAGACGGAAAACCAAGTTCGGTGAGTAGACTATGTAGCCAAATGATCTCAGAGCATGCAGCGGACATGGCACAATATTCAACTTCAGTGGAGGACTTGGAGACATAGGTTTGTTTCTTGCATTTCCAAGATATAAGAGCATCACCAAGGAGCATGTACCATCCCGTGGCAGATTTCCTAGTGTTTGGGCAACGTGCCCAATCAGCATCACTATAGGCTTGTAGGTTAAGTGAAGAACTAATGGGAAAAAACAAGCCATGATGAGAAGTACCAAGGATGTATTGGATAATGTGGTGGACTATAGAAAGGTGGAAATGCTGAGGAGACTACATGAACTTGCTGACCATATGTAAAGCATAAGATATATCTGGTCGGGTAATGGTTAGGTAAATAAGATTACCAACTAGCTTCCCATACAAAGTAGGATCCGAAAGAAGCTCTCCTTCATCAGCGCGATCAGCTGAAGTAGCACCTATAAGGCCAGCTAATTGAACGAGATCCTGAATGTGCCACTGTTGATTGACAAAAATACCATACTGATGATGCATTTCTAACCCCAAGAAATAAGTGAGCGGACCAAGATCTTTCATGTGGAATGTGGAGTGTAATAATTTATGAAGCTTAGATATGGCGTCGAGATCAGAACCAGTGATGATAATGTCATCCACATAAACAAAGAGAACAACGATGCCTTTGGATGTCCGTTGGAGAAATAGAGAGGAGTTATATTGACTCTGAGTAAAAGAGAACCCAAGGAGAGTAGACTAAAACTTTTCAAACCAGACACGTGGTGTCTGTTTCAAGCCATATAAAGAGCACTTTAGGCATCATGAGGAGAGGAAGTAGGCATACAACAGGGAAATTTGATGTAAATGTCTTCCTTGAGATCACCATGAAGAATGCGTTCTTAACATCCATTTTAAGTAAAGGCCACGATTGGGATGGACCAAGGGCAAGGATAGTGCGCATAGTGGGGCATTTTATCGACCAGTGCAAAAGTTTCTTCATAATCTAGACCATTTTCCTATTTATTCACAAGGACCACTAGCCGAGCTTTGTAACGATTGATGGAGCTATTAGATTGAAGCTTCATAGAAATCACAAATATACTGCCAAGAGGTTTTACTGATGGAGGTTGGGGAACAATTTCCCAAGTTTGGTTTTCTTCAAGTGCAATAAGTTCTGTTTCAATAGCGTTCCGCCAACACTCATGCTCCATGGCCTGTTTATAAGAGAAGGGAATAGGAATAGAAGACAAGGTGGCTGTTAAGGCTATGGGTGGTTAGAAACCATACCTGTCTAGGGTTTACTAACTCGAGTACTGTATTAACGGGGGGCTAGGTGCTGTTGTTTTAATAGGATCAACAACACAGGAAGGAGCTTGAGGGGGCTTTGGAGGGATGGAAGTCAGATTATGGATGGCAGAGGGACGCCTTTGATAAACCAAAAGTGGTTTTGAATTGGTGGAATTTGTAGAGCAAAGTTAGTATATAAAGGTAGCATTGAAAAGGAAGGAGAAATAGGATCTTGATGAGAGAGGAAAAAATATTAATTTTTCAAAAAAAAAAAAAAAATCCTAGAAATGCGAATACGATGTAGATGGGGATCATAACAACAAAAAACCTTTTTGATGCATAGAATATCCTAGAAAAGCGCATTTAACTGACTGAGTTGTTAGTTTTGTGTGCTCATGTGTTGGGAGATGAACATAACAAACACAATCAAAGATACGAAGGTTATAATAGTTAGGAGCATGACCAAATAATCGAGTGAAAGGAGAGACATTGTGCAATGAGGGAGAAGGTAGTCGGTTAATGAGATGGACAATAGTGGAGAGAGCTTCACACCAAAACTTGGTAGGCATTGAGGATTCTAGTAAAAAGGTGCGGACAATATCAAGCAGATGATGGTTTTTTCTTTCAGCCACCCCATTTTGTTGTGGGGTTGAGGGACAAGACCTTTGAGAAATTATGCCATGAGCTTCTATGAATTCTTGAAACAAAGGAGATATATATTCACCCCTATTATCAGATCGAAGGATTTTAATCTTGGCATAAAATTGGGTTTGAAAATAAGCATGAAAAAGTTTGAATTCAGAAAAATTTTATTTTTAGAATGAAGAAAATAAACCCAAGTGAAATGGCTATAGTCGTCAATAAAAGTAACAAAATATTTGTAATTAGCATGAGAAGTAACAAGTGTCATGCCCCACAAATCACTATGTATTAATTTAATAGGCTGGACCACATTAGGTGTGTGAGTAGAAAAGGGCAAAGTTTTGCTTTTACCAAGTTTACAGGAATTGCAATCAAAATGGACAGTGCTAAAATAAGGTGACTTTTTACTCCCAAGTAAACTAGAGTTGAGCAAATTATGAAATACAGTAGAGTTTGGATGCCTGATACTATCACGCCCCGAATCCGGGTTAAACCCGTCCCCGAGACACAACACGGCCACATCCTCTAAGGTTTTCCTCAAAGAATGCGAAGCCTTAACATTGCATAGACTAAATCACTGAGAAAAATAATTATGATCCTACTACCCAATATTGCAAAACTCAAAACTCCAATAACAATAATCCACAAGTTAGAATTGAAACTAGTAACGGTAATAGTCTAACCCAAATACAAGAGTTCATCTCAACGTATTTAACTTAAGAAAAAAAACTTCAAATTGCAAAAGGGACTATCTAAAGTAGAATGTCCATTAGGATCCTAGCACTAGCCACCCCATCTTACTCCCATCCGTCGTCCTCTTCAAACTCGAACTCATCATTAGTATTTGAAAATGTTGAGTTAAAAGAGTGAGTACAAAACTTAGTAAGTAAGAATTTCCCATCCTCGGGTATTTGAGTATGGAGTTTCAGAACATGTCCTTTTCAAAACGTATGAAAACTTTCACTTACCAAGTTTGAAAACAAAGCACTCAAGTTTCGCTTGTAAACAGAATAACTTAACAATAGTGAACCCAACACAATGGTCAAATGGTTTAAAGATAGAGGGAGGTAGGAAACAAACGATCAAAGACACAAGAAGACTCTAGAGCAATAGTATCAACATAACATGTATTTACAATGCACATTTAATTTCACTAGTACATTGGGACATAAGTAAATGTACAGCTAATGGGTCATCACTGAATTCAGTCCTAGCATTTAATCCTGCTAGGGGGCCATTTTTACAATCTTTTAGTTGGCTTTTTGCCCATGCCAGTGGGTTCATTCATTCGAAGTGGAACATGTTCCTCCCACAGCCAATACACCAACTTGTCCCAATAACTAATGAACAATTTATTCCAATACTAAAGCCAAAGTTCATCCATACATTCAACTAGCAAATCTAAGATTAGCCCAAACCCTATATTCTTATTATTATTTTATAATCAGCTGAAGCCAATGACAAAACTCTAAAATAATTTGCTTCACAAGCTTAAATAAATTTTTTTTAAAGAAAACTTTTAAAAAGAATTATTTCCAAAAATGCTTGCTGAACCCCCTTTTTTTTTTAAAAATGGAAAACTCTAAAATTTGTCCCCCCCAAAAAAAAAAAAAACGTATGTTGGAGATGGAATGTACAGAAACATTTTTTTTATTTCTTTTTTTTGCTTGTGGGGACATCAATAGTCCCCACCTCAAACATACTGCTCACGGTTAGTGAGCAACCAAAACCAAATTTCTCTCTTTTTTTTTTTTAGTGCTTGTGGGGACATCAATAGTCCCCACCTCAAGCACAATTCTCAGAAAACTGCTCACGAACAGTGAGCAACGTAGAATTTTTTTTTTTGTTTTTTTGAAGGCACAATAACAATCACAGCAACAATAATATTTTTGCCTAACACAGAAACCGTAGACAACGGCTAGCAAAAACGAAACACAATTTATTCCTTTTTTTTTTTCCGTTTTAGAAAACTTAGAGGAAGGATCATTCTCACTTACTTGGAACCAATTCAAACAATCAAACAATGCCTCAACTCCAATATTCGCTTCCTAGGCCTTTTTCACCGCCAGATCCTAATACAATAGCAAAACCCCAATCAATTCCGAAGGTATCACCAATCTTAAGCCTATATAAAACCTCAATAAATACTCGATAATCAATTAATTGGGCTACTACAAACGCGAATAAGATGAGAGATGATTAATTACCTTCAATAGCACCCTGCGGTGATAACCCTAATTGTTTCTCCCCTTTCTGTTCTTCTCTGGAACTTATGTCTCCGCCTCCTGATGTTTCAAACGCGAGAGTGAGTAACTAACGTTGTTGGAGAGTATAAAATATTAAAATTTGCTACTAAACCCTCCACTTTAATTCACAATTTAAAATGGTCCCCACAAATTTATACAAGCCTCAATTGACTACATTAATTAGGTAATTAAAATAACCTAACATTGCCCACCCACTAGTTGGGCCGGGTTTTACAGATACGTTTATGCCATGCTCAGTAATGAACATGGACAAAATTACATGAGACAGAAGGAGACAAAAAACATGAAGACAAAGGAAATTGGAGAGGAAAAACACGTCCGACTTTAGGCCCCCTTGCAATCATCTTCGCTGATGTTGATCCTGCACAACATAACCAGATTTTGAAAATTCCATTTTACAGTTATTGTCAACTAGTTAATCAATGGAAACAAGACTAGTGGCAAGGTTAGGAGAGACAAAAACATCAGTTAAAGAGGAAGAAATATTACCAGTGGCTATTATAGGTAAACGATTGCCATTAGCAGTGTGAATCTCAAGATCTCCAGAATATTTGTGAACATTTGTAAAAAATTGAGCATTATTTGTCACATGATTGGACGCCCCCAAATCACAATACCAAGTAGATGATGTATAAAAGTTTTAACTAAGAGTCCTAGAGCAGAAAAAGAAGAGATAATCATTTCAAGGGTCAGAGTTTGAGTAGGAGTTGAAGCATTTTGTGTTTGGGTTAATACAATCCACAGAACTAGTAGAACAAGAAGAACCAGTTAAGGCAGCATATGTTGTGGTAGATGTCTTGGGAGGTCGAATGCAGCATTCCTTGATGATATGACCATCCTTTTTGCAATAGTTGTAGAACTTTTAGGAGCAATTTGAAGCGTAATGACCAAAACCTTTGCTACAAAAACATTGAACATTACTCGTATCTCTGCCTCTTGGCTTATCTTGTGCTGCAAAAGCCACTAGAACGGAGGTTGATTTGCGTTGTTCCATGACTGTGAGTGAGAAGTCGATGTTCTTCTCGAAGCAACTCATTAAGACATGCATCCAAGGAAGGAATTGGGTCTCGATTCACAAGATTTGACGTGGTACCTTCAAATTCAGATCTTAATTTTATAAGAAATTGGTCCCTTTTTACAGTTTCATGGACCAATTGAACAGCACTAAGGCCTTCATAAGATAAGGTAGCATAGATGATATCAGTATATTCAGTCCAAAGATTGATAAACTAGAGTAAAAATTAGATACAGAAAGATTGCCTTGTTGTGGAATGGATATTTCATGTTCAAGCTAGAATCTACGAGCAGTGTTTTGTTGGCTATAGAGTTTCTATAAGTAAGTCCACATCTCAGCTGCAGTCTTAAAAGGTCGAAGATTCAGGACAATGTTGGGTTCGACGGATCCGAGAATCCATGCCATGATTTGAGCATTGTTGACCTCCCACTTGGCGTATTCGTCCTTTCTGTTAGGAGCAGGTTTACTTTCATTGACACGACCCCATAAATCTTTGCCTAACAAATATCTTGAAATGGAATGCCCAAGCAAAATAGTTTTTGCCATTGAAAAGAATCAAGGAGTCATACTTGTCTGAAGACATGAGGTTGCGAGATCTTGATCAAGATAACTAAGAACAAGAGATTGAACTAAGGCTATGGAAAACAAGAGACACAAGAGTTTCAAGATAACTAGGGCTCTGATACCATGACAAATTTAAGAGAATTTTGGAGAAAAAGTGTATGTATTTCTTGGTGGAGAATTCCCCTTATATACTAACTACAAGTTCATTTTTAGCCCCCTAAAAAAGCTATATACAAATTTCTAGCCCCGTAAAAAAGCTATTTACATATCTGTTTACCTATTAATTAACACAAAATCTATTGGCTTTAAAATGACCAGCTACAAGGCTGAAAATTAAGCGTAAAATCTGCTAATTAAATCAACATAAAACCAGCCAACAATTAGGCATAAAATCAGCTAATTCTTCTAACATCTTGGTCACAAATCTCTCAACCTGCTTTAACATTAAAATCTATCAGGACTTATCAATTGCTCCATTTGGGAGATATCTTGATAAAGGATTACAGCACATTGTAGGATTGAGGGATCTAGATTGGAGATTTGTCCTTGATTCTGACCTTTGATAACAGTTCTTGAGTTTCTTTGAGATCCGAGGCCTAGACTCCATTTCAAGTCTAGCTAAGCAAAATACATGGACATATTAATCATCTATTATCTATACTATTTGAGATTGTGACTCTCATGCATTCTGGTTAAGCACCTTGGCACTTATTTGTGATCATGGATTACCCACACACTTTATTATTGATGATTGGAGATAGACGTCATCCCTTTGGCTCTAGGATGCATTACAAGCAAGATACTAATTATGTACTGCCACTCAGTCTGCGAACTATTAACTAAATGATGTCAGAAAGTTTTAAGTTTTGAATGATGAATACTCTTCAATTCATATAAGTATATAAAACTCTGGATATTTATGCTTAATTACTTAAAGATTTTGTGTGTAAGTTATTGGGGGATGTGATCTTAGATAAAGGTGACTGTTGCTTAGGATTCATCATTTTTGCTGGTTTTATAGCTTTCCAGATTTTACTAGTTAATCATTCAGAATGGAGGTCACTCAGAAAGTAGGTACAATCCACTATTGGACTTAGTTTTGTACTCCTTTCATTGTGTTTCTTCTTGGTTGCTAAATTTTAGAAAGAATTCCCAGGGAAAGGTTTTTCCTTCAAACCACTTAGCAACAGTATTTTGACAATGGCATTAATATAAAAATAAAGCATATATGGTATTTAATAACCTTTCGTCTTCCCTTTTGATAGAATTTACCTTTCTATTTGCATGATACTTCCTATCAAGGTATGAAATATCTCAATTGATATCGTATGTCTCTATAGCAGGCCTAAGGACTTACATTATTGGTATTCCTCATCGAATCGCTTAAATTAATTGAAACACTTAGCATATATAGCTGCACATATTTAGGAATTATAGCTGTAATTATTTCCTATAATTGTTTCTATATTTGTTATGTATAGTTGGCTTACCTTAAATTGGTCTAGGTATCTTGTATAAATACCTTGAGATATATGGAATAAACATAAGAGTGTTTTTCAGCCAATTATTAATTTGGTATCAGAGCCAAAGAAAAGACTTCCGCTGCCTCCTTTTCCCAAACCCTAGCCGTCATTGTCTCTTCCAAAACCAGCGCGGCACTGTAGCGGCGGCGATACTGTAGCGCGCGGGTACTATATCGAATCGCGCTGGTTATCATCTATCATGGCTACCAAAACTGACAATGAAGCGATCCTCGATAGCAAGAAACTCTCGACGGTGACCATTCATGAAACCTCTTCTCCAATCCATATTAAATTGGATGGTATTAATTATCGTGTTTGGTCAAAGATTTTAGAGATGCATATTGCTGGCAGAAAGAAGAAGGGTTATATTCTTGGACGAAAGGCTGCACTGCAGAAGATGATCCGGGTTATGATGAATGGGAAGTCGAAGATGCTCTTGTCAAGTCTTGGCTTATTAATTCCATGATCGATAATCCGATGTCACACTTTGTTCGATGTGGGACATCTAAAGAAGTTTAGGATGCGGTTAAGAGGAGCTATCTTGATGTGTCGACTCTTCCCAAGTCTATGAAGCGATGAAGAGGTCATTCCAATTGCGCCGGGGTGGTCGACCTCTGTAGGAATATTACAACGAGTTGAATTCAATTTTCATGGAACTTGATTATCGTAGGCCCAATGACATGACATGTCGTTGTCGATATCGAGAAACAAAGGAAGCGTATTGCAGAGGTTCGCATCTATATGTTTCTTGCAGGTCTTGATCACCATTTGGATCAAGTTAGTAATCGTGTTTTGGCTACTTCCCCTCTACCAAGCTTGGAAGAAGCCTACTCTTTAGTTCGTCGTGAAGTGCAGAGACAGGTCACTATGGGAACAGAAAATCATTCTGAAGCTTCAGCTCTAACGATTCAAAAGAGCACCTCTCAGTTGACTTCTTCTGTTCCTGTGAATTCTGTCGCTTCCAATTCTCGCTTCTGCACTTATTGCAATAGTCCCAGGCATACCATAGAGGTTTGTTGGAAGAAGCATGGATATCCGGAGTGGTATAAACTTAAACAAGCTGAGAGGAAAAATAAAAAATCTGCTCAGATTGCTGTTATTGATACTTCTCCACCTTTTGCTTCTCATGTCTCTCAAGTGTCTGCTCACCAAGGTAATTCTAACACTTGGGTTATTGATTCAGGGGCCACTGACCATATGACTAGTAATTCTTCTATCCTTGCCTCTCTAATGTCTTCACCTGTCAAGTCTGTACAGGTTGCTAATGGGACCTCTATGCCCATTACAGGAGTTGGGAGTGTCTTAATTTCTCCTACATTCTCCATGTCATCTGTCTTACTTGCACCTGCTCTTTCTAATAGTCTTCTTTCCATTAGTAAGATTACCAAAAGTCTTAATTGTTCTGCAATATTTGATTCCACTCATTGTATCTTTCAGGACAAACGTACGAAGAGGACGATTGGCATTGGTAGGGAAAGAGGGGGTCTTTATTACTTAGAGGGGGCTACGCAGTTTCAATCTGAACCTAGCCATGGTCTTCAAGTAGAGAGCAAGTCATTTGATAGAGAGAAGATTCTTTTATGGCATTGTCGTCTAGGGCATCCATCTTTTCCTTATTTAGAGCATTTATTTCCAAAATTGTTTCGCAATGTAGCTCTCTCTAGTTTAAGATGTGAACAATGCATTTATGCTAAAAACCATCGTGTTCCTTTCAAAACTAGTTTCAATAAGAGTTCTATTCCTTTTTCGTGTGTTTACACTGATGTATGGGGTCCTTTTTCTACTCCATCTGCTTCTGGCCATAAATACTTTGTGTCTTTTATTGATGACTGCACTAGAGTGAGCTGGGTATATTTGATGAAATCTAAAAGTGATGTTATACAAGTGATTCCTCAATTTTACAAAATGATTGTGACATAGTTTCATACTCAGGTCTAAGTTTTTCATTCTGATAATGGTCGTGAGTTTGTAAATCAATCTCTTACCTAGTTCTTCCTAGAACATGGCATCCTCCACCAAACAACTTGTGCCTACACACCACAACAAAATGGGGTAGCAGAGCGTAAGAATCGTCATATCCTTGACGTTGCTCGGGCTTTGAGCTTTACTATGCATGTTCTTAAACGTTTTTGGGCTGAGGCTGTCATGACTGCTGTCTTTCTTATTAATCGCATGCCCGCTCGTATCCTTAATTTTCAAACCCCTTTACGGATGTTGTCACAATTTCACTCTATCCCTTCTGCTCTAAATATTTGTCCTAAAGTCTTTGGGTGTGTATGCTATGTTCATGTCCACTCTATATATCGGGATAAGTTTGATCCACGTGCTCTCAAATGTGTTTTTCTTGGTTACTCTAATTTTCAAAAAAGCTATAAATGTTTTCATCCTCCTACAGGTAAATATTATGTTTCCATGGATGTTCAGTTTTGTGAACAAGAGTCGTATTTTTCTAGAGATGTCTCTATGATTCCTCTTCAGGGGGGGATTAGTAGTAAGGAAGAGGAACGGTTATGGTTAGAAGAGAAGAAGTTGTGGATGTCGAGTAAGGGGGAGAACTCAGCTATTGTGGAGAATAAGGAATCTTTAGATGATACTTGTTCAGCTGAGGTTGAGTCTGAATTTAAAGAGGGAAAGGATGAAAGACCAGCTAGGTTATTTCAAAAAGGCTATACAAGAAGAAAACAGAATACCACTGTTATGCCTCCTCTTGATTCTAGTGCCCCTCTTGATGATGCTACCATGCCATCGGATGACTCTTCTACTATTAACCCTGAGGTATGTGTTCCTTCTCTTCCCACTTCAACTTCAGAGATAGATTCTACTACTTTGACTCTACCAGTTATGGATCACGATCATGGTAGAAGATATCCTCTTCGTGAACGTAGAGAACCTGATAGGTTGGGTTTTTCCAAGTCATTTTTTAATGTCACTTATCCTATTTCTGATTTTATCTCTTATCACCGTTTGTCTAAGGCTCATCTAGCTTTTGCTCTTCAGTTGTCTTCTGTGTCTATTTCTAGTCATTTTCAGGAAGCCCTTGGAGACCCTAAGTGGAAGATTGCTATGGAAGAGGAGATGAAGGCCCTTCAAAAAAATTCTACTTGGGAGATGGTTGAGTTGCCACAGGAGAAGAGGACAATAGGATGCAAGTGGGTGTTTCCAGTGAAATACAAGTCAGATGGGACGGTTGAAAGGTATAAGGCTAGACTGGTGGCCAAGGGTTACACTCAAACCCATGGGATTGACTATCATAAGACTTTTGCTCCTGTGGCTAAGATGAACACCGTTCGAGTCATTCTATCTCTTGCGGTCAATCTAGGCTGGCCATTACGCCAATTTGATGTAAAAAATGCTTTTCTCCATGGTGATTTGACCGAGGAGGTGTATATGGATCCTCCTCCAGGATTTACACTAGGGAAAGGTAAGGTGTGTAAGCTGAAAAAGGCATTGTATGGGTTGAAACAATCGCCAAGGGCATGGTTTGGCAAGTTGAGCTACTCGATGAAGGCGTATGGTTTTAAGCAAGCTTTAGCGGATCATACTTTGTTTTATAAGCGGGAGCATGATGATATTACCTTGCTTATTGTTTATGTTGATGATATGATTGTTACAGGTAGTAATGCTGGTGAGATAGAGAAACTTCGAAGCTATTTGGCCAAGGAATTTGAGATGAAGGACTTGGGGGTTCTAAAATACTTCTTGGGTGTTGAAGTATCTCGGTCCAAGCAAGGACTTTTCCTCTCTCAACGGAAGTATATTTTAGATCTCTTAGCTGAAACTGGTAATTCTGCCTGTGAACCTGTAAATACTCCTATTGAGATGAATCATGGCCTGGCTATCTATCCTGATCAGGTTCCAACTAACAAGGAGAGATATCAGAGACTAGTGGGGAAGTTGATTTATCTGACTCATACTAGGCCTGATCTATCATATGCAGTTAGTGTTGTCAGTCAGTTTATGCACAATCCAAGTGATAGACACATGAATGCAGTGAATCGTATTTTGGCTTATCTGAAGTCCTCTCCAGGTAAAGGTATTATGTTCTCCAAACATGGGCACTTGGATATTGTTGGTTACACAGACTCTGACTTTGCTGGCTCTAAGTTAGATAGAAAGTCTACTTCAGGCTATGTGTCATTTGTTGGAGGTAATTTGGTGACTTGGAGGAGTAAGAAACAGAATGTAGTGTCATTATCTAGTGCAAAAGCTGAATACAGGGCTCTTCATCATGCAACCACAGAGCTTGCTTGGTTAAAAATTCTCTTGATAGAACTCGGGTTTGGTCCAAAGAAACCTATGGTACTGTATTGTGATAACACTGCAGCTATTGAGATCGCTAACAATCCAGTTCAACATGATCGAACTAAGCACATTGAACTTGACAGGAATTATATCAAGGATAGTCTGGATTCTGGTATGATAGAGGTTCCGTACATTAAGAGTGCAGAGCAACTGGCTGACATAATGACTCATGCTGTTACTAGTGGACCATTTTATGCATCATTGTCCAAGTTGGGCATGTGTGATATCTATGCACCAACTTGAGGGGGAGACTTAGCATATATAGCTGCACATATTTAGGAATTATAGCTGTAATTATTTCCTGTAATTGTTTCTATATTTGTAATGTATAGTTTGCTTACCTTAAATAGGTCTAGGTATCTTGAGATATATGGAATAAACATAAGAGTGTTTTTCCGCCAATTATTAATTGAAACATTTTCACTGATTTCCACATTAAATAGCTTAATGTAATTCAAGGGTGTTGACAAGACTTTTTACTTGTTTGAGGCATGATTGCAACATTATTCTTTACAACATACAATATATGTATCGATAGCTCCACAAACAACAGTTTTTTGTAAAGCTGGGTCTGAGGGTGAAAGAATTGCAAAATTTCATTATTTAGCAAAGTAATGATAGTCAATTCAGCAGCTGCATTTGTAGGAAAGGTATGCCCCATCTCATATTTTCTGAAATAAACCACCCTCCAGAGTGGATGTATGCAGTATGAGATGCAGGAATAGATCTAGCTATTGTGTAATTGACTCTAAATTATATTCTCATTATTTTTCTCAGGAAAGTGTCCAGGAATAAGTCGGATATCCAATTTTCAGCATATAAAAACCCCTCATCTTTCTGACATATGCAAGGCAGTCCTGCATCCTCATTGTCTGCTTAAGTGAACAATTGAATGGAAGGATGCACGGCACACATGCATATTTTTTTCGTTGTTTGGATATTCTGTTAGCTGCTCCATGGATGATCAAGTCTAAACCTTTTAGTAATAAAAAAATTTGAGAGTTGTTCTGGTATCTATTCACTGTATGCTCAATGAGATTTTCTTAATCCACCTTGACAGGCAATGCTTGAAATAAATGACCGCATGCATAAGATATGGAAGAGTCAAGTGAAGGAGAAAAGTTTGCAGTCAAGTATTTCTAGGTGGATTGTGAATCTTCCCTTTGATACGAAAGTTAAAGAATGGTTGGCTGCTGAAGAAAGATATAAGCAGGAGACGCAGATGAAAAACATTCTTCCTGCTGTAGCTGATAAGTTTCTCATTGATGGCCAGGAAAAACATAGAGGAGCTAGCCTTCTCTGTTTTGATGAAATACAGGTCTGAAGTTTAACATACTTCTATTACATTCTCCTGAATATTACCTATATCTCTCAACTATTGTTTACTTGGACAAAACAATAGAGCGATTTGGTAGCAGAAATTGCAATAAATTTGGAAGTTATTCATTCAGGGAAAGAAAATATCTCTGTGTTGAGCTTTGGAGAACCATTAAAGTGCCAATAACATGCTTTGAACTAAATCAAGATAATGAGAATGACTGATATGAAGAGCATCTGTAGTCCACGTGATCAAACAATTCATAATTTGCTGAATTTGCGTCCCACTGTATTTAAATTTCTCTCTTTTTGTCAGAGTTTAGGCTCAAATATTTAGACGTGTGATTGCAGACGGTCGATGTTTTTGCAATTGTAGCCTTATCTGGAATTCTGAGTAGATTGTTAAGCACAGGAACAATTCTTGTGGCCACCAGTAATCGTGCTCCAGGAGACCTTAATCAGGTTCTTTAATGTTAATTCTTTCTGATGTTATCTGATGCTTCTATATATTCCACTGACAGAAGCAACGTGTTAGTGGATGAGTGAAACCAACCTTCTATTTTGGCAAACTTTCTTTTGCACTCATACCCCGGAATTTTATGAAAAACACTATTTTGCCTCTCTAATTTCCTTCAAATATTAACCATCTCCTCCCAAGCTATACAAACTCACTTTTCCAGATTTCATATTTTTCTTCCATTTCAATAAGGCTGGTCACATCCTTGATCAATTTTTAGGTGCTTGATTTATTTCATCTTTTGCATACTAAAATAATTTAGAAATTAGTACTTTGTCCTCTCAGAGAGGAATTTTATTTATATTTCCAGATTTTCAAAGGAAAGAAATTTACTGAGAGTTTGCTAGCTCACTATGATTGCATTATTTTCTTTTCAAACAAAGTTGCTCTGTCTGGTTATACCCAATGTTGTTTACCTTAGTTTTAACGCTTACGTTTGGCCTTTTGTCCTTGCAGAAAGAGATTGTGTAATTCTCTATTCGTCATTTCAAAATTTAGTAATTATTTTCTTATCCAATTTGATTCTCTTATGTTTTTTGTTTCATAAAAGTAGAAATACTTCAAGCTCCCTCATTAAGAAGTCATTGTAAAATCCTTTTGTTCAGTTTTTGTACTAATTATTATGTTGTTTGTCCTACCCTGGATGTATTGAAATTACATCTTCATTATCTAGTCCCTGCCAAAATTTTGTAGCTGTCTTGATTTCTATCTCTCCCTGCTGTGGTGCTATAGTGATGTTACCATGTTTGCTTTCCTCGTGGAATAGAAATCATGATACTTGAGACATATGGTTATTGTTTCTGCAATTTATCTCCTGTTCAGGATGGAATGCAAAAGGAGATATTCCAAAAACTTGTGAAAAAATTGGATGAACAATGTGAAAATGTTTTAATTGGAAGTGAGGTAGATTATCGCCGTCTGATAGCAAAAAGATCCGTGGATCAGGTGAGACTGTAGTAACTCAGTTATCTTTATTTCTAACTCAGCATACCTGATTACCTTCATTTAGATGCATGTATGCTGCTGTCAAAACTGATTTTTGTGTCTTCTTTTGGGTGTTGGATGATCCCACCTGTGAAAACTAGAGCCACATCCTTTCTACTAATTTAATTATGCATATCATGGAGCATAACCAGAACTTTTAGATTGACGAAGAGAATGACAGAAAGATCAAAGTAGAAATAGCTTAAGGATTTAATGATTCCCAGAAATATCAAATCAGTCAATAAACTCGACCAGCATATTGAAGTCCTAGAAGGCAGTTATTGAAATGCCAGAATCCCAGTTCTCTATTCAGTAGGATATGTACGCCAACTACATTTTATTCTTTTGGTTTATTTCCATTCACTCTTATGATTTTTGCCTCACATCAAACCTTACTCATGTAAATCTGAGGAGGACCATCCTCTCAGGCCAATGCATGTTGTTTTTCTTCAGTGTGATATATTTCCCTTTCTTTTTTGTATCTTCTTTTTTCGACTTTAAATTTGTGTTATGTTTGGGTAAAAACTCTACCCAATTCAAAACTTCACTTTAATTTAAAATAATATTAATTTAAATAATCTTTGTTTCCTGATAACTGTCATATATACTCACAATACATTATTTTCTCTCTTTGGCCTCACTTGGACCCCATATATTTAATAATTTTTTATTACATCCAAATAAACTTATCTCAAACAAATTTTTATCTACTTACACTCTTGATTTTCTCAATCCATCTAAGTCTCCTCATTGCTACGGTCACTTTTAATTTGTTTACTTACCTTGATAATCTATGCTTCTCATTTGGATTAAAAACATACAAATAGGCACTTGTATCTTCAAATCAATCTTGTAATTTTGATATCTAATTGCAAGTTTAAGATATTAGTGAACATGTAATCCTCTTTGATTTATGATTTTCATGTGGCTGCAGGTTCATTACCTTTGGCCTTTGGAAAATGGAAAAAAAAGGAAATTTGAGAATACATGGGATCAGCTTACTAGACTATCTGGTGGGAGGATTACTTCTGAGGCAATACCTGTGATGTTTGGGAGGTTTTCTTTATCTTATCCTTCTGAAGTTTTCCCATACATTTAGTCCAGCATTATAATTTACTTTCTGTTGCCATCAGAACATTGGAAGTTCCTGAAACCTGTAATGGAGTGGCACGATTTACGTTTGAGTATCTCTGTGGTCGGCCGGTACGTTATGCTTTAGTGGAAAAATAATACCTTTTATTTTTTGTGCCATTCAGTTGTTATTCCTTTGAAGATCATTCTCTTTATCAACAGCAGATTTATGATCCATCTCTTTGATTTCACCTAATCCAACTGGCTAATAATAAGAGATGGAGATTTAGTCCATTCAAAGGAAAAGCAAAGTGGCCAGGGACAAGACTGAGGGTTAATAAATGGAAGCTGTGGGTTGTAAACAATTACTCTTAAGTTCCAGCAGACTCAAACTGTGAAGTAGCTTTTTGATTTAGTGGATTGCTCCAAGCTTATCCTATGTCCTTCTATTTTCCGAGACCTTTCAATTCACCATCTTGTCTATGGTAGATGTTCCCTTTATGTGTTTATATGGTTTGTGGAGAGTGTTCTTGATGCCTGATATTTGATGCCATTCATTGGCTCAATTTGACAGGGACAAGACTGAGGGTTAATAAATTTGTTTTGAGCCATCTGAAAATTTTGTAGCTCATTACAGATTTGCCAGTAGCCTCTTTGTTGGCCACCTTATATTGGACTTTCACAAATCATAAATGTGAAAAAGATGGTTACTCAAATAAACACTGTTAGAGCCATGTCTATGATAGAGTGTGAATAGATAACACCTATCATATTACAGGACTTACTCTCATTAAGCAAAGCAGCTTGGAAGAGAGAGAGAGAGTATTATCATTGAAATATCTGCCCAAACGGTTACAATCATGAGATGTGTCATTAACTGTCAAATAGAGTAGATCGGAAGGTGGTGTTAGTGATATTCTCCTTGTGACAAGCAAACCTGCACATTCTGGTAGGACTAGGGGCAATTTGAAATTCTGCACATAGCAACCAAGAAAATAGAACAGAATTTCATTTGCATTCTATAGTTTTTGACCTTTTTGTTATCATTTCTTTGTCTCATTCAGTAACCTCATCTTGTTTCAACAATCATAGGTTGGAGCTGCAGATTATATCGCAATAGCTAAATGCTACCACACGGTATTTATCTCAGATATTCCTGTTATGAGTATGCGAATTCGTGACAAGGTACTGTGTTGCTTATTATTATCCTACTTTGATATGTTTAAATACATTCCTATCTATCTGTTTGGAATGAATATCTAACACGATAGTTTAGGTTTCTCTCCTGTACTGTTTAAATGTTTTTTTTCCTCCTAAATGATCTGTGTATGTGCTATTTCCTCACCCATTAGTTTCTAAATATAATCTGGAATTTTAATATGTAGTTTGGATAAATGCAGCGCTAAATTACCACTATTACCCAGACTGGATTTTTCACCTTTATACTCTAGGTTCTTCTAAATTCCAAGTAAAAATCATTGATCTCACAATAGGTATCGATAGACTTTTCCAATTGAATATGCTGAAGATGGTAACAAATGATAGCTACTAAAAGCAAGGGTTTTTGCTGTTTCTTCCATTAAACAAGGAATACTTTTTCCCTTTTTTTAAAAGAAAATTTTTGTTTTGCTGGGGAGGAAGGGAGCATTTAAATCACCATGATGAAACTTCTTTGATGAATGTTGGAGAGCAAACATTTATGTTTCAAAAGGTAGCTTTTGAAAATATTTCATTGTTAAAATCAGCAATAGTCTCTCCCAGCCAAAACCAGTGTTGCTACCCTGGGGGCATTTAGGAATGTCATTTTGGCTACTTCCGTGGTCATTCTCTCCCTGTCTACGTTAGACTCATGTGCTGTTCGCTTGTTCTGTTAACTCATCCTGATTACCTAGGAACATCAGTTGCTCGCTTTGTGTATCCTCAAGTTTGCAATTGTTAGAGACTATTAAGATATTACACGACATCGAGCGTGGGTTTAATCTTGTATGTTATAGTCAGGTGACCCATTTTAAGTTAACTATGATTTTCCCAAATAATCTTCAGCATGATATCAAATTTATGGCCACTAACTTGTATAAGCGAGCACTTATTGCACAGATTGAAATGATTCTAGCCATGTTGGAGGCATGCTAGATTTGACGTTTTGAATGACATTATTACTCAACAGCAGTTATTGCTTTTCCATTATGTGACAGAGAAGTGGAGAACGGCAAATATAACTACATAGAGAGATGGATACAAACATAAACAGATTGTGATTGATGGAAGACTTCCATGGCTAATTATGTGATTCTTGCTTCCAGGCACGGAGATTTATCACCCTCATTGATGAACTATACAATCATCATTGCTGCTTGTATTGTTCGGCAGCTTCTTCAATAGATGACTTATTTCAAGGAACTGAAGAGGGAACACTTTTTGATTTGGAGAGGCAAGTTTTGCATTTGGTTTATTTCCTTCTAAGCTCTCAATAAACTGGCCCCTGCATTTTTCTTCATTTATTCATATCTTGTATATGTGTGGGCTCCCTCTGTCTTAAAATATAAGTTATTTTAGACTTATACACAACAATTAATGATTCTAAAAGTACTGCATTTGTGAGTCAAACTCTCAAAGATGTCCTTAGTAGTTATTCGGTAGTGTGGCATAGGAAGGGACTAAATGTGTGTGTGAGAGAGAGAGAGAGAATAAGATTAAATGATAATGGCACAAAGAGTCATAAATACCCATTGAAAAGGGAAAATGCTCTGGGCTATTCTGAAGTCTTAGCATTACTCAAAAATTTATTGCCTTCTTCCAGCTTCCAATTCGAAACTGAAGCAGAAGGTGGGAGACTTCGGCGAGATGTTCTGGCAGAAGGTGGAGTTAGTGCAGGAGGTACACCAGCTGGGATCATCTCCATACTATCCGGTCAAGAGGAGATGTTCGCATTTCGTCGAGCTGTAAGTCATTTTTCCTACTTACAATTTGTCAACTGTTCTGTTTTTAACGGGTTATAGTTGACGACTTCTTCTTCTTGTCAAATAATGAGGTGATTTTATGCAGGTATCGCGGTTAATCGAGATGCAAACGCCTTTGTACCACGAAGGCGTTCGCAATCTTCATCCATTTTTCCAGCAGCAGCATGTAGGGTTCCACAACATTGGTGCAAGAACAATTCATTTTGAGGAGTTATCCCTGCAGAACAGTTGATAATATATATGTATTTTTTGAATTCCATTATTGCAGATTTTTGGTGACCATTGTTGTTATTGAAGAAAAGTATTCAAAGGGAAATAAAAGAATATCATGGAACCAAACTTCCAAGATTTAAAATGTTAGGAAACTCCATATCTTTTCACCAAAACTTAGCACTACAACTGTTGCATCGCCGCCTTCAAATACCCCACCACGGTCACCTCTTTCTCTTTCCGCTCTTTCCTTCCTAAATTCAATGCAGATACTCGGAACAATCCCTTCATCTCTGGTTCATTTTTTGCCATAAAATGCGTCTCTTACCAGTTTGGAACTTCAAGAACATCAGTTGGAGATAACATTGCAATAATATATTGCGACAAATTCAATTCAAGGCTGCAACTATCATTTAACTGCAATAAACTAAGTACTTGGCACAACATTTTCTCTATGAGACTATGACACAAATTACACTATATTTCTTCATTTTCCCGAGTCTACATCTTCGTATAAATTTGCAGGGGTTGATCGCTGAACTTTACTGATGTATCAAATTCTGCAACAATACAAAAGGAAAGAGAATGACATGGTACGTATTGATCATATCAATCAAGAAGTCTTATCAATCAAGAAGGAAGACGAAGATTGAAGCTTACTGGACGTATTCAACGTTAATCTTGGCGTTTGGAGACCGCGAAATGGCTGAGAAAGCTTCGTTGGACATGACTATTGTCGAAGGGCATGGGCTAGCTTGGCAAAAATCGATCACTCTAACGTCAACAGTGGTAGTAATATCCTTGCATGGCTTGTTTTTGCCGCTCAAGCATCTTAACCTGTACCGTCTTCCACATGCAGCTCCGTTATCCCACAGCCCTTCACTTACCGCCACAAACAAATTTCCTGGTGGAAATTGTTCTGGTCGGTTTCCTCCACACTTGGTGGCTGCCAGAAATTGTAGTACCAGATTAATTAGTTCCTTATTAGTCAAGACTATAAGCTAATGAAATTAAATGAAACCATCTTGCAAGGATGAGAGACTATTTTTACACTAATGGTGAAAGTTTATTGTGTCATATATATATATAATGCTATATTGTAAATGATTAATATCATTTACGTTATAAGACAAATAATTTTGATATTTATAATTTAATAATTTAATAGTTACTCATAATTAAAAAAGTTTATTAAAATTTTAATTTTTAATTAATTTTTCCCTACATACCAACTATTAGAACAACACAAAGCCACTAAATTTAGGCATACTTACGTGTGTACGGAGGACCATAAGAGGTGGCCGTGCCAATGTCCCCAAGTACTAGGCTTGTTTCTTTGCCCAAAAAGCTTAGGAATACTATTGCAACGTAGAGCAAAGCCATGTGGTTGATAATAGAAAACTTTTCTTGTGAAAAGATCAATCAAGAAGTTGTGGCCAATTTATAGTGCGGACCGTAAAGGGTTGACGGTCTTAAGTGACTACTTAGTCTTATCAAAGGTGGCCACTTTATACTATGTGTGCTCGTGGATTTTTCCTTGGTCTTCTATATAAAAATGAAGCCAAGCCACGTTCATATATGCTTTATTAATCAGTTGGTCCTTTTGGGTTTTGGATGAACACAAGAGATCACAAACTTTCCAGCATGTTCTTAATCAGAACACACTATCACTTCCATCTTCAATTGGTACATGTGTTTACTCAAACAACTTATGATCAAGTCTCAAAATGCCATGCATCACCGTTCAATATGAAAATTAAGAAATTTTTATACTAATTATAATCTCAGGACAAGATATATGACTGTATTTGGTTTAATTTATTAAGATATCAATTCAATATTGTATATCAAACTCATAATCTTTATCTGATAAGAAATACATCTTCTAAACATAAATTTCTTGATTTAGCAAAATGAAAGTCATTTAGGTTATGAACTAGAGATTAGATATGCAACGGACTCAACAACGTGATGGACCTGAAGCAGAAGAAGCCACCTGCCAAAGTGATCAGATCAAAGTGCATTTCTTGCACGACTTCTGAGTGACGTTCCTGGTTTGTATTTTATTCAAGTACTCATATCAATGGCACTCAAGAATTCAGAACTATGGCTGGTGCACTAATTGGTAGTGGAAGACTCGAGGGCCGGCGACATGGCTGCTCAGGCGGCGGCCCGTTGGATAAACCCACTATACACTCATTTCATTTGCTCAGCCGCCCTCTATATACTAACTGATCATTGATCCAATCTCTTGACATACATATCGGCATGGCCAAGTGGTAAGGCGAGAGACTGCAAATCCTTTTTCCCCAGTTCAAATCTGGGTGTCTCGTTATCAACAAAACAAAAACTCGAAATGTCTTCTTCTGTTTTACTGATATAACTCGCCAAAATATTACCTAACAGAAGCAGACTCTTGATATTTGTTTATCCGAAGCATCCTATATATATATAAGTTAGAAATAGTATCAAAGATAGAGACGAAACCAAAAACTTAGAATTTAAGAGAAAAATTAATAATAATGTATCTTAGTGGTAAAAGGACTATGCTTTAAGTTCGACGCCAAGTTACGTATCATACTTTTTCCTTGCCCTCCTCCACTCCTTGTCTCTTCCCCCTCCCCTCACCCCCCTCCCCCCCACACACACACTCAACTTCTAAAAAAATTAAAAAAAGAATTGAAGATAAAAATTATATAAAAAGATATATTAAATAATTTTTTTAAATTTTTTTTGGGGCGAACCTAGAGAAAGGGGCATGATCACATAAAATGCGCCTACTCGATGCTCCATACTTGTATTAATTTACATTGTGAAACTAATAATATCGTGTAACTAACTTATTATTTATATAAAATCATGTATTTTTGGATACCGCTCTCATATAATCAAAATGTGTTTGAATAGATTAGATCATATTGATGAGGTAAGGAGTCTATATTTTAGTTTAATATTTATAGCAATATTTTTTGGACGGGATCGAATTGGCTTGTTTGACTGTGGTCTGATGCTATTGTCAATCCAGTCTTAACATTCTGGCCAGTTTCTCAAAAATCACAACCTTTTAAGCGAAATGTGTTGAACTAGTCGGTCCAACATTAAATCAGTTGTTGTTTAAAAAAAAAAAAATTGAGGACAAATTTTATAATTTTTAGGGGTAAATTAAATTATATAATTCAATAAATTATTTTAAATTTTGTTGTGTATTAGATTGTTAGTTATAAATTAAGAATGATTATTTTTAATTATGAATTTGAATGTTTATGTCTTTATGAACTTAAATTACATTATATTCTTGATCAATTTTATTTTCTAAAATAATTATATTTTTAAATTTTAAATTATAATATTACCGGTTCACTTATGATTTAATTACAATTAGATTATTAAATTGTGAATTAGTAAATTTTTTGACTTAATGTTCGGTCCAATTCTGAAAACATTGATTTATAGTACCTCTAGTTGGAGTAAAAAAAAAAAAAAAGAAAATAAGAGAGGATGTAAACTTGAAAGTATATGAGTAATTTGTGTTAGGAAGACAACTCGTTTAAATTAGGATAGATTGAGATATAAATCAAAATAAAAATTATTATTTACTCATTTTCCATACTCTAACTAAATAAAATGAAAATAAATTATATTTACTTCCTTTAATAAAAGTAAAGTTTCTTTTTTCCTTCCCTTGCATCCCCCTCCCCCCTCGCACTCCCTTCCTTTGTGAAACAAAGATACTGTTAGTTATCTGTTGTGCTACTTTCACTTGTTTATGGAAAACCCAAAAACAAGAGTTTTAGAAGACAACGTCAAGTGTTATTTATTTATTTATTTTGTGTCCTTCCACTAACAAGATTTTGTGATTTTGCGTTACGTTGCAATGCTAAATGGATACGAGATAAAGTTTTCTTCCGGAGTTTTTGAATGATAAAAGCTTTATAGTGCCAACCAAGTCAAGCATAATTGACAATACGTTGATCAAACCTCGATTCAGCATATTAAAATGGCATTTTCTGAGGTAACTTTGACATCCGTCAATGCTTAAGCTTTCCCAAGGTAAGCATATTCTTTCTTTCATCTGTTAAGACAATAGAACATCAACATATAAAATTTCCCATTCACCAACCAAAGATATATCCCATATTATATGAGCAACTTTACCGACTAAAGCTGGAGAAGTTTTCCTTACACAAGGCAGCATGGCGTAATAATCAATCACATGGATTATAACAGATCTTTTTTGTCTTTTAATTACTAGTAAATTACTTTTAAATAATCTTTCTTGATTTTTGAACTATATCTATGCAAGATGATGTGATGTAATTAATATAAAATTGCATCTTCTTCTTTTTTTTTTAAAATTAGATAAAGATCAATGCGCTTTAACATATCTGACATAATTACATTCATTGCTTGCAAAGGAGACAATCATTTCTTTTACCCACTATGCAAAAAGGAAAGGAAAATGTGTATAAATATATAGGATTTTAAGGTTAACGGTATGTTGATTAGTGGCTTTTCAGCAGGCGGATAAACATGGGGCTTATTGGATGCATTCATGGCTGATGTGCCATTCACATATGGCAAACTAAGTTTAATTACTTCAAAGAAATGATTAGTGATATGTCAAAGTGCACTTCATATAAAGTGATCACGACCTTAGATTACTACTTATAACAATATCATGTTTTGAGATCGATGTAATTAGGTCTTATACTAGCTGATTTGTTCAGGGTGGATGAATTTTTTAAACATATATTTCAAGAACTAAATTTTAATATTTTAAATTATAAATCAAATGCTCAATCATTATGTCATGACCTCAACTAGCACGAAGTCTTCAATTTGGGGCTGCTCTCGACGAAAATGAAAACCATCACCGATTAAAGTTGGCCATATAGCTATATAGTGGAATTTCTCTACTCCACAAATTCTTTGATGGCAAACAAATTAAGGTTGCCTTCTTTGAAAACATTAATTTGCCCTTTAATTTTGAGAATGACTTTTGTGCGTGCGTTCAAACTTCAAAGTTTGATATTCCATTAGTAAACTTCGAGAAGTAAATGAATTCAAACTTAATTTTGCATGATTTGGATTTGGCTTCCTATGGTCACATATCTACTTTCTTTTTTGGTAATTGGTAAACGATTTTATAGCAGAATGTTTTTCACTTGTTTGCATCATGACTTTCATGTGGGAAAAGGAAAAAGAAAAGAATAATATTCTCTCACCAAAATATGTTTTTCATACATCAAGAAATGGGAACATAAATTGAATTATTAAATGCCAATTATCTTTATTTCACTGAATAGATATTTCAAATAATAATAAATAGTTAAGTTCAAACTTATATATAATTTTATAATTTTATTCATTTCAAATGTGAGATTGGATACAGTACTTAATTCTATACTTTTCTTAATTATCTGCTCATATGCCAATTATTCTTATACCTGTACATATATGTGACTTATATATAGACTGACAAGTCTGAAAATGCAACTCATGAGCTTGAAGGAACTCAAGATTAATTATTTGCAACCATTTTTGCCCCTCTCAAATACCAATTGTCATGTCCTAAGCTTGAAAGTCTAGAAACACAACTCATAGGTTTGGTCATATTTATTGACAATTACTTAACAAGTGTGTCTGTATTAGAATAATATATCTTAAATTAACAATAAATATTCAATTTATACATATACATCATTTTATAATTATATTTATTCCAACTTTGAGAATGAAGTATGACATCTCGCTGTGGTATCGAGCATTCTTCCCAATGCCTTACATTCTTGCCACTCTCACAACCCTAGAATTAAGTTTGAATGTTAAAAAAATTTATTATGCACTTGGAATTTAGACAAATGAAGAGTAAAACATCATTTAATTCAGGCGGTGATACAATACTTTTGAAAATCAAATCATATTTCTTATTGTTTTCAATAATGACATTCAAAATGGACAAACGAACTTATTCCAATTCAACAAAATGGTACAATACTAAATATACTTACTGAATATATAATTTACCAACAAAACAAAAAAGTTTCTATTAACTTATTCAATAAATGACCTCTTATGCATTTTTTGTCCAAATTTGGAGGGTTTATATCAGTACCATCGGTGAGTAAAATGTATAAATCTTTTTTCCATTTCTTATGAAATTGCATTTACATGGGTAAAGGGCTCAAGATTTTGAATCACGCAGGAACTCGTCCTTTTTGTATTCCTTAATTTACATTTACCAGAGAGAAAGAGATTCTTTGTCTAGAACAAAATTTGTTCTTGTCACTGTATCAGTATTACACAACATTGCTAAGTACTAGATGACAAATTAGTACAAATATCAGAAAAACTCTCACATAGATTTCTTACGTGGTATACTACCTAGTAAAACTCTAATATTCATAAAGAGATGCAAGGAAATTTCTTTCATCCAGTCAATCAAACCATTCTGGTACATGAAAATCATTAGATTTCCCAAGATGTGAATGTCTATCTGCTCGTTACATTCATGTTAAATCCTGCATGGACAGCAAGAAAAAACAGAGTTATTATACAGTGTAGAAAGAAGTAGGAATTGAATAAGAAGAATGGGAGAAGTGATGCAGAACTAACTGGATGTATTCAACGTTGATCTTGGAATTAGGAGAACGGGAGATCGCTGCAAAAGCATCGTTTGACATGATGATGGTAGAAGGACATGGCCTTTTGCGGCAAAGGTCCACCACCCTAACATCCACCGTGCCGCCTTTGCATGGCTTGTAACTCCCGCTTAAACACCTCAATCTATATCTCCTGCCACAGGCTGCTCCGTTATCCCACAACCCGTCACTCACTGCAACAAATAGATTTCCTGGTGGGAACTGCTCTGGCCGATTGCCATTGCATTTTGTAGCTGCAAGAATACACAATAATTCTCATAAACTAATTTAAACCTTGTATGATCAAGACTGCAAGAAGCTTTATTAACAAGAAAATAAATAATTTAATGTGTGAATCGAGCTAGTAATCGTGTTCTTACGTGAATATGGAGGATTATAAGATGTTGCTGTGCCTATATCCCCAAGGACTAAGCTTACTTCTTTGGCAAATAAGCATAGAAATATTGCTATAACGATGAGAGCCATGAGAGCTACCTGAAGAAAGACAACTTGGTTTGGCTAATTCTGAGCGAAAGATTTTGCCACCCTTCAATTTATAGGGCCTTGTAAGGAGGCGGTCGCTTTCTCCCTCAGAGTATCTCCAAGAAGGAAAAAGAAGTCTCATGATTAATTAACTACCTTATCAGAAAATAGTTCAAGAATCCTAAATCTGTTACAAGGGAAATTAATCATGTGCAAGTTTTGACCATTGATCTTGGTAATTATTGTCAACATATATAAATATAATGTTCATTGTCTCTTTCTTTGTTCTTTAAGATAAAATGGCTTAAGGCTCAGATAGTCAATAGATTTGCGTATCTGAAAAGACAGTGAGAATGCAACTCCAATTGTTCAACTAATGGAAGGACCAGTTTTCCACCTTTCATAAAAGTTGCTACGCGAGCAACTTTTACCTACTGCAAGAGGAAGATTTTTTCTTTTGATGTTGTGGCTCGGAGTGAAAGATTTGTCATTTTCACTCTACTACTACAAGATTTTGAATTCTCATCTAACCTAAATTAATAGTTCTACATTTGTAGCTCTAATTTAACACTGGAAAATCTGCTTAGAGGCTCATGGGATCCATTTTGACTATTCTTTCCGTCTTATTTGCCAAGGAAAATTCAAAAGAAACACATCTTTTGAAGTTTTGACCTTCTTAGATAGACAGAAATGGTTCGCACATGGCAACAATCAAGTCTCAGTTAGTTTCGCCCCAAATCTTGGACTCCATTTTTTCAGCAACCTGTGTCACTCTGTCATGCACATTTGCGCAACAAACCTTTTAGGCTAATTTTTTGCTCTGTTTACAGTGCTAAACAATTCTGGCTGATGATTGAGGCATCATGCAAAAAGGGAACAAATTAAAAGAAAGAGCAGGCATAAGTATATTATGCTACTGAAATCATACAATCTTGAACTGGGCTACCTATGGTCAGATTGGAAAAACCTAAAGTCTACGATGGTGATGGTGATGGTGGCCGTCTCGCCTCCCAAATCGAAAGCGGTACTGTTTATGAATGGAATGAACAAGTAGGAAAAGCCTTTCAAGAAAATTTTCTTGAGGTTGGAGATACTAGGACCCATATATGTCTTCAATCGACCGTGTCTTGCTGCGGGACTTCAGATATATAAGCTTCGTTCTTTCTCTCACTTGCATGCCATTTGATAATTCAAATTAAAATAATAAATAAATAAATAAAAATTAAATTATTATGTAATGTGTAACATCATATTATAGAGAAAAAATAAGCTAGAATCGAATAAATAATATGATTTTGAAATGTTAATTATACTTGTTGCTTTACAAAAGGGAATCCAATGAGATTGGCGATCGGCTACTTTCTAATAAACATAAATAGTCCGACGGAAATATGAATGTGAGAGTTGGACCTTTTAAAAGATGTGGGTTTCTTGAGCTTACTATAGAAAGGGTCCAAAAAAGTAGGAATATTGCATGCAGAAGCCAATTAGGACCGAAATCAGTGTATTTCAATTGATTTTGATAAAAAGAACAAATACAAAAGTATTGGAATTTGAAATCAAAGTAAAATGACAATGGAAAGCTGGTAATAATGGAATAAGTGAAAACTGTTGGAAAACTAAACAAAGCTATAAATAAAGATAAAGACGAGGAAAATGCAGAATAAAAAGGAATTGAAAATTGATAATGTGGTAGATGTGTTGGATTGGTGTCTTCGTTATGGGAATCCTTACTCGTTTTATGCTTGTTGTGGTGTGCTAACTGACCATCTGCACATGGAGATCTCGCTTTATGGCTCATCCTTAGCGGTTAGGAACAATAGTGCTTTACCGATCGTGTCGAAATATGAGAGTGACGACTCATCGGCTTCTGGTTCCGATGTTGATCGATTGTGGAATTCTTGACGTCATCATCGAGTTAGCAAAATTCCTATCAGCTTCGGCTCAAAGTTACTATTGCAACGGATCGACTAATAATTGACGTTAACACATGTCCCCTCGAGTCCCGTTACTTTGATGGCGCAAACAGGTGAAGCGACGGGAATCGTACATCTTTTAATTCATAGCCGTTCTTTTCCTGACAAAATTGGAACGTCCCGATCGTTGTAGAAGGTTTCTGACTCCTCGACTTTGAAGCCCGCGAACGGCTAGTCTTTGAATTTTACTCTAAATAGACGTGGTCCCCATTACTCCTTCTTCACCGATATGAACTCCTTCTTCTAAGAAAACTCTATCTCGATCAAACTTCTTTCTTTCTTTGTGAATTTCGACAATATTTCCTACACTTCTTTGATTAACAATCTTCGAGTTTCCATAGCCGCTCCAATTGATCATACCCCCTGGATTTGATTCAAGCCGAGACTAACTTGTATGCCTTATGCTTCGGCTATTGCCAATGGAAGTCACCATCGATCATTTACGTTTTGCCCATCCGGAAGGTTTTGCCCTTTCATTGAATCAAGATGAATTTTCTACGGTCGGTTAGCCATTTTCCTTCCGCCATTAGCCACATCCCTCGAAGAATTATAGAGAGTGGCGTGGCACGCTACTTTTGGCGCCCTTGAAGAATTATAGACATGTCTTTTGACCGCAACCTTTTTGCTACTATTTTGTCATTCTGGTCTCAGGCAATCAACAGCTTCATATTCCCCCACGGGACATTTTCCCCGACTATCTTGGACATTTGCACCATCTTAGGCTTCTGGTTCGATGGAGACGAGATTCTTAGCCTCCATGATGACGAGAGTTTGCCTACCACTGAAGCCTACCTAGACAAAGCTGCTGCCTCCTATGGTAATTTCATGGCTGCCCAAAGGGGTGTAGGCGGCGTTCCATCAGAGCAAGAACATGCCTCCTTTCTATGGCTGTGACTCTACAAATACATTCTCTACTCCCACTCGGCAAGGATAAGCAATGAATACCGATACTACGTATCAGCTATGATAAGGAAAAAAAGGTGCTGCGACCTAGCCTCCTTGGTGCTAGCCTTAGTCTATCGGCTGATGAACCAGATGACTTTGGCCCTATCGGCTGGGAGTGACCCGACCAACCTTGGCGGCCCTTTTTGGGTTATGCAACTGTGGCTTTATCAGTATGTCCCTCAATTTGGCGTCCACAACCTCTCTGGGGATTCTGTAGACTCTTCCAACTAGGCCACGGGTTACTGACTATTAAGAACCCCATCGAATAGACCTTCTGTCGGTACCATTGTGTCCTATCTTCACCAGAATTGCCTCCAGAACATGCCTCACTTCTTTCCCTACTCTGATCCGGAGACTGGCCCTCTTTAGTTGACGAAACTTGCGATGCATCGGAAGGTTCCCAGTAGACCATCTGGGCCAAAATACTGTGTCCCAGAGAGCTCTTTTTAGGGGCCAAACCAAGTGCTTGAAGTGCCAAATCCTCTTGTGAATAGTACAACTCCCATTGCTTTTCTCGACAATTTGGGTTGATTCAGGACATCCCTGCGGATCCTGGTCATATATCATTTACACTGTTATGCCTATCCTATCGACTGAAGATGTGCACACTTTAGTCGATAGGTCTTTAACCATTCTCCGTTCTTTTGAGTATCATCACTTTCAGGTCTACAGGAAGGCCACACCCAACTTCAATTTATGGTGGCGATTGATGAGTGAGATACTCTTCTCAGCCCCTGTAGAGACGTGGTTGTTTAGGCTGGCTAGGTCGGCATCGGCGGTGATGGAAACATCAGCGTCAAAGAAAGGTAAGCAGAGCAAGATATTTGCCAATCCAATTGCCGCACTGTTATTCCAAAGGCCGCTGATGAAGAAAGCCCCCACTCTTCCACTTACTGATAAGGAAGAAGAAGAAGAAGAAGAAACCATCCTCTCTCTGCTTAGGCGATCAAAAAGGTGGTAAACTACCTATAACCCATACCCCGACAATCACTAAGGTTTAGATCTCCTATATTAAACATTTTTTCAATATTCTTCAATCTTTGACTCAAGGCTAACTCCTTATTCCCTTCATTTGTAGAAACAGAAACCTAGCCAATTGATTATTTCTGACTCTTCCTCAGAGTAGTCGGAAGCCATGCCCCTCTTGTTACCTGCAAAAATTATACTAGTCGAGGAAGGAACTTCCGCTGCTTCACCTTCATTGGCCATTCCTCGAACATACGTAATGCATGTCTCAGAGAAAGCGATATTGACAAACCTGTTTCTCCTCCTACAAAAACGGCCTTTGAGCCCCCTGTGGTAGAGTTTCCAAAAGAACCTACCCTTTCTCGACAAGTAACATCTGAGGCCACTGCACTAGAGCTTCTGCGTAGCTTAATTGGGGCCAACTTGCTGACCAACCAACCTTACCAGGATGCAATCAGTTGAGCCCTCCTGCTGCTTACGCAATCGACCGATTTGGATATTCTTGTTGAATTGAAACGCCTATCGGCTGATTACCTGGGGCATATAAGGTTCACCTAGGGCTTTTTCTCAAATACCCAAAACAGGAGGGATGAAGCCTCTCGCCTGCTTAAGGCTTTAGAGGTGCTCCGAGAGCAGGAACCTTTTCTGCAGTCGCATCGCCAGGAAGCCTCTGTCCATCTACGCGTTCTTCAAGTTGAAATTTCAGAGAGAGTGGAAAGAATTGAAGGACTTGAAAAGCAATTGTGAGAACTCCAGGCGAAGTTAGATTCTGAGAGGCGAGCTCTGGAAAAAAAAACTTGAGGCCGAGGGCGTTTGTCAGCAAATGACCTCTTCTGTGGAAGAGTCAGTGGCCAGATTACGAGATGAACGGCTCATGCTTGAGGCAAAGGAAGAACTGTTTCAAATGGAGCTGCAGTATTCGGACAAACTGCTCATCGGTATGCAGTCTTCGTGGGACAATTTTCAGTTCTACCTGAGCACTATTTTTCATCATCCCGATGAGTTTGGTCCCCCAAGTACTCTAACTGGGGATGCTGAAACTCATCCACCTCTAATGGAAGAAATCGTTGTTGAGCCAGAAACGACCAACCAAACAAAGGAGGAGAAGGAAATCCCATCGATGACCGCTCTGCCTGAGGAAGATCCGAATCAGGTTGCCATAATTCCATTCGCTCAGTCGATCAAGACGCCTCACACTCCTTCTGAGAAGAATTGACTTGTTCTTCTTCTTCTTTTTCTTTTCTTTTCGGCTTAATCTCAAATGTAATAGTCATCTGATTGGCTTTTTTGTGATCAGCTGCTTCTCATGAATGCAAATATTTTTCTCTCTTTTTCTTCCGTTGTTATTTTTGTCCTTTTTTTTTTAACTTTTCTCTTGTCCTGGTTCCCTCCCAAAATGTAGGATAGAACATTTTTAAATATTTTTCGTCTATGGCATTACTTACCTCTTTTTCGTCGGGTGTCATCAACCGATAAACCCCTCCATCGAAAACCTGTGTAATAAGAAAAGGTCCTTCCCAGGAGGCGGACCACTTACCATAGTGTGGGTCTTTTGGTGCAACTGGTAGAGTTTTCCAAATCATGTCTCCTTCTTGAAAATTCCTTCCCCGCACTTTCTGATTATAGGCTCTTACTACCTTCTCCTTGTGCCTTCTGATGTTTTATAATGCTACCCCTCGGTCTTCTTCGACTTAATCCAAACTCATACCCAAAGCCAGCTTGTAGTCCTCAACCGACAAACAGTGTTGGTAAGCTACTCGAGCCGATCACAGTGATAACTTAGTGGGTAACACCGCATCTTGTCCATATGTTAGCCTAAATGGCGTAAAACCTATAACAGTTTTGAAAGCATTCCGATAAGCCCACATAATCTCTTAAAGTGTTTCTAATGATTTGCAGATCATGCTGATCAAGGTCTTGTTTGTAACTTCAGCTTGACCATTGGCTTGTGCATAGTACGGAGATGAATGTAATAGTTTAACTTTGAATTGAGTTAAAAAGTTGCATACTTTATCTCCCGTGAACATGGTTCCTTAGTCAGTCGTTATTATTTCAGGTATGCCGAATCGGAAAAGAATACTCTGCTGAAGGAAGGAGATAACGATAGACTGGGTTACTCTGGCCAGGGCTTGTGCCTTTATCCACTGGGTGAAATAATCCGTTGCCACTAAGATAAAGGTGTGTGCTCTTTAGTTGATGGCGGGTGAATCTTGCCAATGACATCTAGAGCTCAACCCCTGAATAGCCACGGCTTGATGATAGGACGCAGTGCTGCAGAAGGCGCATGAATCAAATGGCCATGCTTCTGACAGGCCTCGTATCCAGCTGCATAAGTTATGTAGTCTGTGGTCATAGAAGGCCAATAAAATTCATAACATTGCAGTATCCATTTTAACTTTGGACCTACCTGATGAGCACTGCATAGGCCTTCATGCACCTCGGCTAACGCATGTAATGCTTCTTGCTTTGACAAACATTTCAACAGAATTCCTGAACGGCTTCTTTTGAATATTTCGTTCCCTATCAGCACAAAGCTCAATATTTTACGTTTTAATTCCCGTGAAACCTGGCCAGTAGGCTTCCGTAAATATAAAATGATATCAGAACGCCAGTCTTCTTCATGTTATTCTCCTGATATTTGCTGACACATTACTACCCTGGCTCTTTTCTTGAAACCTGAAGCTATTTGAGCTAAATCATTTACCCCTTAGTTCTCAACTTGAGGAACATGAGTCAAGATAACTTTTGAAAAGTATTGCAGTAATGCCTTTACTTCTTGTAGCTTATCCAACAAAATAGGGTTAGTGCATTTGTATTCATCTGAAGTCTGTCGAATGACAACTTGAGAATCCCCTATTATATCGACCACTAGTGCATCCAAAGCCTTCAAGATCCGAAGTCCCAAGATGAGAGCATCATACTCTACCTGATTATTTGAAGTCCATTTTCTTAATTCAAACAGAATTCTTCCTTATCGACTGTAAGGGGCTTCAATTATCATCCCAGCACCTGCCTTATACTGGGTGCTAGACCCATCGAATTGCAACTTCTATGTTTTGTATGAAATGTATCCATGTGCCTCTTCTTTTTCAGGATTGGGCACCTCTAAACATAAATGTTCAGCAAAAAAATCAGCTATGGCTTGCCTTTTTGTCGCTTTCAAAGGCAAGTGAGTCAGGAAAAAAGCATGTAGCTTAATAACCCATTTCATTAAACATCCTTGCAGTAGAGGGAAGTTTAACAGGTATTTGACGAGATCAATTTTTCATAAGACTTTCACTTTCCTAGGTAACAGGTAATGCTCTAATTTCATGCATGCATAATATAAAGACAGGCACAACTTCTCAACAGGATAATACCTTGTCTCGGTGTCCATCAGGTTCCAACAGAGGTAATATACTGCTCTTTCAATCCCCTGTGCATCATCTTGAGCTAGCAGGCATCTGATAGATTCTTGAGCCATTGAAATATATAATTTTAAGGGTGCCTTATCGTGTGGCGGCATCAAAATAGGTGGTTGTGATAGAGCCATCTTGATCTGATCGAAAGTCGTTTGGTACTCCGGCTGCCAGATGAACTCTAGAGATGACTTCAAACAGAATAGATAAGAGAACACCTTTTGCTTTCCTGCAGCATTTGCTAGAAAACGTCGCAAGAAATTAATCTTTCATAGGAAACTTTGGAACTCTTTTTTGGATTGCAATGGCCTTACCTATAAAATATCCTTTGCTTTATTCCAATCCACTTCGACTCCTCTTTGGTGCACTGGGAATCCGAGAAAATTTTCAGCGGAAACTCCGAAAGCACATTTGACGGGGTTGATTTTTAGCCGGTGCTTACGCATTCGGAGAAAGGCTTGCTCCAACCACCTTAGGTGTTGTGAGAAAGTGAGCGACTTAATCACTAAATCGTTAATATGAACTACCATGGTCTTATCGATGAGATCATAAAAAATGAGGTTCACAACTCTCTGGAAGGTAGCTCCAGCATTCTTCAAACTGAAGGGCATGACTAGCCATTCGAATAAATCAATAGAACCTGGACATCAAAAAGTTGTCTTCCGCGTATCCTCTTTGGCTAGAAATATCTAATTGTAACCAGAGTATCCATCCATAAAGCTTAAAAATTGGCTTCCTGCTACCGAATCTACCAACCTGTCGACAATCGGCATGGTGTATTCATTATTTGGTGTGGCCAAATTGAAGTTTCTGAAATTAATACAAACCCACAGCTGGCCATTTTTCTTGATGACAAGAACAATATTGGATACCCAGTCTGTGTACTGACAGGTGCGGATGAAGCCACACCGAAATAATCTCTCAATTTCTTCTTTGATTCTAGGTAGGAGTATGGGATTAAAACGTCAGACAAGTTGCTTATGGGGCTTGAAACCGTCCTTAATTAGTAAGCAATACTGCATAATGCCTTTATTCAATCTTAGCATTTCATAATAATCTCATGCGAAACAATCTTTGTACCTACGAATCAGAGCTGTTAAGACATTTTGATAATCAAAAGTTAAGCATAAGCTTATCTTTATAGTTTTGTTTTCTCTAGGTTCCCCGACGTCTACCTCCGTTAGCAAGTCCTGAGCGATGAAACCGGGTGCATGCCGAACATCAGGGTCCTTTGTTTTCAAATGTTTACCTTCCAATCCTTTCGTTGTAATATGATTGTGAGTCATGGTGAGCTTGGCGTACTGGCTTGGATCAAAGGTAGAATGATAAAACATAGTTTCGTTCATATGTACTTCTACTGATAATAGATTGGGGTCTGGTAGTATCTTTTCCACTCTCTCTCTATCCTAAATCAATACTATTTGGTAGAGCATTGATGGAACACAATAGTTTGCGTGAATTCAATCCCTACCTAGTAAAACAGAGTAAGCCAGTTTTGCTGTGATTACAAAGAAAACGGTCTTACTAATCTTTGACCCAATTGCCACCTCGAAAGTGATGACCCCTCCTGCTTTGGCTATATTCCTGGTAAAGTTAAGCATTTAGATATCTGTAGGAGATAAATCGGGTTTATCTTTACCCAAACGCCTTAAGATTGCCAACGACATTACGTTCAGCACAGCCCTTCCATCAATGAAGACTCAAGAAAAAGGTCTTCCGTTGATATGCGCCTTAATGTACAATGGTTTGAGGTGATTGGTATGCTCTGCAATTGGGATTAGGAAGAACATACCTTCCAATGGCACTTTGAACTCAATGAGCTCAACGACAGCTTCTTCCGTTGCATAGTAGTCTTCCTCCACTACTTCTTGTTCAGCCCTTACTTGGAATTGTGATGGGAGAATGCTAAGCATATTTTGACTCGGGGAAGCACACACCTATTCATCTAACCACTTCTTAGGCATTTGTTTCTGCTGAACCCGTTTCCTCTGTTCCTGCCGTTTTTGAGTTTTTGTAAGACGAGGATGATAACCCAGGAAAACTAGCTCTTTATGAGGTATACGCACTCTGTAAACTTCTCATCTTTTGTATAGAAGTGAGCTACGAAGGTTGGAACAGCAAGCCGAGTGAAAACTAACGGCCGATCTTCTAGCTTTTAGAATGTTGTTCTTTCATCTTCCAAGGCTTTGGACCGTTCCTTAATGACAGAATCTCATGGCTTATGCTCCACATCTTCCTTGCATATCTGTACCATACTTGTATCTACAGCTGGGAACGGGTTTGTATCGACTAGAACTTCTTCACGTTTGTCAGCAAATCTCAGCTTTCCTTTTTGCAAAGCCTTATGAATTGTGTTCCTGAAAACAACAGAACTATTGATATTATGAGAAAATGAATTATGCCACTTACAGTATTTTTTGCCCTTCAGCTCCTCTGGACTTGGGACTTTATGGCTGAGAGGTAAATGGATCTGTTTGTCCTTAACTATCTGATCGAATATTTGCTCGACCTTTGATACGTCGAATGTATAAATGGATGACCCCGCCTGAGAAACCTTCTTCTTTCCTTTACTAGGTCTTAAAAAATGACAAGTGTAAGATACACCTTTCTCTAACTCTGCCGCCATCACCTCCAACAGCTGTTTCTCCTCGCTGTCCATAACATCGTCCGCAACTGATATCATGGTTTGCCTATGAAAGAACTTAAAAGACCGCCTCTTCTTCTTTTTCCTTGATCATTTCCTCTATTCTGACAGCCTAAGACAGTAAACATAATAAATCAGAAAAGTCTTGGAGAATGAGATGCTTTTTGAGTTGCAGATGCATTCTACTGATGGCTATTTTGGCACATTTCATTTTTGGCAGTTGAGTGGTGCATTTAGCCTTAATCTGTCGAAAACGCTCAATGAATTCTGCAATACATTCGGATAATTTTTGCTTGACCGTCAGGAGACCTGCTATGGAAACCTCAGGTGTCGGTTTGCAGAAAGCTCATGAAAAATCCATTCCATAACTGCCCATAAATACACAGAACTGGGCATCAGATTTGCATACCAAGTAAATGCCACCCTTATTAAAGACAAAGAAAATAATTACAATTTATGCCAGTCACTGTTCTCGAATTCTCCATATTGCGCCATAAACCTCCCTATATGTTCCATGGTTGACTTGTTGTCTTCTCCAGAGAATGTGGAGAACTCAAGCAACTTAAACCCTCATGGTAACACTATTATAGAATCCACCCACTCAGAATACGACTTCTGATACACTGGCCATTCCTTGATTTGTCAACGCAATACTTCCGTCATTGTATTAACATCGGTTGATGGTGCTGACTGTTGATTCTGCATGTGGGGACTTAGCACAACTGGCCAAGAAGCTTATCCTGGGAATAAGGCCATCTCAGGGTATCTTACTCCCTGCATCGAATAAGCTATTGTTGTGGCAAGATACGTGGAAGGGACAGTTGTAACATAATTCTGTGACCCTCCATACGAGAAACAAACACTCTTGTTAGGAGCTGCCGTCTGGTCGTGAGATACCTGCACCCCCACTGGTGCCTGGACCCCCCGTGACTGGGTATGGTGGGTTTCTTCCTAGGAAAGGCTCTGCAACAAGAGTCATGCCTTGTCTAATTAATCCCAGACTCCCTTGGTGCCCTCGGGCATCGAAAATGACTGCTCTTGGTGTAACAACTATACTGACCCATAGCATGGTGCGCCAATGGTCGAGACAGGGGTACATAACTGCCTGAGGTATCCTACGAGCATTTTGCCGTTGTTCAAAATTATGGCGCTTGTTCTGAAGTAGTAGCTGGAACATTGTGGCTAACTGGGGAATAAGTCTCTAAATGAGTTCATCTGTACATTGCTCCATGCCTTGTCATATGGCAGTTAAAAACGTAGGTATTAATTGAGTCATTTGGGCGAGATGAGGACTGTGCTCCCTGCTGCTCAGGGAGGATGACCTGAGTCTTACTAGACGTCGTCGCTGTAGGATCAAAAGCTCCCCGTAAAGCTCGAACTGTAGGCCGATCGGAGGAATCCGATAAAGGCTCTAAAGACTGTTGCTGAGGATTTGACATAATGCGTCCTGAATGCAGTTGCATGCAACAACTACCTTTGGTCCTACTGGGGCGTGCCAATTTATGTTGCTTTACAAAAAGGGAGCCGATGAGACTGATGATTGGTTACTCTTCCGACGAATATAAACAGTCTGACGGAAAGATGAATGTGAGAGCTGAACTTTTTAATAGACGTGAGTTCCTTGAACTTACTATAGAAAGGGTCCAAGAAAGCAGAAATATTGCATGCAGAAGACAATTAGGACTGAAATCAGTGTATTTTGATTGATCTTGATAAAAAGAATGAATACAAAAGTATTAGAATTTGAAATCAAAGTAAAATAACAACGGAAAGTTGGTAATGAAGGAATAAGGGAAAACTGCTGAAAAACTAAACAAAGCTATAAATAAATATAAAGACGAGGAAAATTCAGAATAAAAATGAATTGAAAACTGAAAATTGATAATGTGGTAGATGTGTTGGGTTAGTGTCTTCGTTTTGGGAATCCTTACCCGTTTTCTGCTTGCTATGACGTGGTAACCGACCGTCTACATGTGGAGAAAATCTCACTTCATGACTCATCCTTAGCGGGTTAGGAACAGTAGTGCTTTACCGATTGTGCCGAGATATGGGAGTGACGACTCATTGGCTCTTGGTTCCAATGTTGACGTGATACATCGACTATGGAATTTTTGACGTCATCATTGGGTTAGCAAAATTCCTATTAGCTTAGACTCAAAGTTACCGTTGCAATAGATTGGCTAATAATTGACGTCAACTATACTATTTTTAAAATAATATTTGCCGAACTCTATTGAGCTTGCTGCAAGAATAAAGCAAAATCATCCTTAGTATCAACTACACCTTTGAAAGTTGTCAAGCATCTCATAGGGAAATTCAGGCTGCACAATTTGATGTGCGTAAATTACTTATAAATATTTTTCACCATTATATAAATAGCATACACAATTGTACGAATATCATACGCAATTACATTAATATTACATATAATTATATGAATATCACACTCGATTTAATGAATATATTTTAGAACAACAAAAAATAATATTGTTCTATTAAAAAATTAACGTAAAATTATTTTTATTATCATAATATTTTTATAATATTTAATCTAAATTGTAAAATAGTCTCGTAATTTTCGTATTCAAATTACACTGAACGGATTCCTCAGAGGGAGCATCCTTTAATAAGAATATATGGTGAAGTACATCAATGCACACGAATGCTCTCACCACAGAAGGATGCAAAGATGGGATAGATTTACGTCTCCTATACATATAACTAGATGTTGACTCCGTCCAAGATGCAGAGTTAGGAAAATTTTAAAAATTTGAGATTGAAGGTAAGTTACATATAATGATATATTAAAAATAATATTATTATTTAAAAAATTTAATGAATAAAATATAAAATTTGAAAGTACTACCTCCGTTTCATAATATAAGTCATTTTAGATTTGAAATTTTTTTTCACAATATAGGTCGTTTTACAAAATTCTATAAACATTTATTGATTTTTTTCCAACTCTACCCCTCCCTTCAATCTCTCTCTTTCCACTAATTGTGACACAACTCTATCAAACTATCAAAGTAGATAAATACTTAATTAGGGGTATTTTTGAAAATTTACTTTTAAAATTGTGTGAAATTTAGGACTCTTAATTCTTGTGTACAAGTCTAAAATGACTTATATTGTGAAACATATGTAGTATTTTTTAAAAATTAATTTAAAAAAATTTAAGGACGAATGCTGCCTTGAGTCCAGGGATGGAAATAGGTTAGGCTATCAATAGAGGCTTACGGCTTGGCCTGGTCTGACCTGGGCCTGTTTAGTAAATAAGTCAGACTTCTCAGGCCTGTTTAACTAAATAGACTGGGCTTGTTTAGCTAAATCCTGACGTGAAGCCTACCAAACCTAGTTTATATATATATATATATATATATATATATATATATATATATATAATTTTATATTTATTATTTATATTAATGTTATATATTATATATTATATATTATATATCTTATACTATTATCATTTCCACAATTAAATGTATTGACAATTTATTTGAAGAATGCTAAGGAAAAAAGGTGAAATACTAAGAATGTGATTAGATGAAGTTTGAGTGAATAAAAATGAGGGACATCATAAATTGATGTAAGAATATTGGAAGGGGGAAAAAAAAAAACTCGTCACTACATCATAAATACCATTGAAAAACACTAAATAATGAGATCATTATATCTTATTGAGAGAGAGAGAGAGAGAGAGAGAGAGAGAGAGTATAATCTAACTAGAATAAAGTAATGAAAGGAAAATGAGAAGAGAAAAAGGAGTAAAGTTTAAGTAAAGGATATACATTTATTGAAAATATATCATTTAATTACTTGCTAATAATAAAAATTAAACCAAGGTACTACATTCTACTCCAAAGAAAGGGGGTAACACCAAAAATTTCTCCTTCCCTCATTAAAAGAAAATTTTAACAAACTAAATCTTGATGATAAAATACATATTAAAAAAAAAAAATTTACTTCATTTTCCATCTCGTAATATCATGGGGTAAACATTTGTTAAAAAAAAGGTTTCATTTTATATAGGAAATTGGAACTTTGTATGTGGAACATTGTAAACATTTGGATATTTTTAATGTTTTATTCTCTTTTGTTATAGTAAATACTTATTTATGATAAAATTTTTATAATTCTTTTACACGAAATAAAAGTTTTTATTTTGACTTAACATATAAATTTTAAAAAAATATTTAAGTATAAGTAAATTATTACTTTAATTTTATTTAAAAAAGTGATTGATAGTCTTAATTTATTAATATAATTGATATTAAGAAGGTTATAAAATTCTATGTAAGCTTTTAAGTAGGCTTCAAGCTAGGCCAAACTTTTAAACAAGCCAGACTTGAATCTAAAAAAATGCCTTATATAGGCTAATAGACCAGGCTCAATCCTTTAACTTACAATGTAGGCTTAGGCCTATTTAGTCAAAGCTTGGTCTGCCTAGCCTAACCTATTTCCACCCTTACCAAAGTAGCAAGTGAAAGCGGTGACCAGAAATGTTAAAGTTGTTACCAAGCCCAGAAGAGGTACGTAAAACTATCAAATGTTCTTGGTTTATGTCATTCTTTGTGAATTTTATGGGTTCTGTTAGAATGATGGTGGCGGTTGGAGAATTGTGGTTGTAGCGCTGGCGGAGAGAGGTAGCTGGAATTGGCGGTGGGGGGTAAGAAAGGCACTGTATATGACTCCAATGTGTGTCAGTGGGTCAAAAATTCTTGGAGGGTAAATATGTCATTTGCTGTTTGGGGTTTTGTTGTTATGTCACCAGCAAGTTTGATCTTATTTACTGTGTTTATTGCTTGGAGATAATGAGGTAGCTTAAGGTCGGATGTTTGGAATTTCACTTATTAGTATTAGGTAGAAGTTGCAAAGTTTTAAGTACTTCAAAGGTTTGACAAACAATCAATTTGCGAATTGCACTAACCAGATTATTACCTAATCGGTACATTTATTTAGTCACTAATACTGATGGCGATTTGGTAATGAACCAAAGTGATGATTAATGGAAAATGCAAGAGTAGTCTCACCTGGAAATGGATGGTCTAAAACCCAGAATCTTTAGCGATTCTCTAGTCCTTTTTGTCTCCAATTTTCCTTCTTAATTAGGAGAGTCTTTGGATACCATGCATCATCAAGATTTATGTTTCTAATCCTTCAATGTAACGAGTCTTGTAAGATTTTATAGGTAATTTGATCCAGTCTCGAGTGTTTTAAGGAAAACAGTTTCTATACAATGGCTCCAAGTTAGTAGTCCTCAGGTGTTGCGGTTCTATGCTGCTCTAGGCCATCTAAGGTTCTTTTCCTTTGCAATTTCCACAACCCAAATGAAAAATATCAAACCAAGGCAATGATGACTAATTGATTGTTTGTTTAATTTACAAAGACAACACCACTATTCCAACAGAAGGACATAGTGTCACAATGAAGATGCTTTGTGCTACTTGGAAGGATTATAAGTCTTAGTTGAAGCAGAGATACTACACTCCTTCCCAGACAAGTACAGAGGCTATTCTTTGTGGAGATAGGTGAGTTGACGAAAATCAATAGAGGATGTTAGTTTATTATTGGCACTTGGAGAATATGCAGGTTTTATGTATAAAAGTTTAATATTTTTTCCTGTCATAAATGTGTGCATATACGCGATAATTATTACATACTTGTTTTTTATATTAACTATTCACAAATTACATATTCACGAGTTACAGGAAGAATGCCACATTTTGTTATACAGGATCAGGTATTCATTTTCTCTTATTCTCTATTCATTTGAATATTATTTAATTCACTTGAAAATTCTGAAAAATCTTTATAGATGACCTCACAAGGCCAACTGACATCGTAATATGATATGTTTCTTGCAACACGAAGGTGGCGTGGTCGGCAGGCTGATAGTTTGACTGTAGAAATTATTGTAAGAAATTTTCAAAGATTAAATTTCTTGAGTTATTAAAATATGAAAAATATAATTCATTTACCTAATTTAAATTTGATATATTGTTTCACAATTTTGTAGGACCAATTAGAGGAAGAGTGGCAGGCACTGCCTGAGTCTGAGTGCACTGAGAAAGCAAAGGTTCAGATCTTCCAACACTTGTTCGGTCTTGATATGAGAGGTCATGTAAGGTGCAAGGGAAAGGGACCAAAACTAACCTCATTCAGTCAATCATCCACTTGTACTGGCAAGGTCGAGGAGGTTGTTAGAGCTCAGGTTGATGCGCATATTCAGAATATGTGAGAAATTATGCAAGCTGAGATGCAGCATGAGTGAGAGATTTACGAATCACGTATAGCAGTTCTTCAGACTACCATAGAAGTATTATCTCGCAGATTTGATGTAGGTGCATTTGATACAGTAGCTATACCACCATCTAGTGCTTCTATGGCATTTCCGGATGTTGGTTCCACTTCTCGACCTGTTAGATCGTGTGATGCTGACGAGACTATTCATGATAACTGGCGTATTTTTATTTTCTTCTTGTTTTACATGTACTACTGTTTCTAATAAATTCCTTATCATGTTCTACTTGTTATATATATAGTATTACTTCTCTTGTGGAGTTAATGGATTATTTATGATTTCAATGTTTAAGAGATTGATTTTGATTTGTTTGGTATTAAGCAAATTGTGTTTTTTTGTAATTGGTATTGAATGAGTTAAAAGGATTGTATTTGGTTTGAAATTACAGGTTGATAGGGCTAAATACCAAGCAATCATTTAAAAAAAAAATCACTAATCAAATACGACGGCTAGAATTGTCGCGTTTGTGAAAGGCAAATAATCTTGCATATGATTAATCAAATACGACGGCCACATAACGGTCGCATTTGCTAAGCAAATACGAAGGTTTCATAGGTATTACAATGATTTGCCTAACCATGTCTTTGAGCCTTTCGTAATGATTAAATACGATGATTTTATATAGCTGTTGTATTAGGCAAATATGACGGTTTGGTTGCCATTGTTGAACAAAAATGATCGACTTTATACGACGGCCATCGAACTGTCATTTAGCCGTCGTATTTGGTAAATACGACGGCTCGGCTATGGCCGTCGTATTTGAGGAATTTTTTAGTAGTGTAATCAAATCTTTGATCATTTGTTAAAAGAAGAACAAATTAAGTTACTTTAAGGCTAGCAAATCCCTTCACTTGAAGAGCGTTAAGGGAAAAAAGTATTATAAGTGACACAACACATTTACTCATACCACTAATAATTGCCTTATCTTTAGAAATGTCATCCAAAAAGCCATTCAAGGAGGGCGACTCCAGTTTGCAGACAAGTTTGCTATGGACTCTCTCACTTATTCAAATCTTTTTCCTAAAACCAACATTAATATTGTAACTGCCATAGAGAATAGCCGTCCAGGAATAAAGAAGATATAGGTACAAAAGATAATGGATCAACTAATTACCTAAGAGATTGGTTGAATGAATGTAGGAGACACCCTAAGAAAAAAGTCGATTTGGTAAGAGATCAGCAAAATGTTTCCTCAGTCATTCAAGGGTTAGGACCTCAGATCTCCAAATTTTGCCTCGGACAACAATAGAGAAGAGTAACATTCCACATCAAGCTGCTGCTTAGATGATCCAATCAACTAGGATCGACCAATTATACTATCTTGGACCTAGAAATGACATTTGCAAAGAAGGAGAGCCTATTTGAGGTTTAAGTCACAACAACATAAAGAGTCGGTTGGGTCATCAAACTCAAACAAACCAATCAATGTCATTGGAATCTTACCTTCAGAATATGAGGAGAAAAGAAATAGACAAATATTGATTGGTGGTGTAACTATTTCAGAATGGGCAGAAGCTGAATGGGCCAAATCAAATGAATTGTCTAGTCTGAATCCCTCTTCTCTCATCTAGTTCCCCAAGCCAATAGAAGAAATTCCAAACCATCTTTGACCATTGTATATAAAAAGCTCATCTTGATGATAAACTAATTAGTAAGGTGTTTGTTGATGGAGGGGTTGTTTTGAACGTTATGCTGGCCGACACATTTAAGAGATTAGGTAAGTGATTTAATTTCCACTAATATGCAAATGGCCAACTTCACAGGGGCAGACATCTTAGCACTAGGAGTACTTTTGGTCAATCTAACTATGTAAACGAAGAGGACGTCAACCACTTTCTTTGTAGTTGATGCTAAGCCGTCCTACACTTTATTTTTGGGATAGGGTTGGATTCTTGCTAACCATTTCGTGTTATCTACTCTTCATAAGTTACAAATGTTCTGGAATGGAGATTATGGCAGCCGACCCAAACCCCTTTAAAGTAGAAATTCAGACATCAGAAGCATAAGATCGAGTATCCTACAAGCGCAGCAAAAAATTAAAATAAAAATAGAGTTTAAGATTGCATGCTTACTTTTTCTTCTTTGATAAAAAGAAATTGTGGCAATAACTAGATTCAAGTGAGCAGTAGGCTATCCGGAACTTGCCTGAACTGTGACCTCCGACATTGTACTTACTAGAAGACCTGCCAAACATATGCTTTTAAGCATAAAACATGTATATTGCCGAAATGTTTTACCTTCTAAGGTATTTTCTCAACCTCACAAATTATATTATTGCTAGAATTATTATAAGGAAAAAACTAAGAGAGAGCACAAGGAGAATGGCAGCTAGAGTGCTTTACTTGTCCTAGCCAGCCTCCATGAGGTTTAAATAAACCCTCATGGTCGGCTACTATAGTCCAAGATAGGCTAGGGTTATTTATCTACCAATTAGACCTCTTATTATCTGTCCTGTGCCTTTTATTAAAATCTAAAATAATAAAACCTTAGCTTAACTTATTTATTATTTTATATGGGCCTTAATTAAAATCCAAAATAATAAATATATGAGTCAATATAATTATTAGGTTAATCCTTACTTATTTTATTCAAGCATATATATTAAATTAGACTTCTTAGAATTAATTAATAATTTAGCCTATGAATAAATCTTGGATTTAATTAATTATTCTAACCCAATGGATTTTTTATAATAAAATAAAATTTCTCAATCTTCATATAATCCAAATAATTTATGTAATGACCAAAATAGCCATTTGAGTTTTTAGAAATACCTTGGGACCAATAGACATATTGTCATTAACTACTAAAAAGATCAAAATGCCCCTATTAATTAAATGGTTGTATTTTATATTTTAAATATTTTCATTAATCACCATATAAATATATTGACCTCAAGAATAAAATTACATTAGTATTGTCTTTGATCTATAGGTATAATGATGAAAATACTTCTCCATATAACACCTATCATTGAGATAGAACTAATTAGCATTATCACATTTTTCAATGACATCTACCGTTCTTTGACATCTAGTCCATAATCTATGACCTCCAAGAATATAACTGCTTATCTAAAGGAGGTACCCTTAAAGCAATACCCTTAATCATTTTTCAAAGTCTTGGATTTTCACAGATTATCTTAAATTATCAAAAAAGGATGATTACTTCTTTCATAAATAAAAGCATAAAGCTGTATTATATAAGTTTGTCTTAACTAATTAAAGATACATGTCCAACGTACAAGGCTATTACTCTCATGATAGAAATCTCACCTATATCATATCAAAGTATATATATCCAACTTCACCAAATTGTCAACTTATACTCAAACTATAAAGTATTCGCCCATGCAGTAATAGCAATAGTCCAGTCTTTATTTGTTATAGTATTTTTATAAATAATATTATCGTGTGATCTAATTCTACGTATTTCGAATATTCTTATACAATCGGTATGAGAGGACTACTCAATGGTTAAATGTAAATTTTTCTCCATCTAAAAACTATAATATAATGATCTAAACCTTAATGAAATACTCAATTTCATCAATCGATCAAGAAGCCTTTTACCTGTGTGTTAAATAATCATGATTTGCACCTTACTGTGAATTACGACCAATACGTAAATTACTTACTAATATACTTAGACCTTCATATATGAAAAATGTAGACACAAACTTGTTAAAAAGAATAGTTTTATTATTGCAAAAGGAATATTTTTACAAAATTTCTTTGTCAAGGGCATATTTCCAACAATTTTTCACTTACATGATAAAGAATAAGATAGCCTATAAATGCCTGCCCCTAAGTTAGCTACGTATCGTCGAGACACCTTCTCTGCTAAAGGCTCAGTAGATGGATCCACCAAATTATTCTCTAAGAAAATTTGATCCACTAATATCTCCCATCTCAAAATGAATTCCCAGATCAAATAGTACTTCCTTTTTATGTGCTTGTCCTTGTGATTTCTTGATTCTTTGCATTGTGATATTGCTTCTGAATTATCACAAACCGTCTCCATAGAAACTTTTGAAATTGTCATATACTCAGCCTTTATGGTAGAATCAGCAATGTAAGATTGCTTGATATTCCTCCATGAAATTGCTCTTCCAAACAAAGTGAATATATATCTACTAGTAGATTTCCATTCATCTTTATTCACCTAAAAATTTTAGCTTGTGTATCTGACCAAAACCAAATTATCAGTCCAATAAATTAGCACATAATCCTTCATTCCTTTAAGTGCTTGAATATATGCTTTACAGTCTACAAATAAGTCTTCCCTGAGTTTGAATGGTATTTGCTAACTATGCTTATAGTAAAGCAGATATTGGGTCTTGTACAAAGCAAAACATACATGAGACTTCGTATTACTGAAGTATAAAGAATCCTACTCGTCTTTTCTTTATCTTTTTGTATCTTGGGATACTGCTTGGAAGATGGAATCAATCCATGTCTAAAGGGTATAAATACCCCTTTATATTGATCAATACTATACTTTGACAATATCTTATCAATGTAAGATGTCTGGAATAAGTCTAACATTCTTTACTTCCTATCTATAAAAAGTTTTATAGTAAGAATATAACTAACTTCTCTCAAGTCCTTTATGTTAAATTGACTAAATAGCTAAACATTAATAGATTATAATATCCCCACATCATTTCTAATAAGTAGAATATCATCTATATATAATACCAAAAATGACACATCCTTACCATCCAACTTCCTATATACACATGGTATCCACATTTTGAAAAAAATCATAAGACTTTATAGTTTCATAAAAACGTATATTCTATGACCTTGAAGCTTGTTATATCCATAAATAAACTTTTTCAGCTTCCAGACAATATGTTCTTGACCTCTTGTAATGAATCCCTTTGGTTGGGATATTTAAATGTTGTCACTAAGATTGCCATTAAGAAAGGTAGCTTTGACATCCATTTATCATATTTCATAGTTATAATGATAAGTGATGGTAAGGTAAACCTTGATGGATTTAAGAATAGCTACCAATGAAAAGGTTTCTTCATAATCGATTCATTCTTTTTGAGTAAATCATTTTGCTACCAACTTTGTTTTGAAGATTTCAACCTTCCCATCTATTCATCTTTTCCTTTTGCATACCTACTTATACCCTATGGGTTTTATCCCTTTAGGTATAGTGACAAAATCTCAAACCTGATTAACAAGCATAAATTTAATCTATACATTCATTGCTTCAAGCCACTTATCTGCATCAAGGTTAGCAGTTGCCTCCTCATATCTGATGAGGTCTTATCTTGATACTCAGAGACTAAATCAAAAATCTCTCCAATCTATCTTTCTAGAACATAAGTAACCATTTCACTACTATGAGGCTTTGCTTATATAGGAATATCAGGTCGTGTCTCTCTAGATTCCTCAATTGGGTCATTTAGCTCTGAAAAGGATAATGTATTCTCTTCTAATTCCACTAAACTTGAACTACTAGTAGGCATTCTCTTCTTATCCTTCAAATATCTAACATAGGTGCTAACAGACACTTTTTACTCCTTAGGATGATAGAAATATCTGCCTTTAGTTCCTTTTAAATACCAAATAAAGTAGTACAATTCTGATCTTAGTTCTAACTTACTTCCCTTAATTAATCATAAGTTAAACATCCCTAAATTTTAAGATGATTCAAACTAAGTTTTCATTTAGTTCACATCATATAAGAAGTCCTACGTATTGATTTGGACGATAACGAATTCATAATGTATGCTGCTACTTCTAGAACATATCCCAAAAAAAAAAAAAAAAAGGGAAGAGATGCATGACTCATCACATTTTTTACCATTTCAAGCAATGTTCTATTCATTCTTTTAACTACTTTACTTTGCTAGGGTGTCTTAGATGCAGTTAGTTGAGATAGTAATCCTAATATATTAAATAGCCCTTAAACTCACCAAGAAGATACTCTCCACACAATCGAATCTTAATTCCTTGATTTGTTTATCTGTTTGATGCTCCATTTCAGCTTTGTACTCTTTAAATTTCTTAAAAGAGTTAGACTTGCTCATTGTCAAGTAAACATACCCAAAGTGTGAGTAGTCATAAGTAAACATGATAAAATAATGTATCAACCTCTAACCAGTATAGTCATTAGACCATAGACATCACTGTGAATGGTGCTAAGTTTTTTTTTTTTTTTTTTTTTGCCCTTTTCGCTTTTTGGTTGAATACCTTTTGGTCATTTTTCCCTTAAGGTGTGATTCACACTGAGGCCACTGTTCCAATCTTAATGAGCCCAAGGACCTATCATGGATAAGTATCTAAATCTAATTAGGATTAATATGTCCCAATCCTAGATTCCATAAATAGGAATCATTAGTTATTGTTTTTCTCTTCTTATTAATTAGTTCAATTTTTGTGTTATTAATTTGATGACTTATAGGATTCAAATAAAATAACTTACCACATATGTTTTCATAACAAATAAAGTTTCTATTTCTATTGATTATCCACTAGAATATAAAGAAACAAAATAGCTACGTTCTATCAATTTAGCAACTGAAATCAAATTCAATTTAAAAACTAGAATATATAAAACATCTTTCAAAATAAGAATCTAATCTAAATCAAAACACAAAGACATCTCTTCCACTGCTTTCTTCCAAACTTTGGCTCTATTATCAGCTTGAAGCATGTTCTTCTCTTTATCGAGTCTTCTTATCTTTCTTAACCACCGCAAAAGGTTACAGATATGGTCATTATTGGATTTCGATCATGCAAACCAGTTTTATGCAGCGGAAAAATAAAACGAAATCCACACAAAAGATCACTCGTATGTAATTAAACAGATCATGAGAATGGAAGAAAAATTAATTACCTAAAAAACACAGCTTTTAAAATTTTTCTTCCACGTGAATCCTCTTTAAAAGTTAATCCAATCGAGTCACCAAATTCCAAGTATAGGAATTTCTCTAATATTGATCCACATGAAGAACGTACTCAAAACCACCAAAATCTATGCTAATAGAATAATGTTTGGTAGCCTTATGATTAATTTAATTTGGAAGAAATTATTTTCTTTTCTTTTGAAAAGAAAAGAAGAAAAACCTTCTGTGCGTATGGTATTTTTCTTTTCTCTACAGTGGCTAGTTTTTTTTCCTTATATTTACATAGAGAACAAAATTCTCTATATATATGTATAGGAAACTAATTTCTATTTCCAAAACAATTGCCACAAGAAGACAAAAAAGAAACACTGTACAAATTTTTAATTCTTCTTAGGAAACAAAGATTTTGTTCTTCTTTTCAATTACGGGCTTGGAAATTTCAAGAATTGCAATTAGGCTATATGAATTATAACAAGTTTATAATTCACCTATAAGGATTTAATAATCACAATTCAACCCCAAATAATTATAACACTTTATAATTAACCCATAATAATTATTTTTTCTCACAAATTAACCCTATAATATTGTCAAATAATATTTTAAGTACCAATTCCTTTATTGTGTGTGACCTATTAGGTTTTCTAGTCATTTGGTAGCTAATATGAATTAATTCTATCATAATAAAATTAATAATTATTTTAATAATTAGAATAAATTTATTAATTATTTAACTAATAAATCTATATTTCGCAGATTATAAGTGATATCTAGCAATACATCATGCCTACCCAAAAATTCAGAAAGTCAAGTGGCTTGATATGAACATTTCAATAGCGAAACATCAATGTAATATACTCCTTTCACCATATAATATCTCATTCGGTTTAGAGTATTGAATTAGTGCCAACTCCCTCTAGAATATTAATTAATTTTGACCCAAATATTTTAGTACTTGTTCCTGGAATTCATTACTCATCATGTGTATCAATTGGAACTATTTCCAACACATAGTTGTCTTGACTAAGGACTTCATGAGTAATGATTCTTACAAGTGGCATTGAGATATTTGCCCCTACAAAGAGTGGTGAATCATGTATTGACCCTCTCCACTATTTTCATTTACTTCACTTTGTATCCAATGTCCATCCCATAGGCGGTCTTGTAAGGACTCAACTGATTGGAATCAAAGTACAACGGTTAGGAAACAAAGTACCTTGGAGTTCTCAAATCTAAGGATATTTGCACATTTGCTATAACGAGATTCTATCACTGGTACTAAATAGTTATCCATATAATTATCTCATAGTTAAGTCATCTAATGTACTTGTTCAAATAACAAGCATCCACATGTTAACTTTGAGTATCACAATACTTACGGATATGAGAACCACCGCATGATCAAATTAAGAAGTATAAACGTGCTAGTCTTCATGCATTAATGACGTCCTATCTTATTAATAAATAATTTAAATACGAACATTACCCAGTGTAGTATAAACCTCATATCATGATCTCTATCATGATTTTCTTAACACAGTGTTGTACTTAGGACTTTATCTAACAATTATATTCACACAAAATAAACTAAAAGATAAATAATATCTTGTATTATTAATTAAATGTATCATATACAAAATACAAGCGATTGTCTCTATGGCATAATGCTAACAGTCAGCAGCTTTGGAATCTACAATCCAAGTGGGTAAAAATCCAACCATTAAAATAGACTCTAATAAGAGAATCATATTTGTGTTATTGGCTAAGAAATCTGGACATTTCTTTTTTCAATGTCTCTTTTTGCCACATTTGAAATACTTTCCTTTGGGCTTAGTGTTAGGCCCAGCACCAATTGATCAACTACGTTACCTCTTTTTTTTCTTTTTTTTTTTTTCAGAACTTCTTAGTTTTGGGCTTAATCCAAAAGATGATGCCTTTGATAATAGAGTTTGAAATAAACCTTAGAGGGGGAGTGAATAAGATTTTTGGCAAATTTAAACACTTTTTCAAATATGCTTTTTGAAATCCTTTTTTTATTTTAAAGACAAATCGTGATGTATAAAGGATATGCGAAGTGGAAATTCGTGCTGCTTTAAAGAGATATCAATGATCTTAAAGAGATGTATCAAGTGAAGTGCAATCAATAAAATACTAAAGTTGGGTTGGTAAAAGTCATAAAGATTTCTGCAGCTGATTGAAGCTTTGTGTAGAGAGGTTGATAAACATTCGGAAATAAATGCAAGAAAGATGGACAAAAGATTTATAGTGGTCTGATGCTCAAAAATCTATATCCACTACCTTAAGCTTCACACTTAAGGATTTTAAACCAGATCACTATAAATGTAAATCAGATCAATGGTGTTTGACTGCACCAATTACACAAGAGGATCACCATACTTGGTTTTACCCTACGAATCAAGGTTCACCCCAAATAGGTTTTACACCACAACCTTGATAAACAAAATGATGAGAGAAATAAGATAGAGATAGCTCACAATTTTGAGTGGATCTAGCAAACTTGAGCACCTTGGGCTTTTTACCTTTGAATGATTTGATTTCATAATGAAGCACGATGAAAGAAAGATTTTTGTGTTTTGAAAGTGTAAGAGTGTTTTTGAATAAGTTAACACAAAAAAATTATTAGAAAATCATATTTAAATGGCTTTTATAAAAGCAAAAAATAAAACTACAACGACTAGTTAACGGCTAATTTTCTGTTAAGATCTTCAGCATTTTGGATTCACGAAGTGGACAAATATGCATCCAAAATACCACTATTCTTTTTAAAAGAGTTTTTTGAAAATTATACAGAATACTAGATGGATGTTTTGGATTCAAGGTTTCATCCAAAACACTTCTCCAGAGTATTTATAAAAATTAGATTCAAAATATTTTCATTTTAAAAAAAAATTTATAAGTGCTTCAATGTAAAATAAAATTAAGCCAAGGTAAAGAGACATAGGAATTACAGTTAATATCTCGAAGCAAAAAAATTCCTAGTCTACAATTTTTCAAGAAGGTCTTCAAAATGTGCAATCTCAGTTGATCATTCATCATTGCCCTTGAGTTGCGTGGATCATTCAATATTCTCAAGACCTTGAAGAGTGAAGGTCAAAGATATCATATCCAAAAATTTCTATCACACATAAGTACATATATTAGTCCACATCAATAATGTAACACCCCGCTACCTAAGCCCGCCAGGGTCGGGGATGTCGCCCCGTCCAAAGGACAAGGGGTCTTTATAACTAGGTCACCCAAATAAAATAGTGGATTAAAATAATACTTTAACTCAAAAATTTATTATATCCCAAGAATAAATCCAATAATAAATCCATGAATTCCCAAACACAAATCCATAAATAAAAATTATCCACTCTCAACTCCCCAAAGCAATACATAAGAATAAATGACAACATTCTCTTCCAAGGCAGATAACACTAGCTACTCATCCCCACAGCAGGATCAACCTGAAATCATGATAAAAAGAGTGATGAGACAGAAATCTCAGTAAGTCCCGTGTGTGAGTTGGGCTAAAAAGACAAAACACTTTTCATGATGCATGCACTAGCAGTATATCAAAAGCTTGTCATGCCTTCTTTACAAATTTAACTCTCACTTCTTGGAAGATAGTAGTGAGAAGTCATGGAGCAAAATGCTCTTAAAATATTCTGTTTGGAAAGATATGAATAATTAAAAGATTTTGAGCTTCGAATAAAATTCCAATGACACTTTAGAACAGTTCCACGAAAATAGCTCATCAATTAAAGCAACCAAGTTAATCTGACAGGGCACAACAGCGGTGGCTCTCATACCAGGTGAAGCACTTGACCCCCAACACCTGGTAGGTGTACATCCTACCGAGTGAGATACTCCTCCCTCTCTTACTCAATCCAAACCGGTTGTCCCACTTTCGACTGTCGATTCTACCAAAACCCCGTCGCTAGCTGAAGACGGCTCAACCTTCTATACTGACGCCCTGATCGAAAAGAGTCAACCTCTCGGAGGTGGCCACCTGCCGAGAGATATCCCCAGACCAACCAAAGGCTAGTATAAAGGCCTAGCCCCCATTGAGTACTCAATGTTATTCAATCTTCACAATTCATAAGGCTCCAAAGTGGAACCTATAAAATTAGCTCAATACAGTTCCAAACAACATTTTTCAACTCGTACAAAAATTTTAGAAGGCATGGTTTTAAGTCAATAATTTATTCCACAAATTCATAGTGGAGGAGCCACATGCTCAAATAAGTCATGCTGTGATTTTCAAAAATTAGATGCATGCCCAAAAATTTATCTCTTGCATATTCAAAACAAATCAAAATGTTTGATGCTCGACTCCTAAGTCATGCCTGACACATTTTAAAAATTTAGAAATCTAGAAGTTTCTAAAATTAGAAGTTTTCCGAATATAGAAAGTTTCCAAAATAAGAAGGTTCCAAATATAGAGGTTTTCAAAATTAGCTACCGTGCTAAAATTTCGTATTTGCAAGAGATATTCACCAACTTTACTTTCAAACCAAGATAATGAAATAAAATCAATTTCATGAATGCAAGGGAACTTACCTTATCCTTAAGCTTAGGGTATGAACTCTAATAAGTTGGTCCCTACCCTTGACAATCTTCTAAATCTATCAAAGAGTTCATATAAATTAATTACAGCACTTTCTAGATCATCCCAAAAGAAAATCAAGTCCAAAATCGACTTTCACAAATAAAACAAACTCAACTCACTACTACCATGATCCTAGTGTCCTAAGCTTTAAGGCCAAATAATAAATAAAAAAGGGTTTATAAGCTAAGTCTAATTTGATATTTAAAATAATTAGTGTTTTGGAAAATACGTACTAATAAGTTGAAGGTTTAAATCTTGCTAAGAAAGATTTAGAGTTTATTTGATGAAGAGTCCTATGTGGAATTAGGTAAAATAATAATTTATTAATAATTTAGTTGTTAGAAAATAATTGATAACTAAAATTAGTTGAAAATAAATTTAATGAGTCTTGCTTGAAAGATAATAAATAAATTTTTAATAGATTTTGATTAAAAGATAATAATTAAATTTTTAGTAGTAAATATTTTACTAATTATGATTATTTCCATAAAAGGCTTTATTTGATATTATCATTCTATATATAATATCTATATATTTTATTTTCTAGCAAAAGCTATTATTTATTTGACTAAAATATCATTATTATATATAATAATCGAAATTTACCCCTCATAGGGTTTTTTTTGGAAATTACTAGCAAAATCCCATTATGAAATATTTTATTCATGAAATAAAAATTAGCTTAGGGACAACTAGGTCATGATTCAAATTCCTATGGCTAACCACAATCAAGAACATGCACAATCCTTCAATTCATCAAATCGACCAAATCTTTCATATAAGAATAGATCTAAATTTATCAAGACATGATCTAACCTCTACTAGCATAAATATGATCATGGCTTTAACAATCCATCATGAATAAAAATCATATTCACCAATGGTGACATAATCTCTAGCATGCTTTGACACAAATACTACCTATGACATGCATCAAACCTCAATTCAACATACAACCAACCAATATAATCATTCCATGCATAAATCCCATCTCCTTCACAATCATACATATACTCATGCTTCAATCACAACATCACATACTCAAATCCCATCGCCATCTACCTTCTAACAACATCATCCTAGAGACTTGATTCTAGAGTTTAAAAAGGAAGATTGAAGGTACTTACTTGATTGATGAATGCCTTGAAGGAGTTTAGAGTAGATCTCAATTCCTAGATGTCTAACTTTGTCCAAGGGAGATGGCGAAAGCATGATTATGGAAGAAGAAGTCATCCGGCCAAGGGAGAGGGATTTCGGCCATGAGAGAGAAAGAGAGAGAGAGAGAGAGAGAGAGAGAGAGAGAGAAGAGAAGAAGAGAGTACATTAGCATGTTTATACACATATATATTCATTAGAGATCAAAGATTAGCGAAGATGAAGTTGATTGAACAAACCTACCTTGAAGGTGTTCTTGAGCTTTTACAAAATTTCTGATTTTTTATCCAAAAGTGCAAGTTGGATTTTAGAGTTTGATGTTAAAAATGGTACGGATGGACTCACAACAATGAATAGGTGAAATCTGAAATTTTTAGAGGTAGTTTGAAGTGATTTGGAGAGGTATTAGGTGAAAGAAAGTAGTAGGTGTTCTTGGTGTAGTGTGTGTTCTTGGAGATTGAAGGGAATTGAGAGATTGTAGTGTAGTTGCCGAAAATTCTGAGGGAATTAGGCTGGCCGAATTTTTGTAGGGTTTAGGGAGTTGTTTCTCTAATTTGGAAGGAAAAAGGGAAGGTTAGTTGTCAAAATCCTTGAAGAATATTTTTGTGAAGCAAATTTGGAAACTAGATATCACAAGAATATTTTTTATTATTGGAGAGTTTTTGGAAATCTGCTATGGACGAATTTCTGGGCAGTGTTTTGGCTGAATGAAAGCTGGATGAAGGAGGCTTAGGGTGGCCGAAAATATGGAGTATAATGGTGAAGAGAAGGTCTGGTTGTATGAGGTATATTTTATGAAAAGTTGTTAAATCATGGTGGCTGGAATTTTGGTATCCAAATCAAGGTATGATTGCAGAATTTTTTTGGAAATCTTTTAGGCATCCATGGCTGGATTTTCGTGCAGAACTTAGGGGGGACAATGGAGTTCAGCTAATGGAGGTTTAAGGGTGGTTTTTGCAGAAAAAGGATGGTGTTTCGGCTAGGGTTGAATTAGGAAATAAAGCTGGACAAAATTCTGCACAGCATTATTTCGCATGGCTGGAATTTTCTGGGCAGTTTTCAGCTGCCCTTTTCCAGGAGATTTGCAGAGGCTTTGGAGGGGAATTTCAGGGGCTTTCAAGGCTGGTTTTCAGCCTACTTCATGGAGGAAAAACATGGCTAGGGTTCTGTACAAAAACTGGAAGAAAACAGCTTGGTTTTGGACCTTCAAAGCTGCGATTTGTACAGGATTTTTTTCTGGTTTTGCACCATCTTTGTGCAGTTCGAAAATAGCCATAAAAATCCAGATTCTAAGCTGATCAAAAGGGCCATTTTCTGGAAACATTTGGGAGGGAATAATGGTAAAAAATTTTGACACCTTGAAGGCACACAAAGCTGGAAAAATTTCAGTTCTATGTACAAAGGGAAATGAACCTAGCTAGAGTGAATTTTTAGAAAGTTCACTAAGGAATTTAATTCACTTGAAATCTTTCCCCCTCATCCATTGTTTCGGTCCATATGATGTCTTTTACTAAGACATTTTGAATCTTCAAAGTCACAACACATTGCTGGAATTTTTCTAGAATAAAATTAGCTTGAACACAATGAACAAACTAATGAATTGAGAATTAGGAAAAACTAAGGATCAAGAGGAAATGAATTCCCCTTAGAAATTTTGTGTAGAGTAAAAGAGTAGGATTTGAAGACTCCTATCATGTCTCTCATAGGACAACATCTCTACCCTACTCCAAACACCACTAAGGCCAACAATGATACTTCCCAAGCAAAAAATAAAATTTAATCATGTTATAGCTCTAATAATGGAATTTGAACCCAAGACTTCAAGAATCAATTTTAAGGCTCTAACCATTACACCACAACAACTTTTGTTCTTATTTCCTCTCTAAAAATATTTTCCTATTCAATCCTCAAGCTATCTCACTTTTTCCACCTTAGGTAAAAATTACCATTTTGCCCTTCCCACTCAATAATCACAATCAAGCCCTCTAGACTATAAAACACAAATTCAATGAACATAAAACCATATAAAAATATATTTAAACATGGAATAAAATATGATATGCATTCCAACCCCCTTACTCTAAGGTTGGTTTCGACTGAGGTTTCACAAATATTTTTCATAAGTCAAAACATAGGAGAATGCCCTTCGGGCTAACAATCTCTCCCTTTTTGAGTGATGACAAATTTGATAGGATGTGATTAATAATATAAGTTGTATGGATATGTAAGACCGAGAGATTTAAAGGATTAAGATTATTTGAAATACAGTCTCCCATCATAGGACTCAAGGAGTGTTTATGAGTATGATATAAGAAAAATGATCAAGCATTGTTCTCATAAACAGTGGCTCTATGAGCCTATGGCCTAACCAACCTCCATTTTCTCATTCCTTCCAAATAAAGGACTATTCCATTAAGGAAATAGCTAAGAAATGATCAACAAAGAAATGTATAGTTTATGTACATATAGGAGGTAGAAGATAGGATGCGAGATGTAATGTTCCCCCTTAGTACGTGCATATATGAATATAAGATATAGAGCTATGAAGTGTGTTAAAAATAAAACTAAATTTCAAAATTTTGGACTTCTAAAACATGCATCCAAAATTGCATAGAAATGGGCAGAAGCTTTAAAAAATTATCTTTGGACTATTGTTTTGGATTGAAGAAACATGGGTCCAAAACTCCCCTTCTGTATGTGCAGGGTAAAAATGAATTTTTACAAAGATAGATCAGAGGATTTTAACCCAACCTAGTTTTCTCAAGGTATATCAAACACAAGGAATTTTTTGTGCAACTAAAAAAATTTAATAAGCATAAATATCTGAATTTTTAATAAAGTGCATATCACACCATAGTCAAGAAACAAATCATCAAGCTAAGTTAAAATCAGTTGAAATGCAAAAAATGAACTTATACCCATACTTCAAAGCTTCTTATTTCATAAACCTTAACATAGTCTGTACTAAGTCTCCTAATTCTTTACAGTCCGTATTCTCAACCCACAAACAATCCCAAACATGTATTCTCACATCATAGTTCCCAATCTACCATTGCCAAAGAATTCCATCATTAATCATAATTCACAAAATCCACCACCACAATTCATAATAATTCATATTTATTCACATTCATTCACAACAATCACAGTAATTCATATTCATTCACAACAATCTAGTTTTCTCCCCCTTTATCATTACTCAAAAAATATAATAGTGTGCAAAATAGGAGATTAGTATGGAGGTAATTTTGTTCAGACCAAAGTAAGAATGTGTGCAGATAATAGTGCTAAATTCATAAGATTGATTATCAAAGAAAATCATAAAAATAGTGCAGGCGGGGATTGGCAGTAGCACTCATCACTGGCAGGTTAAGGAATGAGGATGGTTTCGGGCTTAATCTCGGTCCCCTTTTTTGAATGTTGTCCAGCAAGTTGGCTAGATTTTCTCTTAACCACCACATATTTCTGTCTTTTTCTAGAGGAAATAGGCTTGTGAGTAGTCATAGTAGGAGCGTGCTGATTCTTCCTCACGTACAGGTGTCTGCCTTTCTTGTTTATCTTCCTCAGTTGTCTGCTTTTAGCTAAGGTCTCTGTCTTTCAATTCCTCCTCCCTCTTATCTACTTCACTTGGTTCCTCTTCAATCTGGGTTCCTTTCATTCCTTCATCCTCTCTCTCATTTTCCTTTTTAGTATCTTGTTCATTGTCATTTTCTCTTTCTTGGGTAGTTTGTTCTTCAGTCACTTATTCTCGAGATGGTGCTGATGTATCAGGAATGTTTTCAGCCTTTTAATCCTTCTTTTCCACAGTAGTTAACCTTTTCCCAACATTTTCAATTTCTGAGATAAGGATGTCTATCTTGATAGCCAAAAAATTTATGCCTTCTAGAATGCTCTAATTGATGCCAGTATCATGAATTTTCTATTTTCCCTTGCTAGATGACTCCTCTTGAGCTTCTATCTCAGCTTTTCTTTTTGCTCCTGCAGGTTGAGTAGTCTTGCCCTCGGCCTTAACTTTTAACAGTCTTTCCTTTTCATTGTCAGAAACATCTCTGAGCAGCTTCCACTCATTATTCATTTGCACATATCCCATTTTCTCAAAAGACTCAAAGCTATAAATATTCATTTTTGAAGGAGCAGGGGTGATCGAACTCAAATTAACATTGAAATGTCTGAACACTTTGGTTAATAAATTTCCGTAGGGCAGGGCCTTGCTTGAGGTGTTCTTTGTTTGCATCATCAATTTCTCAGCAAGAAAACTAAAGCTTATTGGCCTATTCTTGAATAGTGCTAACATTATTACTATTTGCATGATGTTTACAAAAGTTTTGTAACCAAAACTTGGTACCATCATGGTTGAAACCATGTGGTACAGAATTCTACGAAGCCCATTTAACCACTTAGTGTTTCTCTCACTTGAATTCTCAAAGTTTTTTCTGCTAGTAAATGTTCTTTCAAATTTTCCTAAATCAAACAGATCAGTTCCCTCCAGGAACTTGTTCAATTCAAAAAATTAAATGCCTCCATCTCTAACACCATATATTCTGTTCGATAAGCGATGATCAAGCTCAAGATTCTTTCCTCCAACTCTTGAGGTATACCACCGGACCATAAAACCCCCTCCATTCTTCTCTAATCGGTCATTTATCAGATTTGCATAAAATTTCCATACTAGAGTAGTGTACAATTTTTCATTCACAGATAATAGGTCTTCCCACTCGAAAGACTTAAATATATTCAAAATATTTGCAAAATTTAAGAAAGACTCTGAATTGACTCAGTAACCAACAATTACAGTTCAATTTCTTGAAAACCAGTCATTAAAGTTGGATTCACTTTTAGAGTCAAGAAAACGGGATACCTGTGTCTCAGAACTTTTCTGTTCCGGAGTTGGTTCTGAAGAATTAGTCTAAGAAGCAGGGAGTTCGGGAACGACTTCCTTCCCTTTCTCTTTTGCAATTGATTTTGTCTCAGCAGCCGATTTCTTTTTCATTGTTGTTGTGTTTTTCTGGCCTTTCTTTAATTGTGATTTGGTCGATTTTGGAGATTTAACCATTGTGATCAGAAGGCAAAAGCTTGGGCTTTTGGTTTTTTAGAGAGAAGATGGAGAAATTTTGAAGAGAGAAAAATAGAGCTTATTGTCGGTTTCAGAATCCAAGAGGAAAGAAAGAGAAAAGCTTTTTCGAATTTCTTAGGAAGTTGTGAAGATAAGTACAATCAAGTACATTACAAAGTAATTTTCATCAGAGATTTCAAAAGCTATCTTAAAGAAGCACTAATATTTTGAATTTCAAAAAGAATATTCTAAAAGCAGTCTTTTTTCTTTTTTTTTTTTTTTTTGAAAATCATACGAAGTATCAAGTTGTTTTCATTTTGGATTGAAGCTCCATCCAAAATGTTCATCCGATTTGAGAGAAAAAGAATTCTTTGAAATAAGGATTTTAGAAGGTGAATTTTGGAATTACTCTTCGAAGGACTACATCCAAAGTCTCCCTCCGAAATCATGTTTCTTCAGAAACCTGCAAAAATAAACATTCTTTTCTAAAGACTTTAGTCACACAATTTTTGTGATGCCCAACCCTCTTCTCAAAAAGAATAATCTGTCTTCAGCTAGGGGTTTTGTGAATATATTTGTAAGTTGATCATTAATGAGGATATATTCAACACAAACATCACCTTTAAGCACATGATCTCTAATAAAATGATGCTTCTTAGTCCTATAATGCTGAACTAGATTTTTGGTCAAGTTAATTGCACTCGTATTATCGCATAGTATGGGTATGCAATTAAAATTAAGACCAAAATCAAGTAGTGTGTTTTTCATCCACAAGATTTGAGCACAACAGCTCCTTGCTGTGATGTATTCAGCCTCGGTTGTGGATAGTGATACACAAACTTGTTTTTGCTATGCCATGACACTAGAGAATATCCAAGAAATCGACAATGCCCACTAGTGCTTTTCCATTTAACTTTGCAGCATGCATAATTTGCATCTGTGTAGCCTACAAGATCAAATGAGTTAGTTCGAGGATACCATAATCCATAATCGTGTGTCCCAACTAAGTATCTAAGGATACACTTCACAACACATAAGTGGAATTCTTTTGGATATGATTGAAATCTTACACAGAGGCATTCCGAGAACATAATATCTAGTTGACTAGCAGTAAGATATAATAAACTTCCAATTTTGATTTGTCCACTTTTTACCCTTTTCATCATTGTCAAGCTTTAGTATGTGCTCATAGGTGTACTGATTTCTTTGGCTTCGTTTATATCAAACCTCTTGAGCAGTTCCTTAGCGTACTTAGCTTGATTGATAAAGATTCCATCCTTGGTTTTTTTTATTTGCAATCCGAGAAAGAATTTAAATTCTCCCATCATGCTTAGAAGATCATCAATTTTTTTTTTATTTAATAAACAATGGAGTGTCAATCAAGCCTTTTGAAAAATCTTTTGAGAGTAAAAATCCACTTAGCCTTTTATACTAAGCTCGTGGGGCTTACTTTAAACCATAAAGAGCTTTTGAAAGTTTGAAAACATGATTTAGAAAGTACTCATGAATAAAATCAAGAGGTTATTCTACATACACCTCCTCTTCAATAAAACCATTTAAGAAGGCACTTTTAATATCCATTTGGTAAAACATAAAATTTTTTAAGGATGCAAAGGTGAGTAGCATTCTAATAGATTCTGATCGAGCAACGGGAGTAAATGTCTCGTCATAATCAATGCCTTCTTCTTGATTGAATCATTGAGCAACAAGTCTAGCTTTATTTCTAATCACCACACCATGCTCATCAAATTTGTTTCGAAATACCCACTTGGTACCAATATGACCGGATGATCCAATAGTCTAGAGACGAGTTTTCAAACTTAATTTCTTTTAAATTGATTCAATTCTTCTTGCATAGCTAGGATTCAAAAATCATCATACAAGGCCACATCAATACAGTTAGATTCAATACTTGAAAGTAAAGTAAAATTGTCGACAAAGTACTATCTAATTTAACCCCACAACTAGGATCACCAATGATCTGCTTTTTTGGATGACTAGTTTTGTACTTCCAATCTTTTGGTAGCCTTTGATCAGTGTGTTCTTTAGTTTCTTACTTGCTTTGTTCATCTTGTTGTTCTTCTAATTTTTCTTCTTTGGCATGAATGTCAAGCGATAGAGCTTTGTGCTGTTCACTGCCTTTTTTTTTAGATCCCTACATCATCATCATCTTTTCTTGATGTATATATATTAGATTCATCAAAGACAACATGTATGGATTCTTCCATACATAGAGTTTTTTTTTATTGTATACTCTATATGCCTTTTTATTGGAAGAATATCCAAGAAATATGGCCTCATCGAATTTGCTATCAAATTTTTCAAGATTGTCTCGAGTATTAAGAACAAAACATTTGTAACAAAAAACTTTAAAATAGGAAATTGATGGAGTTTTGTCAAACATAAGCTTAAAGGGTGTTTTTCTTAAAAAATGTCTCAGCATTTCCCCGTTAACAATGTAACAAGTTGTATTAACAGTTCAGCCCAAAAGAATTTTGGAAGAGATTTTTCACAATTCATAAATCTAGTCATTTCATGCAAGGTTCTATTCTTCCTCTCAACAACACCATTTTGTTGAGGGGTTTTAACAACTGAGAAGTTGTGAAAGACGCCACTCTCATCACAAAAATGTGTAAACTTATGGTTGCAAAATTCTCTACCATTGTCACTTTTAATTGAGATCAATTTGCATCTAAAATAATTTTGAACACGCTTGAATAGCCTAGAAAATTCAGAGAATGCCTCATCTTTTTATCTGAGAAATAAAGTTTAAGTAAATATTAAGAAATCATCTACCAGTACATAAGCATACCTCTTACCAACAAAGCTAGTAGTCCTCATTGGTCCAAACAAATCCATATGTACTAATTTAAGGGGTTTTGATGTAGAAATCATTTTCTTGGGTTTGAAAGAGGTTTTGATCTGTTTTCCAAATTGGCATGCATCACATATTCTGCCTTTATCAAACTTCATTTTAGGTAATCCTCTAACAAGCTCTTTTGAAGATAAGTTGTTCAGCAAATCAAATGATACATGGCCTAGCCTTCTATACCAAAAGTAGCCATCATTATCATGCACAGAAAGGCATCTAATATCATGAGCCATAAGATCATCAAGATTGAATACATATACATTCCTAATACGGTTAGCAACAAAAATTGTTTCATTTCTAGAGTTGTTCATAATAGAGCAAAAGTCTTTCTCAAAAATAATTTTGCAGCCATTGTCACATAATTGACTAATGCTAAGTAGGTTGTATTTCAACTTATCAATCAATAATACTTATTTGATAATGGTAGAAGATCATTTACCAATGTTACCTATGCTAAGAATTTTTCCTTTCTTTTTGTCTCCAAAGATAACAAACCCATCATTTGTAGCTTGAACATAATCTAATAGGGCTGCATTTTCAGTCATGTGTCTTGGGCATCCACTATCCAGGAACCACTTTGTAAAGCTCATTTTGTCTGATGAATGTACCTATACATGAGAAGGGAAAGTGACTTTTGGTACCCATACCTTCTTGGGTCACAGGAGTTAGTGATAGCTCTTTTAACTCTCCAATCAGTTTTCATTCCCAATTCAATATTTTTCCTAACATGACACCTAGATGCATTGTGTCCATTTTTACCACAATAAGTATAGCATGTGTAATTTGCATTTGAGGAGCTTGCTTTGACAAAATAAGATTTCCATTTTTCTGCTTTTTGCACATTCCTATAGCCAATACCACTTCTATTTCCAGCCATACATTGTACTCTAAGAAGTTTGTTCAAATTGTTTTGGCTATCAGTAAATTTTTCAATACAAATAGTAAGCTCATCAATTTTCTTTATCATATCGTCAAAATTACTAAGCATGATTTCAAGAGCAGAGACTTTATCACACAAGTATTTGTTCTCAAATGTAGAACAGTTCAAGAAGATAGTAATGATTTCTTTTTCAACATTCGAGCAACAAATAGAGTCAAGTAGAATTTTGTTCTAACTCATTAGCTTGTCATTTTCATTTGATAAGGAGTCGATTTTCATTTTTATTTTCTTGTTTCTTCTTGATAGCTTTTTGAGTTCACGGAACATATCAATGAGAAGTTCATTTGGATCATTACTATTATCACAAGTAGAATCATACAATTCAGCAACAAGGGTAGATAGGGAAGAATTTACCTTATCCTCCATTACCAGAAATATATGTTAGCTTTTTCATCTTCAAATTCTCCATTTTCTTCATATTCGGAGTCATTTTGATCCCAAGTTTCCATCAGTCATTTTCCTTTCTTTGTTTTCAAGTCCTTTCTTTTCTTTTTGAACATCTTGGCTTCTTTCTCTTTGGCTATTGGGTAATCAGTAATGAAATATTCTGTACTTTTGCACTCATAGCACTAAGGCTTGAAAGATGAAATTTGTACCTTCTTTCTTGCGAACTTCTTTCCTTTTCTGAACATCTTTCTGAATTTTCTAGCAACCATGGCCTATTCTTCTGTATCCAATTCAGTTCCATCATCACTGTGAGATTAACTGCTATCAGTATCATTATCAACAACTTTCAGAGCTATACCTCTTTTGCCTTTGTCACTGTGATCAAATTCTTGGAACCTTTTGAGCTTCATTTCGTGAGTCAAGAAAGAGCCAATTAGCTCTTTAGTGGATAAGGTTTTCAAATCCTTGGATTCCTCCACAGCTAGAGCTTTAGGCGGCCAGCTCTTTGGCATGGCATCAAGAATTTTTCTATTTTGTTCACCAAAGGAATAGCTTTCTCCATAAGCCTTAAGTCCATTTGTAATGTTTGTAAATCTTGTGAACATGTCGGTTATGCTCTCATTAGGCTTCATAGTAATTAATTCACAGTCATGAATCAAAAGTCCCAACTTCGATTTCTTTACTTGATTTGTCCCCTCATGGGTGATTTCAAGCAATCTCCACATGTCATGGGTTGTATCACAGCCACTTACTCGGTTATATTCAGTGGCATCAAGGACACAACATAGAATGTTCATAGTTTGAAAATTCAATGTCATTTTGGCATTATCTTCAGCATCATATTCGTCACTCTGTTTGGGAACTATTAGACTTTCAATACTATTAGAAGGAACATATAGTCTTTTTTCAATCAAATTTCACAACTCATAATTAATTAAGCATACATAGATCTTTGTATGATTTTTTCAAAATGTAGAATTGATCTCAATGAACAAGGGAGGTTTATTTGTCGAGGATCCCTCGACATAAGAAAGAGATGGGATATTTGCCATAAGGATCCTTTCTACAAGGCTGTTTAGCCGAAGAAATGTAGACCAACGCTCTGATACCAATTGAAAAAAAAAAAAAAACCTTAGAGGGAGGTAAATAAGGTTTTTGGCAAATTTAAACATTTGTTCAAAATCTGCTTTTTGAAATCCTCTTTTTGTTTTAAAGACAGATCGTGATGTATGAAGGATATGCGAAGTGGAAATTCATGTTGCTTTAAAGAGATATCAAGGATCTTAAAGAAATGTATCAAGTGAAGTGCAATCAATAAAATAGTAAACTTGGGTTGGTAAAAGTCATAAATATTCCTTCGGGTGATTAAAGCTTTGTGTAGAGAGGTTGACAAACATTCAGAAATAAATGTAAGGAAGATGGACAAAATATTTATCGTAGTTCGATCCTCAAAGATCTACATCCACTACTTTAAACTTCACACGTAAGAATTTTAAACTAGAACACTATAAATCTCAATCAGATCAATGGTGTTTGATTACACCAATTACACAAGAGGATCACCACACTTGATTTTACCCAAAACCTCTTAACCAACTATGAATCAAGGTTCACCCCAAATGAGTTTTATACCACAACCTTGATAAATAAAATGATTAGAGAAATAAGACAGAGATAGCTCATAATTTTGAGCGGATCTAGCAAACTTGAGCACCTTGGGATTTTTACCTTTGAATGATTTGATTTCACAATGAAGTACGATGAAAGAGAGATTTTTTTGTTTTGAAAGTGTAAGAGTGTTTCTGAATAAGTTAGCACAAAAAATCTATTAGAAAATCGTGTTTAAATGGCTTTTATAGAAGCAAAAAGTGAAACTTCAACAGCTAGTTAACGGCTAATTTTCTGTTAGGATCTTCAGCGTTTTGAATTTACAAAGTGGACGGATGTGCGTCCAAAATATGCGTCCAAAATACCACTATTCTTTTTGAAAGAGTGTTTTGAAAATTCTACAGAATATTGGATAGATCTGTTGGATTCAAGGTTTCGTCCAAAACATTTTAAAATTCAATTTATTTTCTTAAGGGTACAACTTCTTTAAGAAAATAAATTATAAATCTCACATTAAAAGAAATCAAATTACCATATTTTCTTGAAAAATATTTTATCTCTTATCATAATAAAAGAATAAAGCATGTAAAAAATAAAATAAATTATTTTCATTCTCTTTATATTCTTTCAACTTATGTGACCAAATAAGTCAGGATTAAACATCATATATGACAAATGATCTTATTTAATTCTAAGGTAATTCCAACTACCTTTTCATACAATTTATTTATAACAATAAATTAAAGTTACGTATGAAAAATAAAGATCGGTATGATTAGTTTCTATAAAACCTACATAAGAAAACTATACTAGCCCAAAACGAGTAATTGAGTAGTGGCGCTACGGCCAAGCTGGGTGGTGTTGCCTGGTGTCGAATTCTAGCTACAAACTAACTCCAGGAAAGGGGTGGTGCAACCAGCTTACTACTCACTAGGGCAAGAAATTTTAAAATAGTTCTGGCAATACTGATTTCAATCGTTTCACCCTTTTTGCACCTTTTCTTATGTCTGTTATTGGTATCAACTATTTTTTTATATCTATAACTCAAATCATTGTGAAATATAAGAACTTTTATACAAAATTCTAATTTTACAATCTCTCATAACTTGCGATTTGTATATGAAATTCTATCAAAAATCGAAAACTAGCAAATGAAAAAAATAATGATTACAAGATCCTATACTTCCATTCGCGAGGTGAACAAGTAATCTAGAAACCTATCATACGAATCACGCAAGTCAAAAGAATTGATTTTTAAAGAACTACTATTGGTTATTAGCCTAAACCATGCTCCTATGTGTTAAACCAAAACTCTGATACCACTTGTAGAATGAGTATCACATAAGCGCAATGAAAAATTAAAATGAAAATAAAGTTTATGATCACATGCTTACTTTTTCCTCTTTGATAAAAAGAATCTATGGTAGTAACGGATTCGAGTAAGTAGCATGCCGTTTAAAACTTATCTGTACTGTGACATTTGGAGTTGTACTTACTGAAAGACTTGCCTAATGTCAACTCTTATGCATGATACACATGTATTGCTAAAGCTTTTGACCTTCCAAGGTATTCTCTAAATCTTATAAATTAGGCTATTGAAAGTAGGTTAGGTTTATATTTCTAAAGAAGAAACTAAGAGAGAGCACATGGAGAATGGCGGATAGAATGCTTCAGCTCCTAGGCATTAAACTCTCTCACTTTTAAGCTGTTCAAGGCCACACAAAATAACTACTTGCCTTATTTCTTGGAGTGGTTCCAGAGCAAAGAATTAGCTATTAGTCGACTGGATGGCATGATATATCCTCTACCAATGAACTTTAACTAGTAGAAAAGGATAGAGTTTCCATCCCAAGAAGAGCCCCTAGTTTCATGTCGCAAGATTCACTTAACGAGGTTAACCTTCATGACTTAAAAGAGCCATGAAATACTAAAATCGGCTCTTTACTAATAGAACAACAGCAAAAGCAAATGGTAGCACTAGCTAAGGGTACCATGGTTATTTTGCCTAGGATTATTATAAGATACCTGGCCTGGACAAACGAATTGTGGAGCACAGGTTACTATTTCGAGATTTTATTTTTCTGATAAGGAGTAAATTAGATGTAAATTAATTATATTCTTTCCTTGTAAAGTAAACCAAAATAGAAGCCTAAGCAGCTATCACTTAGGCTATGTTATCTAGGATTCTTACAATTCTTAGACTCTTGTATAGCTTTAAATCATAACAATTCTAATAAATGAATTATTACTTAGCCAATATACATTTTTTATGGTATCAGAGTTAAAATATCTTTCCTAGTAAACCTAGGCATCTTACGTTACTCCAACCCTAGCCATTCTACCTAAACCTCTTTCATCTTTTCCTACCTCACCAAATCATGTTAGATATCTCTGAAACTATAAGTGCCACTGATAATATTCCTACAAGCCTGTCTACACCCACTGCTATTCAGCCTTTAATTCCTGCCACTACAACCTCTTCTTTAAAGTCTCATTCCGTTCAAATCGTGACTATAAAACTGAATAGAGAGAACTTTCTACACTAGTCTCAGTCCGTATGTATGTACATCTAAGGCAAAGACAAAATTGACTATTTAACAGGAGAAAAGAAGGAGCCTGCAACCAGTTATTTTACTTACTCAACTTAGACGGAAAGAACTCAATGGTAATGATTTGGTTGGAGAACTAACTACATATGCCACCATATAACGAAAGAGTTTTGGAACAATGTCAACCAAATATACTCAGACTTGGGAAATCAATCTCGGTATATAAGTTAGCTCTGAAAGTTGAAGAAATTTGCCAAGGTAAGGATAACGTCACTAAATATTTTAATTCTTTGAAGCATCTTTGGTAAGACCTGAAGCTTTTTAATGATTATGAGTAGAAGTGTTCTAGTGATTGTAATCACTACAAGAAAGCTTTGGAGGATAACCGCATTTTTAAATTTTTTTTATTAGCCTTAATATGGAGTTTGATAAAGTTAAAGGTAAGATTATTAGTAACCAACCACTTCCATTATTCGGAGAAGTTTTTTCGAAAGTTCGTCACGAAGAGAGTGACCATCTAGTTAAGCTAGGAAAAATGGGGATTGGGAATTCTGTTGAAAACATGGCATTAGCCATTAGCTTAGGTATGGGAAAGAAGCTAGGCGACATACTATATATGGTTTGACTATTGTAACAAGCTACGTTACACATGTGAGACATACTGAAAAATACATAGAAAACCAGAAAATTGAAAGGCTCTCATGAAGGAAAATTTAGAAAAAATACCTCAATACATATGAGGCTAGCTCAACCCCTTTCAATGAGCAGATTAATCAACTCCTAAAACTATTAAAGTCTAGTTCAGATTCATCTAGTGCTCTTAATGCTTCCATAGCACAAGTAGGTAGTGATTTTAAAGCTTTTTCGTGTCATTTATTTAATCATGCCATTCCTTGAATCATAGATTCGAGAGCTTCTGATCATATGACTTGCTTATCTAGTTTGTCTTATTTTTATTATCCTTGTTCTGGCATGAGAAAATTTGTATAGCAGATTGATCTTATTCAACAATAGCTAACAAAAGTGTGGTTAACCTTTCACAAAATATTTTCTTATGAAATATCTTACGTGTTCCTGAATTAACCTATAATCTACTATCAGTTAGCAAATTATCCAAAGATTCGAATTGTGGTGTCACTTCCTTTGATTCATATTATGTTTTTTAGGAACTGAATTCGGGGAAGACGATTGGCAGTACTAAATTAATCAATGGCCTCTATTTCTTTGAAGATCAAGAATCCAAGAATAAAGACTATAATTTTGTATTACAGACTTGATCATCCTAGTTTTCCTTACCTTTAAAACTATTTCCTACTGTATTTAAGGGTTTGGATTGATCTAAGTTTTATTGTGAAAATTACATTTTATCTGATGGTCATAGAACTTTTTATCCTTCTAAAGGGCATCAATCATCAAAACCTTTTTACTTTAATTCATAGTAACATTTGGGGTCCGTCAATGATTAATTGGCTTTCGAATAAAAAATTATTTGTGACATTTATTGACCATCATACTAGTTCATGTTGGGTTTATCTAATGTTAAAAACTTCAAAGGTTGAAAATTTATTTAAAATGTTTTACTCTATAGTTGAAAACCTTTTTGGGACCAAAATTAGAATTCTCTACTTTGATGACGAAACATAATATTTCAAAGGTATTTTTGGTAATTTTTTCATTGAAAAAGGGATTCACTATCAAACTACCTGTGTTGATATACCATAGCAAAACAGTATTATTAAAAGAAAAAATAAGTATCTTCTTAAACTTGCTTATGTAATCATGTTTTCTATGAATGTCTATAAGTATTTAGAAGGAGATGCGATCTTAACTATACCATATCTGTTAGCCCTATGGGCTTGCTTCTATGTTTTAATTTATGATAAACGTTGATAAAGACTAACTTGTTAATCTATTGTGATAGGGCATGTTTGACCTTTATTCTTCAAAAGTCTTCAGATATGATATGTTGGCAACTCCTTTTTTGCTGAAATCAAGAATAGAAGATCGAATGAGAAGATTAAAGTATGTGGAGTTACATATAAAAAAAAGTTCTTTATGAAGAATGATAGACTAGGAAAAGTTATTGAGGTATATCTATTAATTCCTATGTCTTCTTATCTTTTGATTCATTTGACTTTACCTTGAAGCTTCAAATGAGATGTTTTCAAAGTTTTTGAAATTCACCGAATTTTGGATAGAACAGTTTGAATCCAAAAGGTTCGTTCAAAATCCTGTAACTGGGTTGAAAAAGTTTTTGTCTGGTTAGTGCCATTTTGGACTTACCTTTTGGATGAATTTTCGTCCAAAACCCGAGTCCAAAACACGGATGAGTTTAAACAGAAAAATTTATAGCCGTTTATTTATAACCGTTAGCACTCCACTTTTTGGCTTTATAAATAGACCTTAAAGTAAGATTAGATGCAAGATTTTTGAAACACTCATCTTAAAAATATTATTGCTCAATATTTTTCAAAAATCTCCTTTTATCTAGCTTCAAAGTGAGTTCATTGCGTATAAAAGATAAAAGTATTTGTGCCTTGTATCCGAGTGAATATCTGCTTAAGTAAGTGAGCTTATCTCTTTTCTATTAATATTCAAATCTCTATTGTAGTGCAAGGTTGTGGTGTAAAACCCATAGGGGTGAGCCTTGTGTTGATTTATGTTCAAGGTTATGTGGTAAAACCCATTGGGGTGATCCTTGTTTTGTGTTTGTGTTAAAGTTGTGGAGTAAAACCTAGTGAGGTGATCCTTGATGTGTTTGTGTGACTAAGAGGTTGTGGAAAACGTAGTGTGGTGATTCTCTCTTGTATGAGAAACAGTTTCATTAAGTAAGGCTAATGAAATAAGGTTGAAAATCCTTAAGTGTGGAGCTTAAGGTAGTAGACGTAGATCATAGTTGATCGAACCACTATACATCTCTTGTCTCATTTTATTTAGTGGTTCATGTACTATTTTTTTTTTATGTTCTTTTACTGTCTAAATCTGGATATACATCTATGAGTGCTTGGATAACTTTCTATGCATCTATAAAGTCAGTCCAAGCATCTTGGTGATCATCACTATTCAGCATTTTAGACAAACTGAAAAAATTGTTTTTGCTTGCTAAAAACCTTATTCACCCCTCCCCCCCCCCCCTCTAAGGTTTTTCATTTGATATCAGAACTTGGTTTACATACTCTTGGTTTAACAACCATGTAAAAAAGATCTTAATGGCAAACTCATCCTTTCTTCCATATATTGAAGGGTCTTCAACAAATCATCCTCCTTTGTTTAGTGGAAGCAACTATATTTTCTGAAAAAATAGAATGAAAATTTATGTGTGTTCTATTAACTTCAAGTTATAGAGTTTAATAGAAAATGGTCCTTTTATTCCATCAAAGATGATTTATGGCATAAAAATACCTAAACAGAATAATGAGTATAGTGTGGAAGACAATGCGAAAATGATTCTAAATTTTCAAGCTATGAACATTTTGTGTTGTGCACAAGATGCGACTGAATACAACTGTGTTAGCAGTTGTGATTCAGCCCATGATATGTGGAGATTACTTGAAGTCACCCATGAGGGGACTAACCAAGTCAAAGAATCAAAACTGAAACTTCTAATTCATGACTATGAATTATTTACTATGAGGCCAAATGAAAGCTTCACTAATGTTCACAAGATTTACTAATATCTCAAATGGTCTGAAAGCTTACGGAAAGGTTTATTCCCTTGGGGAACAAAACCAAAAAATTCTTGATGCTTTACCAAAAAGCTGGCAGCCTAAAACTTTTGCTGCAGAAGAATCCAAGGACTTAAAATCCTTACCTACTGAAGAGTTGATCGGATCTCTTTTAACTCATGAGATTAAGCTTAAAAGATTTCATGAATCTGATGATCATGATAGAGGCAGAAAAGGGATTGCACTAAAGGCTGAAAATGAAGATGGAGAAACAAGTCTTTTGGAAAGCAGTGAAAGCATGGAGATGAACAACGATGATTTAGCAATAATAGCAAAGAAATTCAGAAGGATATTCAACAAAAGAAACTACAAAAGAGGAAGGAAGCTTATAAGAAAGAAAGGACATACCTCTGGTTTCAAACCTCAATACTTTGAATGTAAAAGTACGGATCACTTCATTGCGAACTATCCCATTGCAAAAGGTAAGGAAGGAAAAACGTTTAAGAAAAAGAAAGACCTGAAGATAAAGAAAGGTAAAGGATTAATGGGAGCTTAGGATTTAAATGAAGCTGAGTCTGAAAATGAGGAATCTGAGGAAGAAACTGCCAACATTTACTTCATGGCATTGGAAAATGAGGTAAACCTTTCAACATCAGACAGCTTGTCTAATTCGCTTATATCTATGACTGAAAAGCATGTTGATTCTAATGAGCTGTTATGTGATATGTTTTATGAATTAAAAAAACTGTCCAGAAAAAACAAAGAATTAAAATTGAAGGTTAAAAATCTAGTGAAAGAAAATGAAGCTTTGCTGAATGACTATAAAATGTCTCTTGAAATACATACGTGTGCTATAATTGAAAAAAAAATGTGATCATAACTGTCTTGCAAAATGCATCTCTGGAAAATAAAAACTTATGTGATAAAATTCAAACTCTTGAATGCATGGTTAGCACCTTTGATGATATGAAAATTAGAGTAAATGATCTTACCAATTGCATAGAAAAATTCACAGATGGTAAAAGCAATCCGAAAAAGCTACTCGGAACTCAACATCATTTTAGTAACCGAAGTGGCTTAGGATATAAACATGGGGATAAAGACAAAATTTGCAAGCCCAGATTTGGTTATGTTGGAAATCGAAATGGCTTAGGATATGAACATGAGAATAAAAATAAAAAGAACATGTCTCAATTTGTTAAACCTGCTTCTTTTCATAGCACATACAAAGCATGCACATACTATGAAAAATCGAGACATACAATTTCAAGATGCCTTATCAAAAGAAAAGTTGAAACCGATGAAGTTACATTCTGGAAAATCAAAGAAAATGTTACTAACCTTCATGGACCCAAGAAAGTATGGGTACCAAAAATCATTTCTCCTTCTCATGTATAGGCACAGTCTTTAAGCTTCACCAGGTAGTTCTTGGACAGTGGTTATTCAAGACACATGACTGGAAATGCAGCCTTGTTAGAAGATATTCAAACCACAAATGAATGATTTGTTACATTTGGAAACAATAAGAAAGGAAAGATTATCAGCATTGGTAATATTGGTAAAAATTCCTTGACAATTATAAAACAAGTTTTACTTATTGATGAATTGAAATATAACCTGCTCAGCATTAGCCAACTTTGTGACAATGGTTGCAAAGTCATTTTTGAAAAAGATTCTTACTCTATACTTGATAGTGGAAATCTCAAAATCATTTTTACTGCCAAACGTATGGGAAATGCATATGTGTTTTATCTTAATGACCTTGTAGCTAATGGAATTAGATGCCTATCCGTCCATGACAATGATGGTTATCTTTAGCATAGAAGTTTAGGTCTGCGAACATCGTAGCTAATGATTGACTAATGTCATATGCAGAAGCCATGTGCTCGTGTTTTGACTGGAGCACATTAGACATGGAAGCTAACATATAGCAACGTGCCATTTCGTCAGCTTTCTTCCATGCCTTTTCAGCCTCTCGCTATTCAGCGGTAGAACCTTCCCTGATAACAGGGTAGGTCTCGTAAAGGACATACTTATACTCCTCAGCTATGAGTATTATGTCCAAGTTCCTTTTCCAGTCCACATAGTTTGGACCCGTTAACTTATTCTCCCTGAGAATAACGGCCAATGGACTAAAAGAACCTCCCACCATTTCTGAAAATCGAAAATAAAAGAAAGAATTTAGTTTGTGAAAACAAAATAAAATTTGTGCACTGAAAATAATTTGGCTCTTAGGAAAAACTGATATAGCTTCTTGGGAAGATTAACAGTTTTCTAAGCTAAGTGTATTAACCACCACAAATTAATTTCCCTTCTAGGTAATGGTCTAGAGAATAACTCCATCGTGGGATGGCCATTTCCTCTCAATTCCTATGGACATACCTCGCACTATAACCTCCAACGTGGGTTGGCCGATCATAGTAAGTGCCCCGAGTTATTAATTACATCCTTCCATTAGATCTAGATCCTTATGGTATCCCCATCCTATACGGGTTCACTCCCAGGGTGACGCGAGGGGACCCACGATCTCTAATGAGGACCGTGATGGAAGCCGTGGGGACGTTGGAACCCCTCTCCCACTTAGTCTTTTAAAATAAAGGTTTTCTGGAAAATATCCTTTTGAAATTTCCATTAAGTTTTTTTTAACTCAAAAATAAAATATCTAAGTCCAATAAAATCTCTATGTCAAGGCTTATATCATTTGAGAGATTTTCTCCATGGGATAATTTTATTTAAGTTAAAACTTAATGATTTCAAAAATTTTCCATTTAAAACTTTCTAGAGACTTTGGTCTCAAGCTTATTTGACAAAATCATTTTTCTAGTCCAAAACAAAACAAAATGGCTCTCCATTTTAATTTACAAAAATATCTAAATCCAATATATTTTCTATGTCAAGGATTAAATCATTTGAGAAAATATTCAAGGATTAATTTTTGTACCAATTAAAATAACCATTTAGTTTTTTGAAGAAAAATATTTTTCTTGTCAAAAATATTCCCAAAGACTTTGGTCTTTGAGAAAAAGCACACATAGGTACATAAAAAAAAATAGCATGCTAGAAAACAATAAACGTTTTCATGCTTTTCTATTTTTTAAACCTAAGTGCCCAAATAATAGAATTAAACACATTAATTAATTAATGATTTTGTTTAATCCTAAAATCCCTTACTAATATTTTTCATGCAAATATATTCCAAGAATATAAAAATTGCAAAAATATTAACTTCGCCTGGTATGGGACCCAAAATGAAAAAAGAGAAATAAAAAATAAAAAAACGCTGGCGGTCCACTGCGCCGCGCCGCACCGGATCCGCGCCCGCGTGGCCTGCAGTCCACCGCGCCCTCCGGTGCACCAGATCAGACGCTGCCTCAGCCCGTGGAGCGCCCGCCCGCCCGAGAACCCGCTCCGCCTTCCCGCCGGCGTGTGCGCCCGCATTCGAGCGTCCGGAGCCTCGCAGACCCGCGCGCCAATTGAAGAAATTTGCAATTGCAAATTCGCAGCAATCGGCTCAAATTCACTGGCAATTGGCTTGGCTTCGCAGCTCCAGCAGCACGGCTCCACTCACAGAACAGAAGCAACTCGACTCGGCTCCAACGCAGCAGCTTATGAATAGTTATCTTCTTCTTCGTTTTTCACCCGCGCGAATTTTTTCTGTAGTTCATCTCTGGTTCGATTTTTTCTTGCCTTCTTTGACTTCTTTGGACATTTTTACTTATAAAAACTCATCCAAAATTAAACCAAAACCACCTATACCCATTTAAATTAGGTTTACACGATTAAAATACCAAAGCCAAAAAATTACAGAGGGATCCTATGCTTCAACGATGAAGCTCACATCAAGCCTATCCCACACCAAAACAGCGAAGGATCACAGGTATAATCATCTTCTCCATTTTTATTAACTACCATACTCCATATATTGATCAAAAACCAGTGTCTCTGATACCACATTGAGGGAACGAGAAACAAAGGGAACATGCTCTGTACGTTAAAAAATTTCGGAGAAAAATAAAACCAAGCCTTAAAGGCCATGCGGAAGCGTGAAGATCATACATTTGCACTCCTTAACCCTTCTAGGTTGAGTAAGAGCGGATTGAACGACTGGAATCGCCTCGCTTTGTCCACTTGAAGAAGCTTCCGATTGAACACCCGCTAGCCTTCTACTCCGTCTTGTTTGCATGAACGCCTAACTCTCCAACTCATGGGATATTCCTCAGCTTAACCTCTAGTCGGTGAACACTATGGTAAAGAAGAACGGTCTCAATTCTCCTTGGTTCACTCGCTATTGATTAGCAAAGAATAAGGAGAAAACAAGAGGAAAGATACGTGAGCAAGAGCAGAGAGAGAGACGTTCAGTGAGAGAGCTTCACGTGAGTCTCTTTTTTGTGTTTTGAAGATTAGGGTTTTTTTCTACCCGAGAGTAGTTTATTAGTTAGCCAAAACTGGGTCTCTCATTATCTGATAAACATATCCCCGGGATATCATATTTCAAACACCTGGATGTTATCCTGAAAATCTGTTTGGCCTAACCCTAAACTCCTCTTAACCGTATCTGGAAAAAACCCTAATGTCCAAGCTATTGGGCCAGAAAAATATTTATTATTTTTCTTGGACCCAAAAGGCCCAAAATAATAAAAATTAATTATTTATTTCATGGGCTTATATAAACAACCCAATAAATAATTAAGAAGCCCAAATGAACCATAATAATTAATCTTTAATTATTTATTTCTTGGGCCTATATAAATAACCCAATAAATAATTAAATATTAATTATTTCCCCTAGTTTAAGCCCAGGTTAATTTCTTAATTATTCATACTGGACCTAGGCCCTGAATAATTAATTAACCAATTAAACTAGATAATTAATTTCTCTCAACTCCTATTTTAATTTATTTATTTATTTTATTCCAGTCCAATAATAAATTAGACTTCCTGAATAAAATAAAATAAAATAAAATAAAATAAAATCCTCTTCATACGAGACCAATTCCTCAACCCAAAAGTAGTTAGGACTTACGGGCTATCCCGAGGACCAAAAAGACACATCGCCTTGGCTGCTAAAATGACCAAAATACCCCTGCTATATAAATAGCTGTATTTTACATTTTAAATATTTCCTAATATCACCATAAGGAAATATTGACCCCAAGGGCAATGCTGCGATAGCAAAGTCTCCGACCTACAGGTGAAATGACTAAAATACCCCTCTACACATCACCGTACATTTAGAGAGGAAGAAGTGTACTAACACCCCTCTAAATGACATCTACCATCCTTAGGCTTCTAATCCAATGATTCACGACTTCCTGGAGTGTTTCCGCTTTCCGAGGGAGCTACCCTAAAGCAAACATCCAAGTCATGTTTCCTAGGACCCTGGACATTTTAGACCATTCGGACAACCACAATGGGCGATATAGTGCAGAAACTATCTTGTATAAATTTATCTTAACTAACTAGTCACGCATACCCAACATGCAAGTATATTGGCCCTACGATAGAACCTCAACTATAGCAAATCAAAGTATATGCTTCCAGCTTTGCCAGACCACCAACTCATACTCAAGTCGTAGAGTACTAGTCCACGCTGTAGCGGTAGTAGTCTAGGTTTCTATCATATAGTACTTTTAGAAACCACTACTACAGGTCCTGTCCTACGTATTCGAAATACGCTTATGTCATGAAGTAAGTAGACTACTCACTGGCTAAAGGTAAGTCATTCTCCATTTGGAATTCATAACATAATAACCTAAACATGATGAGATTCCCAGTCTCATCAATAGGTTAAGAAAAAATGTTTATGTGTTAAATAACCCGTGATCCATACCTTACAGTGAAAGACCACCATTCACATGAATCACTTATTTAAACACAATGGGTCTGTTCCAAACAAAAATCGCGTACAAATAAAAAGTAAATTCACAAATAATTTCTGAAAATAAATTCTTTTATTAAAATATTCAATTTTACATCAGAAACCTAGTCTAAGAGGGCATACAATCCAACACCATCTAGTTTTCTTCTACTCTCTTTCTGCTATGCTTCTTTTTAATTGATGACAAAGGGGGAGAAAGAAAATGTTATTGTCTGTAAACGTTATGGAATATGCATAATAATCTGATATCATATATTCTCCATGACTGTTGTATGCATTCACTGGGAAAAAGAAAATGTTATTATGGAATCTACATAATAATCTGATATCATATATTCTCCATGACTATTGTATGCATTCACTGGGAAAAAGAAAATGTTATGGGATCTGTATGTTGATTTGAAGAGAAAACGTTATGGGATCTGCATAATCATCTGATATCATATTCTGCATGATCATCTGATATCATATTCTGCATGACTGATATTGTGTAAACTGAATTTTTAGGCATGACTTTTGTTTTATATCTGAAATTAGACTGATAATGTATGATTATTTGGATCTAACTGCTATGGAAAACGGAATCATTTTGAAAACTGAAACTGTTTGTAGGAGAAGAAAAGACTATTGTATGAATAGTTACTGAATTTCAAGAAACCGCATGAACTGTTAAGAAAATCGCTGATATGATTTGATTCACTATTTACTAAAAATTCTCCAAAAAATCCCTCTGTTTGTGACGTTCATTTTTATGATAATGATATCCTTGAGACTAGATTCTATGATAAGATTTTCATGCAACAAGTCAGTGGGAGTTTTGGACTCAGAATTTTGAATCCAAAACAAATGTTCTTATAAGCGGTATTACTGAATTGAAAATATATTTTGGACATCCAAAATCCTTATCCAAAATGAATTTCTGAAAACACTTGTTCTTCCAAAATTATTTTGGATACAATTTTTTGGATAAATAAATTGTAACTTCTGTTTTTCCCTCTTTTGTTTAAACCATTCACATAAGCATATATTTAGGGGGAGTATTTTATCATCTCTATCAAATCATTCTGAATATTTAGAGATATGAAAGACTTTAAGATCATTGAGATATGTTTACAAATTTTTTATCATAAGATCTCTATGAGACCTATACAGTGAGATTGTATTTATTTGCACATTTTACGTTCAACATGTTCTCTCTTTACATATCATAAGTATCATGTTTGTTATCACTCAAAAGGGAGGAGATTGTTAGCCCTAAGGGCTTTTTTCTATGTTTTGATTTATAACAAACGTTGATAAGGACTAACTTGTTAATCTATTGCGATAGGGCATGTTTGACCTTTATTCTTCAAAAGTCTTCAGATATGATATGTTGACAACTCCTTTTTTTTGCTGAGATCAAGAATAGAAGATCGAATGAGAAGATTAAAGTATGTGGAGTTACATATCAAAAAAAGTTCTTTATGAAGAATGATAGACTAGGAAAAGTTATTGAGGTATATCTATTAATTCCTATGTCTTCTTATCTTTTGATTCATTTGACTTTACCTTGAAGCTTCAAAGGAGATATTTTCAAAGTTTTTGAAATTCACAGAATTTTGGATGGAATAGTTTGAATCCAAAAGATTTGTCCAAAATCCTGTAAACTGGGTTGAAAAAGTTTTTGTCTGGTTAGTGCCATTTTGGACTTACCTTTTAGATGCATCTTCGTCCAAAACCTGAGTCCAAAACACGGATGAGTTTAAACAGAAAAATTTATAGCCGTTTATTTATGACCATTAGCACTCCACTTTTTGGCTCTATAAATAGACTTTAAAGCAAGATTAGATGCAAGATTTTTGAAACACTCATCTTAGAAACATTATTACTCAATATTTTTCAAAAATCTCCATTTATCTAGCTTCAAAATGAGTTCATTGTGTATCAAAGATAAAAGTATTTGTGTTTTGTATCCGAGTGAACATCTGCTCAAGTAAGTGAACTTATCTCTTTTCTATTGATATTCAAATCTCTGTTGTAGTACAAGATTGTAGTGTAAAATCCATAGGAGTGAGCCTTGTGTTAATTTATGTTCAATGTTATGTGGTAAAACCAATTGGGGTGATCCTTATTTTGTGTTTGTGTCAAGGTTGTGGAGTAAAACCTAGTGAGGTGATCCTTGATGTGTTTGCGTGACTGAGAGGTTGTGGAAAACCTAGTATGGTGATCCTCTCTTGTATGAGAAACAGTTTCATTAAGTAAGGTTAATGAAATAAGGTTGAAAATCCTTAAGTGTGGAGCTTAAGGTAGTGGACGTAGATCATAGTTGATCAAACAACTATACATCTCTTGTCTCATTTTATTTAGTAGTTCATGTACTCTTTTTTTTTTTTATGTTCTTTTATTGTATAAATCTAGATATACATCTATGAGTGCTTGGATAACTTTCTATGCATCTATAAAGTCAGTTCAAGCATCTTGGTGATCATTACTATTCAACGTTTTAGACAAACTGAAAAAATTATTTTTGCTTGCCAAAAACCTTATTCACCCCCCTCTAAGGTTTTTCAATATCTTATTAATAGTATGCTTATACATTTTTTAAACTATATAACACCTCTTGTTGCCTTAAAAAAAATTCTTGAGATACGTCTTCCATCCAACCTTCTGCTCGAAATATTTCGTTGTATAGCATATGTCCACGTTAATAAAGGAAGTTCAAAACTTGATCCTAGAGTAGAAAATTTTGTTTTTATTGGGCATGCCCCAAATAAAAAAGGGTATAAGTGTTTTTACCCACAAACAAAAATGGTTTTTGTTTCTATGGATGTTACATTCCTTGAGAATCAACCTTTCCTTCTAAAATTTTTACTTCAAGGGGAGAATATTAAAGACAAAGGAAACTTTTGGGATATTCTTACTTTACTTAAATCTATTGATACTATCAATTTTATAATTAAGGGATCTATTACTATTCCAAATAATGGTGATGAACTCTTAGAAAATACCCATGATAATGGAACTGTTACTGATTCCACGAATGGTGATGAACTCTTACATAAAATAAGAAATAACAATGATAAAAAAGACTTTCGAGTTTACTTTGCCAAGCATACCTGAGTCTTCTATAAAGGGAGAGATACTACGTAGAGTTCATGATAAACATAAAAAGCCTCTCACTTATTCAAGGAATAAGATTTATCAAAGAAAAAAGATGACCATGATTCCCTTAAAGCCAGCTAAAAATCATCTACTTCAATGGCAAAACCTGAATTGCCCCAGGTATTCACAATAGTCCTCTTACCAATATACTATGCTCTCTTGATAATTATAATATTGATTTTATTCCTCAATCTATACATAATGATGAACTAAGTGACTTTAGATATTCCTATAACTATCAAAAAACCAAAACATCCATGTACTTCACATCTTATATCATGTTACCTGACCTATAAAAATCCATTAAAGATACATAATGCCTTTATACCTAAGATATCCAACTTGTTTGTCCTAAGAAGCATACAAGAAGCACTAGGTGATCCTAATTGGAAGTCAGCAGTCATGGAAGATATGCATGCTCTTAGGAGAAGTGGGACCTGGGAAGTCATTGATTTGCCTAAGGGTAGAAGACAGTTGGTTGTAAATAGGTATTCACATTAAAATGTAACGTAGATGAGAGTATTAAAAGTTATAAGGTGAGATTAGTGGCAAAAGATTTCACCCAGGCATACAAAATTAACTATCAGGAGACCTTTGCTTCTGTTGCAAAGATCAACTCCATACAGAATATACTATTATTAGCTGCTAATTATAACTGGCCAATACATAAGTTAGACATCAAGAATGCATTTCTGAATAGGAATCTAGAGGAAAAAGTATTCATGGCTCTGCCTCCAGGATTTAAGGAGAGAATGGGAAAAGATAAGGTCTGTAAACTCAAGAAATCTTTGTATATGGTCTTAAAAAAATTTCGAGAACTTGGTTTGAATATTTGGAAAGGTGGTAAAAAGTTATGGCTATCATAAAAGTAAGGCTGATCACATAATGTTTTTCAAGCGAATAGAGAGAGTTAAGATCTCAATCTTAATTATATATGTAGATGATATAATATTGATAAGTGATGATCTTGAAGAAATAACTGAGTTTAAGAAGAAGTTAGTATAAGACTTTGAAATTAAAGATCTGGGATTATTAAAAGATTTTCTTGTATGGAATTTACTAGATCAAATAAGGGTATCTTTATGAACCAGAGAACGTATATTATTAATCTTCTTAGCGAGACAGGACTTTTGGGTTGTAAAGCTATTGATACTCCACTTTATACAAATCTGAAACTAATCCTGCTAAAGTTGAAGAGGTGATTGATAATGAGAGATTTCAAAGGCTTGTGGGGAAACTAATCTATCTATCACACAGCCGTCCTAATATTGCCTTTGCTTTGAGCATGATAAGCAAGTATATGCATTCATTAGAAGAAGAACATTTTAATATAGCTTATAGAATACTGAGATACCTTAAAGGAACTAATGGAAAGGGACTTATGTTTCGAAAGAACAACAACCTCTACGAATAGAAGTCTACACAGATGTAGACAAACCTAGATGTACTACTGATATACGGTCTACTTCTAGCTATTGTGCTTTTTGTTGAAGTACATAGTGAAGAAAAAAGCAAACTATTGTGGCTCAGAGTAGTGCTAAGGTTGAATTTAGGTCCCTTGCTCATAGGATAAGTAAGGTAATATAGTTGAAAAGAACATTTGAAGACTTGAAGATACCATTATTGTGTTCTATAAAAGCTTACTATGACAACAAGGCAACAATCTTGATTTCTCACAACCAACTATTACATAATAGAATAAAGTATATTGAGGTAGATAAGTATTTTACTAAAGAATAGATTGAAAGTGGAATAATATGTCTCTCCTATATCTCGAGCATGAACTAAATAGCAGACGTTCTAACCAAAGGACTTCACAAGGGTCAAGTTTTACTTTTAGTTAACAAGCTAGCTATGGAAAACATCTTTAAGCTAGTTTAAGGGGGAGTATTATGAGATTTCTTTTTCTGATAGGGTGCAAATTATTGTAAATTAATTGTATTCTTTTCTTATAAAGACCAAAATAGGCACTTAAGTAACTATCAATTACGCTGTCAATCAGGCTATTTTACCTAAGATTCTTACCATTCTTAGACACTTGTACAAATTTAAATTGTAATAATTTTGATCAATGAATTATTATTTAGCTAATGTATGTTTTTTAGTTGCCAACTATTAAAGATTTCAAACCTCACAAATAGCGAATCAAGCGTTTTAGACCTACTTGATTCTGAAAATCAAGGAAGAGATAGAACGGCTATTGAGTTTTGGTTTTATTCAAATTGCTCGATATGTTGAGTGAGTTTCCAATATTGTTCCAATGATAAAAAAGAACGACCAACTCTGGATTTGTATAGAATTCAGATATCTTAATTTAGTTACGCCAAAAGACGAATATGCCATGTCCTTAGCAAATATGCTAGTAGACTCTACAACAGGATTTAAATTTCTGAGTTTTATAGATGGCTATTCTGCCTATAACCAAAATTTCATAATTAAAGATATTCACAAAGTAGATTTGTGATGTCTTGGAGTTATTGTCGTATTCAAGTAGGTGGCCATGCCATTCGACCTGAAAAATATGGGAGCCATCTTTTAAAGAGCTATGAACATGATCTGTCATGATATTACAGAGAAATGCATGGAAGTTTACATTGATGATTTGGTCATCAAGTCAATCAGTTTTGAAAGGCACCTGGGCGATCTTGAAAAGGAATTTATAAGGATAAAAAAGCATAATATAGAGATAAATCCTAACAAGTATGCTTTTAGTGTTAAAACAGGACATTTCTTAGGTTTTTTGGTCCATAAAAAACGCATTAAAGTGGATAGAAATAAGGCCAAGGCCAATCTAAAAGCTAGACTACTGAGGAATAAGAAGGAACTTCAGAGTTTGCTGGGAAAAATCAATTTCCTCAGATACTTTATATTGAATTCAACAAGAAAAATAAAGCTATTCACGGCATTGCTAAGATTGAAATATACAAATCAGTTCTTATAAGGGAAGGAACAACAATAGGCCTTTAATTAAATAAAGAGTTGTCTATCAAAACCACCCGTCTTGGTCCTTCTAAGGTTAGACATATCGTTCAAATTATATATATTAACAACTAAGGAGTTGATCGACTACCTACTAGCATAAGATAATCCTTAAGGTGTGGAACGGGCCATGTACTACTTTAGCCGTACTTTGAACAGTCCTGAAACTGGAGACTCTCCAGTAGAGAAGTTATGTCTATTCTTGTTTTATGTCTACACTAAGCTAGAATACTACTAGTTGCCTAGAGAGGTATATATTTTTTGTAAGTTGATATTATTTGTTTTCTCTTAAATTAGCCAGTTTTACAAGGACGATTGCTAAATGGGCTATCAAGTTGCTGCTTTTGCACTCAAGCATGTGCCCCCTTCCAGCAGTAAAAAGATAAGCTATAGCTGATTTTTTTGCTAAATACCTGTGTATCGGAGTGTCCTATAGAAAAGAGCAACAATGGTACTCGGCCATGGATATTGATTTTTGACAGATCGAGCAAAAATTCGGGAGCAAGAGTAGGAATTACAATAATAAGTCTAGCCGGTGTTAAAGGAAAATTCATGTTTAAACTAGAGCCAGGGAAATCAAACAACTTGGTGGAATATGAACCACTCACTATAGGACTGTAGATTCTGATCGCTATGAATATACAGGCCATCCAAGTGACAGAGGATTCTTAGCTGGTTGTTAATCAATTGATCGGTAAATACAGGCGTGCCAATTCTAATCTAGTTCCACTATATAATTTGGCACAGATTTTGTTGAAACAGGTTGCCAATATAACTATTACATATATTCCGAGAAATGAGAATGTGGAAACAAATGACTTAACTCAAATGGCCTCAAGTTTTAAACCTAGTCCCCATGGCACTCCGGGTCAGTTAGTTGCAGTCATAAATGGCCAGGCAGAACATGATTGCAGGATGGACATTATTGACCACCTAAAGTGTTGGAATGTAAGCCCAAAATAGACTATATATTTTTATATTTTGAAAAATAATAAAAATTTCATTTATTAATGGTTGTTTGTTTACATATATTACACATTAAGGTCTAAATGTATTAGTAAGTAATCTACGTGATTGAGTCATGCTTTCACAGTAAGGTGTAGATAAAGGGCTACTAATATATAAGCGAAAAAATCATTCTTGATTGATTGATGGAGTTAGGTACTTCATCAATGCTTAGATTATTACACTATAGTTTTTAAATGAAGAATAATTTACCTTTAACCAATGAGTAGTCCACTCATACCAATACTATAAGCATATTTGGAATATGTAGAATTAGATCACGCGATAATGATCTTTATAAAAGTATTAAAATAAATAAAGATTGATTTATCGCAGCTATTGCGTGGACAAGTACCCTAAGATTTAAGTATAAGTTAGTGGTTTGGTGAAGTTAGACTTGTACATTTTGATATATGTGGGGTGAGATCTTATCGCAAAGCTAATAATATTATATGTTGGGTGTATGACTCTAGTTAATTAAGACGGACTTATACAATAGAGTTTTTATACTTTATTACGTGAAGAAATCACCCCTTTGTGATTGTCCAGAATAATCTAATAATTTAGGGCCCTGAAAAACGTGATTAAGTATGTACACTTTTGGATAACTCCCTGTGATAAGTGGATACATACTGGATATCATAGATTATCGGATTAGCTATCAAAAGATAATAGATATCATTGAGAAATGTGTTAGTACATTTTTTCTATCTCAATGACAGGTATTACATAAAGGGGTATTTTCATCATTACACCTGTAGGCTGGAGACACTGTACTTACAATATTATTCTCGGAGTTAATAATATTTTCATATGGTGATAAATAAAATATTTAAAATGATAAAATACAGTTATTTATTAGTAGGGATATTTTGATTATTTTAGTAGCCAAGAAAATATGTCTTTTAGTCCTTAGAGTATCTCAAATAACTTTAGCAAATTTAATTTACTATATGGGCTTATTGAGTGAATTTATTATTGGAAGAATTATTCTATGAGTCCAATTAATTATTTATTTGGGTTAGAATAATTTATTGGGCTAATTTAATTAATTAATTATCTTAGATAATTTTATATTAGGTCCAAGTGATTTAATTAATTAATAAAAAAACTAATTTAATTTATTTATTTATTAATTAATTATCTTATGTAATTTTATGTTGGCCCTAATTGAATTAATTAATTAATAAGAGAGCTAATTAATTAGTCTTGGACTAATTAAGAAAAGCACTAACCCACCAAGTTTTGGGTGTGGCGGCTAGAAGGTTTTAGTAACCTAAGGTAGCCACCACATGATAAAAGAAAAAAAAGAAATAAAGGAAAAGGAATTTGGTGGCCGTTTTTGGAAAGAAAAAGAAAAGCTGTTATTGAGGTATATATATGTATGGTTTGCGTACCGTAAATAGGTTGACTTAATTTGAAAAACAAAAACAGCTTTTCGTTTTCTTCCTGAACAAAACCAAGGCTACCTTTTTCTTTTGTTATTTTCCTTCGTTTTTTTGTTAACATTTAGCTTTTCCATTTTTCTTCCAATCTTCTTCACTCTAGTTCTACTTTCATCAGTAGAAGTCCGCAAGAGGTTCGAGAATACTCTAGAAGGTCAAAAGCTAACAAATGTGGTAAGTGTTGATGCAAAAGAGTTGACAATTAGCTGGTATACCCGTGGAACAAGTAGACGTTCCCATTCAAAAAGCGTTGTCAAACTCGAATCCAACTCCGATTATTCAAGTAAAATGCTTTAGAAGTAAGTATTTCTAGACTTTGGCTCGAAAAAATTTTTAATTTGCATACTTCCTCTACGTATTTATTTTTTCCCGCATTCTTTCAATTGATATCAGAGCCAGGTTTAAATTTAGGAGCATGTTTGGGGTCAATAACTAAAAAATGTGGTTCATTTACTAATAAAAACATATAATCTTTGTGATTGTATAGACCCCTCGTAGTTTTTGATATAGATAGATTTTGTGTACACCTCGCGCGTAGAGGTATAGACACTTGTAATTTATAATTAATCGTTTTCCGTAGGATTCATGTACGTCTCGTTTTGAAAGGCATAGGTGCTTAAAATTGTATTCCAATTTATTTTACGAATTTTTGTACAAAAATAAAATAGTGCCTGGATCAATGCCGAAAACCCCTAAAAGAAATTGTAGAAAATAGAAGAAAACAGAGCCAGGTTGAAGAGCCACAGCCGCGGCTGATTTTCCTCAAGCAGCAGCTAGCTAGGGAGACTCCCTAGATTCGCAGCTAGTTCGTTGCTGGTTGCGGCCAGCTCAAGGCATATTTGCAAGACAAGTCGCAACGAGGTTCCAGTTTTGAATATGCTATGGGTCGCAGTCGGTTCCCCAAAAGCCGCGATCGGTTCTAGCCTTTGAAGTTCCTGTGAGCTATGGTCGGTTTTGGGAAAAATGGAACCAGGTCCTCTTTTGGTCAACTACCGATTCGGGTCTTTTGGGAGTTTTTTAATTTTATTTTATTTCTTTATAATTTCTTTTTCTTTTGGAGTCCATATCACACGAGATTATTTTCTTGTAATGATTTATTTATGGAATTAAATAATCTTGTATGAAAATGGAACCACACTAGGATTAAATAAGATTATTTTAATTTTGTTATTATTATGATGTTTAATCCACTATTTGGTTACATAAGAATTAAAGGTTAGAAATAACATGTAAAAAGTTTATTTTTGAGCATGTCTATTTTATTTAATTTTGTGATCAAATGCACATAATTTTTTGAGAAATAAAATTTTCTCTAGAAAAAATAATTAAGGAAACATTTTGAAATAGAACTTGGTAATTTAAAAATAAATTCATGGTTTATTCTTCCAAATTGTTTTATCCTTGATATGGAGAATAATTTTGAATCTAAGTGTTTTAAATATAATTCCTAGATAATAGTTTTAACTTAAGTAATGAAATAAAAATTCATAATTTATTCTCTTAAAGGATTTTTTCCTTGATATATAGAATAATTGTGAATTTCCTTGCATCATTCTGAGCATGACTCCCTGTAGGATAGATTTCCATGAGAATCTAGAACTAACAGGGGAATTATAATCAAAGCCTAGGATATGTGTTAATGCCAGTCAGCCTATCGTTTGAGACATCAATGCTGGATTGTCCGTAGGTAGTGAGAATAGTGACCATCCTATCGATTGAACTATTTATGGATCATTACTTATTAAGGAAGTTTGGTTATATACTTAATTTAGAAAATTATTAACATCTCTACGAAGCTCTGTCAATCTTTCTAAGAGCCCAATTATTTATATTTTGTATAATGATTTTAATAGGTTAACCATATCATGGAAATAATATGATGTTTTAAATGTGCATTTTTATATGATTTTCCAAAATAAATATTTTTCTGAATGAAGTTTTTTTCCAATAAACAGAAATGTTTGGTTTTAGTCCTTTGTCCATTATTCTCAAGGAAAATAACTTAACTGGACCTAACTACATAGACTGGAAAAGGAATCTGAATACAGTACTCACTACAGAGGAGTATAAGTATATTCAGGCCGACACCTGTCCTGAAATTAGGAAAGATTCCACAGACCAGGATCGTAAGGCTAAGAAGACTTTGAGGAAATGGCTCGATGCTATATGCTAGCTTCTATGTCCAATGTTCTCTAGTCTAAGCACAAAAACATGCCTACTACATACGACATTGATGTATCATTGCGTTCCATGTTTGTTGACAAGAGCCAACCCGTAAGGCAGGAAGCTCTTAGAGAAATCACGAACACTAAGATGGTTGAAGGGGCATCGGTTCGTGAGTATATGCTCAAGATGATTACTCACTTCAAGGAGGTCCAAGTCCTAGGGCCAATAATCGATGCTGAGAGCCAAATTAACATGGTCCTTGAAACTTTGCCAAATTTATATTCCCAATTCAAGTTAAATTATAACATGAACAAATTGAGTATGTCTTTACCAGAGTTGATGAAAGAACTGCAGGCTGCTAAGAAAATAATGAAGACTAAGTCAAAGATTTTAGTTACTCATTCTGGTTCATCTTTTAGCTTGAGTCAATAAATAATTCATTGGGCTAATTTAATTAATTAGTTTATTAATTAATTATCTTGAATAATTTTATATCGGACCCAAGTGGTTATTAATTAATAAAAGAGTTAATTTAATTAATTATTTTAATAATTAATTATCTTAAATAATTTTATATTAAGCCTAAGTAAATTAATTAATTAATAAAATAGCTAATTAATTAGTCTTGGACTAATTAAGAAAAGTCTTAGCCCACCAAGTTTTGGTGTGGCGGCTAGAAGGTTTTAGTAACCTAAGGTAGCCACCACATGATAAAAGAAAAAAAAGAAAGTAAAGGAAAAGGAATTTGGTGGCCGTTTTGGAAAGAATAAGAAAATTTGTTGTTGAGGTATATATATGTATGGTCTGCATACCATAAATAGGTTGACCGAATGTGAAAAACAGAAACAACTTTTCGTCTTCTTCCTAAACGAAACCAAGGCTACCTTTTTCTTTTGTCATTTTCCTTCGTTTTTTCCTTTAACATTCAGCTCTTCCATTTTTCTTCCAATCTTCTTCACTGTAGTTCTACTTTCACTAGTAGAAATCCATAAGATGTTCGAGAATACTCTGGAAGGTCAAGAGCTAGCAAGCGTGGTAAGTATTTGATACAAAGTAGCCAACAGTTAGCTAGTATACCCGTGAAACAAGTAAACGTTCCTGTTCAAGAATGTCGTCGAACCCGAATCCGACTTCAGTTAATTTTAATTTGCTTATGTCGTCGAACCCGAATCCAACAAGTAAAATGCTCTAAAAGTAAGTATTCCTAGACTTTGGCTCAGAAAATATTTTAATTTGTTTTCTTCTGCTACTACTTAATTTTCTTGCGACCTTTCATCAAGAACCCATTGGCCAAGGCACCTAAAGCAGTCAAAATGAAAGCTCTAAATTATGTTATGGTTGATGACGAACTGTTTAAATAAAGCTATGAAGGATTGTTGCTAAAATGTCTAGACAAAAAGGATGTAACGAAAGCAATAGCTGAAGTGTATGAAAAAATATGTGGAGATCACCAAGTTGGTCCAAAGTTAAGATGGACTTTGCACCGTCATAGTTTTATTGGCCAACCATAATAGTGGACTATTTCGAATATACTAAAAAGTGTGAGGCGTGCTAAAAGCACAAACAACTACAACAATCGCCGGCCACAGAACTCTATCCAATATTTAAGCCTTGATCGTTCAGTGGATGGGCATCAAACGTGATCAGTAAAATTTATCTACCATTATCCCATGGTCATTCCTTCATTCTAGTTGCTACGGACTTTTTCACCAAATAGGTGGAAGCTATTCCACTTACTGAAGTCACTCAGCATGATATTATTAAATTCATTAAGAACCATACCATTTACCATTTTGGCATTCTTGAGTCTTTAACAACTGATCAGGATACCATGTTCACTAGTGACAAGGTAGTAGCTTTCATCTAACAATTTCATATTAAAATGATTCATTCTACATTTTACTATGCACAAGCTAATGGGTAAGCTAAAGCTACAAATAAGGTTTTGATCAACATGTTTGAAAAAAACCCATGAAAGACACATAAGTCATCCTCAACAGAGTAATAATGACTTATGAAACCAAATAAGCAAGAGTTACTAAAAAGCATTAACAATAAGTTCTTAAAGAAATTATCCTTCCCTATTGAAAGGAATGTAGTTCGAATAAAAGATGGATTTTACTAATCGACTACAGGCCAATCGTTAAATATGCAAATAAAATAGAAAAAAAAGATAAACTGTCTAGGAATAGCCACAAACGAATTTAAGCAGTGGGATCAGACTGAAACTTATCTCGACTAGGCTCGAAAGTTGCAATATTAGCTAGATCTGTCAAAATACTCTGAACTATTGCCTCTGAATCTTCTGCCATAATAGTTGCTGTTATTGGAACAACTACTAATCTAGATGCCTCCTAACTCAAACTTAACATTTTAGGAACAAGTGAAGATGGATATAAGGTTGCTAATAGTAATATTATCTAGAGATCAACTATGGATAGGTTAGATATAAATGCACCCATGGGGACAGTTGATCAAGCCCCCTTCGAGTCAGCAAGAACGCGAGGAACTTTAGTAGTGGTAGACATAATTGATGGGGTCTTTTCTAGAGTAAGGAACTGGACAACTAATGGAGTAGTTTGTACAAATGAAATGGTGGGGGACTAACCAGATAATTTGAAATGAACAATCACCTATTCACAAATATGCTTCCAACTTCCAGCAATCCTGGCCAGCTCCTGCTCAACTAGATTCTTGTCCAGTTCTAGCCTATGTTTCTTGCTATCTAGGTTGATCGTTTTCCTCTTATCTTTTGAGCATTGCTATATAACTAGCCAATCAGCTTTTCAAGCCCTCCCTTATTTCTTTGGTCTTGCTGTTGGAATGTATACCCAAAATAGACTATGTATTTCTGTAATTCGAAAAGTAATAAAATATTTCATTCATTATATATGTTTGTATACATACATCTACACATTAAGGTCCAAGTATGTTTGTAAGTGATTTACATAATTGGGTTATGCTTTTACAGTAAAGTGTAGATCATGAGCTACTAACATACAAGCTAAAACGTTCTTGATCGATTGATAATGTTGGGTGCTTCGTCAATGTTTAAATCATTATACTATAATTTTTAAATGAAAAATGGTTTACTTTTAACCAGTAAGTAATCCACTCACGCTAATAGTGTAAATATATTTGGAATATGTAGAATTGGACCTCGTGATAGTAATCTTTATAAAAGTACCATATACAACAACAACAACAATAAACTAAGCCTTAATCCCAAGAAACTTGGGGTCGGCTATATGAACCAATATCAGGTAACGTGTGATCATCCACATGAATCCTCTTTCTCCACTTTCTTCTATTAATCGTCATACTCTTATCCAAATCTAACAAAGATATATCTCTCCTAATCACCTCTATCCATGTCGTTTTAGGCCTGCATCTACCTCTGTCTAACCTATCATGACTCCCTCCCTCAATCCTCCTAACAGGAGCATCCATCGATCTTCTTTGTACATATTCGAACCAACACAGGCGACTTTCTCTCATCTTTTCCTCAGTAGATGTCACTCCCACCTTTTCCCTAATGACCTCATTTCTGACTCTATCCCTTGTAGTAAATCTACACATCCACCGTAACATACGTATATCAACTACTTTCATTTTGTAAATATGACACCTTTTAACTGGCCAACATTCCATGCCATATAGCAAAGCAGGTCTTACGGTTGTTCTATAGAACTTTCCCTTTATATTCAATGGTATATTACGATCATAAAAAATACTAGTTGCATATCTCCATTTCAACCAACCCGCCTAACTCGGCATGCAACGTCGCCATCAAACTCTCCGTCTTTCTGAATAATAGATCCTAGATATCGAAAGCAATCATTTATTGGTATATTTCTACCATCCAAAGTTACACTCTGAGATATATTTCTGCTACTACTGAACTTGCATTCCATATACTCTGTTTTACTTCTACTAATTCTAAAACCCTTAGATTCCAATGTCTATCGCCACAACTCTAATTTAGCATTTACACTGGCTCCAGACTCATCAATCAACACAATATCATCAGCAAACAACATACACCATGGCACAGCCTCCTGTATAGTGTAGGTCAACTCATCCATAACGGTTGCAAAAAGGAAAGGACTAAGCGCTAATCCTTGATGCATCCCGATAGTAATAGAAAACTCTGCAGTCACTCTAGTGCAACTTCTTACACCTGTACATGCTCCCTTATACATATCTTTAATGAGAGTAATATACTTTAGCGATACACCTTTCTTAGTCAGCACCCACCAAACTACTTCTCTAGACACTTTGTCATAGGCTTTCTCCAGATCAATAAATACCATATGTAAATCTTTCTTTCTTTCCCTATAATATTCAATTATCTGCCGTAATAAATGAATTTCCTCCGTAATGAAATGCCTAAGCATAAAACCAAATTAATTATCTGAAATTTATATAATGCCCCTTAACCTCTATTCAACACTCTCTACCAAAACTCCATAGTATGACTCATGAGTTTAATCCTACGGTAGTTGGCACAATCTTGAACATCCTCTTTATTCTTGTACAGAGGAATCAGAGTACTCTTCCTCCACTCCGTAGGCATCTTATTAACTCTATATATCTTGTTGAACAGACTTGTCAACCACGTAATACCTATCTCTTCTAAATACTTCCAATCCTCAATCGGCATACCATCCGATCTCACTGTTTTTTTTTATCTCATCCTTTTAAGGGCATCTCGGACTTCATTCTTCTAAATACGACAAATACATGCACGGTTAACCTCTTTGTTCGAAATCGCAAGAATACCCACACTCAGAACTTAGACTTGACTCCCGTTAAATAGCTTACAAAAATAAGACTTCCATTTCTCTTTTATTTCTTCATCTTTAATCAAAACTCTGTGGTTGTCATCCTTCACATATTTCACTACACCGATATCTCTCATTTTCTTCTCCCTGAAACGTGTCAGTCTATATATATTCTTCTCCCCGTCTTTAGTAACCAACTTTTCATATAAATCCTTGTAAACTATGGATCTTGCTTTTCTAACAGCTTCTTTAGCTTTCTTCGCGCGACCTTGTATTTCTAAAAATTCCCATTACTCTTGTACTTCCCTAAGTTTTTATAGCACTCTCTTTTACTCCTGGCAGCTTCTTTCACTTCGTTGTTCCATCACGACGCATCCTTGTTTAGAGGTACTCTTCCTTTAGATTCATCAAGCACTTCTTTAGCTACTGTCCTAATACATTGAGCCATTTTTCTCTACATAGTATCTGGATTCGAATTCATATCAAAAAACCAGTCATCTGCTTAAATTAACTTATCGACAAAGGTTATTCTTTCATCCCTTTGTAACTTCCATCACTTAATCCTAGGGTTAACTTGATGATTCCGTTGCTCACCATTTTTCCTAAAATTAAAATTGAGGACCAACAGCCTATTTTGCATAACTACACTGTTACCTGAAATAACTTTATAATCCATACAACCACTACGAAACCTACACCTCATAATAAAGAAGTCTATCTGATTGGCATTTAACACGCTTTTAAAAGTCACTAAGTGAGAATCTCTCTTCTTAAACCAAGTGTTTGCTATGGTCAAATCATAGGCCAAGGCAAAGTCAATTATAGCAGTTCTTGCTTCATTTCTAACTCTAAAACCCTGACCTCCATGAACATTCTCAAACCCGCCATGATCAGTATTCATATGTCCGTTTAGATCACCACCAATAAAAAGCTTCTCTGCGCACGGTACACTCTGTACAATCTCATCTAAATCATCCCAAAATTGTTGCCTAACCGAATTATCAAGTCCCATTTGTGATGCATACGCACTAATAACATTAATAATCTCGTCGTCAATCATGATCTTAATGCTCAAAATCTTATCATTTTTTTCTCTATACTTCAACCACATTATCAATAAATTTACGGTCAATAATAATCCCGACTCTATTTATATTTCTAACTCTACATGAATGACAAAGCTTATAACCTCAAGGCACTACTACTCACGCCTTCTTACCTACCCATTTGATTTTTTAAAGACACAAAATGCTAATCTTTCTCCTCTGCATAACCTCAACTAATTCTGTCAATCTACCAATCAAATATCATATATTCCATGTAGCTAGACGGATCTTATCATTATGGACTGTCTTTTTTATACTACACCCTTGCATATTTGACACTATATCCAAGGACTGACATAGCACGTTGCTTCCGGACAATGACCTCGCAACCCTCACATATTTATCACTATACCCAAGTCTAGAAAATGCAGCGCGTCGTTGAGTAGGGAACGCCCTCACAAAGTCAGTCGATTGGTTCATGTTATAAATGTGACTATATTTTACGCTGGCTGTCACAAGTCTTACCGTAACTCTCCTCCTTTATTTAGACTTGAGATCAGCAATGAACACCGCAAACAAAGTCCACGGAACTACTGTATGAACAAGTACTCTAAGACTTGAGTATAAATTAGCGGTTTGGTGAAGTTAGACTTGTGTACTTTGATATATAATGGGTAAGGTCTTAACGTAAGGCAATAACCTTGTATGTTTGGTGTATAACTCTAGTTAATTAAGATAGACTTATTCGATAGAGTTTCTATGCGTCACTTAGTGAAAATAGCACTCTTTTGTGATTGTCCAGGATAATCTAAATAATCCAAGGCCTTGAAAAACGTGGCTAAGTATGTATGCTTTTGGAACTAGATATCAAAGGATAGTAGATGTCATTGAAAAATATGTTGGTACATTTTTTCCATTTCAATGATTGGTATTACCTAGATGGGTATTTTTATCATTACACATGTAAGTCAAAGATAACGCATTTGTAATATTATTCTTGAGATCAATGTTTTCATATGGTGATAAATGAAATATTTAAAATGATAAAATACAACTATTTATTAGCAAAGGTATTTTGGTCATTTTACTAATCAAGAAAAATATGTCTTTTGGTCCCCATAATATCTCAAATAACCTTAGTAAATTTTATTTACTATATGGGCTCATTAGATGAAATAAATAATGAAAGAATTATTCTTTGAGTTCAATAATTATTTAGTTGGGTTAGAATAATATATTAGGATAATTTATTAAATAAGTTTATTAATTAATTATTTTGATTAATTTTATATTAGGCCCAAATAGATCAATTAATTAATAGGGGGGCTATTTAATTAGCTATGGGCTCAAGAATTAAAACCCCAACCCGTCAGGGTTTTAGGAGTGCGAACCCTACAGATAAAATCCCTAGGGTGGCCGGCCACCTAAGAGAGAACAATAACAAAATTTTGTTTTGGTAAATTTTGAGGACGGCTAACTACAAGTCTCAAGGGAAAAAAAAAAAAAAAACTAGCCTCCTTAATGTGTGTGCTGCCACTCTCTAAGTTCTTCCATTCTTCTTTATTTCTTTATTTCTACTTTTACCGATAAATTAGTCCATAATAGATTTAAAGAATACTTTAAAAGATTAAAAGGTGCTTGATGTGAAAAAGTCGATAATTAGCTGGTATCCCTGTGAAAGAATTTACAATTCCAAACCAAGAAGCACCATCACACACAAATCCAGTTCCAGTTATTAAACTAAAGCGCCCTAAAAATAAGTTCTTCTAGATTATATTTGGAAAAAAAATTAATTTGCAAGTTTCCATTACGTATTTTATTTTCCTGTGAACCTTCACTTGCCTTATGGATTGGTATTCAAATTTTCCTCTATGGTAAACAAGCCCAACTTATTTGCTGCAAATTCAAAAAGGCACGAGTAAACTTATACTATTGACATGAGTGGAATACTCATTGCTTAAAGGTAAAGGTAATGATTCTACATATTCTAAAGGGCCTTACATATTCTAAAGGCTCAAAAAGGTAAAGATTATTATCTCGTGGTCCAATTCTACATATTCTAAATATACTTACACTATTAACATGAGTGAAACACTCATTGGTTAAAGGTAACCTATTTGCCATTTAAAACTCATAGTGTAATGATCTAATCCTTAATCAAGTGCTCAGCTTCATCAATTGATCAAAAATAATTTTTTTCTTGTGTTAGCAGTCCATAATCTATACCTTCCTATGAAAGTACGACCCAATCATGTAGATTACTTACTAATATATTTAGACCTCAATATGTTATATATGTAAACAAACAACTATTAATGAATAAAATATTTTATTAATTTTCAAAATATAAAAATATACTGTTCATTTTGGGTATATATTCCAATAGAATTTTCATCTAAAAAAAAGAATATATTTCTTATTAGAGTTATTGTTGCTAAAAATCTAGTATTGAAAATGTTGCTATTTGAATTTTCCTCTACGGTAAACAAGCCAACTTGAAGTTTACTATTTTGCTGCGAAAAATGTTGCTTAGCCGTGATTGGTATTCAAATTATTTGTCAAGACATCAAGTTCTGAGGAAGTAATAGAGTACTTTGAAGACAAGACCTGAATCACCTGATCTTGGGTAGCCAGCCAGGCAAATTCCTCCAGTTAAGTGGCTAATTGGGCCAGTTGCACTCTATAATCTTGCCCCTGTTTAACTAGCTCTTTGGAGTAAGGATAGGGATCTGTCAAAGGCCAACTTACTCTTGCCTTTTTGAATTTTCGAAGAAGATGGCTAGAAGTGACAGCATCAGGTCATGATCACTTATTCAGATCCAGCAGATCGCTAGCTTCGATCAGCTAATTTTGGATCTGCTTATTTGTTGGGAACGACTGGGATAGTTGGCTAATCATAAAGTCTAAATGTTTTTTTGGGAGATTGGGCCTAGCTTTCTAAGGAGACAACTTGAACAAAGCTTCTAGCTCAGCTTTAGACAATTCGGGAATAGGAGTCTCAGGGAAAGCAGCCAGCATGGCTACTATTGGCTTGAAGGCTTCTTTCATAAAACTTTTCTTGTCTGATGTGCTTGCCTTATTGTAATTTGTTTTCTTTTGTTGAAATAGGTTAACAAAAGTGGTTAATATGTATGAAATAACAGGATTATCAAGGCTGATCAACAAAGATTCATTATTCCTTGAAGGAAGTACGACAGCTGGGGAAATTGCGCTTGGATCGCCTCGGTGCACTCTTGATGTCTGGAAGATCGTCAACTAGAATAAACTCAACCGTTCCACCAACTACAAAGGTAAAACATTCTCAAATCTTGATCATTTCATATTGGAAGGGTTTGCCAAGCAAATGAAGGGCGAAATATACCTAGTCTAGCATGAGCAAAGGTCTTAGATAGTTGTCTAGACAACTATTCCTCTATAGTTGATCTCATAAGCTCACATACCTCAGCTACCTTTTTACTCACTGACTCTCCAAATTTAGACAAAAAGGTGTCCAAAGGCTAGTAAAAATAAAGTTGTGCAACTCTCTACTACGAGAGAGAAAATCCCGCTGTAGTATCAGTACAAGGGTTGAAGGTTTGAAAGAAAAAATTTTCTAGCCTTGAGTCTGGCTTAGCCTCATAGCCAACTGGTGTGTCCGACAAATAAATCTGTTTGGCATAAGTAGTCTCATGGTTTGGGTAGGCTGGAATATCTTGAGCCAAGCCGAACTGGCAAGCAAAGCAGTGCGGGTTATATGGTTCAAAAGAAACTTTACTATAACAGGCAACAGGACAGGTGCCACTCAGTAGTTGTCAAGTCACCAGGGTCGCACCTCTAAGCCTTTTGAAATATAGCATAATCATCATTATCCGACTGTATTTTCAACCAGTCAAAGCTGAATGACCTTGAACTATAAGGAGCCAGTGAATTGAGTAGTCACTCCCTTGCATGGTACAAAAAAGAGGCGATCTCACTAGCCTTGGCCATCTCGGTTTCCCTATCCATACTTATATGAACGAGAATGGTACGAAGAATATAACTAGTCGTAGTTCCATGCAGGATGGTTCTAGCTATCTCATCTAATCTTAACATGTCAAATTTAGGGAGATATTAGTAGAGCCATAATTGAAGAATCCACAAAAGGCTAGGTAAAGGAAATATTTTGTCCCTTCAGAGATGTTCTCTTACAGCAAGAAAATAGAACAATAGGTTGAAGACAGGATTAATGAAGCAAGGTCAGTTGTACAGCCAAAGAGCAACATAGAAGCATAATAGGAACATTCAAGAACAACTCCAAAAAGAGCAGTGTAGATAATGTATTTGCAAATCTAACATAGAATAAAAGTAGCAAGTTCATCTTCTGACACTGCACCAAATTTCCTATTTACTTTCACAAATTTGCTATAGATTGCCACACCCTTGTTGGCAATATTATAATCAAGAACTATAGTAGTGCCATAGTTGGGTATTTCTTCACCATCCAATAGCATGCTAAGAATAACAGATGTATCTAAAAGAGTAGGACTTACCATTTCAAAAGGGAATATGAAACCATTGATTGCAGGGGACCAAAATGGGAGCACTATTATAATCAAGAACTATAGTAGTGCCATAGTTGGGTATTTCTTCACCATCCAACAGCATGCAGAATAACAGATATATCTAAAAGAATGGGACTTATCATTCCAAAAGGGAATATGAAGCCATTGATTGCATAGGACCAAAATGGGAGCACTACCCTTAAGAGAGGATAATCGGGCTAGTGACTAAAGGCAGAAATGTGAATCATATCATAGATGCCCCACACCTTCTATTACTAAACGACGATAGCAGAAACCTTCTTCAGCTAGCTATTGAAGTTGTCCAGCTTATACAGTCAGCTTCTGAATTTCGGTGGCCAAATAGTAGACTTCCACTCGGACTTATTGAAGAGAAGGTCAAAGCCTTCGTGTTTGACAAATGCGGACCAAGCCACCAACTCGCCATTAGAAGGTAGTGAATGTCTCAATTTACACTAATATTCTACTTCAGAGAAGCATATCAAAGTATGCCGTTTGGAAAACATTTCTAGGAACTCTTCTAGGAGTCCAAGAGCAGCGGGTTTAGTAGAGGAATCTATGTTGCTAGACATTTTTGTTGGAGAAGATTTGGGCAGCTAGGGTTTTGGAAAGATGGAAGGAAAATGATTAAACTGAGGTGAAATTAAGGGAGATTTAAAATTTAAAATTGAGGAAAAAAGAGTCAGCCACAGTTGCGTATTTAGAGGAATCATTATTAAGTCCAATTGCCAAGGACGGTTGTATGGAACCCAAAGAGACGTTTTGTTCTCTAAGCTTAGCTGATCCCCAAAAAGAATAAAATGGAGGCAAAGTGTTGGCGAGCAAACTACTAAAACAGCTAGACAACCAAACAACAAAAGACCAGGACTGTTGGACAGCTTGATTGGTTGCTCTAGGATCAGCTACCCAAAGGAAATCTTGCTGAACCAGATTAGCGGATCAGCTAGAAGACGGCGTCTGGTTTTCAGGGAGTTGAGAACCAAATCAAAAATCCGTCTTCTCGCCATGTCTGCCTTCAACATTGAGAAAGGTAATTCACTACCAGAAAATGACGGAAGTAGCAAACATGGGGTCACAAACTCATTAAAAACAATATGAAGGCATGGACGAAAGGGTACACTAAAAAATCTCAAGAGTTTACAAGCTGTTATAAAATTAGGGTAGTGTTAGAATAAAATCTTCACACTACACACTAATAAAACTCTAACTATTTTGCACAAGAATTTCTCTCTTTCCCTTCTCTCACAATTTTCTCTAATCTTTCTTTCACAAAATAATGGTGTCTTACAAGCTTAGAGAATAGCTCTATTTATAGAGCTCTAATTAGTGGATTACATCATGGCATACATCATCTTCCACTAATCTTAATTAGTGGTGTCTCCACTAAATGGTGGACATCCATAAAAATCTTCTAATAATTCACATAAATCCATAATTAGTGGAGTCTCCACTAATTAATGGAAATTCCAATAATTCATAACACTCCCCCTTGGATGTCCATCCATTACATAAAGAATATGCCTTGTTAAAACCTTACTAGATAAAAACTCAGTGGAAAAAAAATCTAGTGAAGGAAAAAGAGTGCACTATTCTATATGTCTATTTATTACTCCCCCTGATGAGATGATTCATTTAAATCTTTAAACCGACGCATACTGATTTTATATCTCAACTTTTCAAATGTTGCAGTCGGTAAAGTCTTCGTGAAAATATCTGCGAGGTTATCCTATGATCGAATTTGTAGCACATCAATTTCACCTTTCTTCTGGAGTTCATGAGTAAAGAAGAATTTTGGTGAAATATGTTTTGTCCGATCTCCTTTAATATATCCTTCTCGTAATTGAGCTATGCATGCTGCATTGTCTTCATAAAGAGGAGTTGGAATACCTTTGATTGATGAAAATCCACAACTTTCTCGGATATAAAGAATCATGGATCTTAGCCATACACATTCTCGACTTGCTTCATGAATGGCTATAATTTCAGCATGATTTGAAGAAGTAGCTGCTATAGATTGTTTCGTAGAACGCCATGATATAGCAGTATTTCCACATGTAAATAGATAGCCCATTTGAGAACGTGCTTTATGTGGATCAGATAAATAACCAGCATCTGCATAACCTATCAATGTTGGATTGGTTTTATTTTAATAAAATAATCCGAGATCAATTGTACCTTGGAGATATCGAAGGACTTGTTTAATTCCATTCCAATGTCATCGTGTTGGTGAAGAACTAAATCTTGCTAATAAATTGACAGCAAAAGCAATATCAGGTCTTGTATTATTAGCAAGATACATCAATGCACCAATTGCACTGAGATATGGTACTTCAGGACCAAGGAGTTCGTCATCATTTTCTTGAGGTCGGAAAGGATCTTTATCCACATTTAATGATCGGACGATCATTGGAATACTCAATGGATGTGCTTTGTCCATGTAAAATCTTTTTAGCACTTTTGCTGTATATGTTGATTGATGAATAAATGTTCCACTCTCCAGATGTTCAATTTGTAAACCAAAGCAAAATTTGGTTTTACCAAAATCCTTGATTTCGAATTCTCTTTTTAAATAATCAATTGTTTCTTGGAGCTCTTCAGGAGTTCCAATAAGATTAATATCATCAACATATATAGCTAATATCACAAATTTAGAACCAGATTTCTTAATAAAAACACATGGACATACCTGGTCATTTTTAAATCCCGCTTTCAATAAATATTCACTAAGACGTGTGAACCACATGCGCCTGATTGCTTCAGGTCATATAATGATTTCCGCAACTTGATGGAGTAATTTTCACGAGGATAAAGTTTACATGCTTCGAGCATATGAAATCCTTCGGGGTTTTCATGTAAACATCATTTTCTAAATTTCCATACAAGTAAGCAGTGACAACATCTAATAGGCGCATATCTATCTTTTTCAAGTACTCGCTAAACCGATAAGATATCGGAGTGTAATAGCATCAACAACATGAGAATAAGTTTCATCATAATCAATACCTGGTCTTTGTGAAAAACCTTGGACTACTAATCGCGCTTTATATCGAACGATTTCACTCTTTTCATTGCGCTTTCGCACAAATATCCATTTGTAGCCAACAGTGTTTTACACCTTTCGGTGTTTGGACCGTAGGTCCGAAGACTTCACGTTTTGTCGATGCATTTAACTCCGATTGAATCGCATCTTTCCATTGCAGCCAATCTTTTCTATGCCGACATTCATCAATCGATATTGGTTCGGGATCATCATTATCCTGTGTAACATCAAGAGATATATTGTATGCAAATATATTATCAATAACAGTTTCTATCCGATTCCAACTTCTACCGGAAGTGGTATAATTGATAGAAATTTCAGTATTACTTTCATCAACTTCTGGTTCTTTGTCATCAGTTCTCTCTTGGTCTTTATCATTCTTTTCTTCAATATGATCTTCTGGATCATTTAATCCTCTTTTCTTTCGAGGATTTTTATCTTTAGAACCAAGAGGTCGACCACGCTTCGGCGTGTTTTTGACTCAGCAGACTATAGGTATAATATTTTGTTCTACTGGAACTTCAATTCGAATAGGAGCATTTATAGCTGGAATATGCGATTTCGTAACTCTTCCGGAGTCAACAAAAGCGTCCGGCATTTGATTTGCAATGCTTTGCAAATGAATTATCTTTTGAACTTCAAGTTCACATGCGCTTGTGCGCGAATCAAGATAATTTAATGATGTTGTCCAAGCAAGATCCTTTTTATGCTTGTTTTGGTTCTCCCCTAATTTAGGGAATAATGATTCATTAAAATGACAATCAGCAAATCTTGTCGTGAATACATCTCCGTCGTGGGTTCAACATACCCGATAATAGAGGGAGAATCATATCCAACGTATATCTACTTTCTTCTTTGATGACCCATCTTTGTACGTTGGTTTGGTGCAATTGGAATATATACAGCACACCCAAAAATTCTTAAATGAGCAATATTTGGTTCTGACCCAAAAGCCAATTGCAAAGGAGAGAATTTATGATAACTAGCTGGTCTTATACGTACAAGTGTTGCAGCATGTAGAATAGCATGTCCCCAGGCAGATGTTGGGAGATTTGTTTTCATTAATAATGGTTTAGCAATTAATTGTAATCGTTTAATCAAAGATTCAGCAAGACCATTTTATGTGTGAACATGAGCTACAAGATGTTCAACATTAATCCCAATTGACATGCAATATGCATCAAAAGCATGTGATGAAAATTCACCAGCATTATCCAAACGTATATTTTTAATGTGATGGTCAGGAAATTGTGCTCGTAATTTAATTATTTGAGCAAGTAATCTCGCAAACGCCAGGTTGCGAGTAGATAATAAACATAAATGTGACCATCGGAATGATGCATCAATTAAGACCATAAAATATTTGAACGGTCCACATGGTGGATCAATAGGTCCACAAATATCTCCGTGAATCCGTTCGAGAAATGTAGGACTTTCAGCTCCTACTTTTACTGGTGATGGTTTAACAATTAATTTTCCTAGAGAACATGCAGTACATGCGAATTTTTCTGATGTTAATATCATTTTATTTTTTAAAGGATGACCATGTGTATTCTCAATGATTCTTCTCATCATGGTAGATCCCGGATGACCCAACCGGTCATGCCAAATGCTAAAAGTAATAGGATCAGTAAACTTCGGTTTACTAGATGATGAATTTCAATTGTACGTATTTTTACAAAATATAGGCCAAGTAGAAAAAGACGGCAGCTTTTCTAATACTGATTTCTTACCCAAATGCATTTGAGTAATAAAAAGATGCTCAATCACATTTTCCTCATTTGTTTCAACATGATACCCATTTCTGCGGATATCTTTAAAACTCAATAAATTTCTTCTGGATTTTGAGGAAAATAGTGTCTTATCAATAATAATTGTTGTTCCTTTAGGCAACAATATACTAGCTCTTCCGGAGCCCTCAATCACATTTGCACTACCGTTTATCGTATAAATATTTATTTCTCCCATTTTGAGATCAGAAAAATATTTCTCATTTTTTAGTATGGTGTGTATAGTTCCACTATCAATAATGCATACATCATCATTAACAACAGCCATCTGAACACAAATATATATATGCAAACGTAAATATTATTAGAATAGAATGAAAATGAAAATACAAAAATATCAGGGTGGGGCTTTAGTTCTTCTGGACACTGCCATCACCAATTAAATGGTCTATCCTACCGTCTGGGTGTTCAAAAAATCCGATACATCCATATGGGTAATATTGATATTAAGATTTTCAGGATCAATATCATCATCCTCAGCATTATTTATTGGATGTTGAGAAAAATTTGCTTCCACATTTTTATTTTTCAATGAAGCTTGATACAATTCAACTAAATGCTTAGCCGTACGACAGTTTCGTGACCAATGACCTTTCATGCCACATCTATAACATATATCCTCATACTTTTCTTCAATTTCTTTTTCTTTTCCCTTATAATCTTTTCTGTTCCACTTCAAGTGGCCAATATTTCTCACAGTTTGATTATGATTGTGATAAGGGAAATATCGAGCGTGTCTACGACCATAACCATGACCACGGTCACGGCCATGGCCACGACCACGACTATAACGATGGCTTCTGCTGGAGCCAACAGCATTCACTTCTGGGAGTGCTGTAGAGCCAGTTGGTCTAGCTTCATGATTTCTCAATAATAACTCATTATTTTTCTCTGCAATGAGGAGGGCAGTAATTAAATCTGTAAATTTTGTATACCTCTTTTCTCGATATTGTTGCTGCAGGACAATATTCGAGGCATGAAATGTGGAGAATGTCTTCTCAACATATCTTCATCAGTCACTTTTTCTCCGCATAATTTTAATTGAGATGTAATTTTATACATTGCGGAGCTATATTCATTCACGGTTTTAAAATCTTGCAACCTCAGGTGCAACCATTCATACCGTGCAGTAGGTAATACGACCATTTTCAGGTGGTCAAATCTTTCTTTTAAATTTACCCACAGGCCATATGGATCTTTTTCGGTAAGATATTCCATTTTCAAATTTTCATCTAGATGACGACGAATAAAAATCAAAGCTTTAGCCTTGTGTTGTGCAGATGCACTATTATTTGCTTGAATAGTTTCACTAAGGCCTTCAGCATTTAGATGCATTTCTGCATCGAGAACCCATGACATATAATTTTTTCCAGAAATATCAAGGGTTACAAATTCGAGTTTAACGATATTAACCATAGAGATCAATAAATGCGTACCTGTCTTCTGGCTTTTGGTAACGACAGAAACTCGTACTTAGTCTTCTGGCTTTTGTACCGGTAGAGACTCGTGTTGATAACGTATTATAAAATTAGGGTAGTGTTAGAATAAAATCTTCACACTACACACTAATAAAACTCTAACTATTTTGCACAAGAATTTCTCTCTTTCTCTTCTCTCACAATTTTCTCTAATCTTTCTTTCACAAAATAATGGTGTCTTACAAGCTTAGAGAATAGCTCTATTTATAGAGCTCTAATTAGTGGATTATATCATGGCATACATTATCTTCCACTAATCTTAATTAGTGGTGTCTCCACTAAATGGTGGACATCCATAAAAATCTTCTAATAATTCACATAAATCTATAATTAGTGGAGCCTCCACTAATTAATGGAAATTCCAATAATTCATAACACAAGCAAGTTTTTTTTTTTTTTTATTGTCTTTTTGGAGTTTTTAGTCTAGATTTTCTTTACTTTCAGTTATTTTTATTACTGTTTTCAATTTATCTTCATTACCCAAATTCAATTCTCTCAATTGTGGGAATTTGTTTGTATTATCATGAATATAATTGGAGTTTCAGTTTATAAAGAATTTTTTTTCCCTATGCTTAACTGAGTTTTACTTGTTTATACAGAAATTATGTGTTAATCGACCACTTAAAAATCAAGGCTTCAACTTGTCAGACAATCACATCTCAATCATCGGCCGACTAGAATTTTTTTGCGACCAAGAGTTTCATATGCTACAATCCAAAATATAACTGATAATTTTCTTAACTACGTACATGATTACATGTGGAAGCAAAAAAGAAATAGACATATAGGCTAAGAAATTTTGAAATGAAAATTTCATAAAAAATAATTTATTAATTGAATAATTACTTTTATTCTTGATTTCATGATTACCTTCATTTTTAGAAAACTTTTTATGGTCTTGACACCTCTCTTAAAATGCTCTGGCCTAGAGCAACCTAAAGGTTAGCAAAGGCCCAGCTTATCCGGAAACCATCCCACAGAGAGTGAACAAGTTGTAAGCCCAACAAATGACATGCCACAGCCTAAATATCCAAAACACGTGTATACTCATATTGGAATTGTATTTAATTTTTTAAAATATAAATATAAGTTTTAAAATTTTATAAAAAGAATTTATAAATTTAAAGTTTTAAAGAAAATAATGCATTGTTAATATTTGATTAATAAAATTTATTTATATTAAATTTATTTTTTGATTTAAAAAAATCTAAAACACTATTTTTTTTTTTTTTGTGGAGAATAGTTACTATCCAATAACAGGAAAATTTCTCATAACCTAAGTATGAATAAAAAAATATTTACCTAACTTTCTATGTGTTACTATCGTTAAATTTTATATTATATGCATTAAAAGAAATAAATTTTCAATGCATCCAAAAACCGAGTCTGTATACTAGTAGGACCGGTTTCTGTTCTGCAGAATCAGAAGACAGAACCCTTTTTTTTTTTTTTTTTAAATCAGAAGACAGAACAGAATCCAGCAGGACAAAAACAAAAAAAAAAAAGAAAAAGGAAAATCTGTCTTCGCATATAAGCACTCGGACGAGAAACGTATCTAACAACTTCTGCCCTTTCCTTGGGGTTGAAAGGGTGAGAAATACAGTCCAACTGTCTCTCAGTTTTTTCTTCCTCAATAGACCAGCCTCCCAGCAGCCCCTTTCATTTTCTAATAGAAATTCCTTTCCACAAAGCTACTACATGCTTTATTCTATTTAATTAAATCTACTTTATTACGATTATTTTGTATCCATTTGTCAAGAATGGGTTTTTTGAATACCCATTTGTCCAAAATCGAATCTTGTGCTACTTCATCGTTCCCGAATTGCTTGGAAACCTGAAATTGATTGATTTGGATAGTTTTTGACCCTCTGGCACAAGAGAAAAGAATAAAACAATAGAAGGGGTTCTTTGGAAGGTTTTGGGAGAATGGGTAGAAAAGAAATGTGTGCTTTGGAGTGTAGAAGTAATGGAATTCTACCAAATTCGCATTTGGGGATTCAATGGAGTATCCAAGATCATGACCTTTATCCTGTTGGTGGCCTCTTTGCCTCGGTTGGTCAAATGGGTAATATGGGTTTTGGTGTTTCACCAAATTCACCGAAACCAGGAGATGAAAATGGCGGTTTCAAGCTACCCAACTCGGATTTGTTTGTGAAATATGTATCATCGCTGGAAGGAATCAAGTTTGAAGGCGTTCCAGAGGAGGAAGGGGCTGTGAAGAAGAAGAGGTATGGACTTAGGCTTAAGGTTAAAGTTGCAAATCCTTCGTTGAGGAGGTTAATAAGCGGAGCAATTGCGGGGGCTGTGTCTAGGACTGCGGTAGCTCCATTGGAGACAATAAGGACTCATTTGATGGTTGGAAGTAGCGGCCATTCTACTACTGAGGTGTTCCAAAATATTATACAGCACGATGGGTGGAAAGGATTATTTAGGGGCAATTTGGTTAATGTCATTCGAGTGGCACCTAGCAAAGCCATTGAGGTAAGGAAAAAGTTTTCTTTGGAAAGTTAGTTTCCATTTTTCCAACTTCTTGTTTGTTTGCCTAGATTTTCATTCTGACATTGGTTCACAGACGCCGGAAACAAAAACAATTCAATGCCATTAAATTGTATAATGCTGAGCTTTTCTTAATTTAGTAGCTTGGTTTTTCGTGTGAAGAAGGTTCCTGAATCTGTGTACCCTTGTATATGTACTTGTCTTATGACTATTCTTGTGAACTTGGGTCAGCTAATCAATGTAAAACCTGATTGTTCGTATCCTGCTATCCTTCTTTCTGGATTTCCACTTGCGTTATAGCTGCTTTAAAGCTTTCATGGTTAAATATTCGGGCTTTACTTGAAAGCTGTATCATGTTATCTTCGTCCTTAGCTGTGTCTCATTTCTCATGGGAGCAGGATGCCGTGCACTATTCTTAGTAATGAATTGGTATGCTTATGCGAACACCATTGCCTTTTTCAATCATTCCTTAGTGAGTCTTTTATTACTTTATTTTTGGAGAATTGAGAGTGGAGGAAAGATCCTTTCCTATTATATTAAGCTGCTATCAGTGCTTCAGTGTGTCAAGTATCGACTTTATCTGTTGAAGTTGTTATACTATGATCTCATCTTGTATAGATGCTACCTTTTTTTCCTTTTGTCATCTTCTAAGTTTCAGTGCCCAGATATTTGCCTTCTCATATCCATTAGCATAATTCAAAGTTTCAGTAGTGGCAAGGGCTTCAGATGAAAGAGGGAGGGGAGGAGAGGATAGGAGAGGAGAGGAGGATTAAGAAGGAAAAAGAAATTGTAAAAAAAATTCGGGGCATGTAAGACAATTTGCATTATGATTTTGACTGAACCTTAGTTGGTACTCAATTGTCAATTTTAAAGACATAAATCCTCATATGGCACGCCCCGGGATTTCAGGGTGGCAGATTGGAATTAACCCATTGAAGTATGATTGCACAAAGGCTCTCAGAATGTGACTTCAAGGACCCTGCTTCCCGAAAAAGGATATGCAGTGCCACTCTCCATATTTTTTAAGGAATTCCTCTGGTCAACTATTACTTGTAAGCCATGGACATCGTTGTGCCTCTAACTTGGTGTTAACCCCTACCTTCATACTCATGAACCGTGATACTTTCTAATCATGTCTTTTAGTTCCTCAAATCCTTTTATAGAAGATTGTGCATACTGCTTGATGCTGTGAGCTGAGAGGATTTGGTCTTAAGCTTTGGATAGGCTATTTGTACTACTGGAGGCTCAGTAAAAACAGCACAAAAGTTTTGTATATCCTTGCAATTCTTTTTCGAATAGTTTAGGTTGTACCAGTGACACTCTTGAGAGTCCTCCACATATCATTCTGATTGCTTTTGAGTGCAATGTTTGCTGTTGTATCTTTGCATTACATGTTGAATAAAGAATAAAGTCTCTTTATTTGGGTTTTATGTCCTCTTCTTCTCTTTAAGTTTGAGGGCAGGGCTTTGTGACTTGTGCTTATCAAATATCCTTTCGTGAAAAATGCAGCTGTTCAGCTGATAGTGGCAACTATGTTAACTTTGTTTGAGTTTGCCAGCTTATACTAGATACTCTCTTCTTAAAACATGACCTTATTTTTGGTTGTAGTTCAAGTTATGCATTAAGAACCTACCTCACCAAATATTCTTGTTTGAATAAGTGTTTATTCCAATCTTCAAGTTCAGCATAAACCATCTTGTTATATATTCAACTTCCCATTCACTGTCTTAGTGGCTGAAAGTCATTTTCTTTGCAGCTATTTGCTTATGATACGGTCAATAAGAATTTGTCACCCAAATCAGATGAACAACCCAAACTCCCTATTCCTCCATCATTGATTGCAGGAGCTTGTGCTGGAGTCAGCTCCACCCTGGTAACATATCCGCTGGAGCTACTCAAAACTCGATTGACTATACAGGTAAATCAACGCACTCTTCCTCATGCGGTTTAGCTTTTTGTGCAAAGGATGCTAATTGGCATTCTTTGTCAAATATTTTGCAGAGAGGTGTTTATGATGGCTTGTTTGATGCATTTATCAAAATATTGCAAGAGGGTGGACCTGGAGAACTCTACAGAGGTCTTACTCCTAGTCTTATTGGTGTCGTACCTTATGCTGCAACAAATTACTTTGCATATGATACATTACGAAAAGCATACAGGAAGATTTTCAAACAAGAGAAGATTGGGAACATTGAAACTCTTCTAATTGGATCTGCCGCTGGTGCCATATCCAGTAGTGCAACATTTCCTCTTGAGGTAGCTCGTAAGCATATGCAGGTTGGGGCAGTTAGTGGAAGACAAGTTTACAAAAATGTGCTTCATGCTCTTGCTAGCATAGTTGAGCAGGAAGGGATCCAGGGTTTGTACAGAGGGCTTGGACCTAGCTGTATGAAGTTGGTGCCTGCTGCAGGGATATCTTTCATGTGTTATGAAGCATGCAAGAGGATATTGGTGGAGGATGAGGAAGAGGCATAGAGAAGCTCAGTGTTTTTAGGAATAAATATGCTAAGATCATAGCCCTTGCTTCTGAAATAGATCAAACACAGAAGAACAACCTTAAATGAACTTTTGCTGGATCTTTTGCTCCACAGAATTTTGGTTTGGAAAGTTTCCTCATCAGGCAGACCTTATGAGGTGAGATGACTGGTATTCTCAAGAAAATAACCATTTCTCCGGTTTTAATTTTTGCTCTCCCGAGTTTTGAATGTGAAATTGTTGAAAGCAAGATACTTAACCTTGCCATTTCTTTTTTATACAACAATAACATTGTTAATTCGACGAGCATTTGGCCAAGAATTTTAATAGTTTGCATTCATGCCAACAACTCTCGTTTTAGGCTGCCATCCAACATTCTTTTATTATATCCTTCGTTCCAAGTTGATACTCCTGTCCTCTCAAGTATTTGATGTCGAGGGTTGATATTAACTACTGCAGTTTAGGAGTTGGATGACTTCTGGAAGAATGTTTCAGTTACGGATTGAGTTATAACCAAAGAGTGAATCAGCAGCAGCGCTTAGGACCTTGTAGCATAACCAGGTAAAACTTTTCATGTCAGATGTGATCTTGGTATCTTGGATGCGGATGCTACCTCTGTAAGCAGCTGGACAAGCAGCAGGGTTTGCTTGCTTGATACCAAAGGAAATTGCACCTGAACAACAAAGAAGAGAACAACAATAACCGTTGTCTTATTGTAATAATAGTGACATATTTTGGTTCCAATCCCCGTGGAGCTCCTGAGAGGCCCATACATAACTATGCAACAAAATGTACAGCCGAATTTTTTAGTTTTCCTCCCTCTGAAGAAGACGACAATTGTAAGGAAAGCCTTCTATAGTTCAGCAGTTATGTTTGTTTCTCTGTTACTCAGAAGAAAAAGGAAAAACCAAAAGACAATGTGATACAAATGAAACAATTTAGTGAAACAAACCTTAAAAGTGCCTTGTATTCAGCACAGCAAAGCAGTCGGAGATGACTTATTGGAGGAAACTAAACAAACAAGAGGGCAAACCCAGATTGTTTAGCATCCTCCAACTCTCACATCCAACTGAGCTCAACATCTTTAACCTCTATTAGTATTGCTGCTGCTTTGTGCCTTATGGTCAACACAGCACAACAGTAGGAAATGAGATGAGACATTGCTACTTTGAGCCTTATGTTCAGCACAGCAGTCGGAAATGAGATATTGGAGGAAACTAAACAAAGCACGAGTGCAAAGAAAGATTTGTTCACCATCCTCCAACTCTCACATCCGACTTGAGCTCAACATCTTTAACCTCTGTTAGTCTGTTACCTATGCTTTCTAAGACACAAGATAATCTTGGAAGGCATTCGATTCTTATAGCCTCCCAGTCACAAAGTCGTCTTTGCAGTTCGTGAATTTCACATGGCAGACCATACGTTTCACATGCTAGCCCTGTTTAAAACAAGTACGTTCACTAATTCTCGGAGCAGTCAACCAATAGAAGTGGAATGATCAACGGCACCCCATTTCCTTCATTTTTTCTCTTTTAAAGAGTAACGAAGGAAGTGACAACAGATGATTTGGATCCATTATAGATACATCATGGGCAATCGAAACAATTAATAAGAGTTGTATGCTGTTAAAACTTTAGGCACTATCTTGATGGAATATCTAAAATTATTCAGAAAAGGTATAAAATATTTATTTTATAACACATATCAATGGTTTATGCATAATTTTTATTGTATGGCTTACAAAAATCCCTAGGGCCAAAAGCTTACAAAAACCCATGGAGCCAAAAATTAATATTGCATTATTAGTATCTTAAACTACGAGTCAACCACTTACCACCAAACTATTACTTATATAGTGATATAAAAAATAATTATTTAAATAAATAAAATAATATTCCATATGATAATAGTTGTGTATCTTTTTTTAATCAGATCTCTTCGTGCGTTCATCTGATTCTATGGCTTTTCATATAATAGCCCATCTCCATAAAAAGGATTAATATATACTCTCTATTCAAAATAAGTATATCATTTAACCAATTACACAAATATTATGATAAATAATTTTTTTAGTTAATTAAATTTTTTTATTTTTACCATTAAAATGTAATTTATATTCTCACTATGTTAAGAAATACTCAAATTCTAATATTTTGATATATTCTCAATTGCTTCTTCTCTTTTTTATTATTTAATTTAAATAAATAATAATAATTGCTATTGATGTTTCTCGAAAATTAAAAGAATAAGTATAAGTAGCAGAACTTGTAAACCAAATTTTTTGAATGTTTAATATATTTGAGAAATAAAATACTATTAAATATGAATAAATTTAGAATATTAAATCTTAATTTTTTAAAAATATATATATATTGAGACAAAAATTAAACTAAGAATGGAACACTTATTTTGAAAGTAAAGGACTACTACAACAATCGTGCACTAAAATGAAATGTCGTATCAAAGAATAGAGGCTTGATTTTTAAGAATAGAGACTTGATTTTTAATACTTCCTGAGACTTCTCTATAAGGGGAGGATTTATGGGGAGTACTTGAGCCTTCCTTCTCCGGGTTCTTTGCATTCGGAGAGGAGGAAGAATAAGATTGGATTTGTTTTTCTCAATCTAGACGGGACATTTAGCATTGCGAATGTTGGTACAGCCTCAACCTCAGGGGATCTGATGGTTGACAGGGAACAGAAGATTTGTCCCATTATTTAGGGGTGTCTCCCATTCTTTATAGTCAGGGATATTCGTCCATCTGTTTTTGCTATCCCTACCTTCCAAGATATATTCGGAACAGATGACGGATATTTTAGTTACAATACAGATTTACATGTTAAAAGAGACGTTACTGACAGGTTCAGAGTACTAGTTCGGATAAAAGAGATTCTTAATTTCATGGGGAGCAGTTTGATAGTCCCCTTGAAGCGATATACCTTTATCCCTGCCCGTAACCGTTTCTACTCAGAATTTATAAATCCTGATGGTTCTACCTCTGGGAGATACTCGAATGTAAAAAGTAATGCTCTCCTTTACTTTGTTATCTAGGAGAGTATTATAACTTCAGGAGTTAAATTCTATATTAACAACCGTTTAATTTTTACCAATTAATAAAATTAATTGTCTCGAACAACTTGTTGTTCTTTAAGTAAATACAATTAAGAATTAATTATTCCAAACAACTTGTTATTTTTTAAGTAAATACAATTAAGAACAACTTTTTATTTTTTTATCCTTTTTTATTCATCTTTTTCTCTCTCCTTTCTTTCTCGTTTAAAATTAAAATTTATTATTCTTGTACTTTTCAAAAAACCATTTTATAAAAAATTTAAAACTTTACAACAAAAACTTAAAGATTGCAAAGAGATGTTGCATCGTTTTTTATGTTATGTTTTTGATGATGTGTTATTTTTGACAAGAATAATGAATTTTTCAATCCCAATAATTACCGCAGACAAAATTTAAATAAAAATATTTTTTTAAAAAAAATTATAAAATTATCTTATTTTTAAAAATTTTAATAGATGTATAATTAAGTCTAATAATTTATATTAAGTGTCCGAGGGAGTATAAGATAACATCATTCTAGCCGCGTGATTCAATCTAGTGTCAAAAGAAGTACCATCAAAATATTTTGTTCCTCCATCCTCTACGAATAGACAACATATAAGAGATTGTACAAAAGAAGCCAAGACAACATATTAGTTTTGTTCATCGCTCTCGCCAAATTCCCTTTGCTCTGCTTCAGCAGCCATCAATTCATCAAAGTTCTCCGTCTTGCCCAGCAAGATCTCAATCTAAACCAGAAAATGGAAAACGCAGCAAAACAATTAACCAACTACTCAAACACTTAGAATGCATTCAAAACTTGTTCTAAAAATCAGAGGAAAAAAAAAAAAAAAAGAGGTATTACAGAAACAAAATACAAATGATAAAAAGTGGGACTGAACATCGTGAATTTAAGGAATATTAATTCACATATGCAAGGCTGCAATCGAAGCACTTGCCCCAACAATGAAAAGAACTACCAACCCATCGAACTTGAAAACATTATGCATTGCATGCAATTATAAAACAGCCATGGAAAGGAAAATTACAAACATTGAATGAATAAGAGACCACCATAAAAAGCCCAACACCTATTGAGCAAAGGTAGACAAAAACATGAACGAACTCAAATTCTTCTCTCTTACAAACTCAATGACATTAAGACCACTATTAATCAGCCCATACCAAGTGCAGGGACTGCCAATATCAGCAAACTTTCATGATATGATGAGACAGTTGTAATCAGGCCCAAAAGTGACTTGATAATAAAATATAACAGGCTGATTAGTATCAGAACAAGCCGTAGCTATTAATACTGCTATAGAACTCTTTCAAGGGCCTCTCCAAACTACTAATCAGGATTAATTGATCCTAGTCATCAGAAATTTTTCCAAGCAACACAAAAATGGCGTAATGTGGAAAAGGATTCTGCCACATGGAAACCTCAGAATTTAGGGGTTCTTTCAGGAAAAATGTCAACGGATTCTTTGTGCATAAGTTGGATTGGTTACCGAGAAACATATCACAGTACGCCCTATATGCATGTAATTCTGCGTGTAATAGAATTTTCATATGTCAGCAACCTATCATAGTGGGACCTAAATGATAACTGCCACTCCCCCTACCCGCACTAAAATAAAATAAAACCTCCAAATCAAGCAAGCCCTTTCCCGCATATAATATAACTCTATATTACCTTAGCTTTGGGAATTGGACGTGCTCCTGGTTCATCCCTCATATCTACGGTTAGTGTCCTGATCTCTGTACAAAGCACACCAGGCAAGTTTATGTTAGAAACCGATGAACATAAGAAAGAACATAGGGTAAGGGGGAAAGGTAGCTGGAAAAAGAATGAGTCTCACTCCTTTCAACAGCAAATCCATTGTTCTTTAGAATTTCAGCAACAGTAACCACAGTGGCAATTGCTGCAGGTATCATCTAGTTAGCAAAATAATTGGAAGCCAAAGTTCAAAGGAAATTTCAGCAGTAAAATGTTCAAGCACATTCCAAAATCAGGACCACTGGTATCAGTATTCCCACGTGCACATAAGACATAATGCAAACACCAAAAAAAATTAACAGTATCCACACCCACTAAAACCTATATATTAAACGTGACTGCTTAAATTAAAATACAAAGATAAGCAGTATGAGTTAGATACTATTATGTACCAAAATAAGAGGGAAGAAATAGTACCCATTCCAAGAGCAGAGAGTTCCACCTCATTGTATTGTTGCATGTACCTCTGCACAAAAGATTATCACCCTGTAAATTATATTAAACATAATTTAAAAAAAAAACCGAAACATACAGCAGCAGGAATGCCGAAAATCTACTGCTAATCCAATATGGTACACATTGACAGCTTGAAAGTCTACTGTCAATCAACCAATTCATTTAATTGAAAAGATTCACCAGAGCCACAGATATGCAATTACTCGTGTACACATATAAGAAACATATGCTGATTAGAAATTAGGTTTTCCCATCCCACTTTCTTTTCCTCAGAAAAATTTTACATCCACGTAGCATTTCCTTTTCATTTTCCCACTCAAGCCCTTCAGTGGTTGGCTTTTAATTTGAAAAATGTCAATAATAATATTTCTCACAAGTTAAGTATTCTCACTAGCCTCAAATTTCTAATATACCTTTTTGCCAGTTTACAAAGCTTTAGAACACTCCCCCACACCAAGAGAACCAAATAATTTTAGAGGAAAAAACCCACAATAAGAAAATTAAATAAATAAATAAACGCATCAATTAACGGTTTTGGACGGCCTTGTAAGACCTATACGATTCACTATTTAAGAAATTAAACCTGAAACTGAAAAAACTTCGTCACATTACAGCAACTATACCAGGCCACAGGTTAATGAAGGCGCATTTTGCCCGCACCTCCATAAGTTCACCACCCATTCGCCTAACCTTTTCCTAGCGCTTTTGCTCAACATTCAACACTAAAAGCAACAACACATACACATATGTACTTCATGTATCGTATGGTATACAGAAACAAAAACGGATTGAGATAGAGAAAACCAAAAACACGGAAAGAGTAAAAAGAATGCACCTTGGCAAGGTTGACGTAGAAGAAGAGCGATTTTTTGGTGTTGGAGACTTGGATGCGGTTCCTCTTTTGGGTTTCGGAAATGTTCATCTTGTTTACTCCCTCTGTTATGCCCTCCATCTCTTCCTGATAATCTCTCTTCTCCAAACCCTAAACGCTACCCTTCTGCCCTTTCTTTCTCCCAACAAAAATCTCTGTGTGTATCCCTCCCTCCTCTTAGAAAGGTTTAGCGTTGATAAAGGCTTGGTTGGCGGTTGCTGATAAAAACTGCATAAACGACGTCGTGGCATGGGAACATGAGCATGACTCCTGTTGGTTTCATAAAAGTCCTCAAATTTATGGTTTTTTCAATGCAGTCCATATTTTTTTCCAACCTTTTAAATAAGCTCCTAAGACACCAGTTTTCTCAATTCTAACCATCAATCTTTCAAAACATGTTGTCATTACCCCTAATCCTACATTTTTACTTTTTAAATTTTTGTATGGAATACATCTTTTTATGGGACAAAAGGCTAATAGATCGATACTTTTTATCTTATTTAGCACACAAATAAATATAAGTTAATAAGAAATATGTCTAAGTTTTATGATTTCCAAATATCATGAATATTCTTGAAACAAATATTTCCAATTCTTTCCAAAATCCCAACACCCCAATGTCTCAAAAGATTGAAGTCGACCCACTTGTGTATCTATCTTATCCTCAACAAAGATAGAATTGTGAGTGTACAAGTTGTGCCAAACATCCCTCACCCAATTATACTCCTTGACAGCATGTAATGAAGACTGCAACTTAAATTCATATAAGTTACTATAGACAAGGAAACTTTGAGAAAATATCTTTTATTTTATTTTATCAAGATTTAAAAAATTTTAAATATTTTAGTCTTAATTAATTAAAATAAATCCATAAATAAATATAATTATTTTTAGATTAATACAATTGTGCTATTATTAAAAGTCCATTAAATCTAATATATTATGGAATTGAGTTATTAAAATTGGGTCGTTGTTAAGATCCATTTCAAAGTAAATCCATTATAGTATGGATTAAGTGGAATTGGATTGAGCCATTAAATTAAGACCATTGTTCAGGATCCATTCAACTCAAATGGCGTGGATTAAATAAAATTGGGCAAAAGTCCAAGTTACCTCAAGCCCAAGCCCATTAGGGTTTATTGGAAGGTTTCTTAAAGGTTCACATCGACTATTTTATGCTAAAGTTGAGGGATTTTCAAGTTATAAATAGAACATTCCCTCAAGGGTTCAAAGCACCCTAGATCTTCAACAAACAAGAGGCATCCTCAAGCTCCAACAGCATTCAAGCTCAAATTTCAAGTTCAAGATCAAGTTTCAGAAAAATCAAACTTCAACAAATTCAAAGCTCATGCTGAAGCTTCAATAAATTCAAAGTTGAGAATCTTTATCAAATTCAAAGTTCAGAATCTTCATCAAATCAAAGTTTAGAATCTTCACCAAATTTCAAGTTGTTCATCTTATTCTGTATCAAACATATCTCAAAGGCTTGGCAATCAAGTACTCGTCATCAAATTCCATTCGATCCTAGATTAAGCTCTTTAGCACTCGAATCAATATTTTTCAAAAAGAGAATAATTGGAGGACTTATCATGCAATTTGGGACTTCTTCAGAGATCTGTATTCACTTTTTATATTTACTAAATATTTTGTATTTTTTCAATACTTTTCTTGTCTTAGTTTGCAAACTTGAAATTTCATCGAACTACAAATTATTGGCACGCCCAATGAGACCATTTCCGCCTTCTATCTCTTCTCTTTAATCCCAAATTCAAGTAGAAGTACAAAGCAACTATATGGCCTCAAAGAATAGCAAAGCTGCATCTGCTCGTTCAAAGGCTACTAATGTCATGGAGGTTGCTGCAACTGTTGGCAAAGCTCCACAAGTTTCAAGTCAAGACATACTGACAAGAAGTAAGGCTTGAGCTTTTTCACAAAGTGAGACTCAAAATTTTGGTGTTGTCTGCAACTGCAAAGTTAAAGCACGATGTTGCTTCCACAATACGTAAGTAGTCGTCTTCACTGGAAAAGGCCTACACCTCCAAGTAAGATTATCAAGGTTCAAGCATTGGCTCTGCACCTCAATCCCCCTATGGGTGAAAGATTAAAATGGCAAAAATCATCAAACCGAAAGCATGCTAACAAAATGAAAATTTTACATATATGGATTAAATGGCTGTTTTCGCATTGATGTAGATGTTTGTACAAGGATGTTTGAAGCTATTGGATCACGTCCTTATAAATGTCGACTGCGTCTCATTCACGCGAAACCTTTGATCTTCCGAAATGGTGCCCGTAGGACAGCCAGTGAAGGCTTGAAGATCTGGGTTTGCTAAGCCTTTGAAGGCTTCTCCGTGAAAATGCTTTTGCTGGGTTTCTCTGTTTTTTGGAAAAATTGAAAAGCTCACCTCACAGATTGCATGAAGATCTTTTCATTTCCTTTTCCAATTCCCTGAGAGAGAGCATCCAACTGCGTGAAAACAGAAAGCATCCATACTTTTTGTTACCCTTCACGCAAAACAACACGGGATCAATCCCGTGTTGCTATTTTTTTTATTTTAATTAATTAATTAAATTAAATTTTTAAAATTTTATTTTATCCTTGGTCTTATTCATTACATCAGATAAAATTATTTACTCTTGGGTTTGAACACTCATAAATAATAAATCTCAATTATTTATTTTCTAGACTTCATTAAACAACCCAATAAATAATTAGCAAGCTCAAATAAACCAATATAAAATTTTAAAATTTTTATCTAATTTATATCCAGATTAATTTTTTAATTATTCAATCTGGGCATTAAGCCCTGAATAATTACTTAACCAATTAAACTAGATAAAATAAATACTTTCTCTCAGGACTTTTATTTTATTCTAATCCAATAATAAATTAGATTAATAAAATAAAATAAAACACATAATTATCAAGACCAATTCTTTAACCCAAATTTGTCAGGACTTAAGGGTCATTCCGGGGACCAAAAGACATATCCTCTTGGCTACTAAAATAACCAAAATACCATTGTTATATAAATAGCTATATTTTGTATTTTAAATATTTCCTAATATTACCATAAGAAAATATTGACTCCAAGAATAATGTTGCGTTAGTAAAGTATTTGACTTACAGGTGTAATGACTAAAATATCCATCTACACATCACCGTGCATTCAGAGAGGAAGAGTGTACTAACACCTCTCTAATAGACATCTACCATCCTTAGACATCTAGTCCAATAATCTACGACTCTTAAAATATTTTCACTTTCCAAGGAAGCTACCCTAAAATAAACATCCGAATCATGTTCCCCAGGGCCTTGGATAATTAGATCATTTGAACAGTCACAATGGGCGATATAGCGCATAAATTATCTTGTATAAGTCTGTCTTAACTAATTAGTCGCATATACCCAATATACAAGTATATCGGCTCTACGAAAGAATCTCAACTACAGTATATCAAAGTATATACTTCTAGTTTCATCAGATCACCAACTCATACCCAAGCGGTAGAGTATTAGTCCACGTTGTAGTAGTAATAGTTTGGGTTTCTTTTAAATAGTACTTTTAAAAACTACTATTACAGGTCATGTTCTACATATTCAAAATACACTTATGCTATGAAGTGAGTGGACTACTCAGTGACTAAATGTAAGTCATTCCTCATTTGGAATTCATAACATAATAACCTATACATGATGAGATTCCTATTCTCATCAATCGGTTAAGAACAAATATTTATGTGTTAAGTAACCCATGATCTATACCTTACTGTAAAAGACCACAATTTACATGGATTACTTACTTAAACACAATGGGTCATTTCTAAATGAAATTCGTACACAAATAAAATATAAATTCACAAATAAATTATGAGAATAAATTCTTTTATTAATAAATTCGTTAATTATATCAAAGAAACTAGTGTAGAGGGCATATATTTCAACAATCTCCTACTTGCACTCTAATACTAAGAAAGTCCGTAGGTGCCCACCCCTATAGCTCTAAGGGTCTCTTGAAGACTCTTTCAGTCAAAGGTTTGGTCAAGGGATCTACTAAGTTGTTCTCTGAGACTATATGTTCCCCCACAATTTCCCATCTTTGAATGAAATCCCGAATCAAATGGTACTTCCTCTGGATGTGCTTCCCCTTCTTGTGGTTCCTGGGTTCTTTAGATTGCAAGACTACTCCAGAGTTGTCGCAATACACCACAATCAGTCTATCTATGTGTGGCACAACTCCAAGTTCTGAAAGGAACTTCCAGAGCCAGACTGCTTTCTTGAATGCTTTCGAAGCTACCACATACTCAGCTTCCATAGTTGAGTCAGTAATAAAAGATTGCTCGATACTCTTCCATGAAACAGCTCTTCTAGACAATGTAAAGACATATCCACTAGTGAATTTTCTCTCATCCTTATTTGTCTGGAAATCTGAGTCTGTGTATCCAGTAGGAACCAAATCGTCAGCCCTATAAACCAACATATAATCTTTTGTACCATTGAGGTACTTAAGAATATGCTTTACAACTTGCCAATGAACCTCTCCAAGGTTTGACTAATATCTACTAACTAAAACTATGACAAAGCAGATATTTGGCCTAGTACACAGCATGGTGTATATGAGACTTTCCACAGCCGAAGTGTAGGGAATCCAACTCATCCTATCTTTTTCCTCTTGAGACTTAGGACAGTCCTTAGAACAAAAAGATAACCCATGTCTGCAAGGGATTAGAGCTCCCTCGCATGAGTCTATGCTAAACTTGGCAAGCATCTTGTCAATATATGCCATTTGGGATAATCTTAACATTCTCTACTTCCTATTTCTAAGAAGCTTAATCCTGAGAATGTAATTGGCTTCTCTCAAGTCTTTCATACTAAATTGACTAGACAATCAAACCTTAGTAGATGACAATGTCCCTACATCATTCCCAAAGAGTAGAATGTCATCTACATATAGGACAAGAAAAACCACATTTATTCCTTTCAATTTCCTGTACACGCATGGTTTTCATTTCTACTTATAGTAATACCAGAATGGAAACAAATAGAATATCCATAATTTATTAGCTTTGCAACTGAAATCAAATTCTGTCTAAAATCGGGTACATATAAAATATCCTTTAATAGAACTACTTTATTACATTAAAAAACAAGATTCAACTCTTCTACTGTAAGGGCACATACTCGTGCTCCATTTCCTACTCATAGTCCATGCTCGCCTTTCTGGAATCTTCTTATCTTCCTAAACCCATGTAAAGAGTTACAAATATGATCAAGTGGAAGTTGATCCAACCATTGAAATTGACTTTAAATAGAGAATGATACCTGTATGGTTTTTCTTGGTCTGAAGTTCTGGATACTCCTTTTTCCAGTGTCCCTTCTGCCCACACTTGAAGCATTTGCCTTTGGACTTGTTGGGCTGATTCTTGGGTTGGGCCGGTGTATTTTCCTTCTTTTTCTTGAACTTCCTAGGCTTTTGGCCCAATTCTGGAAGAAAAAGTCCTAGCAATCATAGTCTTGGACTATGGCTTCATGACCTTCTCTGCCACCTAGAACTTTTTCATTAACTCAATTAAACTCATGTTTAACTTGTTCATATTGTAGTTCAACTTGAACTAAGTAAAAGAGCCCGGTAGAGATTTGAAAATCATGTCCACTTGGCTCTCGAGGTTAATAACAGTCCCTGAGACTTCTGCTTCCTCGAAAGAAGCAATCATTTTGAGCATATACTCTTTAATTGATGCTCCTTCAGCCATCTTAGTGTTTATGATCATCTTAAGAGCTTCCTGCCTTATGAGGCGGCTCTTATCAGCGAACATCGTGACTAATAATTGGCTAATATCGTATGCAGTGGTCATGTGCTCATATTTAGATTGGAGCACATTAGATATGCAGGCCAACATGTAGCATCAAGCCATTTCTTTGGCCTTCTTCCATACTTTCTCAACCTCACGCTCCTTAGTAGTGGAACCTTCCCCGATAACAGGGCATGTTTCAAAACGGACATATTTATACTCGTCAACAGTGAGTATTATGTTCATATTCCTTTTTCAGTCCATATAATTTGGACCCGTTAGCTTATTCTCATGGAGAATAATGGCCAAAGTACTAAAAGAACCTCCACCAACCATTTCTGAAAAATTGAAAATAAAAGAAAATTCAGTTTGTGAAAAACAAAATAATGTGTGACTTTATCCTTATATTAAATCCGATAATAATTAACCCTATCAGTATTATCTTTAATATGATTAATTTGGCTCTTAGAAAAATTGGCATAACTTCTTAAAAAGATTAACAGTTTCCTAAGTTAAGTGTATTAACCACCACAAATTAATTTCCCTTTAGGTAATGATCTAAAAGGTAACTCCATCGTGGAATGACCGTTTCTTCTCATTTTCTATAGACATTCCTCGCACTATAACTTCCAATGTGGGCTGGCTGATCATAGCACGTGTCCCGAATTATTAATTACATACATCCATTAGTTCTAGATCCTTATGGTATCCTCATCCTATACGGGTTCACTCCCAAGGTGACGTGAGAAGACCCACGATCTCTAATGAGGATCGTGATGGAAGCCGTGGGGCCGTCAGAACCCCTCTTCCACTTAGTATTTTAAAAGAATGGTTTTCTTGGAAAATTTCTTTTGAAAATTTTAATTATGTTTTCTTTTAACTCAAAATAAAATATCTAAACTCAAAAAATTTCTATGTCAAGGTTTACACCATTTGAGAAATTTTTTCATGGATTAATTTTATTTAAGTTAATAAACTTAATAGTTTCAAAAATTTCTAAAAATTTCTAATAAAACTTTCGAAAGATTTTGATCTCAAGATTAATTTGACAAAAATAATTTTCCTTATTAAAATTAAATCAAATTATTTTTCTATTTTAATTCACAAAAATATCTAAATCCAAAATATTTTCTATGTCAAGGATAAAATCCTTTGAGAAAATATCCAAGAATTAATTTTTGTTCTAATTAAAATTAATCATTTGATTTAAGAAAAATGTTTTTCTTTGTCAAAAATTCCCAAAGACTTTGGTCTTTGATAAAATGCACACATAGGGTATAAAAAGAAATAAGCATGCTAAAAAACTATAAACGTTTTCATACTTTCCTATTCTTTTAACCTAAGTGTCCAAAATAATAGAATTAAATTAATTAATTAATAGATTAATGATCTTGTTTAATCCTAATTTTTTTTTACTATTATTTTTCATGCAAAATATTTAAAGAATATTAACTGTTGCAATAAAAAATAACTTCGTCTGGTATGGGACCTCAAAAAAAATTATTCAGGTCCAGTGCACCCATCACACTGAATCATGACCCAAGAGAATACCCATAGGTCGCGATCCGAGCGAGTGCCCACAACCCGCCTAGCTATGCGGTCAAAATTATTGACCGCGCAGCGCACTTTGCAATTGAGAAGGCGGCTTACGGATTGGAGGCTCAGCGGCTCAACAGCTCCTCTCACAGATCGGCAGCTCGATGGCTCGGCTCGATTGGCTTAGCTGCTACAGTACCTTCTTCTCCAGCGATTCTTTTGCGTTTCAAAGGACTTCTGTACGCGATTTTTTTCTCCATTTTCAATCAAAACTCATTCAAACAACCGCTTATACCCTTAAAAACACTGAACTTACATGATATCTATGAAAGCAATCAAAATACAATGTTCCTATACTTCCACTCACGAAACTTACAGTAAAACTACCCGTACCAATAAATACGAACGATCATAGAAACAATCCAAAATAAATATTTTCTTATTTTAGTTAAGTCTGGTATGCTTCCTACATTTGCCAAACCATGGCTCTAATACCAATTGAAGGATTAAAATGGCAAAAATCATCAAACCGAAAGTATACTAGCAAAACCAAAACTTTACCTCTGTGATTGAATGACCCTTTTCGCATTGATATAGACGTTTATACAAGGATACTTGAAACTATTGGATCATGTCCTTGTAAACGTCAACTACGTCTCATTCACGTGAAGCTTTTGATCTTCCGAAATGGGGCCCGTAACACAGCCGGTGAAGGCTTGAAGATCTGGGTTTGCTAAGCCTTTGAAGGCTTCTCCGTGAAAATGCTTTTGCTAGGTTTCTCCATATTTTGGAAAAATTGAAAAGCTCACCTCACAAATTGCATGAAAACCTTTTCATTTCGTTTTCCAATTCCCAGTGAGAGAGCATCCAACTGTGTGAAAACAAAAAGCATAGATACTTTCTGTTATCTTTCATACAAAATAACACAGGATCTATCCTGTGTTGTTATTTTTTTATTTTAATTAATTTAATAACTAATTAATTTAATTAATTTTTTAAATTTTATTTTACCATTGGTCTTATTCATTGGGCCAGATAAAATTATTTACTTTTGGGCTTGAACACCCATAAATAATAAATCTCAATTATTTATTTTTTGGGCTTCATTAAATAGCCCAATAAATAATTAACAAGCTTAAGTAGACCAATATAAAATTTCATACATTTTATCTAGTTTATATCCAAATTAATTTTCTAATTATTCAATCTGAGTCTTGGGCCCTGAATAATTAATTAACTAATTGAATTAGATAAAATAAATACTCTCTCTTAGGACTTTTATTTTATTCTAGTCCAATAATAAATTAGACTAATAAAATAAAATAAAACCTATAATTATCAAAACCAATTCCTTAATCCAAATCTATCAGGACTTAAGGGTCATTTCGGTGATCAAAAGACACATCATCTTGGCTATTAAAATGATCAAAATACTCCTACTATATAAATAGCTATATTTTACATTTTAAATATTTTCTAATATTACCATAAGGAACTATTGACCCCAAGGATAATGCTGCGTTAGCAAAATCTTCGACCTATAGGTGTAATGACTAAAATACCTCTTTACGCATCACCGTGCATTTAGAGAGGAAGAGTGTACTAACACCTCTCTAATAGATATCTACCATCTTTAGACCTCTAGTCCAATGATCCACGACTCCTGTAATATTTTCACTTTCCAAGAGAGCTACCCTAAAGTAAACATCCAAGTCATGTTCCCCAGGACCCTGAATAATTAGATCATTTGAATAGTCACAAGGGGCGATATAGCACAAATGCTATCTTGTACCAATTTGTCTTAACTAACTAATCACATATACTCAACAAACAAGTATATCGGTTCTATAAAAGAACCCCAACTATAGTATATCAAAATATATATTTCTAGTTTCGTCATACCACCAATTTATATTCAAGCGGTAGAGTATTAATCCACACTGTAGCAGTAATAGTTTGGGTTTCTTTTAAATAGTACTTTTAAAAATCACTACTACAGGTCATATTCTGCGTATTTGAAATACGTTCATGCTATGAAGTGAGTGGATTACTCACTAGCTAAAGGTAAGTCATTCTCCATTTAGAATTCATAATACAATAACCTATACATGATGAGATTTTCATTCTCATTAATCGGTTAAGAACAAACATTTATGTGTTAAGCAACCAGTGATCCATACTTTACTGTGAAAGACCACCATTCACATGAATCACTTACTTAAACACAATGGGTCATTTCCAAATGAAATTCGTACACAAATAAAATTTAAATTCACAAACAAATTTTGAGAATAAATTAAATAATTACATTAAATAAATTAGTCTAAATGGCATATGTTCCAACAATGGAGACCTCAAATCTAAGACTTCCTTCAATAAAGATTTAATTGCTTCTTCTATGGCACTAGTTATCATGACTGACACACAAAATCTAGAGGAACAGCTCGCGCACCTCACAAAATTGTTGGAGGGACTCTCCAAACGCTCTAAAAAGCAAGATCTCACTATTGCACACCTCGTCAATCGCTTCAAGAAGACTAGTGAAACAAGTCAAGCTCCTCTAAAGAGATCTAAACTGCAAGAGGAAGTGAAAACTTCCAAGAAATCATAGGATATTCAGACATCTTCTGAATGTATGATTCCTATTAATCAGATCAAATACTTCATCATGGGCACGATTAAGAATAAGTATGAAAGAGGTAACAAATCTACCTCCACATATGCAAAGCCTTCTTCACAAATGATTGATGACTTGAGGATGCCAACTGGATATCAGCCATCAAAATTTCAACAATTTGATGGCAAAAAAAATCCTAAGCAACACGTGACTCATTTTATCGAGACGTGCAATGGAACTTATGGGGATCTACTAATGAAGCAGTTTATATAATCCCTCAAATGAAACACATTTAACTAGTACGCCGATCTTGCACCTGGTTCTATAAACAGTTGGCAATAATTTGAACAAGAGTTTCTCAAAAAATTCTACAATACTCGTAAGATTGTTAGCATGGTAGACCTCACCAACTCCCACCAATGGAAAAATGAGCCAGTAGTGGACTACATTGACAAATGGAGAAATTTGAACATCAATTGTAGAGATCATCTAAATGAATCATTTGCAATTGAAATGTGCATCCAAAGTATGCACTGCAGACTCCAGTATATTCTCAAAAGGATCATACCAAAGATTTTTGAAGAATTAGCTACACGTGCTCACGATATGGAATTGAGCATTTATGTACATAGAAGTAAAACACATGTTCAATACCCCAACAAAGGTAAAGAAAAATAAGATTTTAGAAAAGATAGCAAACTATTTTCTAAAACTAAAGTAAAGAAGTCTATGGCAATAGTCACGGCTCCAATAAAAATTTCTTTAAAGGTAACTCAAATGGTGACCGAGAAGGTGGATTCTCCACAAGAAAGGAAAAAGTTAACTTTAAAAGAAAGGCAGTCTAAGAAATATCCTTTCTTCGACTCTGATATTTCTTCAGTATTTGATGAATTATTGGCTGCTAAGTCCATAGAATTTCTAGAAACAAGACATCCAAATGAGGTTGGATGAATAAATGATTCCAACTACTGCAATACCATCAGCTGATTGGTCATCCAATTGAGAAATGATTTGTACCCAAGGACAAGATCATGTAGTTAGTCCATGAAGGACATGTAATCCTTGAAGAAGATAAGGCATCTGCAAATTTGACAACTATCTTATTATTTTTAAGGTTAAGTTTCGAAGTATTGATCCTATCAATGTTGAAGTTGATGGACAAGTCCTTCGTGCAAAATGATATCAACAAGAAGTTGAAGAGCCTTTTGTACATGGCGAAAATGAAGGTTGGACGCTTGTGACAAGAAGAAAAAAATGCACCAAAGCTTCAAGAGGTGGAGCTTCATTAGTAAGAAGTAGGTTTGCTAAGAAAGGTTAAAAATAAGAAGACTAAGCCTGCATCAACAGTTGATGATTTTTTGTAGAAGAAATCTTCAGCACCTCTCACGCTAAAAGATTTTATACTAAAAGAACTTTCTGAAAAGTTCAATATTGTCTCGTGCTATACTATATATGATGAGAAAAGCAAAAAAGATAATGATAAGTGCATAAAAGAATGAGATATAGAGAAAATTGATTCTTCAGCAGATCTTAATAGTTGTATGGCTATCACATTCACTGATGATTTGCTACTTGGTTTGACGCCTCACAATAGAACATTATTTGTGGCTGGCTACATACAAGAGTAAAGAGTGAATAAAATACTGTTAGACGGAGGATTAACAATGAACATCTTACCTATGCAGTTATTGAGAGAGTTGGACATTTCTATGGATGAAATGTCTCAAAGTCGCCTTATGATATAAGGATTTAATCAAGGGGAACAACGAGCAAGTGGTACTCTTCAACTAGATATATTAATTGAATATATGCCTTCAAATGCTCTCTTTCATGTTATTAACGCTAAGACCTCCTACAACATTCTGTTAGGAAGACCATAGCTCTATAAGAATGGTATGGTGCCATCAACCCTACATTAATATTTCAAATTCTATTAAAATGGCGTGGTGCAGAAAATAGATACTGATAATAAACTATTCACTGAAGTTGAAGTGCATATTACTGATGCTAAGTACTATATTCAAAAAGATCTTGAAGCAATTAAAGATCAATTCATCCATAGGAAAGGAAGATAAAAAAGTTTCTTTCTCCAAAAATGTTAAAGCTACAACATGTGCAGAAGACTTTAATAGAAAACTTGCATACAATAAGACACTAGGAGAGTTCACTTTTTCTCTTCACAAAGGTTAACTCAGTTAAGTCACTAAATATGCCTGTGAAAGGGTCCAACCAAATAAAAAAGCAAAGGTAGAGTATGGTGAATTACCAACTTCATGCACGAAAGAAGGATTTGACCCAAATACTTATAGACTCCTAGCAAAGGTTAGATATAATTTACAAAGTCAACATTTGTTAGGAAAGCTTCATGTGGATATTAACAAGGAAAAATGATATGGTTCAAGATCTACCTAAAGTATGTCAATAGAAAAAAGATGTGTCGGCTTAGTGTTACAAACAAGCATCTCCCTTTCGACCCAAAATTAAGAGGGCAAACGTTCAATATATTATTGTAGAGATGAAGCAACATCAAAACATCGATATATTTTTGATAGATTGGGAGATAAAAATTCGCGTCCATTTGTCTTCACGAGACTAGGCTAAAAGAGAAAAAGAAAATGTGTCTTTAAGAGGCTTGGAGTCACAGCCACTTCAAAAGTAAGACATCCTAGCAAAGTCTTCTCTAAGGTAAAAAAGGTTGTGAATTGTGACGAATTCTTAAAAGTGATAACATAAGTAATGTCTACTATCCCTTATGGTGAAGAAAGTGTAGTTTCTTGCAATTGCATTACCATCTATGATGAAGAGTTTGCCGAGGAAGAAGTTGTCGAGTATACTCCAGCAAAACTTAAAAAAGGCATAAAAGTCACATTTGAGGAGCTGAAAGAAGTAAATTTGGGTACAATTGAAGATCCTCGCACAATTTATATAAGTGCACTCTTATGGCCTAAAGAAGAAAAGACCTACATTAACCTTTTGAAGGAGTTCACAGACGTCTTTGTTCGGATATATAAAGAAATGCTTGGTTTAGATAAGAATTGTTATCCACCATTTGGCTGTAAAAGATAGGATTACATCAGTGAAGCAAGCTCAATGGCATTTTCAACCTGAGTTGATACCACTAATTGAAAAATAGGTAAACAAGCTCATCGAAGCTAAATTTGTCTAAGAGGTCAAGTATCCAATTTGGGTTGCGAACATTATCCCTGAAAGAAAGAAAATGGGCAAATGCGAATTTGTGTGGATTTTAAAAATCTGAATGATGTATGTTCAAAAGATGATTTTTTAACTGCCTATTCCTAAACTGATGTAGATGCAACTACTAGCTATGAAGTTGTATCTTTTATGGATGGATCTTTTGATTATAACCAAATCAAAATGGCACCAGAAGATGAGGAGCTCACTGCCTTTTGCTCTCTAAAAGGAATCTATTGCTACACAGTGATACCTTTTAGTTTGAAGAATGCTAGAGCCACATATCAAAGGGTAATGCAAAAAATCTTTAATGATATGCTACACAAGATTGTGGAATGTTATATAAATGATTTGGTGGTTAAATTATGTAAATGAGGTAATCATATTCAAGATTTGAAATAGACTTTTGAGCTATTTCGAAAACACCAATTGAAGATAAATCCTCTCAAATGTGTCTTTGGCGTCACCTCTAGAAAATTCTTAGTTTTATCGTTCGTCATCAAAGTATTAAAATAGACCAATCAATATCGATTTAATTATGAAGATGCCTGAGCCAAGAAATATCCATGAATTAAAGAATCTATAGGAAAAGTTGGACAACTTCTGAAGGTTCATCTCAAATCTTGCCAGATGCTGTCAACTGATTAGTCGCCTAATGAAGAATGGTGTACTATTTGAATAGAATGAAGCGTGTCAAAAGGCTTTCAAATGTATCGAATCTTATTTGATGAAGCGTCATATGCTGGCTACACCCATTCCTGATAAGTCGTTGATTTTATATATTGTTGCACGAGAGCATTCAATGGGAGCATTACTTATTCAAAAAAAGGAAATTGGCAAAGAAAATGCACTCTATTACTTAAATTAGTTGATGACGCCAAATGAGTTGAACTATTTATCAATTGAAAAGCTTATTTCTAAGGCGAATCTTATAAAGTATGTTATCATAAAATCTATACTATTTGATTATTTAGCAAGGTGGTACTTTCAACTCCAACAAATTAATATTATTTTCGTTCAACAAAAAGCTGTCAAATGGTAAGTACTAGCTGATTTATTAGCTGACCATCCTATCCCTGCTAAATGGGAACTAAGTGATAAATTACTTGATGAAGATATTCTTGTCATTGAGATTTTCTCACCATAGAAGATGTATTTTGATGGTGCGGCACATTGTGAACGTACTGGAGCTAGCGTGGTATTCATCACCTCTGAGGGAAATATATTACAATACTCTTTTACTTTAACCAAAAGATGCTTAAATAATGTGGTTGAATTCCAAACACTTATACTTGAGTTAGAGTTGGTTGTTGATATGAAGTGACTGCATCTCAAAGTGTATTGGGATTTCTAATTAATTATTAATCAACTACTTGGGAAATGCGATATTAAGAAACCTAAGTTGATCCCATATTATAATTATGCAAGACGACTTATAGGATATTTGGGTAGTGTAACAATCGAGCATGTATTAAGAACAAAAATAAGCAGGCTGATGAGTTAGTGAAACTGGCTTCTAATTTATGCCTACATGATCAAGAAACTCAAATTCTGATATGTCAAACTTGGGTCATACCATCTATTTTTAAAGATGAAGACGCAGAAGGACATGAAATCCATTATGTTTTTGCTTATGAAATTGATGAAGAAGATTGACGACAACTTTTCATAGACTGTCTCAAAGATAGAAAGCTTCCTGATGATCTATGAAGACGGACTGATATTCGCTGGCGTGCCACTCACTTATTTTGCTATAAGAATGCACTTTTTCAATATTCTTTTGAAGGTGTTTTCTTGAAATGTTTAGGTTAAGAAGAAGCAAAGAAATAGAGAAAGCCCATTCTGGCATTTGTAGAGCCCACCAGTCTGGTTCAAAGTTTTATTTTCGTATCAAGAGGATAGGATATTATTGGTTGATTATAGTGAAAGATTACCTAGATTATGCTTGAAGATGTCAAGCATGTCAATTCAATGCTAATTATATACATTAACCTCTTGAGCCATTGCACCTGACAGTTGCTTCATGGCCATTTAATGCGTAGGGTTTGGATATTTTTGGACTATTACTAAAGTCTTCTGTTGGGCATCTCTATATTTTGGCTGTAATAGATTACTTCTCCAAATGGATGGAAGCTATAGCTTTAAAAGAAGTAAAGAAGGAAAATGTTGCTGATTTCATATGCGTCAATATTATTTATCGATGTCGTAGTCCTCGATAAATCATCACAGATAATAGCAAGTCTTTTTGCAATAGTTTGATTGGCAAACTGTGCGAGAAGTTCAATTTCAAGCAACATAAATCTTCCATGTACTATACCCTAACTAATGGACTTGCCGAAACTTTCAATAAGATTTTGTGCAATTTATTGCAAAAAAGTTGTGACTAAATCCAAAAGAGATTGGTATTTTCATGTTGGAAAAGCACTTTGGGCATATAGAATCAAATACCGCACTCCAACTCAAGCTACCCGATATATGTTGGTATATAGTATGGAAGCAGTCCTTCTATTAGAACAACAAATTCTTTCCTCGAGGATCGCCATTCAAGAAGGGCTTACCAAAGAAGATAATATTTGTCTCAAACTTGAAGAATTAGAAACACTCGATTAAAAAAGGTTGGCGGCACAACAAAGACTAGAATGCTACCAAACTCGTATTTCCAAGGCCTTTAAAAAGAAAGTACATCTTCTTTGTTTTCAAGTTGGTGACTTAGTACTCATTGCGAAAAGATCAATTATTGTTAGACATAAACCAAAAAAGTTAACATCAAAGTGGGTAGCCCATACGCTATTCAAAAAGTCTACTTAAATGGATCTTACAAAATAGTTGCTGAAGATGGATTAAGAATTGGTCCAATCAACGGCAAATATTTGAAGAGATACTATGTATAAATGGATGCTCTTTGACTACATGATTTTAGATTGCAAGTTGCTCCTCAATTGCACGAGCCTAAACTGCGAGTTACTCCTGGCCCGCATGAGTTTAAACTGTGTAAAGTCAACCACTAATAGTGTAGTACGTGGTTAAACTATTGAAACACTCCATTAAATTCAAGTTGGTAAATAAATGGATACTCTTGGCCCGCATGAATTAAAACTGTGAACGGCCTCCCAAACCATGCCCATCTATTTTGAACTATGTTTGACTTGATTCTTAAGTTAGAAAAAAATTTCTAAGTTCAATTACATCCTTAAACAAATTTTCATTTTCCTATTTGTTGTAATCAAGTTATGATTTATTGTAGATTGTGACATTAGTATTTGCAACAAGTGAAATTTTATATATGCAAAAAAAAAAAAAAGTTGAGATGGAATAGAAGAAATATATTATTGATGATACTTAGAAAAAATACAACTTCTTAAAGAAAATATGAAGTGCTACATGACATCAAAGAAAGAATTTAAAATTTTCTAAGTCTTGTTAGAGTGCCACCAAGTGCTCTCTCATGTTCTTCAAATTAGTTTTATCTTCTTTGTTAACTGTAGGGATATTTTGAAGTGAAACAAACTTTTCTTTGAAAGAAGAACAAATGGACTCCACTTCTAAAAGTTGCCTATTCTTTTCTTCAAAAGTAGTTAAAAGCTTTTTCTCTTCTTTCTTTAAACGTTTAAGTTTCATTTTAGAGCACTACGACCTTAACTATTTGTAAGTTGGCTTTGCTTTCCTCAACTTGATTTATGAGATCACACTTTTTTGCTTCAACATCATATAAGTGTTGGTTAGCAGCAAAAAATAATTGTGCATGAGATTCTTTTGAGGTTATCTTTGAAGAAATGAATCTAACACTATTAAATTCACGCTTTAGAGAAGAAAGACCTCAAAAGATTATCCAATGGTGACAAATCAGTAATAGGGTCCTTGTTCATTTCTTTAAGGATATAAAAAGCTTGGTTCTCAAGTGAAGAGACTTGCTCGATTAGCGTTTGTTGGATCCTTTGGTAAAATTGCTTCCAAACATCCATGACAAACTTCTTTTTGTAACTTGACATTAAAGACTCTCCTGGAAAGGTAGAGATAACTGAACAATATTGATGAATTACTACCTTGGATTTTGGATCCTTGTGCTAAAAATAAGAGAATTCCTTTCAACCATCTTGTTTAAAGAAATGAAAATCGTTGATTGAGCCTTGAGAATGAGCATCCTCATTAAGAATTACAACATTAGGGTCCTAATGAAGAAGAATGGTGAAGAAGTTAAGTCAAAAAGTGAAAAAAAATTAAGAAAAGAAAAAGGAAGGCATCAATTTTATCTTTGAAAGTCTCTTGGTCTTCGAGATCTTGACTCAAAGTTGTAGTTGCCATCTTGGTTCGCTTCTAATAATGATCTTTACTGCTAGACCTGGCTTCTTCAAATTGATACAATTCCTTTCGTTTTGAATATGTCAAAATTTTCTCTATAACCAAGTCATGATTTGAAGAAGAATGACCTTCATATCTTGAAGAGTTTTTTAATCCCTTTAAAGTATTGGAGTATAAATATTTTAACGAAGTTTTCTCTTGGAGCAAGGCAAACTTTTCACCTTCTTAGATGTGAATTTTTAGGAGTTCAACATTAAGATGTGATCTTCAAGAAAGGTTCCACAAACTTATTTCCACCATACTTTATATTCTGGAGTATAGTGCTTCTTTATACTATAAGGAATGACCGGAAATGTTACCTTGGCCATCATTTTGCAAAGCGTGCATCTTACCCAAAGACGTGAACCATCTACTAAGCGCCTTACGGGTTGAAATTTTAAAGCAGCCTGGGACATCTTGTAAGAATCCAAATTGGCAACTAAAGCGATATGAGCTATAAGGCTCAATGATAAAATAATCACCTTTCTACAAAGTAAGAAGACTTGAATAAAGGCTCAAGAAATAAAGTTGTTCCTTCAAGAGAGCTATCCCATTATCAATAAAGTCATGCTTTTTATACTTGATAAGGATATTTGTAATCCAAGCAATGGTTACACCTCTATAAATCCGTTTGCGGGCTTCATTCTCACCAAAGTATGTTCTACTATTCTCACTAGAATAACTTGCCATTGAAAAGTTGTTTAAGCTTTGAGAGACTTCATAGTGAGTTTTGAAATAGTGCTCAAGCCATCTATATAAATAATAAGTTGGGAAGAGAGAGTTCCCATCACTTAGATGATAAGAGTTGAAAATACAATTCAACCCTCTATAAATACTTGTCAAGATGAGAATTGCCAAACTAACACATTCTCATATGCCATCAAACTTGCTATTTTGAAGGAATTTAGACGGATGATATTTACTTTTTCGTTAGGCAAGACAAAGACGCAAAGCCAATTTGACAGGAGAGCTGCAAGGAATGTTTGGTCTTTGTTGCGGCTTCTAATGTCCAACTTTAAAAACAAAGCCTCCTCTTCAAATGTCCATAAAGCATGTGGTTGGGTGATACTATATGGGTTGTCAGTGAATTTGGGACGTGGTCTCCTTTTTTTCTTTGGAGGAGGCATTGTATACTTTATTACTCTTTTAAACCAAAAGTTGAGCCACTTATTGATGGAGACACCAAAGTTGTTATTATCTTTTTGATCAAGTGGTATGCGTGGAAAACATGTTTGCAACCCTTTTGAATGAATCGTTTGCCACCATGGTCCATACCGGTGAGTTTTGCAGTATGAGGAACAACTTCGTCGTAGTGAATCCCAAGTATTAGTAAGCCTCCAAGTTTGTATAAGTGTTAAAGTGAAATAGACACCTCGCCAGCTGATGTTAAGACCGTATTAGTGAGAGGACACTAAGCTTCATAAAAGGTTTTGAGAACATTGGAGTTGCAATCATACGTAAAAAGGGATGTATAGACAGTTTCATAAATCTTTGCAGATCTCAAGCGTCCTTCACAATGATTTAAAACGTCTTGTGCCTACTCCTAGTATCTCTTCCTAAAGCGAAATGTGCCTAAAAAGTTGAGTATTGAAGTCCATTGAGTCTCTTTTTGAATCATTTGGCATTCAAGTGAATGTAACATGCAAAGTTGAGTTTGAGGCTGATGATTTGAAGAAGAAGAATCCATGCCTTTGGAGAGCAAGTGCCTTTGAAATTGACTTCCATTAACCATTCTTTTATAAGTCGTTGGAGTGTCGCCTTTGGTAGGGGCCCCAAGTATTTGGCTCATAAACCATCAAAGTCATCCCCACTTCTGTTGGATCAGTTTTGTAGTCATGAATAACTAACAGTTATTGGCCCAAAGAAGATCGCAAATTTGAGAAGTACACCATGATTGGACCTATGAAAAGAAAATAAAAAAAAATGATGAAGCTATATAAAAAAAAAAAAAAGAGTGAAAATAGTTCACAAGGACGTCAACTGTAGCGTGCAAATGGACGACTTCCATAGACATGTAAAAAAAAAAGGACGCCTAGCATAAAAGATAATAAAAAAAACATGAAGACGGTGGGCCAGCACCTAAGGTTACGAGTTTAAGTTTCATACTTTAGCTAATTGATGCCATGGAAGGCAAAGAAAAAAAAATTCACAGCTTGCCCAAAAAAAAAAAAAAAATCACATGTATAGATAAAATTGGTGTTGATGAAGATTTTGATGCTCTAATCACAAGCTTTGCAATAAGGTCAATGAACGAATTAAAAAAATGGCAGCATGGATGGCTTCAACTCTAGCATGCATGCATGATTCAGTCTCATTGCACTTCGTAATTGAAGAAAAAGACGTTGGCAGCTTTCTTGAAATTGGGAATTTTTTTTTTAACATGTGGATGGATTACAAAATTGCAAAAGTATAAGAAGCAAAAAGGAAACTTATAAAAATGATAACGCACCGAGCCACTGTAAATATTACAAAGCCATGGGAATTCTCAATGACAATTGGTGAAGGCCCTTGATTTGGTGTGGAAATTTGATCAAGATACAAGTCTTTTTATAGGTACAATGGGATACTTTTTCCAAATCCTATATGACTTCTAATTCTTATTTAGAAGATTTTAACTTGGATTTGGATTTAATTTCAAGGATTTTGATTGGTCCCTTCGTGAAATACGATTATTCTTCAACTTTGGACTTCAAGTCTTATACTAATTCCTTATAAAAGTAGAAAAAGAATTCTATTTTATCAAGGAATTAAACAAATGCTCTTATAATAATTTTTAATTAAATTGAGAAATTAATATTTTTTATATAAGTGCTACTTCAAGCCTTATTTCCAAATTCTTTTGGCAAAGCATTTTCTTTAAGGCTTGAAGTGGGAGCATTGTAGACAAGGAAATTTGAAGAAAATATATTTTATTTTATTTTATCAAGATTAAAATTAAATTAAATATTTTTAATTTTGATTAATTAAAATAAATGCATGAATAAATATAATTATTTTTTATTAATATAGTCGGACCATTATTAAAAATCTATTAAATCCAATATATTACGGAATTAGACTATTAAAATTAGGTCATTGTTAAGAGTCCATTTCAAAGTAAATCCATTATATTACGGATTAAGTAGAATTAGATTGGGCCATTAAATTAGGACCATTGTTCAGGATCCATTAAACTCAAATAGTGTGGATTAAATAAAATTAGGCTAAAGTCCAAGTCACTTCAAGTTAAAACCCATTAGGGTTTATTAGGAGGCTTCTCAAAGTCTCACATCGACTGTTTATATTAAAATTAAGGGATTTTCAAGTCATAAATAGAGCATTCCCTCAAGAGTTCAACACACCCTGAATCTTCAACAAACAAGAGGCATTCTCAAACTTCAATGGCATTCAAACTCAAGCTTTAACAAAGCTTCAACAGCGTTTAAGTTCAAGCTCCAAATTCAAGATCAAGCTTCAGCAAAATTAAACATCAACAAATTCAAAGCTCAAGCTCAAGTTTTAACAAATTCAAAGTTCAGAATTTTCATCAAATCAAAGTTCAGAATCTTTATCAAATTTCAAAGCGTTCATTTTGTTATATATCAAACAAGTCTCAAAGACTTAACAATCAAGTGTTCGTCATCAAATTTTTTTCAGTCTGAGATCAAACTCTTCTATACTCGAATCAACGTTTTTCAAAAAGAGAATAATCGGATGACTTATTTTGCAATTTAGGACTTCTTTGGAGATGTGTAACTACTTTTTATATTTACTATATATTTTGTATTTTTTCGATATCGATATTTTTCTTGTCTTAATTTGCAGACTTGAAATTTCGTCGAGCTATAGTTACATCCCTTGAATTGGTCGAGATAGTTGGTATAGGAATTTCCACACTGATATACGGGGTTCAAACTTCTCAACATATGTTGAGTATATAATAACTTATTTATCATAATCGCTCGTGTCTTGTTAGCTACAGCATAAAAGATTTTCTCATAGGCCTTTTGAACTTCCAAATACCACTCGAATCATCCAAAACTAGATTAGGTTTGGGCAAACATACATCACCATAACATTCTGATCCCATGAGAACTTGCCATTAGAAAAAGATTTCCAGCAAGGTTCTCCGCAGATACCTGACTCCACACCTTAGTGCCGAATTTCGTCATCCATTCGAACCCTTCGTCAAGTGTACAATACAATCCCTTAAGTTAGTCACGATGATAAGCATAAATCTTTTTATACTACTGTCGCGAATTCAAACATCTTGTTATGAGTTTGTCGTATTAGTGCAGCTTATTGTATGAGAGTAGATATATTCTTTCTGTATGATTTGAAAATTATTATGCGGGAATAAGATATACCCAGAACGCATCTTTTGGTAGCAGCTATATATATATTTTTTTCAAATACAGAAATATGAATCAAATCCAAAACTGAAAAAGTATTTTTACTAATTTCTATTCTCAATATTAACCAATTTAGTGTTATTTATTTATTTTTGAAAAAAAAAAGTGTTTTCACTGGTTCCATTCTCAACATTAACTAGTTAATGTTGTTTTTTTTTTTTTTAAGAGAGAAAAAGAAACAAGTATTTTCTTTTGTATTTTATTCTTTCTTCTTTTCCTCAATCCCTATAAATACTCATTTACACTCCCAGTTTCTTTTAATTCTCTCGATTATTATTATTATTATTATTATTATTATTATTATTATTATTATTATTATTATTATTATTATTATTATTATTATTATTATTATTATTATTATTATTATTATTATTATTATTATTATTATTATTATTATTAGCAGCAGTAGTAGTTGTAGTAGCTTCACTAATTCTGTCACATCTCAATTATGTAAAATGTAAATTCTTAATTTTAAATATTAAGGTAAATTACCTTTTAGTACCTTGTATAACAACATATCTACTGTTTAGTACCTCAAAGTTTCAATACTTTTACTCACTTCAACTTTAAACTAAATAGTAAAGCCAGTAATTTATTTTAAAATTGGTTGCATTGACATCCCTTGAAATTTTTTGATATACTAGATATATTTCCTTTCCTTTTGAATTTTTATACTGACATCCCCTATTATTGCTTTTGGATATAAAAAATTATTAATTTTCTTTTCTACCCTTTAGAAAAAAAAATTACTTAAAGAAATGTTTTCCACATATAAGTAATGCAAAATTACATGAAAAATAAATCATTTATAGGTTCATATAATAACAAACGAGAATATATTTATTTGATAAAAATATGTGTACTTAATCATTCACAATTTTCTTTTAATATTATTCTGTTGGTAACAATTACATTGTTCAATTTTTAAACGATGAATTATATATATATATATATATATATATGTATGTATGTATGTATGTATTATTAAAACATAATTTAGCACTTTTATCATAATATGAGTTTTTTATAAGTACATTAATAAGTAAATAATAAAAACAAAATATTATTTATACAAGGGTAAAGGATGGAAGGAACTTTTATGTTGATATATATAATAAAGAAAATAAAATATATATGTTTAAATATGTTTTTAACTATTTTTATTTTAACATGTTACCTTAACAACTTATCATGAAACTCACTAATAGTATTATATTTACTGTGTTTTTAATCTTAAAATAAATATTGAAATAAAAATATAGACTCCTACTTAATTTTTTAATATTTCTAAAACTAAAAATTAAAAATATATAATATATATTTATTTAATAATTTCAAATTTTAGTTTATAACAATTTAGGCAAATTGTCAAAGTCAGTCCCTAAACTTTTTATGTTTGGCAACATTAGTCCATCTTCTTTGTTTTTTACCTTTTAGGTCCCCTATCTTTTTTATTTTGTCAAATGTAGTCCTTCCGATCAATTTCTGACCAGCCAACTGTCAATTAAATAATCAACTCCAACATTGACTATTTTTGGAGGGGCAAATTAGTCATTTTACTGTACATGACAAAAAAAAAATATAAAAGTAGAAAATGACTAATAAAGAAAGAAAAACATTTATTTACATATTTGTACATAATAAGAACGATTAGGCACTTTTTACATTCAAAAATAAAGGAAAGAGTACTTAATAGGTATCAATATCCTTAAGCTTCGAAGATAATTTTAAAGCCCTATTTTGAATTTCCCGATCATACGCCACAGAGTTCTAGAGCCTGCACACTCGTGTCACACATGCTAAGTTCTCCAAATTGTTATCTGGGTCGACTCTATAACAACGCAAGGAGAATAGCCCAAAGAGTGTCCCAACATAACAACACAGAAAGTAAGAAATTATTGAACAAATTGTCATCTTGATTGGCTCTGTTTCTCCTCCTTCCCCTCTTCCTCTAACAACGGCGGTGGCGAAGCTCAAAGATGATGCTTGTCGGTCTTGGTAAAATTGGTATTATCATTCAATTTTAATTTGATGTAAATCTTGTGTTTCAATGGGGATATATAGAAGGACGAATGTTGTTAAATCGCTGCTTATTTGAACAATAATGTTATGGGGTTTATGTTTCATTCTTGATTGGAAGATTCTTTGTGGTTAGTTTTTATTGATTATCTGATGATTCTATGAATTTGGATATCTATTTGGCCTACATTGGGGGTTTAATTTGATGTATTAGACTATAAGTTGATTTATGAACTTTGGGAAAAGGAAAAACTATTTTCCTTGGGATCTGATGCGTTAAATTTGGGTATATAAAAATCATGCAATTCTATAGCCATTCACAATCAAATTTAATTAAAACATGAATTCCTAAATTACACATATGAGCAAGTGCACTTATCATTAAGCATAGTATAGGAAATTAACAAGTATCAATCCTCAAGAAATAAGTATACACTAATAACTTCTCAATCATTATTTAACCCACCAATTAGAGAGATAAAGAATAAAAATAAAGATAAAGATAAAATATATATGCACAACTCTCAGAGAGAAAAATACGAAATTAAATAGTTATTCTTGAGAACATGATATGACCTATCCAACACTCATCACGATCAATCATTGTATTGGCATCATGAAGAAATAAAAATAGAATTCACTCATTTCCTAATCCATGGAATCACTATTTCCTGATTAAATTAACAGATTTTTCAATCAAACTAATATAACAAAAAACATGCATTAAACTCATTCCTTATGAATATCCCTATACTCTGGGCAATATAAATATAAAAGTAACCAATAACCCTATACTTTAGGCGAAATCAACTAACATTTGATTACTTAAATTCAATTATTAATCTTCTTTCTCAATCCAGTTAAGATAAAAATTATAGAATTAATTAAATTGAACTCATCGCGTACTTCGTTTCCCAAGTCCATTAGAATGGAAATTCAACTTTATCAATTCACCAATAAAAACAAGTAATCAAATAAGAAGAACAACAATCAATTTATCAAAGATTAAAAAAATTACAATACCATGAATCCAAAAATATCATTCAATTATAATTAAAATATTAATCTCATCATTGTTTAAAGAAAAGGAAAATAAAGGTCTTAGAAAGAACTCATAGACAAGCCCTCTTCTTCTCCTTTTGATAACCTCCTTGAAATAATACTCTTTCGAGTGATGAATTCCTCTTTAATGAGTGATTTTAGCTTTGATTCCTTGAATTCACATGTTAATCTTCATTTGTTCTTGATTAAATAGTCTTCTTGGTTACTAAAAATTGTTCTCCAAAAGTCCTGAGCCGAGTATAAATTGGAAACAAGTGAATCTCTTAGGCAATTCCTAATTTGGTCTGAAAAGAACTCTAAATTGCCACAAGCCGGTGCCTGGTCATTTCGTCTGGACTGGCGCCGGTCTAGCACTGGTTTACTCCTGATTTTGCTCTGTTTTTCTAGATTAAAACCATGGTCGATTCAGCTATTTTGGGCCAGCGCTGGGTCAGTTCTAAAAATCTACAATTTTGCCCCAAATCTTTCAATTTTTTGTACAAAATTACCAAAAACACTTTTTACAATTAAAATATCAAATAGGAAGGGAAATGACTAGTTATTGAATCAAAAATATCTCAAAACAACCTCAAATAATAAAAAAATATAGATAAAATTAGGCCCTATCACATTCCCCCATACTTAAGCTTTGCTTGTCCTCAAGCAAACAAGAGTTAAACACTAAACAAATAGCTTATGAACAAAACAAAACAACTCATCAAATTGATCCATAGCAAATTCATCTACAATAAATCATAACATTCTTCCAACCTTAAACATAAGCTTGTATTTCATTCAACCATTCCAAAACCTTGAAAACTCATATATTAAACCAAATAATGCTAAGGCCATTAAAGTTAAGTTAAACAAGTTTATATTCAGTACAAGAGAATCATTCTACCTCTTAAACAAAACATAGACAATAAAAATCATACAAGTCAAACTATTTAACCAACTTAAGCATCGTGAACTTAAATTTGCACAACTCAAGTAATAGAATAAGGACACACTCCACTCTTTTTTCAATAACTTAGGGAATTGATAGTCTAAAGTGAATGGATTTCTCTTCATACACCGTATTAGCCCCCTTATAGTCATTATCATTCTTTTTAGCACTTTTCTTTTCTTTCTTGCCTTTCTTGCCTTCTTGACTTCAAGATAGCTTCAAGAGAGTGCACCGAACAATACTTGCTACTTCTCTCTTTATTGAACCCCTTTTTAGCAAAAAGTTTTCAAAAATTCAAAATAAGAGCATTTTTTTTTCTTCAACTCAATTTTTTTTTATCAATTCACTTAACAATGATTTTTCCACTCATTGCTTTTCTATTATTATTTTTTTCACATTCTTTATTCACAACTCAAAGTCAAACAAATTATAAATTCACAACACAAAAATCAATCAACAACTTTTTCTCATATTTCATCATATCATTCACATTCAAATTCAAACTCAAAGAATAAAACAAACTCAAATACCAAATATAACCAAGCTTATTCAAATTCTCAAGATTTAGCAAAATCCTACTTAATACACAAGTTTACTTTTTAATAAAAATCCAACCATAATGAATGATAAATCCATATCTAAAGTTGAAAATAAAATCATAACTTCATCCTAGACAAATTACTCAATGTGTACTCAAAAATCAATTGCATAAAAAAAAATTATCCTAAACATCAGTAAAAAAGAGATTAAGATGAAAGTACAGAGTAAAAAGTATTGAATTGAATCCCTCATCCATACTTAAATTAGACATTGTCTTCAATGGCCTAAAATAGTACAGTAATGCATATCCAAAGGGATTATTAAAGATAGAGGGAGAAGAAATTAAGGCAAAGAAATACTTTTCATACTCAAGAATTGTGAGAACAAAGTTAAATTCATCCCAAAAACATGTTTCATTTGACAATGATGGAGTATTCCCAAACACAAAAAACAAAAAACATAAAATTAGAATAAAAGCAAAAAGGAAATTTAGCTAAAAGATAACTAACACCTAAGAAAAGTATTAAAATTCAAAGAGAAAAATGAACAAAGGAAAAACTAGAAGTAGAAATAGAAAGTAAAAGACAGAAAGTCATAAGGCATCATCCTCAAAATCATCGCCATCCTCATCATTTGCCTCCTCATCATCACCTCCCACAGTATGACTAGTAAAAACACCTCCAACTGGTCCAGAAAACTACAACATCCGACATGACCCACGTCTAGTCAAAGAACCTGGACTGACATCGGGTTGTGTCTGTTATTTTGAAGTTTTTCCTGAGCTGACTCAGTGCCATTTCAAAGCACCTAGACTGGCACCTGGTCAACTCTGTTCGGAACAAATTCTTTTCGTTCTTTTTTTTCTTTTTTTAATAAAAATAAAATAAACATACTAACTCTTAAAAGCATGCATGAATTTCAATATGAATTAAGTAAAAATATGACTACTGAAATAAAAGATTGTTCAAACTGAAAGTAGGAAAAAAAGTAAACTTCAAAGTTTTCCACGATCTTGGTCGTGTGGATTGTTCCCCGTGTTCTCAGGCAGAGATCTAGTTTGACGATCACCAAGAAACTTAGCTAATTGATCAATTTGATTCTCCATATTATGCATTGAAGCCTCCAAATTTTTGGTCACTACGTCTGCTCCTTGAAACTGAGTTTCTGTGAACTTACCATTATGTTAATCAATTCTTCCAATGATTGCTTCGGTGGTGGTGAATTGTAAAGCAAGGAATGTTGAGTCCTTTGATTTCCATTAAAGTTTGGGAGGTTTTGTCTTGGTTTGTTTTGATTCGTCCAAGAAAAATTAGGATGATTTCTCCAACTAGAATTATAAGTAGCATTGTGCGGGTTGTTACCTTAGCGTTCATTCTCCATAAAAGTAGTTTTCTCTAAGGACTTTAGAGAAAAATTCATATTTTGGCACTCATGATTGAGGTACCCTTCTCCACAAAAATCACACTTTCCATTTATTACATATGAAGGGATTACCATTTATTACATATAAAGTGCCTCAACTTTAGCTTCCAAGCCAGCTGCAACATCAACTTTGTGAATTCTCTAAATATGAGCCTTCAATCTTGCATTACCCTATGAGTAACAATTCATAGTAATATCTTCAATCAGTTCATACAACTCCTCCGGGGATTTAAAATTTACTGTACCTCCTGCAAATGCATCAATCAATTGTTTTGAGGTAGAATTCAATCCACTAGTAAAAATATGCATTTGCATGCCTAATTCGAACCTATAGTGTGGATATTTTCTCAACATCTCCTTCCATCTTTCCTAATACTCACATAAGTTTTTAGACTCTAATTGTTGGAAGGCAAAAATATCGGTCCTAGCTGGAAAAAAATATTCGGCTAAAAATTTTGCAGCTAACCCGTTCCAAGTAGTGATTAATCCTACGGGCTAAGATTTTGCTCTATTTCTAAGAGAGAAAGGAAAGTGTCTCGATTTAATAACATCTTCTGACACACCATTCATTGTGAAGGTATCACAAATCGCCAAGAAACTAGTAAGGTAAAAATTAGGATCTTCATCCGGTAATCTATCAAGTTGGACCATATTTTAGATCATTTGGATAATGTTAGGTTTAATTTCAAAATTGTTAGCTTCTACCGTTGGTCTAGCTATACTCGAATCTGTACCTGAAATTGCTTGATTAGCAAAATCACCCATAGTCCTTCTATTATTTTCACCATTACCACCATTATTGTTTTGGTTAACTTCTATCTCTCTTATTGAACTAAATTGGTTAGCCTGAATTTTATATACTCATCGAATCCTTGTGAGCATTCTTTCGATCTTTGGATCAAAGTCCACTATGTCTCCTACATTTTATCGGGTCATAAACCAAGAAGTCTTCCTATAGAAAAATAAGACTATAAGAATTTGGACTGTACATATATACAAACAAACAACTATCATCTTATACAATAGTGAACATATACAAGCTCATACATCATACAACAACTTATGGAACCTATTTAAATAAAGAACATATATACATATTTATGTATAGATATATAAACATAGCTAAATCAATGAATTTCAAACTTTTATGATATTGTTCCCCATCAATAGTGCCAAAAACTTTATATGTTAAATTTGGGTATATAAAAATCATACAATTCTGTATCCATTTCCAACTAAATTTAATTAAAACATTAATCCCCAAATTATACATATGAGAAGTACACTCATCATTAAGCATAGTATAGGAAATTAATGAGTATCGATCCTCAAAGAACAAGTACACACTAATAACTTCTCATTCATTGTTTAACCTACCAATTAAAGAGATAAAGAATAAAAATAACGATAAAGATAAAATATATATGTACAACTCTTGGAGAGAAAAATACGGAATTAAATAGTTATTCTTGAGAATATGATATGAACTTTCCAATACGTTTCACAATCAATCATTGTGTTGGTATCATGAAAAAATAAAAATAGAATCCACTTCGTTCCCAATCCATGGAATCACTATTTCTTGATTAAATTAACAGATTTCTCAATCAAACCAACATAACCAAAGAAATGCATTAAACTCATTCCTTATGAATATTCCTATACTCTAGGCAATATAAACATGAAATTAGCCAATGACCAAATACTCTAGACGAAATCAACTAACATTTGATTACTTAAATTCAATTCTTAATTTTTTTTTTCCCAATCTAATTAAGATAATAATTATAGAATTAATTAAATTAAACTCATCTCTAACTTCATTTCCCAAATCCATTAGAAAGTAAATTCAACTTCATCAATTCACCAATAAAAATAAGTAATCAAATATTAAGAACAATAATCAATTGATCAAAGATTAAATAAATTACAAAACCATGAATCCAAAAATATCATTCAATTACAATTAAAACATTAATCTCATCATTGTTCAAAGAAAAAGAAAAAGAAAACAAAGGACTTAAAAAGAACGCATAGACAAGCTCTCTTCTTTCTTCTTTGATAACCTCCTTGAAACAATGCACCTTCGGGTGATGAATTCCTCTTTAAGGAGTGATTTTAGCTTTGATTCCTAAAATTTACATGTTAATCTTCACTTGTTATTGGTTAAAAAGGACTTTTGGTTACTAAAAACCATTCTTCAAAAGTCCTGGTTCGAGTACAGATTGTAAACAAGTGAATCTCTTAGGCAATTCCTAATTTGGTCTGAAAAAGAACTTTGAACAGCCACAATATTCTAGGGTCAGCGCCTGGTAACTTCATCTGGACCGGCACCGGTCTAGCACTGGTTTACTCCTAATTTTGCTCTGTTTTCCTCTATTTTTCCATATTAAAACCACGACCGGTTCAGTTGCTTTGGGCCAGCGCCGAGTCAATTCTAAAAATCTACAATTTTGCCCAAAATCTTTCAATTTCTGTATAAAATTACCAAAAACACTTTTTACAAGCAAAATATCAAATATAAAGGGAAATGACTAGTTATTGAATCAAAAATATCTCAAAATAACCTCAAATAATTAGAAAAAATAGATAAAATTAGGCCATATCATGATCTATACATTTTTTTCATTTATCTGCTTCCAAATATGGATGAACATGATATTCTCTCCAAATTTTTATTTAAGGCATAGGGAATTACATTAATCTCCCCCATAGTTTGCTATAATTCCCTTGAAGTTTTAAACTCCCCCTTGTTAGAGTTGCTAATGACCTTGTTAATGTGAGACATCATTAGTTCGTTTTTGCAACTCTTGCTAGGTTCATTGTAGTTAGTACATAGTTGCATCATATGAGTAAGATGATTTTGACTTAGGAATGTTTCCGTCTGTGATGATATTTTATAATTTTGGATCATCATTATTTATCGTCTTAATACTTTAATTTCCCTCATTTAGGTTGTGTTAGGGTTCAATTTGAAGGGTTTAATGTTACTTCAGTTATGTGATGCTATCTTGTGAACTCAACATCGATTAGACCATTCGATCAATATCACTTCATTCTAATTAAAGTTGTAATATATCCAAGATAAAACCAAAGAATGCATAGAAGAAGTAGCAAAGAAGCCAGAAGGCTTCATGTATGTAGTTAGAGAAATCAACAGAAGTCTAGCCAAGGACACAAATTGGAGGCGATGCTAGACTCAGATATCATCGAACACTTCTTGATGTAAGATTTTTTACAATTTTCAGCATTTGAAGTTGTGGGTTTGCCCCCCATTCTTTTTTTTTTTTTTTTTTTTAATGTAGTGATTTTTGTAGAAAATTCTTGAGGGAAATTCCTGAAGAGAAGAGAATTGCATTTGCACATCTTGACTCATTGTGGTTCTACATATATACATGTATGTGCAAAGAAAAAAGTGTTGGCTTGGTTGACGAAAATAGATGTTTTGCCCAAGAAATTTGTTCTTGTACCAATTGTTATCTGATAAGAGCTGGTTTTTCTTGTTTACATTATTTTTTTTTTTACATTGAATGAGATGGTCAAACCAATGCCATTCATCTATTGTTAAGTCAGTTTTTATCAATTGTTATTTTATATGTCTCACTAGTCATTGTTGATATTATGCAACTTTGATGAAGATTTAGGTTGTACTTGGATAAAGATTATATTGTGATTAATTTGTTAAAATTTAATAAAATATTATTCAATGTGGGATAAATATGGGGCATAATCATTAATGTGAGAGAGAAAATAAGATGTGTTGTAAATATATGACAGCTCTCAAAAAATAAAAATTATTTTAAATTAAAATTTTGGTTTGGATTGGAAAAATTTTCTTTCCAAATACAGTCTTAGAATCCAAGAGTCAATGCATGGTCTTGTTGGACTCTCTTCAAAATGTAGAACACATACTTGAACCTCAGATATGAGTGCATGTTAGGCTGTTTTTTCCCCTTAAAAAAAGGAACTAAATAATGTTTGAATCAATTATACGTTTAAACAGAACTTCTTTTTCTCTGTTGTGGATAGTTTTGTGCTAGACATTCTTCCAACTAATGGGCGGCTTGGGGATAGGAAAACTATAAACAAAATTCCCTTATATGATACCCAAGGTAAGTCACATGTTATAGATCATGTGATTTTGTTGTCTTATGTTATAGTACGACAGGACTACACTTGTTGGGAGGTAAATTTATGAATAGGTTCCACAGCAGACAAATGATGAAAATTGCGGATGCTATCTCCTATATTACGTATATTTGTTTATAGAAAATGCCCCACCAATTTTCAGCATCCATGAAGTTTACCCTTATTTTGTAAGTCCCTTCACTCTGTTATATTTGTATAAATGTTGTTTGTATAGGACTTGTTGTGTTATTGGCCATGTGAGAGCACTTGGTTTATATAGTTTTTTATTCTAATAGATTAAATGAATTTAGAAATAAGGGTACTGAAAACAACACAACAAGCACTTGGTCTACTAGTACTTATTGTGTTGTTTGTTTTCAGATGAGACATCACTCTCCAACTGATCACCTTCATGCAATGCAGATGAAGAAGGATTGGTCTACTGAAAACATTTTGAATGAATTTAGAAATAGATTAAATTATGCAGCTGAAGGTGATCAGTTGGAGAGTGATGTCTCATCTACTTCTAGAATTAAAGTGTATGAATCACTGAAGTCTAATTGGAGATATCAGAGTAAGTTGATAGATGTGCAAGCAGTAATTTCTGATCAAATGGAGAATCTACTACAAACGGAAGATGATGAAATTGAGACTAAGGTTGAGCTTCTAGAAGAGATTATATCTTCTGTAGTTTCCATTGCGTGCATTGATGTTCTGCCAATAACTGAAAAAGTTGCTGATATGTTTGAAACCGATGTAGTTGACGGCTTATAAGAGTAGGCCCAATCTATCTATTCTCATAATGCTAAAGAGAGTATTGAATTCTTAAATCCCAACTCAAAACCCATTAACAATGTAACAATGAATGAGAGAAGTAATAGTGATGGGGCTAACTCTAATGATGAGCAGAATATTTCTTGTAGAGAGAGGGGATATTTTGAGGACTCGGATTAATCTTTATTCGATGATGATGAAGGCTGGTTTGATGTAGTTGTGGGTCAATGTTTTAAAGATGATTATGCTCACATTTGAGAATGAAATAACAAAGATGATCATTTCAAATACAAAAGTCGAGGTATCTGTCAATGAGGAGGTCAATGCAGTGATGGAGAATGATATACAAGGAAATGAGCATTTGATAGAAATAGCAAATGAAACAACGTGCAATGATGAGCAGGGTGGAACTGTGTGTATGAAAAGAAAAAGAAGGGGTATCAAAGGCCCACGGAGAACATGGATGTACAATCAAGATTTTTCTGAGATTGAGGCAGAATGTGCAAATAACGCTCTTCAAATATGCATGCCAAATGAAGACAGTGTGCAGGACACAGAAATGAATATTTCGATAGTTTAATCAATAGTGATGATGATCATATAGATAGCAAAAGGGATAAAATCATGAGATTTAATAAGGATAGGGATGGAGAGAATCTAAAATTGGTGGTGGGCATGAGATTTAACACCAAAGAAGATTTGAATACTGTAATTATAAACCATGGAATCAAGCATGGAAGGGAATTTTTTTTTCAAGAAAAATGACAAAGTAAGAGTCAAGGCTCAGTGTAAAGGCCGTAATTGCAAGTGGACTGTCTATGGGCATAGGGCGAATTTTACTTTTTTATTTGAGATAAGAACACTACAAGAGCAATATGATTGTTCTCGAAACTTGCACCATACATTGGCAAATGCAAAATATCTTGCAGCTAAGTATATTGATGATTTCAAATCTGCAACTATGGTTAAGGTGGATGAATTTTAAGACAAAATACACAGAGATCTAATTATGAACATTTCACAATGGAAAGTTTATAGAACAAGGGTAGAGGCAAATATATTGATTGAAGGGAAATATAAAGATCAATATAAGATTACTGTGGAGTTACTGTGAGAAGCTTAAGAGAAGTAATCCTGAGGCAACTAGTTACATTGATACAGTTGAGAATGAGGCTATTGGTGAAGAGGTTTTAATAATAATATATGTGTGCCTTGATGCACTAAGGGATTCAAAGTTGGATGAAGAAAAGTCCTCGACTTGGATGGAACATTTTTTAAAGGGGTAACATCCTAGAGTATTACTAATAGCAGTTGGTGTTGATGCTAATAATGGGGTATACCCAATGGTTTGTGCGGTGACTGAAGTTGAAAATAAGTTTACGTGGAAGTTGTATATTGAAAGCTTGATTGAAGACCTTGGAATATACAATCATAAAGAGTGATTTTTCATATACAACAGATAGAAGGTATGAAATATTAGCATCAATTCGATTTTTAGAATACAAAGATTTACCCATCAATTCCATTTTTAGAATACCAAGGGTCACTTACTTGATTTAGTTGTTGTTCTATATAGGGTTAAATTCAAGCTATACAGACATTGCTGCCTGGAATTTAAGACCGATATTGTGTTCACCACTTGTATTACAATTTTCAGAAATCACGTCCAGGGAATACATTAAAGGGTATGTTATGGAAGTGTGCCAAATCAACATACCTTAACAAATTTGTGGCAAAAATGTAGGCTTTAAAAGACTTTGATAAAGGTGTTTTCAACGGGTTGAAAACACACGCTTGTCCAAAATTTTAGACTAAATTACACTTCAGAGAAACTACCAAATATAACATTCTATTGAACAATCATTATGAAACTTTCAATAGACACCTTGTAGAAACAAGATGTAAACCAATCCTGGTGTTACTGGAAAGAATAAGGTTGTACCTCATTAAAAAGTAGCAAAAGAACAGGCAGTGGATTTCAAGACAGACAGGAAAGATTTGCCTAGTAATTGCCAAGAAGTTGGAAATACTAAAGGATGAGTCACCACAGTGTACCATAACCTATGCTGGAGATACCAAGTTCCAAGTAATGCAAGTGTTAGATTCAGAGGAATTTGTAGGGGATGTAGATTTGAGAACTTGCTCTTGTAGAAAATAGGACATTTCAGGCATCCTTTGCAAGCATGGTGTGGCTGCACTAAGGTATTAAGGAGACAACCCTAAGGACTTTGCAATGTTACAACATTGAGGCTTATTAAAAGGCTTATGCACCAATTGTTTGCCCAACAAATGGGCTTAATAATTGGCATGTTTCTAATAGAAAGCCACTGCAGCTACCTAAAAGTATAAGGTTGCCTGGAAGGCCTAAGACAAAAAGGAGGCCAGAGATTGGGGAAAAAAGTTGGAAGAAGCTGGAAAATGGAGCACAAAGGATGACTAGGGATGGATTTGCCATTAATAAGTATAGGAAATGTGAGAAATCTAGCCATAATACCAAAAAATGCCCAACTCCTTCATCTTCTTCAACTGTTGATGAAATGAATGTGACACAAAATTTGAAAAAATGCAACAAATGTGGTCAGCTTGACCATAACAGAAGAAAATGTAAAATTAAGCTGCCAGAAAACTCAACCAAATCTGCTATGACCCAACACGAACAACTAAAAGATGCTGGTGAGACTGGTCAAGCCCAACCTGAGGCCCAATCTATACCAAATCTAATTCTTGCACAAGCCCACTTAGCCCAAACTAATGATGGTTCCAAGAGTGTACAATATCAACAAGTGACCCTCATGAAAATCAACCAATTACTACTGCTGGTCTAATTAACCAGTCAAATAAAGATATTATTGTGCATGCACCATCCAAGGAGGTACAATTTTGTCATGATATTATTTTGTCATTTATCATGATATTTTATCTACTGTCCCAAATGAGCTTTGTTCAATATCAAACTTTTGCTGATTGAGACTTGGTTTGTGATGTATAGACTTCCAAGAAGAAGATAAAGAAGCCCATAAGATATAGCTGGTGTAGAGAAGTTGAGCATAACAGAGCTAAGTGCTCACATCCAGGATCATACTTGCACCCCATGATAAGCATGTTGGATACCATAAAAAGGAAGTTAGATTGAGATTGATTTGCAAGTTGGATTCCATTTGAAGTTTATCATTTTTTGTTGACAGTAATTGAAGTGTATAGCCAAATGGTATATGATTGTGAATATTTTCAATATCTTTTGTAAATTTACAAAAGAAGTAGTTGTGTGAGCTACATTTTTTGATCTGCTTCCTCTGTAAATTTATTATTTTGATCCTGGCAGGAACTTGGAAGTTGTTTAGTTATCTTTTATCAATGACATTTTGTCAGGATGTTTTATTCTTATTTTGTTCTGTTAAGACTATGGATATTGTTCAATTATTTCATGGTAATGAAAATCAGCAGTTGAAGTTGATTTAGAGTTCTTTTTGTTCAACGGTATTTTTCCAGTATGCAGTTATCACCTCCTTTTCTTATATGGCATTCTATAAGTTCCTCCATCATGACATACAAAACTAATATAAAAAAGGATAATATCAATGGACAAAGTAATCAGCTATCATAATTGCTAAATCTTACAATTCTTGAAGACATGTTCAACCGTCACTACATGATAAAAACTGTACAATTTCCATATAAGTACCTTGAGCTTCAATGCAAAAGCTATCTTCCACAATGAACTCAAACAAGAAGGTTTTGTTCTTTTAAGATGAACAGCTTCCCATGTAGACTTAAGCGAGAAATCACCATCTGGATAAATATCATTAGAATTCAACACCGACATACAACAAAGAAAAGACCAATTGTCACACCATTACAAAATAAATAAATAATCTACATGTTCAGATAAGAATTTAAAGCTTTATTCTTCAAACTAGTAGAGCTACTGAAATGCAGATGGATTTAGTTTCTTCACAACTACAAAAAGATTATCATGAACCAAGTCAGAATTATGGCAATCCAAAAGGTTAGCTTTCTCCTTTGAAATGAGGGCCTCCCTGCTTCCATCTTCTTTATCCTTCTTAGTAGACCATGTATGATCTACTTCGATCTTTCATATATGGGAAGGTCTACCCACCGAAACAATCGACATTTTGCACCACCTTGGAAAAAAAAAATCTACAAAATGATTTCAAATTGAAACTCACCACCATTGCACATAGTACTTAAACTCACCATCTTGTTTTCACATGCCACAAATCTCCTTCCTGGATTCTTATCAGTCCATGATGTCTGAATAATAGTTGCAAAACCACATGTGCATTTTGTTGGAGGATTATCAGAGAATTTGGATTTCACTTCGCTGCACCATGAATTTAAATTATAAGATGCTTTATCTTCTACTTCTTCAAATGCACCTAGCATCATTTGATTCTAGCCTTGACTTCTGCGTTTTGCCATTTCTAGGGTTATTAATTTGCAGGAGGAAAGTCTAATGTTGGGGATGAGAAGAGGATGAGAAGAAAATGAATTAGGTTGCCATTTTAACACTAAAAAAAGTTTGTGCATAGTAAAACGACTAATTTGCCTTTCTAAAAACAGTCAATGCCGAAGTTGACTATCTGATAGACGGTTGATTAGTCAAAAATTGATTAGGAAGACTACATTTGCTAAAATAAAAAAAAAATAACAGACCTAAAAAGTTAAAAACAAAAAAGAATTACCAATGTTGGCAAAAAAAAAAAGTTCAGGAATTGAACTTGACAATTTGTCTAACAATTTATGCTAATCTGACAATTTGTCTAACAATTTATGCTAATATGATTAATACTTAAATAGAATGCATAGTTCATGTTATATTTAATAAAAAAAACTTTTAAAAAATGTCAATATAAATAATTTTAAATTAAATTAATTACTTTATCTTTTTATTCAAAATTGAAAGGACTAAACACTAAGCTTTGAAACAAGTTCGCGATAGGATATAAGGTATTAGAAAGTAGTTGACTCCAAATATTATTAGCCTTACAATCGTTGCAAAGAATAGGTGAAAAATAATTAAGCATTTCGAATCCAATCCGAACTTCTTTATCAATGGTCAAAACCATATTCCATTTTTTATCAATGGCCAAAGCCATAACTATAATAGAATGTTCACCTAGATTCCGGAACCAAACGCTCCCCAAGAACATGTCCTCCCAGAGAGAAAACATTCGCAGTATGTGGAACCAAAAATAAATTATATTTTCTTCTATTGATGAATTACAGTTTGACAAGTTCTGCATAATTCAGCATCACAAAAGACTGCACAAAACAAACACCAAATTGATGTCTAGTGAGTTTGTAAACACCTGAGCAGAGAAACAGCAATACCTTTAACATGTTTGATCTAAACACAGTATACAAGAAAGATGAAACACAAAGATAGGGCAAAAATATAGGGCAATATTCTCCGGAACAAAAACAGATTCAGGCCCAGAATGTCACTTTGTGCAGTGCTTTCTGTTCTATGTACACATAGCTGCGCTTAAGATGCCCGGATGGGGCTTAACTTAGCCATTGAATGGAACTCCCAATGCCTAACAATTGATGCCACATTGACCATTTGCAGCTGCTTTTGTGGCACTAGATGTAAACGGATCAATACGCACCCAGAGCAGGGAGAATATTGAGGCAAGGAGGATGGACCAGACAATGACAATGGTTGGTGTACGGTTTTGGCGACCCAACAACCCTTTGAGGAAAGGATACAAGTGGAGGATGACCCAAATGGCGAAAAACAGTTTGCCAAACAGAGGACCCCATGACTGATATCCGCTGTTTATGGCATAGGAAACACCAGCCACTATACCTACGAAGTTCAGGATAAGGACAGTGGTGGGCGGGATGAGAAGAGAAGTCCATTTGAAGACGTATAGCTCCGCAAAATCCCCATCATCATCAGATGCCTTTGATGTGACGGTGAAATTGGTATCAATGCCGGCAAGAACTTTCAAGAGACCTTGGAAGACGGCAAAAAGATGTGCTGATGTACCACCAATGACCCAGAATTGTTCATTTCTCCACCAGTCTTCAATACTTACACCACTCCACCTAAGCTCCAGGATTCCAGTAGCGAAAATGGAGATGAAGAGAAGAATGAACCACATGCTTGCAAAGTTGCTTATCTGCACAAGAGTAGAATATTCAAAAGATTCAGAAATGATGCTCGAATATACAAAAAGGACAGTGAACACACTCACACTAGGAGAGAGATAAGACTCAGTACATCTCAGGCCCAATTCTAGTTCGAACAAAGACAACTCGTGTATGATAGCAAGTTAAAACATTATAGATGAGACAATGACCATAATTTACCCAGAAACCACCAATCACCAACAACGAAGTGCTAACGTCAAAGGCAAGCAGCAAACAGATGACTGTTGTGTCATAAAAATAAGACTTCAAAGGGCTTATACTAGGAAGGCTCTTTATGGTACCGCATCAATTCAAATAGTTTACAAAATGTAGCTCAATAGATATTTTCCGTCTTTCGTTTAGGCTGGAGTAGGCTCGTCATGTGGGAAAATGATAGTCAATCAAAATATCAAGCCTGATAACGTATTTATAAGGATCATACGACTGTAACAATTGGTTGGTTACTCTTCAGCAAAATAGGTGAAATAGAACATGAAACCATGAGCTCCCAAGCAATTTACAAGTCAAATGTTGACATTCCTAAAGAAAGAATTTTTTTGATGCACACAAATGGAAACAAAGAGAACAAGGGAGGTGATAAATCTAGTAGCCATTAAAGAAAGATCTAGGACATTCTAACAATTAAACTATAGTAAACTTCCTACTTACCTCAGGAATGATAAATTTGTTAGTGAGAAGACAAATGGAAGGAAGGACGCAATAAGCCAGCAATGGAATAGAGGTTAGAGGATAAACAATAGTGTTGATATAAGCTACTCTCTGCAACAGCATCAGCCTTCCACTATAGCCATACCATATAGGACAATGCCTGCTGAGAAGAATTTCAATGGATCCCAAGGCCCACCGAAGCACCTGATTCAAACGATCAGAAAGATTGATGGGAGCAGAACCCTTAAATGCTGGGCGAGGAGGCATACAATATACTGAAATCCATCCACGTGCATGCATCTTAAAACCAGTCAAAATATCTTCCGTGACTGAACCATAAATCCATCCAATCTGATAGCAGCGAGAGAAATTCAATTGTTGCGCCTTCCAAAATCATATTGATATAATATAAATTAGAGTTCTACAAACATCATATTGTTAAAGGCTACCTCTTTGCCCCATTCGGTCTTGTCTTCATATCCACAGCTAATAACATGGATAGCTTCTTTCAGAAGAGTGGCTGGATTAGTTGTCGGCGGAATGCCTCCCATTTCCATAAAGGTGGCAGCAATAAAAACCGGGGATTGACCAAAACGCTTCTCCAAGCTCTTCTGAGACATAAGAAGTGACTTCTCATCGTCATACCCTGCAAATAAAAAAAGGAATTCATTCAATACGAAGAAACAATAAGTCCATCAATTCCACATTAATTATATTACTACACTGGCAAGGACTTCTCATCCATTAAAAGTGATTAGACATTCATTTCTTGCAACAGAATCACTCAATAACTGGCATCACAAAAATAGATGCAACAGAAAAGAAACATCTGGAGCTTTCTGCCAAGTACTGGGTATGGAAAGGTAGATAATACCTCAGTTGATGTTTCAACGCAAGTGACTCCCCATATGCAGAAAACTACTTACCACAATTTACTGTTAACGTAAAGCAGATGATGAGAAAGAATCTTTTGTTTATAACCCACGAAAATTACCTTCTACACCCTCTTCAATGTCCTCCATGTTGAAGATAGGAATTGTAGATTCAGTCCTTTTAACAGCTCTCTTCTTTCCATTCTTCTTTCCACTCCTACCTTTCTTCCTTGAACCACAACAGCTCTTGACAATGATGTTTGGCTGCAAATCTTCCTCTGTTAAAACTGGATCATAACCATATAAAGCTTGCCTGTTAAAACAACACCCAGTTCCCACATAAACAGGACCCTGAAGCCCATCAAACCCTTTCAAGTTGATCTGCATTACAAGAAGATAAAAGCAATTCATTTAGAAGCAGTTAATAAAATGCTGAAAAACAATTATATCAATAATTATTAAACTAAAAGCGTACATCAAAGAAGACAATATTTCTGTTGGCATATCGATCGTGCCAGTCAATGCCATCAAAACGCTGAGGAAACTGAACATAGCATACTTTCTTTCCAAGAACAGGATCCATAAGAAAACACATGGCTTCTTTAAGAGCTTTACTATTATTGAAGTAGTGATCACAATCGACATTCAGAAGATATGCTCCATTAGTAAGAACAGCAGAAACTCGAATCTGCAGAATGTCCAGACAAACAAAGGAGAAATTTCAATTCTCTTATATAGTAAAAAGGAAGAAGTATGAGAAAGACTATTTATCTCAAACCCCTACCATGCCACATCAGTTAATAGTCTCTTTATCATTAGAGACGAATTTCAAGGTAAATGTGCTATTGCCTTTGTCCAACAAAATATTCATTTGCATCAAATACAATGGTAAAAAATCTAACTAAAATACACTGGTAAAAGTCTATAGCTTTAACGAGATCTGACAAAGGACTTAACTTATCATATCTTCAGTAAACCAAACATGAGTCATAACTTTTGTCAAAATGATTAAAATGTGAAAAATATTATACTTTGATTAGTTTTCCTCTAATAGATTTTCACTTTTCCAGGATTAAAGAGTGTTAATAGATTTTCACATTTCCAGGATTAATGAGTGTCAACCTACTATATGTAACTAAAGTCATAACCATATGTGATTACATAACACGTGACCAGCCAGGGAACCCCAAAGAGTCACAAAAACACCATTTTTTCTTTCATGTTTTAATTTGTAACAAATATCATTATCCTTCACCGGTGCATTCGAGGGATCACCCATAACCTACCAAAGCATTCATAGCTCCTGCTTTCTTGTGGTGTTGAAATCCTGGACGCTTCTCACGAGAAACATAAACCAGACGTGGAAGCTCATTTCCATCTGTATCAAGGCCCCCACTGTGCCCAAGAAATACCTGTACATTGATTACGAACCAAGACACAAGTTATTGTACGATCATGCATAACCTGTCACATATTCAAAAAGAGAAAATATACCTGGATCATTCCTGGATGATCTCTAGGGTTATTTCCAGGCCAAGAAGTTCCATCCTGCATTGTCCAACCTTCTTCAGGCATCTTCTGTGCCTTTGCAACAAGTGCATTAATACGTACTTTAAATTCTTCATATTCTCTCTGCAGAAAAAAGTGTATCCAACCATGAGGAGGATTGAAGTTTGTTGTTATATTCAAAGAATTTTCAAAGAGAAAGCAAAAAGTTTCTGAGTAGCCAAGTAGCAGATACAGAAACATTCTCCCATCCTGACAATGACACAAAAAACCCTGTATTTCAGCAATAATCATTCAATCATAGCAGATTCTATAATATCTTTGGCAGTTTCTCTCATGGATCTTTACTTGCTTGTCGTGAAAAAAGTATATGAATGTCTTCATTTCAAAGATAAAGATCATCACCCCCCCCCCCAAAAAAAAAAAAAAAAACATTTTGTCAATTTCAGACTATTAGCAATTCCTGCTCCTTTTAACATGTCCCTGACAAAAAAGACTGTAGAAATCTTGTTTATCATACTTAATTTTTTTGAAGAGGAGAAAGAACATAAAAAACAGTACCATGTGGATGCATGTACAGAACATTGCATAGTTCTTCAAATTTTTCTTGATGGATGAGGGCTTGCTTGTTAGTTCCAAGGAGACCAGGTGGGGAGAGATACAATTTTGGTGAAAATATAATTCAGTAGAATAATATCCATGCATCTAATGCTTTTAAAATGTTGTTTACAATTCATGTGAACTAATATACGGCTTTTAACATTTACAACCCATTTGCATCATGATTTCTTCATTTTTAAGCACCAATGTTTTGGCATAGAGCTTAGCATTTTGACTGAAGTTTAAGCAACAACTTTAAATAGCTATCTGGTAATTTAGCCCAGCAGTTCAACACATAAGCACCAATGGTTCTGTACTTACCTTCATTGCTCGACGCTCTTTGACAAAAGAAGGTTGAATCTTGTCCTTCAGGTAGTCTATTTTCTGAGCAAAATAGAATTCAGGAGCTCTAGGCTCAATACTGTGCTTCTTGCAGAAGGGCACCCATTTTCTTGCAAATTCAGCTGTCTCAGAGAGAGCTTCAAAAGTTAGCATAGCTGAACCATCATCTGAAACATAACAGGAGACTTTATCCACAGGGTAATCCACAGCAAGGATGGATAAGACAGTGTTGGCAGTAACGAGGGGAGGCTCTTTCATGGGATCCACAGTACTGACAAACACATCAACAGGGGCCAATTGTGAAGGCTCCCCTTCCCGATCATATCTGGAGTAAACACACACAGAGATTAATAACACTCTCTATGTAGTGGAATAGCTTCTGCACAAATTTCCAAACAGGTATTTCACAAGAAACAAATTCCACTAACCTCAATGTGAGCCTTTCGAGGAAGGTCTCCCTGTTAACAGGATACCACTTCGGAAATTGATCCAGAAGCCAGGAAAATGCAAACCAAACCTCACAAATAACTGATGTCAGCCACAATGGATATGCATCCTTCACAGGATGAGTACAACGGTATTGCAAGAAAAAGCCTAAAATAATCAGCCGAAGTATGATGACCACACGATATGGGGTAAGATGAGATGACGAAATAGGCACTACACGGCTCATTGGTTGACGAGCATCATCAGCCCTGCCATGAAAACTAAACTATCAACAAGTGGAAAAACTAAACACAGTAAATGATTGATTGGAGCAATATTATCCAAAGATGATTTTTAGATGCAACATGCAGATTATCACAGATAATCAATCCATATCACAATGTCTTTGCAAAGATGATACCACATATCCGTGTGGGGTGACAATTTCAAAGCAAAGAGATACCCTCCAGCATTTTATGCGTAATCAGCTGCACTGACACCCCCCCCCCCCCCCACTTCAAAATGGGCAAGTGTCAGCTCAAAATTCGTGTAGGGACACCACAAAACTGTTAACATTCTATATGAATCTCAGCAATACAGCATTGATTGCCTCTCTATTTTCATGATGAACAAAGCCCTCTATTCTTTTGACTTAAATCAACAAAATTACTGCCCATACTGAGGAACTTGAAGTCGCCTTTTCCACTTCCAAGCAAGAAAGATCAAGCCCCCCACCCCACCCCACCCCAGCCCCCCCAAAAAAAACACCACATCAAGTGAAGGCTTCACCTCTAACATATCTCCATAGTTATGCTCGTGAGACAGAAGATTATGAAGAAAAATTTGGAGATAAGATTCTTACATTTGCAATTCTTCTCCATTTGATCCTGTCCCTTCAATGTCTCCTTTCCCTTCACTGTATCTGTTGGTCATTTGCACCATATTTTTTTCTTGTTTAAGCTTCCAGCCTTCCACTCGTTCCTTCCAGTCAACATTTCCAAGCCCATACGAATTCAAGTCCTTCGAAGGATCCACAATTCTCACAGGAACTACATAGGAATACGGCAGCATTAAGAGTTTTAAATGTTGAAATTATTTATATCATTGAAACATAATTAAACCAGAACAAAGTACATAACCAAATACACTGCTTACCTGGCTGCCTTGGGTCCAGATACGGAAGTGCCTTCTCTCCAGGGCCTAAAGGTCCTGATGTACTCCTGACAGATCGAGTTTCTGGTGTAGCAATGGGGATTTCACCAGATACCTGTAATGCATAACAAAGTAGTTCAGTTACAAATCTACACTTCCAAGAATGATGTCCAAAATAGTGAGTGATATCATAAGACAAACTCAAGTTATCAAATAGTGGATAAAACTCTTTTTGAATTGAATATCAAATTTGATAATAGAGAATCGCAACCTATACACTAGACTTTAAACAAAACCTTAGAAGGGAAAGATAGAGACATTGATAGAATGAAGAGAAAAAAAAACTAGCTATTTAAAAAAAAAACTGAAAGATCAAAGCAATGAGGCTGCAGCAAAAAATGTTTAACATGCAAACAGTTGATTAAATTTCTTTTCACTTTTCGCTTTTTCTCCTCTTTTTATTGTACAGTCTGTGGTTGATCAAAGTCTAAGCAACAGCCCTGTATTCATATTAACTGCTTCAGAAGACGGGGAAATTTCAAGAACCATGCAGCATATACCCGGAAAAAGCAGAAGTTTTCAAGAACACAGTTAATGGAGAATATGGATATCACTGGCCATATAAATGATGCACAAAAGGATTCTTTGCTGTTTACATCACTTACTGGCTGCCCATTGGTAAGAAGAGGGATAGGTTGCTGAGATTCATGCCTAGAGGAAGAAGATAGATCAGCATCTTCTCCCTGCCATGGGCGTCTAGCCTTGCTATGTCCCTGGGCATAATTAAACTCGTTGTCAAGGTCATCAACATCATCCTCATCATCATCACCATCCACCCTTGGACTCCCTAACATAACAGCAGAATGTCATTTCAAACGCATTTAACAGGCTGACAGCCATAAAGAAACCCAAATAACATGAGATTAGCAGACATAAAAAGTGATGACAGATACATTAGTTAGTGAACCTTAAAGACCGATGATTCATACCAACCTTTATGCCTCTTGTATCTAGTCTTGCACTGAGGACATGACTGATTTCCATCTTTTCGCTCATACTCATAACAAGGACGGCACACTGGAAAAGCACATTCATTACAGGCAACAAATACATCTCCGCCAGCTGTGAGACCAACAGTATCTCCACAAATCTGACATATCTGACCATTCAAATGCTTCAGGGGCTTTGGCTGCATTAAGCACAAGGAATGCAACAATTAGAAAAGAAATTCAGTTAAACTGAATACACCCACTTCCAAGCAGTCGACAATCCATATGCAGGCAGAGTAACTAGCCTTTGGAAACTGGATATAACATTGAATCTTATTCAGATTAGACTCAATACAAGGACAAAAATTATTCAAGTTAAGCAGTTTTTCAAGCTTTGTCTAGAAACCCATACTACATCCTCAAAAGATGAACTTACCATGACAACTAAGATAAAGATGAGAAACTTAAAGATCCCAAAATGATGGAATCCTATTGCATTCGAGCTGTAAAATTTGGACACGAGCTAAACTTCCGTGTAAAATAGAAAGCCAACAATACGAGGACTACAATAAACTAAATGAGAAGAAGAGAATGCCATGGAAATAAAAAGAAATGTGACAGTCTCATCTTGTTCTTAGAACTAATCCACACAAATATCACAAATTTCATCAACTAACTGAAGACTAAAACAGATCATCATCCTAAGTAGACAAAATATTAGGCTAGGAGAGTAAATTAGAGAGGAATTCTTCCCTTGAATCCAGTAATCAACTTATCAAACTCAAACACAAAACAAGCACAATCAATGATAGATTTGTACATTCAAGAGCCAACCCCACCGAGGCCAAATCTGTAAGACGATTAGATAAACATTATGCAAAGTCCACCCTTAGTTGACCCTTTCCTACAATCTACTTAGCGACCAGACCACAAATAGAAGAAAAATCACGTCTTGCTTTCCAAGACCGGTAAACAATGCGGCCAACAAATCAAAGAGACAAAAATCAGCAAAAACCCATTTCCGATTTCCAGTAGGAAAACTCAATCTTGAGCTCCAGTACTCACTCTACTCTATCCAAGACAGATCCAAACACAACTTGATGCAAAAGCTCAAATAGAATGTTAATAAAAATGACTTGTAGACCAAAATTGATGCCCATCCATCTCCGAATTTCATGAAAAAGACCCAAGCTTCAGCTCAAAATCTCCTCAGACACCACCATCACATAGATCCAATTACAGCACTTCAATACACGAAAGAGTAAATAAAAAAACAAAAAATGTAAATGCAGACAACACAAATGCTAATAGATTATACCGCACTATCAGAATCATGGCGAATGCGAACCAACTCATTCCTCTTGTGTGATCCAGCAACCATTCCAGCATTTGCTTCCATGTTTCTTTATTTTTACACTATGATACAACAGACCGTGCTAATTTTGCAACAATAAATGGATCAAATTTTATTAAAGAATCCGAAAATGAAGGAAAAATGGAATATGGGTTCTGGATGTGAGAATGAGAAGACTGAGAAAGTGAAAGAGATGTGCATTCTCTGATTCTTCGCCCAGATCAGTAGGCCATCTCTGTTTTCCACTTTCCCTTCCACTTCCGACTTCTCTCTACTTCTCCTTCATATATCATTTATGCTTTGTCTTTTTTCATGAACTATTTTATTAAATCTTTGGGTTTTTTTTTTTTTTATAACGTAAGCATTTTTTTTTCCGGTTCAACCAGTAGCCAGGACTCAGCCTGTCTTCGGCTTCGGCTTCTGGAAAAGAGCTGACGAGAGTTCGGTATCAAGCTGACGTGAGGAGCTACAGCAATTTTTGGCCTTTTCTTTCTTATTTTTTATTTTATTTCTTTTTTAAAACAAAAAAAATAAGAATTTAATACTTCAAATAATAAAATCCCCCTTTGGCAGATGGTATGTGCAAATTGTTTGGATACATTTTTTTAACCATCTTAAAACTTGTAATTCTATTTTTTTTTTTTTAGTATGTGAAGGTTAAAGTTGGATTATTCAATTTAAATTTTTGAAGGGGTACTCAATACATCATTAAGCGGTATAAATTTTAATATAAAAGGCATACTTAATTATGTGAAATAATTTCTCTTAAAAACAAAATAGTATATGAAATGATTAGGTAACAAAATATTATCTTTTGTTATTAAATTAATGAGATACAACTATTTTATTAATTTAATAAGATGAGTAATATGTCTCAAATTATACTCTAACAAATTTTTTATTCATATATAATATAGAATATAGATTAGATTATTATAATCTGTTTAATTGATATTAACTATTTTAATCAATCTACTTCAAGTATTGCATACTTAAATTCTTACTCTCTCGATAATTCAAAGGTAATAACTCATAATTTCAGTATATAATAAAAAATAAATTTACATTGTCATTTAAAAAATAATATCTTTTATAATTTTTTATTTACAAGGACAATTATCTTATATTAATTCAATTTTTACAAAAAAAGGTACAACTATTAGGGCAGTCACCACATGCATCTAAGCCCAACTAACATAAACATCATAATTATTTAGGACAGAAAAAAGGCATACAAAAATAATAAAGTTCCATACTTTTATTACTAAACATAGGGGAAAAATAATTACCATCATTATTTAACTTAATAACTCAATTAGATGGCATAAATCTTTTAAAAAGGTTAAAAAGATGATTATTAAATTGATAAGCTAGCATATATATATATATATATATATATATATATATATATTAGTATATAATAATCACATTCATTTACAAAAATCCCTCCTATTAAATGCAAATTGGGGATAATATAGACCATTAAACTTAATCTCAAAGTATTTCATTAATAATGTTTCCTTTTTTAAACTATAACTAGGTCGATGTCCCGTGGTTATGTTATTAAGATTTAATATATTAATATTAAATATATATTATTAATTAACTTAATTAATGATTTAATTAGTTAAGATTTTAAAATAAATTTAGATAGTATTTAAAGAATCACTTTCAATATATTAATATTAAATATATATATATATAATATTCAAAAAATCACATATTTTAATGTATTAATATTAAATATATATATTATTAATTAATTAAGATTTTAAATGAATTTAAATATAATTTTTTCTTTAAAAAAATCATCTAGCCACGTATCACCTTATAATACTTTCACGTATCGTAATAATATGTTTCATCTTTGACTTTTATATATATATAATTTACTACAAAAATAAAATAGACAAAAAGCACTAATATGCAAAAAGTACTTAAACTTATTAGCCTAATAAAGTGATTTAATAGTTAAACTATTTTCTAAAATAGAAAAAGAAAAAAATCACCACACATATTTTTTAACCTCTTATATATTATGTAATAATATAATATTATATTAAAATTTTTAATTAAATATAATATATATCTTATCATGTAAAGATTTTAAATTTAAATTTTATTCATTTCTTATGATATAGTATTAAAAATAAAAAATATATCACTAACCAAATATTTTCTCGATAAATAATAAAAAAAATACTTATCAATTTGATGAAAAAGGACAATCCTACTTCTGACGTCCCACGCTCCTACTAGCAACAAATCAGCCCAAGCCTTTGAAGCCGAACCATCACCACACAGCTTGTAAACCACTAAGAATCCCGCGCTGTCGTGTCCTTTCATGTCATTTTCACCCAACGGAACCATCATTAAACTACACACTCAGAGCAGCGTAGCTCAAAATTCATTGGTTTTTTTGACTTTTTACATTCATTGTCCAATCAGTCATGCCCACGTACGTTGTTGGGTTTTCTCCTTTGAGTGGTTGTAGTAAGTGAGAGCGCGTGCTGGTTTTTTCCTACCCGGAGAGTTGTAGACGCACATGTTCAAGAGGCGCTCACACCCACTTTGCTGTGAACAGGCTGTACTCTTACTGGCTGTTGCCGGTTGCTATTCTCCGACGTCATTTACGTGGCTGTCGGTGGACTCCATCCAACTGCTCATCATCTCTTTCCTTGCGTCGGTCGCTCCTATTTTATTTATTATTTAGTTTAATTTCACCACAATTCAATTCCTTTTTATTTTTTTTATAATTCAATTCACAAAAAATTCACAAAACAGATATAACTACTACTTAAAAGAGTACACATGACTTATATTTTAAAAAATGTTTAAATCTGAAATATTAATATAAAAATTCTAACACTAATTATTTCGATAAATTTAAAAATTTTTAATAATAAATAAAATCAAATTATATTAAAATAAATATATAAGACGATAAAATTATTAATATTATAATTTAACGATCAAATATCTCTTAAAAATTAAATTTTAATGCAACCGATCTCGAGAGATGAAAGAAATAAAATGGCAAGATGTGTTTTTTTGGGCAAGGCTTGATTATTATACATAATATGTAATTTGATTAAATCAACTACCTTCAGTCAAATTATTTTACAAGTTACACATGCAGTTGAATAAAATAAGATAGTGGTTAAGAACAAACAATTTGAGATATCTGATATAAAAGATTAAAAAAAAAAGATAAAAAAAACATAAGATTAAACTCAAAACTTTTTAACTTTAATTTTGATGCTGTGATTCGTTATTTTATCATTGGATAGGGGGTAAGCTCAATTGGAAAAATCTTTGTGATAGCCACACTGGTGGGGGAAGAGGGAAGATTAGGACTAACTAAAATCATGTAGACAGATGGGACATCAAATCAAATCAATTACACACAACAAATTATTGACCGCTGCAGATTCAAAACCAAACTCTTCTACCAAATACTGTACAGTACCAACACTGCTGATGTTGGAAACAGATCAAATATTTGACTCAGTTAAACTGCAGAAGAAATGTTGGACATTCCCCAGCAAATTTCAACACATTCTTGATGAGGACTTTGAGACTAGAGAAGGACATGAAAATTCTTCATCCACAGAGATTTTAAGTATAGGAGTGATTCTTAAGTAAATAATGCTTAGATCTGATCTGAAATACATGGACAATCATTCCCTAGTTTTGGAAGCTGCTGCAGTTTAATAATGACGAATTGTGCAGCTTAAGTGAATGTCTGGCAGGGCCACATTCTGCCCTTTTCTTATCATTTCACTTTTTCTGGTTAAATTCTTCAATAACTTAACTCCAAGCTCTCTGGTTAAATTTTTCAATAACTAAAAATCAACATTAAACTCCAAGCTCTCTGGAGTTCATGGATATTCCCCCTCCCCTCACCGTGAGGCCCAAAACTATTTGTTGCAGCAGAGCAAAGAGGTAGGCGAACCTTCTAGCACTGTTCCATTGATTGCTGGACTGCTAACAAGAGGGCACTTTATGGCAAGAAGTTTGGAATAACATTCTCTGCTAGAAATTTTGATGAGTCAGTTGTATAACCATTCTTGAGGCATTTCAGAAGCATCCATGTGTTGTAGATGCCCAAAATGATGAAAGCCACTTTAGATGGCTTCCATCACAAAATTGCAGCTCTAAATCCACTTATAAAGAACCACCATTCTATGAGTCCACCCTGAAATATGCTTCATTAATACTCCAACTACTTTTGGCAAAGAGGACCAAAAGTAAGTGCCTAATTCTAGGTGTCAATGAAGAAACCCAACAACCAAACCAAGAAGATTCCTCCGAAAGGAGCAATATGATGTACCCTTGAGCTCTAACAGTTGAAATGAAAGAAACAAAAAATGAAGATGAGAGCAAATGGTAAAGGAAGGCCAAAGATGATGGCACTTGCTAGCAGCTTCGGCTTCCATCCCCTACTGCAATGTGCCTTGGAGTAAGGCTGAATAAGGAACTAAGATCAGCAATTCAACACTTCGTTAGGACAGGTTTCCGCTGTACTGAATGCGGTAAGAAATGGGGCTGTAAATCAGTTAAAGTTGAATGCTATCCTTTTAACATTTGCATGAGAATACATATAGCCATTGTCCATTGAACTCAGCATCTTCACATCCACCTCGCAACATTCTAGTGTTTCTTGTGTCACATACTATGGCCATGGTAAGTTTAGTTTGCGCAACCATATGTATAATCTAAATTAATACACAATCTACATGGAGGACAAACATGGATATAACACTCTACACCCTGGGATTAAGCTAGCTAATACTCTCATAGATAGGCATGCTGATATGAGGCGGAGCAACCTAAAAATCATCAAATGTTGTCCTACTTCCTCGCTTCCTGTGCACCCGCCGTTGTGTTCTTCAATATCTGCACAAGTAATTAGCAAGTTATTGACAGCCTTGAATTATTATCACAAATTATCTTGAGTTCGTTAGTACAGCTGCTCCATGGGCAGAGTTCTGCTCAACAAAAAGATAGCGGCAACTACACAGACTAGACTCTCAAGAGCTAATGCTCTCCTCATTAGGTTGACGCAAATTCCATGTGCTTAAATGCAAATGAAAACTAAAGGGACCGCCTGTAGTAAACTTCCCCCTAAATACCTGTCATAGGAATCAAATACTCATAATATACTAAAGCAAAGGACAAAGTAAACCACTTTACTCAACACAGATTTAGATTGTTAGCCTTGTTAGTGAGAAAAAAACCCCACCAAAGTCCACTGTAAAAAGTTAATACTTTCTGGAAAAAAAGAGAAAGCCAAGAAATAGCCAAAAAAAGGAAAGGACCATTGCTACTGCGATGCAGGCCCTGTAACGAGACTCATGGCCCCCCACACTTCAGAGCCATAATTCATAAACCTCACATGTCATGTCATAGTACAAAAACAGACACCAAGAAAATACCCTCTAAAAAGTTATCCATAAATGTCAAAAGTTGGCAACTTCCTAGGGTTTTCACATGCTTTTAATGTTCCATTTAAAGGTTTCAAACTGAAAGAATTACAAATTATTGATGTAGGCAGAGTAGAAAAACATATAAGAAAATGAACCACAAAGATACTACATTAGCTATTGCTTTTAGCTTTGTGCTTATTCATTACTCCCAGATATTTTACTAGTTTTAGTTTCATAACAATAAGCAGTTATAATCTTTCCATTATAAAATGAAAAATGTACTGAAGTTCTCCCAATGGTTAACTTCGCACAATGCATGTTACGATGCAAAGAAGCATTGAGACAACATCTAAGAAAATGCACCTTTCTTGTTCTAATTTTTCTGCAATGGCAACATTCTTGTTCATCAATTCAATAAAAATGCAGCTTTCTAGGCTACTCAAACCCATAATTCTCTCAGATTCAGGGGTGGTGACTAATTACAAGAGCATGAAGAGAGACTTATTGATTCCAAAAGGAACAAGCAATATACATTTATGACTGTGATATGTAATAAGTTTTCACTAATGCACAGGGCAATGCTACTTTCTGTTATAGAGGTGGAATCAATTATAGTTCAGAGTGACAAGAAGCTGCTGCTACACTACAGGCCTGTTCTCTTTCCATTGTAGTATTTTCAAAGTTGCTAGAAATAAATAAGTGCTGAAAAACCTCCAAGAGGTCCAATTAACAGCTTTGCTAAGCAAAATCTTTTGCTAATAAGCCATTTCCATATAAGTTAAATATCAGAAGAGACAAGGCAGATACTCAACACCTCACAGCAGCAGAGGCGCTAAAAAATTGATTGCTTATCATAACCCAAGGGAAAAAAAAGAAAAAGAAAAAGCCCTAGGTATGTCACATGAGTAATCTCCCTCACATCGAATGATACTCCCATTGTTGGAAAGTAGACAACATTTCAGCAATCTAAATCAACATTAAAGAGGTCATAAAAGATAAAATCAAGCATGCCGAGAATGCAGTAAACATCTCACAGGAACTCCATAGCAAGAAAGGTAAAATTGAGCATGATAAGGATAGATTAAATACGAATAAAGAGTAGATTCAATTCAAGTTACTGGATGACAGTAAATTGAGTCAATAAAGTTTTAGTATGAGAAGCACAGAAGGTGAAACGCTTGAGAAACTCGCCAGAAACCGAATATTACTAAAAATAGACTGGAAGTGTCAAGTGGCCCGAAAGTTAAAATTAAATACAAGAAATAAATAAAAGTGCAAGTTGTGACATACATGTCTAAGCATCTGGTTCTCATTTTGCAACGTGGACAGCCTCTCTTCAAGCTCAGCATTCTTTGTCTCCAACTCTTTCACTCTAGCTTCCAGGTCAATTAAGTATGCCTTCTTCCTTTCCCTTGCCTGCTGGGCCGAAACTCTATTCCTCAGCAACCTTTTCCAACCCCACACAAATTATATTATTACCAAAATGCCTCTGATTAAAAGAGAGAGAGAGAGAGAAAAAAAAAAAAAAAAAACCAAGCCCATCAAGGCTAATGATATTTACAAAACTAGAAGATTGCAAGTCTCAATCATACATTGTCATCCATGATTGCCCCACTCAATCATGGTTGACATAGGAAGATTTAGTTTGGGAAGGCTGTAAAGTTAAACCTGACCAGACTTACTTACCTCTTTAACCTCTTGTTCTCTTTATCAGCAGGGCTTCTACCTCTCTTTCTGGGACCGGTGGCAGACGGCTGCACTGGTCCCGCGACTGAGCCGCCATCCCGGCCAGAAGCTGATGCACCAGCTGCTTCTCCGCCGATCTCAGGAACTCGTCTAATCTCATCATCACTCTCCATACCTTTAAAAAATATAAAAAAAAAGCAAAATACATCAAACTAAAGTAATCAATCAAAGTCAAGATCTTTCTCCGTCCCAAGAAAATGATCAAAATTCAGATGAAAAAGAAAATATTCCTACATTTTCCAAAACTCTCCGGGAAAATAGAAAATTCTTCAAATTCCCAAAATTATGTAGAAAGTCCATGCACATTCATGAAACAAGCAAATGTATTCGTGATTATGTTAATGTGAACTGAAATCCCTTTCCTTTCCCTAACACAAGAGTCTCCACACAGAACAATTGCCGGAAAATCCCAGGGAGAAACAAAATATTCAGAGACAACCGCTGAAATATTGTACTAAATCATGTTCCACCATAAAGATTCTGTCTGATAATCACAAAGACGTAAACTTTCCACACCCAAAAAAGGAAAAATTAAATTGGCCCAGAAAGAGAGCAAAGTTAGAAAAAGGAAAAACCCCAAAAATGAAACCTTCTTTGACTTCAACGTGGAGGGCAGAGCTAGAGGATCTTTCACTACTGGAAAGTATAGAGCTAGCTGCAATGGAGCTAGTAGCTTGTTCTTGCATTTCCCTTCACACAGAAACACAAACAAACACCAGCAGGGGGAAGAAATTGACAGAGAGAGTAAAGAAGAGAAAGAGAGAGAAAGAAAGAACGCACAGACGAAGAAGGGGAAATTTGTTTGTCAGAGGGAGGAAAAAGAGCGGGACGTTAACGCTTCAGCCTTCAGCGGAGAAACAGAGACAAGAGAGAGGAGAGAGGATGGAGGTGCTGAAGCTTAGCCGTTGGATAGTTTTCAATCTCACGGTCAACAAGTGGTGATCGTGGAACTATTAGGAGCCATAACGTGTTGGTGTAATCAAAGGTCTATGATGAGACGCGTGGACGTCTGAAAAACCTTTGGATTAGGATACATTGGAGGGTTAGGAGGAAACATTGAATTGGGACCGAGGCAAGACATGTGCCACAGTTAGGCTACCAGAGGAAAAGTGCCAAATTGCCCATGGCCCCTCACTCTCAGTGCCAAGTAATGTAATTACAAATTTGTCCTTGTTATAAGATTAGATTATTTTCCTTTCAAATTATTAGTGTAAATTGATAAGAATTTATTTAAGATTAATTTATTTGAATATAATAAAAAATTATTAAATATATATAATTAATATGATGTGTAAATAAGATTAAATAGAGTGAATATGATATATTATTCATATATAACATTTATCGAAAAATTATTATTATTTTAAATTAAAATAAAATTTAGATTAGAAAGAAATTGTATCTAATTACACCATTATTTATTTTTATTTTTATTTAAAATATTAATCAATTAAAGTATATTTTTATTACACAAAAAAATTTAAGTTGACTTCATACATTTTTTTGGCTAATATATCTAGAAACAAAAATACATATATTAGATTTTAACCACCCATACTGTAAATAACAATAATGAAATTAAAATTCCTCGGATGTTTGGGTATAACAACAGTTTAATTTCCTCTTAGAAATCCATACATTCAAACGAATATCTAATAGCTTTTTATAAAAGAACATGATGATGCATATATTTTGATTTTGAAATTTCTCTTCATCGATTTTGCTAAAATATATATATATTTTTTTTATTTCAAATGTTTTAATATATTATTAAAAATAATATATGTATTTACGAAATTAATAGATACTAAATATATTTTTATTTAATATTAAATATTATTAAAAATATATAATAATTATAGTAAAGATGTACTAAAGAATTTGAAGCAGACACTTTGCAACTTGCTACATAAGAAGTGTGCGGTTGTTTGCTTTGACAATCCATTGGTGTTGCCAAGATTCTTTTGCACAATATCACAATTATTACAAAGATGCAAATTTGTCACGAAGAGTGCATAAATATCTTTGATAAAGTTATCATTAGTATTTAGATTGGATTTCAAAATGAGGAGGAAAAAATTGTAGAAATTTTTTTATTCTATAAAAAGATTAATTCAAATTATTTACCACTTTAAAAAATATTACTTACTTACAAAACACTATTATTATTTTTCTTTTATTTTTATGTTTTTAAATAATTTAAAATTTTTCTCACTTCAAAAAATTTTATCCCAAAAAATGCGATCCAAAATTATCACGAGAATGTAACTTTCCTTTTCTTCCAACTCTGTCAATCTAAACACAATCAGAAATTAGAGACTATCAAAAGGGGGGAGTATGGAATTCGAAGCTTTTGGTCTAATAAAATATGTTTTATTATCTAAATAACTGTTTTGACCAGACAAAATGTAAAATTACGATGACAGTTAAAAAAATCATTATGAAGATTCTTTTGCAAAAATAAATAAATAAATCTTCATTGTTGACTACTATGAATGAGCATCCCCGTATATCTTACCATGAATATGTAAATCGGAAGACAATCTTAAACATGTACAGGAAAAGGATATAAAAATATGAAGGAAGCAAAGGAGCGGATAAAATATTCGATTATTCATTAGGAAGTAATTTCTATGAATTTTTAAACATGTTTTCCTGCATATATATATATATATATATATATATATATATATATATATATATATATATATATAGCCTTCCTTCTTTTGGGCTGACTATTTAGGAGACTGTTACAAACAAATATTAATAATAAAATGAATTAAAAGTAAAAAAAATTAACTAATACGCAAGATTTATATAATCAATGTTATTTATGTCTACCGGTAAAGAAATAGATTTCTTATATCTTTATAGAGAAAATAGGATTATTATTACTGCTAGTCTCCCTCCCCCCCTCCAAATAGGTCAATTTTGGGCTCCATGCCCAAGCCCTCCATTACCACCACACATATAAAAATATTTTCTTTTTTGATCGTAAAATCTAAAATTTTGTTACGAGTCGTCAATTTAAATCACCACAATAGTTTAAACCAATCAATAATTCTCTACCTTGATTTGAATTTTTCAAGTTATTAGAAAAACAAAAATACCTTCCTGTCATTCGTGCCCCAACAGGCCTTATGCTATGATAATATACACTAAGTCCAAGTTATGCTTAAACTTATATGCATACAATGATTTTGTTACCATATCTGACAAATTATCAGTTGTGGCCATCTTCTCTATAGAAAACAACTTTTCTTTTATAACATTTCGAATGAAGTTCAACCTCACGTCACTATGTTTTGATAATGTATGATAAATTGAATTTTTAACCAAGTCCAATACACTTTGACTATCACAAAAAATAATAAATCTATGAATATCCAAACCCCAGTTATCAATAAAACTATACAACCACATACCTTCCTTAACCCCTTTTCTTACTGACATGTACTCTACTTATGTTATAGACAAAATAACTATAGATTGAAGTGTTGCTTTTCAACTAATAGCACATCCATAAAAGGGTAAAAATAAAACATGTCAATGAGAATCATAATTAGAATCTGCACAATCTACAAGTCCACTAGTAGAATTATTAGTACCATAAACCAAACAAATATCAATAATACCTAAGTATCACATGATCTATTTAACTGTTTTCCAATGAGTTTTACCTGGATTACTCGTAAATCTACTTACCACACCCACAACATCAGCCAAATTTGACTTAATACATATTATAGCATACATTAAGTTTCCAACAATACTAGAGTAAGAAACTTTCCTCATGTTATCCCTATTTTCATTTGTATTATGTAGTGCAATAACATCAAATTTAGGGTGTGCAACCAAAAGAGTCCTAACTAGTTTATAATGTTCCTTTTGAAAGGATTGCAATAAATTTTCAATGTATTTCTTCTAAGATACATATAGTAATCCTGTCATCATATCTCTCTAAATTTCCATGCCCAAAATCTTCTTGGCTGCATTCAAATTTTTCATCTCAAGCTCAGTGCTTAACAAAGTCTTCAAACTGTTAATTTCAACCTTATTCTTAGTTGTGCATTCAAATTCTTCATCTCAAGCTCAATGCTTAACAAAGTCTTCAAACTGTTAATTTCAACCTTATTCTTAGTTGTAATCAATATGTCATTCACATATAGCAACATATATATAAATAAACCATTTGATAACTTTTTAGAGTACACACATCTATCAAAAGGATTCCGTACAAACTCATAAAAAATCATAAATGCATTAAATCTTTTGTACCACTGCCTGTGAGAGTATTTCAACCCATATAAAGATTTTTTTTTTCAGAAAAAACACACATATTCTTCCTTTTCAGATCAAGATTCCCTTTGGCTGTTACATATACATATGTTCCTCTAAATTTCTATTTAAGAATGCAGTTTTCACATCAAGTTGCTCTAACTCAAGATCCACCATACTTACCATGACTAGAAAAACATGAATGGTCTTATGTTTCATAATTGGTGAGAATACTTCATAATAGTCTATTCACTCCTTTGGTGAAAACCTCTTTTCTTGAACCTAGCAGTTCAACTCATAAATGCCTTTTTCTTCGTGAAAACCCATTTATATCCTACTAGTTTTACTTCCCTTGGTAATAGTACTAGGTCATATGTTTTATTATTTTGTAAGTTTAGCATTCAATTGCATGTGTCGAGCATACTACAGAAGTGTTTGGTGTATGTGTTCTGCAACTTCATTTTGTTGTGGTGTATGTCATACAGTGTGGTATCTCACTATACCTTCTTTCTTAAAGAACTCATCAAACGGTGCATTACAAAATTTTAACTCATTATCTATTTTGAGAGTCTAGACTTGTTTTTTAGCCTATTTTTTAATAGTAGTCTTCCATTCCTTTACCCGCCTAAGCACTTCATTTTTCGATTTCAAAAAATATACTCAAACTTTTCTAGAGTAGCCATCAGTAAAAGTAACAAAATACCTACATCTGTTATGACACCTAACCGGAAAAAGTATAACACCTTATATTTTCAATGGTAGTGGGCCTTGTCTTAGTGAGATGTCATCCCATCTAAACTCGTAGACAAGGGTACTTTATAACGTATTAATAAACTTAACAAAATGAAATTATTCTAAAATCTTAAATGAATATGCTATTCATTGATCATAACTTTGAAAGTACAATTCAAGTATGTACAATATCTTCAACGTCACGCTTCTACTGCGCACTCTGACCACCAGTTTATGCATTAGAGTCTAAAAACACGTAGAAAAAAGTGTGAGTACAAAAACACTTAGTGAATCCCGTGTGTGTTCGTGATTTTCAGATAAAATAGTTTCACGATATTTTTCAACAAGACAACTAGTAAACAACATATGAGATCTCATAATTGACACATAAAAAATATGTTTTTCACATGAAGATTAGTAGTTCCACTATCTTTCAATTTCACATTGATCTCTTCCGGAAGGAATATTAGTCCAACCGTTAACATTAATAACATAGGAACATTTGTCCTATGAACATTATACAACCTAGGTTGGTATACTTGCGTTGCACGGGATAGTTTCAGTAATGTTCTCAATTTTCTTATATTTAAAAATAATTCAGATAAGGAGGTAACTCTAATATTTAAAAAAATAAAAAATTCATACAACTTTGAATTATTATATGAAACGCTACAAAAAAGAATGCAAACGTTTCTCCATTTTTCCTCAAAATGCAAAAAAGTGAAAAGCTTTTACAACTGAATAGAAAGTCTGTCAATTGATCACCTCATCTACATCAACAATACCTTACCTTACAGGAGGAACCAATGCCTCGAGACAATGAATAGTCCATCTCATTTTCGGGTTCCTGGAAATAATCAACAGAATCGTCGTCGTCGTCGTCGTACACTCTATTGTAGTATTCATCATCGTTGCTTCTGTCGAAACAATGCTCCATTCCACTCTATAACATGTAGAAAATTGTTGGTTTATCAGTGATCAAAATTCTTAAACGATGAATTCTCAGTTCAAGCAACTCCTTTCACAATGTAAAAGTTCGAAAAACAAAAAACACAACCCAGGCGCAAAGGGTTTCTTTTGATTAAGGGTAGCTTTCTTGGCTGCTTTGGCCTTCTTCTAATGGAAACACGAAATTGGGAAAGTAGAATGGGGTTTAGATGAATGTTTGTAGGTTGTGGTGTGTGTAGTCTTTGTAGGGAACTATTTAATATGTGATTGAAGATGAAGGGTCCAATAAATTTTCGTCTGTTCAAATGTATTGAACATAATGCAAAGAATAATGAACCTTCGTCTGATCAGTTATATTATTTAATAGAGAGTGAGTTTGAAGAGGTTTGAAGTGATTAGGAGTATAGATTAATTGAAGATATTTGAAGAGATTAGATGCTTCATGGTTTTAGGAGTTTGATAAAGTTTCAAAGTATCAGCTTATATATATATATATATATATATATAAAAGAGATTTCACAATGAGAATGAATCCAATAGTACTTACAATATCCATGCTGATAAAATGCTCATTTTCATATATTTCAGAAAATCACTTGTCAAAATGGTAACTATAAAATAAATGGAAATCATCTCACATTTGTTAATTCTTCAAACAATCAATCCTTTAAAGTTCTAATCTCTTTCTCTCTTGTTCTCGCTCACTCTATCTCTTCCTTTCCCTTTGTTTCGGTCTCCTCCCTCTTGCTTCCTTCCCAGTTTTCCTTTCTTTCTCTCTTTCCTTTCTTCTTTCTTTCTTCTTTTCTTTCCCTTTTTCTTCTCAATTTCGTGCCTCCTAATCTCTTATATTTATAGTGGGCCTAAGAAGCTTATATTGCAAGCTTAATGTAGAAAGTAAAGGTGGCAACCTTCTAGAACATATTAGAACTCCTTAGAAGATAATGGAAAATGGTTTAAGGTTATGGAAGCTTTTAGAAAATGATAACTCATCCTAATGTAGAATTCTTTAGAAGCTTATGGAGGCTTTTAGAAAATTAAAGAAGCTTATGGAAGTTTTTAGAACATTATAGAGATTTTTAGAATATAATAGATATTTATGGAAATAAATAGAATATTAATAAAATAAATATAATAATCTTTAGATAATTCTACTTTATTAAAAGTTATGGGTCACATGTACACCTCAACTAACTTTATTAAAGGTATGGTCTCCATATAATTAATGAAAAGATTAGGTAGTCAAATTAGGTTTTGCTTCCTAATAATAATAATAATAATATATATATATATATATATATATATATATATATATATAATGATGATAGTAATAAAAAAGTGTTGATAAGTTAGTAATAAAATATTCTTGTTAAATATAATATATATATATATATATATATATATATATTGTTATAAAATTAGGGTAGTGTTAGAATAAAATCTACACACTACACACTAAGAAAATTCTAACTATTCTTTGCACAAGAATTTCTCTTCAAACTTCTCTCTTTCTTTCTCTCACAATTCTTTCTCTAATCTTTCTTTCACTAATCTTTCTTTCACAAAATGATGGTGTATTACAAGTTTAGAGAATAACTCTATTTATAGAGCTCTAATTAGTAGAATACATCATGGCATACATCATCTTCAACTAATCTCAATTAATGGTGTCTCCACTAAATGGTGGACATCTATAAAAATCTTCTAATAATTCACATAAATCCATAATTAGTGGAGCCTCCACTAATTAATGGAGATTCCAATAATTCATAACACTTCCCCTTGGATGTCCATCTATACATAAAGAATATGCCTCGTTAAAACCTTACTAGATAAAAACCCAGTGAGAAAAAAAATCTAGTGAAGGAAAAAGAGTACACTATTCTATATGTCTGTTTATTACTCCCCCTGATGAGATGATTCCTTTAAATCTTTAAACCGATACATACCGATTTTATATCTCAACTTCTCAAATATTGCAGTCGGTAAAATCTTCGTGAAAATATCTGCGAGGTTATCACATGACCGAATTTGTAGCACATCAATTTCACATTTCTTCTGGAGTTCATGAGTAAAGAAGAATTTTAATGAAATATGTTTTGTCCGATCTCCTTTAATATATCCTCCTCGTAATTGAGCTATGCAAGCTGCATTGTCTTCATAAAGAGGAGTTGGAATATCTTTGATTGATCGCGCTTTATATCGAACGATTTCACTCTTTTCATTACGCTTTCGCACAAATATCCATTTGTAGCCAACAGGTTTTACACCTGCTGGTATTCGGACTGCAGATCCAAAGACTTCACGTTTTGTCAGTGCATTTAACTCCGATTGAATCGCATCTTTCCATTGCAGCCAATATTTTCTATGCCGACATTCATCAACTGATATTGGTTCAAGATCATCATTATCCTGTGTAACATCAAGAGATATATTGTATGCAAATATATTATCAATAACAGTTTCTATCCGATTCCAACTTCTACCGAAGTGGTATAATTGATAGAAATTTCAGTGTTACTTTCATCAACTTCTCGGTTCTTTGTCATCAGTTCTCTCTTGGTCTTTATCATTCTTTTCTTCAATATGATCTTCTGGATCAGTTAATCCTCTTTTCTTTCGAGGATTTTTATCTGGCGTGTTTTTGACTCAGCAGCTATAGGTATAATATTTTGTTCTGCTGGAACTTCAATTCGAATAGGAGCATTTATAGCTGGAATATGCGATTTTGTAATTCTTCCGGAGTCAACAAAAGCTGTCCGGCATTTGATTTGCAATGCTTTGCAAATGAATTATCTTTTGAACTTCAAGTTCACATGCGCTTGTGCGCGGATCAAGATAATTTAATGATGTTGTCCAAGCAAGATCCTTTTTATGCTCGTTTTGGTTCTCCCCATAATTTAGGGAATAATGATTCATCAAAATGACAATCAGCAAATCTTGCCGTGAATACATCTCCCGTCGTGGGTTCAACATACCCGATAATAGAGGGAGAATCATATCCAACGTATATCCCCTTTCTTCTTTGAGGACCCATCTTTGTACGTTGGTTTGATGCAATTGGAATATATACAAGACACCCAAAAATTCTTAAATGAGCTATATTTGGCTCTGAACCAAAAGCCAATTGTAAGGGAGAAAATTTGTGATAACTTGTTGGCCTTAGGCGTACAAGTGCTCGCAAAGATGCAAAATAGCATGTCCCCAAGCAGCTTGTCGGGAGATTTGTTCTCATTAATAACGGTCTAGCAATTAATTGTAACCGTTTAATGAATGATTCAACTAGACCATTCCGAGTATGAACATGAGCTACCGGATGTTCAATAGTAATGCCAATTGACATGCAATAAGCATCAAAAGCTTGGGAGGAATATTCTCCAAACATTATCTAGACGGATCCTTTTGATCGGATAATCTGGAAATTGCGCTCTTAAGCGAATTATTTGGGCAAGCAATCTCGCGAACGCCAAGTTGCGAGTTGATAATAAACTAACATGCGACCATCGGGTCGATGCATCAATTAAAATCATAAAGTATCTCGAATTGCCCACATGGTGGATTAATTGGTCCACATATATCACCATGAATTCTTTCTAAAAATACTAGAGACTCAAACTCCACTTTTGTTGGAGATGGTTTAATAATCAATTTCCCTTGAGAACATGCAAGCACATGAAAATTTATCGTATGTCAAAATCCTTTGACTTTTCAAAGGATGACCATGTGTATTTTCAATTATTCTTCGCATCATAATAGCTCCTGGATGACCCAAACGGTCATGCCAAATGATAAATGTAACAGGATCAGCAAATTTCTGATTTATCGAATGATGCATTTCAATTGCATGGATTTTTGTGCTATATAGGCCGTAAGAAAGAGATGGTAGCTTTTCTAATAAAGATTTCTTACCCGACATTATTTGAGTAATACAGTAGATACTCAAAACTATTTTCTTCCATTGTTTCAATGTGATATCCATTTCGGCGAATATCTTTAAAGCTTAATAAATTTCTTCGAGATTTTGAAGAAAATAACGCTTTAGGAATAACAACATTTGTTCCTCCGGTAATACAATATTAGCTCTTCCAAAGCCTTCAATCAACTTTACACTACCACCTATAGTATTAACATTTGTTTCTCCCATCTCGCAGTAAGAGAAATATTTTTTATCTTTCAATATGGTGTGTGTTGTACCACTATCAATTAGGCATATATCTTCAATGCCATTTGTGTATCCCAGTAGTGTGAATAATAGCCATCTGGGCATAACAAAACATTTATAAATGTAAATACTCAAACAATAAAAACCTTAAACGATAAGTACTATTACAATGCCAAAAATATAAAATATAAAAGAAATATATTAAAAGTAAACTTTTAATTATTTTGAACACTTCCATCACCAATCAAATGCTCAATTACAAAAGAGCAACTATAAGCATGTATCCTCAAGTTCATATGAACACTAGTGATATGAATAAAAGATGTGATGCTTATTATTAATAGAAATATCTTTTTCCCTTATTATCTTTTCTGTTCCACTTCAGTGGCCGTATTTCTCTCGTGATAAGGGAAATATCGAGTGTGTCCATGACCATAACCACGGCCACCGCCACAACTACGACTATAACGATGGCTTCGCTGGAGCCAACAAGCATTCACTTCGGGAGTGCCGTTGAGCCGCTTCATCCGGCTTCATGATTTCTCAATAATAACTCATGTTAAAGTCGTCAATTTTGGATACCCTTTTTCTCGATATTGTTACTGTAGAACATGAAAATTGGAGAATGTCTTCTCCAATATAACTTCATCAGTAACTTTTTCTCCGTAAAATTTTTAACTAAGATGTAGTTTTATACATCACGGAGTTCACGATTTTACAATCTTGCAACTTCAGGTGCAACCATTCATACCGTGCAGTGGGTAGTACGACCATCTTCAGGTGATCAAATCTTTCTTTTTATCCACATGACATATGGATCTCATTTTTTTTTAGCATTTAGATGCATTTCTGTATGACATATAATTTTTTTTTCAGAAATATCAAGGGCTACAAATTCGAATTTACCGAGATCAATAAATGCGTACCTGTCTTCTGACTTTAATAACGGCAGAGACTCGTGCTGATAACGTGTTATAAAATTAGGGTAATGTTAGAATAAAATCTACACACTACACACTAAGAAAATTCTAACTATTCTTTGCACAAGAATTTCTCTTCAAACTTCTCTCTTTCTTTCTCTCACAATTCTTTCTCTAATCTTTTTTTCACTAATCTTTCTTTCACAAAATGATGGTGTATTACAAGTTTAAAGAATAGCTCTATTTATAGAGTTCTAATTAGTGGAATACATCATGGCATACATCATCTTCAACTAATCTCAATTAATGGTGTCTCCACTAAATGGTGGACATCTATAAAAATCTTCTAATAATTCACATAAATCCATAATTAGTGGAGCCTCACTAATTAATGGAGATTCCAATAATTCATAACATATATATATTTCTTATAAAATATAATATCTCTTTTATCAAATAAAATATAATATAATATTTCTCATAAAATATGAATTTCATAAATAATAATTTTGCTTGAAAATAAAAGAAAATAACTTTATAAAATTCATAAAAATGCTCATATGATATTCAAGAATTCACAAAGATAATAAAAATTTCATATTTTTAGGACAGCTCAAGGGGAGATGTTACAAAAGACCCTACAAATCCGCATGAATATACTCAAAGATACTCATAGAAGTGTGCTTGCCACACTTGAACTTAACCCTGCGCTGCTTACTCATAATACAAGTCTCCCAAATTTTTAGTTTTTCTGTTTCTGCCCCATCTAACAATCATTGTTCACTCAATATTGCAAGCCTCTTCTTACTCATATGACCCAATATGCAATGCCATAACTATGTACAATTATCATATTGATCTAAAGAACGAAAGACTATTTCCATCATTGAATTTCTCATTAAGGTGTAAATTCGATGCTGCAATTTACCCTTCATCATTATTAGTGCACCTTTTGAAACTTTGATTTGCCCATCTCCACTAGAATAGTAATATAATTGTTTATTAAGTACACCCAAAGAAATAAAAAATTTTCATAAGTCAAGAACATATCAAGTATCAAACGTTCTTACCATCTCATTATACTTCTTAATCTACATAAAACTACTACCCTTAACATTAAATTCCTTATCATTATCTAATTTCACAATATCGTTCCATTCCTTAAAAAAAGTAAACAGATTTTTCGAAAATGTCATTCTATAAGATGCATCAGTATCCATGACTCAAATATTTGCAGAACTTGAAGTATTACCGGTCAAAACACCATTATTTTTTCCTTCACCAAAACTATCATGAAATACAACTGCACTAGCATTACTCTTGGATTCATTCTTTTCATATCCTTTTTTTATAGCGGACAATTTTTCTGATGTGTCCCTTTTTTTTAATAGAAAAAACTCCAAAGTTTGGTAGTCCTCGATTTGAAACGTGACTTATTCCTACCTCCACCATTTCTTTCCTTGTTCCTCTCTGATCTGTCTTCATTAGAATTAGAGACTTTTCTTTTCAATTATTTAAATCGCATAGCATCCTTCGCATCACTCACGGAAATACTATCTCTACCATACAATATTGTATCAACAAAATTCTCATATGAATTAAGCAAAGAACACAAAAGAATAATAATTTGATCCTCATAATCTATTATAATCCCAACAATTTATAAATCTAGGATTATTCGATAAAAATTATCAAAATGATCTTTTGCCTGCATATTTTTGACATTCGCAAAGTATACAAACGTTACTTTTGATATAACTAGTTTGTTAAGGATTTCTTTTGAAACTTGCTTTCCATCTTTTTCCATAACCTTGTAGTAGTCATTTCATGAATAATCTCTCTCAAAATTTCATCAAACAGATTCAATAGAATCATACCATGCGCCTTGGGCAAAATCTCTATTTTTTTCACCGCCTTCAATCCTTCTAGCAATTTTTTTCTCCTTCTAATGTTGTTGCACATTTGTTCTGCACCGGAAGAGTCCATATCTTCACCTTACATAAAATGAAATTGTTTGATCCTTCGAATTTATCAATATCAAATTTGTGAGACATCTTAATCAACAAACAAAAACCTAGATATCCAATTTTGAATAGAAAAATTTTAGGTATCCTCACTCTAATACTACTTATTATGAAAAAAATAACAATATTAAAAGGAATTAAAAGCAAGAAAAATTAAAAGACACACAGAATATATATAATTTGATAAATTTTTTTATCAATATAATTTCTTTCTAGAGAACTGTTATAGAGAAATTTATTATTACTAGTCCTCAAATTTTATATTTATAAAAAAAAATACAAGTTTCCATAAATTTCTTTTTTGGGTCATGCTCTCAAAATTCAATTCTAGTCTTTACAATCATTCAAGCCAACCAACAAAGGCAATGGCGGCTTTCTTCTTGAATACCACTGCCACCAAAAGGCTTCGAATGTAAACTGGAGAAGTTCCATTTGCAGGATCTCCATTGCTGTGATTGAGAGAGTGACAGTGCCTGAGTTCTCCATGATCTCAGGCATTGTTTGTTTCCATTTTCATTTGCTCTGCTTCTAACTGTTAACAGAGTTTGATCCCATACACAGCCAGAGGAACCTTGTCTCGTAAATGACTTCGAAGATCTCTGTAGAGTAGCCATTGCCAGTACCATCTCAAATGTCTGCCTTCCGCTTGCAGAGCTTGATACTCGCTGTCGCGATCCATTTGGCAAATGAAGAGAAGAAAAGTGGAAGAAGACACAGGAGAGAATCAGCTGATTAAGAAGTATTTTGCTACTGTTTTGTGCATGCAGGAATGCAAATTACATATATTTTTTACTCTGCTCAACAAAGATTTCTCATTTCTATAGTAAATTTCGATTGTCTTTCATATAAGATTCTTGCTGGACAGGTTAAAATCCATATAGATTCTTGAGGTAAAACAACTTGGCTAGGATAAAGATGGCCAAAATTTGACACGCTTGATCAATACTAGTATACTTTCACTTTGACTGCTTTCCCTTAAAGAAGAGAGGATGAGAAGACCTTGAATTCCAGTCTACTTGAATTCACCAAGCTTACCTGCTCAATCCAAACCAGGATTGGGGCCCCTATAACTGTTTGCAGGTTTAAAGCCTGGATCGGGGAGTATATTAGACGCACACATCTGAAAAAGGACCATATCTTAGCATCATCTAACACTTGATATAAAGCCAATCTCTATCAATAATCTACTTGTGCGAACTAGATCCCCTTTTCGCCTGTTACATTTCAAATTTCAAGGGTAAGACGTATTGATTGCAAAGGCGGTGCCTCTATACAATTCATAAACCTTGAAGGCAAACATTAAAGTAAAGCGTAATAGCCCCAGTAAGAGTCATTCCATCTTATTCCTGTTAAAGTTTCTCAAAGAAAATGAGCTTAAAGCTTCTTTTGGAGCTACCTAGAGTCCTAAAACGTTCAGTTTTGTGTACTATCTCATCAATCTTCTCAAGAAACAGAAAGCCTCTAGCTGGTCAAAGAGGATGACCAATAGGACACAGAAAGATCTGCATACCAGGATTAATCTTTAACACTACAGCCTGGCCCCGAGAATTATTATAAAGTAAAAGCAGGCACCCTACTCAAAAATATCATCATCTTCAAATCCCAAGATCTTCCCCAATTGCACCATCTAATATATTACGAAGCCTTTGGCGCCTTATCCGGCAAAACATTATCAGGAAGGATAAGCTCTGGCGGAGTTTCACGGACAACACCCAGCATTGAGTCATACTCTTCATCCTTACGAGCAAATTTCTTACGCAGCACCTTCTCAAATTCAATTTCATCAAAGCCTTTTGCGTTTTCGGCTGCATGAACCTGTGCCAAGTTGGAATAGTTAATGGCCGACTGGGATATGAATGCTATTTCCTCTTCTGTTAGTTTTCTCAGAAACTTTGCTGGGTTTCCTCCCCACACCTGCGTTGAAATAGAAAAGTATTAGACAACAAAGAATTTGTTTATGATACAATTTCTTTCTTTCATTCTTAGACGATTCATGTACTTCAACAAACACTAGATCACTCTATCTGGTCAAGAACCAATTCCTGTGGAATAACAGAATTGACATTTCTGGTCAGGCATCAAATATTTGGTACATGGAAATAGCAGTTGGAGTATCTTGAGTCTTAACTGAAAACAAGACCAGCCGGTTCCTTTTTTTTCCCACAATTATAAAACGAATTAACATATGCACATACTGTTTAACATAGTTATCCATATGTGATAGAACCAGGCCAAAAAATAATTAAGCATCAAGTTGATGGCTAGATACTAAGATGTGTTCAGTTTTCATCAAAGACAATCTCATATTTCTCACTAAATTCTTATACAGTGAATCAAATCTCACATTAGACAGAGGATTCACTCTATTACTTTTCTTGTTCTCCGATGGACAATTAGAATATTAAAAAAGTTTGCAGCAAGCTAACATAATAGCACTCAAAGCGGCAAGCAGGAAAACCCTTGCAAACTATTGATAGAAGAATAATATGCAGCTGCAGGTTCTAAAAATACGAGTTCTATAGTCCTTTAAGACACTTGAGACTACTTAAAGAATTGCAGCCAAAAATCAGTTTATACATACCTCACCAAAGGGAATCCTTGTATTCTGACGCACAAGTGCTCCAGCTGCAACCATAGCATTTTTCTCTACAATCGCCCCATCAAGTAATGTTGCACCCATACCAATAAATGCCTCATCCTCAACAGTGCATCCATGAAGAACAGCACTATGACCTGGCCAGCAAAATGCAATGATATCATTAAATTTATAAAGGAAAGCTGGATCTCTGAGATGCATTCATCCAAAGATACTCACCTACAGTAACATTATCGCCAATGATAGTAGGCAAGACTTTCCCGCTTAGATTGGATTTCGCTACATGGACAAGAGAATTGTCTTGTATATTGGTTCCACTCCCAATACTGATGCTGTTCACATCACCTGCATATATTCTCTTATACAATCAGACAAGAAACAGAAAAATATACAGAACAAATTGAAGGATGTCCCAAACGGAAAAGTCATGCAAGAGGACATGCATGCAACTGTACAAACACACTCCACTATTGTCATCCCAGGAACTCCCAAAATACAAGTGTATCAGCAAGCAGAAAATACCACCAAATAGCAACCAGTAAAAGACCAGATGGATAAAGATGGGGGGCCTCCAACATGGAAACTCAGACCAAAGGAAAGAATTGAACAATGGGAAATGCATTATAGTAGGGGTGGTGCCATTTACCACCACTACGATACCATATTTTTTTCACCTTCGATTGTCAAACCAAGGGTGGGAAAAAAATGGCATGCCAGGGAATTCAAGAGAGAAGCAGATGAGCAGATGAATATAACTAAGTAGTTCAAATTCAAAATCAACAGACAAGCAATGATATACTGTAGATGTCATAAAAGATCACTAGGTTCAATCTTCAGATAACCTTTTTTTTTTTTTCCAGTAAAAATTGTGCAAGCTGACCCAGTTAAAGTAAAAACCCAGTCACCACCACCCCCAGTTTGGGGGAGGTGGGTGTTGGAGGAAGCATCTTTTCATTCACATCATATAAAACTGCAGCTCAAGATGCAAATTGACACATTCTTATTTAACTTCAGGCCTAGATACTTTTCTTATCTTCCTTGTGCACATAAAAAATGCAATGCATTAACTTATCGGATTTCTGTACTTACTGTAATGATCTTTCAACAAGATAAAAATTGATTATGAAGGAGGTAAGACAAGCCGCAAAGTCAGCACAATCTGAAATCACATTGTTGGAATAAATTCCTCTTGGAAAAGAATATCCAATTAGATATTCAGACAAGTTTCAATTGTTAACAAATGGCTGCATTCTCCTGCACTCTTATCTGTTATTAGATTTTGACTTTGGTGTTTATAAATAAGATCAAGAACAACCTATAGCCGACATTAAAATGTAACTTATTGTTTCTTAATGTATGCCAGTTTTTCTATATTGAATGATGACAGCAATTTCACAAGATACAAATATATGATCAAACTTGACATGACATCTATAAAGGCAAAGTGCCCACGTGATAGAGCCTCATGGAGAACTAAGGCAAGGTGCGCCAGTGTTAGCATATATTGAGCTCTTGCTCACCTTATGTTAAGAGTGTCATGGAGCAAATATGTCTATCCTTTTGTATTGGACAGAACTCAAAGTATTTAAAACTAAAAAAATATAGAACGATCAGTGAGATTGAAACACCAACAATCACATCAAATTGCAGAACCAGCAAATCTGTTCCCACGATGTCTTAAAAGGCAGAATTACATTGAGGTGAATAATGAACCAAACAAATGCATCGGAAATTAATCCAAGTTGGTGGTGATGTTGACAACCTTCACATATTTAAATGTTTCATCTCAAACAAAGATTGATTTTCTCATTAACAAATAAAGAAAGAAAGACCCAAAAAAAAAAAAAAAAGAGGAGGGGGAGCTTCTCTTTCACAGTCCTCAACTTATAAGCAATAACCTACTAAATGGATCTCAGAGTTTCTTCAAGGAGAAAAAAGAAGTATAGAACAACTCTCTATACATAATAGGCAGCTAATAATCTGCTTCGAGATAATGAGCCACCAAAAAGAAAGAAAAGAAAATTAGTTAATACGACTATGTTGAAGACAGCAAATCATCAGGTAGAGTAAATTGCGGGCTGTTACTCAGACATATTTAGTATCATTTTGAGTTAACACACATAATGGCAGCATCCCTTTTTCTAGAAATTGCAATATCTAAAGAGATGCCTAAAGCAATTTAAGATGCAACATTTTCCTGTACAGGACACCTAAAGGTCATATACTTCCATTCTCCTATTTCACGAAATAAAGGCCAAAAACTCTAACTCCCTTCAACAATGCATAACCACAAACATTTGGGATTGGACAGGAAGTAAAGAAAAATCCTTTTCCAAGTAAGACACTGACCAAAACTTGACATCAATGCAGTATATTATTAACTCCCTCTTTAACCAATTTTCTAGGAAATATAGAAAGCCATCCCCATTTAGCAGCAATATTACAAGATAGAAAAATGAATTCAACATAACATTATTGTTATTGAATCCAAAATGAGACAGCATATATTGCATAAATTGAGAACTTTGACTTGATTGGCGACAGACATATTGATAGATGGACCAGTAAACAGCTTCTAGTACTAGACTGCAGGAGAAAATTGAAATATTGCAAGCTAAAGAGGAGTAAGCTAATTTACACATTGGGTGCATCATACATGAGTGAATTTCTAATTTATGCGTCAAAGCAGATGCACACCAATTAGATGGGCAAAAAATCTTCTCAGAATACATTTCAAATTAAAATATTTCCAGTTGCGAAACAAGCTTCAAAACTTAGATCTTGTCACAACCTGGACACATACAAGTGTATCATAATAGCATCCAGATATCACATCACTAGCATAAACTACAATTCCCAGGAATATAGTTCATCAAGAGAGTAAGCTCAAGAAAGCGAAAAAGTAGTGCTAAAATGGTAACCCTTTCACATTAGCCAAAATTTGCGCAAGCACCTTAAATAAAATTATGTGGAAACAAATTACGATCTTTGACAGCAAGTCAAGTAAACGAATTACAGAAATTTTTTATGAAACAGACTTACCCCTCAGAACACATCCATACCAAATGGAAGAACTTCGTCCAATCTGAACATCCCCAATGACAGAAGCACTTGGTGCCACAAATGCATCCTTGTCCACAACAGGAGATTTATCAAAAATGTTCATCAGGGTTCTATGCCTGGAAACTTACGAAACAATTATACAACAATTAGAAAACAAAAATTCGTCCTAAAAATCAGGAAAGCAACCAGTGTAGTTAAAAAAAAAAAAAAAACAGACAAAAATTACACCCATAGAAAAATGTTTATCCATCGAGGGCTTAGTGCAAGAAATCGAATTCAAACTGCAAGCTTGTAAATGTCTAAAGCTCAGCGAACAAGAAAATAAGCATCCACTGTTCAGTTGAGTAATAAACCAAACATGGAGTTTCAATTGCATGATTCGATAACAAATTTCACAAGGAAAAGAGAAGAACAGAAATGAGAGAGCATACGCTGTTCTTGGAAGTAGTAGTTGCCTTGAAGGCGGCAGCCGAGGCGATCAAGGGCTTGGCCGGTCTCGCGGATCCAGAATCCCATGGTGTAAATTGCTCTTCCAAGCGAACCCATTTTCGCTTTTCCCTCAGTGAATATCCCTCGCGATTACTGAAGGATTGATTCTGCAGAATGAAATGTGGGTTTGTGAGATGAAGGATAGGGGTGAGTTTGGAAAGGGGTTTTACTGAACCGTGAGACTCTGGAGGCCACAACACAAGCAAGGGAATGACGCGAGTTGTTGAGTTGAGTTGAGTAAAGTGAGTTGACTCGTTAGTACCAGAGAAGTGTTTCCCTACGATTGCGTTTTTCTGTAATTGTCAGTGTAAACCAATCAGCTTTCTTCTCGCTCTTATGGGAGTAACACTAAATCTCTAATTATTTAGTATTTACTATATTTTCATTTGCCCTTTTAAACCCTTACTTATGAGCAAAATATTTTTAAAAAAATTAATCTATTTGATAGTTTGAAATTTATAATATTTTTTTTATCATTATAGTCCTTAATAATTTTTTTTGTCATTATAATTCCTAATATTTTATTTTTCTGTTTAAAAAATTTGATCTCTAAAAATAAAAATTCTGAATTATAATGGTAGAAAAAATCATTAGAAACCATAATGATAGAAAAAATATTACAAATATCAAACCTTATGAATCAAATAAACTAATTTATTTATTTTAATAAAGTACTGTAAAAAGTTATAACACCAATGATATATTTGGTTGAAAAATCAAATTTTTATACGCATACTTTATAAAGAATTTTTTTATATTTATAAAAAAATACTGTAACATGCTATATTTTTATCAATTAAATTAGTATTTTAATTTGAAAGTCCCAAATTGGATGATTCCTACATCAAAATTATTTTAATTATTTGTTCCTATACCCTTAGATAGTCAAATAGGATTACAAAAATCTCCACATTACTTTGTTATTTGTCATGGATTTCAAAATTTGAAAATTTATCCAGGTGGATTATACTACCCTTAAAAAAAAAAAAAAAACTGTATCTTAACTAAATAAGATAAATTATACATTTATCCTTATATTTACATTCCTTCCCCATTTTTTCTTCTCTTAATCTCAATCAAACATAAACTAAGCCTAGGTTGGAAGTTGAAAAACGAAAAGAAGGGTGGAGATTTGAAGAGAAAAGTCTTGTTTGCCAATTTTTTTAAGAGAAAAAGGAAAATGTAGAAGATAACTCTAACCCTGACCCTGTAGCCTTTTCTCTCCACTTCCAGAAAGAAAGAATGGATCTGTTGAACAGTTTAAGTAAAATTCTTAGAATGACAGTTTTACCCATTTTACTCTAAAATAATAAATCAATAAAATCTTATTACATAAGATTATTTTGATAAATTCATTTTTATCCTTTTTTTTTTCTCTCCAAACTCAAAAAATAATTGAAGAAAAAAAATTTCTTTTCTTTTTTCTTATAAATTCCCAAATAACATTAAAAGTAAATCACTTTACCTTCCTTTCTCTTCTTTTTTATTTATTTATTTATTTTATCCTAGACTCCCAAACTAGCCCTTAAGAAGGAGAATAATCTGCGGTGGAAATGCTTGTTACCTCAATGTTCTTCCTCAAAATGGAGCACTGTACTATATAGGCCACTAGTAGGACTAGTGCAGAAAACAAAAACCAAGCAGATTTGAGTCCCAAATGCCTGACATGCAATAACTCATTCATATCTCACAATTTTTTGCAACAGCAGCCCGGTAATTAAATTTCATTCTTGAAAATCACCGCAAATTACAGAAGTAATCAATAATACACAGATAATTAGAAATGGCGTCACAGATCGTATATTAATTGAGCTAAAAAAGTAAGATCAATCTCCACTGGCACAACCCCGGCAGCCACAATGCACACACTCTATAACCTTCTCCTCCCTCAAATGCCTGGGAACTCGACAAACACATGTAGTCTGGAAATTATGATCCCGCGGTTGTATGCACCTTAAACAGCAGAGACGCTCATACCCAGGCTGCCAATGACAAGTTAATTGAAAAGCATCAGACAAGACTCATCCCAGTATGCACACAACAAAAAAAGCGAAGGGGAAATAGAGAGGAGAATAAGAAAGTAAGGGAGGCCAAAGACATGTGCATCAAATTATTTGGGTCTACACAAAATTGACTAGAATGCCGCAGTCTCCAAAAATATCAGCCCAATTATTTTGAACATTCATCATATGCAATTTTTGCCTCTCCTATCCAAATTCAAGGGATGTTCTTGCAAATAGTCCTTATGTTGATTCTGAAGTTCTAGATCACCCCAAAAACATGCATTGCCACATGGCAGTTAAAGTCTCTTTTACTGAAAGAAATTCATTTAAAACTTGTTTTCAAAATAATTTTACAGAACCCCCCTTGGAATGAAGCATAATGAAAGGCTAAATTGAAGATAAAAGCACCAAGAAAATCTATTTTTCCAATCTGAAGAAAAACAAACCTTTTTCCACTTTGCAATTAAATTACGATCTGCATAACCCTGGTCCAAACAAAACTCAAACAACTCCTTGGAGATCTCCTTCCTCCTATAATAAAGGTCGAATACGTATCGACTCTTCTGATGGGCTATCTTAAAAATAGGCCACAAAGTCTCACATTTTCTTTTACCATCATGTGGATCATTCTCAGCTGGATTAGAAAAGCATATTTAAAAAAGGTTAGGTAGCAAAACCCCAGAGATTTTTAGAAAAGAAAGAATACAAAACATCTACCAAGTCTGATAATCAAAACCTTCTCTCATCTTGGCTTGTAGTTCACGAAGAGTAGGTTCAATTAACTCCCATCCCTCAGGGTATTTAACCCGGTTGGTCTTCACCTTCGGCATTATTGATAATAACTGCATTTTAAGTACAAAAATATAACATAAATAACAAGCTTCATCGCTTAGGATCTAAATACAAACTATATCAGCTACCTAGACATTTATAGATATGTATTTTACAAACTACAGATACACACAAATTTAAAATTTCCCATCAGAGCAGAATAGATTTACTACAAGTAGAAGTTGAAAAATGCCAAGTACAATTTTTCTTTCAAAACAAAGGGGATTGATGTCATGGAAGAAATCCAAACAATCTAATAAGAGATACAGATACTACCGCAAATATAGTGTTTAGTGATGAATTACATAGAGTCAATTATCTAAAAGAGCCCCAAAATGAACTGATAGATGCATCCCCAGTTGATTTTTATCCCTATGTCTCAAATAAAATACCCAACTAATCATGGAGCCAAGCTACAATATCAAGGCGAAAAAGCCAAAGGATTTCAACCAAAATACTAACAGTAATCTCCCCAACCTCTAATCTGTGGCAAAGATATTAACTTTATGCAAATTGAAAACTAAACAGATTGAATTTTCGATCAAAACAAGAGGTTGGCACCATGAATAGAAGTAGAAATCTCATTAGGTTCAAACAGAAATTACAACTAGAGTAACTAAAAAACAAGGACTAGATGGAAAGGGGCCAAGAGGATGGTCTAGATTGTAGGAAATCCAGTGGTAAAGGACAAGGAGCACAACCCCTGCACAACGAGCAATTCTCATCAAAATGCCAAAATCTTCTCACGAAACCTCATTCTAATCTTTTTATATCTAATACTAGGTTAGGATAGACTGACATTTTAAGACCTATATTCATCCAACGGTTCACAAAACAATTGCTCCATCATTCAAATCCAACAATAGTGTTTGCTTCCATCATTCATGACAGTTGGAAAGTCACTCACTTTTTGAATTAGGATTGCAAACCAGAACAGGATCAATGCCCGAATAAGCTCAAATTACAGAAACTACCCACTTTTCGAACTAATTCGAAGAAAATAGAGCCAAAAGATGACTACGCAGACCACAGATAAACCTAGGGTTCCTCTAAATTTCTAACCGGGAAAAAAGGTTAAATAGACTGAATAGAACACAATACCACAAAGATACTAGGATTCTCTCCTTAGCAAATCAAAGAAAAATCCACTTTCACAGAGAAAATTACAACTCGAGCATATTATCAGCAACAAATAATCAAGGGAGGAATGAATGAAAAGAAAAGAAAAAGAGAGAACAGAAACTCCTTAAACAAGTACCTTCACTCAATTAAACGCCAGTAAATGTTGCGTGACGAGATCAGAGAGAGTTTGCGGTAGTAGAGAAGCACCGGAAGCCCGCAGGCCGCAGGAGAGATTGAGAGATCCCCTGACCGTAAATAGGATGAGAGTCTTTCTAAAAATGGAAAAACCCGGTCGCACCGGTTCGACTTCAAGGGGAATGTTTCCCTCGTGCGAATATATACAGACATATATAAGCTATATTGCGCCAAGCAAAACGGGAGGTTTATACACACACATATATATATATATAAACTTTAGTTCATCATTTTTTTTTGTTAATAATATATTTAAAATATTAAATACAGTAATAATATATTTAAAAATAATTTTATAGAATCATGGAGATTTATCTAAAAATATTTATAAATGAATTTGTATAATAGATAATTTTAATTTTAGTTAAATAAGTAACTAAACAAACTTTACATATAACATTCAAGAATTAAAACTATCTATTACTCTAGCATTTTTTTTTTCAATTTTGAGGCATTTGGATTGTTGTTGATGATGCTTTTGATGAATTGTGTTGTATTATGATCTCGTAAACACTGAGAGAGTAAGCATCTAATTTGTTCTTTGAGTTCGTTTATGTATATATAGTATTCCATTGTGATTGCCTGAGTTGATCTGCTTGCAGGAGCTTCTAATGTGTTAAAATTTTGTTCTATTTTCTTCATAGTACCAACAATCATGAGGATTACAATAATTTTTATTGTGCCACTTCAATTCAAATTCTATTTCTAATCAAGTTTATTCAATATTCATAATTTTTTTTATTATTGTTTTGTGTTTGATAATAAAAGTAATAGTTTGGAGTTGATAATACTTGTAGAAATATTTGAAATATATAAAAAGAGTAACTGTAAATTTTGAGTGTTAAATTTTTAATTTTATAGTAACAAATACTAGCGGTGAAGATTTGATTTTGTTTACATATGTGCTTCAAGTGGCAATCAAGTTTATTATTATTATTATTGAGTGGCTCATATTATTATGCATTTAATTATTTATTTGATTAATAAGTGTGTTGTTATTAAGAATTATGATTGATATGTGTGTAATTACTGGACATTTGGGTCACGAGTGTTGTGTAGTGTGTGTCTATATATTTGGTTGAGAATAAGACATGCATATATAGAAAGAAAGATAGTTGATAATTTATCGACTTATATTTTAGTAGTTTTGTTTGTATCAATTTATTTTGATAGTTGCATATAGTGATAAAGTTTTCTTGGCAAATTATGAGCATAGTCTTGGACATATTCATGATCACAATCCAGAGCTCAAACATGATTTTGATTAGTTGGTATCTAATAACCCTGTTGTTTTGAGTACTTGGAGCTTTTTTGTAAATAGTGTTGCATCTGGTAGTGTACAAAGTGCTGCAAAAAAATGTTTTGTTTAGAGATGAGGTTTGTGATATTTTTAGAATATTTTATAGGAATCCTCAATGGATTCCAATTCTCAAAGTAGCTTTGGGAAATCATAGCAGGCTTCCTCTTCTTCACGCTGTAGCTGAGAGAATGAAAGTTGAGATTGAAGATGAAAGAAAAGTTATTTTCAGTGCTGCACAACCAATTACAGGGAAGGGGGATTAAGTTATGTAAGTTTTTATCGTTTAACTATTACACAAAAATTAACTAAGAGGAAAGTTTTTGTTGGAGCTTTGGAGAGACGATATTGTGTCAATTGTGCTTCTTTTCATCTAATATCTTTTGGTTTTTAGGTGGACTTTCTATAATTTTAAGGAAAGGTAGAAATCTAACAGCATTCTTATTCTATTTTGCGGAACTGATGCTTGAAGTTGGTGTTGCAAGAGTGGATGCTTTTGAAGTTGTTATGTTTTCCTTTGGGTGTGAAGAAACATTCCAAGGCTGATGTTTTATGAAATTTTCTATTTTCTGCTTTGCACTCGTTAGATAAGTGACTGAAATTGCATATTTTTTGTTGTTGGATGAGTTGTAGTTGGACTGAGGCTTGTCGATCAAGCATAGAGCTTGTAAGAAATTTATTTCATAGATGTTTTTTGTGAGATAAATTATTTGAGCATAATATTTCTAGTTTTGTATCTGCAGTAGTTGTTGCTGGATAAACTATTGCTCTGGAATTTAGTCAACTTACAAAAAATGATTTCATTTAATGTTGTTTTCATTAGCAAAAGTGTAGCAAAAAATCATTAACTCCTCAAATGGAAATCAGGTACAATAATGAGTTTTTTTTTTTTTTTGGTGAGATTTTAAGAAGCCCGAGCAATATCAGGGGTGTTACCTATGTATACAACATAGACAAATTACATTTAACGAATCCAAGAGGCAAAAATTTTAACAAACAAATGATTAGATCCACAAAAGTAAATGAACAAATTGGGAGAGGAGCACCATTCTATTTTTGGAGAGATTTCAAGAAAGCATTAATGATCTGCCTCTTGCTTGTGGCTGTGAACACTTTGTCAAACACCTCACGAGGTCACTGAAGTTTCTCTTCAGTCAGCAGTTTTGAAAACTGCAGCCTCAATTTGTTTTGGGTGGTCCTTCAACTTAGACGTCCAATGATGAATGAACCATGGGTTGGCATTCAACAATTCAGCAAAATTTGTGTCAGGACTTTGGATAACTTTTGTTGCGTTTTTCATAATTATTTGAGAAGTAGTAATATTCAGTGGCGGAGTTAGGATTTTAATCTTGGAGGCCAAACTAAAAATTCTTTAGTATGATTTGTTGTATGTTATGTTCAATATTCTATGGAAATTTAAATAAAAAATATAATATCTATTAATATGAGTAGAGAAAACATATAGATAAATTTAAAAAAACTATTAAGGATAAGTAATGTACCTTTATTTAAAATTGTACACCACGCTCTTTCAAATAAATTAAATCATCAAGTACAGAGTTTGAGTCAAAAGTTTCAGCAATCTCTCTCTCAATATAAACAACAAGATTATCTGTAAGAAACTCATCTTCTATTTTGTTGCGAAGTCTTGTTTTGACAATTTTCATTGTTGAAAATGTCATTTCAATAGTTGCAATTGAAACACGAAGAATCAATAGAAGACGGATCAATCTATCAACCAGAAAATACACATTTGACGTATTCGTCTCTACTAATCCTTGACAAATATCAGAAAGTGTGGATAGATTCTGCAACTTCAAATGATTTTCAACATTAAGCTTATAATGTTGTAGTTGGAGCTTCAAGTTTATTTTCTCCTACTCAGTGAAATCATGAGGATAATATTTTTCCACAAGAAAGCATATATCATCAATATTAAAGGATTTATAAGCATCCTTAGGATCCAAGGCTGAGCTAAGAGTAAGAAGATCCATCGTCTGTTCATTAAATCTGCTATTTAACTCAAAAAGTTGAGAATCTATAGTTGCATTGAATATGTCAACCCGATAATGGTGCTCCATATTGACATCAACATGTTGGTGACGACCACGTTTAACCACATATGAAGAATTCATATCAAGAACATCAATGTTGGGTTTTTCACAAAATGCCTTCACAATTTCTAATAAGCTGTTCCAACCATCATCTCTCAATTTTTGTATCAATGCTTTGGAGCTTGACACTAAATGCATAGCATTTATTATGTCTTAGGATTTCTGTTGTAGACACTGACAAAGAATATATGTAATGCCCATAATTTCCTTCACTAGATACAAGATGAAAATAAAATCAAAAGACGTAATCTTTTTGTATGCTGCATCCCCATACATAGAATAATTAGAGCCACTTTTAATAACATTTTCTATGACAGAACAAGTAGCACCAAACATTTTTAGCAAGCTACAAATAGAAGTAAAATGAGAACCCCAATAAGTGTCTCTAGCTCATTTCATAGTGCCAATCTGATTAAGTCATTTACCAGTTTCAAGTTCATCGTTTGCCAACATATTTGCAATTTCAATTGCTTGAGCAGCTTGTAACTTATCATGATGTTTGCAAGAGGCACCAATAATATTAACAACAAATGTCAAGTCCGAGAAAAAAATTATGAATGGGAATTACCCCCAAGAAGCAGCTACCAATGCCAATTGGAGGCGATGAGCCATATAATGAACATAATATGTATATGGAAAATCATTTAAAACAACGCCTGTAAGCCATTCCATTGACCTCACATATTACTAGCACCATCATATCCTTGGTCACAAATATTCTGAATAATAATACAATGTCGAGAAAGAGTTGAACAATTTCTTTTTTAAGAGTTATTGCTACAGTATCTTTAGCTTATACAAGATCAAGAAAATGCTCTCTTATGAACCCTCTATCATCAACATATCTCAAAACAATAGCCATTTACTCTCTTTTAGATTCATCACGTGTCTCATCAATGATGATACAAAATTTAGAATCTCCAATATTATCTCAAATTTTCTTGCACACTTTATTTGCAAGAACATGTAAAATCTCCTTTGAATCATATGAGAAGTGCATTTAGCATTCCTTGGAGCATTTCCCATCACAACACTTGCAACTTTATCATTATATGAAGCTAAAAGTGCCATCCAATCAAGAAAATTACCTCGATTCCTTGAACTTAAGGTTTCATCATGACCTCTAAAAGCACATCCTTGCAAAGTTAGCCATTGAACAACATCAATTGAAGTCTTGACACACAAGTGATTAGCTTCTTTTTGCTCTGAACTTTGTGCATTCATGATTTTATCAATATGCTGAGATTGATTCAACAAATATTGACAATATTTTTCATCATTATTATGCGGAGAACATGGATCGTCACCAACATGATTCAAAAAAGCACACATCTTCCCATCATTAACCTTTTTCCAACTATTAAACTATGAATGGATCTAATCCATGACGAACAACAGGTTTGAATTGAAAAGAAAGCATGGGAAACAATAAGCTGCATCTCAAGTAGGCGAATACTCTAACCAAGAAAACTTTCAAGAAGATTGAAATCGTCGGGGATGCTTCTCATTGAAAAGTGGATAATTAGACAATTGCATTTGATATGGACCCAATTCTAAGTATGCTCGTCTAACTTCATCCCTTTAGTTAACATTGTATTCCCATATTTGAGGACGTCATGCCGGATCTTGTTCTAGTTTACTAATATCAAAATTTTTTACAACTACCTTTTTGGAATTTTTAGATTCAAGTCTTGGAGATTTAGAAGAATGAGTTTTAATACATGAAGAATCTTCATTTGTGAGAAGACTACTTTCATAAGTTTCACTACTCTTTCACTTAAAAAAAGTATCAATTCTCTTGAACGTACTCATCTTTCATAATGAACCTGAAAAATGTTTAAACAAATAATAATTTAAAAATTAAATTAGATATTTCAAATGAAACAAAGAAGCATATAGGTGTAATTATTTCTTTAAATTTAAATAACATCTTATGTAATATTTATTTAGATATGTAACAATAATTAGATAAAATTTTAAGAAAATAATTAACATGAACAACATAATTTTAATTAGCAAATATATTATCATAAAGCACAACAAATTCACATAAAAATAAACAAGTCACTTGCATTGTTTTTATATATATTTGCACAAAAATTCATAAGATTTATCTAAGAATAAACATAAAATATTGAAAACCTATAAAGTCCATAACTTAACTTTAATAGAACAAGACTACAAGACAAATAGAATAGTGTATTAGTATAGTCTTACCTTCCTTCTTTTGCCTTTTGGAGCTTGAAAAGTGGTCCTAATCCTCCCTCTTCACTTTATAAAATTGCAAAAAATTTTACTCAATACAAACCCCCGAAAAAAAAGTGAAAAATGTAATCTTTAAATATCTCGTTCTGTTTCCGTAGAGGAAAAGACAGCGATCAATGATCAAAGATGCAAGGAAGTGGTGAAAGAGAGAGTTGAATGTCTGCCAAACTTTTGAGTTTGATAATGCCCACAGTCTGCCAAAAGGGAACTTCTAATTTTCTAACCGATTAATTGGTTATATTAGCATCAAGCATAGCTGTAGAGAAGAAGTTAAACCTTATCCTTTAATGGTCTAATGAGCTCATTTATCTTGGGTCATTATTTGACTCATTTATCATCAAACTTTATAGTTAATGGTCTAGTGAGTTCATTTATCTTGGGCCATTACTTGGCCCATGTTTGTGAGGTTTTTTTTTTTTTAATTTTTTTATGAGCAAGTTTGTGTAAGGGCAAGTTCTTGATCTTCCCAATTTCTCTAATGAAAGATCTCTCTCATCTAATTTATCTATTCAACATAACTTCTCAAGATGTAATAATGTCACTCTCTCTTTTCTCCTAAAAAAAAATGCACCTAATTAATAACAAATTCTAATTTAATATTGAGTTTGTTTGCTTCTTAAAAAAATAAAATTAATAAAAAATTTCAATTCAATATAATTTTAGATAGGTTACTTTTAAAATATATATTTTTATTATTAGACCAATTTATAATCTTTATTTAGAAATTAGTTTCACATTTTGAGGGGGCCATAAATAATATTAATAATATATATTACATATATTATATATAGGGTGTATTTCTAAAAAAAAGTCTTGGGCGGAGAATCTAAAACCGTCTTTTGCTCGTGAACTCCTTTTTTAAGTGTAAGATCAAGCGGAGAAAGCGGAATCAAAGAAGAAAGCTAATTTCGGGATCTGGATGCGGGCCAGAAGCTTCTCAAACTCAAGCATTTACTTTTCTAGTTAGAAGACCAACGTCTTGGGGCTAACGTGGGATTCGCTCAAGGGCCTACTAGTTTAGGTAAATATCTAATGCGTTCTCCAACTGGAGAAGTCATTTTTGGGGGAGAAACGATGCGTTTTTGGGATCTGCGTGCTCCCTGGTTAGAACCTCTAAGGGGTCCAAATGGGTTGAACTTGAGTCCTGCCCTAGTATGACTCTGCCACTGTGTCTGACAGGCTTCCTAATCTTTTTATTATTTTATTTTATTTTTACTACTTTTAATTGTCTTACAAGCGTGAGTAATTGTCCCTAGGGCATTAGATGATCATTCTTAGCTAGTCCTCATTGGCTATGGCTACGATGGTCAAGAACCTATCTGGCAAACTTCCTCATCATTTTTTTCCCTAGGATGGTAAGGTGCCTATCTGACAGGCTTCCTAATCTTTTTATTATTTTACTTTATTTTTACTACCTTTTATCGACTTACGAGTGTGAATAATTGTCCCTTCAGTGAAGGGGCATTAGACGAACGTTCTTAGCCAATCCTTATAGGCTCTAGCTAGGATGGTCAAGTACTTGTCTAACGGCTTTTTAATCTTTTTATTGTTTTACTTTATTTTTACTAATTTTTATTGTCCTATGGCCATGAGTAATTGTCCTTTTGGTGAAAGGGCATTAGATGATCGTTGTTAACCAGTCCACTAGCTCTAGCTAGGATAGTCGGGCAACAATTTAATAGACTTTCTAATCTTTTTATTGTTCTTCTTTATTTTTACTACTTTTTATTGTCTTTTTATTTTTTTACTTTGTTTTTGGCGAACCATTGACTAGGATGGTCTAGCGACTGCCTGACAGGCTGTTCAATCTTTTTATTTTTTACTTTATTTTTACTACTCTTTATTGTTTTAGTTTGTTTTTGGCAAAAGGGTAGTAGATAATCGTTCTTAGCCAGTCCCCACTAGCTAGGATGGTTGGCTGGCAGTCTGACAGACTTTTCAATATTTTTATTGTTTTACTTTGTTTTTTCTCACATCCCTTCAGATGAAGAGGTAGTAGATGATTGTTCTTAACCAATTCCCACTACTAATATGGTTAGGTGCCTGTTTGACAAGCTTTCCAATCTTTTTATTGTTTTACTTTGTTTTTACTATTTTTTATTATTTTAATTTGTTTTTGGTGAACCACTGGCTAAGATGGTCAGGTGACTATCTGATAGGGTTTTCAATATTTTTATTGTTTTACTTTGTTTTTGGCGAGGGGTAGTACATGATCGTTCTTGGCCAGTCCCCTCTGGCTAGGATGGTCGGGCGGTTGTCTGTTAGGCTTTCCAATCTTTTATTGTTTTACTTTATTTTTTTGGTGAACCACTAGCTAGGATGGTCTAGTGGTTGGATGACAGGCTTTTCAATCTTTTTATTGTTTTACTTTCTTTTTACTACTTTTTATTATTTTACTTTGTTTCTTATGAAGGGGCAGTAGACGATCATTCTTAGCCAGTCACTACTGGCTAGGATGGTCGGTGGGGTGTCTGACATGCTTTCTAATATTTTTATTGTTTTACTACTTTTTATTATTTTACTTTGTTTTTACTACTTTGTATTGTTTTATTTTATTTTTATTATTTTTTGGTGGCTGTCTAACAGGGTTTCCAATCTTTTTATTATTTTACTTTATTTTTACTACTCTTTATTGTTTTATTTTATTTTTACTACTCTTTGTTGGCTATCTGAAGGGCGTTCCAGTACTTTTTATTATTTTACTTTGTTTTTACTACTCTTTTGTTCGATTTCATCGAGCATGTAGATGCAATAAGGCCACCTCGAGGGGTAGTAGTTAATGATCGTTCTTAGCCAATCCCTACTAGCTAGGATGGTCAGATGGCTGTTTAACTAGCTTTTCAATCTTTTTATTGTTTTTTTTTACTACACTTTTGTTCTATTTCATCGAGCATGCAGATGAAATAAGGCCACCTCGAAGGGCAGTAGATGATCATTCTTAGCCAGTCTCCACTAGCTAGGATTGTCAAGTGGCTGTTTGACAGGCTTTTCAATTTTTTTATTATTTACATTATTTTTACTACTCTTTTATTCCATTTCATCAAGCATGCAGATAAAATAAGGCCATCTCGAGGGGTAGTGGATGATGGAGCAGTAGATGATCATTCTAAGCCAGACCCCACTGGCTAGGATGGCTATCTAATTAATTTTCCAATCTTTTCAATGTTTTACTTTGTTTTCATTACTCTTTTGTTCCATTTCATCGAGCATGTAGATGAAATAATTAAGGCCACCGCCAAGAGCAGTAGATGATCGTTATTAGCTAGTCCCCACTGGCTAGGATGGTTGGGTGGTTGTGTGACAAGCTTTCCAATCTTTTTGTTATTTTACTTTGTTTTTACTACTCTTTTGTTCCATTTTTTCGAGCATGCACTGTTCCTAGAACTTTCTAAATCTTTGCTTATTGTTCCAACTTAAATTCATTTATGTTTACCAAGAAAGATTCATCATTTTGTTCTGCTAACCTACCAAAAGGTATAAGGAAGAAAGTAGAAAAGAATAGATGATGAATGCAATTTTTAGATGTATAAAAACCATTCTTTTTACATACACAATTTATCAAGTTTTAATTAAAATGTTAATCCGAAAACCACATATTTAGAGCAAATATACTTATTGTAAAACATAGTATAGGAAATTAATAACTATCGATCCTCATGGAGTAAGTACTATTACTCATTTTCATTCTACTATTTAGCCTAACCAATATCATAGATAGCGAAATATAATTACATACATAGATCATAATTATGCCACACAAGATCAACCATTAAAATATCAAGAAATAAGATAAGGAGTAAGAACATGTATTTGGATACAATTCCCAAAGATATGTCAAGTATCAAATAACACTCAAGATCATTAGTTTACCGATCTAGCACCATGAAGGATTACAAATGATGAATTCCACACTCTAGTTATAAATTTCCTATTTTCTAGCAAAATCAATAGATATCTCTATCTCATTAATTAACCAAAGAATGCATTAAACTCATAAATCCCAATTTATAACATGGAAGAAATTAATATCTCTATCTCTAGGTGATATCGTTAATTCTTTGATTACTAAGTTCTTCCCTTTAACCTCTCTCTCGAGTTATTGAGTTAATTAAGAATAACAACATTGATTGATCCAAAACTTATCCCTCTAACTTCTCTTTCGAGTTCATTAAAAGAAAGGTAACCAAAACAATCAATTCATAATAATTCAATCAAGTAATCAAATATTAGAATGGAAATTAATTAATTCGAAAAGTGAAACTTAATAAAAGTCATAATCTTTAGTTTAATTCTCTAATACACAATTAAAGCAAAAACATCATTGTCAATTGAAAAGTACAAAAAAGATAAGAAGAACTCATAAACAAGTTTGATATTTTCTTCTCTACAAATCTCATTTCGATCAACACTCTCTTCTTCTTCTTCTTATGGACCACCTCTTGGCATTCTTGTGGAGAGTAACTACTCTCTATGCTGTTCTTAGTGTACCACACAATACGCTCATCTCCTAGGTTTCTTTTTGGTTGTATTTATAGGTTTTCACCTTCTAAAATTCGCTCAAAATCTAATTTTGAGTAGGATTTCATATACCGAATTGTCTTGTTCAATGGACACCAAGCAGCCTTACTTAGTATCTCAATTTTTTCCCATCTAGTGTCCAATGAAATCTTTCTATGTTCTCTTTTGTTTTAGCAGTGATCAAGAGGTGCCGCCTTCCCTACACATAGTGGCAGCTTGGATTTTGCCTTTGCCATATTTTTGCTCTTTTTTCACCTTCTTTCTTGATATTTTTCATTCTATCAATTCTATACAAAATAAGGTAAAATAGTGGGAGTGAGTGGTCATATATACTTAAATTCATGACAAATATAACACAAATGACTTTAAAATATAGATTAAATTAGCCCATATCAATAGACGACTCCTAGATATATTTTTCCAGAAATTTCTCCATATTATACAAGTTCAGTGCTTTGATCTCGCTAATAATTTGTAGCACATAGGCGGATATGTTGTTTCTTTCATGGATCAATTATTATATCTCAACACAAATGCCCAATATTACATGTTCTTGAATACCAAAATAAGATGATCTCCCATAAATTTCTCTACCTTATTGGGACAATCCATTATCAAGTGTGCAAAGTTAAGAAATTGGCAAGGTTGAAATAGCAAAATAAAATTTGCTTGACTTGTAAATATTCAATTATTTGATACGATGATTATGTAATTTATTTTAAGCATTATTATTCATTGCAAAATAAAATTTACTCAAGTGATCACCATTCTCAAGTGTGCCATGCTGAATCATTTCGCTTCAATAGAAGTCTTGTGTTTATTTGTTGGTTTATATATAAATATATAATATATATATATATATATATATATATATATATATATATATATAACTAGAATAATCAATAGATATTAAATTTGAATCACATCTTCTATCTAATATTTTAAAATATTTGTAATAATATATAATATCTCAAAATCATTCATTTTAAAAAGTATCAATTATATTTAAAATATAATTGACACTTTTTAAAATGAAGGATTTTGATATATTATATATTGTTACAAAGCTAATGTTCCTCATAATTATTTTTATTCTTAAATTTGATATAAAATGTTTATTGACCTACATGTGTTTAGATTCGACACATAAAATCTTTATTTATAAATCTTGACCTCATACACTATGTTGTTAGATGTCAAAGCATTTGAAGAAAGAGTAAATTAAAACTTAGAATAAAGGAATGAAAAGTAATAAACTTAACAATTTGTTCAATTAAAATGGAATACGGTGGTAAAATAAATTAAGCTAATTCAATTGTTGAATTGTAAGCGTTGATGAAAATATAATCATATTAGTGAGATTAAAATACAAATCATTGATTGAAATAATGCTATAGGAGAACGAAATTATTTGAATGAACCATATTAAAATCATAATTAATTTCTTAATTAGTCACGACCTTAATTGAACAGGATCTGTTCTATAAGTTCGTACCTCTATGTCCTTAAGGAGACAGGAAACCAAGGGTCAAGGCACAACAGATTCTAACAGTCTCTTTAGTGCTCAGGTTGAAGGAGAATTTAATATTAATTTTTATAATTTAACATATATGATATTTTTAAAATAATATGTTAGAAATTTAATTAATATCATTTATCAAAATTTGTTTTATGAAGAACAAAAAAAGGGATCACTCCCTTTAGTAGTTGGAGAAAAAAAGAAATGAAAAGAAACAAAAGTAAAACTTGAGTCTTTACAATGCTTTCTTAGCTTTCATTGGGTTCAAATACCTATTAACTTGATGTTGAAAGTTGTCATAAGTATCCACAAGATCTTAGGGGTAGTTGGTCTATGATCCTTCCAAAAACAGCTGAAAATGTTGAATAATTTAGAGTTAGCAAACTCACCTAATTTTTAGTGCTATCATTTTTCTGCAAAATCAATTTCAACTGGATGTTGACAACTAAATTCAATTCTTTCAACAATCATTTCATCAACAACACTTTTCTTCATATGTGAATAATTTCCAAATGAAGTTGCATTTTGATAACTATAAAGTGAGACACTTTGATCATTCCCTTGGATATTTGTTGTCCCTCGTTAACATTGGTTAACATTGGTTAACATTTTCACATATACAAATATGCCTCATAAGTGTTGCATCCAAATCATTTATATCTGTTCGTGCAATTTCCTTCAGATCAAACCTTCTTGCAACTATTTCTTCCTCGTACTTCCATCATATGTCTTTTTTTTTCATTTATTTCTTTGCTAAAGCATCCATTTTTCCTTTTCATATTGTTTTCTCCACTTAGCTAACAACCTGCTTCTTTCATATTCTGACATTGCTGCATATTTCTCTATTCGTTTTCTTAATCGCTCATCTTTTGCAATTTTTTTATCGTTTTCTTTTTTAGATTTTTCTCTTAATACTTCTTTTTCTATATTTTTATGCATCATGTTATATTTTTAACAACTCCAAAAATAATCTAATTGCACTTAATTGGCTTCAACTTCACCACTACTGCATGTAATTATTTTCGTTGAAGCTCATATAACATATCAAAACATAATATTCATCACATTTCAGCAATTATACATCATCAAATGACCATAATAAACAAAGTATGTCACATAAGACTGTAGAAAATAACTAATTAACATCACAACTACCATAAAACAGAGGAAACATTATATTAAAGTAACAAATGACTATTGAATTTTCTAAAACAAACAATGAAGTTAAATACTTACATTAGGACTTATGTTGTTGTAACTTCAACAAGGCTTTTTAACATACTAGTTTTTTGTAAATCGGTTTAGGAGTTAGCATTATTAGCACAGTTTGATGTGGTGAGAATTTATGGTGAATTTAGAAATTGATATTCGTAGAAGATTTTGGAAGAACACCTAGCAAAGATCTCAAAAATACTAGTACAAAATTTTGGAGGATCTTGGAGATAAATCGAGAAGAAATCGTGTATTGCATCAAACAAATTCAAGAAGGAGAGAAACTGCATTGGTTTAGGAAACTTGTGAAGAAAATACGACTTTAGCAGTTTCCTAATTCAATGAAACCACAATACCTCTATATAAATATATATATCCAACTCAGAAGGAAGGTGAATATAATGAGTTCAAAGAGAAAGAATTCCTCCTTCAATGAGTCGAGTAAAAGATAGAATGTGAGATTCATGTATATTTATTGAGAAGGTCCAATGTATTTGCATCAAAGATTCAAATTTAATTACTTCAATATTGCTTATTCGTAAATTGAAGCTTAAATCAAAAGAATTTCTTGAAAGTGATTACTTCTTTGAAGAGGAGGTTCTTGTTGTCAAATGAATACCTGTCATGCTGCAACATTAGTTGATGGGGGTTCAATCATGGTGGTTGAGTTCAATAATAGTCTTCTACAAGTTTGACAAAAAGAGAACTACGTTGTGGTCTTGTTAGATTCCTCTAGGAACACTTGGTGAATTGATGTAAATATTGCCATTGTAACTTTTGTTAAAGGTTAGTGGATCTTTTTACTAGTTGTGGACCTATAGATATGTAGGAATTCCCCATGCAAAACATATTTACACAGCGGAAGAAAAATAGGAATTCCAAGCACGAGGATCACTCTTATGCGTTAAAAGGTATAAAAACATATGAGAATAATTACCTTACGGTGTGCCTTTGTGAAATAAAAATTTCTTGTGTTCTGAAGGCGCGACACGATCCAGCCAAACAATTTCGTCCTGTCAAAACATTGCAATCCAAGTGTAGGATTGCCTCCAATATAGTCCACACGAGAATGGCGCTCAAAACACTAGAGTTTTGTGCTAGCAAAACTAAAAACTAGCAGCTAGGTTTTTTTTTTTTTTGTGCATTCAGAAGAAGAAGAATACAGAAAAATCTCTCGGTTTATTTCCAAAATAAAATCTCCGTGTGAATATATATATATATATATATATACACACACACACACACACACACACACACATATCGTCGTCTTTTGGTAATCAGAATCCATAACAAACATGGATTCTTAATTACCAATTGTTACTATAATTTGACCACAATAACTTTTTCTTTTCACAATTAACCCTGTAATGTTATCAAATAATACCTTAAGCACTCAATTTTCTATTGTGTGTGACCTATTAGGTTTCTTGGTCTATTGATAACAACATATAAGTTAATCTAAATATCTTTAAGATTAATAATCCTTAATAATTTTAGAATTAACTTATTAATTCTAATAATGATTGATTTATTAATTTTCTAATTAATAAATCCATATTCAGCAGATTATAAGCGGTATCTAGCAACACATCATGACCACCCAAAAGTCCAAAAAGTCAAGTGGCTTGACATGAACCTTTCAATAACAAATAATAGTGTAATAAACTCCCTTCACTATATAATATCTCATTCGATTTAGAGTACGGAATTAGTGCCAACTCCTTCTAGAATAATAAATTAATTCTGACTCGAACATTTTAGTACTTGTTCCCGAAATCCACTATTTAACATATGTATCTATTGGAACCATTTCCAATATACAATCGCCTTAGCCAAGAATTTTTCAAGTAATGATTTTTACAAGTGGCCGTGAAATATTCAATCCTACTATTATATGTGGTGAATCCTTTATTAATCCTCTCAACTACTTTCATTTGCTTCATATTGTACCCAATATCCATCCCATAGGCGATCATGTCAGGACTCCAGAGATTGAAATCAAAGTCCAACACTTAGCAAATAAAATACCTTAGAGATTTCAAATCTAAGGATACTTGCATATTTGCTATAATGAGATTCTATCACTATCACTAAATAGTTATCCATATGATTATCTCATAGTTAGATCATCCAATGTACTTGTTTAGGTAACAAGCATCCACGTATTAACTTTGAGTGTCCCAATACTCATGGATGTGAGAACTATCGCCTGATAAAATCAGGAAGTATAACACGTGCTAATCTTAACGTATTAATGATGTCTCATCTCATTAATACTATGACTAGGAATAATATAAGTAGGAACACTATCCAGTGTAGTAAGAATATCATATTATGATCTCTATCATAATTTTCTTAATACAGTGTTGCACTTGAGACTTTATCTAACAGTTATTTTATACAAAAATATAAATAAAACAAATTGAAAGATAAATAATGCCTTATTTTATTTAATAATACACAATATATATAATACATATGATTGCCTCTGGAGCATAATACTAACAATATATAGGCTTGTTGACAGCTAAACTGTGTTACCAATTTGTTGTGTTTGTTAGGCTCTATATTTTACTGTTTGTCAAACTAACTTTAATAGAAAGTTTAACAAAATCACAAAAAGTTTAACAACTCAAACCTAACAAGTAGTATCAGGGTTGTGCATCATATTAGAGTTGCTATAATATAGTAGGTGAGATCTGGGAAGTTAGTTTGAAAAATATCTGGATCAATAGACAAAAGAAACTCTGTCACAAGACTATCATTATTGAAGAGTACAAATTATGCATATTAAAAGAGTAGAATGAGAATCTTTATAAAAAATCAGGATATTGCTACATGAAAAGCTGTTGAGAATGAATGGAAACCACTAAAAAAAAGGTACTAGTTCCGGAATGTCTGAACAAAAACCAGTTGGAGAGTGGACAGATGAATTGCTAATGTCAACGCAAAAGTATTAAACACAATCTTTTCTACTGTTGGGCAAGAGGAGTTAGCTAATATCAACATGTCAAGCTACTAAAGAACTATGGGACAAACTCCAAACTATATTTGAAGGTACCAACATTGTTCGAATGTCAAAGATACAGTTGTTGAAAAATCAATTTGAAGAGTTAAAGATGGGTGAATATGAGATAGTTGCCATATTCGATAACAAATTGAGAGATATTGCAAATCAAGTATATCAACTTGGTGAAGTATTTTCAGAAGAAATATTAATTTAGAAAAAATTAAGATTATTACCACCAAGATTTTAGGCTAAAGTAGCTACAATTGAAGAGAGCAGAGATAAGTCAATAATGTGACTTGATGAGTTAATGGGTTCCTTGCAAACCTATGAGATGAATCTTCAATCTTAAACCGGGTCCAAAGAGAAATGTGTTACATTGAAAGCCAGAGAAAATTTTGACGAGGATAAAGCTTCTAATAAAGAAATAGCTTTGTTGACAAGGAGGTTTAATAGAATGTGAGACGATATAAGTTGATGAATAAACCTTTTGACAGAACTTTCAACAAAAAGCCTGAGGTTCCGAAGAAGATAAACACGGAGTAAAAATCTCCTAGAAATAAAAAACACTCCGAAAGGATCAAAGTATCACAAATGTAGGATTGGTTATATTCACATTAGTTGTGAAAATCTAAAGAAGAAGTTGAAAAACAAATATTATAATACCACTCTAAGTGATGATGAGAACGATACATAGGATTATTCGGAGGAGTTGAGTTATGATGAATGAGATGATTTTGGTCAATCAAGCAACGTTGCATTCAATGCAATAGTCAAGAAAGAAGCTGTTGAAAATGATGAGGATATATTTGACAACAAAGATAAGGAAATGACGCCAAAAGTACTTCTGGATAAATGTAAGTTACTATACTCAAAATGGCGTGAAGGTGTGAAGCAAATCAAACTATTGAAGAAATAAGTTGAAAAGCTTAATTAATTGCTTAGTAATCAACAATAAAGGATGAGGCTGTATGAAAAGAAAATTGATCAAAATGAGAAGGAATTGAAGTTCAGTGAGTAGCAACTAGATAAGTCTAATCAATAGTTGATGGATGTTGAATTAACCATAAAAATATTAAATACGGAAAAGGCTAAACTAGATGAAGTACTATTTTTTTGGAAAATCATCTCTGGACAAAATCGGTATAGGCTATGATGAATCTAATAAGTATACTATAGCATATTAGACATATCTGACAGTTGTTGAAAAGAAATGACAACTAAGAAAATTTAGATAAAAGCACAAGATATCTTCTATTTATTGTGATTATTATTTTCTTGCAAGTCATAGGTAGAAGAATTATTTGAAGAGATTTAAAGATTTTTAACATAGCCAAAAATCTATCATACTCAAGTTTGACAATGGTAAAAAATCTCCAAAAGTGGTACGTGATTGGATTAAAAAGACTAAAATTATGACACACATGGTACATGTTTCTAAAAGCCATGATGGAATATATATGGTATCTTGATAGTGGTTGTTTGAAGCATATGACAATAAGGAAAGAATTCCTAGTGGATTATGAATGTAAAAGTGGAGGATCAGCTACATTCGGTGATAGTTCAAAGAACAAGATTATTGGAATAGGTATGTTGAACATCAAAGGTATGCTAAAACTTAGAACTTTGTATGTAGATGGTCTAAAGGCAATTTGATAAGTATCAATCAACTATGTGATGAAAACATATTGGTCAACTTTAACAAAGTTAAGTGTCTTATCATTGACAAAATTGGAAATTATGTAATTACTAGAGATAAGATATCTAACAATTACTATCAAATAAGCATTCCAAACTCACACAAGTGCATATTATCTAAGTCTAACGAAGTTAAATTATGGCATCAGAAGTTAGGACATGTTAATTATAATCAATTGGAGTTGTTGAGTTCAACAGGAGCTACTCGTGGGCTGCTTAAGTTTGGTAAGGTCAACAAAAATATTTGTGGTTCATGTCAAAATGGCAAGCAAGTCAAAGCATCATATACAAGAATCCAACAAATTACTATAGCATCACTTCTCGAGTTTATTCACATGGATTTGTTTGGACCAATTTAAACAAAAAGTATTGGTGGAAAAAAGGTATGTTATAGTATATGTTGGTAATTACTCCAGGTTTACTTGGATGGGTTTCTTAAGACAAAATTGGATACTTTTTGAAGCTTTTTAGAAATTATATTTAAATGTGCAAACTCAGAAAGGTGCAGAGGTAAAGAGGATAATAAGTGATCATGGAAAAGAGTTTGACAATAACTTATTCAATGATTTCTGAGTCAAGAATAGAGTTCAACAGGAATTTTCAAGACTTAAGACACCTCAATAAAATGGTGTTGTTAAAAGAAAAAATGGCACTATACAAGAAATGACAATGGTCATGTTGGATGCCAAAAAATTGCCACACAAATGATGGGTAAAAGTGGTGAATATTGCAACACATATCATAAACTGAATATATTTTAGGCCACGCATCAAGAAAACATCTTATGAAATTTGGAATGGTTGAAAGCTACAACTGAACTACTTCCATGTGTTCGGAAGTAAGTGTTATATTCTGAATAATAGGGAACAATTGGAAAATTTTGATGAAAGAAATGATGAAGGAATCTTTCTTGAATATTTTAACAACAACAGAGCATTTCGTGTGTACAATAAGAGAACTCAAGTTATCATAGAATCAATTAATGTTGTTGTTGAGGACATTTTGCTAGAAAATGTGAAAAGAAAGGCATCACAAGTAGATGATAATGAGATTGTTCAAACTATTGAAGAAGATCTAATACCAAAAAAATTATTGACAAAGGAAGTGAAGAAAGTTCTGTCAAAAAATAGGAAGCTATTCAACAAAAGGCTCCATCACCCAGAATAAAGAAGAAGCATCCAAATGATTTAATTGTTGGAAGTATGGATGAGTTAACAGAGACAAGACACAGACCAAAAGTTGACTACAAGAAAATAGTTAAGTACGCCTATTACACTTTAATTCTGGAGCCGAAAAATGTTAAAAAAGCTTTGACAGATGAACATTAGATTGTTGCCATGCAATATGAACTGCAACAGTTTGAAAGAAATGATTATGAGAACTTGTGTTAAGACCAAAAGAGGTCAATGTGATTAGTACCAAGTGGTCATTTCAAAACAAAACAGATGAACTTGGTAACATTACAAGAAACAAAGTAAAATTAGTTGTACAGGGTTACACACAAGTTGAAGGTATCATGAAACATTTGCTCCTGTAGCAAAGTTGGAATCTGTCAAATTATTACTTACAATAGCTTGTATTAAGAATTTTACACTTCAATAAGTCCTTTTGACGTACTAGTGTTTTCTAAATCCATTTAAAAGTTAGCAATCATTGGCACAGTTTGATGTGATGAAAATTTGTGGTAAATTTAGAAACGGATATCTACAAAAGATTCTGGAAGAATATCTAGCAAAGATCTTTAAAATACTTGTAGAAGATTCTGGAGGATCTTGGAGATAAATCGAGAAGAGATCATGTTTTGTAGTAGACAAATTCAAGAAGGAAAGAAATTGCATTACATTTAGGAAACCTATAAAGAAAACACGACTTTAGCAGTTTCCTAATTCAATGAAATTACAATATCTCTATATACATTTATATAGCCGACTTAAAAGAGAGGTGAATATAACGAGTTCAAAGAGAAAGAATTCCTTCTTCAATGAGTTGAGTAAAAGATAGAGGGTGAAATTTATATTTACTTATTGAGAAGGTCCTATGTAAACAATTGCTACGATGTTGTGATATTCTGTTGAGTGTTTGCATCAACGATTCAAGTTTCATTACTTCAACATTGTTTATTTGTGAGTTAAAGCTTGAATCAAATGAATTTTTGTAAAGCGATTACTTCTCTGAAGATGATGTTCTTGTTGTCAAACGAAGATCCATCGAGCTATTGCAACATTCGTTGATGGGAGATCAATCATGATAGTTGAGCTCAACAATGGTTTTTTATAAGTTTGACAAAAAGAACACCGTGTTGTGTTCTTGTTAGTTTCCACTAGGGACATTTGGTGAATTAAGATAAGTCTGTCATTGTAACTTTTGTTAAAGTTTAGTGAATCTTTTTATTGGTCGTAAACCTACAGATGTAGGTTTGTTAACAGTTGAATTGCATTACCAATTCACCCAATAAACTATTGTACATAGAAATCGAATTAAAAATAGAACTCGATTAAATAGACAAAAAAATTAAAAATTTCACACAAAAATCCCCAATATAATCTAGAAAAGCATGCAAGTATGTTTTCTTAATTTCTACCCACAAGTGAAAATTTTCATCGTACATACATATCATAAAAGCATCACTCATTACTTTGAAGAAACAAATCTAACTAAAATTTGCAATTCACCTTGAATGCTAGCAAGCTCGAAGAAGCAGCAAAAACAGAGAAATGAAACTGCCAGCAAAAGAAAGTTTTCAAAAGCAACGGGTAAAAGCAGTATTCAAGAGGAACATATATATATACTCCAACATTCTATATATTAAAAAGACTAACATATCCTACCCTAATATAATCTCATAAGTGAAACATTCAATATTGGCAAGATATTTTAGACAATCAGGTCCCACTACCATATAAATTAGTAGTATACCAAAGCTAAAATACATTATTATTATTATTATTATTATTATTATTATTATTATTATTATTATTATTATTATTATTATTATTATTATTATTATTATTATTATTATTTGGAGAAAACCATCCATGCTTGGATTGGGCGTTTGGCAAGACCCCTACCAATTTATTAGATTTAAAAAAGAGATAAGATATAAGGAGAGAGACATAAGGCCACATTGATTTAAGGGATGGAATCCCTTGTCTATCTAAAATACATGATTCCTTAGTTGCTTAGGCAAAGAAGAAAACGAATAAAAAATTATATTTTGGGCTATTGTAGTTGCATACTTGGCTAAGATATCCACAAACTCATTGCCTTAACGAAACACATGTATGACTTCTACTTTTGCAAAACATAAAAGGAGCCTTTGAATTGATTTATAAATATGATGCAACAAGTAAGAACAAATCATCTTAGTATTCAGCAGCTTCATGACTTTCATGGAATCAAATTGCACTTGTAAAGAGAAATATCCTTTAGCCAATGCAAACTTCAATCCTTCCCTCACATCAATAAGTTCTGCTTGCAAAATATGATCGCATAGAATTTTCTTGACAAAACTAGCAACAAAGTATCCATCACCTCATCTTAACAATCTGTCAACCCCTGCATATCCTAACAGATTGTTTTTAGAAGCATCAACATTTAAATAGAAAGCTAAAGATGCACCTCCTATCCACCAAACAATCTGCATTTTTGAAGCGGATGAAGTTTTTTTCAGATGAGAAGCAATAGAACTATATTTGAAAAGTGATAAAATATTTTGAAGAAGTCTATGCATAGATTCAGATTTTCCATCAAATCTTTTACTATTTCGAAACTTATATACCTCCCATAGATAACATACCAATGATCTACAAATTGCACTAGAGTCGGTAGAATGTTGGTTCCACCAAGCACAAATTGCATTAGAAATCCCAAGATGAACCACTAGATGCCACCAAACTTGCTGAACAAATGGACGTTGCACAAATAAATGTGACGCTAACTCAGAAAACGCAAAATAGAAGTAGCATACTGAACATAACTAAAAACCCAAGACTTGTAAAGAATCATCAAGGGCTACAAAACCACTCATAAGTTTCCAAATAAATAGATTAAGTTTGGGGGTACCTTCAAATTCCATAAATCTTTCAAAATGTAATTCGAATGTCTACATACTTGGACTCTTTCCAAATTGGAAGAAAGTGTAAAGATACCTGATTTTGCTAGAGTCCAAATTAAGAAATCCTCTTGCTGAAATGGTGGAAGAATCTTTAACACTTGATAAGCATTTGTTGAACTTGGGTTTGAATATTTTTTTGTATCCTAGAATCCATTAGTAACCCAATCTCTAACTTTAGATGGTGGAAAAACAATCGAAGAGTTAAGTTTAGCAACTTTATCAATTCTGAGCCAAATATCATACAAGAAAGAACACTCTCAGATCCAAGTGAACATGCAATGAGTTGTTTAGCTTGATTCCTTATCTTCATAAATCGTCTCCATGGATTTGAAGAGTGCACATAGTAGACAATAATGTCGAATGAGCTTCAACGCCACTATATGTAGACCATATAAAGGAAACTCACAAAGACACAATTGCTTTTGACTATCAAGAATGAATAGTGTACCACAACTCTTTTTACTCAGTATTGGCAAGATATTTTAGACTATGCCACTATCGAATATATTAGTAGTGTGTGTGTGTGTGTGGGTTAGGTTTGTATTGTCAACTTTCTGTGGTTTTGTTAAACTTTCTATTAAAGTTAGTTTGACAAATAGTAAAATAAGAAGTCTAACAAATACAACAAATTAGTAACGCAATTCGGCTATCAACAAGTCTACGTTTGCGGGTCCATGACCAGTAAAAATAATCCACTAAACTTTAACAAAAATTACAATTGCAACACTTATCTCAATTCACCAAGTGTTCTTAGTGGAATCTAAGAAGAAAACGACACAATGTTCTTTCTACCAAACTTAAAGAAAACTATTGTTGAACTCAACCCAACATGATTGAACATCCATCAATCATTGTTGAAGCAACTCTACGCGTCTTGATTTGACAACTCGAATCTCGTCTTTAAGAAAGTAATTGCTTTCAAGAAATTTGTTTAATTCAAGTCTCAACTGAAGAATAAGCAGTATTGAAGTAATAAAACCTGAATCTTTGATGCAAACTCTTAACAAATAATCACAGCAGTATCATAGTAATAGTTTGCATAAGACCTTCTCAATATAGGACTGCTCACGGGATTGGAGAATAACTGAATTGATTTGAAAAATGGGATCACAAAGAACTAGAATAAAAAAAACCATTGATTTTTGACTTTTTTTGAACCGAACTGTCCCGAAATTTTTTATGTAATATCCATACCGAGAACCTTTCCAAACCGTATGAAAATCATCCCGAATTGTACTGAACCGAAGAATCAAAACTAGAACCAAATATATATAGTTGTGTGTGTGTGTGTGTGTGTGTGTGTGTAAAGAATTATAAGAGTGATTTTAATTATATATAGTATATAATATATTATATGTATATTATGTTGTATATATAGTATGTATATATAGATTATATAGTATAGTATTATATGATATATAGATTAGTATATAATAGATTACATAGTATATTATATATATTATACTATATGTATAGTATGTATATATAGATTATATAGTATAGTATTATATGGTATGTATGGATTATATAGTTAAATTATATAGATTATTATCTAAAGTGATATAGAGGTTATTTCAGTTTTATTTTAGAATTTTGTTTTAGATTAAAATTTGAGAATTATTAACACATATTTTTCAAATTTATAGATAACAGCATTTTTTGTGAAAAATGTTCAAAATATCTGAAAACCAAACTGGAACCATCTTTATTCTATTAGAACCGAAGATCCGAATATCCATCTCGTCTCGTTCTAAAACTAAAAATATCTGTTCCATCCAATTCTTAAATTATGGTTCTGGACTGGTATTAAGAATATGAAAAAATTGAAATTTCGAGACAATACTGGAGATTTCTAAATTCTCGAACCGTCTCAAGCCGTGAGCACCCCTATCTCAATATGTAAACATGAATCTCACCCTCTATCTTTTTTTCGACTCACTAAAAAAAGAGTTTTCTCTCTAAACTCGTTATCGCACCTTCTTCTAAGTTGGCTATATATATACACCAGAGGTGCTATAGTTTTATTGAATTAGAAAACTCGTTAAAGTCGTATTTTCTTTATAAGTTTTCTAAACGCAATGCAGTTTCTTTCGTTCTTGAAGTTATCTTCTGCAAAATAAGATTTCTTCTCGATTTGTCTCCAAGATCCTCTACTAAATTTTCTACAAATATTTGCAAGATTTTTGAGAGATTTTCTTTTAGAATCACTTGCAGAAATCAGTTTCCAAAACCACACAAATTCACACTTGCATCAAACTATATCAATAACATTGTTTCCTAAACGGACTTAGCATATCACAATATGTCAAAAAATCTTATTGAAGTTAGAGCAACATAAGTCCTAATATTATGTAACAAAATTGAAAATTTGTTCAAATAGTCAAATCAAATAAAATTAATATGATGTTTTCACTATATTTATTTTAATTAACTATGTTTTTTTTTATTTTTCAATAGAAAAATCAAAACTAAACCGAATAGAATCACATATATAGCGTACATCTCTTCTAAAACAATTTAAAAAATACATATATGGTTTTAAATAGGATAAAATTCGTTCTTTACAAATCAAATCTATTAAATATTTATGCCTTCTTAGAAAGTATAATATCTAATCCACATAACATTAGGTCTATCTAAATATTTTTTTAAAATGCTTTAAGTAAAAGTGAATAGAAAAAAAGAAAATAAAGTCCACTGTATCATTGTATATTTGGAGGAGATGCTACAAACAAAAGACATAAATCTTTAAATTTCATGCAAATAAACTAACTCGCAACAGATTCTTGCTTTACTTATAAGAGATATTTGGGTTTGGTACGGTATTGGTGAAGACTTGTTAAGGTTATACGATTATATTAAAAAGATGGATGGGATTTTAGACAGCCTATAACCTTATATGATCAATAAAATGCCATGGATTATAGCTAGTGAGTACCCGTTTGTAATGAATTTTTCTGAAGCAACCCTTCAAATGCTCTCAAGGCCGGGAACCAAAATCCCCCAACCGGTTCCATAGGGTAAAGCCAGGCGCTGGTTTGTGGCTAGTGATTGCCGAATTGGTGTGTGATCAAATTTGGAGAGGCAACCCTTAATATGCTCCCTCCACCCGTGCCAAATACCCCCAGTCCGTTCCGTCCGGCAAGGCTAGGAGCTGGTTTGGGGGAATCATGGGGCCTCAGGTTGGTGTTAGAAATATAGTAACAATCAGATATTATAATTATGCGTATTACTTATGTAGTCGTGACCTGTCCATAAAAGAAGATCATAAGGATTATAATTGCAAAAGACTGAACCATTAGAAGGCAAACCAAACCTACTATTTTCGCATTTTGAATAGTCTGATTTAAGATTTGCAAAATCGAAATATATGTTTTAATTTAGGAAATGAATAAAACTAAGCCACATAGACCATGCATTCCCCTAATAAAATAAGCTCTTCCCTGAATTGGATGTTGGAATGCAAAGCACATTCAGCCAGGTTAACTGGTTTTGAGAAACCCAAAAGATAAGGTTAACAAGAGAAGGAAGCCTCTAGAGAATGAGAAGCACAGCCTTTTGCTTCAAGCAAAGGAGAACAACTATATATTCATTGTTCATTTTCTGAACGTCCCAGTACGAAGCCAGAAAGAAACTTGCCACTGCTACATCGCTTTGCTCTTGATCATTATAAACCATTGCAACTAAGGTTGGAATTAAAATAAAATAAAGAGGGTGAATATGTACTGATAATGTATGTAAACCAGGAGAAGTGTTTGATACATGAAAGCAGTGAACATCCATGAGTACTTGCATGAAAACTGTGCGGATCTTCTATCATGTGTATGTAGGAGAGGACCGCTGGTAAGGAAGCCGACGCTCAGGAACTCCATCTTCAGCCCGCCTATCCTCAAACCATTTCAAAACCCTTCTCCGAGGGAGGTTTGTCACATGCACAATGCTGCTAATCATGGCATTCTGCATGATTTTATACACAATCAGCTTCAGAATTAAGTTACCGCATAAGTACTAAAACATAAGTAGAACTCATTTAATAAAACTAAAATCTAAAGATTGAAATCTTAATACATAAAAACTGAATTCTGAAATTTGAGTCTGAAAATTCTGAAATTTAAAGTCTTAAATTAATTATCATTTATTTTTATACTGTATTTTATTATAATTTAGATTGAATATAAAAAATATTAATAATTAAATGAGTATTTAACATATTTAGACTTTATGTTTAAATAACTTTCAATTCACTTAAATTTATAACAAGATTGAATACATTTTAATCAATTAAATGATAATAAAAATATCTTATCAAACACACTTAATCAATTAAACACTTAATATTAATCGTTATTAAATACATATAATGAAATAAGCACTTTATTAATTAATTTTAAGTATTTAATCGAGTTACTAAACAGGTCCAACAGAGGGACAGCTTTGTCATAGAGAATGTAAGTAGGTAGCTCTCCTTTGCGCACTCCCCACAGCCCCACCCAACCAAACTCATAGCGAAAAAGACTCCAAGTATACAAATGCATACTTTCAGCATTTCTTTTTTCTTAAATGCAAAAACCAAAGGTTAGCTTATTATACACAATTTAAATTACTTTCTTTTTTCATCCAATTATTAGACACTGTTTTCAATAACATCCACAATTTTAGAGCTGCAAATTTCATCTCAGAAATATTTCCTTATATCTGTTTCTTCTTTCATGAAGTAGCAATCAACTGTTATCCAAAGCTGTGATATGTATCCTAACAAGCATAGAAAGTTGATTCTTAATTGACTCCTCAGTCTGCGGTATCTGATTTTTAAATCAAAAGGCTTGATGAACACTATTTCGTAGCAATGGGATAGAAAATAGAGCTTCTACAGCATCAAAGACGAGGGAAGAACATAAGATATTGAAAAGACATGATCTAAGGGTGGTGTAGAGTGACAAGCCTATGCTTCTACTAGATGGTCAAATAAATAAATAAGTTCCACGAGCAACCTTTTGGTGCGGCATTTGTTGACTAGCTGGAAAACCAACAAAGTTGAAACTGAAGGAACAACGGAGAAGATTCTTTGTTTCCAAGGCAAATTGGAAACAAAGAATCAAAGCCATAAGGAATATAACAAGGTGCCTCAGTTAAAGAAAAGGCTAATGGCTCCAATCATCCCATTTTCTGGCCATCCTGTCCTTTTATACTCGTTCAAACTTTAAAATATTGAGAATAATAAGTCAAATTGCACTAATTACCAATTAATTACCTGCTTTCACAGAAACCCTTTTATTTTAAGCCAATACACATGGACTACCTACTTCCACAAAGCACCTTTCTCTTTTCAAGTCACTATATTTGAGGAAATTTTAGTTCTAAATGTTACAGTTCACATTTACAGAAATACACAAGGAAAGCGTTGAAAAGTTTGGATATTGCTAAGAACTTTAAAGCCATTAAATAAAAATCACTGTTGATCGCAACATTCAGAAATGATGAAAGAGTATGCAGTAAAATGAATCCAACTTCAAAGTCACAACTGAGAGAGAGAGAAAAAGTTTTTATATTTATGGGGAATTATTTTTGCTTTTAGTTTTTTTTTTCCTACTATTTAATTACTAACACATGTTTTAACCATGTGCCAAGACAAAGAGGATGATGATATGGGATTCAAGGAGTGCACCATATTACTGAAATTGCTAAAAAGAAAGAAACAACAACATTGTTGGGCACTATCACAGCTTCTGCTAACTTAAGAACAATCTCAACTGGAAAAGAATTATTTTCAACAGCCCAACTATTGCATTAACTTGGAAAGTCCAATTTGTATAAAACCAGGCAGATAGATCATTAGCCACTTCTAGTAGTCAAGGAAACTGGCTTGTTTTCCACTTGAACTTGTTTGCTTTTGAGACTCCCAAGTGTACACTCTTAGGCCCAAATACTTTCAGCAAGCAAGATTGTATCAAATTTCACCCACTTCTTGAAATCTTGCCTTCAAGGACTCTACGACTACCATCTTTTTACTTTTCATTCTGCAGAATTGTGCAATCCTACTCTAAAGTAAGTCAATTCCAAAGCCTTTGATCCCCTAAGTGCAGTACTTTCTTTGGAAATTGACGAAGCTTGTGTTAGCAAAAAAAATCACTTGAAATTTGCTAGCTAAATTATCTATCCTTCTCTTGATGAATTTGGCCAAAAACCATTACTGAAAATCCAGACTTTCAAGTCATTTATCAAAATCCAAGGAGGACAATTAAATAGTGCGACATAAACAAACAACCACTTTTGTATTTTCCACCATAGATAAATACTGTGACATAAACATAAGTTCACTCACAGTGGGGCGCTTTGTACGTCTGTAAACACGTTCAAGGGTTTCAAGATGAACTTTCTTGATTCTCTTTTGGGCAGACCAGTTACTTTGCATCACATGAACAGGAATTTTCGTATTAGCCTCTGGCTTTTGAGTGGCTGCTGTTGCCTCCAAAGAAATTGTTTCTGGTGGTTCTTTTACAGGCTCTACAACTGTTGAAACAGGTTTATCAGGTAAAGCAGCACTCATCATTAGAAGTTTTGGCGGAGGATTGCGAAGTAATTGTAGGACAACTGCTCTATCAAGACATAAATCAGATGCAAGATTTTTTATCTGCAAAACAAGGGTAGATAACATCAGAGGCCCGAAAATGCATCACAGAAGCCAAAAAATTACTTTTACTTTATCTTCTCTTGATATTATTAATATAACCACCATTTTGTGGATAAAGCTAAAAGAGAGAAGTCCCCAGCACCTGGTTTAAGCATTAAACAATAGTCTTTAATTGAGGGAGTGGCAAATAGAAGGCAGAGGATTTGAATATGCATCAGGATCAAGTAGATAACAACAGTTAATCCATTGTCTGATATGTGGATTTCAGCTTGCCTAAGCAGTAATCAGCTAGTTAACATAGGAGTGCAATTGCAGTGGAATAATTAGTATTTACATTAGTCTTACGCCGACCAGCTTTCAGAGCATAAGCCAGCCTCTTAAGCTGCCAATTTTTAAGTTGCACAGGAATTTCTTCATCCTCGACGTCTTCTTCCTCAAGATTATGGTTCTCATAAGCATTACGTAAATTATCATCTCCTTCTTCTTCTTCTTCTTCCTCATCTTCAGTTTCATCCTCTGTTTTCCCATCCTCAATTGACCCGAGAGCCCCTAAAAGTTCATCATCCTTCAATGCCTCTTCCAGTTCTTTTTCAAGCTTTGCAAGGTCCTCCTCAGTTATATCATCATCATTAAAACCATCCACAGATAGGTCATCATTTTTCAAGTCCTCTTCCAGCTGGCGAAACAGGGCCTCAAAAGCATCTTCATCTAAATCCTCATCTTCCTGAGCACCGTTACGATGAGGATTTTGCTGTAGGAAACAAAAATCAAATAGAAGTTTGTCAGTTATTAGACCATAAACTACATGTATGTTGTGTGTGTGTGTGTGTGAGAGAGAGAGAGAGAGAGAGAATTTGTATGTATAGATGCATATAGATATTGCACAAATGATACCAATTTGTGAATATTGTCCTCTGAACAGAACATCCTAATCAAAACGGTAATGGACAAAAGCCGTGCTTTACACACTCTCAGCAGGAAATGAACCTCATGCAAGTAGAAGCAAGTTATAAGACCAGTGGCTTGATTCAGAACTTAAAAGCTGAAGGCAAATGATAAAGATTCTTGCTTTCTGCCAATTAAACTTGATGATTGAGTGGACAGGCATGGTCGTACCCAAGAATTTTGTTTTAAGCATAATTAGCATGAAAGGTTGGTTCATTTAATTAAAACCACAGAGATTTCAACGCAATTTAAGTAACAAGAAAATCCTGACAACTTTCGATTGTGATCCTTGTCCAAGTACTCAGAAAAACAATAAGATAACTTAGCCTAAGCCCACCAAAGCTTCAAAATCTACTAATGGGCTTCGGGTATATCACGATTACAATTCAACATGAACTCAATTGCTCTCACTTCTCAGTAAGAAATGCTACAAACCCTGTGTAACAACAAACTACTTCAAATGCAAGGCAAATGAGCTCTGCCTATACAAAATAATCGAACTAATACAAACAGGAAAAACCCAGTAGAGCAAAAGTAGACCTTTTTCTTTTGCCTCTTTGGAGGGACAGAGGTAGAGTTGGGGGCAGTGTGACGACGGCGAGCGAAAGCAACGGCGAAGGAAGGGAACGAGGGACGTGACAAGATAAGGTTGGTTCTACCACTTCTGGGATGGCCAAAAAAGAAGGGTTTTTCATTGTTGGAGCACTGAGGGTGAGTCCCTCTGAGAATGGGAAGCGATGTTGCAGCGGAAGCCATTTCAATCAGCTATCTCCAACTCTAGTCTGCCATATTATCAGAAGCCATACTCATACGGCGGTCGAGATGCTGAGCTGATTAACCCGGAGAAGCGTGTTCATAGCAACGATTTCTTTCGAAGCTCAGTTTGTCCTTCTGCCCCTCATTTAGAGATTTTTTTTTTTTTTTGGCCCCTTTAACTTCTATTTTTGGAAGGAGGGGGGTCTATAAAGGAAAAAGGCAGGAAAAAAACTCAGCAAATATTGAAGAAGTAAGGGAAGCGAGCATAAATATTTCATTTTAAAAACTATTTTTTTTCCTTTCTTTTTGTTTTTGTTTGGCATGAGAAGAGGGGAATGAGCGAAGAATTAGAATTACTACTACTTTACATTTTATCTTTAATTAGGTAGGAGGTTCGATTACTCAGGTTCAATAATTTTTTTAACTTATAATTTCTGAATTTTTTATTTTATTAATTAAAGAAATTTGTGGTAAAACTTCTGAATTATTATATCTTTTATCATTTAAATAAAAAAGGTTAATGGTGAAAGTTAAGAAGAAAAATATAGTTATTTTATTCAAAGTTGATATTCTTATTATATTTTCTAAATAAAAATATAGATATTCAATTCTAAACATAAATAAAAATAGTATAAGTAATTTTTAAAATAGATGTGAAACCAAATAATCAATTTGCATATGCTAAAATCCAATAAAACAAACATATAAATAGATAAAACAAAATAAAGTTTATGAAACTAAACATTCTGACAAAAGTGTGTTTCAAACTGCTTAAAAGACACAGAATTAGAGTTGCGTGGGTGGAGGGTATTTCTAAGAAATTAAAGAAATGAAGAAAGAACAAAACAAATAGAAACCTTAATTGGAGTCATTCATGAAGGTTCTATTTCTGATTCTAATTTTAGGGATTGCCTGTGGTAGATGATGAGAATTTGTTGATTTTGTTCCTATTATTCGGAATTCTATGAATCTTATAAATTTGTGTATATTATATAAAACATAATGTATAATATATAAATACATAATTTGTAATATATATATATATATATATATATATATATATATAAAATATCTATATTATAAGTTGAAACTCAAAATTAAAAAGTGAGCAGAGTTTGATAAGGCAATGGCAAATTATGTCAAAAGAAATATTTGTTGCATCAGATGATTTTCCACTGCACATATAGAGAGATTATAGCTTTCTTGGCTATGAATTGAAAGATTACATTGGTTCAGTTCGCAAATAGCATCAAAAGCAACTTTCTCAGAGGAACTATGAAGTTCATTTGCTTTACTAAATTCCTTTTTTCAGTAACTTAATGTGTAAAGACTTGTGCAAGATCTGGTTCTCCAAATTATGCATCATTTCTAGTCTTTTTGTCAAAGATTGTAGTTGTTCTTGAGTTTCTGTTGACGCTTATGCCTCAAAAGTTCCTCTGTGTTCAACTTCTCCGTGTTTAGGGCAGTTTCCACTTCTTTTGCTTGTTTCATGGATTGAAACTTTGCATCCTTTTCTGCTGCAATTTCTGTTTCCAATCTAAGGACTTGTCCTTCTGTAGCCCTTAAATCATGCAAAATGTGCGAAAGTTGTTCTCTTACAATTGAAGACTCTGCCAACTGATTAGTCATGTCCTTAACCTTTGATTCCAATTCACTTACACACTTTGTAGCTTGTTTGCATTGATTTAAGTATATGTCCTTTTCAAGTTCACAGCTCTTCAGCAATGTAGTAAGCTCATCTGCTATTTTCTGATAGTGCTCAAGCTGAAGAAGGATTTGCTTATGGGTAGAATCCTTTGCCTCAAGTTAAACTTTCATATTTGCGAAGTCTTTCAATAGGCTTTCAAGCTTTTCTTCTTTCTCCAACTCCTAACAATTAAAACAAAGAATGAAAAGGATATTGAGTACTAATATTCCAAGAGAACTTTCTCCTTTCTGGTTTCTTACTTTTAAGGTTTTCTAATAGCTCGTTCTATCAAGGTTCCAATTTCCATTTGATAGAATCATAGTACAACAAAAGATAACTAACATGAATAACATTTGCAGAAAGTTCATTTATGCAATTCTTTTGATTATCTCTATCATGGATAAATTAAAATTTAAGTTAACCCTATTCAAACACCTTATTCATAGGGTCAAACAGGTAGAAAAGCACCCATTTCAAGTCATATTTGAGTATCATTCTTTTGTTTCTAAAACCCCAATGATGGGAGAGTTGTGGAAATTAGCACATGAAGTTTAGACATATAAATGAAATGTACTCTTCTTGGATGACATGCTTATAACTCATGCTCTTTCCAAGGGTAAAATTAGATTCAGATATTAGAGTGAAGACTTAAAAAGCCTTAAGAGAAGAAATGTAAGATCAAAGTTTACCGAATCAAATATAAAAATACTTTTTCAAATACCATCCTATCTCAAAAGATGAGAAGATCATGGCAAATTTTTCATAGAGGATCCTTCAATTGAGTAACATTTAAAGAAATTTGGAGATAACTAAAATCAATTTTAAAAATATGGACATAGTTCAGAACATGGGAAAGAGACATTATACCTGAGTTACCTGATTTTTCTGTATTTGTAAGGTATGTTATTGCAAATTCACAAAGTAGTGATAATCACACGTTCCCTAGATTTTGAGATGAATTATAGCTTACTTGTACAATGCCAATCATCAACAGCTTACTTGTACAATTCTAATATTGAATAGGTTAACCTAATGCAAACTAAAAGTTTGACCCAATCTAATAGCATAAGATTGTCATAGTTTGAAACATTAACACAATCCTAAAGTAAGGCCTGTTTTAGTTATTTCAGCAAATACAACAATAAAAGATGAAGTTCTAAGGCTAACAATACTGCTGATAGCCAAGGAAAGTCAACAACATTAGGTGATAGTACAACATAGTTCAGAACTTAGAAAAAACCCAACTCCAATACTTTCGCTAAAGTTATGAACTTTTGAATCTTGTCATCTAGAAATTGAAACCACAAAAAATTAAATTCTGACATCGGTAATCTAGCAAATAAAAATAAAGCTCAAGGCCAATCTTATTCAAAATAACCAGGGATACAATCTTATTAAAAAAAAAAGTATAAAACCCACAAAATGTTTCATGTAAAAATCAAAACCCATAAATGAATTATGAAATACTAAAAACTGATAACATATATAAATGCCAGCATACCCACCATAATCATCATCAAGACAAGCAATGTGGAATATCGCAGAATAAATTGAGCCGTCCTTGAAAGGTTTCATTGGATGAAACTTGTAGAAAACCCATTACTATGTCTTGAAAGGTTGATACTTTGAAAATTATACTATGTTTTGAAAATTATACTCAATCATAATAGCCCTTCCAAAACACTCAATTTACTGACCATACAACCCTTACCCTTTCAGAGTGGGGAAAAATTGAAAACGTAAAAATAGAAGAAGCAAAATAAGGAAAAGGGGGAAACCTTTACTTTGAAGCTCTGCAACCTGCTCAAGAGTCAGCTTAGCCGAGAACCCACTTGCAGCATGCTTGTAACTATAAATCTGTAACACCACACTACCTACATACCTTAAAAGGCGGAGATGTTGCCTAATCCAAAAGACCAGGGATTTTTATAACGAGGTAAACCAATAAAGTAAAACAGAATCAAAATAAAAGACTATCACTTATTACAATGGAAAACTTGTACAAGCCTCATCAAATCCAGCAATCGTCTCAAAAGGAAACAAAATACAAAACAATACTTAAAATAAAGTTCAGTCCTCAAAGCGGATAACAGCCTTCAATGCTGATAACCTGAAAACATGTTATAAAATGTGTGAGATTCATATCTCAGTAAGTCCAGTGTGTGCTCATAACATTTTGAACATTTCATGTATGCAAATTTAAAATATTTACAAACGTGTTTGTACGCCAAAATTCAACAAATACCAGTATCTAAGTAGAACTACACAAAGCACACCCAAAATATTTCTCAGAAAACCATCCACTCATCAATATAACAAATCATAAAAGGGATTAGATGATTCAGTAATAAAATTTCCCTTATCATGAATCCCATCATGATAGCCTCTCAGTGAAACCGTTCACCACTGGGCAGTGGGTGATCCACTCACTAGGGTGAGATACTTCTCCATCTCAACATCCATCACCCCAGTTGTCCAACCCGGATAGTAGTCCATTTGACTAACTAGTATTGTTGCCTTATCAAGCAGAGTTTGTCTTCTAGAGGTAGCCTCCTACCAAAAGACTTACTCTAACTCTCCAAATTAAAATAGTTCTATTAGCATATTCTTATTGAGTACTCAACATTCATTATCATATTCAGTAGTTAATCCCTTAATCACATATTTTGAATACCTTGGCTTTGCAAAACATGGTTTCATAAAGAGTGCTTTGAAATGTATAGTGAATGAAAGAAAAACAGCTTTTAGTTAAAGTGTAGTTTGGTAAACCATGTAGAGAATAAAATGACTATGTTCGCAACCTAAGTAAACTCAACTCAACAATAGCATTTCAATGTGTGACTTGCAAATAAGGGTTTTATTTAACAAAAAAGTTATGCAGGGACTTACTTGATATCTCTCAGATAGCTATGCCAAAAATCAACTACCTGCTTTCACCTCAAATTCCTCCCTTATCTAAAGTCATATATTTCTACCATTAGAATCCCAAAATTACTTAATTGGATAGCAACTATTATTTCATGCAAACTTAAAACCAATAAATCATTCAAGGCATTTAAACTAAGTAATTCATCAAACTACATTTATAATCTTCCGTTGGCATGGTATTCATCACCAAACAGATACATCCAATTCAAACCACCAATACGTTAATTCTGATATACAATGATCATGAAATTATCACAATAAGCCCAAATGAATAAAAAATGTCTCAACTTAACTAATATAGCATAGATCTAGATTCATCATGACAAAATATAATATTTCTTTAATTCATATATACCTAGACCAATACTTTCACTACTATGTCATCAATCTCCTATGTTCATGCTCATAAAGCCAAAATTCATAAGTAGACATTCCCATAGAATCTAGCATGAAGATTACTCTTATCATTGCTACAAGAGTTAGATGTCTTAAATACCTCCTAGTAGCGTAGATAAAAAAGATGACAAGGTGAATCCTTTGGTGACCAGCTTGAGTCCACATGAGAGAGAAGGTGCGCCTTGCCTAGATATTCTAGGTTGGCCGTAAGTCACAAGGGAAAAAGGGAAAATCAGTCTCTTTAATTGGCGTGGACTAGGAGGAGAAGAAGAGAAGAATAGATAGAAAAAAGAGAGTTAAGAAATAAAAGAGAGTTTGAATTACCTTAAGAGAGTGTGATTTCGATTTTGTTTGGTGTGTTTGTGTGCTGGGCGAAAGCTATGAGAGGAGTGAGATCTTACTTGTTTTCGTGTGCTTGAGAGGTTTAGAGGTTGATGTAGTGCTGGTTTGATAGAAGAAGTGGAATAGGTCTGAGTGTTTGATGTAATGAAGGTCTCCTTCGTATTTTTGACTACTTGAATATGCCACGAAAGAAATGGCAGATGTGCTCTTCCTTTGTTGGCTGAAAATGAGTGATGTTTGAGAGAGAACTATAGCTGTAGTTTGGGTTCTAAAGCTAGCCAGAAAATAGGAAGAAAAGAGAGACTTTGTGTGTCTTGAGTTTCGGTTAAAACAAAGAAGAGTTGAGAGTGTTTTGCTTGGGAATTTCATGCATGTGTGTGTATGTGTGCAGTAGTGGCCAAAAATTAAGAGATGGCTAGGGTGTGTTTCAGTTTTGCTAGAGTTTAGGTTGTCCAAGGTCTTTCGAATTGATTGGGTAACATTGGATAAAGATGTGAGTTATTTGATAAAGATATGGAAAACATTTGATAATAACCTCTATTATCTCTAGATTTATCTAGTAATTAAGTTAAAGAAAACCATAACTAATTTTAGTAAATAAAATAGGGTAGTAAACCCTTAATAAATGGCCAAGGTCTTTTCTAAGAAATAATTTAATTTGATACACTAAATTACCTAAAATAAGTTTAAATAATCATGGGATATATATATATAGATAAAAATTTAATTGCCTTAAAGATAAAGCTGGAATTTTATCCCATCCATATATCATTTTCGAAAAACATAAAATCAAAAGAGATATTTGATTAAAAATTAAAATCAGCTTTATCTTTCTATTTATTTAAAGCTTTTAAAAATTGAAATATGGAAATTTATCTCCTAGAAAAGTGGCGGCCACCTTGAAATATATATATTTAATTCTTAACAAACTACTTAAATAATAACTTTAAAATTTAGATTTTGTAGTATTTTAAATTCTTTAAAAGATAAAGATAAGATGTTAAAACTAAGCGATAATAGAAATTTAATTTGCATTTAATTATTTTCCTCATAAAATAATTTCTATTATTTATCAAATATACCTAAGATAATCACTCTCCTAGCTTTTAGGAGTTGGAAGCTTCAAGATGGCGGCTAACCTAGGGGATTTCGGACAAGGTATAAAGAGAGTAGGAGAAAAATAAATTAAGGGAAAAGAAAGGAAAGGATTTCTAAGAGTTGGGATTTGAACTCAAGTCACCAAGAAATAAACACCAAGTCTTAGCCATTAGACCACAATAACTCTTGTGTAAATGTTTCTTTAACAAATTCCCTTAACTCTCGCTCAACTCATTTCATTCTCTTCTATTAAATTATGCTCAATAAAATAAAAGCTCAACCAACTTGACTAACACAGTTATATCACAATAAATAAATTCATACGATAGCAAACACATAGATCATACGTACTCATAAAATGTCTTAAATTACCATATGCACTACATGATGCCATGCAATGTCCCTTACCTTATAAGAACCAAAGGTACCTATGGGTGGGGTATTACAAAATCAATGCCTCATTTGCTGCATCCTCACTAAAATTACAACAAAAATCACGTGCAATCAAAACTCAGGTCTCAAAAACTAAAAATAAACAAATTCTAAGAATTACCAAAAAAAAAAAGGGAGAAAAAAAAGTGAACCTGACCAAAACAAAGGCTAGGGTCTTTATATGGTAAGCTTTGGGTTCTTCATCTTGGGGTCTCTTAGTGAAAATGATGTGAACTTTGGCCTCCGATGAACTTTGGCCTCCGATGATGCTGCTGAAGGGGTTTTGGAATCAGCCAATGAAATCGAGGAAAAAAATAGCAAAATAATTGCTAAAGGAAAATTAATGAGAAAAAACACGGCTTCTCAGCATCTCGCTTTATAGTGTCAGATAAATTGAAAAGAAGAAGATAACCGCGTTGTTTGGTGCAAACCCAGGTCTCGATCTTCTAATCTGGCTTTGAGACACCCAGTTGCCTATTCAGATCATCACTACCACTAACTATTGATTGAAACAATCATGAGATCGGTTAATGTAGGAGAACATTCGAAGAGGAAAAAGAGGAGCTGCGGAGGCGATGGAGTGACAGATTCAATTATGCAAGGTGAAAACAAAGAAACCTGAAAATAGGGGCCGTATGTGAAGATGAAGAAACCCTCTTTCTCGTTAGGAAGAGGGGCATATGTTAATACTGCAAAAAGGTAAAACCAGATATTCACAAAGATATGCCACGTGTTATCACAATAGCCATTCTCGAGTACAGTTGGTAACACCACAGGATTCCTCTTTGGCTTTTATATATATATATATATATATATATAGAAAGAGAGAGAGAGAGAGAGAGAGAGAGAGAGAGAGAGAGAGATTTTTTTATTTAATTTTTTAAAATAAAAAGTGAGATTAAATATGTCATTTAGTAATTTTAATCACTTTTCCTCAACTCTTCTAATTTAGAAGGAAAATAAAAACCAATGTAAAGAAAGAGTAATTGTCTTCTCAATTTATTTTTTTTCATACTACACTCTAACTAAATAATCTGACGTGTATATTTACTTTTTTTTAATCTTTTCTTCCCATATTTCACCAAAATCAAACCCCATAACTAAACATAGTGTTAACTAAACATAGTGATAACACCAAAATCACCTATTTCATTGTAGCAATTCCATTATATCATTTGAAAAGTTTATTTTAAAACAGCATAAGAAAATGTTTTTAAATATTACGCTGTCTTTGCCAAGCAATGCCGAGTTTATATATTTAATATTTATGTAATTTAATATGAATAATTTTTTATATTAGTAGTATTGGATCGTTGTTATGTATGTATATATGTGTTGCCGTACAAAATGAGAGCCGATAGGAATAGCGATCAGCTTCTCTTCCGATGAACATAAACAGTCTGATGGAAGAATGAATGTGAAAGTTAGACCTTTTAAGAGACGTGGGTTCATTGAACTTACTATAAAAATGGTCCAAGAAAGCAGGAATATTGCATGCGGAAGCCAATAAGGATTGGAATCAGTGTATTTCGATTGATCTTGACAAAAAAGAATAGAAAAATACTGAAATTTAAAACTAAAATAAAATGAAACAGAAAGCTGGTAATAAAGGAATAAAGGAAACTTCTGAAAACTAATCAAAGCTGTAAATAAAGACAAAGACAAAGAAAATGTAGAATAAAAAAGGACTTGAAAACTAGAAACTGGTAATCTTGTGGGTGTGTTTGTTGTTGTTTTGGGAATCTTTACTCGCTTTATACTTACTGTGGCATTGTAACCGACTATCTGTTCGTAGAGAAAATCTCGCTTCATGGCTCATTCTTAGCGATTAGGAACAGTAGTGCTTTACCGATCGTGCTGAGACATGGGGGTAACGACTCAACAGCTCCTAGTTCCGATGTTGACTATGAAGGATTTGAAAAATAACAGAGAGCATGCACGGTGGAATAAAAATGGACAGAAAACCAACATAATAGAGCATGGCAGCAGCATTGAGGGATTAAACCTCTTGGTGCCTTAAACCTTGAAGATTGTAGGAAAGTTGATTGAAGCACAAAAAACAGCTTCCTTCTTCCCGTGGGTTGAAGCTTCGGTTGCCAACTTCTTCTCCTCCGGTGCAATGAATGCTTGACTTTTCAGCTCTCAGAATATTCCACAGCCTAATCTTAGTTGGTGAGCACTAAATTTGGGTTGAGAAAATGATCAGTTGTTTTTCCACACATCTAGGTTGGCTTCCTCTGGTTTCTTATGTTCACCAACAAAAACCAAAAGCCAGTGAAGAGAAACCAAAAGCCAGAAACCCAAGAGCCACATAGGGAGAGATTTTATTTTTATTTTATTTTTTCACACAGAAAACCAAGAGTCATGAAACTAAAAATAATTATTTTGATAAAAATAATATTCTTGAGATTTAATATTTCAAACACCCGAATATTATTAACAAAATAAATTTTGGCTTCTCTCTAAACTCTTCTAAATTGTGTCCGGAAAAATTCTATGGTTCAGGCTATTGGGCCAAAATAATATTTATTATTTTTTTTGGACCCGAAAAGCCCAAAATAATAAACATTAATTATTTTTCTTGGGATTAAATAAATAACTCAAAAAATAATTAATGTGTCCAAATGAACCAAAAAATAATTAAACTTTAATTATTTATTTCTTGGGCTTAATTAAATAAATAACTCAATAAATAATTAATTATTAATTATTTTCCTCTAGTTTAAGTTCAGGTTAATTTTCTAATTATTTAAATTGGACTTAGACCCTGAATAATTAATTAACCAATTAAATCAGATAATAAATTTCTCTCAATTTATTTTATTCCATTCTAATAATAAATTAGACTTCCTGAATAAAATAAAACCCTTTCAACTGAGACCAGTTCTTTAATCCAAAAATTAATGAGGACTTACAGGCTATTCCGATGACTAAAAAGACACATCGTCTTGACTACTAAAATGACCAAAATACCCCTATTATATAAATAGACGTATTTTGCATTTTAAATATTTCATAATATCACCATAAGGAAATATTGACCCCAAGGACAATGCTGCATTGGCAAAATCTTCGACCTACAGGTGAAATGGCTAAAATACCCCTCTACACATCGCCGTTTATTTAGAGAGGAAGAAGTGTACTAACACCCCTCTAAATGACATCTACCATCCTTAGACTTCTAGTCCAATGATCCACAACTTCCTGAAGTGTTTTCGCTTTCCAAGGGAGCTACTCTAAAGCAAACATCCAAGTCATATTTCCCAGGGTCCTGAATATTTAGATCATTCAGACAACCACAAGGGGCAATATAGTGTAGAAACTATCTTGTACAAGTCTGTCTTAACTAACTAGTTACACATACCCAACATGCAAGTATATTGACTCTACGATAGAACCTCAACTATAGTATATCAAAGTATATGCTTCCAGTTTCGTCAGACCGCCAACTCATATTCAAGTCGTAGAGTACTAGCCCACGCTGTAGCGGTAGCTGTCTAGGTTTCTACCATATAGTACTTTTTAGAAAACACTACTACAGGTCCTATTCTACGTATTCAAAATACGCTTATGTCATAAAATGAGTGGACTACTCACTGACTAAAGGTAAGCTATTTTCCATTTGGAATTCATAACATAATAACCTAAACATGATGAGATTCCCATTCTCATCAATCGGTTAAGAACAAATGTTTATGTGTTTAAATAACTCATGATCCATACATTACTGTCAAAGACCTCCATTCACATGGATCACTTATTTAAACACAATGGGTCTTTTCCAAACGAAATTGTGCACAAACGAAAAGTAAATTCACAAACGATTTCTTAAATAATTTTTTTTTATTAAAACATTCAATTTTTGTATATGAGAAACCTAGTCTAAAAGGGCACACATTCCAACAGACTGGGTACATCAGCTGAAGAATTCTTGACGTCATCATCGGCTTGGCAAAATTCCTATCAGCTTCGGTTCAAAGTTATCGTTGTAATGAATTGGCTAAAGTTAACGTCAACACATGCCCCCCGAGTCCCGTTGTTTTGATGACGTGATCAGGTGAAGTGACGGGAATTGTATCTCTTTTAATTCGTAGCCATTCTTTTCTTGACAAAGTTGGAACATCCCGATAATTGCAAAAGGTTTTGGACTCCTCGGCTTTGAAACCCCCGAATGGCTAATCTTTAAATTTCATTTTAAATAGCCGTGGTCCCCATTACTCCTTCACCGATACGAAATCCTTCTCTTGAGAAAACTCTACTTCGATCAAACTTCTATCCTTCTCGTGAAATTTGACAGTATTTTCTGCACTTCTTTTATCAACGATTTATGAATCATCATGGCCGCCTCAATTGATAACACCCCCTGGCTTTGATTCAAACCGAAGCTAACATGTACGCCTTAGGCTCTCGGTTACTGCCGACGGAGGTCATCATTGATCATCTACGATTTGTCTAACCGGAGGACTTTGTCCTTCCGTTGAACTGGAATGACTTTTCTATGGCCGATCTCTTATTTTCCTTTCGCCATTGGCCGCACCCCCTAAAGAATTACAAAGAGTGGTGTGATCGCTGTCACGCTACATTCGGAGACCTTTGGGATCAATGGGCCATTAGAGATGCCGTTATGATGTCCGATTTCGACATGGCTTTTGACTGCAACCTCTTCGCTGCGGTTCTGCCATTCTAGTCCACGGGAATCAATGGCTTCATATTCCCCCACAAGATGTTTTTTCCGACCATCTTGGATATTTGCACCATCTTGGGCTTACGATGCGACGGAAATGAGATCCCTAACCTCCATGATGATGAAAGTATGCCTGCCGTCGAAGCCCACCTGAACAAAGCCACTGCTTCCTATAGTAATTTCATGGCTGCCCAAAGAGACATAGCGGTGTTCTATTAGAGCAAGAGGAAGCCTCCTTTCTATGGCTGTGGCTCTACAAATACATCATTTGTTCTCGTTCGACTGGAATAAACAACGAATACCAATACTATATATCGGCCATGCTGAGGAAGAAAAGGCCTCCTTGGTACTGATATTGGTTTATCAGATGATGAACCAGATGATTTTGACCCTATCAATTGGAAGTGACCCGACCAACCTCGGTGACCCTCTCTGGGTTATGCAACTGTGACTTTACCAATATGTCTCCTAATTCGGCGATAACAACCTCTCAGGGGATTTTGCTGACTTTTCCACCCAGGCCACTGGCTATTAGTTGTTGAGAACCCCTTTGAATAGATTTTTCGTCGGTACCATTATGTATTATCTTCATCAAAACTGTCTACAGAACATGCTTCACTTCTTCCCCTATTCTACTTGGGAAACTAGCCCTTTTTGGTTAATAAATATTGTCGACGCATCGGAGGGCTCCCAATAGACTATCTGGGCCAAAATGCTCTGTCCCAGGGAGCTCCTTTTAGGAGCCAAACCAGACGCATGAAGTGCTAAATGTTCTTGCGAATGGTACAATCCTCATTGCTCCTCTCAACAATTTAGGCTTATTCAGGACTTCCCTACTGATCCTGGGCATGTATCATTCTACACTGTCATGTCCGCTCTATCGACTGAAGATGTGCACACTTTAGCCGATAGGTCCCTGACCATTGTCCGTTCTTTTGAGTATCATCATTTTCAGGTCGTCCGAGAGGCTACACCCAACTTCAACTTATGGTGGCTACTAATGGGTGAGATACTTTTCTCTGCCCCTGTGAAAACATGGCTGCTTAGGCTGGCTGGGTCAACATCGGCGGTGGTGGAAGTATCAGCGCCAAAAAAAGGTAGACAGAGCAAGATATCGCCAGTCCGATTGCCGTGTCGTCATTTCAAACACCACTAGTGAAGAAAGCCCCATTCTTTTAGCTGCTGAAGAAGAAGAAGAAGAAGAAGAAGAAGAAGAAGAAGAAGTTCCTCCTCTGCTTAGGCAATCCAAAAGGCGGTAAGCTACTCACACCCCAACAATCACCAAGGTTTGAACTTCCTGTACTGAAACTCTTGCGATACTCTTCAATTTTAGACACAAAGGCTAACGCCTTATTCCCCTCCTTTACAGAAATAAAAACCCAGCTAATTAGCTATTTCTGACTCTTCCTCTAAGTCGACGGAAGCTATATTCCCTTTATCACCTGAAATGACCATACCAACTGAGGAGGAAATTTCGACTGCTTCTCCTTCATCGGCCATACCTCCAATGTCTAAAATGCCCATCTCAGAGACAACAGTGATTGTCAAACCTGTTCCACCTCCTACAAAGCCGATCTTTGAACCTTCTTTAGTTGAACCTCCAAAAGAAGCTGCTCTCTCTTAGCCAATAGCGTCTAAAGCCGCTGTGCTAGAGCTCCTAAACAACCTAATTGGGGCCATCCTTTTCGACCAGCCAGTCCTCCCAAGATGCATCAGCCGAGCCCTCCTGCTGCTTGCACAATCGGTTGATACCAACATTCCTGTTGAATTAAAGCGTCTATCAGCTGATTACCTGGGGCACATGAGGTTCACTCGGCGCTTCTTTTCAGACACCTAAAATAAGAGAGATGAAGCGTCTCGTCAATTTAAGGCTTTGGAGGTGCTTCGAAAGCAAAAAACTTTTTTGCAATCCCATCGCCTGGAAGCCTTTACCTGCCTAAGCGTCCTTCAAACTGAAATTTCAGAAAGAGTTGATAAAATTAAAGGACTTAAAAAATAATTGCAAGAACTTCAAGTGGAGCTAAATTCTGAGAAGAGGGCTCTGGAAGAAAAACTTGAGGCCAAAAGCATCTGTCAGTAAACGGCCTCCTCTGTAAAAGAGTCAGCGGCTAAATTTCGGGATGAACGGCTCATGTTGGAGGCAGAGAAAGAACTACTTCAAATGGAGCTCCAGCACTCGAAAAAATTATTGGCCTGTATGCAATCCTCATGGGATAAATTTCAATCCTACCTGACCACAATTTTCTATCGTACCGATAAGGCCGGTCCTTCAGGTACTTAACCTAGAGATGCCGAAGTTTGTCTGCCCCTAACGGAGGAAACGACTATCGAGCCAGAAACGATCTAAGAAGAGACGAATAGCCAAATAGAAAAAGAGAGGGGAATCCAACTAGAGACAATTCTGCCTGAGGATGATCCGAATCGACTTGCCATAATTCCATTTGCTCAGCCGAACAGGACACCTCAGACTCCGTCTGAGGAGAATTGATTTTTTTATTTTTTTGAATAGTTCTAGCTCAGTCTCAAATGTAATGGTCATCTGATTAGCTCTTTTGTGATCAGCTATCTTCATGAATGCAAATACTTTTCCTCTTTTCTTATTTTTACTATTGCTATTATTTATTTATTTATTTGTTTGTTTGTTTACTCTTTTCCTGCCATGGTTCCTTACCAAAATGTAGGATAGAATTTTTTTAAATATTTACCGTTTATGGCATTACTTATCTCTTTTCCGTTGAGTGCCATTAGCCGATAAGCCCCTCCATAAAAAACCTGTGCAACAAGAAAATGTCCTTCCCAAGAAGCGGACTACTTACCATAACGTGGGTCTTTTAGTGCAACTAGTAGTATGATTTTTCAGACCATATCTTCTTCATGAAAGTTTCTCCCCAACACTCTCTAATTATAGGCTCTTACTACCTTCTCCTTGTGCCTTTTAATATTTTATAGTGCTAATCATCGGTCCTTTTCACTTTGATCCAAATTCATAGCTAAGGCTAGCCTGTAATCCTCAACCGACAAACAATGTTGGTAAGCTACTCGAGCCGATTGCAATAATAACTCAGCAGGTAACATCGCATCCTGCTCATACGTTAGCCTAAATGGCGTGAAACCTATAACAGTTTTGAAGGCATTCCGATACGCCCACAAAATCTCTTGGAGTGTTTCGTGTCACCTTCTGGAATTATCCTCCAATGACTTCCGGACCATGCTAAACAAGGTCTTGTTTGTAGCTTCAACTTGACCGTTGGCCTGTGCATAATACGAAGATGAGTGGAATAGTTTAACTTTGAATTGAGTTAAAAAGTTGCGTACTTTATCTCCCGTGAACATAGTTTCTTGGTCGACCGTTATTGTTTTCGGTATGCTGAACCGGAACAGAATACTTTGTTGAAGGAACATGATAACGACAGACTGGGTTATCCTGGTCAGGGCTTATGCCTCTATCTACTTGGTAAAATAACCTGTTGCCACTAAGATAAATGAGTGCCCTTTAGTCGATGGCGGATAAATCTTGCCGATAACATCTAAAGCCTAACCCCTAAACGACCACGACTTGATGATCGGATACAGTTCCGTGGAAAATGCAAGAATCAAGGGACCATACTTCTGACATGCCTCGTATCCAGTTGCATAGGCTACAAGTCCGTGGTCATAGAAGGCTAATAAAATCCATAACGCTGCAGTGTCCATTTTAGCTTTGGGCCTGCCTGATGAGCACCGCATAGGCCTTCATGCACTTCAACTAACTCTTGTAACGCTTCTTGCTTTGATAAACATTTCAATAGAACTTCTAAATGGCTTCTTCTGAATAAATCATTTCTGATCAGTACAAAGTTCAACGCCTTATGTTTTAACTCCCGTGACACATGACCAATAGGTTTTCGCAAATAGAAAACGATATTGAAACGCCAATCTTCTTCGTGTTTCTCTCCCGATATTTATTGGCACATTACTACCTCAGCTCTTTTCCTAAATCCTAAAGCCATTTGAGCTAAATCGTTTGCCTCCGGTTTTCAGATCGAAGAGCATAAGTCAACATGACTTCCGAAAAGTATTGCAGCAATGCCTTTACTTCATGTAACTTAACCAACAAAACAGGGTTAGTGCATTTATACTTACCTGAAGTCTGTCAGATGACAATTTGAGAATCCCCTATTATATTGACCACTTGTGCATCCAAAGTTTTCAAGACTCGAAGTCCCAAAATAAAAAGTATCATACTCCACTTGATTATTTGAAGTTCCTTTTCTTAATTCAAAAAGAATTCTTCCTTGTCGTCCACAAAGGACTTCAATGACCAAACCGACACCTCTCTTAGACTAGGTGCTAGATCCATCAAATTGCAACTTCTATGATTTGTATAAAATATATCCCTATGCTTCTTCTTTTTCAGGATTGGACACTTCTAAACAAGGGTGTTCAGTCAAAAAATCAGCTATGGCTTGACCTTTTGTTACTTTCAAAGGCACGTGAGTAAAAGAAAAAACATGTAGCTTAATTGCCCATTTCATTAAACGTCCTTGCAACAAAGAACGGTTCAACAGATATTTGACTAGATCAATTTTGCACAAGACGTACACCTCCTTAGGTAACAGATAATGTTCTAATTTTGTGCATACATAGTATAAAGACAAGCATAGCTTTTCAACAGGAGAATACCTTGTTTCGGTATCCGTCAGGTTTCGGTTGAGGTAGTACACTACTCTTTCAACCCCTATGCATCGTCTTGAGCTAACAGGCTTCCAATAGACTCCTGAGCCGCAGAAATATACAATTTCAAGGGTGTCTTATCATGTGGCAACATCAAAATAGGTGATTGTGATAAAGCCATTTTGATCTAATCGAAAGCTATATGATGCTCTAGCTGCCAAATGAACTCTTGAGACGATTTCAAATGGAGTAAAGATGAGAACACCATTTGCTTTCCTGCAGCAGTTGCTAAAAAATGTCGTAGAAAATTAATCTTTCATATGAAACTCTAGAGTTCCTTTTTGGATCGCGATGGTCTTGCCTATAGAACATCTCTTGCTTTATTCCGAACTACTTCAATCCCTCTTTGATGTACCAAAAATCTAAGGAAATTCCCAGCTGACACTCCGAAGGCGCATTTGGCGGGGTTGATTTTTAGTCAGTGCTTGCACATTCGAAGAAATGCTTGCCCTAACCACCTCAAGTGTTGTGAGAAGGTGGGTGACTTAACCACTAGATCATCAATATAGACCTTCATGGTCTTGTCGATGAGATCGTGAAAAATGAGGTTTATGACTCTCTAGAAAGTAACCCCAACATTCTTTAGGCCGAAGGGCATGACTAGCCATTCGAACAAACCGATAGAACCTAGACATCGGAAGGCTGTCTTTTGTATATCCTCTTCAGCTATAAATATATGATTATAACCAGAGTATCTATCTATAAAACTTAAAATTGGTTTCCTACTGCCGAGTCTACCAACATGTCAGCCATCGGTAATCGGCATAGTGTATTCATTCTTTGGTGTGGCCAAATTCAAATTCCTGAAATCAACACATACTCGCAGTTGACCATTTTTCTTGATGACGGGAACAATATTGGACACCCAGTTCGCATATCGGTAGGTGCGGATGAAGCCACACCGAAGTAGCATTTCAATCTCTTCCTTGATTCTAGGCAGGAATGTGGGACTAAAATGTCGGGTAGGTTGTTTATGAGGCTTGAAACCTTCCTTAATTGGTAAACAATATTCTACTATACCTTTATCTAATCATAACATTTCATGATAATCTCATGTGAAACAATCTCTGTACCTACGAATTAAAGTTGTTAGGGCATTCCTTTGACAAAGAGTTAAGCATAATCTTACCTTTGTTATTTTGTTTTCTTCAGGTCCTCCGATATCCACCTCCGTTAGTGGGTCCTGAGTGATGAAACCAGGTACATGTCGAACATCAGGGTCTTTTATTTTCAAATGCTTACCTTCCAACCCTTCTATTGTAATCTGATTGTGAGTCATGGTGAGCTTGGTGTACTGGCTCAGATCAAAGGTAGAGCGGTAAAAAACAGCCTCGTTCATGTGCGCTTCTGCTGAAAATAGATTGGGTCAGCTGGTATCTTTTCCACTCGTTCTCCATCCCAGATCAACATCATACGGTGAAGCGTTGATGGAACACAATGATTCACGTGAATCCAATCTCTACCCAGTAAGACAGAATAAATCGGCTTTGTTGTAATTATAAAGAAATCAGTTTTACTGACCTTAGATCCCACTGCCACCTTAAAAGTGATAACTCCTTCTACTTTGGCGGCATCCCCGGTAAAATTGAGTATCTAGATATCTGTAGGAGATAAATCGGGTTTATTCTTACCCAAATGTCTTAAGGTTGCCAAAAGAATTACGTTCAGTACAATTCCTCCATCAATGAAGACTTGAAAAAAAGGCTTCCCATTAATATGCGCCTTGATGTACAATGACTTGAGATGATTAGTATGTTCTGCCATTGGGATTGGGAAGAACATCCCTTCTAATAGCACCTTAAATTCGATAAGCTCAACGACAGCTTCTTTTGTTGTATAGTAGTCTTCTTCTACCACTTCTTGCTTGACCCTTACTCGGAATTGTGATGGAAGAATGCTAAGCATATTTTGACTAAGGGAAGCACACACCTGCTCATCTAACCATTCCTTAGGCATTTTTCTCTATTGAGCCCGTTTCCTCTGTTCCCACCGTTTCTGAGTCTTTGTATGACGGGGACGATAACCCAGGAAAATTGGCTTTTTATGAGGTACATACATTGTAAACTTCTTATCTTTTCCATGGAAGTGAGTTGTGGGGGTCGGAATAGTAAGACGAGTGAAAATCGACGGCCGATCGTCTAGCCTTTGAAACATTATTCTTTTCATTTCAAAGGTTTTGGATTGTTCCTTGATGAAAGAATCTCCTAGTTTATGCTGCACATCTTCCTTGCAAGTCTGTACCATACTTGCATTAGCTGCTGTGAACGGGTCTGTCCGATGGAAGAATGAATGTGAGAGTCGAACCTTTTAAGAGACGCAAATTCCTTGAACTTACTATAGAAAGAGTCTAAGAAGGCAGGAATATTGCATGCGGACGCCAATAAGGACTGTAATCAGTGTATTTCGATTAATCTTGATAAAAAGGAATACAAAAATGCTTAAATTTAAAACTAAAGTAAAATGAAACGAAAAGTTGGTAATAAAGAAAACTTCTGAAAACTAATTAAAGCTATAAATAAAGACAAAGACAAAGACAAAGAAAATGCAGAATAAAAAGGGAATTAAAAATTAGAAACTGGTAATCTTGTGGGTGTATTTGTTATTGTTTTGGGAATCCTTACCCGTTTTATACTTGTTGTGGCGTTGTAACCGACTATCTGTCCGTGGAGAAAATCTCACTTCATGGCTCATTCTTAGCGGTTAAGAACAGTAGTATTTTACCGATTGTGCCGAGACATAAGGGTGACAATTCAACGGCTTCTGGTTTCAATGTTGACCGAGTACATCGGCTGAAGGATTCTTGACATCATCATCGGTTTAGCAAAATTCCTATCAGTTTCGGTTCAAAATTACCGTTGCAACGAATCGGTTAAAATTGACGTCAACAATATGTATAATAAATATTTTCATATTTAAGTTTGACAATAACTCATGCAAATAATGATTTAGTCCAATAGCTTCAAATAATAATAATAATAATTTATTTATGATCAACGTACATTTCACTTCAAACCTTTTGCGTTTTACAAGCCAGAGAATCTGCAGCCTCAAAACGCTTACGCATTTCACTGGAACCCAGCCCCTCGTCCTTTTTGGGCATATGGGCTTTTCATTTTAGCTCTGAACCTAAGTTGATGGCCCACCTGCTACGGCCCACTAACGGACTGTAGCTAATGGGAGAGTGTGCGCCTTTCAATCACTGGGTCTTTAAGGGAATTCCACTATATTTTCTTTCTTTTGCATTTTAGCCCTTCAATTTATGAGGGAAGTACTTTATAGTTCTTCTAAGTTTAGATACGCGGCATCAATTTTAATAAGGCTTATATCTAAATAAAAAATCTGGAAAAATTGAAATTGCTGCTTAGAATTATACTAAAAACCACCATGTAATTCTTAGACTATTTTTATTCTGCCATACTAGAGCATATTAAAGAAGAAGATATTTTTTTATCAATCAAGATTGGGATGATTTTTTTTTTTTAAAAGTTAGAATTACAAATATGTTCACCAAAGATGGGAATAATTGAAAATATGATTGATCTCTGAAAGTAGATAGTTATGTACAATTTACTTCGATAAATCCTCTTTAATGAAGAGAAAATATAATTATATTTAGTAGATGAACATAACTGATTTCTTCACCAACGTAAAAGAAATTGATAAATTCATGAAAGATACAAAAAGAATAGCAAGCAAACATTATTGACCGCCCACTTGCTATGATAGAAAAAGCAAATCACATTCCTAAAATATTAAATTTGACTGCTTATAAAATTGTTAATTGGTCTCAATCATGTAATTTTTATAGTTATATAGACCTCTCCCCTATTTCTCCTACAATACTTTATAATAGGGATGATACTCCTAAATATGCTTGTACTCATTCTAATTTTGCATAATATAATGATTAGCATAGTTTTTAGTAAAAAAAAAAAAGAGAGAGACAAATCACTATTTATTGTCAACTCTTTTTAAAAAGGAAATAAAGAATAAGACCATTTATCTAACTAATGTTACAAAAGTGATGAAATGGCAGATGAAAATGTCTTGTAAAAGGTAATAATTGTACACAGGAACCGTGAAGATAATAGTAATAGATATGATAAGATGCACTCCAAAAAAGCAACAAATAACAACCTTGGCAGAAGATCTAAAAGAAGAAAATCTTTATATAAGAAAACATTCTAGAGAGACAAGGGCAATCGAATAAATCCAAAATGAGAATATATAGTGTAATAAACTTTGTTTAAAATAAGTATTTAAAAATATGTCTTATCTTTTCAAGAAATAAAAATAAATAAATAAATACATATATAATCATGACAAATCAATAAATATTATTTTTATCTCTATTTTTATTTATTAATAAAAGAAAATATAACCTCTCCAAATATATCAAACTAACAAATGGACACGAAAGTCCAATAAACTTGCCCTAATCCATAATAAACTTGAGAGATTAACTCCATTATATTAGGAACTCAAACAATAATCACCATTAATGGGTAAATAAAAGTAACAAAGCAATCAACAACAACATCGATAATTTTTACATAAAAAATCTCTCCAAATCGAGAAGGAAAACTACAAGGCTATTGAGTCTACCTTCATATCCTAATAAGGGTCACAAATGATCCCCCGATCGAAGGCTACGTGGTTGGAATTTGTCTACAATTTTGGCCCTTTTTTCTTCTCTCTTTTTATCTCTCATAGCTGTCTTCACTCCTCTCCCTTAATGAAACAATATAATGAATTAAGGATTTAACAGACTAAAATATTAAGTTTCAAATACTTGAGCTTTTAACACAAAGGAGGGAAGCCCAACTATGGATGGCGGCCGGGGACTAGAAATCCCAGTCCCGTCTCCGTATATGCCCCTATTCTTATTCTCGATCCGTTCTGGCTACGAGAAAAGGCGGGGATCCCCGCCCTCGCCCTACCAAAGACAAAATAATCTCCGGTCCCAGTTCGGGGAAGCGGGGTCCGTTTGAGTCCGAAAATAATTATAAAGATTTAAAAAAAAAATTTTTGCCTCTAATATATTTTTATTAAAAAATTTTTAATCATATAGAAAAAATTTTGTAGTGATTTCCAATAATTCATATATTTATCATAGCACTAGATTAGTAAGAGTAAAATTAATATTTTATAATTTATAATTTTTTTTATTTTTTCTCTTCTTTTCTATTTTATTTTATATACATATATAATCTACATTTACATCCATATATAATCATATATAATATATATAATCTACCTATAATTTATATAATGTGTGTGTATATATATATAAAATATGTAAAGCAGACCGGGTTAGAAGCGGGGATCATGCAATTCTCGTCCCCGGTTGGCAGGCCGAGGAATGAAAGCCATCCTAAACCCGTCCCCGCTTAAATTGGAGAATCAAAGACCTAACCGGGCGGGGCCGGACTGTATCCCCAATTTAAGCAGAGAAATTGTCATTCCTAAGCCCAATCCAAAATTTACACATTTTAAGAGGTACTATATCTATCAGTGTTATTTACAATTCTATATTTAACTCAATTTTTACTCACTCTTTTGCGATTCTAACACCAACTTCCAAAATGCACAAATAAATAAGAATTTTATTATTTCTCAACTTTTTTAATGTAAAAATAACTTTTTCGTAAATTTCTTCACAATCTTTTATTCATCTTAAGCTTTCAATAATATATTGAACAAAATTATTGATTCAATATTTTCTTCTAAAATTAAATTGTGTATTTCAAACAATCATTGTAAACAACTGTTTATTTAAATCCAAATTATATACACTTTTTGACATAAATCTTGATTCTTGTGAAAAGCTATTTATCATAGTTTGTGCTATTTCATCTTCCCATATCCAAGGCATTTCAACTAGTTTAGGCATTCAAATCTTGAGGGATCTAAATTCTGAATTGCTTATTTTGTGGGATCTCTCATAGTTTTTCGAGATAGATGAATAAACTAGAGAATATTAAGCATTGCAATGCTTATTACCTGTTTGATAATTCAATTAAATACTTATTTAATTAAATATATTTAATAATAGTTTAATTTTTTAAGTACATTTAATAATAAATTTTTACCATCACTTAATATATTAAAAGTACTGAAATTCTATTGAATGAAATAAAAGTAAATCTAAATATGTTAAATGTTTAATTTATTATTATTATTATTCTTCTTCTTCTTTTATTTTTAATCTATTTTATAATAAAATATAATACAAAAATAAAATAATAACTCATTTAATATTTAAATTTTAAATTTTAGTCTTCAAATTTCAGTTTTTATAATTTAATATTTAATATTCAGATTTTAATTTTATTGTTGACATAGACTGAAATTTAAATATTTAAATATTAAATTCTAAAAACTAAAATAATATGATTGAATTATAAAATTTGTAGTTTAAATTTAAAATTTAAATTAATTATAATTTATTTATATATTATATTTTACTATATTTAGATTAAATATAAAATAATATTAATAATTAGTTGAATATTAATATGTTCAAATTTTAAATTTAAATAAATTTTATTTTATTTAAAATTCATAATAAAATTTTAGTACATTATAATTAATTAAGTAAGAATAAATTTTTATTATTAAATATATTTAATTAATTTAATTTTATATATTATCAAACTAATTTTAAATATTTAATTAAGGTAAGAAATAGGAGCAGGTTTTGGTCTAGGGGTGACAATATTGAACACGATACAAAAACGACATGATTATAGCAGGTTAGAGTTGGGGTTTTGAGAATTCAGGTAGAAACGAGTGGACCCGTTTAACTTTAAACGTGTTCGGGTCATAAACGGATTTAACCCGTTTTGACCTGTGAATCCGTTTAATTTTTTTTAATACTTATATTTAATACTTTTTGTAACACCCTACAAATTTCACTATAAAAAATTAGATAAATTATTTTTTTACATGAATTAATTGAATTAAGTTTTATTATATGAATTAATTAAATTATTTGTGTGTCTATTTTGTTTAATTATATGAGACCTCTTAAAGAAAATATATGATGTTAATATGACTATTTACTTGATATATGATAAATAAATTATTTTTAATTAGTTATTATTTAGTGTATCTGATAATAATATTATTATTATAACGACTTTTAGTCAGAGAAAATAATTTCTTAAACAATCCTATTTTATTACAAAGCTATATTTATTTAGATTTTTAAGATTAAATCTTATGAATTTATTGAAATATCTAAATATTTAATTGGATAATTTGTTATTTAAGACTTTAAAAGCTGTTTTATTAATTTTTTTTAATTTCATATGATTTAATTTAATTTTTTAAAATTTTTTGTATAATAAGTGAATAAATTGACGAGTTTAGTAAGTATTCGAATTGATAAATTTAATAATTATTTATTTAATTTTTATATTTAATTATGTTAATTCGTTTTATAATGCGAATACGATATAAAAATAAATAAATTAATATAAATTATATTATATTTAAATTAATCTAATCGTATATAATTATTTTAAATTGACAAAACATACCAATTTGAACGACGAGACACGATTGCCATACTTATTTTTATCCGTGGCACGAGAGACTCAAATATGCATTTTGGTTCCAATAAAGCCAAGGGCCCAAGACTTTTGGCAAATTCCGAAAGTAACCAAATAGTGCACACAGAGAGTGTGTAATGGCGGAGCCGCGCACAACTTCAACATCATCTTCTTCAGCATCCGCATCAAAGGGAAAGTGGAGCAATCTCTCTACCTATGCAGCTCGTATATATTTCTTCCTTATCATCCTTCAGGTCCCTCTTTTCAGGTGAATTTGATTTTGTCATGAATCTGACTTTCACTGACTCCCAAGAGCATTAAGTTCATGGCCCAACTTAAGATTTGGTTTGACTTTGATTCGGACTCATTGTGCTTAATGTTTTAGCAGCTGGGTTGTTCTTTTGTTCGACTAAAGACGAATATTTCATTCGCTTCTGCAAGTTTGTTTGGAGTTTGTGTTGGGACGAAGTGTTTTCTTCTTCTTGTTCTTTTTCCATTTTTCTGGAAGTTTTATTCATTTGGGGTGCAATAAGCTTTCAAGATTGTGTAGTAAAGATTTCAAGATCTAGCTTTTTGAACATAAGCTTTCAAGATCAAGATTTCAAGATAAGCGAGTTTATGATTTTTTGTGATTATTTCTTGTTTGGCGATCCGCAGTTCTTGGGTAGACTCATATCTCCCGAGTTTGGATGATTATAGGTAGAAGATCACACTAAAATTGAAAACGTTGTTGGTGTTGTTGAAACGAATTGTGAATTTTTATATGAATTTTCACTCCAGGACTATGGACTAGATTTGTTTCCCCCCACAAAAGGAATTGCTTCATATCTGTGTGACCCTTACATTTTAGTTACTGAAGTTAGTGGGGATTCTGTAATTTTCCATTTTATGCTTAATAGCCTTTAAAGCCTCAACCTTAGAAGGTTGAGAATGACAGGCCTAAATTATAATTTTCAAGGTTGAGTAAGAGGAAGAACTTAGATTGCTGATGGTTCCTATTGTTTGTTTAGGGTTCCCTGTAGATCTGGGATGTGTACAGCACCAATTCAGGTCACATCTTCACAGTTGATTGCCAGTGAAATCTTTCCTCTTCCAGTAGTGAAGGCCCTACTCTACCCTGGGGCTGTGGTGAATGGCCTCGTCAGTAACATGACAGTCCCAAGGTGGGATAATCTTCTTAACATTTATAACTTGACTGAGGTGAAGGAGGCTTCCCCAGTGACTGACCTGCAGCGGTTGGAGGTTTGGCTCTTCAAAATCATGTCTTTATGTTGCTTTATTGTTATCATGTTTAAGGTAAAAAAAGAAAAACATAATCACCTTTAGCATTTTCATCATGAGGTTCATTAACTTTTAACAATTTCATGATGGATGAGGGTTGCCTTAACATACCTTAGCTGTGAATAATCAAACATCATGAACTGTATCTTCCCAGTATCACACTTTATTGAGTTTCATCCAATTTTAGAAATTATTTCTTCTCTGAATCTTTGGCACACTGAGTCAGTCTTCAACTGATCTGAATTGATAACAAGGATTTCTGATGTAGAAAGCAAATCCAAGACTAAGAGGACTTGGTTGATCATATATGATAATGAAGTTGAAGATTTTTTTAGTTGTTTATCACAAATATTAAGTCTTGTATTATTTGTGTGTTTGTCTCTCTAGGGTTTGGCATCTAGGTTGTTTAGTAATTTTCAGCTTCAGTAAAGTAGTTTAAGCAGCCAAATTGCTATAGTTTTGGTCAAAGATTTCAGCTTTTACTAGGATTTCAATTACTTAGTATTGAATTTTTCTTAGCTTTGAAGCAGTTTTGGTTCTAAGGTATTGATGTCTATATATAACACTGTAAAAGATCTATGAGAGGAGAAGATTATTAAATGATGAAATACAACTTCCTGTGAGGTTTGCTTCTTCTTCCTAATCTTACAAACTGCCGTCAAACTCCACAGCTTAAATTGTCCTCCCAAACCTTTCACACAGAGATATCAGCAACTAATTGCAGAAACTCTACAGTTTTTGGTTCTGAATTGGAAGATCCTGCATCATTTTCATGTACTCGAGAGATCTGTTGATAAAATGCTTACCAAGTTGCTTGGCTTAATTAGATTTTGAGCCTGTTGTTGTGCAGTTTAATTCCATTATTCCTGGTGAATTGCACGGAGGATCTTAGGTTATGTGCATGGAAATTACTTACTTTTTGGAGTCGGTTTTTACCTTAGCAAACCATACCTTGTAACCTATATATCTCACAGTGATTTGAAGTTAGAAACAAGCTGCATTTTGATGTTGGAATTTCAGATGTACCTTCAACTCACACATGATGGAAACTATCCCTTTTGACTATGTTGAAGTTCACCATTAAAGATTCCAATAGGACGATTGACTTTCTTGATAAGGACATGTTTATGATATCTTTGGGTGTAATGTCAAGAAGTTGATCTTTGTAAAGTGTCGGTGTGTAATAGTTTCAATAACTAAAGGTCTACAACTTAACACAATGGAAAACTGTTTATTGTTTCTTAGCATTCTGTTTTGCCAGTGTAATTTACAGAGAAGAGAAAACTTCAATTAACATGAATGTTTAACAATATCAGTGGATAAACTTATTTTGCATTTGTCTCGGCTTTGCAAAAATGGGCATATCAAGTAAGACATTTGAGTTCATAGCAAATTTCTGATGTGGGTAGAGTTAAGGTCTCACAGTCATCTATATTTCTTACCAAAAACTCAACGTCTTGTGGTGGCCATGTCCAAATTCATGCCTAATGTGACCGACACTAGGACTAATGGGCTGCAATTATATGATTTCGTTACATGGTAGACCCAGACCATATGACCTCATTTGCAGCTCTCACTACAACTTGTTTTGGCATGATGAGCCAATCATAATTCCAAATTCAGCTGTCCATGAATACTTTAAGTATGTATAAGTCAGTCACTTCGGACAATGTTTTAGTGTTGGAAATAATAGTTTGGAAAAATAACTCAAAATACCCTTCAACTATTTTCTTTCCTAGAAAACTATGGCTAATCTTTATTTTTAATGTTTTACGCGCTTATACGATTTTTGAACTTTTATTCATACCCAAGCACCAGTCAGCACAGCAATTTTTGGCTAACCAAGTCATAAGCAAAGCACATGAATTTATTTTCAGAGGTATTTTTGGTACTGCAATACAATACTCTCTAAATCAATTAAACTTAAGTATCGTTCTCTATCTCCCCAATTATTTTCCCCTACTGCTCAACAACAATAACTCTTCTTCATCCATACTTGTGCAAAAATCTAACTCCCCCTCTAATTTTTCCGTTGCAACAACCAGGAGAAATAAGTAGAGATTGAAGATAGAAACATTTGACGGTTTGTCGAAGAAAATAAATTCACGTGCTTTGCTTATGACTTGGTTAGCTGAAGACTGCCATGTTGACTGGTGGTTGGGTATAAATAAATGCTCGAAAATAATATGAGTATAAAATATGAAAAAAAAATATTAGGGATATTTTTCTGGGAACAAAAATAGTTGAAGAGTATTTTGAGCTATTTTCCTTAATAGTTTTCATTTTTGTTTTGCAAAATGACTCTAGATGCTTTTGCTAACTAAGTCGCTTCTTGATAAAATCTTTCCTAAGAATGGACTCATATCACTACCAAACTTTAGGAGCAATATCTTCCTGCTGCTGCAACTAATTGTCACATAGCGTCAGTCTATTATTATTTTGTCCTCCATGGCTGTCTTCCTGTAAGGTTTCTGTGCAAGGGCTGAAACAAAATAGGGCTACAATATAGTTAACGGATGTCCTCATGCCTTTCAGTAGTTCTGAAATATAGAGGTATAAACTATATTGGAGACCTTGATTTTGCATTGCCGCATACGATTGATGAAAGCATTGGACCAACAATGCTGGTTTTGCTTCTTGAATCAGTAGCGGCACAATATGAGTTTGTTGACTATTCTTCTATTGCAATAAGTTTATTAAATTCTTGCTGTTCAGTTTTCTATAGAGTTTAGTCTCTTTTGCCCTTCGTAGTCTCTCCTTGCTTCACTGATCTCGTTCTTTTTGGACCAGGTTCTTGCTGGAAGCTACTTCTGTGTAGCCGGAGGTCTCATTGGCTTAGTAAAGCCTGGAAGGATGAGCATGTTTGGGACACTTCTTGTTATATGGGGTCTTGTCAAAGAAGGAATTCTTGGGAAGCCAGTAAATACAGATCAAACAAAAACAGTATTTGTCTACCCAACGATGCTGTTAGCGCTGATTTGTGCTTTCTTGTCTGTTAAGTATGATGTGAAGAAGGTTGTGAGGAGTGCCTCCACTCAAACTGCTGCGAAGCCTCTGAAGAGCTCTTTGAAATCCAAGCTAAAATAATATCAATCGTTGAAAATGAATCCCAGCTAGTCTTCTCTTTGCCACAGATTGTGAGGCTAATTGTGTGTTACTTCAGAGGGTCTTTTTTGCCCTTCTGTGGAATATGCCATTCCATGACGCAATTGCCTTGGAATTTATATTTCCCTTGTAATGGTAATCATCCTGCAAGAAGCCCTGGAGAAAATTCAAACTAATGTATGATTCTGATGCTTCGTTACCTTTTTCCTTTTTTTGGGGGGGGTTGTACATCAACCAAAGGTGGGAGGATTTTTCCCTTTGTGGCCTCTTTTCCTTTATTGGTAATAGAATTTGGTTTAATTTACAATGTTTCCTGTAGTGTGCACTTGAAACTACTTGATCTTAAAGAGCCAAAGATCATAAGATTAAGCACTTGAATCTCCTTGACATTGAAGTACTACAAATCACAGGCTTACACAAGTTTAGGACAGCTTTTGCAATGTGGCTGATTGAGAGCCACAAGATCGATATGTCGGGATATGCAGCAGACCCATGACAATTTTCCTGACTGAAAATTTTCACATGGAAAGACGATGACTTATTAATGATCTTTTATCCGTTTTTATATTTTTTGGGCATAATTGCATCTGGTGTTACAAAGCTCCATAATCCACTTCCTCAATGAATATCTTCATTTTAATGGATACAAAGACTTCAAGATATCCTTTGGTTATTAATTGCTTCCATCTTGATTGCAATAAATTCTCACTCAGGTGCAATAATAGTTTAACACCTGTTCCTTTCCAGAACAAGGGCAATGGTAGCGGAGATATATACCGAGAAGACATGCTCATCTGAAGAAAGTGGGTACTTATCTGTAACATCCCTAATTACAAATGAATAGCTCTAATTTTGGAAGGAATGGATGAAGGAAACATTATCCTCTATTGCATTCAAGTACCAGGAACAGAATCGGGGACAAATCTGAAATAGGAAATTTTGAAACTCTTCAGCTTAGCATTTGGGGATGAACATGGTCATCCAAGTTACCATACTGAAAGACCTACCTTACCAGGTAACACATATGCCTTGAAAGCAATACAATCCAACTCCGAAGCACCATTCTCCCAGCCAATCTTACCAGGTAACACACATGGCTGCTCCATCCCTTTCTAACCTCCTTCTGCTATTGGTGCCCTCCAACCATCTTCTACATCTTGTCCAGCATTATGTTTCCCTTCACATGACAGAGTGTTCTTCTAGCTAACTAATCCCATGCAGTAAGAATGTATTCCCTTTATACGTGACTGATCTGTTCTGAGCTCCCATGCACCATAGATGGCCTTCTAGCTTCAAATCTCCTTGCAGCTTTGCTGTCTGCCAAACAAATTTGAATAGCCCAAGAGCCCTGTCCAGCTGCTTGACAGCTCCCAAAACCATTTTCTCGTCATCTGATGCTAGAAATTTCCCCATACACAGGCAAAACTGGTTTCCACCACTAATAGGATAAACACCTCCACTAATTTCTACTTCTATATCTCGAACACTTCCATAGAGATAATATAATAGAAGAGTGAATAAACATCTTGATGAATGACCCAATGTCTTGGTTAATTTCTTCTGTACCAGACTTTCTTGATACCTAGTCTCCTTATATCCAATGTTTTTGTCTATCAAGACATCCCTAATTTGGTAAAGTCCTTCCTTCATGACTTCAAGCTTTGTTACATGCAAAACTAATTCCTTCTCGTCACTCAAGCAATTAACAAGATCAGTAAACATCTCGAGGACATCTTCCCACTTGTGAGAAGCATCATAATCTGCAACTTTTGTAGGTGATAGGCGCATCCATGAAGTGGATTCTGGGTCATAGGAAATGGCAGTGTCTAAAAACTTAAGGCAACTCACACTTATTTGCTGTGACATTCTAATTTCTTTGCACTGACAATTTTCGTTTAGAAAGTCAATCTCTGATCTCAATCCATCCAGTAGCTCCTGGAGTGCACCAATCCATATTTTATACTGTGTGACCTGCGGGCATATTGTGATTCTTACCTGCTTCCTTTGCTGAGCTGACATATTGAAAATGTTGGACACTTTTGTAAGTGAGTTCAGAGTGATTGGCTCTCTTTCACTTGGTTTACTGAAGCATGTAAGCAATCTGGATTCTCTGTTGGGAAATGTTGCAATTACATTCTCCTTCATTGCTTCCTGCAGAGCCGGACAACCAATGAAGGCCCTCCCCAGTGACTTGAAAGTATGCATTTTCTCTTCAAGCTTCTTATCAAATACTCTTGAGTTGTCCCTGATATTAACCAGCCTTCCATCAATAAAGTCCACATCTTTCAACACGTGGGATAATTTCGATTGCTTGAGGAAGGCTTTATCGTACCACTCAGAAGGAAAATGCTCCTCCTCATGGGATTCTTCTGTACAGTGATGTAATAACAATCTGAAATGCATATTTCTGTTTCCCTTGTCTCTAAAACACTTCGAAGATTCACATAGAAGCCGCTGTAAGTTTCTATAAGCCATCACGAAAGATATGAAGAACCACTTCAATCTAAAGAAGAAAGTCACAGTTTGGCCAACAGAATGCTCAAAGTGGGTTCTTCATTTGTCAACCTGGTAAACAATTGAAGCTCCCGAAGATGATTCCAAATAAAGATTCACGGAGGCATTTCATCAAACAAATTATGAGCATCACCATAGCATTACAACATCTATTCACAAACTGAAACAATGATTCTTCAAATCAAGATCAGAAACCATCTTAGACTCCACCGAGAGATGTATTACAAGATTGCCGGGCATTAAAAATTCTGTATGAGATTTAAAGGCATTGAGTTGGTAATTCTCAGACTCAAAGGGATTTCCATGGACAGAGGGGCGAGACATTATCGTGGGTATCCAAGAACGAGGATTTACGTGGGAAAACCTCGGATTGGGCCTCCATGGACCGAAGGAACCGCATCATGCGGGCAGAGAGATTATGTCCAAATATAAAATAACCTGTATTTAGAGCGAAAGGAGATATATACAAGTGGGCCATAGGTATAAATTTTTACGAATTGGACACGGAATTTCTCATTAATAGAAGTAGAACCCGACAATTTTTGCAAATCGCTCCCTCAAATCCAGAAAATTTTTATAAATTATTCTATCCATATTGTGTTTAAAAAAATTATACACATCACAGAAATTCTAACATTTATACAATTTTTTTTAAAATAAATTACTCTTACTAAAAATGATAGAATTAATTTAAAATTTAAAATTTAATTAATGTTATTATTTAGTAAAATAACAAGTATACAATTCAAAAAATAAATATATTCTTAATTTTATAAAATAATATACAATTATAAATAAAAAGATTTTAAAAAATATCTAAAAGTAATATTCCTTTTGTCTAAATGAAATTAATCTATTTACCATTTAAATTTTTTAAAAAAATTTAACACTTTTTATAAAAAAATATTAATATATTATATATTATAAAATAAATAATATATCTTTCATATATTACTTTAATATATTTAAATATAACATAAAGTATTTCAAAACTCATATATTTTTTATTTTTATTATATTATATTATTATATTATAATTTTTAGTTTTATATAAAATTTCATGTCAAATCAACTATTATCAATTCATATATTTTATTTTTATTATATCATATTACTATATTACAATTTTTACTTTTATATAAATTTTGTACTCAATCAATTATTTTTAATCTAATTAAAATTAAAGAATACTTATTTAAGAATAAAAAAAGTAACCTACAAATATGGGAAACCGGAGCCCACAATTTGATTTACAAAAATTGTGCAACAAGTTATGACATTTGTTATAATTGTATAAATATCACACACGATTATATAAACATCACACACAATTTGATAATGATTAAAGCATTGACCATTTAGTGGAGACACCATTAATTGAGATTAGTTGAAGATGATGTATGCCATGATGTATTTCACTAATTAGAGCTCTATAAATAGAGCTATTCTCTAAGCTTGTAATACACCATTATTTTGTGAAAGAAAGATTAGTGAAAGAAAGATTAGAGAAAGAATTGTGAGAGAAAGAAAGAGAGAAGTTTGAAGAGAAATTCTTGTGCAAAGAATAGTTAAAATTCTCTTAGTGTGTAGTGTGTAGATTTTATTCTAACACTACCCTAATTTTATAACACGTTATCGGCACGAGTCTCTCGTTATTAAAGCCAGAAGCACGAGTCTCTAGTTATTAAAGCCGAGAAGACAGTACGCATTTATTGATCTCTATGGCTAACATCAGCTAAACTCGAATTTGTAGCCCTTGATATTTACGGAAAAAATTATATGTCATGGGTTCTCGATGCGAGAAATGCATCTAAATGCTTGAAGGCCTTAGTGAAACTATTCAAGCAAATAATAGTGCATCCGCACAACACAAGGCTAAAGCTTTGATTTTTATTCAGTCGTCATCTCGATGAAAATTTGAAAATGGAATATCTTACAGAAAAAGATCCATATGGCACTGTGGGTAAATTTAAAAGAAAGATTTGACCACCGAAGATGGTCGTACTACCTCTTGCACGGTATGAATGGTTGCACTGAGGTTGCAAGATTTTAAAACCGTGAATGAATATAGCTCCGCAATGTATAAAATTACATCTCAATTAAAATTATGCGGAGAAAAAGTGAGCTGATGAAGATATGTTGGAGAAGACATTCTCCACCTTTCATGCCTCGAATATTGTCCTGCGACAACAATATCGAGAAAAGGGGTATACAAAATTTACTGATTTAATTACTGCCCTCCTCATTGCGAGAGAAGAATAATGAGTTATTATTGAGAAATCATGAAGCCGGACCAAGCGGCTCAACGGCACTCCCGAAGTGAATGCTTGTTGGCTCTAGCGAAAGCCATCGTTATAGTCGTGGTCGTGGCCATGGCCGTGGCCGTGGTCGTGGTTATGGTCATAGACACGCTCGATATTTCCCTTATCACAATCATAATCAAACTGTGAGAAATACTGGCCACCTGAAGTGGAACAGAAAAGATCATAAGGGAAAAGAAAAAGAAATTGAAGAAAAGCATGAGGATATATGTTATAGATGTGGCATGAAAGGTCATTGGTCACGAAACTGTCGTACGGCTAAGCATTTAGTTGAATTGTATCAAGCTTCATTGAAAAATAAAAATGTGGAAGCAAATTTTTCTCAACATCCAATAAATGATGTTGATGATGATGATATTGATCCTGAAGATCTTAATATCAATATTACCCATATGGATGTATCGGATTTTTTGAACACCCAGACGGTAGGATAGACCATTTAATTGGTGATGGCAGTGTCCAGAAGAACTAAAGCCTCACCCTGATATTTTTGTATTTTCATTTTCATTCTATTCTAATAATATTTACGTTTGCATATATATATTTGTGTTCAGATGGCTGTTGTTAATGATGATGTATGCATTATTGATAGTGGAACTACACACACCATACTAAAAAATGAGAAATATTTTTCTGATCTCAAAATGGGAGAAATAAATATTTATACGATAAACGGTAGTGCAAATGTAATTGAGGGCTCCGGAAGAGCTAGTATATTGTTGCCTAAAGGAACAACAATTATTCAAATTCTAAAACGACCATAACGATATTATTCTAATAAAATATTTTTATCACCGTAAAATTCGTACAGCTTTTAATTTGGACCACTAAAGAATATGAAAACGATTATGAGACACTATGAAAAGTATTGCTTTCCTTTTCTATGTTTCAAATCATCGAAAAGGACGATATTAATCTAACACAAAATCTCTCACACACCTTAACAAAGGACAATAAAACTTTTTAAATTTAAATAAAAATGTAATTAAATTTAGTTACTTAATTTTAATAACTCAGATGCGTTGAAATATCAACCAAACTGCCACCCCTAAGAAAAAGATTTAGGATCGGACCTTAACAGTAACATCGTTACTGTCAAGAATGCGCCGCGGGCTTATACGGTAGTAGCAAAAGACAGAAGCCATAGTTAGCCAGACACATTCAAGCAAACTCCTATGGCTCAAGTTCCTCGTTCGTTTCTGCCTTAAACCGGCCGCAACTTCCGAGGGAACCAACACACTGAAAACGAAACATCTAAAGCCCAGATGAAGCACTCTGATGATACTCGGTGAGAATTTGAACTATCATGTGAATGAATACTATCAAGGTTACAGTAATGTAAGAGAGAGTAACCCAAAAAAAAAAAATTACAGGTGCAAAATTACAAAAGATTGGGCACTAAAGCAAAGACCCTGGCAACTACAAAAAATGTACTTCTAATCTTGCCCAACTAAAACATTAATGATACAATTTTCTGCCTTTTCTCCTTCCCTTTAGCATTCCTTTTTCATTTTTCTTTTTTTGATTTTTTTCCTTCTGTCCTGTTTTCCCTTATCTATTTGGCAGAGTTGCTCTACTATTCCATTTCTTCCCATTTACAGTACAACATTTTTTTTTTCCTTTTTCTGATGATTGATTGATTCCCCATGGGTTATGGTGTGTCAAAACTCCTATACCTTCCCGACTTTAGTATATCACAACACGAAGGAGTCCAGGTTGTGGCTCAGAGTAGTCAAGGCCCTCATCTTCTAGCAGATATCGCTGGACAGCAATTGGGAGCCTAGCAGGAGTGCGAGAACCTCTGGTGTGGTGGCCTGTTCCAACACATATGTAAACCTGCAGTCGCTGGTCGGCTGACCTGGCTGCATTCTTCAATATAGCAAGCTCCCGTTTAAGGACATGGAGAGCTTCACTTACATGCAGCCCATGGAGATCAATGATCTTCTCCTGTCCCCTCCCGTTGCCTTGAACATCTGGATTTCTGAACATTAATAACACAGCACAAAAAAGGAAAGGGGGACAGTCACAATCATCGTTGCCAGGAGTAGCTGAAAGGACACATTTTTGCAGAAAAAAGCACCACCATCACTATAGACTTTGCTAACCAAGATGTCCTAGCAAGCCCTACTGCTCAATTTCATGGACTAGAAACATATAATCAACAATTACTGGTATAATGTAGCACTACCATAGCTAGGCTTCTTAATTCCCATATTCGCTCATCCCTTCTTTAGAATGTATGAGTTTATAGTCTTAACATGAAAATGGTACCAGCATACCAAACACTTAAGTTTTATGTTCTAGTTTCAAAATGTTATCGAAGGCACTCCTGACACCTTAACAACATTCAATACGAATCCATGCATGTGATACCAAACCTCTGACGAAAAATAGAGTCCTGAGCTTTTCCATGAGCTGCCTTCATCTGCATGTTGTGAAGTTGCCCTTTTGCACTCAATTCCTTAGCTAAAGCCTTGTTTCCAACGATGTATGCCTGTCGTGCCTATTCAGGTTTACAAAATGAGATACAGGTCAATATTACATTTGAGCAGTAACGAGACATGAAAAACAGCTCATTAAAAAGGGTGAACTGAAAACACAAAATGAGAATGCAAAACTCAATTATACTGCACAATGGCCAAAGAAGATGCCACTTGGTACACACAGTTATATCATGTTAATTTGACCTCTAATACTTAGACTAGGACACTAAGGAAACTGTAAAATACAACAGCCTTGCAGATAAATCAACCAAACAGTTGCATACATTTTTGCCCATGATAGATGACATGAAGAACTCCAAAATCCCAAGCTTATACATGTCTTGAAGGCACATCTAGACCAAACTCTCAGGAATAGTCAACTCTAGACCAGAAGTCAAGAAGCACAGGTGTTTCGCTATTTGTCTTGCCTGGTATGTAAGTGTAAACAAAAGAGAGAAGCCCAAAATGAGGCAGCATTTGTGATTTATGGAAGAAACACTGCAATATTCATGCAATTGTGTATGCATGCTTGAGAATGGGAGAGGAGTGTGTGCGCGCGCGCGCACGCTTGTGCATCCCTCCTGACCTTAGCCGTCCAGCAAAAGATAGAAGTCAAGCAATCTTGAGTGGGAAACTAGAAAACCCACGGCATAGAAATCACATTTTACAGTTTACTTGGATGCGAGTACATATGCAGAAAATAAGATTTTTGTTCACTTTCTACAAGAACGTGCTCAAAATTGGCTTTTCATCTTTTTCCTTCTCCCTTTTAAAAGAAACTATCCCTACCTGTTCGAAGTATGCATTGCGCAAACGAGCATGATCACGAGCTTCCTCCCGCATCTCAGAATACAAATTTGCTGCCATCACGACAAAGTTAAAGCACATATAGGTGCAAAAATCTTTTGGCCCACAATGAAAAGGTTCATAAAGCAAGTTAAATTTTTTGCTTCAAGAATATTACCGACTGCTTCCCCAGTTTCAAGCCAGGCTGGAGCTGCACGAGCTGACCCCCGGCTTTGCAATCTATCACCATAAATTCCCCGTACCTGGCCACTGTTGTAGGAGCTAGCTAAGATGTGCGAACTTCTACTTGATCCAACATTTGCATCTGCAGAACCATTTCTGTCATACTTCCAGATGCCAGAGTCTTGAGGTGCTATTTTTCGAACTGCTGAAGCAAAATCTGCAGCTCCTCTTGAGGGAATGGAAGGACCAGATTTGAACAAGAGTAGATTGTCGTTCTCAGATTGCCTATATGGGCTAATGTTCTGTTGAATATCATCACCAGCAAATTTCTGCAAGCCATTTTGACCATCTGCGGTTGAAAGAGCTGGGAAATCCATTGCACTAAGATTCAGAGTTGAGAAAGCCTTTGAATTCAAATTCTGATTCAAACCACCGTCAACTTGAAGCTGCAATTAGGAGACAATTACATGCTAAAAGTGTAGAATGTGGGAATATTTCAGACAGGTACCAGAATTTTGCTTCCAAAAGCTAATAGAAAGCAGAACCTAGAAAAGAATGTCCTAAGCCAGAGGCACAAGGCAATTTTTAGACAATCAGGAACTTTTCTGCAGTGTATGGTTACAGCAAAATTCAAAATATAATACACTGAAAAGAATCTCTGCACATGCATTTGGGCATATTTTGCACTTTTGCATATGTATAGCTACATCTTATATCTATGTTTATCATGGGTCATTGTCTTGAGGCTTTGACACAAATTACACAATTTTCTGTAGAGAGACATATAGACAAAAGCACAAATAGAACATGAAATAACTAATATGAGCAGATCAGTGGCAAAATGCAAAACCAATCCCAAGAAGAATGTGCATCAGGTTCAGAAACAAACATAGAAACTAGCATTTAACTGAATATACAAACACAAACAAATAGAAGGTTCAGCAATGATCCAGGTAGCAAAAATCAATGGAGCACAACACTACCAATCTTCAAAATCTTGAAAGGGCCGTGGACTATCATAATTCTAGACTTCATCACAGTTACATTTATACCACAAAATTTTAATGTAGGTCTGCCAAAAGTTTCAAAACATCATCTGTTTTTCTATCTACTCAAATCCTCGAAAAGATGGTCTGGGACTTCATCAGAACCATTTACTTAGGCAATGGGTCTAGACACCAGTGGACCTGCGTGATCTGCAACTTGGGAGTGGCTTTTTTCTCTGATTTAGTGAATTTGCAGAAGTTGTGTATAAAATTAAAGGATGCGAAAAAAAGGAAGAGTAAACAAAAAATATATTATCTCTTTTGGTGAAGCAAACTGAATTCTTAAAATTATTTCAATGATTAATAAGAAAAGAACAAGAAGTTCTTGACTGTAAGGCTTTTTTTATTTTAGTGTTGGATGGGGCATACCTCAAGCTGGGTGAGCATCTCAATGGTCAGATTTAGATCACCGCCATTGGCAAAGTAAACCTCTGCAAGGCTTTCGGCAGCAAAACCAGGAAACTGAGAAGCCAAAAACTCAAGTGGATTCACATCTGCACTCTCCAAATATTGTTGTTCATTTATCATGTCGGTTAGGAAACCTTGTCTAGAATTTCCATTATAAAGAGAACCATCTCTGCCATTGGAAAGAAGTTGTTCACTGTTTAAAATATGCTTATCCCAAGGTTTAGCACTGACATTAAGGAAACTTCCTGAGGATAGGTCTTCGGCAAAGGATGAAACAGGATATCTCAACTTTTCAGTAAAGCTGTTTCCATTGGTGCGATGAGGAGACAACTCGTGCTGATCCTTCAACATAAATCCACCGCCTGGTGACACAGGGAACCTCGGAGCTTCATTGATATCGGATATTGACAAACTCGAAAAGGAAAGGCTGTTTATTCCTTGAGAATCGCCGTCTCCCACGACCTTAAAGTCGGGTGTGATGTCATCAGGAAGCTGGCGGCGCCAGTACTGATGGGCCTCATCATCTGAGTTATTCGAGACAGAAGACTCTGATCTGTCAAGAACAGATTTTCCAAATGTTGCTGTGGCAGTGGTCGCAAACTTCGATGATGCTTCTGCAGTGTTACTGCTGCCAGATACTGGTCTCAGAGAAGATGGGATAAATTCCGCAGCATTGGGATTTAAAGTTGTTAGCTTGGTCACCGATAATTTTTTGTCACTGGTGAGGGCCCCTTTTCCTGACAAGCTCATTCTTCAATTTTCTCTAATGTTTCACATATACAAGGGAAAAGGGTCTATACTTGCATAAAGAAAAATGGACTTTGAAAAAGAGAAATATTGCAATACTGCAACCAGTGTCACCCAAACCCTGCACAAACAAACTTTATAGAGTCAGGAAACTTCAATTACAAATATTGCAATACTGCAACCAGTGTCACCCAAACCCCACAAAAACTAACTTTGTAGAGTCAGGAAAGTTCAATTACATGCCACGATAGCCATGTAATTGAGAACTCAAAACAACAGCTGTTTGGAAAGGCTAATAAGATTAAGTGAGTCTAAAAGCATATACCTGTATAATTAAATGAGAGATAGTCATAGATTTTTGTCATAGCATATCAACAGCAACAACAATAAAAATAACTGAAAATCCACCCATGCTGTCATGTTGTTTTGATCATCAACATAACAATTTACAACAACAATCTTACAGCCAAATCGATGAGTTACTTTTACCAACAAAATACAAAGAACAGTACCACATTTTACATTTAATACAAAAACCAAAAATAAAGTTAGGAACTGCACAGAATTTGTTAATATAAGACTAATTCAACAAACAATTAAACGAACAACATCAACCGAATTAAAGGTAACTTACTGAACTTCATAACATAAATCAGCATAAAATCCGAATATCCCAATCATAAGAAACAACAGGCTATCCTGGTATGACTCCCAACTAAAGAATTCAAAGAAAAATACCGACAAAAGAGGAACAATTCATGAACTGCAAGAAATTTAGGCCCATAAAAAACCCAAAGAGTAAGAAAAACTTTCACGGTCAAAAAGTTGACTCTTGAACTTCTTCATGCAACCCATCTTCACAGATCTCCAAAAATCTCAACCCACATGAAAATGAACCAAAAAAAACTCTACAAAATGAAAAACAGAAGATCTGACACATGGGTACTCTGTATATACCTTTGCGGAGCTCTGATGTTGAAGAGACCATATCGAATGGATCCATATGCACAGCTAAAGGTAAGAATTCTATGTTCAAGATTCAAAAAAGTTGAAAATATTTGTATCTAGAGGAAGAGAGTATATACTTTTGTGTTTTACACGCAAAAAGAGAAGATTTTTCCTTTATATTTTGTCTATTGGACTCTTCTTCTTCTCTGTTCTTCGAGGTCTGAGCTCCTTCAAGACCCTGTGGGGGTAGAATAGTTTTGGCTGGCTATCTCTCTATCAGTATCTCACAGCTTATGCTTTTTCTCTTCTTCTTACAATTTTTTTATTATTTATTTATTTCTTTATTTTTGGTGTTCGGTGGCTTTTACTTCCTTCAACCCCTTTAAGACCACAAAATAATAAAACTAGGGTCCAAACCATTAACCCTATTTTGGGCCTTTGCCACTCAAAATATATGTACACCTCATAGTTCCAACCTTTGTTTCACTCTAAATTTAAATTTTGCCTTTTCTTTCTCTAGACTATTATATTCTCTTTTGCCATAGAATTTTTATTTTTATCATAAATAATTATTGATAAAATATTAATTCAGTAGGTGTGAATTGAACACGATAAAATATATAAGACGTACAATAGGTAATATTTTTTTAATAATATTAATATTTTAAATAAATACAATACGATACGACTAATTATATTTTTGTATATTATTATTAATCTACTGTGTAAGTTAATAAAATACGGAAAGATCTACAATGCTTACAATAGTGATGTGTTATTTTTTGCTCTTCTTTTGTAATGGTAATAACATTTTAAGAAAATATGGTACAATAGAACGTGTCCTATTTTACTTTTATTGTTTTGCTCGAGTTAACATGAGAAGTTTTGCTACTCAACCCTAGTAAACACGTTCCTTTTTAATTTTCTTCCTTCTATTGTTGTATTTTAGATTAATATTGAAGGATTTTTATTGATCTTAAGACCAAAATGTATACTTCTAAACGTGTCTTTTTTCTTTTTTCTTTTTTTTTTTGGGGCGAGGTTTTCTGATTAAGGATTGCGTATTGTATTAGCATTTTTAGCAAGCATGATAAGATTTATTGTATTTTCCTTTTATGGTATTTACAATGAGTATTAAATTTATTACATTAAAACTTTAAAGAAACACGACGAGGATGAGTAATATATACGTAACCAAATAAGTTGTTTTTATTTTTTCATATAGTATGATCAATAAGTATGAAATGTATCTTATTAGCAATTTAATTAAAACACAAGATCCATTATACCTATGGTAGTAAATGTGTTATTTTCTTCTTTGTTATCCTTACATATGACCTGTTTGATAATTTAATTCAACATTTAAAATTAAAAGAATTAAGTACTTATTTTATTAAGTGTGTTTGATAACTGTTAATATTAAGTGTTTAATTAATTAAGTACTTTTGGTAACAAATTTTTACTATCACTTACTCGATTAAAATGTTCTAAAATCCTATAATAAATTTTCAGTGAATTGAAAATTACTTAACTCTGAAATCTGAATATATTAAATAGTTGTCTAATTATTAATATTTATTTATATTTAATTTAAATTATAATAAAATATAGTATAAAATAAATTATAAATAATTAAGACTTTACATTAAGACTTCAAATTTCAGATTCTGCTTTCATAATTTAGTATTTAAATATTCATATTTCAATCTTCACATTTCAATTTTATCAAACAAATTCATAGTACATCGATGAATGTACATATATTCGTATATTATATTTTTTCTATTCAATTTTAAATATTTATATTTTTATTCAAATTCAATTCAAAACGAGATATTCAAATTCGAAAAAAAAGAAATAATAATTATGACATAACCGCTTGGACCAAAGTATAAGGTTTTTTCAAAAAAAAAAGGAGAGAGAGAGAAATATGCAGCTATTATTAGGGATGGTAATATCTCTACTTAAATCGAGGGTCTAGCACGATTAGGTCAGAGATTTCCCAATTTATTTGGGGACGGGGATGGGGTCGGGGGAGGACTTTATTCCTCGACCTGCCAATCGGGGGCGGCCAGAGACGAAAATTGCATGATCCCCGCCCCTAACACGACACGTCCTACGTATATTTTATATTTCATATATTATATTATATTATATTATATATATATGTATATATATATATACATATATATGTGTATATATATATATATATACACACACATATATATATATATAGAGAGAGAGAGAAAGAGAGGTAGATTATATATATTATATACATATACATACTATATAGATTATATATAAAAAAATAAAAGAGAAGGGGAAAAAAGAAAAATTATTAATTATCAATTTTACTTTTATTAATTTAGTAATATAATTAATACGTGGACCATTAGAAATCACTACAAAAGTTTTTTAAATGATTAAAAAGTTTTAAATAAAAATATAAAGGAGGTAAAAAAAATTTACTAAAAAAATCTTTTAAAAAATTTTCAGACCTCTGCTAGGCCGGGATCGATGATTATTTTATTCTCGACGGGTTGGGGGCAAGGATTCCCACCTTTTTACGTGGCGGGAATAGAAAATCAGGAGGTATGCGGAAAGAAATTCCTAATCCGACCCTATTACCGTCCCTAACTGTTATATTATGTATTCAAAATATCCACCAAAATGAGTCAACTACACAAAGAGAGAACGTTCTCCATCCATATCAAAGTTTCATAAACAGAATAGGACATTTGAGCTAATAATTTGCCACCCTATTTTCCTCCATTGCTTAGTTATATAAAAATAGTATTCCGTCTCTTACCTTATATCTAGTTGGGGTAAAAAGAAAATTTTTTTGAGAAAATAAAATAAATATGAAAGTAAATGAGATATTTGATTTTTGGAGGTAAATATGAAAGGGAGTAAAGTAGCTTTCCCTTCACACCAACAAATCTTCTCTTGCTATTTTGGAAGTATTAAAAAGTAAATAATACTATTAAAAAATAATTGTATCATTACTTTATACTTTTCAATTGTTAAAATAATAAATGCAATTAATACTCTTTTTGTTTTAAATATAACTATCACTGTTACATAATTATACATATCAAGAACTGTAGCATCTATGGAGTTTTTAAATAAAAATACTAATTTAGTTTTTTTGAAAATTGAAAATCAATTAATGTTATAATTTAGTAGAATAATAAATGACAATAGTCTATTTGGAAAAATAGATAATAAATTTTTTATTTCACAACATATATATATATATATATATATATATATAAAGTTTATGATGTGACATGTGACAACGTCTTAAGATGACACACAATCACTTTAAATTCAAATAAAAGTTTTTTTTAAATAAATATTATTTGAATTCATTTATAATATTAAGTAATTAACTAATGATATATATATATATATATATATATATAATATTAATATATAACACTTGGACAAGTTTTTTTATTATTATTATTGGTTTGAGACTTGTTATTATTAATTGATTTGCTCGATTTCAATTAGGAAAGAAAAATGAAAATAGAGATTAGTCCGACCAATTAATATTAGATAAAAAGTTTGATTTAAAATCAAAATGATAATTCAATTAATTAATATTTTTTAAAAGAATTAATCTTTTTTTTTTTTTTGTCAGAACTTTGTCATTTCCTCTCACTTGCATTTGTAATGTAAAACGTTTAATTGGGGACTTCAAATGTAGGACGTTCAAGCCAGGCACCATCCCTTTGGCTGAGCACGTGATCCTCTTTGTTATATTACTACACTTAAATAATAATAATAAAAAAAAAGAATACAAAGAATTTATTTCTCACAACTACAAGTAAGCCGTGGGCGCCCATTGATAATTAAGACAATCGTCTAGGCCCCCAGCCTAGTGGAAGGGTCCTTTAGGTGTCCGTAGGTATTATATTATATATTTTTTTCTTTAACAAAAGATAATTGAGGCATACATTATTTAAAAAAAAAAAAAGCTCATAAAAGAAGTTAGTACTTTTGTATTTAAAAAAAACCTTAAAAAGATTTTCAAAAAGGAAAGATTTTCTTTTACTTTTGTTTTTGAGAATTAGAAAAGTTATTAATTACTAAGAAGGGGAAGAAATATGAAAAAACTCTTAAAGGTTTTTTTTAAAATCAATTTCGCTACCAATTTCTTGATTTAATTATAAACTATTTTCTTAATTATCTATAATCTTATCCCATCATCTTTTATTTTATTTTTTTAATCATTGATTCATATCATTATAATATTCTTTTGTATTGTTTATATAATCGATCTTTTAACTCTTTTTTAATTTCGTTGGTAATTTTTTTTATTTGAATCATTCATTTATTTGTGCTATTATATATATATATATATATATATATATATATATATATATATTAATATTTTACGTTAATAATTTTTACTTTGTGGCAAAAAATGTCACATAGAAAATATGAATATAGTTATGAATGATTAAAAAAGAGTCTAAAAATTAATTAAATCTCAACATGCTGCTCTTAATAAATTTGTTACTAGTGATTTTACATCTCAATAGGTTAGAAAAATAAATTTAAAAAATTAAAAGACAAGATCGCTGAAAATTTTTTGTTTAAGGACTGTAGAGACAAGATCTCTAGAGATTTACTTTGTGGCAAATCTCTAGACACGATTTTAAGTAGAAGACAAAGGTTTTTTGTTTAATTTATACTATGTCGTAACACATCAGGGGAAAAAGAGCATACAATAGTTTTTTTTTTCTAAAAAAGTTCTTTCATTAATAAAGAAGAACAAGTTACAAATGCACCTTTATAATAGAGAAAAATCACATCTTAGTGAATGTACTACAAGAAACAAAAAAAGAAACAACAACAATAACAAACTAAGCCTTAATCCCAAGTAATTTGGGGTCGGCTACATGAACTAACGTCAGGCAACGTGTGGTCATCCACATGAATCCTCTCTCGCCACTTTCTTCTATCGAACGTCATACTTTCATCCAAATCTAATAAAGACATATCTCTCTTAATTATCTCTATCCATGTCGTTTTAGGCCTACCTCTACCTCTACCTCTGTCTAACCTATCCTGCCTCACTCTCCCCATCACCCTAACAGGAGCATCCCTCGGTCTTCTCTGAACGTGTCCAAACCAACACGAACGACTTTCTCTCATCTTTTCCTCAATAGATGCCACACCCACCTTTTCCCTAATGCTCTCATTTCCAACTCTATCCTTCCTAATATATCCACATATCCACCGTAACATAAGCATCTCAACTATTTTCATTTTTTGAATATGACACCTTTTAGCTGCCAAACATTCCATACCATATAACAAAGCAGGTCGTACGACTGCCTTGTAAAACTTTCTCTTTAAATTCAACAGGGCATTACGATCACAAAGAATACCAGTCGCACTCCTCCATTTCAACCAACCCACCTTAACTCGATGTGCAACGTCGCTATCGAGCTCTCTATCTTTCTGAATAATAGATCCTAGATAGCGAAAACAATCAACTAACGGTATATCTTTACCTTCCAAAGTTACACTCTGGGCTATGTTTCTGCTACCACTAAACTTGCATCATATATACTCTGTTTTACTCCTACTAATTCTGAAACCCTTGGATTCCAATGTCTACCACCATAACTCCAATTTAGCATTTACACCGGCTCTAGTCTCATCAATTAATACAATATCATCTGCAAACAACATACACCATGGCACATCCTCCTATATAGTGCAGGTCAACTCATCCATAACGACTACAAAGAGGAAAAGGCTAAGCGCTGATCCTTGATGCACCCCGATATTAATAGGGAATTCTGCAGTCATTCCGGCGCCAGTCCTTACACTTGTACATGCTCCCTCATACATATCTTTAATGAAAGTAATATACTTTATTGATACACCTTTCTTGGCCAGCACCCACCAAACTACTTCTCTAGGAACCCTGTCATAGGCTTTTTCCAGGTCAACAAATACCATATGTAAATCTTTCTTTCTTTCCCTATAATATTCAATCATCTGCCGCAATAAATGAATTGCCTCCGTAGTGGAACGCCCAGGCATAAAACCAAACTGATTATCTAAAATTTGTATAATGTCCCGTAACCTCTGTTCAATCACTCTCTCCTAAAGCTTCATAGTATGACTCAAGAGTTTAATCCCACGGTAATTGGCACAATCCTGGACATCTCCTTTATTCTTGTACAGAGGAATCAGAGTACTCTTCCTCCACTCTGTAGGCATCCTATTAACTTTATATATCTTGTTGAACAGACTTGTTAGCCACGTAATACCTATATCTCCTAAACACTTCCAAACCTCGATCAGTATACCATCCGGTCCTACAGTTTTTTTTGGACTCATCATTTTAAGGGCATCACGGACTTCATGCTTCTGAATACGACGAATCCATGCACGGTTAACCTCTTCGTTCGAAAGCTCCAGGCTACCTACACTCGAAACTTGGACTTGACTCCCGTTGAATAACTTATCAAAATTCAGTTTCTTAGCCTTCCGTCGCCAACTCCAAACAACAAAGGCAAGAAAATCCATCTAGATCCATAAGTAGTAATTTGAAAGATTCTGATCATAATAGTGATCTTGAAAATTGTTTGAGAAAAAGATGAGAATGAAAGAAAGAGCCCAAGCTGACGTTGGGTAGAAAGAGGAACATCAAGAAACAGGATAAAACCCATGCCAATGAGTTTGTAATCTGGACAAACAAAACGAAAGAAGAGGAATTTTATAGTTTTGGGACAATAGATGGGGTGAGAACAGTAGAAAAACAAGAAAAAGAAAGATCTTTGGACAATATCTAATCTTTGGCACACGCCACGTAGGGATGGCAATGGAGTCAGATTAGGCCAAGGATTAGAAATTCCGACCCCACTCTTGCATACCTTCCATTTTTCTATCCCTAATATGTTCCCCAGAAAAATGCGGGGATTCCCATCCCCGGCCAATCGGGTACAAAGCAATCCTCGAAAGCATAGACCCGTTTGAATCCAAAAATATTTATAAAGACTTTTTTTTAAAAAAAAATTGCCTCCGATATATTTTTATTCAAAACTTTTTAATCTTTTCGAAAACTTTTGTAATAGTTTCCAATAGTTCACATATTAATTATATCACTAAATTAATAAGAGTAAAATTGATATTTTTTTCCTTTTTTCTCTTCTTTTTTCTTTTATTATATTATATATTACCTATATAATATAATATAATATAATATAATATAATATAATATAATATAATATAATATAATATAATATAATATAATATAATATAATATAATATAATATAATATAATATAATATATATGTGGAGTGGGCTGGGGACGAGAATTACGCAATTCTTGTTTCTGACCCACCTCAATTGACGGGCTGAAGAATGAATCCCGCCCTCGACCCTATCCCTGCTTAAATCAGGAAATCAATTGGGCCAAATCAAATCGGATCTACGATTTAAATAGGTAAATTGTCATCCCTAACGCCAGTGCTCATATTGTTCGTCAAGGGAAAATAGTGATGACAGAGAGGCCGACGAACAGGGTAGAAAGAATTTACTAATTGTTGACGTCAGCTTTGCCCAGCCGATATAACGGCTACTTTGAACCGATGCCGATTGGAAAAATTGGGACGAGCCGATGAAGTCAACCTTTCAATCAGCCGATGGTTATGGTCAACATCAGCACCACGGAACCGATAAGAAGAAAAAACAGATTTCTGATCTTTCGGCGTAAGGAATTCTGCATGATCGTTGGGAGCATTCTTTGGCCGGAAAAAACTACACGATCTGTTAGTGGCTCATTTGCAGCAAGTATAAAATGAGGAACCTCGCCCAGAATCGGGCAACCAATAAAACCATCAACCAGTAGAGTTTAATTTCATTTTCTTTTACCTCATCATCATTTCCAACTTTCTAGTCTAGGATATTAGTTTTTTTTTACAACTTTCTTACTGCTCTATTACAGCTTACCAGCATTGTTTATAGTTTTCCTTATAGTTTTCTGTTCATATTTTCAATATCGGACATTTTTTTTTCTGTATCTTCCATTAAGTCAATTAATACAACTATCATCTTATTCTCCCAGAAAAGTCCTTCCGTTTAGTATGTTCAGCCGACCTTCTTGAGCCCTTTTTATAGTAAGCTCAAGGAACCCAATCCCTGATTCAAAGAAGATCTGATACCATTTTCTATTGCACCATATCGGATCGTTTGTGTTTGTCGGATACGAAGCTGATTTCCGTTTGCATCGGTGCAACACAGATTGGCACGCCCAGTGGGACCCAGAGGTTAGTAGTCGCATGCTATTGCGATCAGGGCGAACAATGGCAAATAATTCATAACAGCCACAAGCACCGGAGACATCCGAGCGACCCCCAGTCCGTGCTCTCCGGAGAGTCTTTGATCCCTCAGTTACTACTACCAGTGGTACTCTGGGTACTTCGATGGAGCAGGGGGATCAGTCCTCGCCCCCCCATTGGCATCTTAGCCGTTGTCCACCTCGTTAACTGCCATTCGACATACTATGAAACAGTATACTGGTGAGCTCTTACAGGGGCTTATTCCACAATTTGCTACTATCTTTCAACCTCTGCTTCAAAATGAGCTTCAACAATTTGCGCAAACCTTTGTTCAGCCATCGGGGTACCATGCACAAGGAACAAACATAGCATCTGCATACCCTGTGCCATCGGCTGATGGTGCACCTTCTCATGGCTCAGTACACCTCCTGCGACGAGAAATGGGTTTCCATGCTACCGGGGGGGCAACAAGTTCCAGGAATAATGGCTCAAAACACGTTACCAGTAGAAGTGTTCCCAGGCAGAACTCCAGTCCCATTAACAGGGTTACCGTCGATGTATGAGACAGTTCCGAGCTTGGTTAGGGGAAGTATGCCGCCTGTTGGGGGGCCGTCGAACTACTATGTTCCTTATTCTCCTTTATACCCGGCACTCACAACGGTTAACCTAGGGCAAGGGATTGAAAGTATTGAACAGCCTATAGGACAGGGTCCTAGACCCGTCATGCAAAGTCTGTCACCTCAATTTCAATAGCCGTACCAACCGGTGGATGTGGGAGTGGAAACATTCCGACGACAGTCGCGGGATCGGCTCGTATATCAAAAACCCTATCCTGAGTGGGTGGATGCCATGGCGGTACTTCCTCGAGGTTACAAACTACTGGAATTTTCAACATTTTCCGGTGAAGACAATAAGTCTACCATAGAACACATCGGAAGGTTCACAGCACAATGCGGCGAGTTAGGAAATAATGAATGACATAAGTTACAATTGTTTTCATTATCTCTGACAGGAGCGGCTGTCACATGGTATGCCAATCTAGTTCTTAATTCTGTATACTCATGGGCTAACATGGAGAGAATGTTCCACCAACGCTTCTTTCAGCCGGTGCCGGAAGTTTCTATCGCAGACCTGTTGGCCATTAGACAAAAGGGATCAGAAGATGTGGTAGATTTTATTGAACGTTTCTGGCAAACTAAGTCCAAGTGTACAACCCAGTTACCTGAAATAGAATGCGCAAGAATTGCTATTAGCAAGATGTATCCGCAACTCAAAGAACGACTCATTCTCCAAGATTTCTCAGATTTGTCCCGGCTATTGTCTTACGCCGTCAGAATAGAGGAGATGATCAAGGAGAAAGAGAAGAGGCGTTCCGCAAAAGTCTCTCATGGTCAGACAATGATATCCGTCATAGATGATACTAATGAGGAAGACGATGACTAGGCTATAGAGGTGATGGCAGCGGAATTGGTAAAGGGTGCATCCTATACATGTCCTCACTTGAAACCTGGCAAAGCAAAGGAGGAAATTGCCACGTCAGGACCTTCCTATTCATTCGACGTCTCAAAAGCCGAACAAATCTTTGACCAACTAGTGGCAAATAAGTAGATTCGTCTGGCTTATGGACACAAGATCCCCAGCCCGGAAGAATTGAAAGGAAAAAGGTATTGTAAATGGCACAACTCTTTCTCGCACAGCACTAACAGTTGTATTGTTTTCAGGAACGTCATTCAAAAGGCTATCCAGAACGGAAGATTGAAGTTTGCAAACAAAAAAGAGACTTTGATAGACACAGATCCATTTCTGTTAGCGGATGCACACATGTGCAAACAATATGTGGGAAACAGCACGAACATATAAGAAACAAGGAGCCTGGGGAAACAAAACAAGCATTCCAGAGATTGGATGGCAAACCGTCAATTTTTTCCCGCTTATCTCCTCCCTCTTTTGTGGCATATTTTCATGGCAAGGAAGGGAAACTAACAGTGCAGGTTCCCCAAAAGGAGACATTTCAGCTTGGCTGCTGTTCCCGACTATCAAAGTCCCAAAAAAGACGAGAGCAGTGGAAGCGGGCACAACAGAGGCAACTGATTGATGCTTGGGTTGAAGAGCAACTAGCCCCTAATAATGTCTAAAACATGCTCAGCATCCTGCCATCAAGTTTCCGAGCTACCTCTCGTCAAGAATCCATGGAAGAGGATTTTCATATTGAGGAAAGAGCTGCAGTGGAGCTGGTAGATGTCCAAATTCCCCCAGAGGGGATACTTTTTCCCATTCCAACAGCCCAAAACACTAACCATCTCAGGCCCCTGTACATCAAAGCGCATGTCAATGGCAAGCCACTTACTCGGTTTTTGTTGATGGGGGAGCTGTTTTAAATGTAATGCCTTTCTCTACCTTGAAACGATTGAGAAAAGATAAGTTGGATTTGTCCCCTACTGATGTACAAATTATTAATTTCACTGGAGAAGCAGCTGTGGCAGAAGGCGTGATCACTTGTGAAGTCACAGTCAGGTCCAAAACCAGTAAAACGGTCTTTTTTATAATTGATGCAAAGCCAGCTTATTCCGTTTTATTGGGCAAGGATTGGATCCATACAAACCGTTGCGTACCGTCTACTTTACACCAGATGATGCTGATCTGGGATGGAGAGCAGGTGGAGCAAATCCCAACTGATCCAAATCCGTTTTCAGCCAAAATCCACATGAACGAGGCTTTGTTTTATCATCCGACATTTGATCCAAGCTAATACGCCAAGTTGACGATGGCTCATAACTTGATCACTACTGAGGAGCCAAGCGACCTACGACCAGAAGATCCAGAGGTCCGACGAGCTCCTGGCTTCGTTGCTCAAGATCCATTAATAAAAATAGACATAGGGGAAGCAAGGCAAAACAGAATAGCCAATGTGAGTTTATATTTAACGATCGAGCAAAAAGATAAGATAACCTGTCTAATCCGCAGGTACAAAGACTGTTTTGCGTGGGACTATCATGAGATGCCAGGATTGGACAGAAGCATTGTGGAACATCACCTACCGGTGAAAGAAGGCTTTAAACCCCATAAACAACCAGCAAGACGCTTTAATCCTGCATTGTTACCCAGGATCAAGGAGGAGGTGGAAAGGTTACTTCAGTGCGGATTCATCCGTATGTGCCGATATGCAGAATGGATATCTAACATCGTGCCGGTCATTAAGAAGAATGGACAACTACTTGTTTGCATAGACTTCAGAAACATAAACTTAGCCACTCCTAAGGACGAGTATGCTATGCCAATGGCAGATATGTTAGTAGATTCTACTGCGGGCAACCAGTTTTTGAGCTTCATGGACGGATACTCGGGGTATAACCAGATATTCATAGCTGAAGAGGATACACGCAAAATGGCGTTCCATTGCCCAGGGTCTATCGGCTTATTCGAATGGGTGATTATGCCATTCGGTTTGAAGAACGCTGGGACCACCTTTCAACGGGCCATGAATCTCATCTTCCACGATCTTATCGGCAGCACCATGGAAGTCTACATAGATGATTTGGTCGTAAAGTCTCCCATGTTCCTACAATACTTAGTTGATTTGGAGCAAGCATTCCTCCGGATGCATCAGCACCAGTTGAAAATCAATCCGGCTAAATGCGTTTTTGCAGTTGCGGCTGGGAATTTTCTTGGGTTCTTAGTGCACCAAAGAGGGATCAAAATAGACCAGAATAAGGCCTGAGACATTTTACAGGCAAGACCACCTCAGACGAAGAAAGAGTTTCAAAGTTTTTTGGGGAAGATAAATTTTTTACGGCGTTTTCTGGCAAACGCTACAGGTAAAACAAAAGGTATTTTCTTCCTTGTTACGTTTAAAGTCATCTCAAGAGTTTATCTAGCAGCCTAAGCATCAAAAGGCGTTTGAGCAAATAAAGGTAGCTTTATCACATCTATCGGTGTTAACTCCTTCACATGACCAGTCCCTTATGAAGTTATATATCTCAGTTGCAGCAGGATCTATCGACAGTTTATTGGCTCAGGATGACCAGCAAGGGATAGAAAGAGCAATATACTATCTCAGTCGAAATCTATCGGATACAGAGACCAGGTACACTCATATTGAAAAGTTATGCTTGTCTCTTTACTATGCATGCATAAAGCTAGAGCATTACTTGTTATTTAGGGAGGTACATATCCTATACAAGGTAGATTTAATCAAACTTTTGTTGAATCGCCCTTCACTGAAGGGGCGACTTATGAAATGGGCGGTCAAATTATATGCTTTTTCTCTAACGTACATGCCACTGAGGGCTGTGAAAGGACAAGCAATTGCAAATTTTTTAGCTGAGCATCCCTCTCTGGAGATACCACAAACAGAGGGAGACAAGCTGCAGAAGTACATTTCTTTGAAATCATGGGTTTTGCAATTCGATGGTTCAAGTACCCAGCAGAAGGCTGGTATTGGTTTGGTCTTTGAGTCTCTGAACGGACAGCAAAGCAAGGTCCACTTTGAGTTAAAGAAGGGGACAACTAACAATCAGGCGGAATATGATGCCCTCTTGTTAGGATTGCGGATCCTGAAAGCACTCGAAGCTCGAGTAGTCAGAGTTGTAGGTGATTCTCAAGTAGTTATCCGACAAGTAGTAGGAGATTATAAATGTGCTAATCCATTGCTCTCAGATAAGTTACAGGAGGTAAAATGGCTACTTCAGCATTTCCTGAAGGTCACCTTAGTTCATTTTACCATGGTAGAAAACCAGAGTGCTAACCGTCTAGCTCAGCTAGCGTCAGGTTTTAGGAAAGCAGTAATGTGCCAACAGATAGTAGAAACAGAGTATCAGGAAGATTGGCGACAGGAGATTGTTGACTATTTGAGAAATCCGACTGGACAAGCATCGCGAGAAGTGAAACAAAAAGCCCTCAGCTTTACATTGGTAGGCAATGATTTGTTTCGGCGAAGTCACACCAGAATCCTCTTAAAGTGTCTCTCAAATGAGGAAGCCTTAAGGGCTATGGCAGAGGTACATGAAGGTTTATGTGGAGCACATCAGGCGGGCCCAAAACTGAAGTGGACGCTTCAACGCCACGGTTTCTTTTGGCTGTCAATGACTACGGATTGTAATGCTTTTGCGATTGGCTATAAAGCTTGCCAAAAGCATGGCCCTTTATTGCACACGCCTTCCACGGAACTGCATCCGATTATTAAACCATGGCTTTTCCGTGGATGGGCCTTGGACATCATCGGAAAAATCTATCCACCTTCAGCAAAAAGGCATTCATTTATATTGGTGGCAACAGATTACTTCATCAAGTGGGTGGAGGCGCAACCACTGACTAACGTGACACAAACAGCAGTCATCAACTTCCTCCGACAAAGCATTCTATTCCATTTTGGAATCCCAGAGACAATAACAACGGATCAAGGAACGGTGTTTACGGGGGATTAGGTACGTAATTTCCTAACACAGTTTAAAGTCAAGTTGCTTCACTCTTCTCCTTACCATGCACAGGCCAACGGACAAGCAGAGGCAACGAACAAAACCTTAATCGGCATGATCCGTAAGGCATTAGAAAACAATCCAAGAAGATAGCATGAGACGTTGCAGGAGGTATTGTGGGCTCATCGGAATGCTGCTAAAACTGCAACTGGGTTCACCCTGTTTAGGCTAACTTATGGGCAGGATGCTGTGTTACTTGTTGAGATATCATTGCAGTCAACTCGGATAGCCTACCAGCATGGTCTAACGACTGAAGATTATCAGATGGTCGTAGCCCTAAGCCTAGACCAAGTTGAGATGGACCGCTGGGTTGCCTTGGAGAATATCAAACAACACAAGGAGAGGTGGCAAGGGCGTACAATCGGAAAGTTCGAGAAAGAAGTTTTCAAGAAGGAGACATGGTATGGAAGACTATTCTCCCCGTTGCTCCAAAAGATCCGAAGTATGGTAAGTGGTCTGCATCCTGGGAAGGCCCATTCGTAGTAACGCAAGTTTTCGATGGAGGAGCTTACCGCTTAATGACACTCGATGGAAAGGAAGCAGGTAAAGCAATTAACGGTAAGTTTTTGAAGCGGTACTATCCGATGTTCTGAGAAGGGGCTAGAGAGTAAAAAAAAAAAGAAAGAGAACGTCTTAAGTAAAACTTGTTGGTCTGATACATATAATTGATCACAAGAGGCCGATCAGATAGCCGTAAGTGCCTTTACAAGAGAAATTAGCTATCATCGGAAGGGGGTGGGGGCAATAGTGTTGGCCGATAAGGAACAATTGCCAGTCGATTGAGATCCTCTGACTCGACGGACGCCAGGTTAGGCATCATGGCAACTTCCGTTGGCTGCGGATCGAGAATTGGGAATTCTTCTTTAGCCATCTCAACCTCCATTTCTGCTCCTTTTTCAGAAGGTCGGGCCACCTCTTCAGCAAACATCTCTTGAACCCCTGTTTCGGCCACCAAAGGGGTAGTGTCTTCGGTTTGAGTTCCGGAAGGGCCTGCTTCGTTAGAAGGCGAAGGGTGTAAAGCCTTGTTCAACGCGGCCACAAAGCGGTCCCATCCAGACCTCATCTCATTCAGCAAGGCGGTTGAATATGATAATTCAGCCTCGAGCAGTTCTTCTTCCGCCTCCAGCATTAGCCGTTCGTCCTCATGTTGACAAAGGGAGTCATCAATGACCTTGACTGTTGCCTGAAGCCCTGCCTCTGATACAAGCTGCTGCTCTAAAGATTTTTTTCTCAGAGGCAAACTCTTCCTGGAGTTCGGATATTTGGCGTTCGAGCAGTTCAATCTTCCTTTTGCCTGCCGCAATGTCGACTCGCAGAAGTGTAAGTTGACCCGTGAATTCCCGGCGATCTTTTTCTACAAATTTCACGTTTTCTCGATGTAGCTTTAGGAGCTCTAACTAGTCATGCGCTTCATCCCAACAGCATTGCCTATCCAACAAGAAGCGGCCAGTGAAACGCATTTGCCCTAAACACCCAATTGCCAAGTCCCGAAGTACAAGGGGCATGTTGGGGTCGGCTGACTGAACAATCCGTAGAAGGGCATGACTCACATTGTCCAGAGTGACCTTCTCAGTAGGCAGGGAAGCCCCGATAAGGCCGTCAATGAAGTCCAGCGCCGAAGCCAATGTCAGCATCGGCAGGGAAGCAGTAGCTGCTCTAGTCCCCTGGCTTGGGGGAGGCACCGTTGTTTCGATATCTGCGGCCACTGGTTGTTTTTCAAGCCTTAGCGGGACAGAGAACGGGCTTTCAGGAGTCGGAAGCTCAGCCGACGGAAGGGTTGCCGTGGGTAAAGAGGCTGGTACGTCAGTCACGGAAGGAGGAGCCATAGCCTCCACCAACGGGGTATCTGCTGTTGGATGAGCAGTCTTTCAGCCGCCTTTTCGACTAGAGATCGGAGCGGAATATCCTCCTCCGAGTCAGAAGAAGTGTCGATAACAATGGAACGGTTTATCACTTGTTTGCGGCTCTATAGAAAGGATGATGCCGTTAGACAAAAATTAAACGTTGGAGGAACCAAACAAAGTAAGAATTGCCAGAAGCAAACCTTGGAAATGGGAGGAGTCAGTGTTTCATGTCTCCTTTTGGATCAACGGAGTAAGGACGGAACCTCAACCTCTTCCTCCTCCGGGACAACAGGAGCAGTAGCCGTGGTTTTCTGCACCTAGGAAGTGTGTAAGGTTGACATTATTACAGGACTTACAGGGAGTTTTACCCGTTTTCCTTTCTTAGCAGATGAAGGTGGTTCAGGCAGAGAAGTGGCCGGCCCAGGAATGCGCAAAGCCAGGCGCCTATGGGGGCAGAAAACAGGACCCCACTCAGTAGCCTCCACCATAAATCAAAATTTAGAGAAGTCTCCAGCACCATCTGGAAAGGTTTAAACTCAAAGGACCTCAAAATTACCTGAGTGCGTTTGGCTAAAGTGTGTACATCTTCAGCCGATAACACCGGTTTCACAGAGAAAGAGGAAACATTCCCTGGATCTGCGGGGATGTCCTGTATCAGCACGAATTGGCGAGAGAAGCAATGAGAATTGTACCACTCACAGGAAGTCTTAGCACTCCGAGCTCCAGGTTTGGCCCCCAGAAGAATTTCCCGAGGGCACAGAATACAGGCCCACAAAGTTTCTTGTGTGGCCTCGGGGCTTTCCGACAAGCTTCTCAACCAAAGGGGGCCTTCTGGTCGAGCAACATACGAGAAAAAAATGGCGCCACGAAAATCTCAACATCGGTAGAGGTACGAGATGATAGTTTCGGTAGAGGCAGAATTTATGGGGACCCGTAGGAGCTGATAGTCGGTCGCTTGTTCAGAAGAGTCTGCTTGGGTGCCTGCAAGTCGGCTAACGCCAAAATTGGGCAAATATTGTTACAGCCAGAGCTGGACAATCCAGAGTGGGCCCCCTAGGTTGGTCGGATCTTCCTCAACGGCAAGGGCAGCCATCAGCTGATTGATGGTGCGGTAGACCAAGGCGAGAACCAAAAAGGCAAGGTCACAACGCCTCTTGCTCCGTAGAAGAGCCGATATGTAGTAGCGGTACTCATTGCTGATGCCGGCAGAATGAAAACAAATGACATACTTACACAACCAAAGCCATAAGAAGGCCACTTGTTCTTGGTTGGAAGGAGTGTCTGTTGGGGATATGCCCTAGAGTCAATTTGTACTTATACAATTGTCATTATGTTTTATATAATAATATGAGGCTTTCCTTTCCATGAATAGTGAGTTTTGTTTTATTGGTCATCAAGTACGTGACTTGATAGTAAAACCCTACAATGAATACAATGACTATTCTAAAACTGTCTCTGATCGATTATTATTATTGGAAAAATAATAAATTAAGATTAGTATGTTTGTGACTTGATGGCTATGTTTTACTGGCCATGGATATTTGTGATATCGAGTCAAGACATAAATAAATGTTAGAGAACATTGTATTGGACATGACCCACTGTGAGAGTACTTCATGGAATATGTCATAAGTACTTTCTAGCCATAATAATATTGAAAGTCCTTCGACCTAAATTCATCATAGTTTCTTACTTGATAAATTCTATATTTTGACATTGTCTAAAGTTGTCTTTAACCAGATAATAAATTAGACTACTGTTGGATATAGAATAAATCAATGAGAGGAATATGATTGATTGTGAAGGAATTTGTCCCTCTCAATTATGGGAGAGATATCCATGGGCCCCTTGATAAGTTAGACTGTTAAAAATGCATGGCCGTGCTCAAATATATCAATCTAAGATATTGATATCATTTGTTTGAACAATCTACTATGAAATCAAGAAATAATTGATTAAGCTTAATAAGGATGACATGCTCCGTGCCTTATGCTTAATCTGGATATCGTGTGACAAAAGGACTAAATATAAAATTATGGTTTGGTTCAAAGAGATCACGATCTTCATTTAACCTGGATAGTTATAATGTTTTGCTAGAAACCGCTTATAACTTGTGGGCCATTTAAATATGATTTAGGCACACTGCCAGTGTTAAATGAACCTATAGGGTCACACAATAAGCGAACTTATTAGGTTATTTTTCTGGTGACCAGGTTCGATGAATCTGGATGATATCCAGATTATAAGAATCTGACTCGGTAAAATAATTAGTTAAATTACCGAGATAATGGCAGAATCTTATCATATCAGTTTTAATTTAATTTGAATTTAAATTAGAATATGATAAGATATTATTAGGGTTGGACTCTAAGAGGTTCGAGGGTTTTTAAGAAAACCCTAGCCGTCTTTTCAATAGTCTAATTTTTCGGTTGAGAACATTCGTGCCATTCTCTACCAGAAAGAAAAAAAAACCTCTCAAACCCTAGGCGCTAGCACTCCCCGGGTATCGAGTGAGTTCGCGGTGTGTATCCGATAGAGGACGTTCGCATACTGCAACGTCTAGTGATTGTTCGGGTTGAACGTACAACAGCGCAACCAGAATCGAAGGATTTCGATTACAGTAACCAGATGTAATTCTTAAAGCTTAGATCTTCTTAATCGTTTACTTGGGTCCTCGGGAGGGATTCGTAGATGTTTTCCGCATTTAGGAGTTCACGAATCCTAATAGTGTCCTCCACCCCTCGTTGAGCGCTGATGAAGTTGCCATATGAAAAGGAGGCCTTGTCCAGACGAGCCTCAACGGCTGACAAATTTTCCTCGTCATGAAGCCTCGAAATCTCATCGCCTTCACATCGGAAGCCGAGAATGGTGCAGATGTCAAGAATGGTGGGAGAAAACATTCCGTGCGGGAAGATGAAGCCGTTGATTGCCAAAGACCAAAAGGGTAGGATGGCGGCAAATAGATTGCAATCAAACGCCATCTCAAAGTCGGTCATCATGATGGCGTCCAAGATTCTCCATTGCGCCCAGATAGCCCCAAATTGGGCGTAGCAACGATCTCGCCATTTTCGATAATTTTTGAGTTTGCGGGGCCAATGGCGGAAAGAAAAGGGAAGATTGGCGGTTGTGAAAGTGTCCTGTTGCAGAGGGAGTGTAAAATTAGCCAGCAAGGCAAACCACAGGTGTTCAGCGGTAACCTCGGCAGGCAGGAGGCGCGGACCCAAGGCTAACAGCCTGGCATCGGCTTGGACCAGGGACAGAATATTCTTATCAGTAGGGGTTGCCATTGTGGCGTTACTTTTACCAAGAGGAAATTCACGGTTTGTAGGGAATTAGGGCAAGAAGATAAAAGACCGATGAATTGCTCAAGCAGTAGAATTCTGAAGGAGATAGAAGTTGAAAAGAGTAAGGAGTTCTGATTGAGGACCACCAAAATTTATAAGGAAGTTTGAAATTAAGCCGTTCGCGGGTTCTAAGGCCGAGGAGTCACAACGATTCTACAACATTCGGGACGTTTCGATTTCGTCAGAAAATGAATGGCTGCCATTAATAGTTGTACGATTCCCATCGTTTCGATGACTCGCGTCTGCCGAAACAACGGGACTCGGGGGGCATGTGTTGACGTCAGCTTTGCCCAGCTAATATAACGGCTATTTTGAACCGATGCCGATTGGACAAATTGGGACGAGCCGATGAAGTCAACCTTTCAAGCAGCCGATGGTCATGGTCAACATCGGCACCACGGAACTGATAAGAAGGAAAAACATATTCCTGATCTTTCGGCGCAAGGAATTCTGCACGATCGTTGGGAGCATTCTTTGGCTGGAAGAAACTACACGATCTGTTAGTGGCTCATTTACAGCAAGTATAAAATGAGGAGCCTTGCCCAAAATCGGGCAACCAATCAAACCATCAACCAGCAGAGTTTAATTTCATTTTCTTTTACCTTATCATCATTTCCAGCTTTCTAGTCTAGGATCTTAGTTTTTTTTTTTTTACAGCTTTCTTACTGCTCTGTTACAGCTTACCAGCATTGTTTACAGTTTTCCTTACATCTTTTCTTACAGCTTTCTGTTCATATTTTCAATATCGGACCTTTTTTTTTATGTATCTTCCATTAAGTCAATTAATACAACTATCATCTTATTTTCCCAGAAAAGTCCTTCCGTTTAGTATACTCAGCCGACCTTCTTAAACTTTTTCTATAATAAGTTCAAGGAACTCAATCCCTGATTCAAAGAAGATCTGATACCATTTTCTATTGTACCATATTGGATCATTTGTGTTTGTCGTATATGAAGCTAATTTCCGTTTGTATCGGTTCTCTATTTTGACGGCAACACTAATACATATCAATTGACATAGTTTAACCATTCAAAGATGTATCTAATTTCTTACTCCTCATAATTCTCCGATTCTAACGTGCCTAGATCAACAATATCTAGTGAACACTAAAAATGAAATATCATTTGGTTCAAAATTTTGGAATTAAGATTAAGAGTCTCAATTTTCTCAACTTCAGATGGAGGAAGAAAGCCGGTACAAATCTATTAACGGCAAGGTACTTAATATGAGATGGCAATAATTAATAGTTGTGAGATAAAGATTGGAGTATCACACCATATAGAAGTGATAATGTGGTGCAACGTCCGCACTAAAAATTTCCTCACCGCCTAGTGGGATTTAATTGTATGAATGGTGTACTTGAATTGTAACCCTTTTAAGAATAATATATTTGATTTGAATAAAAAATTTAAACAGATATGAAGTTGATGTGAAGTTAAGGAGAAATACTATACGTTTTGTAAATAGATAAAAGCTTTTGTGAAGCAAAAATAATTTTTGTTTATTTTTTAATTAAATTAGAATTTTAGTGATGCCAATCCAAGTATACCTTTAATCTTAGTTTTTGGATATTTAGTTGTACATGCATAAAAAATCTAAACAATGCATATAAAACTTGTATTAATGCATTGAGGTGTAATCAGATACTAACGAATTGAATATCATATTTTAAGTTCGAGCTCAATCATAATAGAACTATGTTCGAATTCTTTTGATTAATAATCAAACTTGAGTTTGTATTCGAGTTTATTCGATTATTATTAGGTAATATTCGATAATATTTGAATTTGAGTTTGTTTATTTCATAATTTTGGTTTTGAAATTTCATGTAAAAAATTTTTAAAAAAAATCTTAAAACATCTAGGGCTAAATAAATTCAAATAACACTACTTAACATCAAATGTTAATCTAAAAATAATGGTTTATAATAGTACTAATACGAGCACTAAAGAAAAAAGATAAATAAATTATATATGTATAAGATTATTGATGATTTTTATTTGTTAATCACATGAGCTCAAATGTTTGCGAACAAGTTCGAGTTCATCGAATAATAATCTAGTCAAATTTAGCAATGGCAATTTGTCCACTTAAATCGAGGGCTTAGCTCGATAGGGAGGGATTGCATGATTCTCAGCCCTCCTCGACCATATACATACATACATACATATATATATATATATATATATATATATATATATATTACAAGTTTTATACTTGTATATATAATGTATAAAATTAGTATGTAAATATATAAATATATATGTATATAAAGAATAAATGTATACTGTTGGGGATATGCCCTAGAGTCAATTTGTACTTATACAATTGTCATTATGTTTTATATAATAATATGAGGCTTTCCTTTCCATGAATAGTGAATTTTGTTTTGTTGGTCATCAAGTACGTGACTTGATAGTAAAACCCTACAATGAATACAATGACTATTCTAAAACTGTCCCTGATCGATTATTATTATTGGAATAATAATAAATTAAGATTAGTATGTTTGTGACTTGATGGCTATGTTTTACTGGCCATGGATATTTGTGATATCGAGTCAAGACATAAATAAATGTTAGAGAACATTGTATTGGACATGACCCACTGTGAGAGTACTTCATGGAATATGTCATAAGTACTTTCTAGCCATAATAATATTGAAAGTCCTTCGACCTAAATTCATCATAGTTTCTTACTTGATAAATTCTATATTTTGACATTGTCTAAAGTTGTCTTTAACTAGATAATAAATTAGACTACTTGTTGGATATAAAATAAATCAAGGAGAGGAATATGATTGATTGTGAAGGAATTTGTCCCTCTCAATTATGGGAGAGATATCCATGGGCCCCTTGATAAGTTAGACTGTTAAAAATGCATGGCAGTGCTCAAATATATCAATCTAAGATATTGATATCATTTGTTTGAGCAGTCTACTATGAAATCAAGAAATAATTGATTAAGCTTAATAAGGATGACATGCTCAGTGCCTTATGCTTAATCTGGATATCGTGTGACAAAGGGACTAAATATAAAATTATGGTTTGGTTCAAAGAGATCACCGATCTTCATTTAACCTGGATAGTTATAATGTTTTGCTAGAAACCGCTTATAACTTGTGGGCCATTTAAATACGATTTAGGCACGCTACCGGTGTTAAATGAACCTATAGGGTCACACAATAAGCGAACTTGTTAGGTTATTTTTACGGTGACCAGGTTCGATGAATACGGATGATATCCAGATTATAAGAATACGACTCGGTAAAATAATTAGTTAAATTACCGAGATAATGGCAGAATCTTATCATATCAGTTTTAATTTAATTTGAATTTAAATTAGAATATGATAAGATATGATTAGGGTTGGACTCTAAGAGGTTCGAGGGTTTTTTTAAGAAAACCCTAGCCGTCTTTCGATAGTCCAATTTTTCCGGTTGAGAACATTCGTGCCATTCTCTACCAGAGAAAGGAAAAAAAACCTCTCAAACCCTAGGCGCTAGCACTCCCCGGGTATCGAGTGAGTTCGCGGTGTGTATCCGTAGAGGACGTTCGCATACTTGCGGCGTACGGTGATTGTTCGGGTCGAACGTACAACGGCGCAACCGAGAATCGAAGGATTTCGATTACGGCAACCGAGAGGTAACTCTTAATCGTTTACATCTTCTTAATCGTTTACTTGGGTCCTCGGGAGGGATTCGTAGATGTTTTCCGCGTTTAGGAGTCCACGAATTCCAACATATACTTCTATTTGTATTATAAGTATAAGATATTTTTATATATGTATTATATACATAAATATATATATATATATATATATATATATATATATATATATACACACACAAAATATAAGTAGCTATAATTAGTATATAAAAAATAATATGTCTATAAAAGTATTTAAATTTATAAAAGAATTGATTATAAAAATATTTATATTTATAATAGTGTGTGCGTGTATATATATTATATTCATGCATGTATATAATATATATATTTATATATATTAAAAACCTAATTATATATAATATATATAATTATATAATTAATATGTAACTAAAAGTGTGTATATATAAGTGAGTAAAATATCAAATACTTATATGTATTATATGTATTATATGTATAAAATATTTATATATATGTTATATATATACATACAAAGTATAAGTATATGTAAGTAGTATGTAATAAATAATATATAAGTGTTGTGAATTTGATTCAAAATAAAATCAGTAAATATAAAATTGTAAAGTAAAGATACAAGAAGAGGAGAGAAGAGAAAGAATCGCTTAGATACGATTTCATTGATTCGCTATTCGTTTGTTTACATATGACCCTTATTTATAGATGTTTCGATACAGAATTTGAAATGTTAAGAAATGAATTTCATAAATGCTATCTTATCTCATCCATTAATAATCTTAGGAAAACGAACAGTCACATTATATTCAAAATAACGAACAGTCACATTAATAGAAAATGAACAACCACTTAATATTTTCATAACACTTCCCTTTGGATGTTCATTTTCAACCACTTCGAAAAATACCTCGTTAAAAACCTTCATAGGAAAAATCCTGTGGGACAAAAACCTAGTGAAGGAAAAGAGTACACTTTCTGTTCTAGAGGGAATACTACCTCACTAAAAACCTGACTAAGAAAAAACCCAGTAGAAACAAATTTTAGTTAGGGAAAACGAGTACAGTATACATACTCTCCATCTTAATAACATATTCAAGATGACTTTATATATTTCAACCGATGCATTCTAATTTTATATACTAATTTTTCAAATGAAGCAGTCAACAATACCTTAGTGAGTAAATCTTCCAGATTATCACATGATCGAATCTGTTGCACATCAATTTCACCTCTCTTCTGGAGTTCGTGAGTAAAGAAAAATTTTGGTGAAATATGTTTTGTCCTATCTCTTTTAATATATCCATATCTTAATTGAGTTATACAAACTACATTATCTTCATAAAGAGGTATTGGAATTTCCTTTTCAAAAGGTAATCCACAATTTTCTCGAATATAATGGATTATTGATCTCAATCACACACATTCTCGACTTGCCTCGTGAATAAATATAATTTCAGCATGATTAGAAGAAGTAGTTGCTATAGATTATTTTTGTAGAGCGCCATGATATAGCAGTACCACCACATGTAAATAAATAACCAGTTTGAGAACGTGCTTTATGTGGATTGGATAGATAACCAGCATCAGCATATCCAATCAAAATTGGTCTGGTTCTATTTGAATAAAATAATCTAAGATCCATTGTCACTTGGAGATATCTTATGACATGTTTAATCCCATTCCAATGTCGTTGTATTGGGGAAGAACTGAATCTTGCTAATAAATTCACAGAAAAATGCTATATCAGGTCTAGTATTATTAGCAAGGTACATCAATGTGCCAATTGCATTGAGATATGATACTTCAGGACTAAGTAGTTCTTCATTATCTTCTCGAGGTCGAAAAAGAATTTTTATTTATATCTAATGATCTTACGACCATTGGAAAACTTAATAGATGTGTTTTGTCCATATAAAACCTTTTAAGAACTTTTGTTGTATATGTTGATTGATGAATAAAAATATCACCTTCTAGATGCTCAATTTGTAAACCAAGACAAAACTTAGTTCTGTCAAAATTTTTTATTTCAAATTCTTACTTCAGGCTATTTCTTGCCTTTTGGAGTTATTCTGGAGTTCTAATAAGATTAATATCATCAACATATATTGCAAGTATTACAAAACCATATCCAAATTTCTTAATAAAAATACATGGATATAGTGGATCATTTTTATATCCTGATTTCAATAAATATTCACTAAGACGATTATACCACATGTGTCCAAACTGCTTTAGGCCATATAATGACTTTTGTAATTGAATAGAATAATTTCCACGAGGGTTAGAATGATATGCACCAGGCATACTAAATCCTTCTGGGATTTTCATATAAATATCATTATCAAGGTTCTCATATAAATAAGTAGTCACAACATCCATTAGACGTATGTCAATCTTTTCACGTACTACTAGACTCACAAGGTATCGGAGTGTAATTACATCCACCACAGGTAAATATGTTTCATCATAATCAATACTCGATTTTTGCAAAAAATCTTGTGCTACAAATCGTGCTTTATATTTTACGATTTCATTATTTTTATTTCGCTTTCGCATAAATACCCATTTATAACCAATTGGTTTTACACCTTCTGGTGTCGGATTACAGGTCTAAAAATCTTACGCTTTGCAAGTGAGTTTAACTCCGATTGAATCGCATCTTTCCATTTTGGCTAATCATTTTTATAACGACATTCTTCAACTGATATTGATTCAAGGTCCCCATTATCTTTTAACACTTCAAGTGCTATATTGTATGTAAAAATATCATCAACAGTTATTTCCATTCGATTCCAACTTCTGCCAGAAGTTATATAATTAATGGATATCTTACTATTCTGTTAACTATTTTCAGATATTTAGATCTTTTCATCAGTTTTCACTTGATCATTTTTTTCCTAATTATTCAATTGGATCATTCTGATAATTTAATCCTCTTTTCTTTCGAGAATTTTTTTTCTTTGAACCAATGGGTTGTCCATATTTCTAACATGTTTTTGATTTAGTAGCTATAGGATTTATATTTTGTCATGCTGGGACTTCCATCCCAATAGGAGTATCTATAGCTGGAATATGCGATTTAGTTACCCTTGTAGAGTCAGCAAAAGAATCTGACAGTTGATTTGCAAGTCTTTGCAAATGAATGATCTTTTGAATTTCTAGTTCACTTGCCTGGTGCGCGGATCTAAATAATTCAATGATGTTGTTCAAGTAAGTTCCTTTTTATATGGTTTATGTTCTTCCCATAATTTAGGGAACAAAGTTTCATCAAAATGACAATCAGCAAATCTTGTTGTGAATACATCACATGTCAATGATTCAGCGTATCTAATTATAGAGGGAGAATCATATCAACATATATCCCCAACCTTCTTTGAGGACCCATTTTCGTACGTTGATTTGGCGCTATCGGTACATACACAACACATCCAAAATTTCTCAAATGAGTAATATTTGGCTTGGAACCAAAAGCCAATTGTAAAGGAGAAAATTTGTGATAACTTGTTGGCCTTATGCGCACAAATGTTGCAACATGCAAAATAGCATGTCCCCAAGCAGTTGTAGGGAGATTTATTCTCATTAATAACGGTCTAGCAATTAATTGTAACCGTTTAATGAATGATTCAGTTAGGCTATTCTGAGTATGAACATAAGCTACTGGATATTCAATAATAATGCCAATTGACATGCAATAAACATCAAAGGTTTGGGAGGAATATTCTCCAACATTATCTAGACGGATCCTTTTGATAGGATAATCTGAAAATTGTACTCTTAAGCGAATTATTTGGGTAAGAAATCTCGCAAACGCCAAGTTGCGAGTTGATAAAAAATTGACATGCGACCATCAAGTCGATGCATCAATTAAAATCATAAAGTATCTGATTTGTCCACATGGTGGATTAATTGGTCATATATATCGTCATGAATTCTTTTTAGAAATACTGGAGACTCAAACTCCACTTTTGTTGGAGATGGTTTAATAACCAATTTCCCTTGAGAACATGCAGCACATGAAAATTTCTCGGATGTCAAAATCCTTTGACTTTTCAAAAGATGACCATGCGTATTTTCAATTATCCTTCGCATCATAATAGCTCCTGAATGACCCAAACGGTCATGCCAAATGATAAATATAGCAAAATCAGTAAACTTCTAATTTACTGAATGATGCATTTCAATTGCATGGATTTTTGTGCTATATAGGTTAGATGAAATAGATGGTAACTTTTCTAATAAAGATTTCTTACCCGACATTATTTGAGTAATACAGAGATACTCAAAACCATTTTCTTCCATTGTCTCAATGTGATATCCATTCCGGCGAATATCTTTAAAACTTAATAAATTTCTTCGAGATTTTGAAGAAAATAACACTTTAGGAATAACAACATTTATTCCTCCGGGTAATACAATACTAGCTCTTCCAAAGCCTTTAATCAATTTTACACTACTACTTATAGTATTAACATTTGTTTCTCCCATCTGCAGGTAAGAGAACTATTTTCTATCTTTCAATATGATGTGTGTTGTACCACTATCAATTAGACATATATCTTCAATGCCACTTGTTTATCCAATAAGTGGAATAATAGCTATCTGGGCATAACAAAATATTTATAAATTTAAATACTCAAACAATAAAAACTTTAAACGCTAATTACTATTACAATACCAAAACTATAAAATATAAAAGGAACATATTAAAAGTAAACTTCTAATTCTTCTGGACACTTTCATTACCAATCAAATGCTCAATCCTTCATTCAGGATGCTCAAAGAAATCAAAACCAAAGAAAAATAAAGAAGAAGAAAAGACTTGGTGTTCCTCGAAGAACCACACGAGAGAAAGAGAGAGAGAAAAAAGAGAAGATCATAAGGGTTCTTGTGACCCTTGGTTTTTATAGAGTTGTTTCATGTGACTCTTCATCTTCCACTAGGGTTATATCCCATATAACTGAAAAGCCACAATTCAAATAATCCTTCATCTGAGAATTCTAACATCATTCACTTCTGGGAATGGAGTAGAATCTGTTGGTCGAGTTTCATAATTTTTCATTAATAACTCATTATTTTACTCAACTACGAGAAGACAAGATATCAATTTTGCATACTTCTTGAATCTCTTTTCTCGATATTGCTACTGTAGGAGCACATTCGAGGCATGAAAAGTAGAGAAAATTTTTTCTAACATATTCTCATTAGTAATATTTTCTCCACACAGTTTTAGTTGCGAGCTAATTTTAAAAATAGCAGAATTATACTCACTAACGGATTTAAAATCTTGTAATGGTAAATGTATCCAGTCATACCGTGCCTTCGGAAGGATGACCATCTTCTGGTGATCAAACATTTCTTTCAAATTAGTCTGCAAATTAAGTGGATTTTTCAGGGTAAGGTATTCAACCTTTAGGTCATCATGAAGATGATGGCGGAGAAAAATCATAGATTTAGCATCATTTTGTGATGATGATAGATTTCCTTCTACAATGATATCTGCCAGACCCATTGCAACTAAATGCATTTCAGCATCTAGTGTTCAAGATAAATAGTTTTTCACAGTAATATCAAGAGTTACAAACTCAAGTTTGGTGAGATTTGCCATGTGAATACAAAATCAAATAGAAAAAGTACCTACCTTCCTCTTTTGTTATAGCCCGTGATGATGACTTTCAGTAAAACAATTTCGGTAGAGTCTCGTGCTAATAATGTATTGTGAATTTGATTCAAAATAGAATCAGTAAATATAAAATTGTAAAGTAAAGATACTAGAAAAAGAGAGAAGAGGAATAATCGTTTAGATACGATTTCATTAATTTATTGTTTATTTGTTTACATATGACCCCTATTTATAGAGATTTCGATACAGAATTTGAAAGGTTAATAAATGAATTTCATAAATGCTATCTTATCTCATCCATTAATAACCTTAGGAAAACGAACAGTCACATTATCTTCAAAATAACGAACAGTCACATTAATAGAAAATGAAGAGTCACTTAATATTTTCATAACAATAAAGTATATAAGTCTATTTTGAGACTTTATTATTATTTTGTGAGTAAATTGTGAAGTTTACTATAATTTATATAATTTAATTATTTAGAGGTTATTCTAGTATCGATAATGAGTAACTTGTATTGAAACTTAACGGTGAATGTGTTGAGCTCATTTTTTACATGTTTTTATATATATTTTTTCTAACCTTAGGTCTAATTGAAGAATTTTAGACCCAATTATCTTGTTGGATCTCCACTTTCTTGCTTTGTCCCTACACAGATTGGGTGTAGGGATCTCCGTCTTTTTCTATGTTGAGGACGGGGAAAAGTAGAGAAATGCGCAAGACAGAATCAGACACATTGGGTTGGGGGAATAATGTTATATTAAAAGGACAATACTATAAGCTTTAAAAAAAATTTGGGGACGAAATATGAACTTTTAAAAAGTGTTTTTAAAAAATTTCAATTTTTAATGGTAAATTTTAAAATTTTAAAAAATTTTGAGAGAGGGAGGTGGGTGCCGCCTCCCACCCCCTACATCCATCTCCGGGAATGCGAGGGTGGGATTAAGATTTCTCATCACTTACTTGCTGCACATGATTGCCATCCCGAGTTAAATTTTACATTTGAACTTGAATGAATTCAGACAAATTTTGATTAACAAAATTTCAATTCATTTAATAATTCTATTATTACGCGAAAAATTAGAGAAAGTAATTATATCACTGTTTTACCATAGATGATTACCTACTACATATGTAAATAATGAACATTGTACGTACTTATACCACTTCGTATGTAGATGACTTACTATATTTAGAGACAGATTTAGCGGAAGCCCAAAAAAAAAAAAATACTTACTTCATTTGAAAAATGTATTATGAATTATTGGAATATTTATTAATTAGTGGAGGCTCCACTTATTATGGATTTATGTGAATTATTATAAAAGATTTTTATGGGTGTCCACCATTTAGTGGAGACACCACTAATTAAGATTAGTGGAAGATGATGTATGCCATGATGTAATCCACTAATTAGAGCTCTATAAATAGAGCTATTCTCTAAGCTTGTAATACACCATTATTTTGTGAAAGAAAGATTAGTGAAAGAAAGATTAGAGAAAATTGTGAGAGAAAAGAAAGAGAGAAATTTTTGTGCAAAATAGTTAGAGTTTTATTAGTGTGTAGTGTGAAGATTTTATTCTAACACTACCCTAATTTTATAACAAAATGATACTTTTTTTCAAAATTTTATACAAATTTTACATTTTCCTCTCCTCTAAAATATTTTAAAATTTATAACATTATCCTCTATCTTTTTATTTCTTATAATTTTACCCCCCAATTCTAAAATGCTGCTTCTATCCTTGCCTAAGTTAGAATGATTGGAATAGATCCATTACCTTGAGAATATACAAACTACAAAGCCCAAAGGTTCTCCTCCTTTTTAACATGAAACTCACACTATAAGTTAACCACATATGTTTTGTAGAAATTATGCTTAGTTTTACCACTTTATAGCTGAAATTCTAATTACACTTAAATCAGAGTAAATTTATATATGTCTTTTAAGAGCGATTACAATTATAAAAAAATATATATTTATTTTAAAAAATTAATCAACTCTTGTCACTTAAACAATTATGGTTAAGTTAATTAAATATTTCAGCAACAAAAGATTTACTCCAATTTGCTTTCTTTTTTCACATGAAATAAAAAAAAAAATCAAATTGCTTTCCCTTCTACATTCCAAAATCCAAGCATCAACCATGAAGGGATTTTGGTGAAAATGATGAAAATAGTGGGCACTATTTTGTCCAGGAAATGAATAGCACATGGACCGATGTGGCCACGAGAAGAAACGGACCGTGACGGCCCATTTAGAGGCAAAGATGTCCCACGCCTTTGCAACTTGCGCGTGAAAGATGAAATGTGGCTTTGTTAACTTGCGCGGCTAGCCAAAATGTGCCTGTCTAACAGCTGGCAAATTCACCCGTACATCTCAATCACCTGCTTCACCCTCCACCGTAACATCCCTGCACCTTCGCAAGCCAGGGGACGTAGCAGAGCCATTGTGTACTTGGAACTTGGAAGGCAATGCCAGTACCTCTCATCCTACTTCCTTTTCTTAATTTTCTTTTCAGTTAGACAAAAAAAAAAAGAAATCCAATTTTCAAAGTATTTCATTGTGGAACCAATCAAAGAAATTTACTATTATTATTTTTAGTCTTACATTGTATGATTCGATATTTATCTTCTTAATTACACCAGTTGATTATTTTTCTTCATAAGAATATAGCTTCATTTTGTATTCATGAAATCGACTTTTAAGCATTCTAATTTTTTTTCTCGATATTTATCATTATTTATATTTTAGTCAACCATTATAGTATTTTTCTTTTGAATATGATTAAATTATCTGAGCATGATTTATTTCCTCTCCACTTATTTTCCATTATGTAAACCTGTAATAAGTCCATGATTATGCTACTATAAATATGTCGCCATTCAAGGATCCCTTAATTTCCTTCCTTAAATAAACTTTAACTCTAACATCTCTCATTGATGGTAATATTAATTAATTATCAATATTCTTATAAAAATTAAGTTAGAAATGTGTAGATTTAACTTTTCCGAGTGGCTAATGATTTTTTTTAAACCAAAATATTCTATATACATTAACCTATACATTTTCTTTTTTATCAGTGTAGTTCAGAGTAAATGTATTATTATATCTTCCAATACTTATTAATATTAGTGAATTTTTAAACTCAAAGCATTAATAATTATAATAAAGTAGAATCTCATTTAGTCAAAAATAAAATTAATAATATATTAGTTGATTATAAATACCTCTTATAAATTATAAATTCTTCTTCTCCGGATATATCCCCCAAAAAATTATAGTAATTAATAAATCTTGTAAAAAGAATTAAAATTAGTACATTCGTATCCAGAAAAAAGATTTTAAAAAATTTGTAAGTAACTATATGAAAATAAAGACAAAAATTACAATGATAATTAAGGCATGAGGATTAGGAGGGTAAATGAATCGAACTTTTTATCGAACATGCTTAGATTCAACTTTATAAGAATTCGATTCAAATTCAAAATATTGAATTTGGATTCGAATATAAATATTTTATTTAGATTCGAATTTTAAACGAGTTGAATTCAAATATTTAAATATTAAGCCTAAAGGTTTATAAACATATTCGATTAATTAATTAATATATAATTTTATATGATTTATAATATACTATATTATGAATTATTTATAATTTGAATTCAAACTTTAAAATTTATTATAATTGAACTTCATATTGAATCTAAACTTTAAAATATTTTCAATAAATCGAAATAAAAATTAACATTCGAATTAAATTCAAATTAAACATTAAACTTTATATAAAAATAATAAAATTTAATTCGATTATTTTAATATTTAACTTTATCCTGTTACCGCCTCATCTAGCAGGAAGGAAAAAATAAAATAAAATCACCTGACGGCTTCAGGGCTGCTCGAAATATGTGGTCCGTAGAACAGAGGATAACCACCGCCTCGGACAGGAATTGAAAATATGACGTGGATAAAATTACAGTGGGCCTTAGAACCGCTAATGATTGGGTTGGCATCTTTTTGTCCATACTATATGATGAACACATGGAAAACAACAAAGGAAAATCGCTCTTAAAAATCTTCTCTTTTCTCTGTCTGCTGTGCTCTCTCCGTGCTTATCATCTTCTTCGTAAATTCTCTCTTTTTTGATTCCTGATAAGATCAGAGAGATGATACTTATCAATCAAATTCCTGAAACTTTTCTTCTTTGAGTAACCTGTCTTTTCCAAGAATTGGATCTCAGCACAACTGAGCAAGAATTCAAGAATTGTTTGAGATTTGAGAGCCAAACCAGGCTCTGAAATGTATATGGTATTCAAGCTCTTGATCATCGGTGGTGAGATTGTTGAAGAAGAAGGCGAGTGGGAAAAAGAAAGATAATTTTTTTAGCTTCTCTTGAAGTTAAGAAAAGGATTTAATAACATATTCCAATAATTTCTCTTCCTTGATTGTCGTTCTGATTCATTTCCTCAATTCAAGCTTACGGTGAGATTCTGCCACAGATTTTGTTTTTCCGTTTACGTTTTTCTTGAATTCATTTAAGTTTTATTCGTTGAAAGTTTTGAAATTCAAATGGGTTGTCATTAAAAATTTTCCCCCTTATAGGTGGACTGAAGATTGTGTTGTGAAGCATCGGAAGCAATGGCCGCCATTGAAACAAAAGCATCACAAGCAGGTGCGGCCATGGCGAAGATAGCTTCAACAGCTAGCAATGAAGTTGAGTTCGCAAAATGCGAGTGCTGCGGATTGACTGAGGAGTGCACCGAGGCATATATAAGGAGGGTGCGAGAGAGGTTCCAGGGACGTTGGATATGTGGGCTGTGTGCTGAGGCAGTGAAAGATGAGATGATGAGATCAGAAAGGCGAATTGGCAACGAGGAAGCCTTGAATCGGCACATGAGTTTTTGCAAGAAGTTTAGGTCTTTAAGGCCACCCCCAAATCCAACCGAGCAACTCATCTCTGCGGTCAAGCAGCTTCTCTTGAGAAGCTTGGATTCTCCGAGGTCGAGTCCGATGAAGAAGCCACCAATGATTCGATCCAAAAGTTGTTTCTCAGCTCTTGAAGGTTGAACAAAACTAGGTTCCAATGTTTGATAATTTGATTGTCATATATTCGAAAAACTTGCCTGAATAAATTGCTGCATGAGGCAGCAATCCATCCCCAGTTAAGAACAGTTTTTAGAATTGTTGTTAAGACTATCATTTAGCTATTTCAGGAACTTGTTCAATGTATTTGTAGTTTGATTAATTCTAGAACCCTCGTATGGAATTTGATTCTATTTTTGTTCAAATCAAGGTTGAACCTAAATGTTTGATGATTCCTACCTTTGATTATCCTTTTTGCTATTCAAGTAGGGAATTACTTGTTACTGTGCTTGATTTTCATGTTGGAAGAGAGCCATGATAAGAAATGCTTAGAGCAATAGAAACAAAATATCTGGCTTGAGATTTCTTGAAATTCTATTGCAAATTAAAAAAAAAAAAAGAATAAATGGCTATAAACCATAGATGCCGGACAAAAAATGGCTTGCCAAAAGCTGCAGAAAATGCCAAAATAGATCACGGGGAGATCTTTGCATTCAATCTCAGATGGGACTGCCTGGGGCAGTATGGGCAATAGGCATGAAGGATTAGTCAGTCACAGCAAGTGTTGCCTTATGAAGACATTCACAACTTTGTTTTATGTATTATCCTAAGACTGTCAAAAAGCAGGTTCTTGTATTATTACCTAAGTCGTAGAAGATCTGTTTTCTCCCCTAACATTCCTTTTTATATATTTTTAAAAATATAAGTTTGTGACGGAACCTCTCTTCTTTGCTCTTACCTCTAATGGTCTATTCAAGTTGGACCGAGACTATTAGGTAGATGGTAATTATCTAATCAGCCTTTGTCATGCTTTGCCTAGAATCGAACCAGATGAATCTTGAACTTAATTTTACCATGTTTAAAACGACGACAGAGGCCTCACGGATGAAGATCAGCTTGAGCAGAACCCAAAATGTTTTAAACACTTTTTGCCTTGTCAGAACATATCAGTACCCTCTCTTCGTCCCCACAGGACCACTTTCAATTGTATGATGAAATGAATTTTGGTTCCATTTCATGAAAAGATTCCCCCTTCCAAGCGAAAATTGACTCTTTTTAAGAGAGAGGAAACAATGACGGATAACGGAGGATTATATAGTTACAATTGAATCATATTTTTATTAATCCCTTATTTCTTAATCTCCAAAATAATGAGAAATAGTCAAAACCCAAGAAAAATAAAAAAATAATTAGCAAAATTCATTCATAATTTATTTTAGAAAAGTTTCAATTTTTTCCTTTGACTTTTTCAATACTTAAATTATTAATCCCTAACATATGGCCAATATATAACTTTTTATCCCAATTATTTATTTTACTCTAGAATTTGACCGTTTTAATTATATATTGAACACGTGTAATATTTTTTAGAGGCAAATCTATCTCCATTCAACTTCTTAGAGCAATTAATAAGGAGCAGACGCTGATTGTGGAGGGAATAAAAATAAAATAATAAATTTGTTAGTAAAAAATATTATATATACTCGTGATTAGTGTTGTCGTTAATTTTCGCTGTAACCCTGATAGTTAAAATCAAAATTTTAAAAAGAAAAATATGTTAGATGTTGAAAAGTTGAAAAAAAATATTTAATTAAAACAAACTAAATAATTTGAAGATAAATTTTGTTAATTAATTTAATATATATATATATATATATATATATATATATATATATATATATATATATATATATTAGGACCCAGTGGTGCCAAAGTGAAAAATAATCTAAACAAGGAATGGAAGATGAAAGAAACACTCAAGTAGAGAAAGGTTATCATGACAACTTCATTTGTGTAATTGAAAGGCTGTAGCAAGCAGATTCTTGAAGGGGAATTTTATGAAGACAAGACTCCATGAATGTCACTGTCCATTGGTGTACAAGAAACACAAAAATTTAAAAATTAATGATGAAGAAGCAAAAGGAGAAATAATAGAGAGTGACGTATTCCTAATTTCAGATACAACATGCATCACAAAATGCCAAAGGGCATGGCAACAGACACGTACATAATTAAACAACTGATTTACAAATAAAATATGCTAAATAATAATAAATTAAGCAAATTTTAAAGACAAAAAAATAATAATAAAATTTTACAAGTTATTATTCATTAATAGTTAATTATCTCTTTCAAAATATTGCACCATACCCTCTCAAAGATTTGAGTTATCAATGAAAAACTTCGATGCGAGAGAAATATTGAGATATAGAGGTAAATTATATAAAAATATATATTATAATATTTTTGAGGGCGAATGATAAAATTAAAAACAATTTTAAATTTTTTATTTTTCTAAAAATATATATTGAGGCCCCACCTCTCTTTGTCTCTTGGGAAATGCCAAGAATTGCTTTGTGCGTGGAATGGCAGAAGAATAGTTTTGACTTGGCTATGAGTCTATGACTATAGGAAGCATAGAAAGATAGATTTTTTATTTTAGTTGAATAGTTTGTAGTCATATTTTATGTGACAATTAATAAATAAAAGTCAATTAATTGTTATAAAATTAGGGTAGTGTTAGAATAAAATCTACACACTACACACTAATAAAACTATAACTATTTTGCACAAGAATTTCTCTATTTCTCTTCTCTCACAATTTTCTTTAATCTTTCTTTCACAAAATAATGGTGTATTACAAGCTTAGAGAATAGCTCTATTTATAAAGCTCTAATTAGTGTATTACATCATGGCATACATCATCTTCCACTAATCTTAATTAGTGGTGTCTCCACTAAATGGTGGACATCTATAAAAATCTTCTATAATAATTCACATAAATCCATAAAAATCTTCTATAATACTTGCTTCATGAATGGCTATAATTTCAGCATGATTTGAAGAAGTAGCTGCTATAGATTGTTTCGTAGAACGCCATGATATAGCAGTATTTCCACATGTAAATAGATAGCCCGTTTGAGAACGTGCTTTATGTGGATCAGATAAACAACCAGCATCTGCATAACCTATCAATGTTGGATTGGTTTTATTTGAATAAAATAATCCAAGATCAATTGTACCTTTGAGATATCGAAGGACTTGTTTAATTCCATTCCAATGTCGTCGTGTTGGTGAAGAACTAAATCTTGCTAATAAATTGACAGCAAAAGTAATATCAAGTCGTGTATTATTAGCAAGATACATCAATGCACCAATTGCACTGAGATATGGTACTTCAGGATCAAGGAGTTCTTCATCATTTTCTTGAGGTCGGAAAGGATCTTTATCCACATTTAATGATCGGACGATCATTGGAATACTCAATGGATGTGCTTTGTCCATGTAAAATCTTTTTAGCACTTTTCGTCGTATATGTTGATTGATGAATAAATGTTCCACTCTCCAGGTGTTCAATTTGTAAACCAAGGCAAAATTTGGTTTTACCAAAATCCTTGATTTCGAATTCTCTTTTTAAATAATCAATTGTTTCTTGGAGCTCTTCAAGAGTTCCAATAAGATTAATATCATCAACATATATAGCTAATATCACAAATTTAGAACTAGATTTCTTAATAAAAACACATGGACATACCTGGTCATTTTTAAATCCCGCTTTCAATAAATATTCACTAAAACGTGTGAACCACATGCGCCCAGATTGCTTCAGGCCATATAGTGATTTCTGCAACTTGATGGAGTAATTTTTACGAGGATAATGTTTATATGCTTCAGGCATATGAAATCCTTCGGAGATTTTCATGTAAACATCATTTTCTAAATTTCCATACAAGTAAGCAGTGACAACATCTAATAGGCACATATCTATCTTTTTATGTACTGCCAAACTGATAAGATATCGAAGTGTAATAACATCAACAATAGGAGAATAAGTTTCATCATAATCAATACCTGGTCTTTGTGAAAAACCTTGGGCTACTAATCGCGCTTTATATCGAACGATTTCACTCTTTTCATTGCGCTTTCGCACAAATATCCATTTGTAGCCAACAGGTTTTACACCTTCTGGTGTTCGGACTGCAGGTCCGAAGACTTCACGTTTTGTCAGTGCATTTAACTCCGATTGAATCGCATATTTCCATTGCAGCCAATCTTTTCTATGCCGACATTCATCAATTGATATTGGTTCAGGATCATCACTATCCTGTGTAACATCAAGAGATATATTGTATGCAAATATATTATTAATAACAGTTTCTATCCGATTCCAACTTCTACCGGAAGTGGTTAATGGATAGAAATTTCAGTGTTACTTTCATTTATGTCTGGTTCTTTGTCATAAGTTTTCTCTTAGTCTTTATCATTCTTTGCTTTAATATGATCATCTGGACCATTAATCCTCTCTTCTTTCGAGGATTTTTATCTTTAGAACAAGAGGTCGGCCATGCTTCTGGCATGCTTTTGGCTCAGCAGCTATATGTAAAATCTTTTGTTCTGTTGGAATTTCAATTAGAATAGGAGCATTTATAGCTGGCATATGCGATTTTGTTACTCTTCTAGAGTCAACAAAAGTGTCTGGCATTTGATTTGCAATGCTTTACAAATAAATTATCTTTTGAACTTCAAGTTCACACGCGCTTGTATGCGGATCAAGATAATTTAATGATATTGTCCAATCACGATCTTTCTTGTACTGTTTCTGTTCTCCCCCTAATTTAGGGAATAATGATTTCACAATAGAATAAGAAAAGAAATATAAGAAAATGATGACAAGCAGGAAATGCCAAGAAAAATATCTCCTTTTTTTTTTCACTCTTCCTGGACCGACTTTTCATCTTCCTCTCTTGTCTTTTCTTCTCCTCCGACCCTCTACCTACCATCTACCTCTTCTTCTTCCTCATAAATATATATATATATATATATATATATGTATCGATATATATCTCAGTTATCAGTCATTAGTATACATCAAAAACAAAAATCACAAAGCAGATATGGAGACTCGTAATTCATTTGAGACATGGTCAAATTTTGACTCGGTTTCTGCAGCAGATGTTGATGTATTTTCCTTTCCAAACCAACCGCTTCTGCTTAATTCGAACGCAGAAGATTTTGATATGTTTTCCTTTCCAAACCAACCGCTTCCTCCTAATTTCAGGTGAGATACATTTGAGGGCTTCCATTTGTTTTTAGTATGCTTGATAATGAAATTAAACTCTCTTTTGGTTTGTTTTTTATGTAAATTAGTGGAAGTTTTGAACATACTGCTTTGGACCAAGTTGATCTGCCCCTACAAGAGACTGCTTTTGATACTGTTCCTCTTGATGCTATTCCTTTGAATGAGGATATGCTTGTGCATGATCCTTTCTACTCTCTAATGGATTTTGAACAAAGCCGAATATGTTTTCGAGTTATTATACATTTAAACATGGATTTTGAATGGTATTACCTTTATCGATATTATTTTCTTTTTTAGGAGAAATAATGAGTGGTCTTGGCAACGAAGTCGAGTAAGTACTCATGAAATGCATAATATCGAAGTTCAAGATATTATTGCAGACAAAATTCCCGGGGAGAAGAAGATGATTAAGAGGCAGAGAAAGAAGAAGGGCAATAACTCCCAGACACTATCAAGAGAAATAATTTCGCAATACTTTTACCTACCAATCAAGAGCGCAGCCAAAGAACTGAATATTGTCATAACCCGTCTCAAGAAAAGATGTAGGGAGTTAGGAATTTGTCGATGGCCTCACAGGAAATTGGTGAGCTTGGAGACCATAATAAAGAATGTTTAGGTTTTCTCTCATACATACTTATAATTTGCAAGTATGAAACTATGAAAGATTTATAAGTAAATAACCGATGATATCACTTTGATTTATTTACAGGAGATGCAAAATAAAGAAGAAGGAGGATATATGGCTGAGAAGAAGTTGAAAGAAGCCATTGCGATACTGGAATGTGAAAAACAGTTGGTAGAAGAAAGTCCTAATATGCAGTTAGAGGACCAAATACAGAAATTGAGACAAGTATGTTTCAAGGCCAAATATAATAAGAAATTTAATTATAATAAACTTAAGGGGATCATAAAATCCCAAGACTCATTTCGCAGTAATTTTACGACTAACTCTGTTGCTAGTCTCGATGCTGGCTCAAAGGGGAAAGAAAAAGGAGGAGGATGCCGAAAAAGAGGAGTTGAAGTCCATAATTACTAATTGTTTGTCTTCCTCTAATGTAAATATTGAAAAAGAACAATTACAAACCTTCATCTTAACTTTATCAGCTCAATTACAAAAGAACAACTATAAGCATGTATCCTCAAGTTCATATGAACACTAGTGATATGAATAAAAGATGTGATGCTTATTATTAATGGAAATATCTTTTTCCCTTATTATCTTTTCTGTTCCATTTCAGGTGGGCAGTATTTCTCTGTAATAAGGGAAATATCGAGTGTGTCCATGACCATAACCACGGCCACTGCCACAACTACGACTATAACGATGGCTTCTGCTGGAGCCAACAAGCATTCACTTATGGGAGTCTTTGTTGAGCCGATTCATCCAGCTTCATGATTTCTCAATAATAACTCATGTTAAAGTCATCAATTTTGGATACCATTTTTATCGATATTGTTATCGTAGGACATGAAAAGTGGAGAATGTCTTCTCCAATATAACTTCATCAGTAACTTTTTCTCCGTAAAATTTTTAACTAAGATGTAGTTTTATACATCACGGAGTTCACGGTTTTACAATCTTGCAACTTTAGGTGCAACCATTCATACCGTGCAGTGGGTAGTACGACCATCTTTAGGTGGTCAAAATTTTCTTTTTATCCAAATGACATATGGATCTCCTTTTTTTTTAGCATTTAGATGTATTTCTGTATGACATATAATTTTTTTTTTCAGAAATATCAAGTGCTACAAATTCGAATTTAGCGAGATCAATAAATGCGTACCTGTCTTCTGGCTTTAATAACGGTAGAGACTCGTGCTGATAACGTGTTATAAAATTAGGGTAGTGTTAGAATAAAATCTACACACAACACACTAATAACACTCTAACTATTTTGCCCAAGAATTTCTCTCTTTCTCTTCTCTCACAATTTTCTCTAATCTTTCTTTCACTAATATTTCTTTTACAAAATAATGGTGTATTACAAGCTTAGAGAATAGCTCTATTTATAAAGCTCTAATTAGTGGATTACATCATGGCATACATCATCTTCCACTAATCTTAATTAGTGGTGTCTCCACTAAATGGTGGACATCCATAAAAATCTTTTATAATAATTCACATAAATCCATAACTAGTGGAGCCTCCACTAATTAATAAAGATTCCAATAATTCATAACATTAATAATAATTTTCCCCCTTTTCTAGTTTAGGTAAGAATAGCAAAATTGTAGGGAGCGAATATTTAAAAAATTTTAATTTTTAAATCTAACAATATATATACCTAGGATTTTGTTCCTCCGAAACTTGGCTCTAGGCCATAATCATAATATTGCAAAATAATATTGGACCCTGTTTTCATATATTATATTATACACAATAAAAATTTAAACCTTATACATTGCATTTCTATAATTCTATCTTTTTAAGAAATTATAAACAAATAAATACATATATGAATTATTCTAACATGTATCCGGTGACAATAAATAAAAGATATTTATGGTATTCAATCTCCATATAATTAGACTAACACTCTATATCATATTTTTTTCTATCTTATCTTAATCAAAAGACATATTTTTATTAATTTTATAATAGTAAAATATTCTAAAACACCTAAATTCTATTTTTTTAAAAATAAAAATCTAACACATCTAAATAATTTTTATTCTAAAAATATTTATTAAAGAAATAAATATCCTAATTATATGTGACTATTTATCTTCTTCAATGGTAGTAATCTCTTCTTTTTTACTTTATAAAACTCACTCAATCATTTGTGCGATTTTTAAAAATACATTATTGTCTTTAATTTGGATTGATTTAATAGTTAATGATTGGTTTTTTTGGGGGGGGGGGACTTTATGCAATTATCTTAAATAAAACCTAACAAGATGTGCAATAAATATCCAAACTCAGATCTTATCAAATTAAATAGACTTGACATATAGATTAGTTATCATAAATATTTTTATTTATCTAAATTAGAAAAACCTTATGTATATATTTGTAATGTGAATATTTTCATATGCAATATAGGTTGTATCTGCCGCATATTTATAGTTTACTGTTCAAATATTATTATCGTTTTTATGAATGCATTCATCTTTTATCAAATTGAATAATAAAATACTTTTAAAATTTTAATTTGTAACAATACTCGTCTATCGCTAGTCAATTGGATTTTAATTCTTTTAGTAGACTCAATTATAATTACAAAAAATTTTAAATATTTAAATTTGTAATCTCAACTTAAATTTTTAGCGTTTATAGATTTCTATATATTCAAACTGACGTAGTTATAAATAATATAATATTAAAATTATGAATTTATTTATTTTAAATTTTTTTATAATTATAATTAAATCTACTTAAAAGGATAAAGTTAAATTGAGTATTAATCAATTGACGAAATGATACAATAATAAATTTTAAAAATTTAAAAAGATTATATTAATAGATTTAATAAAAGACGGATATAATAGTAAAAATTATAATATTTTAAAGACAATTTTTAAAAAATATTATTTATGCAAAGAAAACTCTCTATGATGGTTGATTGTGGTTAGGAGATTTTTATTTTAGTTTATTTTTATAATAGTGAAAACCTGTAGAAACTATCCAGGTCGCCGCCACCCGAAAACAAAAAACTAGGCTGCTGGTGCTGGGTGCGTGGGGGCGGCGCAGGGCTGCAGATCCGTGTTAGGTAAGTCCACTGCCGATGCGGAGAGCATGTAGTCTTCCGCGGTGGTCTTGAGCCAGAAAATACTATTGGAAGCTAACCTCGTTTTGCAATTTGCCCATATAATTTGGAGTAATCTGATAATAATGCGAGAAAATGGGTCATAGCAGAAATCTAAATGGGAGTTATGATCTGGGATGTGGATTGACTAGGTATAAATCCAAACAAGTCCAGATTAAGTTGCTCATATTTTTTATTTTAATCTAATTCTTTTTTTGAAAAAAAAAAACTTAGGTAAGTGCTTTATAAACATATACCTAAAAAAAACATATTTGATTTAGCTTATTTATGTTTACTATAACTAGTTATGTTAGTTTTCTACTAGCGGCTTTAACTATAATCTTGCCTCTATTTATTGGTTTGATCAAGATACGATTTATTTAAAATTTTAAATTAATATTTGAACCAAATTATAAATTTTTTTGCAATATTCCATGTATTATATAGTTATTTATAGCCTCCATTGTCAATTCTTGGTTATTAAGATTCATGGCAATTCAGATTAATACTAAAGTATAGATATTACTCCTTTTTTTTCTTTCAAACAAATTGAAATGATTGAAGTTTTTTTATTTGGAATCGTGTTAGGTCTAATTCCTATTACTGTAGCTGGATTATTCATATGTATACTTACAATATAGACGTGGTGATCAGTTAGACCTTTGATTAACATCTCTTTTTTCTTATTGACCTCCTCCTTTCTTTTTATCCACGAGAGGCCAAATTCCTATTATTGTGTAAGTTCCAAAATCTATTTCAATCTAATTCGATCTAAGAATAAAGAAATCACGGTCTATAGGATTTAAACTTACGACATTTTTATCAACGGGAGGTCAAATTCCTATTACTGTGCAAGTTCCTAAATCCATTTTAGTCTAATTCGATCTAAGAATAAAGAAATCACACTCCTGTAAGATTTGAACCTACGACATCGGGTTTTGGAGACCCACGTTCTACCGAACTGAACTAAGAGCGCTTTCTTATCTGAATAGATAAGACTGTAAAGAAAAGGATTACCCCAATCCATTTTATTTTGTATGCATAGTATCCTAAAAATGAAAGATTATGCCCAATTTGAATCGATCTCAGCCGATCCCTCGTTACTGCTCAAAGAGGCAGTAATAGGTAGGGATGACAGGATTTGAACCCGTGACATTTTGTACCCAAAACAAACGCGCTACCAAGCTGCGCCACATCCCTTCCATTGTTCTACAGTGTCATTGTATAGAATTCCTGTCTTGTTTTCCACATCGTTATTTCCTCCGTTGATATACACAATTTTCTGCCCATTTCGTCTTTTTTATCATGCGACTGATGAAGGATTAAATATTTAGAAGTGTTGAAATTTAATAAATATAAATAATAATTAGTAAATTTAAAAAGGATCGAATAATATAATAATTGTTATAAAATTAGGGTAGTGTTAGAATAAAATCTTCACACTACACACTAATAAAACTCTAACTATTTTGCACAAGAATTTCTCTCTTTCTCTTCTATCACAATTTTCTCTAATCTTTCTTTCACTAATCTTTCTTTCACAAAATGATGGTGTATTACAAGCTTAGAGAATATCTCTATTTATAGAGCTCTAATTAGTGGAATACATCATGACATACATCATTTTTCACTAATCTCAATTAGTGGTGTCTCCACTAAATGGTGGACATCCATAACAATCTTCTCTAATAATTTACATAAATCCATAATTAGTGGAACCTCCACTAATTAATGGAGATTCCAATAATTCATAACACTCCCCCTTGGATGTCCATCCATTACATAAAAAATATGCCTCGTTAAAACCTTACTAGATAAAAACTCAGTGGGAAAAAAAATGTAGTGAAGGAAAAAGAGTACACTATTTTATATGTCTGTTTATTACTCCCCCTGATGAGATGATTCCTTTAAATCTTTAAACCGACGCATACCGATTTTATATCTCAACTTCTCAAATGTTACAGTCGGTAAAGTTTTCGTGAAAATATCTGCGAGGTTGTCACATGACCGAATTTGTAGCACATCAATTTCACATTTCTTCTGGAGTTCATGAGTAAAGAAGAATTTTGGTGAAATATATTTTGTCCGATCTCCTTTAATATATCCTCCTCGTAATTGAGTTATGCAAGCTACATTGTCTTCATAAAGAGGAGTTGGAATATCTTTTATCGATGATAATCCACAACTTTCTCGGATATAATGAATCATGGATCTTAGCCATACACATTCTCGACTTGCTTCATGAATGGCTATAATTTCAAGCATGATTTGAAGAAGTAGCCGCTATAGATTGTTTCGTAGAACGCCATGATATAATAGTATTTCCACATGTAAATAGATAGCCCGTTTGAGAACGTGCTTTATATGGATCAGATAAACAACCAGCATCTGCATAACCTATCAATGTTGGACTGATTTTATTTGAATAAAATAATCCGAGATCAATTGTACCTTGGAGATATCGAAGGACTTGTTTAATTCCATTCCAATGTCGTCGTGTTGGTGAAGAACTAAATCTTGCTAATAAATTGACAGCAAAAGCAATATCAAGTCGTGTATTATTAGCAAGATACATCAATGCACCAATTGCACTGAGATATGGTACTTCAGGACCAAGGAATTCTTCATCATTTTCTTGAGGTCGGAAAGGATCTTTATCCACATTTAATGATCGGACGATCATTGGAATACTCAATGGATGTGCTTTGTCCATGTAAAATCTTTTTAGCACTTTTGTTGTATATGTTGATTGATGAATAAATGTTCCACTCTCCAGATGTTCAATTTGTAAACCAAGGCAAAATTTGGTTTTACCAAAATCCTTGATTTCGAATTCTCTTTTTAAATAATCAATTGTTTCTTGGAGCTCTTCAAGAGTTCCAATAAGATTAATATCATCAACATATATAGCTAATATCACAAATTTAGAACTAGATTTCTTAATAAAAACACATGGACATACCTGGTCATTTTTAAATCCCGCTTTCAATAAATATTCACTAAGACGTGTGAATCACATGCGCCTGCATTGCTTCAGTGCCATATAATGATTTCTGCAACTTGATGGAGTAATTTTCACGAGGATAATGTTTATATGCTTCAGCATATGAAATCCTTCTGAGATTTTCATGTAAACATCATTTTCTAAATTTCCATACAAGTAAGCAGTGACAACATCTAATAGGCACATATCTATCTTTTTATGTACTGCCAAACTGATAAGATATCGAAGTGTAATAACATCAACAACAGGAGAATAAGTTTCATCATAATCAATACCTGGTCTTTGTGAAAAACCTTGGGCTACTAATCGCGCTTTATATCGAACGATTTCACTCTTTTCATTGCGCTTTCGCACAAATATCCATTTGTAACCAACAGGTTTTACACCTTCTGGTGTTCGGACTGCAGTCCGAAGACTTCACGTTTTGTCAGTGCATTTAACTCCGATTGAATCGCATCTTTCCATTGCAGCCAATCTTTTCTATGCCGACATTCATCAACTGATATTGATTCAGGATCATCACTATCCTGTGTAACATCAAGAGATATATTGTATGCAAATATATTATCAATAATAGTTTCTATCCGATTCCAACTTCTACCGGAAGTGGTATAATTGATAGAAATTTCAGCATTACTTTCATCAACTTCTGATTTTTTGTCATCAATTCTCTCTTGGTCTTTATCATTCTTTTCTTCAATATGATCTTCTGGATCATTTAATCCTCCTTTCTTTCGAGGATTTTTATCTTTAGAACCAAGAGGTCGGCCACGTTTCTGGCGTGTTTTTGACTCAATAGCTATAGGTATAATATTTTGTTCTGCTGGAACTTCACTTCGAATAGGAGCATTTATAGCTGGAATATGCGATTTTATAATTCTTCTGGAGTCAACAAAAACGTCTGACATTTAATTTGCAATGCTTTTCAAATGAATTATCTTTTGAACTTCAAGTTCACATGCGCTTGCGCGCGGATCAAGATAATTTAATGATGTTGTCCAAGCAAGATCATTTTTATGCTGTTTTGGCTCTCCCCCTAATTTAGGGAATAATGATTCATCAAAATGACAATCAGCAAATCTTGTTGTGAATACATCTCCTGTCAGGGGTTCAACATACCTGATAATAGAGGGAGAATCATATCCAACGTATATCCCCCTTTTTTTTTTAGGACCCATCTTTGTACGTTGGTTTGGTGCAATTGGAACATATACAGCACACCCAAAAATTTTTAAATGAGCAATATTTGGTTCTAACCCAAAAACCAATTGCAAAGGAGAGAATTTGTGATAACTAGCTGGTCTTATGCGTACAAGTGTTGCAGCATGTAAAATAGCATGTCCCCAGGCAGATGTTGGGAGATTTGTTTTCATTAATAATGGTCTAGCAATTAATTGTAATCGTTTAATCAAAGATTCAGCAAGACCATTTTGTGTGTGAACATGAGCTACAGGATGTTCAACATTAATCCCAATTGACATGCAATATGCATCAAAAGCATGTGATAAAAATTCACTAGCATTATCCAAACGGATATTTTTAATGTGATGGTTAGGAAATTGTGCTCGTAATTTAATTATTTGAGCAAGTAATCTCACAAACGCTAGGTTGCGAGTAGATAATAAACATACATATGACCATCGAGATGATGCATCAATTAAGACCATAAAATATTTGAACGGTCCACATAGTGGATTAATAGGTCCACAAATATCTCCGTGAATCCGTTCGAGAAATGTAGGACTTTCAGTTCCTACTTTTACTGGTGATGGTTTAACAATTAATTTTCCTAAGGAACATGTAGTACATGCGAATTTTTCTGATGTTAATATCTTTTTATTTTTTAAAGGATGACCATGTGTATTCTCAATGATTCTTCTCATCATGGTAGATCCCGGATGACCCAACCGGTCATGCCAAATGCTAAACGTAATCGGATCAGTAAACTTCTGGTTTACTGAATGATGCATTTCAATTGCATGGATTTTTGTGCTATATAGGCCAGAAGAAAGAGATGGTAGCTTTTCTAACAAAGATTTCTTACCCGGCATTATTTGAGTAATATAGAGATACTTAAAACTATTTTCTTCCATTGTTTCAATGTGATATCCATTTCGGCGAATATCTTTAAAGCTTAATAAATTTCTTCGAGATTTTGAAGAAAATAACGTTTTAGGAATAACAACATTTATTCCTCCGGGTAATACAATATTAGCTCTTCCAGAGCCTTCAATCAACTTTACACTACCACCTATAGTATTAACATTTGTTTCTCCTATCTACAGGTAAGAGAAATATTTTTTATCTTTCAATATAGTGTGTGTTGTACCACTATCAATTAGGCATATATCTTCAATGCCACTTGTGTATCCAGTAAGCGGAATAATAGTCATCTTCCTCTTTTGTTCAAGAACACTTCAATAGTATCACCGTGATTATAACCTTCAGTACTTCAGTAGAGTCTCGTGCTGATAACGTGTTATAAAATTAGAGTAGTGTTAGAATAAAATCTTCACACTACACACTAATAAAACTCTAACTATTTTACATAAGAATTTCTCTCTTTCTCTTCTCTCACAATTTTCTCTAATCTTTCTTTCACTAATCTTTCTTTCACAAAATGATGGTGTATTACAAGCTTAGAGAATAACTCTATTTATAGAGCTCTAATTAATGGAATACATCATGGCATACATCATGTTCCACTAATCTCAATTAATGATGTCTCCACTAAATGGTGGACATCCATAACAATCTTCTCTAATAATTCACATAAACCCATAATTAGTGGAGCCTCCACTAATTAATGGAGATTCCAATAATTCATAAAGGCCCACGCCTAATGACTGTGTCCGCCCTTGATGCATTAGTTAATATTTTCATATCCATTCCATAAATGCATATAACTTCTGGGATCAAAGCTCTGATTCTTCTGTCTGAAGGGAAAATGGAATGTTTTTATATATTCAATATTTATTCTGTCCCATTAAAATTGATATTATTTAGTTTTTATATAAAATACTATATAAAGGTTAAATTATAATAGTACCACCTTCATTCTATCAAAATTAACTGTATTTGTCTTTGTATATAATTTTATATAAAAATCAAAATTTTAATATAGTAATAGAATATGATATAATAAAACGTGATAAATATGTGGGTCAAGAGTATTTATTTTTTATAATGTATGATATATTAAAACTTCTTTTTTTACATTTCGATGAAGGAATTAATAATATAGTAATAAAAAAATATGGAAAATATGTTGACTGGCGAGTACTGTATATCAAATAGAAAAACAATTTATTGTAAAAATATTTATTTTTATGTTCTAAAATTTTTTAAAAATCAAATATTTTTTAAATATTTTAAAATAATAAGTAACGTAATTCTAACGGAGCGAATGAATATTTGCATGTGACTTTCACACGTTCTAAAGGAATAAAAATATCTTTAAAATAATTTTAGGTTTTTTTTTAGTTTCTTCTTTTTTATAAAACTTTGAAGTTTTATTGTGATCTTTTGTAAGAGTTAAATATCTCAATTCCTAATTTGATTATGTCATTTTGCTCTAAATTGCCTTTAACGTGTAATACACTGACTTTAAAAAAGTTAAAACAAAGCACCCACACTAAGTACATCTGTTATCTGAACTCCACAAGATTGAATCCATTATCTGAACTTCATAAGCCTTATCACTCAAACAAATACAATAATAAAGTGCAAGGAAAAGACTAAGAGAAGAAAGAGTACAAATCAAGGATTACAAGAGTCAATATCAAATCTTAATGGCTATAAGCACTTACAGCCTGAAGTAAACTTCTTCCCAAAATCTAAGTATCTCGTGTATTTTCTCTATACAAGAGTTCTCTATAACAATAAATGAAATGATATGAATTACAATAAATGACATAAGTTATTTATAGAGTTTCCTTAGGGTAGTTCTCAAGTCATCAGAAAACTGGTTCCACTTTGAACTCAATTACGTGAGATTTATCCTTAAACTTTCGAAATATCTTTATCATTATCTCAGTTCCTTTGGGATCAAACGTTGAACTTAGTCTGAGATAAAACTCCATCTCTCACTTGGACTCTGCCTCTTCCTGAAGAGTTAAGCCCGTGAATCAAGTCCATCAGCCACAAATCACTCCGCAGGTCCACATCACAACTTGAGCCTATGCATGCCTCATGTCTGTCTGGTCCGTGCATGCATAACTAAGTTTGTCCATCATGCCCTGGTCCATTCATTTGCTAAGTTTGAGAATCTTACTTAAGCCTTGGCCTTAGTTCTGTCTTATAGTTTATCTCGTATCCAAGCCCTCTACGGTTTCATCGTCTTGCTCTGACACTAACATTCAACCAAGCCTCTCTATCCCTCGGATTCGCTTGCCGATTGGCATTGTTTGGCTCATAAGTGGTCCAAGTACCATCCCACGTACTTCTGGGTCCTTTGGGTTAAATTCAACGGTCTAATAGTAAGGTACACGTTTGTCCTTAAAAAAAGTCTCATGATTGGTTGTAACGAATTCATATTTTTATTTTTATTATTATCTTTTTTGAATAAATATTTCAGATTATTGAATGACTTGTTACTTTCTCATGATTGAAAACAAAAAAGAAAATCGTTGTACCTATTAAGGTAATAATAATTAAGTAATTAATTCATATTTTAAAATTTTTGAAATTTAAAATAGAGTATTAGAACAATTTTAGACTATATATATTTTATTTTATATGTTTCAATATCAAATTGTCAACAAAAGATGTTGTAATACAACAACTCTATTTAGAATATGAAATGAAATATTGTTTATATTATGTTAAAAAAAGTAAGTCGATAGTAATTCAATTAAATATTTAAAATTAATTAATTGTTTATTTTTAATAATGTATGTTATTAGGTACTTATTAATTTAACACATTTGATAACATAATCTTATTACCATTTAATTATCGAGATATATTGAAACTTTATTATAAAATTTTAAATAGAATGAAAGTTACTTTATCATGAAAACTGAAGATGTTATATGCATATTTAATTAATATTATTTTCTATTTCATTTAAATTGAAAAAAAGTATAAAAATTATTTATAATTAATTTATTTTTTAAATTCAAACTTCAAATTTATATGATCCAATATTCAAACTTCACATTTCAATACTTAAAATATTGCTATTCCAACTTTATCAAATTGACCTTAACTCTACGTTCAAACCCTTCTTACCTCAAAAAGTAATCAAATCCTTCTATAACTAATATTAATGGGCTATTTGATAATCTAATTAGGTATTTAAAAGTAAATAAGTATTTATTTTAATTAAGCAGTTTTAATTATAGATTATAGATAATATTAAATAATTATTTCGATACATTTGATAATAGATTCTTATTACCACTCAAGGTGTATTGAAATATAAATTTTATCTCAAATAAGAATGATTTAATTAAAAATTTTGAATATATTAAATACTTACATAATTATTAATACTTGTATTTAATTAAAATTATAATAAAATATAATTTAAAATAAATTATGATAAATTTAATTTTCAAATTTAAACCTATAGTTTCATAATTTAAGTTTCAAACTCTATTTTTTAAATTTTAATATTTAAATATTTAAATTTCAATATTCATACTTCAACTTTATCAACCTAAAACTTACCGCATTACCTAATTACTAACATATTATATTAAAGAACATATAATGTGATAAGATAATAATTCATTTAATTAAATATATATTGTTTAATAATTAATAACTTTGTGATCCGTTTCATATGCGCGACAATATTTAATAAAAAAAAGAGGAACACATGGTGCCAAATAAAATATAATTTTAAATCAATTTGTTTTTTTTTTAATGGTATTTGGCTGTGAAATTGCTGTCCTTTACTGATCCACTCCGGTTTGAAGGCCAATCCCGTTGGCATGGGAAATTCTTGGGTGGATCAATTCACCGTGAATCAATATATTAATTTTTCTGTAAGTGTATAACTTCTAATGTATATTGTATAATATTTGATATGGGAAATTTTAGCATGGACCAATGGTCTATGGACCAACTGTATTGATGAATTGTATTGCGTGTAATATAAATTGTACGATACAATTTATTAATACATTTAGTCCACAAATCTACAATCCAAGTAAGAATTCCTCCTTTATACAGTGGTTTACGGTAAACTGGACCCAAGTATTTCCCCATTGGCATTATAACATATTCCTATTTCTGGGGAAGCCATATGGAAAGTGCCGTTTGTTTTACGCTGCGACGGGCCGTTCAAGAAGTGTAGTACAACCGCCATGCTTTGTACTACACTTCTTGCCATTACGATGGCTTATTTCAATTTATATTCATTTTGCTTAGCCTTCATTACTATTAAAAATTTTATGAGATAAATGATACATTTATTTAGTATAAAATAGTTTTTTTTCCTTTTAATAGAATGAAAATTATAAATTTATTCATAATTCTCTGTGTTTTGTCTTTATTTTTTTCATTTAACTTTTTTTATATATTAAAAAGAATATATAAGTTGTTAATAATATGCACTCGTAATAAGAATATAATATTACTAATAAATAAGTTTGACTAATATAAAACGACATAAACTTTAAAAAAAAGATATTATTATATTGTTTTTTCATGACTGATTAACTAATTCAATTATTTAATATTTATTTAAACAAAGACTCATTCAAGATGGATCCTTAGGGAAAAAAAAGAAAATTCAATTGTCAAAAGCAAAAAATTACTATCATTTTATCCCCTTGAATTACTAATCACAATTTATATTTAATCATCTCAAATTTAAAAACAAATGACTATTTCTTACATAAAATAAATAATTATTAACTACATCAAGGTTGTGACTATAATTCTCTTTTTAAAAAAGTTTTAATTACAAATAAATGGACCAAAAATTTGTAGTTAGAAATATTAAACAATTTTTTAGCAATTTCAAGAGGAACAAATTTTAAATATTTGAAAACTAATTACAAAAACATTTGAAGGTGGAAAATGAATAAAAATAATGAAGGCAAAAATAGGATATTTATCTCATGTAGTTTTTAAAACTTATAATATATTCATCTTTAATTTTTTTTTGTCATTATAATCTTTAATAATTTATAACCTATCAAGTGATTCTTAACTCTCTTCTCCATATAAATTTTGGTATGATGTAATATCCGTGATTTTTTTTTAATACATGCTAATTTTTTTTAAAGGAAAAATGGCATATCAATTTATTACCTCTAAAATAGAAAAATCAAGTGCAATCGAAATGACTTATTGAGATCGAAATTTATATTCAAAAAAAAAAATTAAGAATCACTTAATGTTATTAAATTATTATAATGACAAAAAAATTATTAAAGATGAATATAATATAAATTCAAAACTTTAGAACTAAAAAAACTAATTTCTCATAAACATATTTTATTTAAAAAACATAATTTAAAATGCAATTCTGTTTTGGCATAATACCAAAGAAAAATGCAGTACACCAAAGGATAAAAAATAAAAAGAAGTTGTACTACAGTATTACAAAGAAAAATACATTGCTTCAAGTAGTACACAAAGGCATCTCTGCCTTTAATTGTTGACCTCTCTATCTTCCTTGATTCGGCCTCGTTGCTTCGATCCGGCAATTCCGTTCTCTTGCACACCAACCATTCAACAAACCAAAAAAACTAGAAAAAAACCCATCGCCATCCTCCCTACCAAACCCCTCACCCCAGTCCTCACCTTCTTCCTTGTATATTTATGTCAAGGAATCATCTTGATTCATCTTGAACACAAGATCTTTTCCATTTGATAAGTCGAGAGAAAAAGCACAATCTTGGTAGCAAAGATGATGCACATGACCTTTTACTGGGGTAAAAAAGTGACCCTTTTATTTGATTTCTGGAGGACAAATTCATGGATTAGCTATGCAGCAACCTTAGTAGCCTGTGTTATTTTCTCAATGTTTTACCAGTTCTTGGAGGACCGTCGCCTCCGTTTCAAGATGCTCAGCAAAATCTCCTCCAGGCAAGGACCCGTACCTGTTGATTCCGTGAACGTTACAAATTCAACAACCCCACTTCTGTATGCTAAGCTGGGTTTCAAAAGAGGCCAGTGGACAGTTGCAAGGTTTGCTGGAGCTGTTCTGTTCGGAGTCAACTCGGCGATCGGTTACCTCTTGATGCTTGCTATCATGTCATTTAATGGGGGAGTCTTTGTTGCAGTTGTGGTTGGTCTTGCTGTAGGATATTTTCTGTTTAGGAGCTCTGATGAAGATGTCGTGTTGGTTGATAATCCCTGTGCTTGTGCTTGAATCTTGAAGCTTGATTTTCTATGCTTAGATAACCCCTTTTTTATCTGTAAAGAAAATTTCGTTTCTCGATCTGATATCGATCAATCTTCAATATAAATCCCTTCTTCTTATACTATCTATCTGTGTGTGAATGATTATGGGTTTTCTTTTTTAGAAGATTTTCTTTCTTCAATTCTTATAAACATTTTGGGATGTGTTCTGCTTGAATGTTCATATAAAGAATCGAAATTTCTTGTTTGTCTCTTGTAATTGGCAAATTCTGGCACTGGCTGCTGATTCTGAGCTGCGCAGTCGGCGGATCGATGTGGTAAAACCACTATTTCATTGGCTACTATACGTGGAAAGGATTAGAGCGAGGGGATAGAAGTCCCATGTTTGGTACTTGGAAATTTGGAATAACTTTTGAACTTTCTTTTCTCTCTCCATAATATTATTTTCTTGCTATTATTTTGGAACAGAATGATTTTTTCTTTTCTATTATTTTTTTGACAAAGTGTAAAGATGATTATTGTTTTTTTCTCTTTTTATGAATATACATGGACGGGAATGAAAATGGAACAATACAACTTATATCTGGAGGAGCCGTGGTAACATGATTCTGCCAACTATGAACTCGATTATTCATGTAAACATGTGTAACTGGAAATGAAAGAAACTTGTACATTAGTATCTCTTATCCCCTCCTAGGGATTGGGTGGTGGTGGTTTATCTGTTCAACTGGTTGTTGCAATCAGAAACCGCCTGTTCAGACTCTTAATTCAGATTCTTGTTCAACATTGCGGACTCCAGTTACTAGTGCCGGCGGTCAAAAGTGAGAGCTTACGCTGAACTTTTGGAGTGTCTAATCTGTTTGAAGGCGCTGTGCGATTCAAAAAAGCAATGAATGCCTTTTCTGTAATATCATTTCGGAAAAGGGTGTCAAAATAACTCGAGACGTTCATGGTAGGAGGTCACTTTTATCTCGTTAATGTTTTAACTAACTTTACGTATTGTAATAAAAGCTGTAATACTAAGCAAAAGACCAAGAAAGGAAATGCGTGACATAAACAAAAGAATCAAGAGAAAACTTTTTAAGCACAATAAACAACTGGCAAATGAACCAGCAAAAGAATGTTTCTGTCCAAGCCTTCTTCACAATTGAAGATAAGCAGCAAGCTATGATGTGATCTACGCTGGACTCCAGAGCTAGTACTAAGATAAGAGTTCCAGCACGTCTCAGATTCCACTAAGTAAACATCAATTGGAATTCTTCCCCATTTCGGCTCATCAAGCATGAGATTGGCAGAAACTAATGAGTTGGAACAAAGAGAGCCACCCAAGAAGATGAAAGTAGCAAAATACGTGGCTCCTCATGGGAGGTGGAACCAAAATGCCATAGATAGAGTGGAGTTGCCATCCTCTTAGGTTTCAGATATGATATCGCCTTGTCAAATTAGGATGGGGAATACTTGATGAGGGACAGCACCGCCTAATGCTAAAAATGTACAATGTTAATACCTCGTTGCTATTGCTGGTCCTGAATTTTCAATGAAACGAGTTCACTCTCCTGCTGGTGTCCTCTAGGCTTCAAACTCTTTGGGAACCATCTCCGGAACCTTTCTGGTAACCTGAAAGCATTTGGATGCTTACCATTACCCTAATAGTAAAGTTTTCCCCCTGTTTTTGGGGGGTGGGAAAGCGGTTGGGTTATGCTACTAAATTGTAAAGAAGCTTGCTGGATTTGTAACTTGACTTACAGATCAAGTCTTTCATAAATTGCCCGTCTCACCGATGAGTTAAGGCCGTAAGCAATTGAGTTGAATAGGCCCTGAAAATTTTTGGATAAAACAAAGTATCCAATATAGGAATGGTTGTATACCAAAGAAATGTAGGAATCAAATTAACAAAGTGCATTATCTGTTTCCCTGAGGTTTCCACCCTATAACGCTAAAAGCATGTTCAAACACAGTTTTCTTAATTGGCAATGCCGTAAGGCCATAAAACACTACCTTAAAGCAAGAAACAGATATAAGATGTTCCTCTTGAATCAGGAACATAAAGGTTTCCCCACTGTGCACCCAAAAAAGAGAACAAGTATACAGCGAATTGCTCTACAAGCCAAACCCCACTCACTCTCCCCCCACCCCAAACAACTGGAAAAAGAAGAAAGAAGAGGAAACAAAGGAAAGACGAAAGAAGAATAAGAAGAAAGAAACATGTTCAACCTTTCATTTCTTCCCCTACATGTGTTATATTTATAGACACGTAAATCTTTACAACTACATTTTTGCATATATGCACAACTAAACCGCAGGGAGCATATCAAATATCCACTAAAAAAGAGATAATAAACGGAAAAGGAAAGAAGTACCAACAACAGGGTTTGTCTAAAACAGTAGTGTTACCATTAGTGCAGCCATTCCCACATCAAGAACAGAGAGCCAAAAGATTTTGTGTCCTGGCTCTATGAAATCATGGATACGGTTGATTGTGCCAAAAAACCATGATCCTATAAGAATGAGTGGATAGTAGCCCCAGCGGTTCAGTACCTTTACAAAAGTCGTAAAAATAGTTAGAAGGAAGAATAATATGAGATATAGCCATTTCTGGCTTCTGCTATCATGCTTGATATTTCTTCAAAGAATCCATGACTTTAAGATATGTGAACAAAAGCATACAGGAGAAGTAAGGGAACAAGTATATGGTTGTACATTCTCAGGATGCTTCAGCTCGTTCATAGAAGTGGAAACAGATTATAATTAAAAGAAATTTACTTCAAAAGACATCTATTCCCTATGCCAACTGAGAATAAGTGAGCAATTACAGGAAGAAATATAAATGAGAGAAAGGACGCCCTTTTTTTTTTTTTTGGTTGGTGTGTGTTGTGGGGGGGGGGGGGGGATTGATTTTCTATAATAGTCAAAGGAGTAAAAAACATATTTCACCATATGAAAGAGAAAGACAGAAGAATGGTAAGGGAAAGCTAAAGAAGGATCTTTCAGGATACATTATTTTACACTGATAAAGAACAATCAGGGATCCAAGTAAAACAATGAATTGACATTTTTCAGTCTATAAGAAGAGGCAAACTTGAGATAATACTCAAAAATTATATATCAAGCTGACACTACAAAATATCAAGACAGCAGTAGTTGCACTATTTTTCTTCACAAAAAGTCAACTTCTTTAAGCATTGTAGCAATATCATCCAGACACAGTAAGGCACTTGACTCCAAACAATAATGATGAAATGCTTAACTTTCCAAAATTACTGCATAAATTCATTAAACAGTTAATTTTTTCTTTCTAGTAAATGCTTATGTTACCTTAAAAGAAATGATCTAAGAATATGCATAATTATACCTTTATGTCTGGCCGTGAATCGAACTGGAGCCGGTCTGACATGACCACTGCCATCTGGAACATTAAAGATCATGTCAGTAGGGTCTGAGAACACAAGAAATGCTTTTAGACATTCAAGTCTTGCATCCACAAACTAATCGAGCTACTGAGACAAGAGACATGGTCTTACACGGGTTGCATTGTTTAGCATGCGGATTACTTGAAAATAGGTGATGCCATTGAAAAGAATTGCAGCCCAAAGTGGTGCATAAAATGTTATGAAGTGAACGGCCTGCAGGTTTCAGAAGATATGCAACCTTAAGCAGTGCAATATGGGGGAAAACAAACACAAGTGACTGCAACAAAGATATACATATGCATATTCCAGAACCCAACCTCGCAGACCTGAAAATTGTTGAAAATTCACATCCTTACTTGTAAAAAGGGAGAATCGGAAGGCTTTCTCTCTTCGAAGGAAATACTACCATTTAACTAAATTTTAGGTCTGTAAATGCACAAAGAGACAACTTTCTTTTATGCAAATTGCTGTTATAAGATTACCACTTCCAACATTAGACATATTTACCAAATCTCAACAATGGCCCTGCCAGGATTAACAATGTCAGGAACTTGTCATGGTTGACTAGCTGAAGATGACAAGATAATTAATCCTCAGTGCTGCAATTTTACCTTAACTGAACAAATTTTCCACCTCTTTCTTTGACAGCAGCAGCCACAGAATGTACATGCTTTAATTATTTCACCGGATAAAAAAAACAATGCACTGCAACAATGACAATAGATACATTTCGTGCATATTCCAACCCATTTGCAATCCTAGTTGAATAGAAAAGATCCTCTAATAAATATCAATAGTAAAGTGAACCACATAAGGAAGAAAAGAGCTAAAATATTTCTTAAAAAATCCTTAAACTTAAGTTGTGACACAGATTGAGCATATGATAGAAGTTCTAATGTTATTAAATCCTTAACAGATCACTTAAAGATTTGGTAGTTGGTTCAGAAAAACTGGGGATCAAACTCATACCGGCGCAGTTATCAATACTTTGCAAGGTCAGGCTTGTTTTAAATCAATGAATTTCAATTCTCCTTGAATTCCTTTACTTATACAAACAACAAAATTAAAGGTGAATTGATTTTGAACTTGAGGATTTGAAATACAACCCCTTAAAATCATTGTTCAAATACAATTCCATTTACTGAAATGCGGTGAAAAAACTCTCAGCAATCATGAGGGTAATATTACTAGGTGGAAAGAAAAATGCAGCATTTGACTACTTGCCTTTCCAGTGCGCCCTGTTTGAGCCCAACACCATGTGCCTAAACGGCTTATATGATTATTTTCATTGCCAATAGACCGTATCACTGTCATAACTACTGAAGTTCCTGCAAGAGGCATGAAAAATGAGAACTAATTAAACTAGAAGCAAGAAACGAATTTTTGAAGCAAGAAATAATTGAGTACAGATGAAAGAAATGATTTCTGAAGCAAGAAGCTAGTCTCAAAGCGGAGAATAGCTTCACATGTGCCTTGAAAGAAGCCAATTCCTTTTGACGTTAGAAGCATACCCCAAACATACAAGTGAAACATGGGCTCTAAGTCTTCCACATCTGTTTTATGTCTGACAACAGTCCGATGAAGAGTAAAAGCAATTGTTGTAGTCCACAAAAAAGAGGCTACACAGAAAAAATGTGTTGTGTAGCCCTGAGCATAACAGAAGAACCCTTTAGATGGATCCCTGTATAATTAAAGTAGTTCATTAGCAAGTATGTATAACCAGAAAATGAAAAATGATATCACGAGCCAATTTCATATTATCCCAAAAAAGCAAACACATACCCAATTATGCTGAAGAAACTGCAGAGCATATCCTGCACCCATCAACAACACAAAAATTTTTCAAAGTTGGGCAAACGTCAGGCGAAAAGGGAAAAACAAAAAACAAAAGAGAACTCCATACTCCCGTTATCCCAAATCGAATGTCCACATTTTACATAACACGGATCTAGGAGAGTATTTGACTGTCTACATATCACTACCATACCCTTGAATGATTATTGGAGCACTCATATGTTATAGTGGCCTTATATCCATCCTCTTCTTTCATGGAGGCTAGTGGTGAAAATATAGATTGAAACTATGTACGTTTTAGGAAAATGGACATATATTTTGAGAACATAAATTCAATGCTTCCAGCTAAATTTTCTTAGTATCATTTTTCAACCAACTCCAACATACTCTTTTTTATTTGGAGGGGATGGGGACAAATGATTCTCTTATTCCAACATGCCGCAATATGCACAAGTCAATATGCACAAGTATGGCGGCAAGACACAATATTGAGCTCAGAGTACCCTGGCAGTATCAGGCAAAGAAAAGAGAAGCTACTTAGCCAAGTCACAGAAGATCAATTGGCAGCAAAAGCAGAGAGTTACATACTTAGGAATAGGCTACTGGAACAATATGTTCTACTATTGAGTAGTTTAAGTTGAAAAGAAGTTAAGTATGAAATTTAGACTGGAGTAGAAGGGGCCATTATGAAGTAGGAAGTCATTAGAATAGCAGTCTAAAAGCAAGTTAGCCATTAGCCCTCAACAGAATGGAACATAATACGGAAATGGAAGTCAGGTACATTTGAAGTATTCTCAAACACCATTTATTTCTAACCCCTATTTCTTTCCACTCAGGGAGCTAGCTATCAATCCTCTTTTTAGCAGCTTACTAGCCTTCGAAAGGTGAATCCATCTATTTAAGGGGAAAAAGTTCCACAAAAACCAGCCGTTCCTAATATAAGCCAAAAGAGGAGAGGAAGAAATTAGTTTCAAATTTTGCATATTTACCAAAATGATGTTGCCCAAAGCAGAGAGATCCATTTAATCAAGATTTTCTACAATTTATCCACACTCACACACACAAAAGGTGGGGGATGCTGCAAAGCAACAATAAATGAACTCCAGGGGTGAAATTCAGCTACAAATGCCATTCGGGTGCTAAGAGATTGAATACCAGTGCCAATCAAAACTACAAGAATATACCAGCTCCCCCGTCACACTTTTCCAGTTTCAGCAACTCAGTAAATTTCTTAACTTCTTGATCTCTAGGTACTAAATTCAAGCTTCATTCGTTGTCCTATAATCCTTACAGATCAAATAAAGGTAGCTAAAACATGAAAGCAAATAGTACGAGTAAATAAACCAAGATCAAACTAAAGAACAACACCAAGATTCAGAAAACAGTGAAATCCCTGATTTCAAAAAGAAAAAAAGAGAGCAATTTTGACTTCAAGAAATCAAAAGAAATGTAATTGTGACTGCACTTACAGAGAGCGCAAGGAAGAAAACGAGCTTGAAGGAGAACTTGCGGAGCTCTTTAAAGAGTAAATAGCAAAGCACTATGAATCCAGAACCCAACAAAGAAAGACTCGACGCTCCAGTATTTACTGCCGTCAGTATCTGCCGATCACTCGCCGTCAAATTGCCCAGAACCGCCTGCAACGTCGCCATTCCACTTTTCACTTACTGGGCTGGTAATTCTTGAATTACTTTATACTTTCAGAATCAAATTTCAACATTTTTCACAAACATCATTCTTGGTACTCCAATGATTAACCTTAAATCACTCGGGATTCAGTTGAGAAAGAGGTAGAAGTAGAATTTCTCAATTTTCTGAAATCATGGCCGCGCATTTGCTTAGAGAGTTGGACTACCGTTGAAATTTTCTACAACAAGAAAGCTGCGAGCCGACCTTTCAACGAAGTCGCTTTGGCCGAGTGGTTAAGGCGTGTGCCTGCTAAGTACATGGGATTTTCCCGCGAGAGTTCGAATCTCTCAGGCGACGTCCAATGTTTTTGGTTTTCATTTTTAGGCTTTTTTCTCATTTTATAAAAGCATTTTCAGTCTTTTTTCTTAATATAATCCTAATAATATTTTTCCTAATCGTTAATCAATTTTTGTCTAGTTTTTTCTAATCATTTTAATCTTATAGTGTTTTTCCCTAATAATTAAACATTTTAGTCTTTTTTTCTAGTAGGAATTATAATCATTTTTACCCTTTTTTTTTTTGTAATCATTTTTACCCTTTTTTTTTTTCTAACGGTTAATCATTTATAGTATTTTTTTTTTTTTAGGATTTCTTGTAATCATTTTTAGCATTTTAGTCATTTTTCCCCCTAATCATTAATCATTTTTAGCCTTTTTTTCTTTTACTCTTTTGTTTCTAATTTTTTCTATTAATTTTAGTATTTTGGTCTTTATTTTCTAATCATTAAACATTTTTAGTCTTTTTTAATAGAATTATAATTATTTGTAATCTTTTAGCCGTTTTTTCTAGTTAAAGATGAGTTTTGGTGTAATGATAAGTTGCTCATTTGATGACCTATGGATAACGAGTTTAAATTATGGAAACGACCTCTTTGCAAACATATAAGGGGAAGGTTGTGTACATTATGTGATTCCCTCTCTCTTTCGCCAATGCTTATGCATCGAGGTTTGTCCTTTTTGTATTAGTAATTTTTTCTAATCATATTTTAGTCTCTAGTCTTTTTTTTTTTATTTTTTTATGAAGAGGAGTGGGAAATAATGAGACAACAAGAGAGAGAACAGATGAAATAATGAAACGTAATAGACTGTCGAATTCGAAACATAACAATCTTTATATTACTAAGACAAATTGTTAGTGATAATATCTAATAATTATTTAAATCATTTTTAGTATTTTGGTCATCGTTTTTTCTAATTATTTTATCTTTCTTTTCATTTTTTAAATCATTTTTAGCCTTTTAGTAGTTTTTAAAATAATTTTTAGTCTTTTAGTCAATTTTTTAATCATTCTTTAGTGTTTCAGTCATTTTTCAAGGCATTGGAAATGGAAGTGGATTAACTTTGTTAGTGAAAATTAAATTTCGTACTAGTCGAGTGATTTACGAACCATTTTGTACACCTAAATAAGATTTTTTTTTTTTTACTATTGAAATTATTCTTTTGCTCATATATTATATATTTAGTTCTTTTCATGGAATTATTTGTATTCTTAAATAAGATTTGTTCGATCAAAATTATTATTATTATTATTTTACTCTTTTATTATATTAAAATTCGATTCATATTTTTATATCACGTAAAATTTAATTCACGTTAATTGAAAAATAGTATCCATGGATGATATAGCCTTCTACATCATCAAACTCTCTTGCCTGTGGCTTTTACTATTTTCTCTCCTAATTTCCATCCTCAAAAAAACATAGAGGTTAACGCTTGGAACAATCATGGTTAACACTTAACCATAGTTACTAATGGTTAAATTATATCTAGACATTTAACAGCTGTTTGATTTGAGAATTTTTGTACTAAGGAATGGAAATGACGTGGAATTAATTCATTGTTTATATTTGGCTGGACATTGCAAGTTTAAAAATAAAATAATGAAAAACCTAATACTTGATAATTGTCATTGCATATCTCTAATGAATGATTTCCATTGTATAGCAGGTTATATAATTCCTATTATTATTCTTTATATTTAAATTCAAACCAAAATAAGTTTGTAAGGTTTATGTTAAGTTTAGCCAAGACCATTAGGATTGTGTATTATTTGGTTTAAATTGAAATTTTTAATTCTGTTCGATTTTAATAAAATTCGGTTCGATTCGATTCGATTTTAAAATTTATATAAAAAATTCGTTTTGATTTTTTATTTTTTAAAATAAAAAATAAAAAAACATGAAATTATAATTTTTATTTAAAAATTATATATAACTAAGTTGTTGCTCGTGTAATGTACGGGAATAATATCTTTATTTTATTTTTATTTTAAATACATTATGGAAAAAAAAAAGTGGTATCCCCGCTAATGTCATATAATGGATAAATTATTAACACCAAAAAAATAGAGAGCCAGAGGCAAAATAAGAACCCTAGCAACAAATCTTTCCAAATGAATTCCATAAATTGAAGATCATTGTTCATTATTCCTTGATCAAATTTTAGAAACAAAAACAACTATGTCACTGATGTAAAAAAGAAATCAGACTCCAGCCGTGGGGGTTTCTCTCAGTGATCTCCACACCAAAGAGCCTAAAACTTCTCTTTGTTGAGCTATTTGATTCTACGACCTCCCCGGCGCCCTTCTCTTCACCAGAGGTATTTTGCACCACCCCACCATGGACCCCCTCACAATATCCTACATCAATCATGAATAAGGCATTAAAGTCCCAAAGATCACCAGATCATCACCGGAAACATAAATTGTCATAAAAGATCACTTCTTTGACTAAATAAAGACTATATAAACAAAAAGTCCTTCCTCTTTTCTCCCAAATATCAAAGTTATGCATTACACATAACATAGTCAATGACAGAATCATCCCATCATCATCTTTATGCATACCAAAAAACGAATGCAAATGCGTAGTGTGCAAAGAAGTAAGAATACAAAGGAACCTTTTCGCCAAGATATATAATCTCTACATCCACGGGAATGGAATCGCTTGACTCTGACATGGCCGTTGGCTCTATCCTCCCGTGTTTGGAAAACAAAGAAAATTAGTCACCAAGCTCCTCTCTCCCTTCCTTTAGATTACTTGATAAATTTGCATATGGATAGACAGAGAGAGGCCATTCGCTTCAGAATGGAGCAATGCCCTTCTTCAAAAGTATATCATATACTTTATCAATCTTGGCAGGCTCAATTTGAAATAGAAGGTAGGCATCGGATCGCTTGGAAATTTCACAATCGTTTCTCCTGTCACCAAATGGAATTGAGATTAGATGATTCAGCCACAAACAACAAATCTAACATCCTTAGCATCAAAAACCAAATATCACAAACCAACAAAAGACAGAAACATGCATTATAATACTGCAACAACTATTTTACTGGTCCTCTTAAATAAGTGAAAGGTCTTAAAATTTTGAATTTATTGAATCCAGATAAGTCTACCTTATCTGAATTTAATTATCTGAATTCATCGAATTCAGATTATTCTTTGATTAATCCTATCTCATCTGAATTCATTAAATTCAGATAAACTTAATATTAAAAAAAAAACTTTTAAAATTTCTTTAAAATCTTAAATTTAGAGTGACAGGTGTCAGTGTAGGAGAGTCCATGTGTCACAATAGGAGGCTTCTGCAGCTCCTATTATATATATATATATATATATATATAGAGAGAGAGAGAGAGAGATTTATATTAAACTATTAATTAATAATCATTTATTTATATATATAAATTATTACTCAATCCGTTTCAAAATATTTGTTCATAAAACTTTTTTATTCTATTTCAAAATAATTATTTATGTACATATTTATAGAAATGATTAATTTGTTTCCATTTTACTCTCATTATTTTAAATCAATTACACAATTTTCCAAAATTCTTTTTTCATCTTACTTCTTGAAAAATTTCACTAATCAATAACTATCATATTTTTAATATGAATAGAATATAAATTTTATCTAAATTATAATATTATTTTTAACACTTTTAATCTGTGTACAAAAAGTTTCATGAATAAATATTTTGAAATGGATGGAGTATTTTTTTAATATTTTGATTCGGTTTGATTTTTTCGATTTTGTTAAATTTTGATTCAATTTATAAAAATTTTGATTCGGTTCGATTTTATCCAAATTTTATAAAATCAAATCGAAAACTGAATTTTAAATCAAAATCAAATAAAAAAAAACCGAATAAATACTCCCTAAAGACAATTGCTTAATTGATAACACACTCCTTATCAGACCAAGAGAATTCATGTTCGAAGATATATTGGTATTTAGTATATTAGTAAGCCTCTTACAATTACCTAAATATAACCTAAATAAAATCAAACCCTTTGCAATTTATCTTAGTTCTATAATTGAGCGATAATCTATCAAAATCAATAAACCCATATTGTTGCTATTCTTTGACTAAAAAAAAAAAAAAAAAGACTTCATTTCAAATTATATGTCAATTTTATCATCTGTTTTATTCACTCGTTCAACACTGTTTGTACTTTATTTTGCAAGTTTTTTAAAAAGAATATCACAATAAAATAAAATTTTAATATATTTAATATAAATGAATTGTATTTATAATATATTAATAATTTTATTATTCATTTTAAATATTTTATAATTTTAAATTTTAAATTTATACACATCGCATGCTATCTTACCACCCCAACTCATTTTCATCTGCTTAGCTTCTCCAAAATTGTACTCTTTTTGACGCATTTTATATGGTTTAAAAAAAAAAAATTATCCTCAAAAGAATTTGACCCTCCTGATGAAATAGTAAATTAATTAATTTAAAAAATTAAGAAAAATTGATAATAAATTTAATTTTATAAAAAAGAAATATTTAACATACTATTTATTACTAATATATTCTCTATTTTTAAACATACTACTTTACTTTGTTATCATATAGGATTACATTTTATTTTCAAACATGTCATAAAATAGCCCGTATGTTTGCTATTTTTTAACACAACATATAACTTTCTCATAATATTACATTTTTTAATTTCACTTAAAACAACATATTGAGCAAGAAACTTATAATATAATATTAAATTTTACATTTATTTATAAAATATTGTGTCAAATTAAATCTTTCAATATTATACTATATTAATTTCATACCATTTAATATTATATTTGCTACGAGAATATAAAATAATTTATTGAGTGTACTTATTTTGTAATTCTTTAAAAAATGTATACATTACTTTATATTTGTTATGAAAAATACGCTTAATGTAAATAAATTTTATTATTCACAAAGAATATATTGCAATGCTAATTTTTTGAGTTCACAACTTATTTGTTTATATTTTTTAAAAGAATTCAAAATAATTCCAATCTAAATAACCAACTTACATTCAATATTATATTTTCAGCTTCCGATAAATTAAAAAAAAAAGTTAACTTTGCCAGTCAAACTTTCGATTAATTTTCAAATTGCTATATAAACATTTATCTAAATTTTTAATTTTTTTAGTTTAGCATCTCAGTCTATTTTAATTGTGCAACTTATTTTAACAAAAATAGTCGAAATCAGCAAAAATTAATTAATAATATTTGGTAGAAATTCTAACAGAAATGATAAAATAAGAAAAATAAAAATTTGGATAAAAATTAATTAAAATTTCATATTTGAGGTAACCTCATTTTTTTAAAAAATAAATTATTTCGTCGAATCAATTTATTCCACGTATCTGGAAGAAATCACAAAAGGAAAACCAGCCGCACTTATAGCCAAGGTAGGGACGACAAGGGAGAGGCCTTGCGGAGTGTAGAGTAACTGCATTTCTTTTCTCCGTTCATCGAAAGCACCACACACGATCCGCCCATTTCTGCAGCTCTCTAATGGCTTCGTGTTTCAGCTTCACCTCCCTCTACGGCAGGTTCCTCCGCCGCTGCCTCACCAACGCCGGTTTGTCTTCTCAAACCATAGACATAGACGATCAAACCACCATGCATTTCTGGGGTCCCCGACCTCATCCTTCTTCTTCCAATTCTAAGCCTAATTTGATTCTAATTCACGGTTTTGGACCTCATGGCGTATGGCAGTGGCGACAGCAAATCGTATTCTTCTCCAGTGATTTCAATCTCTACGTGCCTGATCTCGTCTTCTTCGGCAATTCCATAACAAAGTCGAATGAGAGGTCCGAGGTTTTCCAGGCAGATTGTGTTGGAAAATTACTGGAAAAACTTGGCGTTGCGAATTACTCGCTTGTGGGGACTAGTTATGGTGGATTTGTAGCGTACAACATGGCATTGATGTGTCCGGAAAGGGTTCAAAAAGTGGTGATCGCAAGTTCTGGGGTTAATATGAAAAAGAATGATCATCAGGAGTTGTTGAAGAGAGCCAATGTGAAGAAGACCGAGGAAGTGATGTTGCCGGAGACGTCGGCGCAGTTAAAAACGCTGCTGAAATTGGCGGTTCACCGGTCAGCAACTTACATGCCAAATTTCTTGTTGAAAGATTTCATCGAGGTAAAATTTTCTTAATTATTTCCATCGTTGTCTTTTAAGCATGAAATTCAATTTCGCCATTAAAGTCGTTGTCAAACTGATTTTGTTTTTGGTATTGAGCTGCACTGCTAAAAAAATTGGTATACATAGATTAGCAAATTCTGAATTTGAAGTTTTCTAAATGTCAAAGCTTTAGCCCAAATCATATCATTTGGACAATCAAAGAATTGAAGGAGGACGAGAAATTTGTCAATCTTCGATTGCTGATAGATTTTAGATATATTATCTTACACCAAATAAAAAGAAAAGCATAGAAATGACTGGTGTAGGTGTTATAGTCTGATGTACATAAATTTATATTTGAGTGCTTTTGTCCATTGTGGGGAAAGTAGCGTAGTTGGTGTTGGGATGAACTTAACCTAATATTGTTTCTCTATTGTACTTTAAATTGATGGGTCAAATGGTTGTTGCCTGCTGTGCTGTCGGGATGAATATAGGATACTTTGTGGGGCAAATCTACATTGGCTCCAGAGAATTGCAGGCCTTCTCGAAGAAGCATTGATTGGGAGAATACTGATTACTAGAATGGCAGTTGGGGTAGGAAGGAAATTAGCCAACAAAATTAGCTTGGTGGCTCATCTTAGTTTTCTGAGGCCCACTGATCAGTCCAGAAGGGAAGTACACCATTTTTGTAGGGCTGGGAGATGTACCATAACTGCCTTTCTCTGTTATTATATCCATGTATACTTGTCTGAGTCAAAGTATGGAGGAATCATTCAACAACATTAAGTGAAATTCTTATCTCCATGTCCTGAGCCAAAAAAAAAATCGCTGCGCTATTGGATTCAATCTACTGGTTTCTGACTCTACCAGAAAAGGAGATGCGATAGAATTAGTAATTGAAGTTTTTTCTATCATCCTATACTCTATATGCTTCTAAAGCATAACTCTTGTAGAAATCCAGTGGATCTCATAATGATTCAACCATTATGTTCTTAGCTTTTGGCTTGGGATGATTTTGCAGAAAAATTAATTTGGGTTTAACTCATTTTAAGGAGTACAGTTAACAGGAATTGTTGAAAAAGGCTTCTCGAGCATGAACAGGAATTTTAGGTACATCTCCATTCTGAATGGAAAGAGGATGCCTTCATTCCAAACGCACTTTGTAGTTTTCATTTTTTGTACTCTATCGTAAATGAACTATGGGGCTTATTCAAACACAATGCATCATCCCCTTTATAACATGAACGTTCATATTGGGTGCAGAGGTTGTATGCAGAGAACAGGAAGGAGAAAATGGAACTCTTAAACGGTTTGACTATTGGAAATGACGATACGGCAAATTTAAAACCCCTCCAACAGGTATACAATGACAACTGTAAAACTAATTTGATACGTTCTTGTTTATAATCATATTAAGTTAGTCTGTCTACTCTCTTCCTCTTGTGACATCACTATGAAGGCCGTTCATCCTATGATTTGATGCTTGCAGGATGTGTTGATTGTATGGGGAGAGCATGATGGGATATTTCCTCTGGAGAAAGGAAAAGAACTTAAGGAGTATTCACTTATCAACTCAACACTTTTTGTTGTTTCTGAATCATATTGTCTTCTTATTTTTTGTTTGCCCTCCTGTTTATCTACCCAATTCATCAAAGATAATTGAAAGTGTACACAATCATCTCATTGAGTCAAAAAATAAGCTGACAAAAAGTTCTAAAATAAGGAGTTGGCTTAGATGAAATGACTTTTAGTTTTTACTTTGCAGGATTTTTGGGGAGAAGGCAAAATTGGAAATTATACGCAATGCAGCACATGTTCCCCAATTGGAGCAAGGAGCAATTTTCAACAATATTCTGAAAGAGTTTTTTGCGTGAGTGGTCATGATTATTGCCTTAAAGTCTGTAAAATGAAGTGTATTAGAGACCCTTAAGAGATTTTTAGCAATAGATTAGTTTAATCATAGCTTTTTATGCCTTTCTTACTTCCCTTAAAACAGATACGCTTTTTGCTTTATTGCAGATTGTAAGGGCTGATTTCTGGAAATAGCTGCCTCATTATAAGCTACATACTCTAGATTTGGTCAGATTGAAGACATTTCTGATTCCATCACGGGGAAGTAACATCTGGATTCTTTAGGCAATTGGAATTTCAATAGTCTATTAGATTACAATAGACCAGTTCATTTAGTTGTCTCAAAATACTCTGCAAGTAGATGCCATCCAGTTATGGTGACCAGAGATGGCCTGGCCTGAGAGAGGCTGGTTGGACGATGTCGATTGGGCTAGATGTTCCAAGATTTTTAAAAAGGTTTGCTGCGTGATTGATAAGGAGGTAGGAACCACATTTACTTGCATGAATAATGTTTATCCCAGTGGTAATGCAATATTCACAGATGATCTTGATCTTAATAGTTTGTATTTGTGTAGTCATAATAGGATGGAATTAGGCGTATTGCATGCACAGTTTAGCTATTATATTCAGCACTTTTTAACTGTTACATGAAAGTTCTTACTCTTATCTTCCATCATGAATGGAATTTGTTATTAGTGACACTTAAGTAGGGATGGCAATTTGGGATGGGTCGGAGATTAAAAATTTTGGTCTCACTCTACCATTTAAAATCACATCCAGTCCCCAATTCATCGCAATGGAGATAGGCAGAGATCCCTGCCTCGGCCAACCGGAGACAAAATCATTCCCTCCCTCCCTCAGCCCAGCCCCAAGTGGGAAGTGAGGGCTAGTAGGTTAACAGGGAAAATTTTTCTAATATGATTTAAAACTGAAATAAGCAAGAAAAAATCCCAATGTTAGAAAAATTAACAAATTTATATTTTGAAAAATAAAAAAATTCACAATAAAATAATAATAATTTAAAATACAATTATAAACAATAAATAAAATATATCAAAATATGATATTAATATTAATAAAATATAACTAATTATAGAAATAAAGTAGAATATGAAAAATTAAATCTCTTGGTATAATTTTATTTATTTAAAATTCAAAAAAATTTGTAAAACATATAAAAAAACAAATAAAAATTAATTAGTTTTACATAATTAAACACTTCTTATATTTTACTTCGAAAATAAAATACAAAAAAAATTGACATTTTCATCACCAAATTATTTTGATCCTACCATTTTAATTCATAATATAATTCATAATATTTGTTTCTCAATTTTTTCATTCCCTAACTAATTTTGTTATGCCAATTTAGTCTTTTCGAGTGTTTTTTCATCTAACTTTCCATTTTCGTTCACATTTTTTTAGGGCTAAAAGTGAAAATTCACTTATTTCCCTCCAAATCACATATGGTCACGTGAGCCAATCTTCTCTTTCATAGTTTATCCGAGCTTCATCTTCATCTTGTTCATCAAGTTGGAGTTCTTTTTCTCCCCAACTAAGAATCCCTCTTTATCAACGATGGGATGGCCTTTATCCAAGCCTTTCCCAGTTCGGTTGCCAGTGACTTTGCGGTCCACCCTTTTCCCATTGTGAGACACCTTCTTCACCCTCGTAAAAGTATAAACAATGTTTTCTTGACTTCGTTGAAAAAGCTTCCAGTATCATTCATAGAGGTCAATCTCCTTGATCACTCCCTCAGATGGGAGGGGCTTTCCATTAGCCTTGCAAGAAAGGTAAGCAATAAGCTCGTGATCCTCAGGCTAAAATCTGTACTTGAACCCCAAAGGAATAGAGAAATTGGCCATAATCTTGCTTTATTGTCGAGATTCTCAACTGGGGTTTTTGCGAAGATACTGTTGAGGTTCTTGAAAAGAAAAGCTTGTACATAGGGTGAGTGGAATAGGGTGGGTGGAACGAAGGGGAAGAACTCACATTCTCCGCCGGCCCTAAGCTGTCCTAAGCTCATACTGGATTAGGTCCGACCCACAAATAATATGGGATGAAATGAATTGTAATTTTTCAGCTCATATTTTAATCGGGTTTATTTGACTTAGTTCACGAAACTCATGGGTTAAATGGGCTGGATTGGGGTTGGCCCATGGGCCAGCTCTTTTTATTTTTAAATTCAAAATGTCTTGGCCCAAGAAGAAGCAACCCATCACATAAAATCTATTTTTTGGTAAGTATCCAATCCAAATCAGATTTTTTTTTCTTTTTGGAAGTCCAGCCCAAAATCAAATGCATAATTGTCATTGAAATTTGAAAAGAATATGAAGAATTTAAAAACAATCAAATTCACAAGTGGAGGAAGAAAAGTTCCTTTCATCTTCTCTTTTGTTTTGACGAGACAATTGAAACAATAGCCTCTTAATTGAATTCTCAAAAGTTAAATTCCTAATTTTTTTTCTTGTTGCGAATTGCGATTGGCACTGCTTAGTGCTCAGTTCCTCAACTCAATCATGCTTAGTGCTCAGTTCCTCAACTCAATCAGCGACTTCTTCGCGTCGTATGGTTGGCGGTGCAATTGCAACAGAGTGTTGCTTACAATCACTAGTAGGCTCTCTTGTATTTTTTTTTTTTAAAGGAAAACTTAATTTGTTATTTGATATTTATATTTTGTTTTTAGTCAAAATTTGATTCATTGCATTTATACTAGGGTGTAGAGACTTGAAAATTGAAAATAGAAATATGAGATTGTTATAAAATTTGGGTAGTGCTAGAATAAAATCTACACACTACACACTAATAAAACTCTAACTATTCTTTACACAAGAATTTCTCTCTTTCTTTTCTTTCACAATTTTCTCTAATCTTTCTTTTACTAATATTTCTTTCACAAAATAATGGTGTATTACAAGCTTAGAGAATAGTTCTATTTATAGAACTCTAATTAGTGGAATACATCATGGCATACATCATCTTTCACTAATCTTAATTAGTAGTGTCTCCACTAAATGGTGGACATCTATAAAAATCTTCTTTAATAATTCACATAAATCCATAATTAGTGGAGCCTCCACTAATTAATGGAGCTTCCAATAATTTTAAGATATTCATAACACTCCCCCTTGGATGCCTATCTATTACATAAAGAATATGCCTCGTTAAAACATTACTAGATAAAAACCCAGTGGAAAAAAAATCTAGTAAATGAAAAAGAGTACACTATTCTATGTGTCTGTTTATTACTCCCCCTGATGAGCTGATTCCTTTAAATCTTTAAACCGACGTATATCGATTTTATATCTCAACTTCTCAAATGTTGCAGTCGGTAAGTCTTCGTGAAAATATCTGCGAGGTTGTCACATGACTGAATTTGTAGCACATCAATTTCACATTTCTTTTGGAGTTCATGAATAAAGAAGAATTTTGGTAAAATATGTTTTGTCCGATCTCCTTTAATATATCCTCCTCGTAATTGAGCTATGCAAGCTGCATTGTCTTCATAAAGAGAAGTTAGAATATCTTTGATCGATGATAATCCACAACTTTCTCGGATATAATGAATCATGGATCTTAGCCATACACATTCTCGACTTACTTCATGAATGACTATAATTTCAGCATGATTTGAATAAGTAGCTGCTATAAATTGTTTCGTAGAACGCCATGATATAGCAGTATTTCCACATGTAAATAGATAGCCCGTTTGAAAATGTGCTTTATGTGGATCAGATAAATAGCCAGCATCTGCATAACCAATCAATGTTGGGCTGGTTTTATTTGAATAAAATAATTCGAGATCAATTGTACCTTGGAGATATCGAATGACTTGTTTAATTCTATTCCAATGTCGTCGTGTTGGTGAAGAACTAAATCTTGCTAATAAATTGACAGTAAAAGCAATATCAGGTCATGTATTATTAACAAGATACATCAATGCACCAATTGCACTGAGATATGGTACTTCAGGATCAGGGAGTTCTTCATCATTTTCTTGAGGTCGGAAAAGATTTTTATCCACATTTAATGATCGGACGATCATTGGAATACTCAATAGATGTGCTTTGTCCATGTAAAATCTTTTTAGTATTTTTACTGTATATGTTGATTGATGAATAAATGTTCCACTTTCCAGATGTTCAATTTGTAAACCAAGGCAAATTTTGGTTTTACCAAAATCCTTGATTTCGAATTCTCTTTTTAAATAATCAATTATTTCTTGGAGCTCTTCAGGAGTTCCAATAAGATTAATATCATCAACATATATAGCTAATATTACAAATTTAGAATCAGATTTCTTAATAAAAACACATGGACATACCTGGTCATTTTTAAATCCCGCTTTCAATAAATATTCACTAAGACGTGTGAACCACATGTGCCCAAATTGTTTCAGGCCATATAATAATTTCTGTAACTTGATGGAGTAATTTTCACGGGGATAATGTTTATATGCTTCAGGCATATAAAATCCTTCGGGGATTTTCATGTAAACATCATTTTCTAAATTTTCATACAAGTAAGCAGTGACAACATCTAATAGGCGCATATCTATCTTTTCATGTACTGCCAAACTGATAAGATATCGGAGTGTAATAGTATCAACAACAGGAGAATAAGTTTCATCATAATCAATATCTGGTCTTTGTGAAAAACCTTGGGCTACTAATCGCGCTTTATATCGAACGATTTCACTCTTTTCATTGCGCTTTCGCACAAATATCCATTTGTAGCCAACAGGTTTTACACATTCTGGTGTTCGGATTGCAGGTCCAAAGACTTCACGTTTTGTCAGTGCATTTAACTCCAATTGAATCGCATCTTTCCATTGCAGCCAATCTTTTCTATGCCGATATTCATTAACTGATATTGGTTCAGGATCATCATTATCCTGTATAACATCAAGAAATATATTGTATGCAAATATATTATCAATAACAGTTTTTATCCGATTCCAACTTCTACCGGAAGTGGTATAATTGATAGAAATTTCAGTGTTACTTTCATCAACTTCTGGTTCTTTGTCATCAGTTCTCTCTTGGTCTTTATCATTCCTTTCTTCAATATGATCTTCTGGATTATTTAATCCTCATTTCTTTCGAAGATTTTTATCTTTAGAACCAAGAGGTCGGCCACGCTTCTGGCGTGTTTTTGACCCAGCATCTATAGGTATAATATTTTGTTCTGCTGGAATTTCAATTCGAATAGGAGCATTTATAACTGGAATATGCGATTTTGTAATTCTTCCGGAGTCAACAAAAGCGTCTGGCATTTGATTTGCAATGCTTTGCAAATGAATTATCTTTTGAACTTCAAGTTCACATGCGCTTGTGCGCGGATCAAGATAATTTAATGATGTTGTCCAAGCAAGATCCTTTTTATGCTGTTTTGGTTCTCCCTCTAATTTAGGGAATAATGATTCATCAAAATGACAATCAGCAAATCTTGCTGTGAATACATCTCCTGTCAGGAGTTCAACATACCTGATAGTAGAGGGAGAATCATATCTAACGTATATCCCTTTTCTTCTTTGAGGACCCATCTTTGTACGTTGGTTTGGTGCAATTGGAACATATATAACACACCTAAAAATTCTTAAATGAGCAATATTTGGTTCTGACCCAAAAGCCAATTGCAAAGGAGAGAATTTATGATTACTAGTTGGTCTTATGTGTACAAGTGTTGCAACATGTAAAATAGCATGTCCCCAAGCAGATGTTGGGAGATTTGTTTTCATTAATAATGGTCTAACAATTAATTGTAATCGTTTAATCAAAGATTTAGCAAGACCATTTTGTGTGTGAACATGAGCTACAGGATGTTCAATATTAATCCCACATACAATATGCATCAAAAGCATGTGATGAAAATTCACCAGCATTATCCAAACGGATATTTTTAATGTGATGGTCAGAAAATTGTGCTCGTAATTTAATTATTTGAGCAAGTAATCTCGCAAACGCTAGGTTGCGAGTAGATAATAAACATACATGTGACCATCGGGATGATGCATCAATTAAGACCATAAAATATTTGAACGGTCCACATGGTGGATTAATAGGTCCACAAATATCTCTGTGAATCCGTTCGAGAAATGTAAGACTTTCAACTCCTACTTTTACTGGTGATGGTTTAACAATTAATTTTCCTAGGGAACATGCAGTACATGCGAATTTTTCTAATGTTAATATCCTTTTATTTTTTAAATGATGACCATGTATATTCTCAATAATTCTTCTCATCATGGTAGATCTCGGATGACCCAACCGGTCATGCCAAATGCTAAAAGTAATAAGATCAGTAAACTTCTGGTTTACTAGATGATGAATTTCAATTGTACGTATTTTTACAAAATATAGGCTAGTAGAAAAAGACGGCAGTTTTTTTAATACAGATTTCTTACCCAAATGCATTTGAGTAATATAAAGATGTTCAATCCCATTTTCCTCATTTGTTTCAACATGATACCCATTTCTGCGGATATCTTTAAAACTCAATAAATTTCTTCTGAATTTTAAGAAAAATAGTGTCTTATCAATAATAATTGTTGTTCCTTTAGGCAACAATATACTAGCTCTTCCGGAATTCTCAATCACATTTGCACTACCGTTTATCGTATAAATATTTATTTCTCCTATTTTGAGATCAGAAAAATATTTCTCATTTTTTAGTATGGTGTGTGTAGTTCCACTATCAATAATGCATACATCATCATTAACAACAGTCATCTGAACACAAATATATATATGCAAACGTAAATATTATTAAAATAGAATGAAAATGAAAATACAAAAATATCAGGGTGAGGCTTTAGTTCTTCTGGACACTGCCATCACCAATTAAATGGTCTATCCTACCGTTTGGGTGTTCAAAAAAATCTGATACATCCATATGGGTAATATTGATATTAAGATCTTCAGGATCAATATCATCATCCTCAGCATCATTTATTGGATGTTGAGAAAAATTTGCTTCCACATTTTTATTTTTTTTCAATGAAACTTGATACAATTCAACTAAATACTTAGTCGTACGACAGTTTCGTGACCAATGACCTTTCATGCCACATCTATAACATATATCCTCATGTTTTTCTTCAATTTCTTTTTCTTTTCCCTTATGATCTTTTCTATTCCACTTCAGGTGGCCAGTATTTCTCACAATTTGATTATGATTGTGATAAGGGAAATATCGAGCGTGTCTACGACCATAACCACGACCACGACTATAACGATGGCTTCTACTGGAGCCAACAGCATTCACTTCTGGGAGTGCTGTTGAGCCAGTTGGTCTGGCTTCATAATTTCTCAATAATAACTCACTATTCTTCTCTGCAATGAGGAGGGCAGTAATTAAATCTGTAAATTTTGTATACCCTTTTTCTCGATATTGTTGCTGCAGGATAATATTCGAGGCATGAAAGGTGGAGAATGTCTTCTCCAACATATCTTCATCAGTCATTTTTTCTCCGCATAATTTTAACTGATATGTAATTTTATACATTACGGAGCTATATTCATTCACGGTTTTAAAATCTTGAAACCTCAGGTGCAACCATTCATACCGTGCAGTGGGTAGTACGACCATCTTCAGGTGGTCAAATCTTTCTTTTAAATTTACCCGCAGGACATATGGATCTTTTTCGGTAAGATATTCCATTTTCAAATTTTTATCGAGATGACGACGAATAAAAATCAAAACTTTAGCCTTGTGTTGTGCAGATGCACTATTATTTGCTTGAATAGTTTCACTAAGGCCTTCAACATTTAGATGCATTTCTACATCGAGAACCCATGACATATAATTTTTTCCAAAAATATCAAGGGCTACAAATTCGAGTTTAGCGATATTAGCCATAGGGATCAATAAATACGTACCTGTCTTCTGACTTTGATAACGGTAGAAACTCGTGCTTAGTCTTCTGGCTTTTATAACGTTAGAGACTCGTGCTGATAACGTGTTATAAAATTTGGGTAGTGTTAGAATAAAATCTACACACTACACACTAATAAAACTCTAACTATTCTTTGCACAAGAATTTTTCTCTTTCTTTTCTCTCACAATTTTCTTTAATCTTTCTTTCACTAATCTTTCTTTCACAAAATAATGGTGTATTACAAGCTTAGAGAATAGCTCTATTTATAAAGCTCTAATTAGTGGAATACATCATGGCATACATCATCTTCCACTAATCTTAATTAGTGGTGTCTCTACTAAATGGTGGACATCCATAAAAATCTTCTCTAATAATTCACATAAATCCATAATTAGTGGAGCCTCCACTAATTAATGGAGCTTTCAATAATTTTAAGATATTCATAACATAGATGATTTTTTAAAAATATTATTTATGTATAAATGGAAGTCCATGGGTTGGCCCATGGGCCATGAAGGGTTGGGCTGGGCTAAAAATTTGACAATCTATCAAAAAAATGAGCTAGTCCACCCCGGCCCATATTTCTATCAACCCACGTGGGTTGGGCCAGGCCAGGCCGAGTTGGTCCATTTTGACAGCTCTAGCCAGCCCCCAAAGAAAAAAAAAAGGAAAAAAAAAGTGATTTCTCCGATAAACACAATATTCTGCAAAAAAAGATTTATTGAAATCGATAATGGAAAGTGAAGATTGGCTCACGTGGCCTGATGTGATTTGGAGGGAAAAAAATGAATTTTTACTTTTACTCCTAAAAATGTGAAGGAAAACTGAAGCTAACTGAAAAAATATTCGGAAGTACCAAGTTGACGAAATGAAATTCATTTGGAGATGAAAAAATAGAGAAACAATTATTTAGGACCAAAATGGTCAAATCAAAATAGTTTTGGCCGAAATTGGTGAATTTTTCAATACAAAATGTTTTTATAACAATTTAAATTAATCTTAAATAAATTACCTCTATGTTATCATATATCTTTTAAAATTTTTAAAAGTGTTTAATCTTTTATTATATTTTAAATTATGTTAATATGCTCTTAAAATATATTAATAATAAGAAATTTATAAATGTAAATATATTTATATATACTTAAAAATTTTATGTATATATATACACATAAAATAAATAGATTAAATATAAAAATTAAAAAATTAAAGGACAATAGGGACGGATCGAAAATAATACAATCCTCGAAGGGATAGAGTCTAGTTTAGTCCCCGTTTATACTTAAATTAGGAAATTCCAAACCTTATAAAACTGAATTGAATAGTATTTTTACTTAAATAGAAAAATTATCGTTCCTGCACCTATGTCATTCTTCCACTATTGGCACCTTAGTAAAAAGGCCTTCATGATTTTTAAAAATATTTTTGAGATTGAGTTGTAGGCTCAAATACACCCTTAATAAATAGTATTAATTAAAAAAAAAAACATCATGTACTCTACCTCAAATCTCAATTTTCCCTCTTTTAAAAAAATTACTCCAATGTTCCCCTTAAATCTAACTCCATTATCAATTTAACACTAAACAATTAAAACTTTAATAATTTATATAAAATACCAACCCTACCCTTATTATCTTCTCTAAATCAAAACCTAAAAAATATCTTCCACTTAAAAATTCTAACCCTAGCTGCCACCACCATCTTCCTCCTTTCCTCCGTCACCGTTTTCCTCCTTACTCTCCTCTCGCCATTTCTTCTTCTTTCTGTGTTGTCGACCCCTTCCTCCTAGCCACTGCTCCCTCCCTTGTGACTGCTGCTTTCTTTTTTTTTCTTCTTCCTCCTTTCAATCCCCGCTGCAACCTGCGTTGTCTTCTTCTTCTTCTCCTTTTTCCCTACTCTCCTTTCCCTCTCGTGATTCCACCTATTCATCTTCTTTTTCTATTGTCTTCTGCCTCTTCTTTTTTCATCTACCTCTGCCTCGATTTCACCCCTCATGTCTCTGCCATGCCATCTCTTGGATCCCCCTCTCTTTTTTCTTCTTCATCTACTCCTCCCCTGCCCTCTTAGTCTTCTCAAGAACACCAAACATTACCACAAAAACCTTTAAGGCAAAACCCAACCACAAAACAAATTGGGAGATATCTAGATGTGAGAACTCATAAGTGATTAAAAAAATTGTAGTACATGAGGAAAAATATAGAAGAGCAAAAGAGGTTTTACTGTGCTTTTTAGAGTAAAAAATTGGATTTTTAATGGGAAGTTTTCTGTAATCCCGGTTGAGTTTTGTGATCTGATAGAGATGGAGTTGAGGATAATTCCAGACGCTGGGAAAGAAGCTTAATAGAAGTAGAAGATGATGATTTCAAGGATGAGCATGAAGAAGATGGTGAGAAAGATGCCGCAATCCCCAGTTTCTTTCCTGTGCAGCACAATCTCCTCCTTGTTTGATTTCGTTTTGTTTTTTTTTTTTAATGATTTTTGTGGGTAACAAAAATAATGGTAGAAAGTTGATAAGTTGAGGGCATTTCAAACATTTTATATTATTCGTTTTAGACCATCTAAATGATTTAGACGGAGCTCCAATGGAAGGAAAACATTAGAGTAATTTTTTAAGGAAAATTAGTTATTTCAGTCCCTTAACATTTTTGTTTGTTTTGGAGGGTTAAGTCCCTCTCTTTTATTTTCAACTAGTTAGGTCCTTTACCAAATATTATTTAACTGAAAAGGTCATTTTGACCATAATCGTCACTTTGACCATAGCCGTCACTATCCTGTCAAAAGATAAGGACAATTTTGGAAGTTCAATTAATAGTACTCGTGCACCTCATGTGTTCGTCTTCGACTAGAAGTGAAGTCAAACCGATGGCACTTTCAATTTGAGAGCAAGCCAAACCAACTGTTCGTAGATCAAGCCAAACCTACTATCTCTAGATCAATCCAAACCCATTGTTTGTAGAGACTTTTATTGTTGAGACCGCCACTGTATCTATGTACAGTGGTGCCTGATGAGACTGGCGTTGTATGTAGAGTCTTCTACCGTTGAAATCGACATTGTATCTCGCTAGACAAGGAAGAGTTAAAACCTGTGATTTAGTGCTAAATCCTTTGGTTTTGGTGTTCGGGGGATTTACTACGAGGAAGTTGGTGAAGCCCACAAAGCTAATGTCTTTTGTCAAAGAAGAATTAAAATAGTCGAGGTAAAGGTGATGTCTTTTTCTCAGAGAAAGTTGTTATTATTTATTATTTTTCTATGTTTGTCCAGCATGTGCCCCAACATATGGTCTCCAAAGAATATTTTGTCATGTGTTTACAAAAATTTCTGTCTTTTTCCTCACGAATTACGCTTTGACAACATATACATGCTTGATCTTTATCTGAGTTGAAAATTTTATGGCTTTCATTGACTTGGCAGCTTCATGTGTAATCATTTATTATTTTGTGACTGGATGTCTCTTAAATATTAATTAACAATGAATTTGTTTAAGGAAAATTAATATTTTGTAACAATTTCTTTAGATCCTGAGCAATTTGATCTTATTTTAGAAGGGGACCAAAATAGCTATATTTAGGAATCAACAATCTAGTAATTCAACTATCACATCGGGAATGTTGGACTTAAAAATGTTTGAGAACTATTTTAAGTAAGCTTTGCAAATACCTTATTGGAAATTTTTCCTTGATTTGCAACCCAATTATATTGCTTAATGAAAAGTTAATCCATATCAGATTGATTTGGAGAGGCTTGCCTAATGAGAAGAAAAACTCCTTTGTGTACGTAAACTCGTTGTGGTTTAGCATTTATACAACACTTGACAAGGAGAAAGTATTACAGTGGATTGGGAAGAAAGACATTTTCTCAAAGTAATATGTATTTCTTCCAATTGTGATATGGTACATTTTTTATTTCAATTAAAACATTCTCCATGTAACACGTGTTAAATAATGATATGTTTAATGTTAATGGTGTTTTTTTTTAAAGGAGACATTGCCGTCTTCTAATTTTATGTGAATTCAATGAAGAAGATTTAGATTTAAAGAGTCTTTCAATGGTATTACTGGATTCATTACAATTTGCAAGAAATAACAATGAGCCACATATTAGAAAGTAATGTCTTGGATCAACATTAGCTAGAAAATAATGGCTTGAATAAAAATAAATCATTCCATTAATAATATTGCAACCTATGAACAGATTTGGGCTGGACATACTGTGTGCAAGTGGAAGAACTATCTCTAATACATGGTTAGCAAAAATTCCGCTGTTGGTTCCAACGGTAAGTTACTTCGTCTTGTTGCTTTCTTTAACTATTCATATGCAAAGTTCATTTGATGTATGTTGGTACCGAACTAATTATGGAGATAATTGTTTAATAGGTTCCTCAACAAAATGGAGGTAAAGAATGCGGATTTTATGTCTTACTATACAAATTTGTTAATGATTAGTGCTCCTCCAAGGTTTAGTGTTGATGATAATTACCTTTATTTTGTAAGTATCTCAATTGACTTAGTCATTACACACACACACACACACACACACACACAGTGTGCTAAGTATATTTGGTGTCAATATAAGCATTCAGTGTTTTTGCGACAATGGTTTTCCATCAAAAGTCCACGTATGATGCACAATATTTTTGCACATAATAATTCATTGAGTTAGTCCTTATATGTATGTATGTATGTGTGTGTGTGTGTGTGTGTGTGTGTGTATTGTGTCAATATAAACATTCAGTGTTTTACACACGTATGATGCACAATATTTTTGTACCTAATAACACTACCAGGAAAATATGATTTTGTGACCGATTTAATTCAGTTGCTAAATAGCGACCGAATCGCGACCCAATTGTTAATACCCTCGAATTCTTTGCGGAAATATTCTCACAAAAAAAGCGACCGAATTGCAACAATTTTGCAACCGACTCAATTCAGTAGCTATTTAGTCGCTAAACCCTATACCCTAAACTATTGTCATTGAATCCTAAACCAAAAAAACCTAGATTCGTCACTAATTTACAATCAATTTGCGACTAAATTAATTAAAATTTCAATTATTTAGTTACAATTCAGTCGCTGTTTGGTTGCAATTCAGTAGCTATTTAATTAATAGTTTATTTTTAAAAAATAAATTTAAAAATTTTTTTAGATAAATTTTTTTAAACCATTAAACAATATATATTAGAGATATATTTTTAATATATATAATTTTAATAGTGTTTCAAATAATGACTTGTCTTATAATTGAGTATTATATTATGATAGGCCGATAAATACGTCGAAGGCCATAATAAGAATTAAGAGTAATTCAATTTTTATCTAAATTTGATACTTTTTATCTAATCATATTAAGTATTAATAAGGTTTTTTTTCCACTTAGATACCTTTTACAATATTTGATGCTTTAATAAATAAATAACATAAAATATGAAAACATATCTAGTCCAATTGCTCGTCAATTAAGTTTTAATTTTTACAAAATAAAAGAAAAAAATAGCAACGTACATTGATAAAAATAAACTACTCATATATATATATATATATATATATATATATATATATATATATATAAGAGAATAAAAAATTATTTTCATTTAATCATATATAAGAGAATAAAACATAATTATCATTTGATTGAAAGTATTTTTAACCATGGATATTACAAATTTTTTCTTTAGAATTAACAAACTATTATAATTCTTTATTCATCTCAAATATTATAAATCTAAAAGACAAAAAATAAATTTTTGTATATGAACATGAACAAATTTTAAGTTAAATTTATCAAGTTACATATATGGCTTATAAATTAGAGTGTAATTTAAATTTCAATTATTATCTAATGTTCAAAATAATTATAAATTTTATAATTTTCTCAATAAAGTTACTATAAAGTAGGCCTTAAAATAATAGTAATAATTGTTTCAAAATCATATTCTTTTACATTTACCAACATGTTAATATCTTAAAAAATGAATTAAGATATAAATATATTTTTATATTAAAAAATAAAACTTTATCGTCGTTAAACAATTAATTATCACTTTAGTATAGACAAATATTTCACATTTATGAATTATAGAATATGCATGGAAGTTTATAAGAAAAAAATTCAAAAAATTATAATACTTTGAATTTTAACAAGTTTTATATAATTGTTAATTATTAGTTACTAATTTTTTTTACTTCATTTTTAACTTATAATGAATAATACTTTTAACAATATTTGATGTTCTAAGAAATAAATAACACAACTAAAAAATGAAAACATATCTACATTAGTAATTCTCTATTAAGTTTTTATTTTTTATAGAATAAAAGAAAAAAACAAACTAGCAAAAAAAAAAAAAAAAGCAACATTATTTTTAAAAAAGTATTTAATATATAAATAAAAAAAGAATAAAAATAATTATTATTTAATTATATAAAAAGGAATAAAAGATAATTGTCATTTAATTGAAAATTATTTTTAATCTTGTATATGACATATTTTCTTCAGAATTAATAAATTATTGTAACTTTTTGTTTACTTAAAATACATTCAACTTAATATTAAAAATATTTATAAATACGCTGATAGTTGAAAATGAAATGAAAAAAAAGTTACAAATATATAATAAATATAATTTATGGTAACACTTGACACAACAGCAGGTTTGGTAGGGATGTCAGACTTCAACACATTGTGGATGCTTGGTCACGCATTCGAATCCCAGGGATGGTAGACTTCAGCACATTTTTCTTGCAGGGTTGATCTGGTGCGGCGGGTGTTCCCTGGACCAGGTACTGTGATGGCTTGCAGTTGGTAGAAACTCACATCCTACTGATTGTGAGCAGAATGTAGGACCCCTCCTTCCTTGGTCGAGATAGAACCTGCCCTTACTTAGTACGCTTAGCGGTTTCCTTCTATCGACATCGACAGCTCTGAGGAAAAGAGCATCTTATGGCCATGACCAGCTAAAGATAATTGCCATCTCACGAATTAGATTTGAACCAAAATCAAGCTACTTTCTTTTTAGTAGATCGTGAGTGGGTCTGTCTGTTGGAATGTATGCCCTCATAAACTAAGTTTTTGATGGAAATATCGAATATTTTAATAAAAAATTTTATTTTAAGAAATCATTTGTGAATTTATTCTCTTTATTTGTGTATAATTTCGTTTGGAAAAGACCCATTATGTTTCAATAAGTGATTCGTGTGAATTGAGGTCTTTCACAGTAAGGTATGGATCATGAGTTATTTAAACACATAAACATTTGTTCTTAATCGATTGATGAGAATGAGAATCTCATCATATTTAGGTTATTATGTTATGAATTCCAAATGAGAAATGGCTTACCTTTAGCCAGTGAGTAGTCCACTCACTTCATGACATAGGCGTATTTCGAATACGTAGAACAGAACCTGTAGAAGTGTTTTCTAAAAAGTACTATATGGTAGAAACCTAGACTACTACTGCTACAATGTGAACTAGTACTCTATGACTTGAGTATGAGTTAGTGGTCTGGCGAAGCTGGAAGCATATATTTTGATATGCTATAGTTGAGATTCTATCGTAGGGCCAATATACTTGCATGTTGGGTATGTGTGATGTTGGATTGTATGCCATTTTAGACTAGGTTTCTGATGTAAAATCGAATATTTTAATAAAAGAATTTATTTTCAGAATTTGTTTGTGCACGATTTTCGTTTGGAACAAACCCATTGTGTTTAAATAAGTGATCCATGTGAATGGTGGTCTTTCATAGTAAGGTATGGATCACGGGTTATTTAACACATAAACTTTTGTTCTTAACCTATTGATGAGACTAGGAACCTCATCATGTTTAGGTTATTATGTTATGAATTCCAAATGGGGAATGACTTACCTTTAGCCAGTGAGTAGTCGACTCACTTCATAACATAAGCGTATTTCGAATATGTAGGACATGACCTGTAGTAGTGGTTTCTAAAAAGTACTATATGATAGAAACTTAGACTACTACCGCTACAGCGTGGACTAGTACTCTACGACTTGAGTATGAGTTGGTGGTCTGGCAAAGCTGGAAGCATATACTTTGATTTGTTATAGTTGAGGTTCTATCGTAGGGCCAATATACTTGCATGTTGAGTATGTGTGACTAGTTAGTTAAGACAGACTTATACAAGATAATTTCTGCACTATATCGCCTCTTGTGGTTGTCCGAATGGTCTAAAGTGTCCAGGGCCCTGGGAAACATGACTTGGATGTTTGCTTTAGGGTAGCTCCCTTAGAAAGCGGAAACACTCCAAGAAGTCGTGGATCATTGGACTAGAAGCCTAAGGATGGTAGATGTCATTTAGAGGGGTGTTAGTACACTTCTTCCTCTCTAAATATACGGCGATATGTAGAGGGGTATTTTAGTCATTTCACCTATAGGTCGGAGACTTTGCTATCGCAGCATTGTCCTTGGGGTCAATATTTCTTTATGATGATATTAGGAAATATTTAAAATGTAAAATACATCTATTTATATAGTATGGGTATTTTAGTCATTTTAGCAGCCAAGACGATGTGTCTTTTTGGTACTCGGAATAGCCCGTAAATCCTAACTACTTTTGGGTTGAGGAATTGGTCTCAGTTGAAGAGGATTTTATTTTATTTTATTTTATTTTATTCAGAAAGTCTAATTTATTATTGGTCTGGAATAAAATAAATAAATAAATAAAATAGGAGTTGAGAGAAAATTAATTATCTAATTTATTTGATTAATTAATTATTCAGGGCCTAGGTCCAGTATGAATAATTAAGAAATTAACATGGGCTTAAACTAGGGGAAATAATTAATGTTTAATTATTTATTGGGTTATTTATATAGGCTCAAGAAATAAATAATTAAAGATTAATTATTATGGTTCATTTGGGCTCATTAATTATTTATTGGGTTGTTTATATAAGCCCAGGAAATAAATAATTAATATTTATTATTTTGGGCCTTTTGGGTCCAAGGAAAATAATAAATATTTTTTTGGCCCAATAGCTTGGACCTTAGGATTTTTCCAGATACGGTTAAGAGGAGTTTAGGGTTAGGCCAAACTGATTCTCAGGATAACATCCGGGTGTTTTGAAATCCCGATGATATGTTTATCAGATAATGAGAGACCTATTTTGGCTAACCAATAAAACTAGTCTCTGGTAGAAAATAAACCTTAATTTTCCTAACACTACACAAGACTCACGTCTCTCTCTCTCTGTCTCACACCACTCCCTCTTCTTGGTTTCTCCTTGGACTTTGCTAATCAATAGCGAGTGAACCAAGGAGATTTGAGACCATTCTTCTTCTCAATTGTGTTCACCGACTAGAGGTTAGGCAGAGGAATATCCCGAGAGTTGGAAAGTTAGGCATTCATGCAAACAAGACGGAGTAGAAGGCTAGCGGGTGTTCAATCGGAAGCTTTTTCAAGTGGACAAAGCGGGGCGATTCCAATCGTTCAATCCGCTCCTACTCAACCTAGAAGGGTTAAGGAGCGCAAATGTATGATCTTCATGCTTCCGTATGGCCTTTATGGCTCGTGGTTATTTTTCCTCCAATTTTTTTTCACGTACAGTGCATGCTCCCCTGTTTTCTTCTTCTCTCATGTGACTAGTTAGTTAAAACAATCTTGTACAAGATAGTTTCTACACTATATCACCTCTTGTGGTTGTCTGAATGATCTAAATATCCAAAGTCTTGAGAAACATGTCTTGGATGTTTGCATTAGGGTAGCTCCCTTGGAAAGCGAGAACACTCCAGGAAGTCATGGATCATTGGTCTAGAAGCCTAAGGATGGTAGATGTCATTTAGAGGGGTGCTAGTATACTTTTTCCTCTCTAAATGTACGGCGATGTGTAGAGGAGTATTTTGGTCATTTCACTTGTAGGTCGAAAACTTTGCTAATGCAGCATTATCCTTGGGGTCAATATTTTCTTATGGTGATATTAGGAAATATTTAAAATGCAAAATAAATCTATTTATATAGTAGGGGTATTTTGGTCATTTTAGTAGCCAAGGCGATGTGTCTTTTTGGTCCTTAGAATAGCTCATAAGTCCTAATTATTTTTGGGGTTGAGAAAATGATCTCAGTTGAGAGAATTTTATTTTATTCAGGAAGTCTAATTTATTATTAGATTGGAATAAAATAAATGGAGAGAAATTTATTATCTGGTTTAATTGGTTAATTAATTATTCAGGATCTAGGTCCAGTTTGAATAATTAGAAAATTAACCGGTACTTAAACTAGAGGAAAATGATTATTACTTAATTATTTATTGTGTTATTTATTTATTTAAATCCCAGGAAATAAATAATTAAAGTTTAATTATTTTTGATTCATTTGGGCTCATTAATTATTTATTGGGTTATTTATTTAATCCCAATAAAAATAATTAATATTTATTAGTTTGGACTTTTCGGGTTCAAGAAAAATAATAAATATTGTTTTAGCCTAATAGCCTGGACCATAGGATTTTTTCAAACACAGTTCAGAAGAGTTTAGGGTGAAGCCAAAATTTATTTTGTAAATAATATTCGGGTATTAAATCTCGGGAATATTATTTTTATCAAAATAATTATTTTTTGTTTCATAACTCTTGGCTTTCTGTGTGGAAAAATAAAATAAAATAAAAGGAAAAAATAAATAAATTTTCCCAAGTCTTTTGGCTCTCTCTCTCCCTCTCGTGTGACTGTTAGTTTTCTGGCTTGTGGCTTTTGTTTTCTTAAATTGAAAAGCCAAGTCTTGAAAAGGCCACTAAGCTGAAAGAAACAGCTGGTGAAAAAAAAAAAAAACTGAAGATCATTTTTCCTTCTACCTGAATGTGTGCTCACCAATTGAAATAAGGCAGTGGTCATATTTTGAGAACTGGATAGCCAAGCATTCATTTTCCACCGGAAGAGAAGAAAGAACCGAAACTAGAAGAAATGCAGTGCACTGGTATTCATGGACGAATGAAGAAGAAAGCTGTTCTTCATGTTCAAATCAGTTCTTCTTCAATCTTCAAGTTTTAAGGCTCCAAGATGTATGTTTTCATCCCACCATGCTGCTCCAATACTCTATTTAATGTTCTTGTTTTTCCATTTTTACTGTCCTGTGAAGCATGCTCTGTATATGTCAATCCTTCACTGTTATCCTCCTCATTATAGTCCTCCTAATCCGAACATAGGGTGAGAGTGGGGTTGTTTTGCAAAGGAAGAAACTGTGATTGGTTGTTATAGCACATAGGGTGGAAGAAACTTCAAGCTTCCAAATCCGAACACTGCAGTCAAGCATTCATGTGCAAGATCTACACGTCATACCCTTGTTTCTGCAAGGTTTATTATAATGAAATATATTGATGATTTTAGAGAGAAGTAACTTGGGCACCACAATTTACATTAACATTAATGAGGATGAGCAAACAGGTAAAAGAGTTTTTCGTAGAATCTACGTGTGTTTGGTAGTATTAAGGGAGGATTTTTTAAGAGGTTGTAGAAGGTTGGTTAGATTGGATGAGACTTTTTTGAAAGGTCCTCTTCTTGGAATTTTGTTGACTGTTGTTAGCGTTGATGCAAATAATGGCATTTCAGATAGACAAGAGGATTGGTGCTTCATATCCGATAGACAAAATGTACTTTACTTATTAAATTTACTGATAGAAAAGCATATCAAACAGTTTAGAGACTAACTTTGTTTTTTTGTTTTTGTTTTGTTGTTTTTCAGGGATTGGGCCAAGCTATTGCAAAACTACTGCCCTATGTAGAACACAGACACTGTGTTAGGCATCTACATACTAACTTCAAGCAAAAACATCCAGGAGATACTTTGAAGGACATGATGTGGAAATGTGCAAAGGTAACATACCTTAGCAAGTTTGAGAGTGAGATGCAACTGTTGAAGGAGTTTGATAAAGTTGCTTAAGCTTGGTTGTGTAAGCATACACACCCTAGATGTTGGAGTAGATCTCAATTCCAAACAAAAACCAAGTGTGATGTATTGTTGAACAACCACAACGAGACGTTCAATAGGCAAATATTAAATGCAAGGTCCAAGCCCATACTTGGTTTGTTTGAAATAGTCCGTGTGTACCTAATATTAAGACTTCAATCGAGAAGGTCGTGGGTTTAGAGGCAAAAGGGCAAGATCTGTCCAAGGATAAAAAATAGGCTTGAGAAGCTGGTTGAGGAGTCAATCGATTGTATTGTTGAGTATGTCGGTAGTTACAAGTTCCAAGTTAAAAGACCAAAATTTTGGAGCAATTTTTGGTTGACATAAAAAAATAATGTTAAACTTGCAGGAAATGGGAACTTTCTGGTATCTCTTGCAAGCATGGTATTTCAGCTATTGGGTATAAAGGTAATGACTTGAAAGACTATGTTGATGAACGTTATAGTATTGATTCATATAGAAAGACTTATTAGCCAGTCATAAATCCTTGTAATGGATTAAATAATTGGCCAACAAGCACATTACCAAAATTGAAGCCACCTGTGGCCCTGAAGCTTCCTAGTAGACCTAAAAAGAAGAGAAATAAGAAGGAGAGAAGGCTTGTAAAGTTATAACCACTGGTGCAAGAAAGCTTTCAAGAGTAGGTTTTGGAAAACTGAAGTGTAGGCATTGTGGCTATTCTGGTCATAATGCCAGAAAGTGCGCACAAAAAGTCATGAAAAAGAAAAATATTAACAAAGACATGGAAAAAAACAAAGTTGGTTTGGATGGTGGGGTCCAACACAATCAATGTACCCGAAACTTGAATAAGTGTGGCAGATGTGGACAGTTGGACCATAATAGAAGGTCATATAATAGTCAACTCCCACTGCAAATACATAAAAGTTCACATGACCATGAAGTAGCAAAAGAATCTATTCAAAATGCATGAAGTTATGTATCCAGTCACTCAGTTTTAAGGTAGTTTGCTGATTTTATACTCAATTCAAACATGGTTTTTTTTCTATTATCCTCGATGTTGACTTTTGATTTTTTAAAATTTTTTTGGGACTCTGCTCCTACTATTTCCATTTAAGCACCTTATAGGAAAGAAGATGACAACAACAAAGGGGAATAGGAGGTTACAGTTCGTATTTTGGGTTGTTGAAGGAACACAACAAAAGGAAATTGAAGATTAAAATTCATAGTTTTGGGTTGTGTAATGATGTCAGTGCGTATATATGTTAATTGGGGTGTTTTTGGAAGTAGTATTGTTTTTTGAGTTGCTTATGCCCTAATGTAGAAGCAGCTATTAACTTCAAGTTTTTTACTGTCGTATGGAATTTGTTGTGTAATGATGCTAGTGTGTATATATGTTAACTGGGGTGTTTTTCGAAGTAGTTAGGGTTTTTTGAGTTACTTATTACCTATATGTAGCAACTATTGACTTCAAGTTTTTTTTCTGGCTAATGGAATTTGTGTAAATTTGTGTTGGCTAATGGAATTTGTGTTGCTTATTAGAATTTGCGATGGCTAATGTTACTGCTGGAGTTTTTATTTCTAAGTGTTGCATTAGTTTTAGTGGTATTGCTAGATTCTTCTGTATTTTTGAAACCAGATATCCTATTGCATCTTCTGTCCTACTGTTAGTTTTCCTAGGTGAAAGAAAGATGCACTTGACTTGTAATAGATCATTTTGCCAAAACATGGTTCACGAAAAACTTTTCACTTTTATATGCTCTTCTGGTCTTTGATTCCCAGGTTTCTTTACCCTTTAGCTTCAGTTACAAATTTGCCACAGTCAAATGAAATAACGAAAGAAAATGATCATTTTATCACATTAACAAATCTTTTCCTTTGCCATTCTCATTTGTAATCTAACGAATACTTGCAATATTTTACAATCTTGTTAGATGCTTGTTTTGTAACACAATGCATCAAGAGTTTACTTGGAAATGCACAATGAAACTGGAGAATGAGGTAGAATGAAACTATAGATTACTTCTTCTGATTAATCAACTACAAAGCAAATTTTACAAATTCACTACAAAGGACAATCAAGTAAAGGGTCTCTTTCTGTTCTTTTTTCATCTGGAATCCATTGATTTTCAATCTTTACAACTTTAGAGTTAGCTAAATATACTACTGGTTTGTATTTCTAAAATCTTCAAGGCTCCCCAAATCAAAACCGATTACTTCTTCATAGCCCCAACAAAATGTAGTATGTGAGAGACAGAGCAATCAACATTCTAAATATCACACTGCATTTTCGAATCAAAATTGTAGACAAGAAAAAAAGAATAAAATGACTGCATTTGAACATTATCCAAAAAAACAAAAACAGAGAAGATGGAGAGTGATGTTTTTAAGATTTTACATGTCTAAATCCATCTAAAACACATACAAAAGTCACCAATAATCCAACAAGACATAGATGCTAGCATATTTCTCACAGTGACATCTTCAGACTACTAATTTTGGGATCTAACTACCCTTATGAATTCAAGAACTTCCGCCCAAATATTATTAGCAACACAATGCAAGATAGGATCATCAATGTCTTCTTCTAGTAAGAAACTTTCTCCTTTCTCATTCGCTCATTCCTTTCCCCTTCAAACCTTCTAATCCTCCTTAATAATCCAAGAATCACCACCTTAGTTCTGTTGGATATTTCTGGATCAAGCCAAACCCAGAATCAACAGCCACCATTTGCCTGTGGTGAAGGAAGTAAAAAAAAAAAAAAAGTGGTAGCTCGCATCGAAGGAAATTTTTCGTTCTAATAACGATAGAAGTAGTACATACACCTGAGGTAGCTTGCATCGAAGGAATCGCCTTCCGGGATTAGCATCTATCCAAGAAGATAATATTATTGCTGGTCTTTTACCGTAGCAATTGAAAGAAAGATTTGAATTGAAACCTCTCTTTTACACGACTGAAGACATTGAAGATATGATATTTGTTTTTTACCCTAGCCACTAACCGGAACTTGAATGCACCGCTATACAAACACGAGAAGAGAGGAGAACAATCATATCTCCGTGAGTGGTGAGTTAAAAAATGAAGTTCAAGAATTACCCTTACCTTTTGACAGAGGTAGTGATAGTAAAGGTCAAAAGGATCTTTTCAATTAAAAAATATTTGATAAGAATTTAACTAGTTGAAAATAAAGAAGATGGACCTAACCCTCGATAACAAAAATATTAATAGATTAAAATGGCTAATTTTTCCTTTTCTAAAAAGGGGTAAATTGAGAATTGAGGTAAAGTACAGAATGTTTTTTATAATTAACCCTAATAAATAATGGAATTTGGAGTCCGAATTTGTACTCAAAAGAATCTTACATGGGTGTTTTTTAGTTTGACCCTGCAAAAGTTAGGCATTTGCAATCATAACTGTATTTTTGTTTTAAAAAAAAATCTTAATTGTATCCTTCAAGAGTTTTTTTTTTCTTGCAATTTTAATTATATTCTTCTTGTTATTTTTCTAACGGTTAAAAGTAGATTGAACGTTAATAAAAGATTTAACTAAAAATATTTAAAAACATAGGGGTCTAGATGATAAATTAAAATATTTTATTACCCTCTTTTAAAAAGAAGTTGAAATATGAACAGTTAATTTTTATTATGTTTTGCATGTATTACTTATAATTTGAACAATTTTAATTTTTTTAAGCAATACAATACTTAAATTGAAAATGAAATAAGGGTATAATAATAATAATAATAATAATAATAATAATAATAATAATAATAATAATAATAATAATAATAATAATAATAACAACAACAATAATAATAATAATAATAATAATAATAATAATAATAATAATAATAATAATAATAATAATAATAATAATAATAATAATAATAATAATAATAATAATAATAATAATAATAATAATAATAATAATAATAATAATAATAACAACAACATTTAAATGACAAAATTGAAAATGACCCATCCTGTATGGAAATAAGCTCAAAATCAAACTTGAAACTCAAATTAACCTTCTCAAATTCTGTTAACATCGTGAGCTATGACTAAAATAAATATAAGGACTTTTTGTATTATACTTTATTAAATTTTGTTCTCGGTTAGTTTTTAGGTGTATTCTCATAGACAAATGCATAATAGTTCTGAACAATATTTTTAAAATTGGATCCAACATCGAATCGAAAAATTTATTGATTTATGATTTAATGGTCCAATCGTAATTAGACCGTAATTGAATAGTAATTGAGTCGATAATAATATAATTTAAAAATTAAAAATATAATTATTTTTAAGAATAAAATTGATTAATTATATAGTGTAATTCAAGTTTATAAATGAATAAATAAAAAAATTAGAAGAGAATATGATATTTTCTCTATTACTATAAACTATTTATTCTATTTGTATAATTTATTTTTTCTTATAAATATATTATCTTATTTAGAAAAAAAAAGAATGGTCTAGTTCAGTTTGACCGACCAATTCAACGGTTCATTAATTGACGGTCCAAACTAATTTGTACAAAATAAGACAATTTTTTGAGATTTCTAGTTCAAAGAGAAGAATCGGACTGGTTCACAGTTCGATTGGTCGAACCGATCAATCTAGTTCGACAAAAAATATAGTGGTTGTGAAAGTATTTTAAAAACTAATTTACTATTTTCATTTTAACAGTATTAATAAACAAAATTTGTCAGCAAACATTTGTACGAATTTCGATACTAATTCTTCTTTAAATCAAGTCAATTACTCTTCTTAACAGACAAAGAAATATATAAGATTGGATACTCATCGGGTATAAATGCCATTTCTTTTGTCTTACGACCTCAACAATACTTTTTTAAAAAATATTATTTTTATTTTTTAATATATTAATAAATAAAAATAGTTATTAAAAGAGCCTTCTTCAAAATAACTTTGAAAATGTATATAAAAGATGCTCCATTGTCAAATGTTTATATTTCCATAAATAATTTTCCATAAAAAAATATAAAGATATACTACTAACTTATGAATTTTACTTTTAATCTTTTTGGGCAATGGACAATCACGATCTTCCCACACTACTTCTGCTTTATACAGCCTTGTAAATGATATAAATTGCTAAAAAGCAAAATCAATCGAATACGTATTTTCACGAAATGGACATTATTTACATATTTGTAAATAGATAAGAATTTATTTGAAATTAATTTTATAAAAAATTATTATGTAAAATTAGATGGAGTTAACAAAAAAGAGAATATGATGTTATAATATAAGTAAATGACAAATTTGAAGAAATGAAATTTACATATGACAATAATATATTTAAATTAAATTAAAATTTTAATTTGAGATTAGAATAAAAAATCTTTATCCACATATGCAACTTTTATAATTAATATCATATATGTTGTACTTGGTAAGGATTGAATTGATATAAGTTTGTTAAATTTAATAAAATATTATTAAATATAAAATAAATATAAAATATAATAATTAATAAAAAATATTCTCTCTGTCTCACTAAAATTGACATTGGTTGACTTGGCACGATATTTTATGCAAAAGTAAAAATTAAAATATAATAATATAATATAATATAATAAAAATAATAAATATATGAACTCCATAATACTTTATGTCAAATCTAAGTATATAAAAATAATATATGTGAGGTATATTAATTATTTTATAATAAATTATATAGTAAAAACTTTCCTTTTAAGGAAAGTGTCAAATTTTTTGGGACAGTCTAAAATAGTAAGTAAGTCAATTTTATTGGGACGGGATGAAGGAGTATAATGTATTGTGAATATATAATAATTTTTGAGAAAAAATTATTTAAATTAATATTATTTTTAATTAAAATTTTAGTTTGAATTGGGAAGAAACTGATAGTCATAGTAAATTATTCAGCAATTTTTTTTTTTTAATTGAATCTGGTCAAAGGTGATAGGCCGACGAAGATGAAGATGAAGATGAGAGAGAACTGTGAATCAAAAAAGAACAAATTACTGGAAATTTTCTGAGCAACTCTCGCCGTTAAGTTGAAAGCAAGTCAAAGAAAAGCCTCCACCTAACTACGGTTGAGTACAAAACCACACCAGCGCCCTGGCCCCTGGCTGCACACTCTCCACTGCTGTCTCTGTGGACCTCTGTCCCCCTTGCTTTTGAACACCACTGCACACACACACACACACACAAACACACCAGACACCCGCTGTCTCTCTCTGTCTCTCAGATCAGTCTTTCTTCTGGGCTTCTCGCAGATCCGCACCACTCCCCTCTCCATGGTAAGTACCTTCTTGAATTTTCATTTTTTGTAGTTTTGTTGTGAGGATTTATTGTTTCGTATGGGTTTTGTCAATGGGAAATATTTTGGAAGTTGTTATAATTGAATAGGAAAGGTTTAACAACATGAAAATTTTTTCTGTTTTGCTGTCTAGACTTGCTTTATTTTTTGTCTCTATCTTAGTTTCATATGTTAAAGGGTTCTAGTTTCTTTGGACTCGCACTTCTTGTTCTTGAATGTTTGCGGCATTCTGTTTTGGTCTGTACAAATGGTCTTCTTTTTTTCGAGTTTGTTATAGTTCAATTCTATTGCTTCTCATAGGAATATTGGAATTAACGTTAGGTTCTTGAAGGCATAACATACGAGCTGCACGAGGGAACTTGAGATCCCTGGTGCCTGGTTTTGCGTGAAAAGTGCACATTTCTATGCTTTCTGCTGTAAGAGCAAATATGGGCTTACTCTGCAGTAGACAACGAGACTTTAATCAAACTGATTCGGAAGAAAATGCACAGGTTTATTCTGTATTATCTGTTTCAATTTTTAATTTTTTTAGTCTGTTCCCCCAGAGCAATTGGCAAACCTGCAAACTTGTATTTTTATGGCACTTTTGTACTCTTTCAGGACACATTTTAACATTCTTTTCTTTTAAAATGTGGAGCTTTTAGACTGCAGAAATTGAAAGGCGGATAGAGCAAGAAACGAAAGCTGAGAAGCACATTCAGAAACTTCTTTTACTTGGTACGTATGCAATATGCCCCTGTCCGTCATTGGGAATGATGGTTTCCTTCCTTGCCTTCATCAAGAACAACTTAGCTTAGAATTGTTTCTTCTTTTACTGTTCTATTTTTGTGGAAAATGTGTTTGCAGTATATACAGTGGTTGGATGTTTATTCGAAAGTTAAATCACAGATGCATATGGCCTTCATAAGCAGAAATCAAGAATAGAACTGTAATGCATAAGCACAAACAAAACTATACGAAGTTATTTGCAATGCATGTTCTACTCTCTCTGCATCCTAGTGCTCACACTGAAAAGGTGAAAATGGCTTTAGGGAATATTGGACCTGGTCTTAGCATTGGCTAATTGGTTTCTTTTGTGAAATTTGTAGATTGCACCTTCCCCATCCCAGACTTGTTCTTCATATTCGAATGTAAAACTTGTTGTTCCAGTTAGAGACACTTTCTTTTGTAAACTGAATCAAGTCATCCCAGATTCTGGTCATTCTTCCTGACCCCATCAACTATGCATTTCTTAGAAGCTTCCACGTGAAGACGGGAGGCAACAGTAGAACTGTTATTTAACATTGAGTTCATTAATTGCATTTTTTTTAAGTTGAAAAAAACCTCTGTTTTTGTGCACAAATGAAACAATAGATATACTTTTTGTGGCTGTATATTAGATAAAAATAGTTTTCAACATCAAAGTTCCTTGAAATAATTGCATTTCCTTCTGCTTTTCTAGTTATTCATGTTATATGATCTATACTACTTATCTCTTCTTCATCTTCTTTCTTTTTTGTGTAAGGTGCTGGAGAATCGGGGAAGTCCACTATTTTTAAGCAGGCAAGACATTAAAGATGTCGCTATTATGATAACAAACTTATTTTGCTCATCTGCTTAAGTTCGCCGATTACTCCAATATATTGTTGTATTTGCTTTCCATGCAGATAAAACTCTTATTCCAAACTGGGTTTGATGAGACTGAGCTTAAGAGCTACATCCCTGTCATCCATGCCAATGTCTATCAGACAATAAAAGTACGGATACTTGGAAACGGTGTGTCGGTTATTTCCCTTTTTGTCATATGTAAAAGCGTGGATGTGTGATAGAGATACTCATAGTTTTGCCATTAGACTTATTTAAACATATATCTGAATCAAACAAGATGGATGATATTAATTTATTTAGTGATGGGTTATTGTTATATGCAGATATTACATGATGGTTCAAGGGAGTTGGCTCAAAGTGAATCTGATTCCTCAAAGTACGTTATATCTGCTGAAAACAAGGTCCGAATTAAATATTAGCCATATGATTGCTTGTCCATAAATTATTTTATGCTGCCCTTTCCTACTTTTGTATTGAATTTTGACTGAAGAAAACTGAATCATCTAATTTTAGTATCTTGTAGGTTCAACTTTCTACGTAGAGTCCATTTTTATATGTATTCCTACAGATATAAGTTTATCTCTTGATGAATTCTTTGTGAGACTTGAAAGAGGCATCAGAGACATAACATACTTTGATCTGTTTTGCTGCACCAGGAAATTGGGCAGAAACTTTCAGAAATTGGAGGCAGGTTGGATTATCCTCATCTTACAAAAGAATTGGCAGAAGAGATTGAAGCTCTCTGGAATGATGCTGCAATACAGGTGGCTTAATCATAATCTAGATGTCTCAATTCAATTGCTTTTGAGTTAATTGGTATTTTTTATTTTTAGCGTACCTTTTTCAAGTTTTAACATATGTTTGTAGGGAACCTTATTATTAATATTAATTTTCAAATTCTTATAATAGTGTTAGTTGTCAGTCTAAACAGTGTTTGATTTTAGTGATCTATGAACTGTAGGAAACTTACTCACGCGGAAATGAACTTCAAGTTCCAGATTGTGCTCACTATTTCATGGAAAATTTACCTCGACTGTCGGATATGAATTATATTCCAACAAAGGTATTCAGGGTATCATTGTGCCTGTCTACTGTTCTATTTTGCCCTTCGTCCGAATTTTCTAAATCAACATTGCATGGCCTACTACTCTGGAGGGAGAGATGAACATAATTTGAAACCGCCTGTGTCTACTGTAACTGCTAGATAAGTTAGGTTCCCTGCATAGAATAAACTGCTTATATCTATAATCCGTGTCCAAAACTATACTGTCTGCTATATTTGACTATATATTCCATTATATTTAGGTTTTGAATCTCAGCAATTAGTCTTTAGCTGCTTGAAGGCTTTGTCAGTTTGTTACAAAGAGGGAGTTTAGAGTTTCACAAGAATCACAACTTCAAGTTTTGAGATTGGAACTCCCCCAGGTGAAGTCTTTTCCAGAATTGGGGAAGAATAAAATAGTAATAGACAGATCTCTACCCAAAAGAGAAAATAAATGAACAAAAAGGCTTCAAATATCAATTCTCTCTAGTAATAGGTGCCACTGGCACTGTTTGGCACATGTTCTGTACAATTGCTTTCGGGGATGCTTTCAAGGCACTATACTATTTTTTCAACCCTAGCAAAACTATGAAGTTACCAAACTTATTAATCCCTTCTTCAGAGGGATATATTTCCACTGGCTTTGTGAAAACCATATCACTTTATATATCTATGTAGCATAGGATAGAGTAAATTATGTAAAAGTAAAAGAAAAATGCAGATGGTGTTAGAATATTACTTCATTTATAGCATTCAAAGCACTGGAGAAAGTGCATGAAATTGATTTTTAGCTGCTAGAATATTCCTTTCAATTGCGTGAAATAAAGTTCCAACTCCTAGCCCACTGGAGGATATTGATGACTTTTTGAAAAGATTGTTTCTCTATTAGTTCATTCAAGTGGTCAAGCTCAATTAGATCAGAATCAGGAAGAGAGACAATTCTTTAATCCGGATTATGAGATAGAAATCTCATTTTTGTTCACCTTCATACATCATTTCCGTATGCTTGATTATCCTCTGTTTTAAAGGGTATCTTGTCCTTCAGTTATGTAAAATGCAGATGCCTCATTCAATTTCAAACCCCCCCACACACCCCCCACCCCCCTTCTCTTTTTAAACGCTTGATGTTGTCTTCTCTCTGTAATCTTCAAATACAGCTTTTAATTATCTCCTGCACTGACAAAGAATGTGATTTATATGATTTCACTTTGACAGCATCCATTGCAGTATTTTCAAGTTGAAGTCAGAAAACTGTTATGTTTGTGTTATGACTTAGTTACTGAAGTTAGGTAGAAGGGGGATGGAATTGTTGCAAGAGAAAAATAAAATGTAAGGTCTCAAAGATGATTGTGCTAGGTTTTATTTCTGTAGGCAGTCAGATTCTCTACTCTGCTTTATAATGGTTAATATTGCTGCTCAATTGCTTTTATTTTTGTATTATGGTTGTTCATCATCGTTTGTTGGTTGGATTTATTCTTTTTTCAGCTGATATATGAAATTTCCTCATGTGAATTCCATTGATCATTTCCTGTAGGAGGATGTCCTTTATGCAAGAGTCCGTACCACTGGTGTTGTAGAAATCCAGTTCAGGTGCTCTTTCCTTTTTGATTTGATCTTTTTAAGTTATTTAAACTTGAAATTCACAACTTCTGCCACAAATGATGCCCATAAACCCAGTTACACACTTAGGTTGTCAATTTTGGCTGCTTCCTTCCCTTAAGAAGTATTTATCTAGCTTCTTGGTTTCCATAAGTTTATAATTATGGATATTCACCTAGTATATTCTGTAGTCTTCTATGTGTAACTAACTGTTAAAGCATTTACAGCCCAGTGGGAGAGAACAAAAAAAGTGGTGAAGTATATCGACTTTTTGATGTTGGAGGCCAGAGAAATGAGAGAAGAAAGTGGATTCATTTATTTGAAGGTGTTACTGCAGTGATATTCTGTGCTGCCATTAGCGAGTAAGCTTTTGTTGCTTTATCTCCATTTGGGTACCTTATCCCTTACTGATACTGATGTTTCACTGCATTATGACATCACCCATTGTCCATAACCTTATAAAATGTATAGTTAATTGTTCTATTTTAAATATCTGTACTTTGGTTGACAATTATCGTTTTCACTTATCTGCTGGATGATTACTCTAGATGTTTGGATTGTAACTTGTACGCACTGTCTTTTTCATTTTCAGGTATGATCAAACTCTTTTTGAGGATGAAAACACAAACAGAATGATGGAAACCAGGGAACTCTTTGACTGGGTCCTTAGGCAACCATGCTTTGAGGTCTGTTTAGTTATTTGGCAAATGACTCTTATCTATTTTTGAATTATTTTTATTATACTAATAAAAGGGCAGGTCTTTCTGGTCTCTTTCATTTATGGAAATATGATCTCTAAAGTAGTGATGAATTGCACCACTTATGTGTTCTCTTTTTATGATTTTCCCAGAAAACATCATTCATGCTGTTTCTCAACAAATTTGATATATTTGAGCAGAAGGTTCTTAAAGTAAGGATGTTTTCGTGAATGCTCATACATGTGCAAACTTCCACCAGAATTGGATTTTGATTATTCATTTCTGTGATACAGGTTCCTCTTAATGTATGCGAGTGGTTTAAAGATTATCAGCCAGTTTCAACAGGAAAGCAAGAAATTGAGAATGCATATGAGTAAGCATTCTTTTAATGCTATCTTATGTGTGGGATATTTCTTGGAAACTCTACATAGGTTATTCTTTGGTCAATTTGTTTTCTCCTACTAAAAACTTGCCAATGGCTGTGGGAGTTGGCCAAGCGCTTTTGGCTTGAAATTGGTGCAAAGCCTTCCAGCGGACTAGTTTCACACTTGGACTTACTTTCCATTCTGTGTTCTGATTATCTGCAATAGGTTTGTGAAAAAGAAATTCGAGGAGTTATATTTCCAGTGCACTGCCCCTGATCGAATGGACCGAGTGTTTAAGATATACAGAACCACTGCCCTTGATCAGAAGCTTGTAAAGAAGACATTCAAATTGGTTGACGAAACTCTGAGGAGGAGAAACCTTTTTGAAGCAGGTCTATTGTAATTCAATTGCAAGTCAATATTTTGAAGAGGTGTATGAGGTTTTTGACAAGTGATGATAGGAAACTGGCATATCTCATTCCACAGGTTAAAAAGTTTTGTATTTCATTCTTTTCACCGGTCTATTAGGCAAAGTTGATTTTTTGGTTACCTGGTTTCTCTTTTTACCTTTAAAGCATTGAAATTTCTGTGTACAATTGAGTTGAGAACTATTTCTATCAGTAAATGGTGTTTTTCTTAGGCTGTATCAAGGATAAAGCAGCAAGAAGATGATATTGTTAAGCTTTAGTACTGTTGCAGGTAAACAAATCTAGGCTATAAAATGATGTTGAATAATGAATCACAGAGCTTCATTTGAACTGGGATTGAGTTTAATCTTGAATATATTGACAGGAAATTGCAAGCCTTCCGTTGAGGAAGCAACCCTTCCGTTTTGTTATTTTGAGTATGGAACCAACAGATGCCAAAGAGAAAATGCTTAAAATTGAGCAAATTCTAGCAATCACAATTTTGGTATAATAATAACAACAACAACACCACCACCACAACAACAATAATAATTATTAAATAATAATAATAATAATAATAATAATAATAATTATTATTATTATTAATTATTATTATTATTATTTAGAGGGCGAAATAGGAGTTTGAAAGTAAGTTTACAAATTATGCTATCTGAAGTGTAATTAGATAGTAACTTAGCGAAGTTGAATTGTACAAATTCAATTAAAAATATTAATTTAAATAATTTTTATTTCTTAAAAAATATTTTGTACTCACAAAACACTATGTCTCTTTATTCTTGACCTTATATATATTTTTCATAATTAATTTTTTATTTAAACAATTTTTGCTCAAAAAAGTTGCAATCCAATTGCACTCACAAAGAGGAGTTATTTATTCATCTTATTTTTTATTTTAATGTCCTCCAATATACTTGGGAAAAGAGAAAAGGAATGGTCGTATATACTATTTTACTAATTGAATAATTATATTAACTTAGCAATAAATGATTCTTAAATCATAAGGTGTAATAATTTAAATCAACTAAGGTTTATGCAAGGGATAGAAAAACAATTTCCTAAAACAGAGATGGGAATGCTATGACTGTGAGAGTGACCTTTTCCTAAAAAAAAAAGCAGATTCTTCAACACTTCATTATTCAACATTGAAAGGTCATTTTACACTTTTCAGAGGCATCTTTCTTTGACTAAATACAAAGTCCCATTCAACTCTACTCCAAAATTCAGATGTCATGAGATATTCATGGTTTGGCTGGTTGTGCCCTCATTCTTCTACATTTTATAATTGGTCAAAATCCAATGTGAAAATCTTGAAATATTCACAAGTAATTTGGATAAAGATTGAATTGAGATGAATTTATTAAAATTTAATAAAATATTATTAAATACGTGGTCCAATTATTAATGAGAGGAAAAATATGATATGTTGTGAGTATATGATAAGTCTTAAAAAATAAAAATTATTTAAATTAATATTATTTTAAATTAAAATTTTTGTTTGAATTAAAAAGAATTATTTTCTAAATACAGCCGAATTAAAAGATTTCTCCTCGTATATGAGATAAGGAAAGTAATTTTCGTAGTATTTAGCTCGAATCAAAAGATTTCACAATCAATCTATATTTGGTATGCGTATTATAATATATATTTTTTATTTTGTTTATAATATTATCAATTTTTATTATATGCTATTAATTAATTAATTTATTAAAATTTCTTTTTTTTAATAACTCAGACTTCGTCTCCTGAGTTAGTCAAAATGGTTAATATTTAAAATTTTACACTAACATCCTAAATTCAAATCTCTTCTACAATATGAATTTTGTGCGCATATTCAAAAAACAGTTATAAAATTTTTTATTAATAAAACAATTTAAAAAACGTAGACTTTAGCGTGATATTTCCTTTTAAAATAATAACAAGACACGGACCGCGTTGACGGAAAGTTGGACAGTCACTTATTTATAACGTTTTCAGCCGTCCAAATTTAGGTAAATTTAACCCATTCCATCCAATTTATTTATTTTCACGTGCAATGTAAAAGCAACATCAAGTGGACGGTCTCTTACCTGGGTGCGCACGTGAATTAAATTAGTCATTGCATATTTTGGTCGGTTTTGACTATTGAGGTATATAATCTATCTATTTTTAATCAATTAAATTATTATATTACTTTGAAAAAAATGACACATAACTAAAAAATTTATGTTATAAAAATATTAAGTGGCTGTTTATTTTCTTTATTCTATCCATTTATCTTGAAGATAATACGAATTATTAATAGATGAGATACGATAGTATTTATTAAATTAATTTCTTATACTTTTAGATGATGTATCGAAACCTCCGGGTTATATGTAAACAAACGAACAATCAATGAAATCATATATAAGTGATTATTTTTTTTTTCTCTTCTTCTAGTATTTTTACTTTACAGTTTTATATTTACTATTTTATTTTAAATCAAATTCACAATAATTTAAAGATTAATCCTCATAATTTTATTTTCTATATCGGTGTGCATGCAGGATGCAGTATCTTTTTTGAACACTAGACTTCAATAGTTCTTAAAACTTATGTTTATTTTGGTTCCCACCTATTTTGTGAGGGCTAATATAGTCTTATTTTTAAATTTTTTTTAAATCTCTAATTTTATTTTGTTTATTTTGATTTTCAAGATTGTGACAACATTAAAGATTAATAAAAATAAATATGTTAGTGTGACCTACGTTAAATTAATTTCAGATTTTTCTCTAAAATCATTTTCTTGTGTTTGTTAAAGCTGATAACCAAAAACAAGGCAAAGAATCCTTCATTCAACAGGGCAATGAGACATTGTGAGCAGGGTTCAATCCATCTTTTTAAAATCAAAAGAAACTAAACTTTTATTTGATCCAAACCTCTTATGTGAATTATATGAGAAGTGTCCAATAATTTCATTAAAGGTTCAAATCATTTTTTTAACTATGCGTTTTAATTAATCTTATTTGAAGATGTGCACATGATTTATATCCCAAAAGAGATTTGAACCTGAAATGTTAGTGTAAAAACCTAAACACTAACTATCATGGCCCATCCAAAGAACAAGGAAAATTTTATTGTTACTATATCTTTCAATTACTTCAACGTGACAAAAAAATAACTAACCCCATTACCCCAACTTAATCATGCAAAATATTTTATTTTATTTTTTAAATTTTATATGCAAAACATTGCACTTTGTTGCTGTTATTGAAACTTTATATGTTCTTTGAAGATTTTTGTTCCCTAAAATCTTTTCTTTTTTTTTTTCATCATGAATAAATGAATTTGCTAGGATGCAAGACGTTATGGGAAGGGAGGAAGGCATATAAAATAAAATTTCAAAAAATGAATTTCGCATAATAAAATCTCTTTTTACCACCAAGGAAAAATGATAAAATGGGCTCAATCATTTGTTTGTCACATGAAATAATAGACTTGGTTACTAGACACTTGTTACATTATGTTGGGAAGTTTTTATGTGGATCGTAGACCACATGCATTGAAGAGTTGTATCGTATAATTTTTCTTATATAGAGTACTACATTTCAATGCATATGATCTACATAGACTAGATCCATGTTAGAATTTTCGTATTATTAAGAATGTATTAAAAAGAAATACCGAAGATTTATGATACTTAGACCGAAATGGGATTAGATTGCTATATAAAAATAGATAAAAAAATAAAATAACTATTTTTTTAGAAAAAAATTATTCATTAATAGTTGATAGTTCAAATAGTGAAATAAAGGTAAATATCTATCTTTTATTTCTTTTATTTAATATATTAAATTTCTATATTTTTATTTAAAATATTTAGAAAGAAGTATCTATTAATGTTTTTTAAATATTTAATTTTAACACTGATAAGAGTAATCTATAAGAACTAATGCATCTAGCATTTAAATGAAAAATAACATAAGGAAATATAAGAGACACAAGTGCAAACTCGTGGGAAGAATAATAAATACTCCCTCCATCCTAATTAAATTATCAATGATTGATTTGATTTAAAATTTTATATAAAAATGAAATAGTAATATAATAATAATGTAATATAACAAAAGTGTATACGGGTTTTAAAATATTTTATGTTAAATTTGAACATATAAAATATAACATGTCATAGATATATTAATTATTTTATAATATATAATAAATTAAAAATATTATTTTTAAATAAAATATTAATTCTTTTATAAATAGATTAAAATAATAAGTGTATTAATTTTCTTTCTTGTGACAAAATGTGTAAGAGAGGGACTAAATCTATACTCATATTCATTTATGTCTATTAGTTAGACAAAAAACAAAAATATCCTTTTCTAATATTTTCCCAATCACATATATTATTAACTTGTTGTTTATAAATTAATTAATTTAATAATAAATATTTAATAAAAATTTAATCATTACTAATTATATATATTCTTTTGATGTATATCTTAATAGTCTTTTTTTTGATAAAATTTTTTATTTTATTAATATTTTAATCTATTATATAAAATATATAATTTTAAGAAAAATAAATAATTAAAAACTTTATTTCTCTCTTTGTGAATCTTGTAAAATTATATGGTAATAATAATTTAAAATTTCATTTAATTAAAAAAATCATTGACTTATTTTTTCTTAAAACAATGTATTTTACATAATATATTAAAATGTTAATAAAATAAAAATTTCATCAAAGACAACAAAGATTATTGGGATATATATCAAAAGAAAAAAAAATTGTAATTATTAATTTTTATTAAATAGTTATTATTAAAATAATTAATATATAAAAATTAATGATATAGTTTGATTAGAAAATTTTTGTGTGCATCGGGTGCAAGTGCATCGATGTTTTAAGTACTTGTATTACGTGTAAATAAAATTATATATAATATTTATTATATAATTTTTAATGTATTTAATACAAATATTTAAAATATTAAATGCACCAAGTGCATATAAAAATTTCTTTAATTGATTAGGAATAAGAATAGAGAAAGATATTTTTATCTAACTACTCGACGTCTGAATTTTAAGTACGGAGGATTGAGGATATTGCCCTCGAATGTGTAATAAAATATGAATCCATCCCAAGCATTCCCCGTATATACTTCCCCCAGCGGCAGGAGGAGGTGAACAGTGGACTGCAAAGGGATGCAGAAGAGAGAGAAAAGGCCTAGTGGGAATGGGGAGCCAGGGGGACTTATGGTGGTCATATAAGATGGGCAAAAAAGGCCCGTGAATGTGAACAATAAAAGAGGGCAGGCACAGCAATGGCAAAGAATCTCAGCATGTAAAACCAGACCAGTCTTTCGTTGGATGCGACCGATACAGAAGAGTTCCTTTCAACCTCAAAAACTCAGAAAGGGTCGCTTTCTTGAAGAAGGGTCTTCGAAGTTTCCCCCTTTTTTTTTTTGGGAAAAATTTATCTGATACTTTTTTTACTGTTTATAATAATAATTTTCAAGGACCAAAAAGCACCTCCTATTGCAAAAAATAGCAACATCTCTTTCTTCCCTTTTCTTGCGTTTTCTAATCTTTTTCTGTCAAAATCATAAAGGCATATTCTTTTCCTCCACCATTGTGCTCTCCTTCTCCCTGGGGACTCAAGAACCGTGACGTATCTTTGCAGATAGTTTGAAATTTCGTAATGGGCTATTCCTGAGTTGATTGATCTACCATTGAAGCATTCAGTTCCCCGGTTTCAGGTTTCTTCTCATTTATGTTTGTGTTGCGTGTTGTTGCGTGCACTGGGTAATTGGATGCGTTTTTTTTTTCCCTCTTAAATATGTTTTATCATGAGGTCTCAATTGTTGTTTTTCTTACAATTTGTGATGTGAATGTTGGTTGATTTGCTATCAATGCCCAGTTGCTGTTCGTCATTGCATTGGTAAAAAAGTTTTGATCTTTTTCATGCAGCTATGTCTTATCGCGTAAAAGCAATCCAAAACATCGGTGATTGATTTTGGATCAGATTTTTCTAGGTGTTAAAAATTACATTTTCGTAATCAAATGTTATGAGTTTAAATACATTTTCCTTTGCTCGCATGCGGACATTTTGATTGAAGTGTCCTAATGAAGCAGTTTACAGCCAATCCATTCTTAAAATCTCCTATTGCAATAGGCACATATCTTTTCAGTTAATTTGGAACTTTTGTTTTCTTGGATTCTATGAATTGGAAATAAGCTATAAAATTACGGAATATTTCGTAGTGGAAAATACAAGTCATACTCTGCCAATCTCCCATAGAGTTTCCTTCACCAACTTCAGGCTTTGGCATATCTCACTCATGGATTGTGTCAGTTTGAAAAGGTCAAGTTTCAAATCAAGAAAATTTGAGATCGGTGTTATTTATTGACACTAAGCAAAATTAAAGCCGGGGGTACAAAATGATGTTCTGAACAATTTTTGGGCTATGCAGTGTCTCAGTTGCCCTCAATAATGAGTAGAGGAATCTGAAGTTTTTTCTTTTTCACTATATAAATCATTTTGTAGATTGTGAGTTTTCTAATCTTTAATGCTGTCATCCCATCAATTTCCAATTGTTTGATGGATCTCTGTCTCCTTTTCTCTGCACTTGCACTTGGATGCTCGATATGTATTTTTGTGTAGTATATAGTCTATAAACTGTTTTGATTATTTGGAGTTTTGTCTGAGTATCGTTTAATTTTTTTATTTTTTAGGGGAAACTGGGGCTCACTTCAAGCTTTCAATTCTAAAGAGGTCTCATTGAGCATATTTACAACTGATTATGTGGAATAATTGGTCATTTTTCATGGATCCTGAAGGAGGATCATCTGATATATTTCCTATGGATCCACTTATGCCACATGGCTATGGGTTTCATTTTTTGTCCCATGTTGCCTCGTTTATTGACAATTCGAGATACTTGTATGTACCTGGAAGTTTGGCACTTCAAGAAACTTTCAATTTTGTTTCGAAGTTTGCTGGTGCTTTACTAGTTTGGTTGTCTAGCGGATCCAATTCCAATTTAGGTTACAGAATATCAGGCAGCCCTAGTGGTTCCCATCCAAGTAACTTTAAAGGCAATACCCATGTAAAGCGTGTGGCTTCTTGCAGGCAAAATTTTATGGCCTTCTTTTTTTATCATAGAGCTGAGGGGAAATCTGGCATTCCTTTCATACTTGGTAAACTATCAAGGTTCTCGATGAAGCAATTTTGTAAAGATGCAGACCATCTTCGATCATTACCAGTACTATCTTTAGCTGCAGCTCTAGTTCCGCCATTTGACAATGTGTAAGCATTTTATTTATTTATTTATTTGTTTGTTTGTTTGTTTTAGAGGCATGCTTAGCTTTCTGATGCAACTTTTCATTTTTGTTGGGTGGGACCACCGAGGAGCAGAAATAATTCTTCTTAATCTTTAATTTATTTAATTTCTTGGCCTTTTCTGTCTTCATGAATGGTAATCAGCTGTTCAGATGTCTTGACTGTTCCAGTAGAGACTGGTGCAATTGAAGCACAGAGATGCGGAAATCAAAGGCCTTGCAATGTTGAACATCAGGGGTGTGGTGATGTCTCTTTTCAATATTTGAGTTGGACTAGACATGCAGTAGAGCCTAGAACTGGTATTGAGTTCCCTACTATTTTGGAAAACATGGTAGCTGGAGAGGATAATTCTAATCTCACATCGGAGGTGAACATTTATAGCCTGAAACTTATTGATTCACTTGTTCTTGTGGGGTCATATGGGCATTGTTGAGGCATATGGAAGGTGTTTACTACACTCTTGGGAACTGATGTGCCTTTTTGTAACCCCGTACTTGGTTTCAGTTATCCAAATTTCTTCAGCCATGCTTCACCATGTGCTCCAATTTTCCACTATTGGTTTTTAGAATGGATGATCCCTGTTATACCTGAACAACATTTCTTTTTGATTGGGAAAAAAAAAAAAAAAATCTTGGTGCATGATGCTTTGTTCCCTTATATTTTGATCAGAATGTAATCCCTTTTCGCTTCATTTTCTATTACTTCTGTATGGAGATATTATGTGCTATGCTATTGTTTGCTGTTGTGGCCTTTGAATAAGTTCTAGGATTCATCTCCTGGTGTGAGGTTTTATCATTTTCCCTTTGTCAACAATGACTAGCAGCTTTTTCTTATCCCTTAGTAATAAATGTTTCTGATAACTTGTGCAACCATTTCAGGTCCTTGTTGGAACTGGATCAAGAATCATGAAGATAATCAGAATAAAATCTCTTAAGGTCTATGCATTTGGTTTTTGTAAGTTCCTAACACACTCGGGGACTTTGAGTTTTTACGTATAGTTTTGTGAAATTCCCACACTAGATCTAACTTCTTGTCTATTTCCTATAGATGTTCATCCATTTGATATCTGTGAGAAATTGGGTCCAAAGTATGCTTCTATTCCACTTTACGAACTGAACAAATGCCGTGATTTCTATGATGATCTCCTCAGGTATTTAGAGAACAATTGTTTAATGTCTTAAATCTCTTTGTCACATTGCTTGCTGCTGTTCTTTCCTGAAGTAATTAATTTGTAAAGCATGCATTAAAATAAAAAGGACCTTGAACCTTATGGACCTTGAAGTTATTCTTATTCCAACTAACGTGGGGCAGTGCTGACCGTTGTATTGTGCACCCCCCCCCCAGGAACCACAAAAAAAAAAAAGAAAAAGGAAAAGGTTTGAAGTGTCGTCCTTTCTATCAATTACAACTGGTTTTCACAATATTCAGATTCTAGAATTTTTTTAAAAATATTTTTATTTTTATGAGGTACATATGCAACCAGAGAGTATCTAGCATTTTAGCATTGATAAACAAATGATGGGTTCATGCTTTGCTTAGTGACATGTACAATTTTGTAACTTCATTTGCTACTATGAATTTTTATTTCATCCCTTCCAATTATGTTTTAGGACCGAAGCAAAGTATTTTGTCTTTAGTACTGGAACTACAATTCACTAAGTGTGTTAAATGAAACTAGGGAAGCAAGAACATGAAATCAATTTGTCTGAAGGACTGTAAAATGTTAACAATATTACTCCCTCCGTCTCAACTAAATTGATATACTTACTATTTTGAGTTGTCCCAAAAGAATTGATACTTTTCTTAAAAGGAAAATTTTTGATATATTATATACTATTAAGGGGATGTTCAAGATTGTGCCAATTATCGTGGGATTAAACTCATGAGTCATACTATGAAGTTTTGGGAGAAAGTGATTGAACAGAGGTTACGGGGCATTATACAAATTTTCGATAATCAATTTGGTTTTATGCCTGGGCATTCCACTACGGAGGCAATTCATTTATTACGACAGATGATTGAATATTATAAGGAAAGAAAGAAATATTTACATATGGTATTTATTGACTTGGAGAAAGCTTATGACAAGGTGCCTAAAGAAGTAGTTTGGTGGGTGTTGGCTAAGAAAGGTGTATCAATAAAGTATATTACTCTCATTAAAGATATGTATGAGGGAGCATGTACAAGTGTAAGGACTTGCGCCGGAGTGACTGCAGAGTTTCCTATTTCTATCGGGGTGCATCAATTGTCAACGCTTGGCCCTTTCCTTTTTGCAGTCGTTATGGATGAGTTGACCTGCACTATACAGGAGGCGGTGCCGTGGTGTATGTTGTTTGCGGATGATATTGTGTTAATTGATGAGACTAGAGTCGGTGTAAATGCTAAATTGGAGTTGTGGTGGCAGACATTGGAATCCAAGGGCTTCAGAATTAGTAGGAGTAAAACAGAGTATATGGAATGCAAGTTTAGTGGTAGTAGAAACATAGACCAGAGTGTAACTTTGGAAAGTAGAGATATACCATTAGCTGATTGTTTCCGATATCTAGGATCTATTATTTAGAAAGACGGAGAGCTCGATAGCGACATTGCACACCGAGTTAAGGCGGGTTGGTTGAAATGGAGGAGTGCGACTGGTATTCTCTGTGATCGTAATGTACCATTGAATCTAAAGGGAAAGTTTTACAGGACAGCCGTAAAACCTGCTTTGTTATATGGTACAGAATGTTGGGCAGTTAAAAGGTGTCATATTCAAAAAATGAAAGTAGTTGAGATGCGTATGTTACAGTGGATGTGTGGATATACTAGAAAAGATAGAGTTAGAAATGCGACCATAGAGTTAGAAATGCGACCATTAGGGAAAAGGTGGACATGATATCCATTGAGGAAAAGATGAGAGAAAGTCGTCTGCATTGGTTTAGACATGTTCAGAGAAGACCGTCGGATGCTCCTATTAGGACGATGGAGAGAGTGCGGCAGGATAAGTTAGACAGAGGTAGAGGTAGGCCTAAAACGACATGGATAGAGGTGATTAGAAGAGATATGTCTTTGTTAGATTTGGATAAGAGTATGACGTTCGATAGAAGGAAGTGGCGAGAGAGGATTCATGTGGATGACCACACGTTGTCGGACGTTGGTTCATGTAGCCGACCTCAAGTTATTTGAGATTAATGCTTAGTTTGTTGTTGTTGTTATATACTATTAAATAATCAATATCTTTATCATATATTACTTTTATATGTTTAGATATGACATAAAGTATTGTGTGGCCCAATGATTCCTATATTTTATTATACTATATTATTATTATATTACAATTTTTACTTTTGTATAAAAATCCCGTGTCAAGTCAAATAATTTTAATTTAGTTGGGACGGAGAGTGTAACTTTTAGCAATATTTAGGATCAAACAAACAGCAGTTTGTGCGAATTGGCCCTGCTTAGGCTGGGTGTGTTTTCTTTAGATATGTTAAACATAAGGTTAATTATTTCTTTGCTGTCTGACGTATAAAGTAGTAAAATGCTTGTATTTTCTTAACCTGTGTTTGAACTTAGGATTTTTGACTTGATGATACCATTGTAGACATTTGGAAGGCTAGGTAGCATCCTTCTAAATGCTAACATGGTGCATGATTGATGGCATTTCGTGCAGCCATTTCTGATTCAAGTTTTGGCCATGAAGTCTTTTACACAATGCAAGTAGTTATTTGGTCTATGCACAGGAGCTTAGTCATATTATTGATTTCGTTTCACTTCTTCTCCTTCATCCTTTCTGTATTACACAGATTATAACTCCTTAAATTGTAAATTTCAATGAAATTGAAAATATTTTATTATTTTGTCACTAAAATTGGGCGTCTGTGCTGCAGGGAAGATATTAATATGACTGTCAGGCTTGTTGTTAGTTGCAATGGAATCAAGATTAGCACAGTCAGAGAGTAAGTTGATTGTCTGGTTGTCTTGCATATATGCATTCTGGAAAGTATATTACAATCCTTTTGGTCCTTGCAATGGCTGATTTTGTTCTCTATATGCAACCTGTTAAAAATTTTGAAAATAACAGCAGATAAGATGAAAGAAATCTAAAATTTTGTTTTGTACAGCGGGCTGGCTGCCTGTGCTGAGTTGCCTCCTTCTCTGCTGAAGTGTCCAAACATTAAACTGCTCTAAGAAAAATGCTCAAGTACACAGTCTGGTTCTATTTACAATCAATTTGCAGATAAAGTTCCCATCCAAAGGAAGCTGATAACTAAAACAACGGAACCCGACATTAGTCCCTTCTGTGTTTACTTCAGGAGAAATGATATAGTGGATTGAGCAGTTCTCATATGAGGTGTACAATATCCTTTATTAGCTCTGTTCTGCCATCACTTTTGTTTTTAGCACTATGTTCATATAGAAAAGATCAGTTAAAAGGCTTGAGGCTTATACAACTGAAAATATTTGAGCAATTGTGTTACTTATGTACAAAAGTTATCCGGTGAGGTAATCTTACGAATGTATCTGGGAGATTCTATAACATCATTTCCATTTTGCTTGATTTTTCTTTCAAAGGTCTTACTGTTGCAAATTCTTCAAGTTATTCAAATGACATGTTTATGCTTTTTAATTGTGATTCCTGCAGTGCATTTGAGAAATCTCTTCGAGCTCGATTGGTGAAGGTATGTCTGTTCACTTTGGAGTTTGAACCCATTTTCCTAATGCATGTATTTACTAATTTTTGAGGTTTGACATACTCTATCATTTTAGACAAATCCTGACACTGATTACAGCTGCCTACAAACATTTGATTCCATCTTTTCACAGGATATCCCTTTAAATGTGGTAAGAACTTATTCTTAACTCTTCGCTTCTTTTGTTTCAAGGCTACCAAAACTGACAGTTCTGACCTGGTACTGATAATCTTCAGGGAACTACAATCAACTTTCGCCGTACAGCTGAGGGGTGTTTAATTACTGAAAGTGAGTGATATTGATAGGAAGAACTCTTTACCTTCATAAATACTTATTTCTTGAATCTTCCTTTTTCAAACTTTGGAGAGTTGCATAAAAATAAAAGAAGATAGCATAGGTAGTCTTTGTTTTTTCAGTGTGTCTTGCAAACCAGAATGAATGAACACTCATCTCGAAATGTGTTCATAGGGAGATTTATAGTTTAGGAGTGAAAAAAATAAAGGGAAATTCTTTACTACTCATTGCATAATTGACCTAATCTTTATTTGTGCAGTTGGGGGTAATCAACTTGGAGTAGTCCAGAGCAAGGAATTGTGTAGTAAGTATCATCCTTTCATATTCCTTTGTAGTCCCTCTTTAGAGAACCTGTAAGACAGAATGTGGACTAGGTTTATAAAGAAGAAGAAAAGGGCATGATCAATAAGATAAAACTGACATTCATGTATGCCGCATTTGCAGGGGCCTTCTTTGACATGTATATTGGTGATGCTCCTGTCTGTGAACAAACAAAAGAAGAGATTGGGAAAAATGTTGTGAGTATCATGAGAAGGTGTTGAGCTGATTTGTTTCTTGAACTTCTTAGCGTGAATTCATTGCTTTGGGTCGAATTTTTGGTACCTGTTCCATAACCATGGATGATGGAACTGATCTTGCTGTTTTTGATATATCTGTGAGTGCAGATATGATGAGTTGTGTTATACTCGGTTCATTATTAGGTCAGTTAGATCTGTAAAATTTATTGAAATAATTGCTTATGGTTAGGTCTATATATATTGTAGCATTATCAGGAACTGCAGATGGTAAATGGTTGCTCAAACCATTGTAAATTGTATTCTTTGGTTATGCCATTCTTGAATATAATAGGATTCTATTGCCAAAAAAGAAAAAGAAAAAAAAGAAACAGGAATATAGAAAGGATTCTTTCACGATCATTTGGTTTTGATGTTGAAGTTTCTGGTCATGATTAATGCGTTCTGTATGTGTGCTAGAGTTTGGTTGGTTCTTGTATTCTGACTGGAAAAATACAGGGCACAAAATTCTTTCCTTCGCCTGGGCTGGGGGCTGGCTTTTGTTCTTTCGGAAATATTCCTGGTGTTCAGATGAAACAGAAATCTCCAGCACTCAAAAAAAGTCCCAAAACTATAATTTGAAACTCTTTCTAAGTCCTGCATATTTTAGCTGTGGGGCTTCTGGTCATGGAGCTTTTCTACTTACGTGCCTTACACAAAGACCAAGGTTCACGCCTACCCAGTTCTTAAAATGGATCAGGGCAAAGCATAAGAATATGTAAAGAACCAAATCATTGATTTTCATGCATGGGCAATTAATTTCCTAACGAATATGCTTGCTTCTTGCTTACTCTGCGAACATTACTTCTTCGGCAATATTACTTAAACAAGAAGCCACCATGGCTACTATTTATATTCGAATGTGTGACTGTGAGAACATCTATCATCACACTCTTGCTGAATCGCAGTGTCTTTCAATAACCAATTGCAGCCTGGATGCAACTCCATAGGTGGAGGGAGGAGTTGTTTCTTGGAGGTGGAGGGTTGCCAGGGCAGCCCGGACAGGTTGAAGATCATAGTAGCGGTGTACATAGAGTAGCCTTCCCTGACTTATAATCAGTATTGGGGGGGATAGACTATAGCTATTGTAGCGTTGGTTTGCTGGTGCTTTTTTAAGGGTGATTCTGATGATGAAAATCAACAGATCTCTTTTTCACTCTTTACTTTCACTCATTGGGTTTGCTAAATCAGATAAAAGTGCTAAAACATGCATTAGACAAAGATATTAATTAAAACATGCAGAGCTCCCCCACCAGTAGCATTAAGGGCAGCCGGTGCAGCATCTGGTGGAGCTCCTCCACTGGCAGCAGGAAGGGGTGGCTGACAGAGCTCCCCCATCAGCAGCAGACTCGGGAGCTCGTCTGGCTCCAGCTGTTTGAATTTTAATATATTTTTTTCTCCAGTTTGTCACCATCTTAACTTGCTGGGTGAATTTTGATGCTCGAATTAACATTTTAAGTGCAGATTTTTTCCGATAAGATGGTCATTAGTTTGGAAATTATCAATTAAAACATGAATAATGTTATTTTTGATTTTGTATTCTACTTTGGTACCCCTTTCAAATCAGCAATCACACTACTGGTTTTATGATTCAATGAAGGCCTTGTTGGGATGGACAACGGAAATAACATACAAATATATAAAAAGAGGGGGAAAAAAAAACAGAACACGAAAATTTAATGTGGTTCGATATCTCAATTAGACTTACATCCACGACCTTAAAGGAAAACTCCACTATATAATTTTTAGACGGATAAAATTATAAACTCTTACAAAATAACTCAAGACTAACACTACAGGAAAAATCGCGATTTGCGACGGCTTCAATACCGTCGCTAATAGCGACCAATTTGCGACGATTTTCAAACAAGTCGCGAGTTGACCAAAACCGTCGCAAAACCGTCGCAAATTGCGACGGTTTTGAGACGGTTTTGCGACGGCCAAAATACCCGTCTCAATTTGTAGCAAAATCGTCGCTATTTGCGAAGGTTTTGCGACGGTATTTATGCCCTCGCAATTTGCGAGGGTTTTGCGACGGCGAGTTATTTTAAAAAAAATATTTTAAAAAAAATTTTCGAACGTCCATCGCAAAACCCTCGCAATTTGCGAGGATTTTGCGACGGCCAATAAACCCTCGCAAATTGTGAGGGTTTTGCGACGGCAAATAACACTCGCAATTTGCGAGGGTTTTACGAACGACAAATTATTTTTTAAAAAATATTTTTAAAATTTTTGAACGTCCATCGCAAAGTCCTCGCAATTTGCGAGGGTTTTGCGACGGTAATTTATTTTTTTAAAAATATTTTTTTAAAAAAATTTTGAATGTCCATCGCAAAACCCTCGCAATTTGTGAGGGTTTTGCGATTCTGCGACGGCTATCTATTTTTAAAAAAAATTGAACGTCCATCGCAAAACCCTCGCAAATTGCGAGGATTTTGCGACGGCAAATAACCCTCGCAATTTGCGAGGGTTTTGCGACGATCGATTATTTTTTTAAAAAATATTTTAAAAATTTTTGAACATCCGTCGCAAAGGTCTCGCAATTTGCGAGGGTTTTGAGACGGATTTTGGGCCCTCGCAATTTGCGAGGGTTTTGCGACGGTCAATATTTTTAATTAAAAAATAAATAAATGGCAAAATTTATAGAAAATCTCAAAACCCCAATTTGTCGCAAATTCGTCGCAAATACGTCACTAATTGCGACGAATTTGCAAGGGTTTTACAACAAAATAGGGTTTTAATCTTTTTTTTAAAAAAAAATTTCTTTATGTGTTTATGTGATGGTGTATTTTGACAAATTTACTGAAATATTTTTAATAACATGTCTCAATTAGTGCATTTTATTATAATTTTGTATATGTAATTATGTCATGTTATACACCTAATGTATTGCATAAGTAAATGTATATAGTTAATTATGTTATGTTATATACTTATTCTAATATATAAGTATATGTATATAATGTATATAAGTATCTATTTAGTTTAATATATATATATATATATATATATATATATATATATATATATATATATATATATACACTATAACATGTAGGTATATATATATACATATGTCTAATTTTTTAATCTATCACTTTGATTAAGTAGTGTATAAAGAAAAATAATTCTTTATACTGTTATTATTGTTGATATCACTAAAAAAATGATGAAATTTATAATGTAGAGATCAATTTGTAATGTTCTTCGTCTCTTACATGTTAATATATATTATACTAATTTAGCTATGTATATACATATGTCCAATTTTTTAATATATCTATTTTGTTAAGTGGTGTATAAAATAAAATATGTAAAGAAAAACAATTCAAATACTGTTATTATTGTTGAGATTACTAAAAAAAATAGTGAAAATTATAATGTAGAGATCGATTTGTAATGTTATTCACCTCCAACATATTAATATATATTATACTATATAGTTATATATATACATATATCTAAGTTTTTTATCTATTTATTTGATTAAGTGGTGTATAAATTAAAATATATAAAGAAAAATAATTTACATAATAATAATATTATTAGAATCACTAAAAAATAATAAAAATTATAATGTATAGATCGATTTATAATATTATTCGTATTAATTTATGAGAAATTAGCGAGGGTTTTATTTTTTCGTCAGAAATTGCGACGAAATAGCTAGAAATTTAAAAAAAAATTAAAATTTTCCAAAATTTTTCACTCCCTCCTTTTTTTCCCCCCTCCTTCTTCCCACATCCTTCTTCCTCCTCTTCCCCTTGCGCCGCCACCATCTCTCCCCCCTCTCCCCGCCGGCGACCTTCCTCAACTCCCCCCCATCCCGCGCCCCCCTCCCGCTCCCCCCTCCCTCATCCCGCGCCCCCCTCCCTCAACTCCCCCCCATCCCACGCCCCCCCTCCCGCAGCGCCCCCCTCCCGCAACGCCCCCTCCCTCAACTTCCCCCCATCCCGCGCCCCCTCCCTCAACTCCCCCCATCCCCGCGCCCCCTCCCTCAACTCCCCCCCTCAACTCCCCCACACCCCCGCGCCCATCCCGCAGCGCCCCCCCCATCCCACGCCCCACTCCCCGGTGCTCCCACCCCCGCGGCCCCCTTCCTGCGGATCCCCCTCGACCCCCCCTGCTCTTCTGCCCCCTTCGACCCGCCCCCTCGGTGAGCACCTCCATTGCCATTCTCGTGCTCTCTCTGTGTCGTTGTTCTTGAAGCTGATTCGTTTGGGTAAGTAGTTAGAATTTATCTCTTGAGCTACTTCATTATCTTATAAACTAAGTCCGTGTTGGGCGGATTTGCATTTCCCCGAAGCTTTGAAATTTGGGTGATTATTTGTGAATGAGCGAGTTTGAATTGATGTATAAAAGTTGTATTGATGTTGGGGTTGAGTTTGAGGAGATTGGGAATGACATGATGGTGGTTTGATGTGAGATTATTGATTTAAATTTGGAATTGTGAACTGGAATTGCTGAATTGTTAGTTGGAATTGTTGTCCTTTTTAAACATTCAATGTGTTTTGATCTATACTTATCTGTGATATACTTTGTACAAAGTGCACTCTTTTTTACCCTGTTATAAAAAAATTACTACTTTGATCAAATTATATGGGAACTATGTTTTAGCTATATAAACCCTTATAAATTAATTTGATTGGTTATGATGCCATAATAGGAAGGTTGATTTCTGATTAGTTTAGTAATCTTATTACTTGATTATAATAATATATTAGTGTCTCTAGTGGAAGATTTAACTCTAGTAGAATGCTTTGAAGGCTCTTTTATGTGAGAAATCCGTTTCCTTAGATTATGAAGATGTAGGAGGTGCGTGTTGTTCATATAAGTTGCCTTTTTGTTGAATTCAAATGTTGGATTCCCCGTGAGTAATGGGTGATTACTCCTCCTGGGTAATGGGTGATTACCCCTAGTTATCCTTTTATTTATTTATTTTTTTGTATAAATGAATGATCTATCTTTGTTGTTTGCAATTGCATTTTGATTGTATAATTTTGAGGTGGCCCTGTGCCTAGAAAATGTCCAATTACAGGGGAGACTCTGTCAAATTTTTTTTCAAAATCTGCCGCTACTTAATGTGGAATAGAATAACTACCCTTATCTTGGAGTGTATTATTCGATTGAGCATGAGTATATATCCCATAATAGCATTATTATTAAAAATAATATTGCTAATAAGAATAAGAATAGGAGTAATGAAATGAGTAATAATAATAATAATTTCATATATAGGTGGATGTTAATAATAGCGGGAATAATATACGTTATAGAGAGAGTTTAAACAAATATAAACATTGGAATGAAAATAAATAAAATGTTATTATTTAACCATTGGAATGTGTAAAATAAGAATATAATTAGCTTTAAGAGTATTTAATCTTAATCAAATTCCTCAATTAAGATTAAATACTTGGTTAAAACGTATATATTGAAGGTGTAAGCTGTATCCAAAGATAGCAATTGTAAATTCTATGTTTTGGACCTCTTTTTGTTAGATAATAGAAAGGAAAATGTAATTATACTTCTCTTCCTTTTGTTTAAGGGGTGATTTTAATTATTGAGTTGATTGTTCTTTTCTCTCATTTAGACGTCATGGAGGATCGTAGTTGGATGTATAGAAGGCACGCTTCAGGTGTAAAAGGGATCACTATTGAATTTGAGGAAGGGGTTAAGGCTTTTTGACATTTGCCTTATCAAATGCAATGTCAAGCGTAATTAGATGCCCGTGTGCAAAATGTAAGAATAAAAAGTATCCGGATCCGACATAAGTTAAGCTCCACTGTGGAAGTCCGGATTTGTGCCTAGGTATTACCGGTGGACATGTCATGGTGAGCCATTCGAGTGTCCCTCAAGTGTGTCTACCTCAATCCCGAGAATCGATTCACATCAAGAAAATCTGTCTCGCGAAATGGTCTTAGACGTAGCGGGACTCGACTTTCCCCATGAAGCTCCATCGGCAGTTCATTTTGAAGAGCCACCTAATGTGGAGGCACAAAGGTTTTACGATATGTTAAAGGCGGCGAGAGACTCCTATATGGGATGGATGCACACAACATTCGCGACTTTCACGGCTTCAAGGTTATTAAACATTAAGTTTGAAAATAACCTCTCGCGTAAAGCCTTTAACGATGTTGTGCAATTGATGAAAGAGGTTGTGCCTAGCGATAATACGATTCCCGATGATTTCTATCGGATGAAAAAATTAGTGGGCTGGGTTGGGTTTGCCGGTACAAAAAATAGATGTATGCAATAATGGATGCATGCTTTCTTGGAAAGATGACATGAATCGTAGAGAGTGTAAATTTTGTGGCCATCCTCGATATGCACGAGAAAAAGGTTGGGAAGAACACAAGTAGAAGGGAAATTTCATTCAAGAAGATGTATTACTTCCCGATAACACCGAGGCTACAAAGATTGTATACTTCCAAAACAACGGTGAACACATGAGATGGCATGGAGAGAGCAGATCGGAGAAAGGCACCATGAGTCACCCTCGTGATACTGAAGCATGGCAACACTTTGATCGAATATATCCTGAGTTTGCAAAAGAAGTACGGAATTTCAAACTTGGTTTATGTACGGATGGATTCTCACCATTTGGGATGTCGGGTAAGCAATATTCATCACTGGCCGGTCATTCTCACACCGTATAATCTCCCCCGTGGATGTGTATGAAGGATCCGAGTCATGTTTTTAACAATCATTATCCCGGGCCCCAAGAATCCAAAGCACCAGGTGGATGTTTATTTACAACCCTTGATAGACGAATTAACCAAATTGTGGTTTGAAGGTGTCACCACTTATGACATATCGAAGAAACAAAACTTCCAACTACGGGCGGCACTTTTGTGGACTATTAATGATTTTCCTGCATATGGTATGTTGAGTGGGTGGAGCACTGCTTGGGAGGCTGGCTTGTCCATATTGTATGGGCAATACAAAGTCTTTTCATCTACAAAATGGTGGGAAACAATCATGGTTTGGCTGTCACCGTCGTTTCTTACCATCGGATCATCCTTACGGGAGGGATACGAGATCTTTTAGGAATGATAGAGGTTACGAGACATCACGGCTGTGCAATACCCTGCTGGTGAAGAAATGCGGGATAGTTTGTCTAATTATGAAAAAATTACAGAAACATGCAAAGAAATTGGAAGGAGTAATGGCGGGGGAATATCTCATAATTGGGCAAAAAGGAGTATTTTTTGGGATTTGCCGTATTGGCGTACTAATTTGGTCCGACATAATATTGATGTAATGCACAATGAGAAGAATGTATTTGACAATGTCATGAATACGGTTCTTGAGGTAAAGGGTAAATCAAAAGACAATTTAAAGGCTAGACGTGACTTAGAAATTTATTGCCATAGGCCAGAGCTACATGCCTTGAATGTGGGAGGAGGAAAAGTGGCTATACCTAAAGTCTGTTTACTCGTTGACATCGGAACAAAAGAAACTTTTGCTAGAATGGTTGAGGGGATTGCAACTCCCAGGATGGATACGCTTCAAACATTGGAAGATGTCTTGATTTGAATGAGTTGAAGTTATCCGGTATGAAATCACATGAGCTGTCACGTATTCATGGAGAGACTACTTCCAATTGCATTGAAGGAATTTCTTCCTTCTAATGTATGGGGTGTTTTGACGGAGTTGAGTCTTTTTTATCGTGATCTATGCTCTCCTAAGTTGAATGTAGCTCATATGGCCAAATTGGAGTCCGACATTCCTTTATTGTTATGTAAGTTGGAGAAGATATTTCCACCTGCATTCTTTGATGTAATGGAACACCTATTAATTCATTTGCCTTACGAAGCAAGAGTTTGTGGCCCTGTTCAATATAGGTGGATGTACCCGTTTGAACGGTAATCGAATCATTCAATCTAATTCTTTTCATAGCGAGGTTCGATATAAGCGTGTGTGACTGAAGTCGAATTTTTTTTTAAATGACAGGTATTTGCATCAATTGAAAATCAAGGTGAAAAATAAGGCTAGAGTTGAAGGGTCAATCTGCAATGCTTATCTAGTTGAGGAAGCATCCACTTTCTTCTCTTATTATTTTGAGCCACATGTACAAACAAAACGTACAATTCCGGCGCGTAATGAAGAAGGAGAAACGATTAGAGAGGGTGCAAGAACACTGGGCTGTCAATCTGCAATGTTCAAGGACGGGTGATAGGACGAATTCGAACTCGGTTCCTTACTTCGAAGAATTCGTTGCGGCAAGAATTTATATGTTGCTTAATTGTGGTGAAGTGCAGCCATACATTGAGTACGAGCTACTACTTCATACATTTTATACGATAAACGATACCTCATAATGATTTTGACTCATTCCATCTAATTCTAATGCATTACGGGGCATTCACGGCACACTTACGAAGTACGGCTCCGACTATATCGAGAGATAGAAATCAATAGAAGAATCGGCCTTGAATTTGCGAGAATGGTTTAGTGGATATGTAAGTCTCATAAGTTAATAACTTGCATTTGGAACTCCATTGGGGATTCAATGGAGTTTCATAATGCTATAACTTTCATAATTACGAGGTTAACTTGTCTAATGTTTTTTAGGTACAAGATTCGAGAAAATATGGTTACAAATGAATGCTTGAGGAACTTTGCTTGGGGTCCGTCAAGGCTAGTGAAATCATATAGTGGGTACATAATTAATGGTTACCGATTTCACACTCATGATTATGCGGAGGGAAAGAAAACGAGTTAATAGTGGTGTTTGCGTGAAAGGGATTGGAAATGACGCATCGGGACTCGATTACTATGGAGTGTTAAATGAGATTATTGAAGTGCAATTTCCTGGTAATCCACGAGCAAAGCATTGTTCTTTTTAAATGTCACTTGGTTTGATCAAACATTGAATCGTGGTACCGGGGTACATCCGCGAGTATAATCTTGTAGAAATTAACCACAAAAGGAGCTATGCTAACTATGATCCATTTGTTCTAGCTCAACAAGCTATCCAAGTGTATTATGCATCATATTCGGGGAGTAAGAGGCCAAGATCTGATTGGTTGGCGGTTTGCAAAACCAAAGCTCGACATATAATAGATGCACCCGTGGTTGACGAGCTTATCGGGAAGAAGTAGATGCTGTCGACGAAGTCGGCATATCGTTATTTGTTGATCTTGGTATTCGACGCATGAGAATGGTATGAGTGAAATGTTGGATGTTCATGATGAGGCTATAACAACAAGGGAAAGTTCTCCTATAAATGAAGAGGAAGAAGATGAATGGGAAACGAATAGCGATACCTCAGTAGATGATGATGAGTCTGTATCGGAGAATGATTCTAGTGAATAGGCCTGATTTCAATTCATTTACAAATAATATAGTTAATGGTGAGGGAATCCTGAAATCTATTGCATCATTACTATCCCATGTCAAATTTTAATTTACAATTTATTTGTTACTTGAATCTACATGCCTTGAATCTTTTAATTTTTATTATTTTAAATTCCATCACATACAATTTTGTTTCACAATTTTGTCTAATTGTCGGGAATCTCATCTCCTTCTTTTTTTTGCAGGAATCTTTCGTTTAGACTTGTACAGCCCGGAGGATTTTTGTTATTCCTTATTATATTCTTTTGTGGTGTAAACAACAAGGTAGTTTATATATTGTATTATTCTTTGTATTGATGAGACAATTCACAAGGACAGAGGCATTTATAATTTTTAACTTGATTTTAACTATATCTAACATTTTAATTGGAACCCCGTGAGTGATGGGTGATCATTCCTCTTGGGTAATGGGTGATTACCCCTAGTTAACTTTTGAATTTTTCTATATTTAAAAGATCTGTCTTTGCTGTTTGTAACGACGTTTTGGTTGTCAAATCTTGAGGTGGCCTTGTGCACGGGAAATGTCTAATTATAGGGAGACTCTGTCAATTTTTTTTAAAATTCAATTTACAAGTACAATGTTTATTTTGACATATCCATCATTATCATACATATTATTGTATTACTTTAAACTAGCGAATAGATATAACGTTTCAATGTTATTATTCTTTTATCATTTTTATTCACGGTTATTTACATCCTTCTTTTGGAGTGGGCTTCGTCTTTATTGGTTACTTATTTTTCTTTTTTCATCTCCTTTAGCAATGTCTTCTAATGAAGGATCATTGAGGGAGGGAAGTCAGGAGGGTCAGGAGCCTTATACTCCATCCCCTACTCAGCTACAAAGGCTTTCAGTGCCTCGTTCATTACATGGCTCTATTGGAGATGAGGGAGTACCATCCCCGACTTTTCAATCATCCGCTGCTTCGACTTCGCATTACGTTGGGTTGCAAGTTACGGACTCCCGACCTTGGATTGTTCCACGGGGAAACGAGTAAGTAACATATTCATACTTTGTAAGATGTTGATTATTAGTTCAATTATTATTATTATTTTTGAGATTAACATAACTATATTGTACATTGTCATTACACCAAAAATAGGTTCGCTGGCTCGGACAAATGTGTCCGAGAAATTTCAAATATAATATAGCAGTACTTCACTGGTTCGTATCCGACATACACGCATGTCCCGATAACCGTGCGAGACTTATGGTTTCAAGAATTTGGGGTAAGCAATTTTTGAGTATTTTTTATCGTTTAAGTACTATGTTATATGTTAATCAGAAATCTTAATCATGATCATGCAGAAATATTTTCGGTGGAGGGAAGAGTATGCTTCGCTAATTCGATCAACTTGGGAAAAGAAGTGTCGGACGCGATTTTCGGACATAATGTCTAGGCTGAGGAAGAGGGATGATTGGGTATGTCCTCATTGGATAGAGGCACGATATTGGAATGACATTTGCGAGTGCTGGAGATCGGAGAAGTATCGAAGCTCTCATCCACCAACAAAAAGAATCGTGGGAGTAGCTGCACCCATACTGGAGGGTCTATTTCGTTCACAGAACACGATGACCGTTTGGTAATTCACCTTCACTTAATTAATTATTAATCTAAATTATTTTATTACAAATTTATGTAAGATTATAATAATTACATTGTGTTAACATAAATGTAGCGGGCCAAGGAGGGGAGTTCTTTTAGCTACACAGACATGTTTGAGACATTACATGTCTTTCAGAGCGGGCCACAAAAGGGTCAGTTTGTCGGTGAGCGATCTCGCTGGACATTGGTACTATATAGATTAAATATGTTGAAATTCTTTATACTGCGTGGAATTTGTATTTTATTTTGATAATTACTATTGACAATTCTTTTTTTTTTTTTTTAGGATGAGGTACGAAATCTCATACAGAGCACTCCTCAGTCCGAGTCTAGTGACTCTGTAAACTCGTTGTTCCTCTTGATGAAAAAGCCATGTTTGTAAAGGCACAAGGCGGGTTCAAAAGGGGACGAGTTTTGGGTTAGGCTCGGAGGCGACACATGTTCGAACTAGACTGTCTCAAAGTGGATCGCATGCATCTTCCCCTACACAAGTTGATATTGGACATCTAGTAGAGCAAAGGGTTCAACAGGTTGAGCGGAGATTCAATCGACAAATAGACTTGTACCGGGACTTCATGAGGCAACATCAGTCTACATTTGGTGGTTGGATGGCAGCTATGTCGGACAAAATGGGTATTCCTGCACCATCTATGCCATCCATAGAGGAGATAGAAGCGCACATTGCGGCTGCTAATGCTGAAGATGAAGATCCAAATGTTGACGATGGATTTGATCCAGCTGATGAGCACCCGGGCCCACGTAGGGGCTCTCGTTCCCTTCCTCCACCCCTTCTCGTATTGCTCCTTCATTACTTACATAGACTTGTTATATTTATTTTTATACTCTTTATACACTATTACTTATTTTTGTGAATTATTTTACTTTTTTAGATACTTATTATGTATTTTATATTATATTATATTTTAATATTTTAATTATATTTATTTGGGCTTATTTTTAATTTTTTATAATATTTTTTTGAATTATGAACATAGTTTTGATATTTATTTGTATAATATTCCAGGGTTGATTTATAGGGAATTAATAATTTAAAATAAATATAATAATAAAAAAATAAAAAATTATTACAAAACCCTCGCAATTTGCGAGGGTTTTGCGAGGGCTCAAGTCGTGGCCCTCGCAAATTGCGAGGGTTTTGCGACGGTCCAAACCGCGGGTTTGCTTGGGTCCTCGCAAAACCGTCGCAATTTGCGAGGGTTTTGCGAGGGCCCAAGTCATGACCCTCGCAAAACCGTCGCAAAATATTCTCCCCTCGCAAAACCGTCGCAATTTGCGAAGATTTTGCGAGGGCCAACCTTGTGCCCTCGCAAAACCCTCGCAAATTGCGACGGTTTTGCGAGGGTCAATGTTTTTCGTTGCAAAACCGTCGCAAAAATTGTTCCTCTAGTGAAGTTTGACCAAAAAATATTCGTCGCAAAATCTTCGCAAAACCGTCGTAAATAGCAACGAATTTTTTTTGTCCCTCGCAAAACCGTCGCAATTTGCGACGGTTTCCCATGGCCGTCGCAAATTGCGACGTCATTTTTTGCGACGGCTAAAACCGTCGCAAAAACGGTCAGCGACGGTTTTGCGAGGGTTTTTGGCCGTCGCAAATGGCGATTTTTCCTGTTGTGTAAAAAATCTCCAAATTTATTAAGTTCAATGAGTTGGTGTATTCTCCCAAAAACAACACTAACTTATTTATAGGGAAATCACTCCTTACCATTTTTTAAGTTATCCCATGTGAGATTGAGAAAAAACTCAACACCAAATTACAACAAAATCTGAAAACTTAACTCTATTTCCAATCCTTGCAGTCATCTTTTCTGTTGCTTCTTCCGTTTTACTTCTTTCAAATCGTTTCTTTAAGGAATGACTATCAAGATGGTAGATGTTTTTGCTCTTCTTTCTTCCTTGCACAACCAGACAGTTTCTTTTGTATATTTTGCAAGACTTCCTAACACCTAATGAAATAATATTGACACTAGAATCAGGAACATATCTTACATCAAGAAGTGTTTTGACTTCATCATTGTGGAGCTTAAGGTGGACTCATCCAATACCTTCAACCTTCATCTTATAATTGTTTCCTACGTTGATGTGGCCAAATTTTTCCAATTGCAAATCATCGAACTTGTCTTAGTCCTTACGGATATGCAAGTTTGATGCATAATCCATTATCCAATTTGAATGCTTCTCATCAAAAGTATCATCCGAATATCTCATTAATAATAGATCATCGCCCATGACCATATTTGTAAATGAATCACTTACTTTGACCTTACCCCTCATTTGTTCTCTTAGAGTTTTTAAATCTTCTTTCATTTTTGGGCAATTACCTTGGATGTGACCAATCTCCCTACAATAATAGCACTCAAGGTTGCTATTACTACTCTGTTGGGATTTTCCTCTTCCTTGATCACTTCTTCTTTTGCTTCGACTCTTCCCTCTTCTCCAACTCTTCGTAACTAGTACTTGACTATCTTCAAATTGATTTTTATTTATCATCTGGTGATTTTCTTTTAAAAACTTCGACAGCTCATTCAGTTGCAGTGTACTTTTTCCTGCTAGCGCACTAATGGTGTGTAAGATTTGGGTAGAGAAGCCAATAAGAGCAATGCTTGCTCCTCATCTTCAATCTTCTCCTCTAAATTTTCAAGTCGAAATACTAACTAATTAAATTATTTATATGGTCAATAATGTTATCTCATTCTTCCATCTTAAGCGAATATAGATCCATCTTTATCTTCAAGCGGTTAGTCAGTGTCTTTCATGGATGATTTTTATCTAAAATCTCCTACATTTTCTTAGGCGATGTCTCCTTCAACACTGTAACTTTAATATGTAGAGCCAATATTGATCGAATAGTATTAACCGCCCTTTTCTGAATAGTACTCCAATCTGAATCCTTTACCCTTTCTGGCTTCTTATCTTCTAATGAAGAATCAAGACCCTATTGCACTAAGTAGTCTTGAGTTGTGCATTGCCACAGAGAGAAGTTAATTTTCTATCAAACAGTGGAGGTAAAATCCCATTCTTCATATATGTGATATTTAAAGAATCTATAATAAAATATCTTACTTTCACAGGACACAAAAAAAATTACCTCTTACTCAGAATTGTTGGTGAAGCACTTCTTGCTCCTGAACCGTGCTCTTCTCCTAAGCTCGATTCTCCCTAGGCCCAAACCTTGCTCTTTTCCCAAGCTGGAACTTGGCTCTGATACCATTTGTTGGGATGGGCAACAGAAGCAACACACAAATATATAGAAAGAGGAAAGAAAAATAAATAAATAAACCAAAATATGAAAATATAACGTAATTCGGTCTCTCAATTAGATCTACATCTACGACCCCGAAGGAAAATAATCCATTATATAATTTTTGAACGGACAAAATTACAAACCCTTACAAAATAACTCTAGACTAAAAAATCTCTCAATTTACTAAACTCAATGAGTTGGTGTAGTCTTTCCAAAACAACACTAACCTATTTATAAGGAAATCATTCTTTACCCTTTTTTAAGCTATATCATGTGGGATTGAGAAAAACTTAACAGGCCTTACCACCTAATCTTTGGATTAAAAAAAGAGAATAACTATTATTTTCAGAATGCTTGATATCAAGATGACAAAACGGAAAGTTTTACAAAAATAATGAAAAAAAAAAAGTAATATCCTAAGCAAGTATATTTGTTCACCTTCTTTATAGCCCCCTTTTTTTTTAAAAAATAAATAAATTTTACGCATAAAAATTGTAAAGTACATCTTTAGGGTAATAAAATGGCATGTTGTCACAAAAACATTTGATTGGTCATCATGTCTGAAGGGCAAAGGAGGAGAAGATGGTCACATATATAGCGACCATACAATTATTGGAAAAAATTGGTTGTCTGCGGATCTCCTTGCCTTACATTTCCATTTTGTACTGTGAACCAATGATAAAGTGGTAGGCGATGGATTTCCATTAGTAGAGAAATTTCAAAACAAACCACAAATAATTAACATAAAGTTCCCGCCTATGGCAATGATCATAATCTTCAAGTCATTCTGAACCTTCCATTTTTTGTTCTTCTGTGAAGCAGATGACTATAAAGAAAGTAATTTCTTCCGTTTCGTTGCAGAAATAAGCCTCATATCTTTGGTATCCTTTTGTTGAAACCTTGGTTTGAATTCATGGGAATTTTTAGGCATGCATTGGGAGCCTACATCCTGGCTTGGTTTGCTTTCTCTCAAGGTCTTCTGGTCTATGTTAATGGAGATTTTGATTACAAAGATGCACTCACCAAGTCAATTATCTTTCTAGAGGCACAGAGATCAGGAAAGCTCCCTCCCAATCACAGGCCTTCCTGGAGAGGAGATTCTGCTCTTGATGATGGCAAACTTGCAAATGTAATTCGTCTCGAGTCATTTAACAAAATTACCTTTTCCCCGAGTCCATATTAAAACTCCCTCTTGGCATTTCTTGTTCTTTTTCCTGGTTTACACTGTTAGTGATCACTTTGACATGATTCTTGATTAGAGGGACCTGGTTGGAGGATATTATGATGCAGGAGACAACGTCAAATATGGTCTGCCAATGGCTTTCACAATAACAACATTGTCATGGGCTGCCATCTTTTATCAATCAGAGCTGACTGCAGCGGGGGAAATGAAGAATGTCCAAGATGCTATTCGCTGGGGCACCAATTACTTTCTGAAGGCTAGTGCAAAACGTAATCAGTTGTATGTACAGGTGAGAATCAATAAATTTTGAGTAATGTTCATCTTTTTTTTTACAAAGAAAATTTATCCAGATTTGTCATTCCAATATTTTGTGCAATTTTAGGTAGGTGATCCAGTGAAAGATCATGAATGCTGGGTACGGCCAGAAAACATGAAAACTCCAAGAACCGTATTGAAAATTGACCAACATGAACCAGGAACAGAAATTGCAGCAGAAACATCGGCAGCAATGGCAGCAGCTGCCATTGTATTTAAGCACCGCGACCCTAGCTATGCTCGCAGCCTCATTAACAAAGCCAGACTGGTACTTCTAGTGAAAACTTGTTTCTATGAGGTTCCATTATTTACTCGTCCTGTAGGAAGAAATTAGGGAATCAAGTGGAATTTGTTGTACATCTAAATTTGCTAAATGATGATTGTTTTGTTTATATAATTGTTCACATCACCTTGAGTTTTTTTTTTTTTTTTTGGCAGCTTTTTGATTTTGCCAAGAATAACCAAGGAACCTACGATGGAGAGTGCCCCTTCTACTGCTCATATTCAGGCTACAACGTAATCTCTTTTTCTCTCCCTCTCCTCGTAATCCCCGTTATTCCCCCAACCTCTTAGAGAAAAATCGGAAAATACGTACTCTTCCTTTCTCTCATGCAATGAAAACGGGAAAAAGCAAATGAAAAGAAATGTTCAGCCAGGCAGGCTGCAAAGATTCATCAGGCACTGAAACCACTATGGTACTGCACTTGAAGGCTGAGAGATAACGTCCAAGGGAGGGAAATCAAAGGAAAATATGATCGTTGACTATTTGTTTGTGGGGGAATTGATGCTATATTAAACATGAAATCCAATTTCTGACTAGTAAATGTTTATATTCCCGAATGCAGGACGAGTTGTTGTGGGCGGCAACATGGCTTTACACTGTAACCAAAAGATCAATTTATCTAGAATACATAAAAGAAGCTATCAGTTCACCTGTTAGTGAATTTAACTGGGATCTCAAATATGCAGGAGCACAAGTTCTCCTAACTCAAGTAAACGCCTCTATAAATGTTCTTCAAACTCTTTTTTGGTGAATTGCTGGGGGGTTGGGGGGGGGGGGGGGTCTGGGGTTGTGTTAGCATTCATCCAATCACATTCTTTGTTTCCCCTATTGTAAACAGTTATATTTTGAAGGCAACAAGGACTTAGAGAAGTTCAAGCTTGAGGCTGACAGTTTCGTATGCTCAATACATCCAGAAAGTCCCAGTCACAACGTTTTCATTACTCCAGGTAGCCTCCCAACGTCCCACATTTTGCTTGATTTTTTCAGTTAACCCTGTATCTACCCATCGGTGAAAATGGTAGTATATCGCACTGCTGTTTTCTTGATTTCAAGATTGATTCTAATCTTGGGGCAAAATGCGGATTTGCGGTTTGATTGATTAGGGGGTATGGTCCACCTAAGAGTCGGAGCAAACGCACAATATGTTACTGGCACTGCTTTTCTCTTCAGCGTCTATGGTGATCTGCTGGCCAAACACAAACACAAGCAACAGGTCAGCTGTGGAGGCAAACAGATTAGCTCTGCCCAGGTTTCTGATTTTGCCAAGAAACAGGTGGCATATCTTTTCTAACATACTTCAGTTTCTACCCTTTTTCCAAATTCAACATCACAATTCGACTGAAAGTACATGGTTGGATTTGGCACCTGCAGATCGATTACCTACTAGGAAAGAACCCCAAGGGAAGATCATACATGGTTGGATTTGGCAATAACCCACCAACACAAGCCCACCATAGGGGTGCTTCTGTCCCCAAGATTCCTGCTCAGGAAGTAGTTGACTGCGGCATGAGCTTTGTCAAGTGGTACAACAAAGACGCGCCAGACCCCAATGAGCTAACGGGTGCCATTGTGGGCGGCCCTGATCGGCAGGACAATTTTGTTGATAAGCGTACCAATTCAGCCATGACGGAGCCAACAACATACACTAACTCCATGGCCGTCGGCGTCCTTGCAAAACTAGCCAAGCAGCATGCTACATCTTGATGAAGATGAACATCATTTTCTAGCCCAGATCATAACATCCGTCTAGCGCTAAAAGAATTCCATAGTTATTTATTATATCACGCCATCTGTATGCCGCCGGATATATAGTTTAGGTTCTTGCGCTGTGCATGCAGTAGGTGTTAGGATAGGTGCAGGAGTTACGAAGTGAATGCCATGTAGTCTTGTAGGGAAACGGTGATGAGAATGTAGCAATTGGCAAAGTGTAATGCCATGGATGCTCATACAAAGAGCTTCATTAGATTGATATGTATAGTTCGACATCTTTCAAGGTCTAATACGATTACATGATTGAAATGTCTTCTTCTTCGGGGCCATTCATGTTGTATAGCAGCCTGCTACAAAGCTCACGGAAATTGGATAAAAACTTTGAAGCTAATAGGATGGCCGAATAAGTTCATCACCAAGAAAATAACTAAAGCATGCAAGTCCTACCTAGTTATAATGCCCAATCAAACATGCCGTGATGGTTCTGGCTATCTTGGAAAACAATTTTATAGTTTTTTTTTTTTTAAGTTGTTGGTTTGAGGAGGTGGAGAGAGGGAGAGGACAGAGAGGACTGGATTCAAAAGTAAGTGAGGTTAAATGGTAAATATATTATTTTCTTTATATCTTTTAATAGTTAAGAGTGAATGTAATTTAATCCTCGTGCATTTGTAAATCACACAAACTATTACTTAAAATTTTGAAGTTCTAGTTTTTTTTTTTTTAATTGCATTTTGCACATCCCAACCCCTACTTGATTAGGATGAAAGGTAATGTTGGCGGGAAAATGAGGAGTAGTATAAAAAATATGCTTATTTTAAAAATAGTTATTAATTATATTTATTTTAAAAATTATATTCTCTCCGTCATAATTTGAGTATTTTAATATTTATTTGTTACAATAATATAGCTAAGTTATTAAAAAAATTAATAGTGAAACTTAAAATTAGCAGAATTTAGTGAAACTTATATTATATATAAATAGGTTAATATTTTTATTTTATAAATGTGAATATTTATTTTTTAACATTTTAAAGTAAAAAAAATATAAGTATTTAAATTTAAATAGATTATATATATAAATATATATTTATATAAGTCACAGCAAAATCCTCCTGTATTGATACGTGATTGAGTTCTATGATAACACGCCACATAGTTGAATTACATTGAAAATTATCTAAATCTATTTGTTTCTCTATTAAATACATCACTTAGCCATTAAGTTGCAAATGCTGAAATTTGAGGAGAATTCACCATATTTGATACTAAAGAAATTCTCAAGGCTTTTAAATCATTTGGAAGAGAATTCACTATATCTAGAGAAATTCTCAAAACTCTTTAAATCATCTAATTAATTGATTTCTAATTAATTATAAAGTTTCTGAAACCATTTTATTTACGTGGATTTTGTTTTTTTAAGAAAAGTATGAAACATTGTGTAATTTGCAATCGATTTACATCAAATTTTCATGACTATATTGAGGAAGAGAAGTTCTACATAATGAAGAACTTCTCATTGCAAATTGCCAAACCAAATTACGAGATATTAAGCGAAGAGTTTCAGATTATATGAATTCATTGAAAATGAACAAAGTCACTTAGATTGTTTCAAGAGGAACAAACAAGGTGAAGTATTAAGAGTACAACAGTTAACTTAAATCAAACCATTAATATAAAAGATTATGTTATCACGAATATTTAAAAGCAAAAAATAATGATTGATTTAAAAGTTTAAAAATTATATGTTGTTATTATACAAAATATAATTGAAATTACAAAAAAATAACAAACAATTTATTTCGAGTAACGCTTGGGCATTTTACCTAGTAATAAATAAAAATAAAAGTAGTGATAGAATACTAGTTTTTGTAAGAAAGAAAAAGAAAGAATGGGGTGGTTGTGGTCATGGGGTTGAGGTAAGGATGGGAGCGGGAGTGGGAGTGGGGGATCCAAAGCAGCGCAATTTTAGTATGAAAATTGTGTGACAATTTTTTGGCCACGATTACAGAAGCTTTTGATCTTATGGTGAGGAATAGACCACATTGCTCACCCTAAAAAATGGGCAACACCGACGTCGTTTTGCCCAAAGCCGAGCTGGGAAAACGACTCCACTCTAGCCAGCTACAATACGCCTCCCAATGGCTCATATTTTGGCGGAACTTTTTTAATTCTCCAAATTTTTAAATCCTGCCCAAACTTCCTTGTAAGACTAATTCAACCAGTGTAATCAAAAGTAGAAACTTTCCTCAGAAAGCTTCTGTTTCCAATCTCTTTCTTCTTGTTTCTTCAAAAAATGAAAGTTTTTCTTACAGTGCTGGAAACAATAAGTTAAGTAAAATCCTGTGAAATCTAAAGCGACATAATAATATTACTACAAAATGGGTAAAAAAATTGAAAAAAGATGGAGTTTTTTGGAATATCATACGTACTGAAAAATGGAAGCTTTCTTGATGCACACGTTCAAGGCTATCGGCATACTAAAGATACTTTTCTCCTTGAAGAGTTGCAGTTAATATTCTTTCTTTAAAATTTTTCCTATCGTCACTCTTTTTGTCTTCCAATAGCAACTAAGTATGTTCATCTAAAAAAAATTCTTCCAATGTAATTTGGGTTTGTAGATTAATATTTATGTTTATGTCTTTGTGAGAACAAGTTACACAATGTATAGGTCATGTATATGAGATTGCTTTTTATGTTAATACATGCCTTATTGGCCTTATTGATTGTAATATAGCACTCGATACGATATCTATCCACGTTTGCTTATTTATTACCTTCCTTTGATATTTTTGAGGTTAAATTAAGATAGATTAATTTTTTTATATATGACTCCCTCAATAAAGATATTTTATTGGTATGCTTTTATGTTAACCAAGGTACATGTAAGTAGGTCATGTTAATATTAACCTATTATGATGTTCATATGATTGAGGCTTTCATTTGCAAATACATTTACATATAGCACGTCTTGGTTGGAATTATTGAAATTCAATACTTTATTTTTTTATCTTTGTAATTCTTTAAATTAGACCAAGCTAGTAATAAACTTTTTTGATTATAGCACTTCATGTTTGGAATAGGTCCCTATTACAAAATTTTGGCAAATGATATTCACTGTGTTTCAGTAATTTTTGCTTCTATTTGAAGTGGTTCACGATCTAAACTTTTGCTTTTTTTCCCTAGATAGAAGCAAAAACATACTCAGGATATTATTCGTATTAAGAATCCCAATTTGGCTAAGCTAAAGAGCTTGAAAGCTAGAGATGTTGATGTAAGCCACACAAATTAGTCACATGAGGTTTTAATTTTCTTTTATTGTTTTCTGAGGCATTTCTTTCTTTTTTTTGCACATTAAAAAAACAACTGAACTTTATGGAGTGAAATGTATGTGAATTGTTATCACTATCATGATGGTTAATAATGTTGTGTAGTGATCTTCTGATAAGTTCTTGATTTTTGCATCCCTTTTGGCCATTTAGTTTATGTTTTCTTTGGCCTTTACACTCTTGTACCCACTCAATAACAGATGAAGTAGTATGTCCTTAAATTACAACATCATTTTGCTAATGTCATATATCTATCTTCATTTCTTTTGCCAGTTGACTGACTCCAACAAAAATAAATGGCTTTTGTGAGTTGAATTTCAATATGTCAAAAGTTATAATTATCTAGTGAAGAGTTGCTATGTTTTAAACAATGAGAAATTTGTTTGAAAAAAAGGTATAATCTTCTGAGTTAGGGGTTGTAATTTTTAAACAACCAGCTTTTACCGAAATCAAATTGGATAAGCTTCGATTTTCAAATTTACTTTAGTATCAGCTCACCATGTGCTCGCCCTAGATCTAGTGTTTCATGTAACTAGTGGAATTGCACTAGGAGATCTAGTCAACTAAGGAAACAATCCAGTTTTTCTCTTCTCCTAAATTATTGCTATTTATTTTGCATATTTTAAGTCTTATATTCTTGTTATTTTTTAATTCAGTATATCTTTTCCTTTTTTAAAAGATATATCTTATGTCCAAGCTAATTAGCGACAGTACCATCGAAAAGCTAAACCATTAGATTACTTGCAATGAGTTATACCTTATTAGAGTTTTAATGTTAAGAAATTTCTACAAGGTTTTTATTTTTCAATCATAGTTTCTATTTTATTTTGATGTTTTGAAGTTAAATAGGGATATGAATGACAGTGCGATTGGTGATGAAGTTTCATGACTGTTTAAATAATTTCTGGCTTTGAATCGGTAGATGTGTATTCACTGACTCTTGTTTTCTTGGTGACTCTTCATCACAATTTAGCTGGAATTTAATAAAATCTTCTTGTTTGCGGAGAGGAGATAGAAAGACAAAAGGCTCATGAAAGGCAGATGAGGCTCTAGGAATAAAGGAAAATAGAACAACTAAGGAAAGATTTAGGTATGCTTACACTTTATGATTTTGAGCATGTAAGTTGTTGAAGTTTTACAAAGTTAAGGTTGGTCTTATTGGAGATGCTAATATGCTTTGATGACAATTTGGATAATGTTGATAGCTTTTACTTTTATTATTGGATTGGTTGAGGTTACCAGTTTATATGTGATATATATGCCATAGGTGCTATTTACTACACTACTTATGTGAAGTAGGATTATTGGGGTGTTTGATGAAGCTTTGCTAATCATTGTGTCGCATGTTGTTGATTGTAGTTCAATCACAAAATCTTTCTGCAAATATATACATTGCACATCAAAGTTCATTAGATTTGCTAGGTGACAAGCCATTATGAATCATGATAATACTTCTAGTTATGTCAATCTGCACAATAAGTGCAAAATAAGGGTAGTTGAATATTTATTGCTAGATGAACCTATGATAGTGTTGGTATGGAAGGTGAATTTTTGGCAATATTTAAAGCAAATAATGTGATATGGTGTCTAGAATTAGGTGAAGTTTTCATATAAATTTAAATCTATAGGCTTGTATTACACCAATTTGGTACCTTATTTCTATGGATATCGGTAAGATAATCTTCTTGTGCCAAATTTTCTTCTCATATCAAGTCTTGAGGAGCCATTGATTAGGATCAATATGTGTCGATTCAAGTATTTCAAACCATTGAAACACCAAAGAATTTTTTACTTAGTTTAATATTCTATCTTGGTTCTTGGATGCTAAAAATTGGTAACTCTTGTTCAATCATTCGTTTTTGCCTTTTCTTTCACATAATTATTTTCATCTTTGTGCTTAAATAGTGATTACCTTCTTGTTTTGACTTTTTATAGTGAGATTTCTTATTCTTTCCACTGTTCTTCTCGTTATTGTCTTGATTGTCGTCCTTCAGAATGCTTGGCCCTTATACGCCAACAAAGAGTAGGGTAACCTAATGACTTGTCTAAGTTTGCTATTTTTGCTTTATTTATTTTAAGTTGATTTTCCCTCCCCTACCTCTCCAACAAAAAAAAAAAAAAAAAAAATACTACAACAAAGGAGCAGAAGAAGGTGGAAGCTCACAAATGATGTTGATAGGTTGATAAGTGCCAACAAATTATGTCAAAACTTATTGCATTTCTATAGTAGAAAAAAATTATTAGCTGGTTTTGAATTAAGGATTACTGTCATAATCTTGTGATGGAGTTATTAAAGTTCTTTTTTCTTTAAAGCTAGTCCATATTGGTGGCTATTAGAAATAGAAGAGTTAAGTTGAATATTTGTAAATAAAAATATTATTTTTTTGTCTAATGCTATAAACTGTTCCATGAAATTCATGGTATCCTCTGTATTTTCTCATCTTTAAGAGGAAACATATGGTCATAGTAGATGATAATATATATAGGGAAGAGGAAAAGGTGATTATTTGGTTTTGTAACTATTCAAAACTTTTGGATTAGATGGGAAATTCTAGTATTCAACGATGTTAAGACTAAGCAGTTTTGTTTGTGTTTATCTATTCATTTAAAAAAAAAACAACTTATTTATTTGTTGACAAGCCAATTATTTTAGTGCACATTATTCTCTTCGTTGTTAGATAGTCAACCTATCTACTTTCAATTCAACAATATGTGAGTCTACTATTTTTTTATGTTAAAGATTTTTAGAATTGAATAGTAAAACAAAAAAAAGCGTGGGAAAAAACACCCTTTTCTTTTGCCCCCTTGAACGTCGTATATATCATCACTGTCTTTACTATGGATACCAATCATTTTCTTGTATATTTCTTTTCTGTTAAGCGAATCATTTTGGTTGTATTTTTAATCTTTCATCACTCCAACTACTAGTAACACAATCATCATCACAAGACGAATTGTTTAAAAGAAGAGAAATATGTAAGAAATTAACCACTACCTATACCATAGACGGTAATGAGATGTCTGACGTCCAAGAGAACAAAAGGCAGGGGTGTTTTTTTAAACATTTTTTCTTGTTGTGCTATACCAAACATAGCGCACAAAACACATGAACACAAAGACATGAGCACGATACACAATCACATCAACACTGGTCTCAAGCATATGCGTTATTATCAATATGCAAGGTGAGGTATAACATGCCATCACAACAACATATGAATAGGCAATACAAAGACATGGACATGATACAAAACCACATATATAAGTGGTATCAAGCATATGGGCTATTATTATTGTGCAAGAAGAGGCACAACATGCCATCACACAACACATAAATTGGCAATACAAAGACATGAACAAGATACATAGCCATATAAACACATGGTATTAAGCATATGAACTATTATCAACATGCAACGAGAGGCACAAACATAAAATCACACAACCACATGAACATGCGAGCAATTTGAAATTAACACAATCCAACGGGATGTTAACATGAAACAAGGGACACAAGAATTTAGCATACATACATATGAACTAATAGCATAAGTTCATTAACATCTAACAAAAGGACATAAGCATAATCAGACACAATAATCTAACTATCACCATAACTCCGACACATCAACAACATACCAATCACTACTCTAGCACCTTTAAACCCATATAAAAATCCTAAATTATTGAGAAGTATACAAATCATTTAACTATAACAACTGCATATATCCTTAGCAATTAACAAATGTTCATTTTCAGTCAATATCCATCAAACATCCAATAAATTCAACAACCAACAAATGTTCAACCTTAGATAATTTCCATTAATATCTAACAAATACATCGAATAAATTTGGCAGCAGAGATTGGGTAGGGCAAGTCTTGGCAGCAGGGATTGGCTAGGAGAAATCCTGGCAGCAGGGATTGGTTAGGGGAAATCTTTATTGGTTGGTAGACCTAGGCAATTTCAGAGTCATGCCATAAAAGTTCACGCTCTTCATTTGCAATGACTCTTATCAGCAATCCACGGGACTGTAGGCAGTAATGGCTCACGTTATCTTGTCCAGGTGAATGTCAACAAATAGAACATCAATTAATGTAAGTAAAACAAGAGAATAGAAAATATATTTTCCAATTGGGTTGCCTACCTTGGTTATAAATGGATCAATTTGATCGCACCACCTTTCTAGAAATTATATGGCCATAACTCCGGTCCTAATAACAAGCAGCATAAAATTCATAGTGAACACGATTAGACTAAAAACATTAATGCTAGCCCAATTTGATTATAAAGGTGGTGTAGGTTAAGCACTCACTTTATATTCTAGTCGCATCGAGATACATCGGCTAATTGAAACGTGAATAGCATGTAGATCGGGTGTACTAATGGGTATAGATGTCTCAGGCCTTATTGAAGACCTATCCCTATAAAATTAAAAAAGTTACCATTAGTCATTGATAAAGTATAGGGACCACAAATGAACACTTCATAGGATAGGGAATTTGATTGGTTGAAATATATTAGGGGAACCGACCACAAATTCGGTAAGGGCTAAAACAAAATCTGCTATGCTCATGGGGGCAGTGATATGAATCCAATCATCTTAAGGCCCAAGGATCCATTACAATTGCCTAGCAGATCAATTGCTAGATCGAGAGCTAAAATATATAAAGATATTTTTCAAGGCTTTACGTTAAATTGGTGACAAGAGCCATCCATTGAAAATATTGGAGGCTTTCAAAAGGACTATGTATAATCAAACATCTTTATTTTGGAGATTAGAGAACCTAAAAAGAAGTTGGGCTTGCAAGTGGCCTAAGGGATAATTGAGTATTTATTTGGGAAATTGTTATAATTGAGTATTTCTATTTCTTTTAAAAAATTATTCTAATTGCTTAATCACTTTAAATAATTATTTTAGTTTCCTAATCACTTTAGACAATTACTCTGTATGTCCTAACTAAATTGACAGTGGTTGACTTGACACGATATTTTATGTAAAAGTAAAAATTGAAATATAATAATAGTAGAGTATAATATAGTATAATAAAAGTAAAAAATATATGGGTCTCACAATATTTTATGTCAAATTTAAATATATAAAAGTAATATATATGGGTATATTGATTATTTTATAATATGTAATATATTAGAAACTTTCCTTTTAAGGAAAGAGTCAAATTTTTTAAGACAGTCCAAAATAGTAAGTAGGTTAATTTAGTTGGGACGGATGGAGTATTTTGTTTTAGTAATTTCTTGTTTTCCAAGAAGCCTAACTCAATATAACAGCTTCTAATTATTGTAATAAAGGGATTTTGCATTCATCAATACAATTGTGAGTTTTATTCTTTTTGTGAGAGTTTTTTCTTAGGTTCCTTAATAGACTAAGATATCTTTTTCACAATGAATGATTGATTATCCTTCGAATGATATCACCTAAAGTCTTACAGTGCTTTACTTGCAGCTTTCATGGTTCTGCCAAAAGTCTCTAGTTCCTTTAGTCTAAGAGTTTGAGGTTGATCAAATCAACTTGTTACTTAGGAAAATTAGTCCTATCTTGAACGACTATGGGTTTACAAGCCTTTGGCTTGTGGGGTTTCGCATCAGGTAGGGTCAAGAATATCAATCTGGTTCAATGCAATATCAACTGATATTACAAACCAGATTGAATTCACTTCGAATGGAACCAAATACTGTAGGTTTACAAAAATAACAAATTAGGGAATTCGAACCTATACCCTTAAAACAATTTATGATAACCAATGCATTAGGGCTGAAATAAATCCTAAATAAGGTCAATAATTAACCATCCACCAAATTATGCCTCGTAATGTCGACCCTAAGCTTTGCATAATCAAAATAACCCCCGAATTCCTCGACAAGCTGTTTTGATCTCTACATCTTTATCAGCCCTACTAGCAACTTACCCTTGTAAACAACAACATGAACACAAAATCAGAATTCGCACAGAGTTGAATACTAGTGCACTACACAAATGTTCAATTATTAAAGAAAACCAATGATTTACTTACAGTTGTCTTAATGCTGAATATGTATTTACTACGCAATCCTCTCAATGCATTGTGGTATTGAGAAAGTCTACTACGGATGTAAATGAATCGAGTTTTTATCGAATATGTTTGGGCTTGGCCCGATAAGGGTTCGGTTCGAATTCAAAATATTGAGTTCGAGCTCGAATATAAATCTTATATTTAGGCTTAAATTTTAAACGAGCTGAATTTGAATATCCACATATTAGGTTTAAAGGCTCACAAACATATTCGATTAATTAATTAATTAATTAATATATATTTTATATTATTTATAATATATTATATTATAAATTATTTATTTAAATTTGAACTTGAGCTCAAACTCGACTTCAAATTTTCGAACTTAATATAATCGAACTTCGAATCGAGCTCGAGCTAAGATTTGATATTCGAATCGAACTCAAACTTGAATTCGAGTCTTATGTAAAAATAGTAAAGCTTGGCTCAATTATCTTAGAGTTCGACTTGATTGATTCGAGTACACCCTTAAACTCCACCAAGCAGTCTACCACCTGGTCATGCATAAAAAAACAAATTACAATAAATCCTCGACAAATAGGAGCCCTAATATTCTTCTTTATTATTTTCCTTTTGTTAATTCTTCTTGTTTCATTCCTTCTTCTTGAACTTCTTTTGTAGCCCTAATCCATCCAAATAATGGCAGTCATTACTGACACAATTGGTAGGCAAAATTGCAGATTGCATATATTTAGACTATATAGTATATAGTAGTAAAAGAAAATTGTCATTAACAATTTAGATTTGGTTTTCCAACCACTAGTCTGGTAGAATACTAGTCCACTTTAGGAAACAGTACTGGTTTAAAATCTAGTAGTAGAGGCTAATATCTACTTTGCCATTATAAGCATCGAGTAGTAAATAGAAAATCATTTTTAAGATATACATCTGCAGCAAATGTAAAACAAACAAATATTTCAGATTGTTAATTTAGAACTGATTCTCCAACCAAACCACTACTTACCTATTTCTAGCTTTAAAGGCTCACAACAGATTTTACTAATTACAAGATTCAAAACATGAACACAACCCAACTTTTCATGAATATTTATAATAATTTTTTGAAATTGCCATTGACAACACACAACTGATCATCCATCTGCTGCCCTAGTGGAGTGCTAGCCTATTTTAGAGAAGATTGTTGTCTTAGATACTTCCAGTAATGCTTAAAACCCTTCAAAAACCTATCTTAAAATTTTGTCTTTTCAAAGTTCCTTTTTTTTTTGTGTGTGGAGGGAGTGAGGGTTAACTCTGGGTAAAAATCTGAGCTTTAGAAAATACTTTAAAACATTCAAACTATGCCAAACACAACTATACATAAAATCATTCCAAAAAAAAAAAAAAGAAAAGAAAAAAGAAAAAAAACCACCTGAAAGGAATAAGGAAAAAGAAGAAAAAGGTTTCTTGGAGATTTTTTACTGAAACTAGTCTCACTAATTAACTTCAAGATCAAAATATCTAGATGAAGGTGTAATATTCAAATAATATATAAGTAGAACTTTGACATATCTTCATATTCAAAGACACCAAAAATCTCCAAATTTATTCTTTCCATAGAATTTGTAAAAAATAACCAACTTAGAAAAAAGATTTTTTTTTCTTTGGAAAAAAAGGAGAAACTAAACCGCCAAACAATTAATGACTCAATTGCTAGGCAGATCACATGCTCTATAGAAAATAGGAGTAAAAGAAAAACAAAAAATAAATACCATAATTTATTTAGACTACATTCCATATAATAACAAACATCACAAACTCATAAAGACAAGTAGTAGTAGTAGTAGCATCAGCAATAAATAATAAAAATAATTACTAATTTCTAATTTTTTTTAAAAAAATCCGTTACTTATTAGTGACTCAAGTGACAACGAGAACTTCTGAACCAATTGTAGTGAAATGATGCTAAGGACATTCTTTCTTGCTACTGCAATAAAATCACTCTATGCACTCCATTCAACTATTTCATAAAACAAACAATTAATAATAAGTAGTGGCAAGAAACAAAAAGTATATTAAAATTTAAATTCCTTAGAAAAACACTATTTATTTAGGGTCTGTTAGCCCTAAGGGCATTCTCATGTATTTTGACTTATGACAAACATTGATAAAGATTAACTTGTGTGATCTACATGTTATATGACATGTTTAACCTCAATTCTTCTAAGATGTGCAAATAAGATTGCTAAGCAATTCTTGAGTAATGGAATTCAAGAATAGGTGGTCAAGTAGAAGACCAAGCTTAAGAGCTTGCATATTAAGAAGTCCTTTTGGAAGAACCTTAGACTAAGAATCATTGTTAAGGTATTATCTGTGTAAATTCTTATATCTTCTTTACTTTAAGATTTAATTTATTTCTACCTTGAAGTGCACAAATAAAAGATTTCAAAGTTTTAAGTCTTCAGAATTTTGGATTGAGTAGTTTGGATGATTTTGCATCTAAAAGCTTCGTCTAAAACTCTGTGAACAGTGTCAAATCAATTCTGCTTAAAAAAGTATCATTTTAGACTTATCTTTTGGATGCACCAACGTTTGATTCTTGAGTCCAAAACTCTGGTAAATCTGATAGCGTGAAACTAGTCGTTTATAGCCGTTGAAACTCTACTTTTTGCTTCTATAAAAGCCATTTAAGCACGATTTTTTGTACGATTTTTGTGCTATCTTTCTCAGAAACACTCTTACACTTTAGAAAATAAAAATCTTCATTTTCATTATGCTTTAAAGTGAAATCAAATTGCTTCAAAGGTAAAAAAGTGTTGGTGCTCATCTGGTCATATCTGCTCAAACTTGTGAGTTATTTTTGTAAGTTTTCGTTTATTCTATCTTGTATTAATGTTATGGTGTAAAACCTGTTGGGGTGAGCCTTGCTTTGTGAATGTATCAAGGTTGTGGTCTAAAACCCAATTGGGGTGAGCCTTGATTGTGTGTTTGTAGAGGTTGAGTGTAAAATCAAGTGTGGTGATCCTCTTGATTTGAGAAAAAGGTTTTAGTTAGTGTGTTGAAATCCTTAAATGGATGCTTAAGGTAGTTGATGTAAATCATTTGAGGATTGAACCACTATACATCATTGAGTCTTTTCTTCTGTATTTTATTTGTTTTTTATACCTACATTTTTACTATTAATCCAACTTGAGAGCTTTACACTCTTCCTTACATTTATTGATTTGATCAAAGGCTTTTATGCAATTGGGTAAAATTGTTATTGTTGCTTCATTTACCCATCTTAACTAGAAGTCTTCTTTCCATCATTTAGAAGAGTTTTGAAAGTTCTTCAGCTGCACACATGTCAACATTTTTGAACTCTCACCTTGTTCGGCCTTTGTCAAAAAGACATCAAAAATTATTTTTAAATTACATTTGTTTTCCATAAGCCTTATTCACCCCCCTCTAAAGTTTATCAATTGATATTAGAGCATTAGTCTGCACTATTATCGGTTTAACAACCTTGCAGGAAAAGATCCGAATGACAAACACCTCGTCCTTACCATACATTGAAAGATCCGCAACAAATAGACTACCTTAATTCAGTGGAAGCAATTATACATTCAAGAAAAACAAAATGAAGATTTATGTATACTCAATTAATTTTGAGCTATGGAAGTTGATTAAAAAAGGACCATATGTTCCATCGAAAATTGTTGAAGGCAGAACTGTGCCTAAATAGAGCAATGTGTATGATGCTGATGAAAATGTCAAAATGACACTGAATTTTCAAGCTATGAACATTCGATGTTGTGCTCTTGATGCTACTGTATATAATAGAGTGAGTGGCTGTGATTCAACTCATGAAATGTGGAGACTACTTGAAGTCACTCATGAGATGACAAATCAAATAAAAGAATCAAAGTCAGAACTCCTTGTCCGAGATTATGAATTGTTCTCCATAGAGCCTTGTGAGAACATAACAGATATGTTTACTCGGTTCACAAACATTATGAATGGTAAAAAAGCGTATGGGAAAACTTATTCCTTTAGAAAACAAAACAGAAAGCTACTTAATGCTTTGCCAAAGAGTTGGCAACCAAAAACCTTGGCTATAGAGGAATCAAAAAATCTGAACAGCTTACCCACTGAAGAGTTAATTAGCTCCCTATTAACTCATGAAATGAAACTGAAAAATTTTTAAGAGCATGATAAAGATGATGGAGGCAAAAGAGGAATTGCCTTGAAAACAGTTTTTTTTTTTTTTTATGCAAATGTAAATGGTTTAATATTAATAAATAAGAATTTACATGGATGACTAATTTACAGTCGAGGAGACTACAAACTAGAGGTTCTCAATACATGCCTCAAAACTAGTCTTAACATCAGGGTACAACGCAAAAATTACAGTGTACACATGTGTTTTAATCTTCTTCACTATATCCCACGGATGGCAGGCTACACCCTCAAAAATTGCCTTGTTAGGGCAGTCCAGATGTAGTAAAATGTGGCCGCCAGAGCAGTAGACTTGGCCTTAGAAAACCAAGAGGTACCCCGGTTGCCATACTTATACCATCTGAGATAAGCTTTTGCTGAATTAAAAAAATGTGGAAGACTTAACCAAGTTTTCACATCTGTCCAAATAGTAGCAGAAACCGAGCATTTGAAGAACAAATGATTCATCGTTTTTGAGTGAGACTTACACAAAGGACATGTCAAGTCATCAAGTCTGAACACAAGTGCATCTTTGGTCTTAAGCCTACCCTTCGCACATAACCAAAGAATAAATGAGTGTTTGGGTGTTAAACCCTGCTTCCATATAGTATTGGCCCAATACACAGACCGTGTAGTAGATCTCAGATAGTCATAAACAAGAGATGTGAAAGAAGTATTACAATTGTCCCAAGAATGGAGAAGATCAGCTGCATAGTGAGACTGACCTTCACGCTCAACGATTATGTCTCTTATTGCCAGCAGTTTACGAAACACGAGGGAATATTCCTTACGATCCTCAGTTTTCCAAATAGAGTCGCCTTTCAAGTAGTAGTGGTTCACCCATTTGACCCACAAAGATTGCTTCTCCGCTTGTATGTCCCAAATGATTCTAGACATAAGAGCGCCATTCCAAATTTTTAAGTTCCTCAACCCAAGACCACCCTCAGTCTTTGGAAGGCAAACATTGTTCCAGGCAACCGGATGGTTTTTAGAGTCCCACAGAAAGTCTCGAGCCATCCTTTCCAACTGACAAATAACAGCAGATGGAGTAGGAAGAATTGACAGCCAAAAACATTCGATCCCTTGGAGCATAGATTGAATCAGCTGTAGACGCCCAGCATAGGAGAGTGAGCAAGCAGACCATCTCCCAATGAAAGAACTAATACGATCAAGTAATGGTTTGAAGAAAGTTAGTCTAATTTTACCATTCATGATCGGTAGGCCAAGGTAGCGAAATGGAAGTTTCCCAATAGGAATGCCCATATCTGCCATAATTGTTTCTTGATTATTCGGATCAATCCCCGCTAGATAATTGAAAACAGTTAATGAATAGCCTAACAGTGATCAAATTGATTATGATGGTATTGATCTGGACAATGAAGAAATGGCCATGGTTGCTAGAAAATTCAAGAAGATGTTCAGAAAAAGCAACTTCAGCAAAGGCAAAAAATTCATCAAAAGAAAGGACAAACTTCGTCCTTCAAATCTCAATGCTATGAATGCAAGAGTATGGAGTATTTTATTTCTGATTGCCCAATAGCAAAAGAAAGAGAAGTCAAGCATAACAAGAAGATAAGAAAAGGATTTACTGGAGCTCGGGATCAAGCTGAATCCGAGACAGAAGAAAGCTGTGATTCTGAGAATAAAAAAGCAAACATTTGCTTCATGGCCATGGAAGATAAGGTAAATCCTATTTCTTCTAATTCCATATCTGAATTACATGATTCTGATTGTGAAAAGCTTGATGATCCTAATGGGCTGCTTTTTGACATGCTCCATGAACTTAAAAAGTTATCTAGAAGAAACAAGAAAATGAAAATGAAAATTGATTCCTTGTTAGATGACAATGCTAAGCTGTTGAAGAAGAACAAAGCCTTACTTGATTCCATTATGTGCTTAAATGTTGAAAAGGACATTGTCCTAACTTCTTTGCATTGTATAATACTTGAGAACAAATGCTTGTATGAAAAAGTTCATTTTCTTGAAATTATGGTTAGCAATTTTGATGACATGAAAAATAGAGTTGATGATCTCATTATATGCATTGAAAAGTTTACAAATAGCAAAAATAATTTGAAAAAATTGCTTAGTGCACAACACATGGCTAAAAACCGAAATAGTCTAGGCTATAGGCATGAGATCAAAGCTGAAAATTACAAATCTTACTTTATAAAAGCTACTTCATCATATATGACACATATTTATTGCACATATTATGAAAAATTTGGATACAAAGCATCTAAATGTCATGTTAAGGAAAAAGTGGAATCTGGTGCAAAAATAATTTGAAAAATTAGAGAAATTATTACTAACCTCCGTGGACCTAAGAAAGTGTGGGTATCAAAAGGCATTGTGCCACCTCATGAATACGTACATCAGCTGCAAAAATTGAGCTCTATAAAATAATTTTTGGATAGTAAATGCTCAAGACACATGATGGGAAATGCTACACTAATAGATGACCTTCTAGCTGCAAATGATGGATTTGTCACATTTGAAGATAAGAAAAAGGGAGATACTTAGTAAAGGTAATGTTGGTAAGAGATTCTCCATCATTAATAAGCAAGTATCATTAATTGATGAATTGAAATACAATTTGCTTAGTATTAATAATTTATGTGACAGTGGTTGCAAACTTTTCTTTAAAAAAATTCATGCACTATCATTGATAGTCCTTGTGATGAAGTCACTTTTGTTGCCAACAGCATTGGTAATGTCTATACATTATATATCTTGATGATCCTATTGTTTATGATAAATGATGATGATGGCTACATTTGGCAAGGCATAGAAAATTAGGTCATATTTCTATTGATTCACTAAATAGATTGTCCTAAAAAGAATTTGTAAGAGGATTGCCCAAAATGATGCTTGACAAAAGCCAATTGTGTGATATTTACCAATTTAGAAATCAAACCAAAACATTTAAAAAAAAAATTCAAGAAAATGATTTCAACCTCAAAACCTATTAAGCTAATACATATGAATTTATTTGAACCAATGAGGACCACTAGCCTAAATGGTAAAATATATACTCATGTTTTAGTAGATGATTTTTCGAGATATATTTGAACCTTATCTCTTCTATCGAAAAGGTATTTAGAGTGTTCTATAAAAGAACTCTATGTGTGGAAGAATCCATGCATTTAAATTTTGATGTATCTAACATATATTTCTCTAGAAAAGATAAGAATGATGTAGGTAGCTCAAAGAAAAATAACATTGAGCATCATGAAGTTCCATCACTTGACAATCACGCCAAAGAAGAAGAACGACAAGTTGAACAAAGTGAGTAAGGAAGTGTCGAGCACACTGATCTGAATCTGCCAAAAAATTGGCACTCCAAAACTGTCTGTCCAAAAGAACATATCATTGGTGATCTTAGCTGTGAAGTTAAAATCAGACAGTATTTTGTTGATAATTTTGTTTTACTTTCTAGCACTGAACCTAATTGAATTGATGCAGCCTTATATGATGAATTTTTTTTATTATGTCCATGCAAGAAAAGCTGAACCAATTTGAAAAAAATTAAGTTTGAAAGCTTGTCCCTAAACCACTTGACCATCTCGTAATTGATACCAAGTGGGTTTTCAAAAACAAACTTGATGAGCATGTCATTGATATTAGAAGTAAAGCCAAATTAGTTTGCCCAAGGATTTAATTAAGAAGAGGGTATTGATTATGATGAAACGGTTACTCTCATTGCTCAATTGGAATCCATCAAAATTCTACTTGTCCTTGCATCATTCAAAAACTTTTTGCTTTACCAAATGGACGTTAAGAGTTTTTTTAAGTGATTTTATTGAAGAGGAAGTGTATATAGAATAATCTTCTAATTTTATTCATGAATATTTTTCAAACCATGTTTTTAAACTTTTCAAAGCCTTTTATGGTTTAGAGCAAGCTCCAAGACCATGGTATGAAAGGCTTAGTGTTTTTTCTTCTTTCAAAAGGTTTTTCAGGAGATATCACATTATTTATAAAATCTGAAAATTCTGATTATATCCTAATTGTGCAAATATATGTTGATGATATTATTTTTTGGAGCTACTAATTATTCCCTATGCAAGAAACTTGCCAAGATAATGCAGCAAGAGTTTGAGATAAGCAAGATGGGAGAACTTAATGTTTTCGATCTACAAATCAAGCAAACCATAGATGATATCTTTCTAAATTAAGCTAAGTATACCAAGGATCTGCTCAAAAGGTTTGGAATAAATGAAGTAAAAGAAATTGATATATTCACAAATCACTGACTGAAGAACGATTCGATCATCTGAGGAGAGGTTTGAAAATTACCAGATTATATAACTAACGATTTTGCCAAAAATAGATTATTTATTCTTGCTGAATTCCTGAAGATCTTTTGATTCTAGATGGAGATATTGGATGCAATACTTGAACTGTATTTTGGACAGGAAAATCGGATGGACAATTTGTGTCCAAATGTTCAAATTTTTATGCTCTAAAAGTTCCCGCCTTTTTTTTTTTTTTTTACCACAACATAGTCTTTTTTCTTATCAGAATATCATTACTTATTTTAAAAAATCACCTTCCTCAAATGTATTAAATTGTACTTATACTCTTCAATACCTCATACACCCCAAAAGAATTCAAATCTATTTGAATCTTCTTCTCATTTAAAAAATTAAAAAAACTGTCATTTGCCTTAGCACTTTTCTCTTTCCTCTAGCCTTCATTCTTTTGCCAAAACCAGAAAAACCAAACCCTTCAATCCTGTTCATCATGAGTAAAACTCCAAATTCCAACTAAGAGGCTGAGCCAATAACTAAGGAGACCAAGAAATGCAAGACAATGAAAAAGAAATCAATCGCTACCAGACTGATATCTATGAAGAAGAAAAAAAAAATGAGTTCTATTGATGAACTAACTCCTCAAAGTGCATTATCAAATCACCTCCAGAAGAGGAAAGCGCGGACACTCAGGTATCTAAATTTCTCTTCTTAAAATAGGTGAATTTGAGTACAATGATTGGGTGTTTAGAAATAGGACTATTATTGCGGGCTATCGGATTGATTCTAAGGTTTGTCATTACTGAAGTGTTTCTGAACTTTTTTTGTCATTCTAAATATATTGAGAATCTTAGATAAGGGGTTTTGTTGTTAAATTGATGAGAATCTGTATACCCTACTGGTTTGAGAATTCTATGCGAATTTGAGAAAGGGATGACATAAGGAAATTGTAAACGGGTTTATTGTGCAGTGGTATATGTCTAAAATTGGAGAAGTGAACATCAAATTTGACCATTGTTGTTAAACAAGATTTTTTTATATATCAAAGATAGTGGAGTACATTTTAAAATGAACTGCCTAAAAAATTCTAAAATTTTGTTTGAACTGAGTTGATTTGAGATGAAATTCATTGGTGCCAAGAGTTTTAGAAATTCAAGTGATCTAAATGCCAAATGGTTAAATGAAATGGGGAGATTACTACATCTCAACCATGGTGATACCGAGTCTTGGCCCTAAGATATCTGTATGTTTTCTACAAATAGTGTTGATGCCTGCTTTGTCAGAAAGAAAACAAACTATCTTTAGGTTTTTGGTTGTGAAATTGATGATTTGATACCGGAACACATCAAACAAAACATTACATTTTGGAAACCTTCTCACCAAGCTATTCAAGTACTTCAATGTTGATTTGAGCACGGTTACCCCAAAGCATTGTAAAGTAAACACCTACAGTAGAGATTCATTTGAGAAAATAGGATCCATTCGAGCAAATAATCAATGGATATTACTAAGAGTGGCCACTAAAGAAGAGATAGAAAAATTGGTGAAGGCCAAGGAAAATCTGCTGCATCAGGACGAACAAAAAGAAAATCTGAGACTGAAATTCAGAGGGAAATATCAAGTAAAAGGAAGCAGAAAACTCAGAAAAGTGAAAAAACGTAGAGTATTTTAGATGCTCTAAATCTGTTACCTACTAAAGTTAAAACAGTCCGAATGCAGAAGTCAAAAGTGAACTGAAAATTTTGGGAAATAAATTGCAAATATAGAAGGAAAGAATTATAAAGCTGAAGGCCACTTGACCGAACAAGTTCTCCACCCATGCCTGAGCTTGAACCTATCATTCCTTCAACACGGGAAGAAACTGATGTTCACCTAGAGAAGGAGACTGAGAAAGAGAAGGAGAAAAAAACTGATATCACTAATGTCCTAACTCTATATACCAAGGAACCCACAACTGCTGCATTCACTGTTAATAAGGAAGTTCTCAAACAAGACAAACCAGTTGCATTTGGCAGCCTATCTGGTTGAAAGTTGAAGCATGTCATGGTAAAATAAAAGTCTAGCAGAATTGTTGGATAACGTTCAAAGAAGGATGCTAATGCTAAGCCTATGACTATCCTTATTTCATGAGAAATAACACATGACGACCGCTAAATAATGACCTCTTCTGCCAACCTTTATTTTTTATGACATAATTTTATTCTTGCAAAATTTCCTACTTTCTGCGTTATATTTTTTATGAACTCCTTTATTTTAGTCTTGGACTGATATTACTGCTAGTTTTCTACTTCTTCTTATTGACTAATATTGTTTATTGTTCATTGCTATCCCTGTTTTGGGCATTCTTCGGATATTACTGCTTATTGTTATTTTTTTTTATTGATGATAAATGGAGAGAAAATATATTATTGGGAAATTGTGAATTTGATGATTTGATGCTGTCATGGAGACTATGCTATGGACTAAGAGAAGATTGTGATTGTGATGTGGAAACTGAAAATTTCTTTAGAAGCTTGTGATTTTGTGAAATACATTTTTAGGATTTGAGTTGATCAAATATTGTGTTGTGCAATTTTTTTTTTTTTTTTTTTTTTTGCTTTCATGATATCTCTTTCACTAGTTTTGCCCTTATAAATGTGGATTGTGAATTGTGAATGTATTGTGATTGTATATTGGTTTATGAGGGTTATGTTTTGAAATCTATGGATTATGATTGTGACTACTTATGAGGATTAAAAATTTATATGGCTTAAGATGAATTATGTCTATTTATGGCAGTGGTTTGAGAATGCGGACTATAAAAAATTAGGTGCATTGATAGAGACTATTTTGAGATATCATTGTTATTATGGATTAAAGAATATTAAATTATAGGTATGAGTTCATTGTGCATTCTAACTGATTTTGAATAAGTTGGATGATTTATTTTTGGATATGGATGTGATATGCACTTTGTTTAAATATTTGGATGATGACGATATTTATGCTTATGAAAACTTCTCATTGGTTGCACAGAAAATTCCTTGTGTTGAAATACCTTGAGAAAACTGGGTTGGATTGAAAACATTTGATATATCTTTGTGAATTTTTTTTTTACCCTGCACATGCACAGGGGGAGTTTTGGACCTATGTTTCTTCAATCCAAAATAGCAATCCAAAAATGACTTTTTAAAAGGTTAGCGTCTGTCTCATTTTTACCTTATTTTGGATGCCGTTTTGGAAGTCCAAAACCTTGGAATCCATCTTAATATTAAAACGCACCTCATAGCTCTATATCCTATGATTCATATATACACATACTAAGGAGGAGTATTACATCTTATGATTTATTTTCTATACCTCTTCGTGTACATATCTATATATTTTTTTATGACTACTATTTGTGGCTCTTCTCTTGTGGAATAGTCGTTTGATGGAAGGGAGGAGGATAAGGAGGTAAGTTGGGCCATAGGCTCATTGAGCCATATTTATAAGTACATAATTTAATTTTCTATCTTAATCTCATAAGCACTCCTTTAGTCCTATGATAAGAGATTACATTTCAATAAAAAATATTTTTATTTCTCTCGATCTAACATGTCCGTACTGTACATATCATTATTTTTTGTATCACAATCCTATCAAGTTTGCCATCATTCAAAAATGGGGAGATTGTTAGCGCTAAGGACATTCTCCTGTATTTTGACTTATGACAAATATTGATGAGGACTAACTTATGTGATCTACATGTTATAGGACATGTTTGACCTCAATTCTTTCAAGGCGTGCAAATAAGATTGCTAAGTAATTCTTAAGTAATAGAATTCAAGAATGGGTGGTCAAGTAGAAGACCAAGCTTAAGAGATTGTATATCAAGAAGTCCTTGTGGAAGAACCTTAGATTAGGAATCATTGTTAATGTATTATCTGTGTAAATTTCTATGTATTCTTTACCTTAAGATTCAATTTATTTCTACCTTGAAGTACACAAATAAAAGATTTCAAAGTTTTAAGTCTTCAGAATTTTGGATTGAGTAGTTTGGATGATTTTGCATCCAAAAGTTTCGTTCAAAACTTTGTGAACAGTGTTAAATTGATTCTACCTAAAAAAGTACCATTTTGGACTTACTTTTTAAACTCACTATCGTCTAATCCTTGAGTCCAAAACTTTGATAAATTTGACAGCGTGAAACTAGTCATTTTTAGCCATTGGAACTCCACTTTTTGTTTCTATAAAAGCTATTTAAACATGATTTTCTATAAGATTTTTGTACTATCTTTCTCAGAAATACTATTACACTTTAGACAACAAAAATCTTCATTTTCATTATGTTTTAAAGTCAAATCAATTTGCTTCAAAGGTAAAAAGGTGTTGGTGCTCATTTGTTCATATCTACTCAAACTTGTGAGCTATTTTTGTAAGTTTTCTTCATTCTATCTTGTATTAAGGTTGTGGTGTAAAACCCGTTGGGGTGAACCTTGTTTTGTGAATGTATAAAAGGTTATGGTATAAGACCCAGTTGGGGTGAGCCTTGATTGTGTGTTTGTAGAGGTTGGGTGTAAAACTAAGTCTGATGATCCTCTTGTGTAAGATTGATATAGCCTACCGCCATTGATTTGGGAAAAAAATTTTAGTGGGTGTATTGAAATCTTTAAGTGTGTGCTTAAGGTAGTGGATGTAGATCATTTGAGGATCGAACCACTCTACATCATTGAGTCTTTTCTTCTGCATTTTATTTGTTCTTTATACCTATGTTTTCACTGTTCATTTGACTTGAAAGCTTTACACTCTTCCTTGCATTTATTGATTTGATCAAAGAATTTTATACAGTTGGGTAAAATTGTTATTGTTGCTTCAGCTACCCATCTTAACTAGAAGTCTTCTTTCCATCATTTAGAAGAGTTTTGAAAGTTCTTCAACTGCACACAAGTCTGCACTTTTGAACTCTCACCTTGTTCGGCCTTTGTCAAAAAGACATCAAAGAATTGTTTTTAAATTACATTTATTTGCCATAAACCTTATTCACCCCCCTGAAGTTTATCAGGGTCCATTAGGGTTATTCATTAGCTATACTCCACTTTTCTTTAATCTTTCTTGAGGTAAAGTATTTTTGTCCCAACTACTCTATAGTAAAACCTTGCTATCACAAGGTGGCTCTCTTCTTCAAGGGCGAAAAAATAGCCCCTTGTATAACCTATTGGGTATGTGGTGCCCTACCCCGATGCGGGACTAGAAGGGACCAATTAATTATAGATATAGCATAAAAACTAAGCTAAATTAAATAGAATAATGCATCATCCCTAATAAAGAAACCAACTTCATTAATTTTTGTTATTTGATATTATTACTCTATTAGCTATAGACATCATTCATCTAGGAGAGAGAAAAAAAAAGGCTCGAGCTGCTTACACCCTTACCTAAAACAGGGGGAAAAAATGAAAAACAACATAGCAAGATCTTGATCACATAAGGTAACAAAATTAACATGGCTAAAAACCCTTTTTAAATCAACCCCAAAAAATGGAATGCCATATTGGTGCATTTAACTAATATGGAATTAAGAGCAAAGATAGACCACCCAAGCCTTGCAAACTAAATCAACTTGAAACACAATATGCAAAAGTAACAGCAAGAGCTGAACAAACTCATTCTAATGCAAAACAAAATCAAATTTTAACACACTCGATCTTCTCTTTCCCATTACCATCTCTAAACCCAATCTCATAAAATCAAAAGCCTACTCCAATCGTCTAGTCCAAGAATCAAATCCTTTATCAGCCTAAAATTGAAGCCTCATTTTCAAAAGAAGTATAAAAAACACACAAACAGTTAAAAAAAAAAGAAGAAAAAAAATCACACTTTAATAGAGAGATGAAAAGGCAAAAATATCTACAAACACAACGTTAGGATAGCCCGTATGGAAATGACATTATGGTCAAGATTCTATATGAACTATAACAGTGAACTTAACCCAGTTACTTTTAATTCTCACTGGAAACAATATGAGGGTTATGATGTGAAAAAACACGATGTGAGAATTGAAACACAAGTTTTTCATTGATCAATTTTCCTCAGTCTCAAACTCATGCTTTTTTTAAGAAAATATTCTAAAATACACGCCTTTTCTTACTTAATATGAGAAAGTGTCATGAAAGATATATTATTTTTTTTGATATAATTTTTGTGTTATCATCGTATATCAGTTTAGACCAACTTAACAAAACTATTCATTTTGTTTTTATTATAATAAAGCATATAAACATAGCATTATTATTGGCACTATATTATTACACATTATAAAAAGCGTCAATAAAAAATCAGTTAGGAAATGTAGTGTTCGAAACTAAAAACAGTTATCTATGCAACTACTAGGTGCATGGCTAAGCAGGCAAAAATCTAGCTTCTAAAAAAAAATGGAATCTTAATTTTTAGTCAAAAATTGCATGCAAAAGAGTTTGATTTTTAGGTTCTTTGTGATGATCAATGAATATCCTCCATGACAAAGTTAAATTGATCATTACCATGGAGGTCAATGTTCAAGTGACAAAAAACATATTTATACCCTAATGTTATAACCAAGCAAAATTCCATAAATATTAAATAAAAATACTATATTTTCATACTTTGTTAGATTGCTACCACAATTAAAATCATATTATCACACATATGATTGATAAACCCCCCCCCCCCCCAAAAAAAAGAAGGAAGGGGCTCAACATTGTCCAGATAAGTTGCCATATTCAATTCCAAAGATGTGACACTATAATTGTACAAAAGAATTCAAGCATCCCAGAAATAGAAATAAAATGTTAAAGCCACTATACCAATGCTTCTCCCACCTTCCTAGACATCTATCTGTGTACGAAACATGTATGTGTGTAATATACATTTATTGCCTTCTTCTAGAGTCTATACAAAAACAATGCTAAGTCCTTTCTTACCTTGTACTTAGAGTTACTTGTAATTTGGGAGTAATTTTGGAATATGCATTGGGTATCCTGAAAAGAAGCATAAGTTATTGTTACTGCACCAAAAATAGAACTACAATAGATGTGTCTGTCATATTGTTACAACAATTTTGTACAGCATATGAAGAGAAAATAAAAGAAGAGAAAACCATGAAAAATGAATTTATGGAGTGAAATAATAAACATTGCAAGAATGATACATGGTGATATGCCATTTTTGATTAGGCTTATCCTTCAGCAATACTGATTAATTTATAGTACAACTCCTTTAGGATTAGTAACCCATGTCTGGTGCATAAAAGATAAAGCATCATTAAGTTGAGAACTACTCAACTAATCTACAACATATTAACTATAACAAAGAGTAATGGTAGAACTTCTTAGGAACTATCCCAAAGGTTTAGATTTTTTTTTCACTATTCCAAATTGTAGAATATCGCTTTTAATCCACTAATAGGTATCAAGTTCTACCACTTCCATTATGAACATTTGAAAAATAATGATAATGAAAAAATATGTTAGTAATATTTTGATAGTGAAAATATGTTAATATATCTTATTGTGTGTTCAAGCATTTCTATGCAGTGCTTATGTACTTTTATGCTTTGTGAATGTCTTTGTATACATGCTAATGCAAATGTGTCTGTGATACCGTGTTGCTTGATTCATGAAAATGTTAATATGCTCTCACTATATATTTTTGTATTTCTATTTTGTGTTCAATTATTTGTATATGGCATTCTAATGTGTCTATCTTGACATGTTAAGCTTGATTCATAAAAATGTTAATATACTCTCACTATATATTTATATATTTATATATCGTGTTCAAGTATTTGTATATGGCATACTAATGTATTTGTACAGCCATGTTAAGCTTGATTCATGAAAAATATTAATATGCTCTCGCTATATGTTTATGGATTTCTATACCATGTTTACCTATTTGTATACAACATGCTAACATGTCTCATCTGCTATGTTGCTTGATTCATAAAAATGTTAATCTGCTCTCGCTATGTGTTTATGTATTTCTATGCCATGTTTATGCATTACTCTACAAAAAGACTAGTTGTGATTAACTTCTAACAGTCACATGTTTAGAGCATTACTCTACATGTTCTTGCATCAAAATTGGCCATGCAGGAAATAAACCCAAACTCTAAAAGGAGAAATACAAAAGACCAAGCAAATTAGAGAAGTAGAAGAAACACGGTACTTTACAAAATTTATTTTTCAACGATTTGGACAGAATTCTAACAAACTTCTAATAAGCAAATCATACACTTTTTTTTCATTGCAAATCACACACACACACACACACATTCATTCTAACTGCAATATCAAATGTTCATAGAATATGGAAGAACTCCAAAAATGCAGCAAAAAAAATATAAAAAACCCAAGCTACTAGAAAAATATATAAATGTTTTCCACCAACTTGTCTTCTCCATAAACTTCTCTTCTCTTACGCAAATTTTCAGATGCATTTAAACAATTCTGCTGTTTAAATGTGAGTAGACAGTAGCACTGGTTTAATTGATATAGCAGATAGGGTAATGATAGTGGTGATAGTTGAAAGCATTGGCTAGACTTTTTTATCCTTCAATATTTAGGTCTGAGGACTATTTTAGTACCTTGAAAATAGTTCAAAGATGATAATAAATTAAAAAAAATTAATTTATGTATGAAAATCCTATCACAAAAATAGTTCGAGGATGGCAATAGATTGAAAAAAAAAAAGACGAAAATAATACTGCAAAATAAGTTGAAGGACCATTTAAGCCAATTGTCCAACTTCTAATAAGCAAACCCTATTCTTTAATTTTTTTTTTCAAGTGTTCATAATGGAAATATGAACATTTCCATGGAATTCAAATCAAATGCATTTTTCTCTGTTAAGCAATAATATTATTCATCTAAGCCTTCATTTTCTTCTTCCACATCTCTTCTTTTTTCTTCATACATTGTCCTAAAATCTCAAATATATTATGTATTTATACCAATTTAAAACAGGGTAGATGCAAATTACAGTTAATTAGTCATCAAATTGTTATGAACCATAAATCTAAGAACACTAGAATGCAAATGAGTACCACAAATTCTGTACATGAATGGTAATGAATAGTGAGGCAATTGAATATATAGTTCAAGACTATCCAATTTGAAGTTTGAATGCTATATAATTGTTTTTCTTTTCTTTCTAAATAATAGGCAAATTCTAAGGAACAAAAGAAATTAAAATTCTAATTTTATACAAATGAATGGCTTCACATAATTTGTAGAACATATACTTTTAAAAAGAGAAAGAAAACAGTAAAAATTAGTTAAATTAGCAGTGAAAAAACTTCTATCGTACTCCCATTAAAGGAGCTCATGAGATTTGATTCTACAAATCAAGCTACTCAAAAATACACATCCACAAGAAAGGGAAAAATGATGAGATATTCCCTACAGATGTTAAGTAAAAAAGATGAGGGTCAAAAAAAGAATAAGGCCTAAGGTCTCCAAAAACAAAAACCAAATACATAGGTACAAAGGAATAAGGGAAAAAAAGATGAGGAAAAATTTTGATAATGAAAAAAAATATGTTAATAATATTTTGATAGTGAAAATATAAAAAAAAACATGTTAAGATGTACAAATATGTTGTTGTTGTTGTGAAAATATGTTAATATCTCTTATTGTGTGTTCAAAGTGTTATTATACTTTATTCGTATATTTGTATACATCATGCTAATGTGTCTATACTGCCATGTTGTTTTATTCATGAAAATGTTAATGTGCTCTCCACCAAAGACCAGTTATGATTAACTTTTGAGTCCTAATGGTTTTTTCTTTCTTACATAAAAATTGATCATTCAAGAAATACACACTTTGAAAGAAGAAATACAAAAAGGATAAAAAACAAAAGACCAAGCAAAATAGAGAAGCAGAATAAACATAACACTGTTTATCGAATTTATTTTTTCACCATTTGAACATAATAATTCTAAAAAACTTCTAAATAGCAAACCATATATTTTTTTTCATTGCAACCACAATATCAGATCTATCATAGAAGACGGTACAACTTTAAAAAAAATATAAAAACCCAAGCTACTGGAAAACAGAGAAATATAAACCAAGCATAAACTAAGAAATAGAGAAAAATAGCATTAAAAACTCCATATTGTGTTCAAACTAAAGCATTATATAGACAAACAAAGACAAGAGGCTGAAAAAGAACAGACATTTAGTTAAAAGAAGTAACATTTAAATTACATGAATGTTGTTTATAGAGTGGCCCCACACTAGAAATGATGCCACGTAGTGAGATGAGGGAGGTAGAAAATGGTTGATGATGCTAACTGAGAGCAGCCATAAACGGTGAAAGGAGAGAAGGAGGAAGAGATTGATAGTGAGGAAGTGAACATGCAACTCTGAGAAGAAAGGCAAGGTGGTTTTTATGGTGGTAAGAGGGAGGAGGAAAACGACAGCCGACGCCAACCAAGAACATCTACCAACAGTGAAGGAAAATCTCACGAACTAACACCAATAGCCAGTGAGGAAACAGCTGTTGTCACATTGCGAAATGGAAAAGAGTTGCCAGACATTACAAATGGCAACCGGCGCCAGCTGGAAGAAGAGAACCGGCACCGGCTATCCTTTATTCATCTCCTGAAAATCCTACTTTTCAGCCTAAAATACCGTATCATACCCGTCTACACAAAACCCGAAAAGATGCTCAATTCGACAAATTACTTAAGGTGTTTAAACAACTGCACATAAACATCCCACTCAGTGAAGCTTTAATTCACATGCCCAAATATACCAAGTTTCTTAAAAGCATGCTCGTCAACAAAAAGCGATTGGAAGAGTTGTCCACAATGGTCCTCAATAAAGAATGCTCTGCCATATTGTAGAACAGACTGAATTTGCCACATAAAGAAAATGATCTAGGGAGTTTCTCTATCCCATGTTTAATTGGCACACTTAATTTCTGTAATACATTAGCTGACCTAGGTGCTAGCATTAATTTATTACCATATAAAATATTTAAAAAGCTAGGTCTAGGAGAACCACAGCCCACTAGGATAAGTATTCAACTCGCGGATAGGTCTATTAAATATCCTAGGGGTATAATAGAAGATGTGTTGATAAAAGTTGATAAATTCATATTTTCAGTGGATTTTGTTATTCTTGACATGAATGAAGATTCCAAAGTCCCTTTAATCTTAGGTAGATCCTTTCTAATTACAGCAAAAGCATTAATTGATATTCATGGGGGGAGGTTGACACTTAGGGTTGGGGATGAGGAAGTAGTCATTCAAATCCACAAGAGCATGCAACATCTTGTGTCTTCTGGTGATTCTTGTTTAAGCGTTGATATTCTTGACAAACCTATTTTTGAGTCGATGCAGGAATCCATTGAGGAGGAGTTGATGGAAACATCAATGGCGCATTCAGAGAATTTTAATAATGAGGATGGGATGAAGAAGTTGGAAATTGAGAAAATCAGTTTAGGGAGAATGAAATCATCCATAGAAGACCCTCCCGAATTGGACCTAAAAGACCTGCCCAAGCATTTGGAATATGTGTTCTTGTCTAAAGGAAATATATTGCCGGTGATCATTGCCAAAGACCTCAATACAGAACAAAAAACTAAATTGGTAAGTATGTTGGGAAGATATAAGGGAGTTATAGCTTGGAAGATCATTGATATTAAGGGCATTAGTCTATCCTTCTACACTCACAAGATCTTGATGGAAGAAGGTGCAAAGCCAGTAGTGCAACCCCAACGTAGGTTGAACTCACATATGAGTGAAGTGGTAAAAGGTGAGGTGGTTAAGCTCTTAAATTTAGGCATCATTTACCCTATTTCTGATAGTGTTTGGGTGAGTCCTGCTCAAGTGGTACCAAAGAAGGAAGGAATGATGGTGAGTCCCAATGATAAAAATGAGCTAGTCCCTATGAGATTGGTCATGGGTTGGAGGTTTTGCATTGATTATAGGATGCTAAACAAAGCCACTAGGAAAGATCATTTCCTTATTCCTTTCATTGATCAAATGTTGGAATGGTTAGCCGGACATGAGTATTATTATTTCTTGGATGGGTTTTCTGGCTACCTACAAATCCTCATAGCTCCGGAGGACCAAGAAAAAACCACTTTTACGTGTCCATATGGTACTTTTGTATATCGTTGGATGCCGTTTGGCCTTTGCAATGGTCCCGGAACATTCCAAATATGTATGACAACTATATTTGAAGGACTCGTGGGGGACATCATTGAGGTATTTATGGATGATTTTTCAGTCTTTGGTGATTCATTTGACTTGTGCTTATCTAATCTTGAAAAGGTACTAGCAAGGTGTGAAGAGATTAACCTCATGCTCAATTGGGAAAAATGCATCTTTATGGTGTAAGAAGGTATTGTGTTAGGGCATAAAATCTCAAGGAAGGGTATAGAGGTTGATAGAGCAAAAATTGAAGCAATCGAGAAGCTACCCCCTCCCACTTCAGTGAAAACTATAAGAAGCTTTCTTGGTCATACAAGTTTCTACAGGAGGTTCATCTTAGACTTCTCAAAAATTTCAAAACCTCTTACCTCTTTACTTAAAAAGGATGCTATGTTTAATTTTGATGAGCAATGTCACAACGCTTTTACCGTACTTAAAAAGAGAAGTTGATTAATTCACCTATTTTAATTGCACCTGATTGGTCTCTTCCCTTTGAACTAATGTGTGACGCAAGTGATTTTGTAGTTGGTGCAGTACTAGGACAAAGGCGGAATAAGCACTTCCAACCTATATACTATGCGAGTAAGACTTTAACGGATGCACAGGAAAACTACACAACAACGGAGAAATAATTGCTTGCCATAGTATTTGCCTTTGATAAATTCCGTTCTTATCTTATTTTGTCCAAAACATTGTGTATACGGACCTTTCAACCCTAAAGTGCCTACTAACCAAACATGATTCCAAACCAAAATTGATAAGATGGGTTCTATTATTGCAGGAATTTGATTTGGAGATTAAGGACAAAAAGGGTACAAAAAACTTAGTTGCGGATCACTTGTCAAGATTGGATCATCCAAATTTGGAATCATTGATCAAAGAGGACATTAATGATGCCTTCTCGGATGAGCAACTCTTGCTCATAGAAGGTGAGATGCAAAACACCCATTTGTTCGCCGATTTTGCTAATTACTTGATTGCAGGAATTGTTCCAAAAGCTCTTACAATGCAACAAAAGAAGAAATTCCTCTCCAAAGTAAGGCACTACTTTTGGAAAGATCCGTATTTATTTAAATATTGTGCGGATCAAATCATTCGTAGATGCGTGGACTTTAAGGAAGACGAATATATTCTAAGACATTGTCATAAAGGACTTGCTGGAGGCCACTACCAAGTCAACAACACTGCATGAAAGGTGCTCGACTCTGGATTCTATTGGCCCACATTGTTCAAAGATGCCCACAGGTTTGTCCAAAGTTGTGATAGGTGTCAACGTACAGGTAACATCTCTAAATCTAGTAAGATGCCATTACAAATTTTTCAAGCCTGTGAAGTATTTGATTGTTGGGGGATAGACTTCATGGGACATTTTCCTAGTTCTTTGGGGAATAAATACATTTTAGTGGCAGTGGATTATGTTTCCAAATGGGTGGAGGCCCAAGCTTTACCCACTAATAATGCAAGGGTTGTGGTATGATTTCTGAAAAAACTTTTCACCCGTTTTGGTGTGCCTAAGGTGCTCATTAGTGATAGAGTGACTCATTTTTGCAATGTACAAATGGAAAAAGTTCTCAAACATTTAGGCGTGAACTATAGACTTGCTACCCCTTATCATCCCTAAACAAGCGGACAGGTTGAAGTGGTTAATAGAGAACTCAAACGAATCTTGGAAAAAATTGTTAACCATACTAGGAAGGATTGGAGTCTAAAATTGGATGCCACTCTTTGGGCATATCGGACAGCTTTTAAAACCCCAATTAGCACAACTCCTTTTCGGTTAGTTTATGGGAAAGCATGTCATTTACCTATTGAGATTGAGCATAAAACTTATTGGGCTATAAAACTTGTGAACCTTGATCTTGAGTCAGTTGAAAAGTCCAGATTGCTTCAACTCACAGCCTTAGAGGAGTGGCGCAAGGATGCTTAGGATACGTCCACACGGTATAAAGAGAAAGTTAAAACATGGCACGACAAGCATATTACTCGCCACCACGACTTTGAAATAGGTGATCAGGTATTATTATTCAATTCTCGCCTAGGACTTTTTCCAAAAAAATTGAAATCACGGTGGTCAAGACCATACACCGTCAGTAAGCTATTCCCTTTTGGCACCCTCGAAATTACTCATCCTACTAGGGGCACTTTCAAAATCAATGGCAATCGGGTGAAACGTTACGTTAGTGAAGTTCTTCACAACACGGATCAAGTGGAAATGTTCTTGGAAGCTAACACATAAAATTCTGGGGTTATCTTGCTGTTTTTTTCGTGTGTACTATTTTCTTTCTTTTGTTTTGATTTATTTTTCATTTCTAGTTTTTATACTTTGGTGCGCTCTTTTGTATTTTTCTTTCTAGGTACTTTGCCAATGCCTCATTCTTCAAGAATTCAGCTCTTGTACAACACATTGCCCAATGAATGGAAGTATTGTCTTTCTTATCTCTTCCCCTTTATATTTTTGGTCTCTTGGCATTGTTTATTCTGTGTTCTATTTATTTGGCCACTAAAGACAATGTCCAATTTAAGTGTGGGGGAGTGATTTGATTGAAAATTCTTCTATACATATACTTTATCATATCTTTCTTGTGAGCAAAATTTTCAAAATTTTTTTCTGATTTCTTTGAGATTTCAAGCTGTATTTTTAATGCATGTCTTTATGATGGATTATAGAACATATGTTCTATATCATTTATGGCTTATGCATGACTTTTTTGCACGCACTTAGTCAAAGTAGTTCTTGATCAAATGCTTTACATTGTTCTTAAACCTGTTTTTTACTAAAATTCATAGAGCATTCTAGAACTTACTTGAATATCTCTCGAGGCGAAATCATAAAGACATTCATGATTTAACTTAGGGATGACGGTAATAGGCCTTTTTCGGATAGTTTGAGCTTTTCAAGCCTATCTATTTTTTTTATTATCCTTAGTGCCTATTTTGAGCCTAAATTGTTGATTTTTTTCTTTAAAACCCGTTATCATACTTTGTCCATTGCTTGTTTCTGAGAGTTTGAATAATTTTTCCAAATCTTTATGCTCTTGATGGATAAAAGTATATGTAGGAGAATGTTGAGGAAGAATACTTGGAGAAAGATCATGACTCGTTACTTTCAATCATGTATCAATAGTTGTGTTGAGCTGGAAAGAGAAGAAAGAGAAAAGAGAGATTGAAAATAAGAAAAGAAAACAGAAAGTTGCTAAAAAATAAAAAGATGGAAAGAGAGAAAATGAGAAAATGAGAAAAAAAAAGAACAGCAGCAGTGAAAGAGAGACAAAAGAGAATTGAGAGAGAAAGAAAAGAAAGATCACAAGAGAAATGGTGATTGAGCTGTAAAAGTTGAGTTCATATCAAATCCTAGATACTATTGCTGAAAATATGAGTGATTTTGTGAAAAATAGAGAAGAGATGATGAAGGAAGTGAAAAGATGAGAAAAAGAAAAGAAAAAGGGTGAAAATGCAAGATTTGCTTGTTGTAAACTGTAATTGCTAAATAAGGTTATGGTTTTGATTGATTTTTGGGAATGGGAGAGCAAAAAGAGTTTAGAAATTATTAATACATTTTGTTTATCCTTTTCTTGCGAACTCTCAGCTTCTTTGATATTTAATTCTCCTATATTCTTCGTTTGATAAGCTACATTACAAGCTTTTAGCCTTACATTACAAGCTTAAAGGTCCTACTTGACCTAAGTAGAATCATGATATGTCTTGAATTAGTAGAGAGAGTGTATGAAAAGTAAGCTTATGGAATGCATATTCTTTTTGAATTAAATTCTTTCCAATGGTTTGAGAATATTGTTAAGTATTGAGATGTTCTACCAAGTCATTATTCACTTACACAAGTCTTGCATTTGTTATGGAAGATGTAGTAGCATGTGTTTTATGTTCTTGAATGAAGAAAGCATTGAAGATATTGTTTTGAAATTGATTGAATGATTTGATGAAACCTTGTGTTTTCCTACTTGTCTTTGATACTTTGCTTGAGGACAAGCAAAGAGCTAAGTGTGGGGGAATATGATAGGGGCTAAATTAGTCATGTTTTTCCTAGTTATTTGAGACTAATTTGTGATATATTATGTTCAATAATTAGTCGTATTCCTTCATATTTGAGATTTTATCCTTAGAAAGGTATTTTGTTCATTATTTCAGATTTGAGGGGTAAAATGAAATAAAAAATGTCGTAAAATAGAACCAAGGCGACGCCGGACAGGGCAGTGGAATCGGCACCGGCCATGTATTGATGACACGAACTTCAAGACGACAAAAAATTGTTAAAACAGTCCGGGACAGAACCGAACCGTCACCGGCTCCAGTAGCCAAGGCGGTGCCGGCTTCACTCTGGACAACATTGTGCTGAAATCAAGAAAAAATCGGCGAACAACAGAAGAAACAGAACATAACCGACACCGGCTCCAGCAGCCAAAGCGGCGCCGACTGTGCTCTGAGGAAAAGGCAGGATTTTGATTTTTACATGCAGTTTTTGGTAATTTGCAGAATTTTAATATCTTCCTACGTTTACTCGGCCAAGAACCTTGCACCAACGAGTTTAGGCACTTCTTAAGCCTATAAATAGATGAAAAACACAAGGGAAAATGGGAGAATTCATAGATTATCATAGAAAATCACTCAAATCAAAGGAGGAATTCTTTAATTCAATGAGGGTTGTGCAAGAAAGTTTTCAAATGAATGGGAAGAAGACTTGTCTATGAGTGCTTTCTTTTACTTTGTTTTCTTTTTCTTGAACAATAATATGTTAATTGTTTTATTATAATTTAACATTGTTTTAGATACTCATGATTTTTAGAGTTATTTGATCTTTTGATTAATTGATTGTTCTTCTTGGTATTTAATTACTTGTGTTTATTATGAGATTAAGTAGTTGTTACTTTCCATTGGCTTACTTGAAAAAGGGGTTGATGGTGGTTTCAATTCATTAGTTTCATATTTGTTGTCTCTTAACTTGCTTGAAAAAGAGGTTAATTGTGAAGAACTAGGTAATTAAAGGTTGATTGATGTTTGCCAGAATATGGATTCATTGGTTAATTTCATGTTTTAAGTTTGCTAGAATATGGAAATTTAATCAAGGATTGTATTTAATACAACTTTTGGGTGAATTAGTTGAAACAGAATATGTGATGTTAATTTATCTAGGAGATAGTGATTTCATGGATTGAAAAAGAAGTAAGTCTATATTAATCCTTCATGATGCCAAGGGAATAATTAGTTATGATGATGGTTGGGTTCTTTAAGATCATGTTTGTCAAAATAATGGTTTTAGTTACATAATGCTACATCCTTGACATGTATATATTTTTATTTTATTTTATTTTCCTTTTTATTTCATTTTTACTTTATTGAGTCGGTTAAACAATGAAAGAAAATGGATTAATGCATACTTGTTCCTTGAGGATCGACACTCGTTTGAACCTATGCTATGTTAATAATAAGTACGCTTGCTCATATGTGTAATTTGGGATTAACGTTTTAATTTAAACTTGATTGGGAATGTGTTTATTTTTATACCTAAATCCATATGCATCATATACTTGTATACAAATACATGAATATAGCACATAAACACTTGAATACACAATAAAAGATATTAACATATTGTCATTATCAAAATAATTTTTTCAAGTGTTCATATTTCCATTTTGAATACTTTAAAAAAAAAATAGGGTTTGCTTATTAGAAGTTAGTTAGAATTATTTTTGCTTGAGTGGTGAAAAAATAATTTCAGTAAACAGTGCTCATCTTTTTAGTTGGTCCTTTTCTGTTTGCCTGGTCTTTTGTGTTTTCTCCTTTTCTATTTCTCCTTTAGAGTTCCAATGTATTTTCTGTATAACCCAATTTTGATGTAAGAAAGAAAAAAATATATACTTTTTAAAAGTTAATTACAATCAGTCTTTTATGGAGAGATAAATAGTGCATGCAATTTTGATATATGTAACATGCCTCCCCATAACCAAAAATGAATTAATCTATGTTAAAAAGATTGACAAAGCATAAAAGTAATATAACCAAAGTCCTACAATTCTTTCTAATACCTTAGGAGCAATCTCATCTGTTATCATTATGAAACCATAAAACTTATCATAAAATGTCTCATAATCATAATTGATTTGCTAATGAACACAACATCTCTGTATGGAAAAATTAAAGTACTTTGTAGAATATAAATTGGTGAAAGTGATGTATAAGATTGATACATGATAATTTCTAGTATGCTCTTAGCTAATGTAGAAGGAATCCATTCACAAACAACACAAATTTATGTACATTTACAAATTGAAAAATGAGTTGGTCATGCTAGTCATAAATGCATTTTATTTGTTGAGTTCCATAATGTGCTTTTGCTAGTTTACAGTTAGAAATGTCCAAGATTTTATGAATAATTCCTTATGAATGCATTCATGGAAATTGCAAATTCATGTGCAGCACTTGAAAATTGTATGCCCTTGGAATTTGGCAACATCTTTTGTCTTTGTGTGACGAGTCATAATTCTATTATGAATAGACCACGTTAATACATAAACACCATAGAAATACATAAACACATAATAAGAGCATATTAACATTTTCATAAATCAAGCAACATGGCAGCACAGATACATTAACATACTCGTATAGAAATATATGAATATAGGATAAAAGCACTTGAACACATAATAAAAGAAATTAATATATTTTAATTATCAAAATATTAGTATAAAACCAACCAATGTTTTCTTCACCTATTAAATACCTGATGTTTTTTGTTGCAGTACCATTCAATTTATTATTTGCCATAGTAAGAAGTAAAGAACCTAAGCTCAGCAAGTATCTTGCTGAGTTAGACCGTCGACTAGCAATCCGATGGCCTAGGAGTCAAAAGTCTTATCAAAAAGGCTGTCGGGGGACATACATTTTATTTTTGTAAGTAGATACTAGAGGTTGGTTATAGTTATTTTTACTTTTTGAGTTTTATATATAATAAAAAAAAACTAGTCATCTTATCTATAAGGCTTTCTTTGGGGCATTCATATTTAGAAAAGACTACATAAATAGGTTGCAAACCTTTAACAGCCAAACAAGTAAAGCTTGGTGCACACAAGTAAGACACTACCCTTAACATCATGTTTGCCTTTAGGGTTTAGTTGATAGTATGATGTAATACTAAACAATTAAAAACACTAATGTGGTTTGACAAAGCTATGAAAAAATGCAAGCCATTTGGCAAGCTATGCCTATTAGGGAGAAGCAGCAATGGGAAGAGAGATAGAAATAAATGTTTGAACAGTAGAGGGAAGCTGCATGCAGTTTGAGAACTTCTGTAAGGACAGACAGTGCACCATAGTTGAGAATTTAAGTAAATTATTTGAAATATGTCATCATTTGTAGTGTGCTTGTACAAAAATTTATTCCATGAAATATTTAAATTTGTTATAGTATGGTTATTTCAAGCTAACAAGCAAATTCTTTGATTTCACAACAACAGGCCATGATATCCTGGACTGCCGACACTTTCTGTATTCTCAAGTGTGCCATTTTCACCTTCCGACTTAGAGCGTCTGCTACCACATTCGTTTTACCCGGATGATAGTTAATAGGGCACTTATATTCTTCCAGGAACTCCATCCACCTACACTGCCGGAGATTCAAGTCATTTTGCGTGAAGATGTACTTCAAACTCTTTTGGTCCGTAAAAACCTCGTATTGTGCACCATACAAGTAATGTCGCCATTTCTTCAAGGCGAACACTATAGCTGCTAGCTCTAGGTCATGCGTGGGATAATTAACTTCGTGCGGCTTTAGCTTCATAGATGCATAGGCTATGACCTTCCCTTCCTGCATCAGCACAGCTCCTAGTCCTTCCTTGGATGCATCTGTATAGAGTGCATAGGGCTTATCAGCCTCGGGCAGGCTCAGTACGGGTGCTGAAATCAACCTCCTCTTAAGTTCTTGGAAGCTCTTCTCGCACTTCTCACTCCAAGCAAAAACGACATCCTTCTTCAACAGTCGTGTCATCGGTGAAGCTAAAGTAGAGAAGTTTTTAATGAAACGCCGATAGTACCCGGCCAACCCAAGGAAACTTCGTATCTCGGTAATGTTCTCCAGTTGTTTCCAGTTAGCTACGGCTTCCACTTTGGCAGGGTCCACTTTGATCCCCTCCTTAGATGTCACGTGACCAAGGAAAGACACTGAGCTCAGCCAAAACTCACACTTACTGAACTTAGCGTAAAGTTTGAATTCCCTTAGCTTCTCTAGGACCAACCTTAAGTGCTCCGCGTGGTCCTCCGGATTTTTGGAGTAGATCAAAATGTCATCGATGAATATAACCACGAACTTGTCCAAGTATGGTTGAAAAATGCGATGCATCAAATCCATGAATACTACCGGTGCGTTGGTTACACCGAACGGCATTACTACAAATTCGTAATGGCCATACCGCGTGTTGAATGCAGTCTTAGGAATGTCTTCTTCTTTGATCCTCACCTGATAGTATCCTTGTCGTAGGTCCAATTTCGAAAAACAAGCAGCGCCTTGCAGTTGATCAAACAACTTATCGATCAAGGGTAGAGGGTATTTATTCTTGATCGTTAGATTGTTCAGTCCCCGATAGTCGATACATAGCCTCAAAGTACCATCTTTCTTCTTGACAAACAACACCGGGGCTCCCCACGGTGACGTACTCGGCCGAATATAGCCTTGCCTTAGCAATTCCTCCAATTGCTCCTTTAACTTCTTCAACTCTGTCGGTGCCATCCGGTAAGGGGTTCTGGATACCGGTTCTGCTCTGGGAATCAGATCCACGGTGAACTCAACTTCCCGTTCAGGGGGTAGGCAAGTGAGCTCCGTAGGGAACAGATCCGAAAAGTCTTTCACTACCTCCGTACTTTCCAAGGTACACTGGTCCTTTGGTTTGTTTAGGAGATACACCAAGTATCCCGCACATCCTTTCTTGAGCAACTTCCGGGCTTTAGCTCCAGTAATAAGAAATTTCAGTTCCTTCGTTCGCTTGCCATTGAATTCAATTACATCCCATCCAGGTCTCACAAACTGCACCGTCTTAATCTTGCAGTCCACACGAGCTCCGTGCTTCGACAACCAGTCCATGGCCAGGATTATAAGGTCGGCCTCCAGAATCTCCTTCCCAACCTCAACTCCACAACTTCCCATTTTCTTGCCTGCTTTCACCACCTTTCCCAAGGGGGAACTAACTAGTAGGGTATAAGGTAGCTCATTTCCTTCCCAGTCCAGACGTGAAACACATACTTTACTTACATAAGAGTGTGTAGATCCTGGATCTATCAGAACATTAACAAGACAACCTTGGATAGAAAGGTTACCTTCGATCACGACGGCGTCCGCTCCGACTTCTTCTCGGTTCAGGGCAAAAACTTTGGCCTTCACCTGGGGCTTCAATCCTCCCACTCCAGCTGGTCTAGCAGCGGCACCTCTATTGCCTCCCATTAGCTGGGTCGGCGCGGTCTGCTCAGTCCTTAAGGGTTTGGGGTAGACGTTCCTCAGATGTCCTGGGTCTCCGCAGTTGAAACACCTTCTCACACCCCCGCTACCCCAGCAATTTCTCTCGGTATGGCCTCGCTTCCCACACAATCGGCAGTTCAGGCTACCTTGCATTGATCCGGCTATAGACACTCGAGGCTGCTTACCCCGATTTCCCCACGGCATAGAACCTACAGGTCGCTTATTGCCTGAAGGCCTCATAGGTGGACGACTCGGTTGGAAGGGTCGGCTCACCGGTCGGTGCTGATCTTCGTTCTCCGTCCGAGAAGCTGCGTCCACAACGGCAGTGTACGACGTTGGCGGTGATGGAGCCAACGCCTTCCTCAAATCTGGCCTTAGCCCTTTCACGAATTACCGGGTGCGCTTCTACTCCGTGTCTACCAAGCACTTGCAGTACTTGGACAACTGTATGAATCGGGCTGCATATTGGGCCACGGTCATGCCTCCCTGCCTGAGGGTCTGGAATTCGTCCTCCCTCTTCTCAGCCACCCATCGAGGAATGTACTCGGCCCGGAAAGCCTCCATAAAATCGTCCCAAGTCCACTCTTGCTCCTCCTTGTCCCAATCACCCCGTACCCGCTGTCACCATGCTCGGGACGGTCCTCCCAGCCGAAAAGCAGCAAACTTCACCATCCTCTCTTCTGAGTATTGTAAAGTAGCGAAAATGTCCTCCATCTGCTCAATCCATTGCTCGGCTTTCTCATCCTGTTCCACCTCCCCCTGGAATGTAGGAGGCTGGAACTTCAAGAAACGCTCCAAAGCCTCATCCTCTCCCCGCGGTGGTTTCCTGGCCACCTTGTCTACTCTTTCGGTCAAGTTCTGTAGGATCGAGGCCATCTTGTCGAAAGCCTGACCCATAGTCACATCCCGTGACCTCTCCGAAGCTATCTCCTGCTCTCCTGGCAGGTGCTCTTCCACATCGGGGGTGGAACGACGCATCTATTCAAACTCCGGGGTGGAGGATGCACTCTCCTGCACCGTTCTGCTATGCACAACTGTTCGGCATCTTAGTACCATCTTAATCACATTCACTCAGGGTCAGTTAGTTATCAAGGGGGAAAAGAATATGCTTAGGTGCATGATCAGTTGATAGTAATGTACTTATCTAAAAGAGAATGTGATGATAACGTGCAGAGGTAAATCAAGTAATAAACGAAACTCATGCTTGTCATATAAACCATTCTTTGCAGAAAAGAAGGGGTCATCTCATACGATACCCTTTTTATTGAAAATGATAGATAGGCCCTATGAGCCACATGCTCCTTTAAGAAAAAGATAAACAAACAAAAGTATGCAAATTCCAAAGAAAGAAAGAGTAAAAGCTGCTGATCTTCTATGTTCGACTCTCCCTAGTTTCAACAGAGGTATCGGAGTCATCAGAGGCTAGTTCCACCAGCCACCCCACGGAACTATCGGGTCTCCCTATGTAGTTCCTCGCGAAACTAACGCTCCCACTTGGCTGCCCTGACTCACCCGCTCGGCATCTCTTGGCTCTCATGGCCATCTCATAGAGCTCATCCAATGCTAATCTAACTATACCCTTAGGCGCAGGCCTCTCACTCCCCAAGTTAGATGGATCAACCAACCCCTTTCTCCTTAGCATGGCATCTACACCCAGTGCATATCGGAGTCCACACCCCTTAGGACTCCCTTCTAGCTTCCTCTTTCCCTTATCTACCCCTCCTAGAGCTGGCTGCCCACTGTCTCTCTCTCCCGGGACAACCTCCATTACCTCCTCGTCCTCTCTTTCTACCCCAACCATCTCTCCCTCGTTCTCATCGTCTCCCTCATTCCCTAGCTCATCTACCTCTCCCTCACTCAACTCCGTCATCTCCTCATCTCCCTCATCTTCCCCTAGACTCTCCTCGACCTCTATCTCCGTCTCAACCACCGAGTCGTCTAGCACTGACGGCTCATGCTCTCTCTTTGAATCAGACGCGGGTGGATCGGCAACGGGTAGTGGGGCAAGTGGATTCCTGCAGCCAGCGGGCCAGTCTCTGACAGCCGATACAACTCTTTTGACCATCCTATAAACAAAAGATAAAAATTAGCACCAGGTCAGAATACTTAAAAAAATAGAACCCCATAAGTCAAGTAATTGCCTAAACCACGTCTCTGATACCACTTGTAACACCCCACGACTACGTACCCTAAAAGGGCGGGGATGTCGCCCCGTCCCGTAGGACAAGGGGTCTTTAGAACGAGGTATAAAATATAAAGGCAATCTCCAAAAGGATCAACTTAAATAAATAAAGAAGTACTCTTATTACATCAGGCTCAACTTGGAGCAAAACGGAATAAAACAAAATATTGTTTAGAAGCATAAGCAACAAATGTCTCCTAGAACTGATAGAGAAAATAGCAAAAGTTTCAACTATTACATGCCCCGCTGACTCAGCACAGTCTATCCCCTGAAAACATGATGTAAAACGGTGTGAGAATAAATCTCAGTAAGTCCTGTGTGTGTACATGGTGTTTTAAATAGTTCGTGTATGCGAAGTGTAAAACATTTGTAGAAATAATTTGGCAAGCCATAACAATCTCTTTTCACAAGGAGTGGGTTTTTCTCATTGTCACACTTTGTACAAAATAAATCCTCCACTCGGATAAAAGTCATGTCACCACACGTTGGGCTCCATAAGAACAAATTGGCCAAGGCACCACACTTTGTGCACCTTGTCCGGACCAAATTACTACATGTTGGGCGTTCTGATCAAGGTGAGTATACAGCCCACCGGGTGAGATACTCCTCCATCTCTACACCCAACAAAACCATCCGAGTGTCCATGCCGGGAATATAAATACCATACTAGGTACACATGCTAGCTCGGACTGGTCTGACCAACCAACACTGTCGCATTTTCAAGCAGAGTTCATCTTCTGGAGGTGGCCTCTTGCCAGAAGACTTACTCTAGCCTTCCAAGACTAGTATTGTTAGCCTACCCTTATTGAGTACTCAACGAACATATCCGTCAATTCCTGATTCAAAATATTTCCAAACCTTGGCTTTGTAAAACGTGATTTTCTTTAAAAGAGATTTCTAAAAATTTAAGGAAAAGAATAGTTTTCTTGATAAAATTGTTAGTTTGACAAAACCGTTTAAAGAATAAATATCCACGTTTACAACCCAAGCAAACATAGTTTAACAATAGCTTTACAAAGCTTCCCAACATGGACTTGCCATCACAACCTTTAACAAAACAGTTTATAAAAGGACTTACCATCACAACATTTAATAAAAGAGTTTATGCAATGACTTACTTGATATGCCTCAGATAAACGTGATAAATTCACAGCTAGCTTTCCTCAATTATCCACCTGATCTAAACCATATAATATCATGATCAGGGTCTCAATTAATTCAAACATGCTCTAATCTCATTTATTTTCACAACAATTCGCAATCATCTATTTAATTCTAAGTAGACTATTCAATCCCCAAAGATCATATACTACGACCACATGTTTATCTCGCTAATAAATACCATTAAACTTTACTTTCGGCATCAAGGAAGGGTATTCCCTTACCTTGCAACTACCGGGTAATGAGGTCTCGATGCTCCTATAGTGATCGTCTCGAGTTCGCTTGAGAAGAAGAGAGAAGCTACCTCATTTGCTCCTCTTGACCGAAAATTAAGGAAGAAGAGGAAATTAGCCTCTATAGGGCGTGATTTAAGGGTAGAAGAAAGAGAAAAGAATCATTAGAGAAAATGGCATCAAGAGGTTGAAAGGATTTGTGCTTACCTTGAGATGTGTTCGATTTTTGCTTGGAATAGCTCTTGAGTTTTCGAAAATTTGCAGAGAGAATTTGCTGGAATTTTCATGTAGAATGGAGAGGGTAGACGGTTACTAGGATTTAAAGTTGGAGAAGATTGGCTTAGGGTTAGATGGTGATGTTTAGAAAGACTCCTAATGGCTTTAGGTTTCTTGGACAGCAAGGGCGAAATTTCAGCTTGTTGTGCCCTTTGATGCTGGCCGAATTTGGGAGAGTGTAGTGGAGGAAAATACTCTGCAATTTGCTCCTCTATGCTGGCCAAAATACTGCTCAAAAGAAGGCTGAATGTGTTCAGAATTTTGGGCCAAACAAGGAAGAGTTTGTGTGGATGTTGATGACTAAAAAATCCTGTGCAAGGGGTGCGAAAATTCTGTGCAAGAGTAACAAGTTTTGGACTGTTTTAGCTGCTGTAATTCTACCGAAATTTCCAGAGGAAAATTGAGGGTTTTGGGTGTTGAAAATAGCTTGATCAGCTGGGGTTTTTCAGTGGGTTATGTGTGCAGAATTTCGGTTGGAGTAGGAGTTCAAGGCTGGCCGAAATTCCTGCACAAAGCTGACCAAATTTTCTGTGTACAAGCTGAACGAATTTCAGTGATTTTGTGTGAATAAAATTCTGGTTTTGTGCAGCTAAGGTACCCTGAATTGATGAGGAATATTTAGGTGTGTTGAGCTAGGATTTACAGAGTTGGATTGTAGTTAAGAAGGGCTGGAATTTCGGACAGCTTATGTTGATACAAAGCTGCCGAAATTCAGCTAGGAAAAGGAAGAAAATCCTAATTGAATTTGGATTGAAATAAAATCTGGTTTTTATCAAAGATTTGGATAGGATTTCCTCTAGTCCTAGAAGAGTTTGGATTGAGCTAAAAGTCCTCCAAGAAGTGGCGGCACTTGCTGAAATTTTTTTCCAGATTCTTAGCTAACATTCTAGGATTAAAATCAACAAGATTTCCTACTAGGAAAAGGACTCATTAATTCCACCTATCCATGGCAACATCTATCTAGCTAAAATCAAGCTAATATTTTAATTACTAGCTAGGGTTTTTTCGAAAATCCTAAGGAACACAAGCTGAAAATTAAAGGTGAACTTTATTCACATCAAAGTCCTTGAATTTAGGAAATAAATATAGAGACTTATTTCCTTGGAGTAAAAATACTAAAATTTCTCTAGGATAGCTAGATTCTTTTTCGGCCAAGACAAGAAATGGTTTAAGGAAAAGAATTTCAAGAGGAGAAACTAACTTCACAAAAGGTAGGATTCGAACTCGGGTCACCAAAGGTAATCACCTACCTCCCCGCTATTCCAAAACAACTTCAATACTAATTTTTCTACAAGAAGTTCTTACCACCCCAATACTCATCCTTCCAAATCTTCGACCAAACCTCCCTTATCCAAATCTTTAACAACACAACTATTTCACATCAATTAATTCAAATGCAAGAGCAACGAAAAAATTCACATGCATCCATGCAAATAAAAATTATTCTAGCTACCACATAAAATGCAAGATGCTATGCAATGCATGACTTTTTCCCATAGTCAAAGGTGGTTTTGGGCGGGGTATTACAGGCGCGGGTCGCGGGTTGTGGATCAGCTCCGTGGGTCGCGCAGCACGTGATCTGGTGCGGCTGGTACACCGTGGGGTGCGGTGGACCACAGATCAAAAGTCTCTGATCTGGTGCGGCAGGTGTACATGGACCGACAGATTTGTTTTTTGCAATTTTCTTTGTTTTTTTTCCGTTTTGGGTCCCATACCAGGTGAAGTTAATATTTTTACAATATTTTATATTCTTGGAATATATTTGCCTGAAAAATATTAGTAAGGGATTTTTGGATTAAACAAGATCATTAATTAATTAATTAATGTGTTTAATTAATATGAAAACGTTTACTGTTTTCAAGCATGCTATTTTTTTTTTTTTTTGTACCTATGTGTGCCTTTTCTCAAAGACCAAAGTCTTTGGGAACATTTTTTTTTTACAAGAAAAACATTTTTCTTCAAAAATTAAATGGTTATTTTAATTTGTACAAAAATTAATCCTTGAATATTTTCTCAAAGGATTTAATCCTTGACATATAAAATATATTGGATGTAGATATTTTTGTAAATTAAAACGGAGAGCCATTTTGTTTTATTTTGCACTAGAAAATTTGTTTTGTCAAATAAACTTGAGACTAAAGTCTCTAGAAAGTTTTAATTGGAAAATTTTTGAAATCATTAAGTTTTAACTTAAATAAAATTAGTCCATGGAAAAATCTCTCAAAGGATATAAACCTTGACATAGAGATTTTAGTGGACTTAGATATTTTATTTTTGAGTTAAGGAAAAACTTAATGGAAATTTCAAAAGGATATTTTTCCAGAAAACCTTTATTTTAAAAGACAAAGTGGGAGAGGGATTCCAACAGCCCCACGACTTCCATCACGGTCCTCATTAGAGATCGTGGGTCCCCTCGCTTCATCCTGGGAGTGAACCCGTATAGGATGGGGTTACCACAAGGATCTAGATCTAATGAAAATATGTAATTAATAACCCGGGACATGTACTGTGATCGGTCAGCCCACGTTGGAGGTTATAGTGCGAGGTATGTCCATAGGAAATGAGAGGAAATGGCCATCCCACGATGGAGTTATCCTCTAGATCATTACCTAGAAGAGAAATTAATTTGTGGTGGTTATTACACTTAGCTTAGGATACTATTAATCTTCATAAGAAGCTATGTCAGTTTTCTTAAGAGCCAAATTATTTTCAGTGCACAAATTTTATTTTGTTTTCACAAACTAAATTCTTTCTTTTATTTTTCGATTTTCAGAAATGGTGGGAGGTTCTTTTAGTCCATTGGCCGTTATTCTCAGGGAGAATAAGTTAACGGGTCTAAACTATGTGGACTGGAAAAGGAACCTGGATATAATACTCACAGCCGAAGGGTATAAGTATGTCCTTTACGAGACCTGCCCTGTTATCGGGGAAAGTTCCACCGCCGAAGAGCTAGAGGCTGAAATGGCGTGGAAGAAGGCTGACGAAGTGGCACGTTGCTATATGTTAGCCTCCATGTCTAATGTGCTCCAGTCAAAACACGAGCACATGGCTTCTGCATATGATATTAGTCAATCATTGGCTACTATGTTCGCAGACAAGAGCCGGCCCGCAAGGCAGGAGGCTCTTCGAACAATAATAAATACTAAGATGGCTGAGGGAACATCAATCAGAGAGCATATGCTCAAGATGATTGCTGCTTTTGAGGAGACAGAAATCTTAGGGGCTGTCATTGACCCCGAGAGCCAAATGGATATGGTTCTCGAATCTCTACCGAGTTCCTTCACTCAGTTCAAGTTGAACTATAATATGAACAAATTGAACATGAGTTTGACTGAACTGATGAATAAGCTCCAGATGGCGGAGAAGGTCATGAAGCCGCAGTCAAATGCCATGATTGCTAAGGCTTCTTCCTCAAGAATTGGGCCTAAACCCAGAAAATTCAAGAGGAAGAAGGGGAATGCAGCAGCCCAGCCCAAGACCCAACCCAAGGACAAACCAAAGGGCAAGTACTTCAAATGTGGAAAGAAGGGACACTGGAAAAAGGAGTGTCCAGATCTTCAAGACAAGAAAAACCCCACAGGTAATGTTTTTTATCTAAAGTTTATATCAATGGTAGGATTAACTTCCACTTGGATTGTTGATTCAGGAGCCACTGTTCATATCTGTAACTCCTTGCGGGGGTTTAGAAAGATTAGAAGACTCAAAAAGGGCAAACATGGGCTACGAGTGGGTAATGGAACACAAGTCTGGCCTTTGCAATGGGAGAGCTGGATCTTATTTTTTATTGTAATAAAATAGTGGTTTTAAAAGACATTTTATATGTACCTGGATTTCGACAGAATTTGATTTTAGTTGCAAAACTTATAAATCAAGGATATTCTGTATCTTTCCATTCTGGTATTTTTATCAGTAGAGATAGAAAAATTTTATATACTGGGCATATGTATGGAAATCTGTTCTTTTTAAACCCTATTAACAACAAATCAAATAACGCTCAGTCTGAACCTTTAACTAAGAAGCGAAAGACCAATATCAATGATTCATACCTTTGACATCTAAGGTTGGGTCATATTAACTCAACCAGAATTCAGAGGCTAATCCATGATGAGTCTTTGGGCTCATTGAGATTGGAAAGTTAGCCTCAGTATGAATCCTGCCTGATGGGAAAGATGACCAAAAGGTCATTTACACCAAAGGCGGATAGAGCCAAGGAGGTGTTGAGTCTTATTCACACTGATGTGTGTGGTCCATTGTCTACACCAGCTAGAGGAGGTTTTGAGTACTTCATCACTTTCACGGATGATTGTACAAAGTATGGTTACATTTACCTAATGAGACGCAAGTCTGACTCTTTTGACAAGTTCAAGGAGTTTAAGGCTGAAGTGGAGCGTCGGACAGGTAAATTAATCAAAACCTTACGATCGAATCGTGGTGAAGAGTACCTCCTAGGTGAATTCAAGGATTACATGGTACATCATGGGATAGTATCCCAGCTCTCTGCGTCGGGAACACCCCAGCAGAACAGAGTAGCTGAGAGAAGGAACAGGACGTTGATGGAAATGGTTCGAAGCATGATGTCTCATGCTACTCTTTCAGTGTCCTTTTGGGGACATGCCCTGGAGACAGCGGCATATATTCTGAACTTGGTGTCTTCCAAGTCAGTACCTAGGACTCTTTATGAGATGTGGACTAGGCGTAAGCCAAGTCTGAATCATCTCAGGATTTGGGGTTGTCCAGCTTATGTACTGATCAAGGGAGACAAGTTGGAACCGAGATCAGAATTATGCTATTTTATTGGGTATCCAAAAGGGACAAAATGAGGTTACATTTATCATCCTAAGGAGCAGAAGGTACTAATTAGTACCAATACTAGATACTTGGAAGATGATCAAAGTACTTCCACTAAAGGTTCAACAAGGTTGGAACTTTAGGAGAAGTTATCTACGGAATCAACTTTTTTTTACCCGATTGTGGAACAAGAAGAGGCACAGCCTCAAGAGTCTGTGCAAATGGAGCCTCGTCATAGTAGGAGAGTGTCTAGGGTTCCGGATAGATGGACTAGAGAAGCCTTTGAGCTGGTCTCCGACCATCAGGAACAAGACCCCACTAGATACGAGGAGGCTATTGCTGATGCCGATCAAATCTGTGGCATGAAGCAATGAAAGTTGAGATTGAGTCTATGTACCTCAATCAGGTTTGGGATCTTGTAGCTTCACCTGAAGGGATAAAACCCATTGGGTGCAAGTGGGTGTACAAGAGAAAGAGGGGAGCGGATGGGAAGGTAAAAACCTTCAAATCTAAGCTTGTGGCGAAAGGGGATACTCAAAAAGAAGGAATCGACTATGAGGAAACCTTTTCCCCGGTAGCCATGCTTAAATCCATCCGCATCCTACTAGCCATCGCATATTACTATGACTACGAGATATGGAAAATGGATGTCAAGACGGCATTCTTAAATGGTCATCTTAGCGAAGACATCTATATGTCCCAATCGGAAGGCTTCATTGTTGAAGGCCAGGAACATATGGTTTGCAAGTTTAAGAAGTCCATTTATGGACTTGAGCAGGCATCGAGAGTATGGAACATTCGTTTTGATGAGACTGTAAAGTCTTATGGTTTTATTTAAAACGAAGATGAACCATGTGTGTACAGAAAATTTGAAGGCATTAATGTGATTTTTCTTGTCCTGTATGTGAATGACATTCTACTCATTGAAAATGGTGTAGGGACATTGTCGTCTATAAAGGTTTGGCTATCTAATTAATTCAGTATGAAGGACTTGGGAAAAGCCAGCTACATTTTCGGGATTAGGCTTCTTAGAAATAAGAAGTAGAGAATGTTAGGGTTATCCCAAGCAACATACATTAACAAGATGCTGGCCAAGTACAGCATGGACTCATGCAAGGGAGCTCTAATCCCTTGTAGACATAGGTTGTCATTTTCTTCAAAGGACTGTCTTAAGTCTCAAGAAGAAAAGGACAGAATAAGTAGGATTCCCTACGCTTCGGCTGTGGGAAGTCTCATGTACGCCATAATATGTACTAAGTCGAATATCTGCTTTACCGTGGGCTTAGTTAGCAGATATCAGTCAAATCCTGGGGAAGTTCATTGGCAAGTTATAAAGCATATTCTCAAGTACCTCAACGGAACGAGAAATTATATGCTGGTTTACAGGACTGATGATTTGGTTCCTACAGGATACACAGACTCAGACTTCCAGGCGGATAAGGATGAGAGAAAATCCATTAATGGATATGTCTTCACCTTGTCTGGAGGAGTATCAAGCAATCTTGTATTGCTGACTCAACCATGGAAGCTGAGTATATGACAGCTTCGGAGGCATCCAAGGAAGCAGTCTGGCTCCAGAAATTCCTTACAGAACTTGGAGTCGTATCACATATGAACAGGCCGATTGTGATGTATTGTGACAACACTGGAGCAGTATCGCAATCTAAGGAACCTCGAAACCACAAGAAGGGAAAACACATCGAGAGGAAGTACCACCTGATCCGGGATTTCATTTAGAGACGGGAAGTCGTGGTGGAACATATTGCTTCAGAAAACTATCTAGCAGATCCATTCACCAAGCCTTTGGCTAAGAGAGTCTTCAAGAGACACTTAGACGCCATAGGGGTGGGCACCTATGGACTTACCTAGTCTTAAAGTGCAAGTGGGAGATTGTTGGATTGTATGCCCTCTTAGATTAGATTTCTGATGTAAAATCGAATATTTTAATAAAAGAATTTATTTTTAAAAATTAGTTGTGAATTTACTTTTTGTTTGTGCACAATTTTCTATTGTGTTTAAATAAGTGATCCATGTGAATGGTGGTCTTTCACATAAAGGTATGGATCACGGGTTATTTAATATATAAACATTTGTTCTTAACCTATTGATGAGACTGTAAATCTCATCATGTTTCAGTTATTATGTTATGAATTCTAAATGGGGAATGGCTTATCTTTAGCCAGTGAGTAGTCCACTCACTTCATGACATAAGCGTATTTCGAATACGTAGGACAGGACCTGTAGTAGTAGTTTCTAAAAGTACTATATGATAGAAACCTAGACTACTACCACTACAGCGTGGACTAGTACTCTACGACTTGAGTATGAGTTGGTGGTCTGACGAAACTAGAAGCATATGCTTTGACATACTATAGTTGAGGTTCTATAGTAGAACCAATATACTTGTGTATTGGGTATATGTAACTAGTTAGTTAAGACAGACTTGTACAAGATAGTTTCTATACTATATCGCCCCTTGTGGTTGTCCGAATGGTCTAAAATGTCCAGGGCCCTGGGAAACATGACTTTGATGTTTGCTTTAGGGTAGCTCCCTTGGAAAGCGGAAACACTCCAAGAAGTCTTGGATCATCCGATTAGAAGCCTAAAGATAGTAGATGTCTTTTAGATGGGTGTTAGTACACTTCTTCCTCTCTAAATGTACGGCGATGTGTAGAGGGGTATTTTAGTCATTTCACCCGTAGGTCGGAGACTTTGCTAATGCAGCATTGTCCTTGGGGTCAATATTTCTTTATGGTGATATTAAAAAATATTTAAAATGTAAAATACAGCTATTTATATAGCAGGGGTATTTTGGTCATTTTAGCAGCCAAAGCGATGTGTCTTTTTGGTCCTCGGAATAGCCCGTAAGTCTTAATTAATTTTGGGTGGAGGAATTGGTCTCAGTTCAAGAGGATTTTATTTTATTTTATTTTATTCAGGATGTCTAATTTATTATTAGACTGGAATAAAATAAATAAATAAATAAATAAAATTAGGAGTTGAGAAAAATTAATTTTCTGATTTATTTGGTTAATTAATTATTCAGGGCCTAGGCCTAGTTTGAATAATTAGGAAATTAACCTGGACTTAAATCAAGGGAAAATAATTAATACTTAATTATTTATTGGGTTATTTATTTAAGCCCAAGATATAAATAATTAAAGATTAATTATTTTAGTTCATTTGGGCTCATTAATTATTTATTGGGTTATTTCTATAAGCCCAGGAAATAAATAATTAATTTTTATTATTTTGAGCCTTTTGGGTCCAAAAATAATAATAAAATTATTTCGGCCCAATAGCTTGGACCGTAGGGTTTTTTCCAGATACGGTTCAGATGAGTTTAGGATTTAGCCAAACTTATTCTCAGGATAACATCCGGATGTTTAAAATTTGATATCTCGGGGATATGTTTATCAGATAATTAAAGACCTAGTTTTGGCTTACCAATAAACAAGTCTCTGGTAAAAAAGAAAAAACCCTAATCTCCCTAATAACTAGAGGCTCTCACGTAGCTTTCTCTCTCTCATGTCTCATCACCCTCTGTTTTCCTCCTTAGAGCTTTGCTAACCAATAGCAAGAGAACCAATGAGACTTGAGACCGTTCTTCTTCACTATTGTGTTCACCGACTAGAAGTTGGGTAGTGGCATATTCTGATAGCTGAAAAGCTTGGCATTCATGCAAACAAGGCGAAGTAGGAGGCTAGCGGGTTATCAACCAGAAACTTCTTCAAGTGGGCAAGGTGAAGCGATTCCTGTCGTTCAATCCACTCCTACTCAACCTAGTAGGTTTAAAGCACGCAAAGGTATGATCTTTACGCTTCTGTGCGGCCTTTAAGGCTTGTGTTTTTTTTTTTCCCTATTTTTCCCCATTGAAGCATGCTCCCCTGTTTCTCTGCCCGTCAATTTGGGGTTAACGTTTTAATTTAAACTTGATTAGGAATGTACTTATTTTTGTATGACTTTTATACCCAAATTCAAACACATCAAGTTTTTGTTGCCATTGCCGGGGAACAATATCATGAAAGCTTGAATTTTGTTATTTAACCATGTAAATATGTACAATTATTCTTTTCACAAAAAGGTGTCATCTTTTGTATCTTTTGTATCTTATGTCTCTTTGTAATCTAACATACTAACTTTGACTGAAATTTACTTAACTACTTTGTTCTGTAATTATGGTTATCTAACTTACTTTTTATCTTTTCTAGGTGTTATTCTTTATATATGACCCAACAATCTAAAGGCAATATAGTCGATTTTGATCCCGAAATCGAAAGGACATTGTCAAAAATCCGTTGGACAATCAAAAGGAACTTACTCGCAGATATGGATGGTGCTCCAAATATAAATGCTGGCAACAATAGGAGGGTCATGGATGACTTTGTGAAACCTGCAATCTCAGGCACGAGCTCGAGTATCACTAGACCTAGGGTGGATGCAAATAATTTTGAAATAAAGCCTAATATCATCCAGATAGTTCAAAATATAATTCAATTTGATGGGCTACCTGAAGAAGATCCTAATGCCCACCTAACTAATTTTCTTGAAATCTGTGATACTTTTAAGATGAATGGCATTTTTGAAGATGTCATAAAGCTAAGACTTTTTTTTTTTTTTTGAGAGATAGAGTCAAATATTGGTTAAAGTCTTTACCTACAGGTTCCATCACCACTTGGAATGCCCTAGTTGAAAATTTTCTTGCTAAATATTTCCTTCCAACTAGGACAGCCAAACTTATAAACGAGATATTTACCTTTCAAAAATTAGATTTTGAACCTTTATATGAAAGTTAGGTGAGGTTCAAGGAGATACTGAGAAAGTGCCCACACCACGGATTCGAGCTAAGAATGCAGATGCTTATCTTTCTGAATGGCCTTACGTTTTCAACACGCCAAGTGGTGGACTCTTCTGCAGGGGGTTCTATCAATCATAAGACTCCGGAACAGGTATTCGATCTTATTGAAAATTTGGCTTCTAATAACTATTCTTGGAGAAGTACAAGGTCTAAAGCTCGTGTGCAAGGAGTGCACAAAGTGGATGTTGTGGCAGCTTTGGAGGCTAAGGTGGAAGCCTTGACTTAAAAGATGGAACAAATGGTGATGCCTCAAGGCCAAATGTTAAATGTAAGTTGTGATTTCTGTGGAGAAGGGCACTCAAATCATGAGTGCCAAAATATGGGTGCACTCTAAGAGACCACGGAACAAGTAGCCTTTGTAGGTAATGTCCATCCAGGTAACAATCCTTATAGCTCTACTTACAATCCTGGTTGGAGAAATCACCCTAACTTCTCGTGGAGTAATAAAAACCAACCTAGGCAAGGTGCTTTCAATTTTGGGAGAAATCAAAGGAACCAACCTCCTTTGAACAACAATCCAACACCTTCAAAGCCACCATTGGAGGAATTGATTGACCAATTGATAAGTACTACGGAGACTAAGTTTCAAGGGGTTGATGTTACGACAAGGAACTTAGAGGCATCCATGCACAACTTCGAAAGCCAAATTGGCCAACTAGCTAAATTATTTAGGGATCGTCAAGCCGGAACACTACCAAGAAACACCGAAGAAAATCTACGGGATCAAGGCCGTGGAAAGCATTGAGTCGTTTTTCCTTTAAGTTTTTGTGATTTGGAACAATTTTTAATTTCGTCGTTTTGTTTCATTTTATTTATTTCTTCATGAATAAAATTGCATTGTTCATCATTGCTGCGTGCTCATAATTTTTATTTCATTTTTTCAAAAAAAATATATAATAAAAATTTAAGCCTAGACAGAATACAATCAGTGCCGGCTAGGACCAGAACCGGCGCCGACTCCTGTCAAGTGAAGGACTTAAAATAGGCCATTTTGACCACTTTTTCTTTCAAACTCTCCAACTCCCTCTCAAATTCTCTCTAACCCGCGCTAGCTTCACCTTCCAAACCTCTCACGATTTTATTTTTCACCTTCCAAACACTTTTAAAACACCAATCTATCCTTCTTTTGTTGTTTTTACGGATCAAAAGTCTTTAAATCTTCCGTTTTTCACAAAAATTCATTCTTCAATCCGCATGCAAAGCGCTTTGATTGCTGAAAAAAAAAATGTATCTTTTGCTTGCCCATGCATAAGAGAACATAAAGGTATGATTTTTCTTGAATTTTCATGGTTAAAATGTTTTAGATAAATTTTTCTAATTTTGGGTATATTTTTTGCCGAAAATTGGGATATTTAATGTTCTCTTGCATTATGAATTAACTCTTGAGCTTCATGACATTGGTTATATTATGAGTTAATGATTCTTGGGTACTTGATTCATTCACATGATCATTAGGAAATTTATGCATTTACTTAAGGGTATGGTTATGGCTATGATGATGATAGAGTCATTAGTGCATATTGGCTTTAAATTATCTTACACTTGATTACTATAATTCCATAATTCACATGATCATGTTATGAGCATCCGGATACATTGGGTTTGTTCAACACATTTATGCTTCACAGTGAGCTTTTATATGTATTCTTGCAGGTTGTGTTGTAAATTGTGGTAGATTGATTGGAGAAGATTGAATTGGTTGTTGTTTGGTGCGTGATATACTTTAAATGAGTTTGGGCATTGTTGTTGTGAGCTGGTTGAGAGTTGAGTGGGTATTGTGTATTGTGTTTGAAACAGGGGAGATACTATTCTTCTAAAATCTTTGCGCTTCTTAGTCCTTATCCTCCTATCTTTACCACTATTTACTCATCAATATATCTAGAGTACGGGGTCAATCCTCAAAAAGGGCTAGATCTTCTTCTTCCTCAGCCCGTTCATCTATAGACCCCCTGTTCCTTAGGCTAGCAAAGTTCATTGATCCATCATGTGAGGAGTGGTACAATAGGAGGGCTTCAAATAAGATTATTGTGGAGCGTACCTTTGCAACTACTCTAGACTGTACCCTCAAACTAGGAATGATGTTTAGGAGGCTAGGGTGGGGACCTATAGTACAGCTAAAGGGGGATTATTGCCCAGTGTTCATTAAGGAATTCTATACTAACATGGTTGAAAAGGGTAATAAACACCTTCCACACATTGAGACAAAAGTAAAGGGAACCCCCATTATCATCACACGAAACCATTTAGCTACTCTCTTCTAGGTTTATGATGATGATTCTTGGCAAGGGATAGATACTAATAATCAAAAGATTCTTTCTGACCCTAATTGGGATGCCAGTGGTACTAAAGCTACTCTAGGGTCGCACAAGCACAATGCTTTTCAAGCTAACAGCTTCTATTCTAACAATGATCTTGCTGCCAACTTTAGAGCTCTAGTATACATATTTGGCTTTAAATGTATACCCCGAGCCAGTGGTTTCAATGAGACACGCCTTATTGATACATACATTTTATAAAGGATGATTACCACTCAGCCTATCCCTCTTGCTCCATTGATTATACAATCCATTAGTGATGTGATTCATCATCGTCTTTCTACAAAAGCCTTCGTCTTCCCTCTAGTCATCATGAAAATTCTGAGAGACTTTGGTATTAGTACTGAGAGGGAATTGATGGAGACGACCACTGAGCATAACCTAGTAACAGAGCAAACATTGATGAGTTGTGGGTACAAGTATAGCCAGGAGATAAAGAAATGGCTAACTCCCCATGAGGTCAAATATCTCGGCCAAGTTCAGCCACCACCTGTGGAGGAAGAACACCCACCACCACCATCGCGGGCACGAGCTAGCTGTTCACAGTCCCAACCAAGGACTGACTTTGAGACCGCGATGTTAGGACAGTTAGCCCAGCAGACGGAGATGTTGTTACACATGTGGGACTCCATTGATGATATTGCCTGGAGGCAGACTACTATGGAGCAGCAATTGACTGAGTGGATGCAGCGTTTTTCGGGATCGCATGGTGGTAAGGGCACTTCCGCACCTGATGATGATGATGGGGAGGATTGAGATTATTGTTAGACACGTGTCCCTACTTGTCACTCGTTTTTTGTTTTTTGTTTTTTTTTCCTTTATATTTTCATGCCATTTTCTAGTTAGTTCTTGTACTTTTCTTTTTTGTCCTATTTTCTTTACTTTTTGTTTATTTTTCTTTTCTAGTTGTTGTGCTTTGGTGTGTTTCTTTTATATTTTTCTTTTTAGGTCCTTCGACAATGCTCCTTTCTCTAAGAACTCGACTCTGTTGTATAAGAATGCATACTAAATGGGAGTATTTTCTTTCTTATCTTTTCCCCTTTATTTTTGGTCTCGTGGCACTATTTCATTGTTCTATTTGTTTAGCCATTGAGAAAAATGTCCAGTTTAAGTGTGGGGGAGTGGTTAAATTGAGAATTCTTCTATACTTCATTCTTTTATATTTCATCCTTTTGAAATATCCTTGTGAGCAAAATTTTTAAAAATTTTTTGAATTTTTGTTTAACGTTCAAGATGTATTTTTAATACTTGTCTTTGTACTAGATCATAGAGCATATGTTCTATATCATTTATGGCTTATGCATGACTTTTTGCACGCACTTGGACTAAGTAGTTCTTGATCAAATGCTTTACATTATTCTTAAACCTGTTTTTCCACTAAACTTCGTTGAACATTCTAGAACTTACTTGAATACCTCTCGAGACGAAATAAGAAAGACAGTCATGATTTAACTTAAGGATGATGGTAATAGGCCTTCTTTGGATAGTTTGAACTTTTCAAGCCTACCTATTTGATATTATCCCTAGTGCCTATTTTGAGCCTAAATTGTCAATTTCTTTCTTAAACCCGTTATCATACTTTGTCCATTACTTCTTTTTGAGAGTTTTATAATTCTTCCAAATTTTTGATTGCTCTTGATGGATAAAAGTACAAGTAGAGGAGTTATGAGGGAGACAGCGTGTGTAAATGTCATGACTTGTTACTTTTAGTCATGCATCATTGTTGAGTGGAGTTATGAAAGGAGAAAAGAAAATTAGAAAAGAGAGCTTGAGAAAAACCAGAAAGTTGCTAGGTAAGGAAAGAAAAAAAAAAGCTGGAAAACAAACAAAAGCAGCAATTTGGAAGGAAGTAAAAAGAAAAAGAAAAGCTGAAAGAGAAAGAGAAGAAGGGCACAGGAAGAGAGCTAAAAAAAATTGCTAAAATTTTTTATGATCTTGTGCAAAATGAAGGATGAGTTAAGAATTATTGAGAAAAAAAGAATGCAAGATTTGCTTGAACTATGTTATAATTGCCATACAAGGTTATGGGTTTTGATTTGGTTTGGTAATAGGAGAGCAAGAAAAGTTTAGAATTTCTTAGTACATCTTGTTTATCCTTTTCTTGCATCCTTTTTTATATTTGATTTTCCTATATCCTTCGTTTGAAAGCTACATTACAAACCCTTTAGCCTTACATTACAAGTTTAAAAGTCCTACTTAACCTAAGTAAAATCATGATATGTCTCGAATTAGTAGAGATAGTGTATGAAAAGTAAGCTTATGGAATACATATTCTTTTTGAACTAAATTATTTCCAATGGTTTGAGAATATTGTTAAGTGTTGGGATGGTTCTATTAGTCATTCTTCACTTACACAAGTCTTGCATTTGTTATGAAAGGTATATAGCATGTGTTTTGTTGTCTTGAATGAAGAAAGCATTAGAGATATTATTTTGATAGTAATTTAGTGATTTTTTTTTTCGAAACTTTGTGTTTTTCTACTTGTCTTTGATACTTTGCTTGAGGACAAGCAAAGAGTTAAGTGTGGGGGAATATGATAAAGCTTAAATTAGTCATATATTTTCTAGTTATTTGAGGCTATTTTGTGATACATTTTGTTCAATAACTGGTCATATTCCTTCATATTTGAGATTTTATCCTTGGAAAGGTATTTTGTGAATTATTTCAGATTTTATGGATAAAATAAGACAAAAACATCGTTAAACAGAGTATAGGCGGCGCTGGCCACATGCTGCTGGCACGTATTTCGAAGCGATGAAAAAATCGATGAAATATAGCAGAACAGAACTAAACTGGCGCCAGTTAGGAGGCCAGAGGCGGCGGCGGCTACACTCTGAAAGGATTAGTACGAAAATCAAGAAAAATCGGCCAAAGACTGGAGAGACAAACCACAACCGGCGCCGGCCCTAGGTAAGACAGGCGGCACCGACTATACCCTAATGTTGAGGCGGTGCCTCAATTTTGTGCACATTTTTTGGCAATTTGCAAAGTTTTAGTATTTTCCTACTTCTGGTCGGCTAGAAACTCTAGAGGAACAAATTTAGGCACTTTTAAAGCCTATAAATAGAGGAAAAACACAAGAAAAATTGGAGAATTTGCAAATCAAAATAGAAAATCACTTAAATTCAAGAAGGAATTCTTCAAATCAATGAGGATTGTGCAAGAGGATCTACAAAGGAAGAAGAAGTAAACTTGTCTATGAGTGCTTTCTTTTACTTTGTTTTCTTTATCTTGAACAACGATGTGTTAATTGTTTTATTATAACTTGACATTGTTTAGGTATTCATGATTTTTAGAGTTACTTTGATCTTTTGATTAATTGATTGTTATTCTTGGTATTTAATTACTTGTGTTTATTATAAGATTAATTGGTTGTTTCTTTCCATTAACTTGCTAGACCAAAGGGGTTGATGGTAGTTTCAATTGATTGATTTTGTATTTGTTGTCTACTAACTTGTTGGACCAAATGGGTTAATTGCTAAGAATTGGGTAATTAAAGGTTAATTGATGTCTGCCTACACCAAGGATTCATTGGTTAGCTTCATATTTTAAGTTTGCCAAGACCACGAAAATTTAACTAAAGATTGTGTTTAATGCGTCTTTTGGGTAAATTAGTTGAGACAAACCAAGTAATGCTAATTTATCTAGAAGATAGTGATTTCATAGATTGATCAAAGAAGTGAATCTATCTTAATCCTTCATGATGCCAAGAGAATGATTAGTTATGATGATGATTAGGTACTTTAAAATTATGTTTGACAAAATAATGGTTTGAGTTACATAATTCTCCATCCTTGACATGTATATATTTTTTAATTTAATTTAATTTAATTTTTTTATTTCTTTTTCACTTTATTGAGTCAGTTAAACAATGAAAGAAAAGTGATTAATGCATACTTGTTCCTGGAGGATCGACACTCGTTTGAACCCTATGCTATACTTAATAATAAATACACTTGCTCATATGTGTAATTTTGGGTTAATGTTTTAATTTAAACTTAATTGGGAATGTGCTTATCTTTGTATGAATTTTATATCCAAATTCAAACACATCAAAATTCTCCATTTAAAATGGGAGCTTACCTCGGTAAGACCAGAGATTCTTCAATTTAAGCGGGAATAGGACAAGACTGGATTTCATATCTTAGCCCACCAATTGGGAATGGGTCAGGGTAGGGATTGCATGATCCCTAGCCTGTTCCTAGATGTGCAGCATGGTCAGACACTGAGGTGAGAATAAGAGTTTAACTAGAGCTAACCATTGGCAGGGGTTTCGGAGGAAGAAAGGTATGATAATGGTGCTACTTAATTTAATCTAGACCATATCACGTTATAAGACATATCACAGTAAGAGTAAACAACAAAATGCAAAAGGAAAATAGTTTGATCATGGTGTTGTGTCAATCCCTTTGAAATGTAAGGCACTACTAGGTAGAATTCTTATTGTGTTTATGTTTTTGCGCAATATGATCATGCCTTTGTGTTGTGGTGGCCATGTTGGTCTCGTTAATATTCATATACGCTGCTGTGTGTTCATGTTTTTGTATGGCCTGTCTGTCTATTTGTGTAGTATGTTCACTTGTTTGTTTTGGTTATGTTGGTCTATTTAGGATTAATGTACATTGTTATTTGATTATTTCTGAGGAAAGAGTTTTCATATAGGTGTACGGGAGTTCGTGTTTCTCTAGTGTGTATTTTATTGTGGTGACTGTTTTGATTTGGACATTGTTAACATCTTGTTGCTCACTATCTAACAGTTTTTTAGATATTGTTATCATTTTCAAATTGATTTCGAGGGGTTATCTGTGATCGAAGGCTGGGGTTTGGTGCATGTAGAAGCGGGACATATATTTGAGGAGGCTGCATATATTGTTTACTTTATTGCTCCTATAAGTTCTCACAACCAATATGATATCTAGCAACATATCTTAGCATGCTATAGTGGCAAGATTTGAATTATTTTTTTTAAATTGATTGTTGTTTTGCTGTTTCCGAAACAATTTGAGGCCCTACCACCAATGCCTGACTTCGACAGATAATATTTTATAGTCTGAGCTTCACTAGTGGAGTAGTTTCAATGGGGTAAGAACGTTACTAGGCTATCAAATAGGATCACAATGGAAGAAAAAAAGGATTTTGCATTCTTACACCTGACAGATACTGTCAAGCTGACTAACAGAACCAGGGCCATAGAAGAAGAAGAAAAGTATGATGCCCTTCTAAACATGATAGATATTATTGGGCCTTCTAAGAAGGTCGATTTGAGGATGAGGAGGATTCTGCCCCATCAAGAATCTAGCAAGAACAATCCCATTTTGAAGCCCTCCCACCCCAATAGAGAAGGATACCTAGGAGGAAAAAAGAAAGGCATGTAGGCTGTCAACAATGGGACCGCACCACAAAGGAGTGCAAGGATTCGTGGGTAGCATAGCATAGTAAGAGTAGTAGCAGAATAGCAACTGCCAGGGAAAGTGCAAGTGGCCGTTGAATAGAAAGGCATTAAGGAATTGGTTAGGAGAGAATGACAGATGACTCCCACCATGCTCATCAGTAGGAACAACCAGCTTCAAGATCAGCCAATTATTGATGAGCCATACAACCCCTACTCATATTTGTATGCCTACTAGTAGGGGATGACAATGATGCCAAAACTTCCTCCCTTGAAGAGCAAAATGCTTGATTTGAATGAGTATGTTCAGGTAAGTTACTCGATGTTGAAAAAAAAACTGGCTAAGTGCTTTTGGGATTCGAGCGTAAGCCAAGGTTCTTTTCCAACTTAACTCTTGTAATTGGTCGGAACTAAATTATATTATTTTATGTTGACCAAAAAATATGTTAACATAATTTCATATCTATTTTTAAACAAGGTTCTAGTTTGAATATATGGCCACCAACTGAATCACAACTATATTTCTTGTCTTTGCACAGATGAGCATGTGTCAAGGAAGGTAACACACTAATATTTGTACAATGGTGTGTCCCTTATTGAATTTCATGTTTGTTATGTGAATATAACTTATTGTTATGCTCTTTGATGCATGACCAAGTGATGGGATGCATGGCCAGTTGATAGGCTACTCTGTGGATTTGTTCAATCATACTACGTAGAGGCGACTATGCTTAAGATACATATTCAACGTTTAGACTGCAATAATTAGCCATCTTTGATTTTTTTTCAATTGTATTTTGTTTTAATAATTGAACAATTGTCTTGTGTACAATCATTTAACTCTATGCATCTTAATAATTCCATGGATTTGTTGCTGTCTACTAGGATAAGTTGCTATTGGTGATGACAAAAAATATGATATCAAAGTAACATATCAATGAATTCAATGGCTATTTTAACTCTACTAAGTTAGGGGTTGATATAACGGGGCGTGATTTGGTAGATGCTTAACTCCTGCTTTTATTTTCCTACCAATTTAGCCATGATGCATTGGTTAGCATAATTTCTTGAAGAGTTTAGGTTCAAAATGGGCATGATTTGTTGTTTTCATAAACCTGCAATTCTATTTTAGGTGAATTTCATCTAGTTTGTAATATCATTTGATATTGCATTGAATCAGATTAATATTCTTGACCCTACCCTTGTAGCTACAACAGATTTTGTTTCAGCCCTTGCCAAATTTGTAGTCAATTCCCTATAATATTCTTCAATTAATCAAATTATCTATCCTATTAAGTGTTCAATTGTGGTCTTCATATTTTATTAGTGATTCCCTTGTTGTGTTTGTTCAATTTTGCAAGGATAGGTCTTCAATGCCACCCTGAGACATCTGTAGTCAACGGTGTACTCAATTCGCATGGCATTCACATTTCAATTAACCAGTGTATCCTGATATAACAAGAACATGATGTAAGTGTATAATAATGTCATTTATACTCAGTATGGGGTAACATTAACACCTCTTAGTCTAATCATTATTGTCCTGAACTATATGTTATTCGTTATTAGGCGTGATGCCGAAGTTATGGCAATACAATTTCCTAGAAAGGTGTTGGGGTAAGATTGACCCATTTGTAACTAGGGTAGGTTGTACTAGTAGCTAAATCTATTTCATATTCTCTTATTTTAATTACATGAACTAATGTTTTGTTTGTTGACATTCACTTGGATATGTTTATATTCACTGCTATTGCTTGTAGTCTTATGAATGCTTAAAAAGCGTGAATGCTTATAACACGACTTAAATTTATCTAGGTCTACCAATCCCTAAAGATTTACCCTGGATAATTCTTGCTATTGAATTTATTAGATGTTATTGTTGGAGGTTGTTTGATGGATACTATTTGAGGGTGAACAATTGTTGGTTGGCCAAGATTTGTGGCTATTATTGTTGAATGATTTGTTCATTTATTAAGATTTGTGGCTATTATTATTGAATGATTTGTTCGTTTATTTTAGAATAATGTCTACTTCTTAATAATTTAGGATTATATATAGGTTTAGAGGTACTAGAGAAGTGACTGGTATGTTGTTGATGTGCCATAGTTATTGTGATAGTTAGACTATGATGTGTCTAGCTATATTTATGTCTTTCTATTGAACATTCATGTAATTGTGGTATTAGTTCATGTATATGTGTTCTAAGCTCATGTGTTCTCTATTTCAGTTAACATCCCATTAAATAGTATTCATGTCTTTGTGTCGTCTCTTTATGTGTTTGTGTGGTGCATTGTTATGCTTCCCATTGTAGATTGATAATAACTCATATGCTTGTGACATGTGCTCATATATTTGTGCATCGTGTTTGTGTGTTCGTGTGTTGTATTAATATAATTGTGTGTGGTGCCTTTATGTCGAGCAATCATATCTTTATGTCAACTGTTAATGTGTTTGTGTTCTGTGTTCATGTATTCCCTTCGTGTATTGTGTTCATGTCCTTGTACATTATGTTCACATGTTTATGTGTTGTGTACATGTGTTCATATGTCCCTTTCCCCTCCTTCTTGCTATGCTAATATCTCATATACTTTCTCGTTATATTCGCGTATTTTGTGTGATGTGTTTAGTATGGAATAAGAAGAAAAAAGTGAAAAAAAAAAAACACCCCTACCTTTTATTCTCTTCGACATCGAAGATCTCATTAGTATCAATGGCATGGATATCGGTTAATTTCATGCATATTTCTCTTCTATTAAACAAATCATGTGGTCATAATGCTTGTGTTGTTGCTGGCTGCCAGTGATGGAAGAACAATAACCCAACCAAAAAAATTTACTTAATGGAAAAGAAATATAAATGATTAATATCCATAGCATTGGTAGTAATAACATGAACAACATTCAAGGGGACAAAAAGAAGGGTTGTTTTTTTCACACCTTTTCTTTTTTCATTTCTTAAAATAGAATTGAAAAGAGGTAAGGCCATGCTAACATCCTTGTTTAGTGCTCAACATTAGTTCGATTCATTCTCAATTACTTTAATTTAAGAATTTCCTTGTTACCTTAATTGAATAATGATCATTTCTCAATTTTTTTGCAAAATGGTTTGTCAAAATTCCTTGTTAGCATGAGTTCTTTCAGTTGATAGGGGGAAAAAAATCAAGTAGACCTGTTCAACACACCGATGCTAAAATTATAAAGTTTATTGTTCTTGAAGGTTAATCAAGAACTATAATTGATGAAACAATCCATAAAAATAAGAAAATAAATAAAAAACAAGTCCATACTGGAAAGCTAAACCATTTACCGCTGGCCAAAAAAGGACATTAAGAAGGTTGCCAATAAAAAATCCCAACAAATCCATATCATCACCACCAAGCCGAGAGCATACCCATCAACTAAATATATCTGAATGTATATCTACCTTCTTGGATAGGGGAGGATTTTCTTGTCTAGAGTAGGTTTGCAAGGCAAAAATGGATTCCATGTGCTTTGAGGTAAGAACCCATCTATTATTCTCACATAATTTAGTGCAGAAATTCAATATTGCATGTTGTGGAAGCCCTCTTTGCTAGCAGGTTGTTCTCCTCGTGATATTGGCCAATTGTGAACTCGTGGTCTGCAAGGTTATGTAGTGGCATGGAGGGAGCTATCAAGTGAAATAAATTCCCTCATAATCTTAAATTCTGTGAGCAGTTACTTTTATTCAACTCTCATCTGTTTAAACTCTTGGAGGGTAAAGTCAAGAGTCATGGATGGATTTTTATAACAAAAGCCTTCGTAGTCGTTGTCGTGATACATCAATAGTTACCTTGTGATGGTCCTGGGATAGTAGATACCACCGCTCTCGATATTGGTAATGGATTCTATTCTTTTTTTTTCCCCTTTTCTCGTCTCTTTTGATGGTTCTCTTTATGTGAAAATTGCTTTGTGCAAACCCAAAATAGGATTCCACTATTTATAGAAGTCGATAATGATCTCCAAAGACTACCTAAGGTAGATAAAAAAAATTTCTTGCACAATTCGTGGGTTTCTAACCATTATAATGTACAACAATCCCAACTTGCATGCTATTAGATCTTATGCATAGCGATTTAATTATGCCATGTCATTCAAGCATTTTACACAGTTGATTGATTTATAGCTTTGTCAAGAACAAAGTTTTCATTGAAAATATATGCACAAAAATATGGACGATCCCTGATGCTCAGTTGCATATTAATAATGGGAAGGACTCAACTAGAAACTAATCTAACCAAAAAATAATTATTCAAATATAATTCATGGAGTGCCAGTTGGTCTCAATTTCTTTATCGATAAGGGAAGCTATCCATAGTCTTGGGCACTAATGATGGCTCTTGATCCGGGGCCAATACTAAGTGATGGCTTAAGGGGTCCCATAATGTTAGTCTAATTCAAGTTTCTCTTTGGTCACAAAAGCTCAACCTTTTTAATCTAGTCACTTCAAATTTAACTCACTCTATTACTCGGGTACAACGAGCGGGCAAGGGCTACACCTTCTATAAATACCAAATGTTTAAGAGAATGAAGAAATCAATTTGCACACTGGATTTTAGTGTGGCAGTTAAGTTGGTAGCAGAATCTCAAATGAGGTAACAATTCTGACTAAACGAGATAAAGTTCATACATTCATTGAAAATGTTCATTATATCATTAAATTGTAAATGTAAATTTTGGACACAGTGAATTTTTTTTCTTTACTATGACCTGTATTTTCGTATATGTGGTGTCTAACTGCATTTAATAAATCATGAAGGCTATTTTCTGAGTCTGATTTACTAATTACATGATTACCTTAGACTCCTATCACTGTGATTCCCTATTGGTATTCTTGCTAGAATATAGCTATTACATGATACATCAATAGAAGAAAAGGCATTAGGCATTGGAGATAACATGTGAATTTTGGTATCATATACGACTATTAATGTTTGAAAGCAATTAAAATTATACCATAATAAATCGAGAGTGGGACTACCATATGAATTAATTAGCGAATTTTTGTCACCAACTAAAGGCTATAAATTATCGAGTACCAAAAAAGAAGACTGAACACGTGCCACGTGGTGACTTCAAATCGATGTCGAAGGCACTCAACATGATTCAAGAAGAGAACAACATAATGGCAAAGTGTCTTGCCAAGTGGGAGCAAATGACACACCTAAAATGTATAGCATTTACAACTACGCCTAGCCATAACGCTGTCGAATTAATCCATATCTTTTACAGTCACACATATATACCGAGAGGACCTATTTCTATCCAACACTTAAGGATAGCGATAGTGGAAGACGAAACGATTGATTTGTGGATTAGCTAGCCAAGGGAATGACATGTAGTGGGAATTTTCCTATGACTATTTTGAGTTTTTTTTCGATATTTATGGGTGGAACGGACTAAATCTACAAGCCTAAAATAGGCTTTTAGTTTTTTTTTTTTTTTTTTGCATGTTGGTTTTTTGAACAACCATCTTGATCCCAACCAAAAATGTCATTTTTCCTTCTTTGTATTTTTCTGGCATTTTATTGATATAGTATGTTCCCTCTATTGTTAATGTTTTGATAATGAATCTTCATTAACTTCTATGTTAGAACAATTAGCACTATATTAAACACTACAACTAAGAAGTACAACGTAATGGATTCCGAATACAACTAGATTTACATATCTGCAACGAATCCATTAAAATAATAAAATAGTAATTTAGATATTATTGAATTAAAATCAATACATTGAGTTTCTAACAACGAACAGAAATACTAATATGAGAACAACTGGTTTGTCAACAAACAAAAAAGATGCTACAAAAAAATAAATGAATAGATACACACACAGCTCAATTCCCAAAATGCCCTTTCTTCAAGTAACATGCATTGAAATCACACGAATTTTAAGATAGTGTGGATAACATGCAAATTGTCACAAAACTGGTGTACACGGCTAACCATACACTAAAACATCACCATGCAAAGTTCTGGTGAGCACAATTAGCATAATATGAAGAGTTATTTATACCTGCACATCTTCAACTTTACTCACGAAATGAGAACTACATTACAACACAAAATGGAGAACAGAGAGGTGTGTTGTCTCATAACAATGGCTCTTAATGCATAAATACAATTGAGGAAGAAGTTGAAACTACAAAACTAACTATTAATATGAGTGAAAAACCTAGTATACTAGCTAGTTCAATATACATGGGATTCATCGGCCTAGTTTTGCATATCTGCAAGTTATATATGTTGGGAATATGCCCTCTTAGACTAAAAAATAATAAAAGTCTCTTGGCTCTCTGTTTCTCTCGTGGCTCTTTGTTCACTGACTGTTGGTTTTCTGTTTATTTGCTTTTGGTATTATTAACCATAAGAAGCCATATGATGGAAGCAAAACAGAGAGGTTTAAGTGAATAGCCGAAAAAACTGAAAAATCTGAGAATGATTTTCCTCTCTTCCCATTGTGTGCTCACCAACAGATATTATGGCTGGGTCATATTCCGTGAGCTAAAAAGCTTTGCATTCATCTTCACCGGAGCAGAAGAAGAAGCTGGGCAGTGCACTGGACGTGGGATGAAGAAAGCTGGTTTTTGAGCTTCAAGCAATTCTTCAACGTTCTTCAATGTTTTAAAGCTCCAACAGGTATGTTTTCAAGCCCACCATGCTGCTCCAATATTAATATAATGTTTGTTTCTCCATTATTGTCCACGGCTGAAGCATGCTCTGTAAGTTTTCAATTCCTTCAATATATACATACATACATATATATATATATATATATATATATATGTATGTATGTATATATTGAAGGAATTATATATATATTTCCTTAGACATGAGGCAAATATTATTGTGGTTGTCTATAAAAGGCGAATATATATATTGTCCCGATATCAGTCAGAACATTGGTCTGAGTACAAGTATAGGGAGAAGACTAGTCGTGCTGTACAACATGGGTGTAGATGTCATTTTACATGGCGATACTGGCTACCAAAAAAAAAACACCTAAGCATATTTGCTACACAAATATAAATCCAAATTTACATTGCATTTAAGTAATACACATGGACGCTACTTACCGACTGCCAGGATTTTTAAAGGTTGTATGATAATTATTTTCGTCAGTGATGTTGTCCACGTGTCTAGTACATTGTTGTTGGCATTTCTACTCCTCTCAATTTCACAGAATGCAAGCTCTTACATATTAAAGTATAAGTACAAAAAATAGGACAAACTATCCTAGTGACCTCTAAGTATTTTGAATTCTAGCTTGTACCCTCTAACTAAAACAAAGTATAAAATAGTTTTTCAAACTTTTTAAACATCTAGATTTTATCTTTGTAGTCAACTGACAATTCTGTTAAGTTTCAAGGGTATTTTGGTAATTTTATATTTTAATTAAAAATATTATTTTCTTATTTTATTTATTTTAAAATAATTTCTTTAATCTTTACTTTTATCTTTTTCTTTCTTTTCTTCTTCCTCTTTTCTAATCTTCTATTTCTTCTTTCTCGCCGCTACAATTATTTCAGCAGACATTTTCTGTTCAATCAAGAACCTTTGGTGGCTCAAATTTTTACTAACACAGCCTAGAGCTTACGTACTTTCCTTGAAATTCTATCGTAATAGTACTTTTATTGGCCCCTCAACCACCTTTAAAAGAGGTCAGGTAAAAGTACTTTGGATGAAGCCATCGTTACTTCCAATTCCAGAGAATGACCGTAGATGAAAGTGGTAAATTCAAACTTGAAAATTTAATACCTAATCAGAGCACGCAAAGCATGCCCAGTTGAAAATTTCCTCTATTCCACCCAAGAATTGATGGAAATAAAGCAAAATCCACAAGAAACAACCCTAGAATTGCACAAGCCCACACGCCAAATCCGATTCTTTCCCTCAAAATCAAGCGATTTCTGAATAACCTAAAAACTCAAAAATATACCCAATATAGTGGGTTTTAAATGGCAATGGAGGTGGTTGCAGTGCTGAAATTTAAGAAACTGTATTTGTAGTTCAATACACAAAAGTTACTGGATTTAAGAGACAATAACTGTTACCTAATGGTAATAGTAGAAAAATTGATGGGATTCCTGAATTAAGGCATGATAATAAAGTCCAAATCTTTGAGTGTTCTTGGTGTTTATTAAATCTTTGTGATTAATGAATGAAATAAACATGAGATCTTTGTGTAGTAAAGTACAAGTTGTTAATAGCAATGTCTGAGAAGAGGATTTTAAGAGGGTTTAGAAATTTTTAATCAACTAGAGTTTGGTGTGTAGCAATGAAGAAGGGAGTATTGACCTAAGTAGATGAATTAGTGGCCTTCATAATACTCAAATTTATTCCTCATAATTGATTTTTCCTTTCAGCTACTATTAACTCTAGGAGAAAGAAGAAAGAACAGTAAAATAACAATTTTATCCTTCATTTTTTTATGAATTAGGGGGTTGACCATTAGTTAACTGACGGAAGGGCAAGATCAAAACGATTAGAAAGTTCGAAGAACCGTTTTACGCTTCTTTTAGTTGAAGGGTAAAAGTTGAAATTTGAAATAATTGAAGGGTCACTAAGATAGTCTGTCATAAAAATATTTTTTCCAAAAGAGATGATTCAATAGCGTAGAAGTAAATATTGGTGTAGAACAGATACCTGGTGTGTTACTGAGCTTTTCATTTTGCGAGCCCTAGGTGTCTCTATTTGTTAAGGAAATTTTTAGTCATTTTCTTATTTCACAGGCATTACATTTCTTTATACCTTTTGCGATTAGGAAGTGTAATTCTACTATTTGGGATGGAAGTTCTATCCTTGCCACATCATCTTGTTCCAACTATATTTTCGATAACTTCCCCTTTCCTATCTCATGCATAGACAATACATCATATTTGTCTTCAACCTTATGACTCATTGCAACGGCCATCGAAATGACAGATTTAGTTGCACTTTGAGATTCAGCAGCTCAGGTAGCTATGCACATCAATAATGAACCTATCATATTATATCTCTCTACAACACTAAAGTTCGTATTGGCAAATGTAACACCTCTGTCATTCTTTGTAACCATGTCATCCATAGTTTTGTGTGTCCATCACCTAATGACATATTAATCCGGAATTATTTTTAAGTTAAAATGATCTAACACCTTTAAAGAGGGCGAACATAATATTTCAACACTCTCGAACAACAAATAACTGCATGTTATGATTTTGGTTGATGCATCGAATGAAATGATCCTCTCATTTGACGATCCATCGTGCTGTCTAACAATTCAATCAACTAGAAAACCAATGGTGACTCTCATTCTCTGTATGACTAGCCCCAAGGACATATCGAATTGGGTATGAAACTCATTGAATAATAAAGGAGTGGATACCTTTATTATGCAGTTTAGCATTAACAAGTTTCTCAGTGCTATCAATGGTAATTTTTGCCTGCATTCTACTCAGAGCTCACCTATTTGTATCACTTCGACAGAACAACATGAGCAACATAAGTGAAGAATTGCAAAATATTATGATCTAGCTTCATATGGTCCTTCAAGTCAGTATCAAAGCTCTTATTGAGTTATGCGTGATGCACCCCAGCTATCTAGGTACCCCTTAGATAGTGTCGTGCCCACTTTGCTTTGGTTGTAAAGATGCTTTTGATCCATTTATTTAGCTTCAACTCATGGACTAGCATGAGTTCCTACCAAGTCTCAGGAAATTATGCCTCATTTTCAATATAGAACATACAACTTCGAAATATATCTGAAAAATGATAAATTCTTCCTATAAAGGAGGCCTAAGTGTTTTATGAAATTTCTCTAAAATATAGAAAGTACATAGTCCATAAAAAGCTTGGAGAAGAACTATGGAAATCACTGCAACCATTGCAGGGTCTTGGTCAGTAAAGATAGTTCTCAAGTGCTTGCCACCTGTAACTTTGATGAATGTCGTGAAGCTAATTAAAAGAATCAATAGTTTCATTACACAATAAAATAGCCCCAAAAATCTCCAATTGCCTATATTTCTTGAATCTAACAAATACTCCAAGAAGCAAATATTGTTTGTTCATCTTGTATATAGTGTTAAATATGACCACGTCTCCAAAGAGAGAGTATTCCATGATCATATATGCATTAGCTTAAAAAATATTTGTGATTAGCTCATCACAGTCAAGTTGCACTACATGAAAGAAAGAATGATTCATAAAAACTTGCTCTTCAAAATATACCAATATTGCCCTATCCTCACTAGATCGTAGGTTTTTTATCTTCTATTATGGAGGTATCACTTCAAGTCTTCCATAATACATCCCAAATTTTCTTTACTACCTACTTATGTTGACATCAACTCATAGAATTGCTTTAGAGATAACCCTGCAAATTAGGTTTGAGCATTGTTCACCTTCTTCTACAATGGTATGAGGTGAACACAAATGGAAATATGAAGGTCATGTTTATGGCTTGATTCAAAATTTGTCACTTTGGATTTTTTTCTTTCTCCTTATCTAGTGCACTGACTATCCAAGTAGGACAACCAATTTTCATTTTTGCGCGTTGACACTTTATTTCTCTTTAATATTTATTGATCCTTCTAAACTCTCATTTACATTATATAAACCTCCTAGAAATCAACACACCGATGCTACTCTTATTTTTATGCTCTCTCCGTATACCGAATGCCATTTCTATATGCATCTTCTTTGAAATCAAATAACTGTCTGACAACATATATTAAGTAAGTGTTTATGTTTATACTATCCTCCATTAAAAGGAACTGATAAACTTCAATCAGAAAAAAAAATGAATTAAATTAGTTGAGCACCTTTATAAACAAATTTTGTAATAGGAACCAACACAATTCAATAATTCCAACCAAGAGATGCTATATGTAGCCAAAAAAAATATTACTATATTAGTCCCATGTAAAGTTTACAATGATAAGAAAGATTAAAATATTGAATATATTATGAAATCGTATATATAAATGTCTTTATAAAAGAAAGTTTCAATCATATGTACATCATAATAGGTTAATATTAATATGGCTCATGTGCATATATACATTAGTTGACATGAAAATATTTCGGTGAAATATCGTTTCCGATTGAGTAATTTATGAAAAAATTAACATATCTTAATTTAACCTCAAAAATATCAAATGGAAGGCAATAAATAATAAGTGTGAATGGATATCATGTCATGTATTATGTTCTGTATACAATTAATGAAAAGTGTATCGGTATAGAAAGCAATTCGATAATATGGTTATGGTCGTATACATTGTGTAACTCATTCTCACAAAGACATGAACATAAATATTAACGTAAACCTCGATTTTATTATTTCTTCAAAATAACATACTTAATGGCTATTGGAAGACAATGAGAGTGACAGAAGAATTTTAAAGAAAAAAAAATCTTAACTGTAACTTTTCAAGGAGAAAAATACTATTAACTTTGAAGGACGATAGTCTCGTATATGTACATCAAGAAAGCTTCCATTTTTCAATAAATATGATGCTTTATCCTCCTCCCTTTTTCTCGGATTTTTTATCCATTTTGCAGCAACATCATTTTGCTTCTTCAGATTTCATAGTATTTTCATTTAAACTACTACATTCGTTTCACAATATAAATCATTTTAGATTTGAAAATTTTTTTCACAATAAAGGTCGTTTTACAAAATTTTATAAACATTTATTGCTTTTTTTTTTCCTATTCTACCCCTCCCTGCAATCTCTCTCTTTCCACTAACTATAACTCAACTCTTTCCAATTACCAAAACAGACAAAGATTTAATTAGGGATATTTTTGAAAGTTTAGTTTTAAAATTGTCTAGAATTTAGGATCCTTAATTTTTATGCATAAGTCTAAAACGACTTATATTATGAAACAAAGGTAGTACCATTTTTGGCGCAGTGAAAAAACTTTTATATTTTGCAGACATGAGAGAGAATGAGAGAAGAAACATTTCCATTGCATATCAGGACGATAATGGGAGGCAGAGAACTAAATAGGGAAAAGCAAGGTTGTAATAATAAAAGGATTTATTACAATTTATCCCCATTAAGTTGTGGATTGTGACACTTTAATATCTCAAGTTGTAAAAATGTGCTATAGGTCCATTAACCATTAATCAATAACGGTATTGATTAACAAAAGTTATTTTTATAATAAAATATCTATTTTATCCATACTAATTATAAGATATTCAAAAAAAAATTATTTTGTAGAAGGAACTTAGCACAGAAAGTATTTGTGGGCTTATAGTACTTTTATAATTTTTTATATTAAAACATCATTATCAATTTAATAGGATAAAATACAACAAACACATAAATTAAAATTTCAACCAACTTTCTAAAATTAGATATATAATATACAGTTTTGTCAAAACCTAAATTCGATGTAAATTCAAGTATAATAATAGATTCTAAAATTAGGTATATAATATACAGTTTTGTCACAATCTAAATACAATGAAAATTCAAGTATAATAGATCTAAACTAAAATTACGAAATTATACAAATATTTTCCTTACAAAAAAAAAAAACAAAGCCACAAAAAAATTATCATATTTTCCTAGTCTAATAAACAATAAACCAAAATAACGATGACCTAATAGACTTTTTTTTTTTTTTTTTTTGTGATTGATTAGATTAGGGAAATGTGATAATATTTTTGTTGGCTTTGTTTTTTTTTTTTTTTGAGAAAAATATTGGTATAATTTCGTGATTTTATTTTGTACCTATTATATTTAAATTTACATCGTATTTGGATATTGATAAAGCTATACATGATATGTCTAATTTCAAGGGGTTGATTAAAATTTTAGTTTATATATTTATTATATTTTATCCTATTAAGTTAGGATAATGGTACTTTAACACCAAAAATTATAAAAAATACTATAGGTTCATAAATATTTCATGTGCCAAATTTCTTCCACTAAAGTATTTTTTGGGCAGCTTATTATTGGTATGAATAAAATAGAGTCAAAATAACTTTTGTTAATCAATACCCTCATTGACTAACGATTAATAGACTTCTAACGCCTTTTTTATAATTATGGCATTAAAGTGTCACAATTCAAAAATTAATGGGATAAATTGCAATAAATTTAAAGCGTGATTTTGTGCATTTTATAATTTGTATGGGTAAAATAAATATTTTATTACAAAAATAACTTCCGTTAATTAATAATGTTATTAACTAACGACTAATGAATTTCTAACGCCTTTTTAATAACTTGTTGTATTAAAGTATTATTATTTTTCAAATTAATATGAATAAATTATACTCTTTCTATTTCAAAATATTTGTTTATGAAATTTTTTATTTTATTTTAAAATATTTATTCATATACATATTTGTAAAATTAATAACTAATTTTTTTTCATTTTATTCTCATTTATTCTAGGTCAACGACACGAACTTTTCAAAACTCTTCTTTCTTCTTACTTCTTGAGAATTTTTACTAACCAATAACTATCATATTTTTAATATAGGTATAATAGAAACTTTATCTAAATTATAATATTATTTTTAACACTCTTATTATATGTATAAAAAATTTTATAAATAAATATTTTGAAACAAAAAAAATATTAATAAATTTTAAATAAATATAAAAAGTGGGAGGGAGTTATTAGTCCGTACAATGATGAGTCATTTCCACGTGACTGAAAAGATAGGTGGATGCGGACAAAACCTCAACTACTTTTTGACACGTGGTCTTATCTTCCCCTACCAACCTTATTGCTTGGGACCCACCGCTCCCCTCGCCTCTCTACATTTTCGTTCTCTTTTCAGTTTTGGAGAGAGCCCCCACTTCCGTTGACCATAACACCCCTGCAGCTAGTATAATAAAATCCATTTTGTTTTCCTTTTTATTGAAGAAAGAGTAAATGAATAAAAACCCCTATTCTTTCTCTAATTTCTGTTTAACCACAAATAAATTAAATTTATTTTTTTAATCAAAAGTTTTCTGAAGGTTTTTATTTTTTTCAAAATGTTTTCTCATCCATTTTCTTTAGTTTGATAAAGAACTCATATGTAAATCTTTTCTTTTTTTTTTTTTGTGAAAGACGCTAGTGCAATAATAAAGAAGTTGATAAACTCGCACTATTATTAAGTTAGGATATTAATTTTGGCACGGAATAGTTTCAAAATAAATATATTATTGCGTTAGATGAATTTAAAAATAAATACCTGTTAATATTCGAGTCTTCCTTCAAGGTCCATCCAAAGAAGAAGAAGATCTAATTTTTATTACCCATGAATATTTGTCTGTAGAAATGAAAATAAATAAATACACATGAACCTAGCATGCTAATATATATACACAAAAGAATAATTTTTGTTATATATTTCTATCTGTCAATTTATTGAGGAAATTGGTGGATCCAATATTAATATTTCTTTTTTTGTTTTTTAATATATATATTTTGTTTGATAAAAAAAAAACTTTTTATTAATAGAGTTGTCACTTGATCCTAAGATTGGTATTAAATAAATCTGGAAATGTTAAAAACAAAACCAAGATTGAGAGAGGACTTTGTACCTTATTATTTTTAGCCGCATTGGATGAACGTGAAAGTTAAGCAATGGGAATAATATTTAAAATAAATAAGCCATTTCTTAAAAAGCTTTTAAAATTTCATCTTTGACCAATTATATGCATGAGAAATTCATTACTTGCAAAACACATAATTTGACTACTAATATTCGCTTGAAAAAATGTAATTGGAATCAACTTTTATATATACATTGATTGGTTAACCCTCATATTAAAAATAGTGCCGGCAACTAGTGAACCCTATCACCTACCAAACTTATCTATTTCCTCCTCCTTTTATTCTCTAAGATACCCTAAATTAGAATTCAATACAATCTAAAATTTTAATTTAAATCATTTTTATTTTTCAAAAACTATCAATCGTTCATAATATATATATATATATATATATATATATATATATATATTTAATCTCACATCATCCTCATATGTTTTTAATTTTTATTTAATTAAAACAATCACTTTTTAGAAGAGTTTTAACTCAAAAATATCAATTACTAATTTTTTGAATTAGAAATAAGATATTTAGTTAGTATTAAATTATTATTGTATCACATTTTATTTAAGTATAACACGTTAAGAATATTCTAAATCAATAAAATTTTCAAAGAAAAATAAAAACTTCTAGATAAATAAAAAGATAGATAGGATTGAAGAGTAGATGGAGTTACTATTTTTTTTCAAAATAATATTTCTTCTATTTCATAATATAAGTCGTTTGACTTAATTTCACGCATATTAAAATTCTTAAAAATAAAGTGACTTTATATTTTTTCTTCTTAAAACGTCTCTATTTAAACGTTTGGAAACAAGAGAAGAAATGAAGAGAGAAAGAAGGAGATAGAGAATAATAAATAAAGATAAAAATATAAAAATAATTTTAAAACTTTTTTAAAAAGTCTCCAACGACTTATAATTTAAGATAGTAAAAATAATCTCTAACAATTTATATTATGGGACGGAATGAGTATTATTTTTATGATAAAAATATTTAATATAAATAAATTTTAATTATAAAAAATATAAAGAAACTTATTATTTATTATAAAATAAAATATTAACCTTTAAATTAATAGATTTAAATAAAAAAATTATATCTAAATTATTAAAAAAATTAAAAGTATAATCTCGAGGAAGGTGGGTCATGATGGTAAGGGAAGGACAGAGATCTTCCTCGAATCTTATCTAAGGTGAATGCGTAGACCCTACAAATGGAAAATTGAGTGAGGGCTCATTTTTCAAATCAAAGTTGTACGATTAGGCATATGCAATTATAGCATTTGAATTTGGATAACCTTATCTCTTTGATTTGGAGACAGCTAATATCAATGCCATTAAAAACTAGTACAAAATTTTTGCCCAATTAATGTCCGAAATTTGCCGCCAATATTAATATATATATATATATATATATATGAGAAATACACCATGAATATCCATATGGATAAGCACTAAACAAATTTGGCCACATTCACCATTGTTGTGCCCAAATCGATATTTATTGTCTCCTCTGCCTATATTCTCGATCTCTTCGTCATTTCATTTTCATCTTGTTTCTCTCTCTTCTTCCTTTCATTTCAAATTTACCCTTTCCTTCTTTCCATCATCATTAGACCCAAAATTTCTTTTCACCTAAATAGAATTTGAAATTTATTAATTTAATAAAAAATATCTTTATTTATTTAGGGCTAAAGGGGTAAGACTGAGGGAAAGGAGGTAAAAGAATTAGACTTTTTTCGTGTTATTCTATAAATAAAACGTATATTATTGGATAAGGTTTAGGTCCTATAAAAAATTAATACTATAGGCTATGGTTAGTGTATGATAAGTCTTAATTATTATAGTACGTTACATTTTCTATGGATAGATGAGAAATCAAGATAAGACCTAACTCGGTTCCTTCTTTTATACACTTATAGTATTGTATCCATCAGAGAATATTCAATTTCCATCCTCTGATACTTTGGGTTCATTTCTGTTTAAGAATTCGGAAAAACAATCAATTTTTGTACTAATGATAGCTTATTGTAATAGCAAACATGTCTCCTCTTCTTCATTCATCTCTCTGTATCATAGATCTCATCTTTAATGGCCAAACCACAGTCTCCTTCTGTTCGTACCAAAACCCATATGAAACGGCAGATCACCGCTTTCACCATCAGCCTTATCTTTAGAGCATCGGTTCCTTGATCCTTCGTTGTTTTTCTTTTCTGGGTCGGTTCTCTTTTTCTTCTTGCATGATATTTTCGATTCTGGAGTCAGATTTTGATCTTTTTGGGGGAAAGAAATGTCTGTGAGAGTGATGAATAAGGGTACAGTGGAGGGGTCTGGGTACGTGCATGGGATGTCATGCATATCCATGATCGAGTCGCCGGATATGTGTAATGGAGATCGGAGATTTTCTGTTCAAGAAAAGGTGGTGGCAAAGGAGAAGACAGAAGAAAAGAAGGTAAATACATGTAGTTCGTCATCCACATCTTCGATCGGGAAGAACAGCGATCTGTCCTCCGGCAAGTCAGCGGAGAATTCCGGTGATGCCGATGAGGTCCAAAGTCCTTACAAGGGCCCCTTAGATGCCATGGAAACCTTGGAGGAGGTTTTGCCAATAAGGTATAAATCAATTTCTTGTCTGGTTTGACTTTATCAAAAATGCCCGTACCTATGTTGTCTTGTGGATCATTCGTATCTTCTTGGATGCCTTATCTTTTCTGGATCTCATAATATCATCAAAGCCAATATGATATTTTAGGTTAGGTTAAACTATTGCAAAAATGCTACTGATATTACCCATGATTTTTGGTCAACTATGAACCAATTGCACTTTCTATCAAAATGTTTAGAATTGTGAATTATTGTACCATAGAGTTAAGGATAATCTATTACCACATGTAATGGCAAAGATGGCTTGTGTAAAGATTGAGCGGCCTTAAGTTGCAACTTGGAGACTTTGGTCGGCCATTACTCTCTCTCTATAGGGAGTACTACCAGGCTAGAAAGCTGGGCCTTTGTAGTCTTGGGAAAATCAGGAAGATGAAAAATGCTAGTACTAACAATTTTGTCATTTGCATTTTTTTTCGATAACTATTTGGTTGACTTGTAGATTTCCCCAACTTAATTCAGAACAATAATATCTCAAATTATCAATAAATTATTGCACTTTTTGACAAAGGGATTTTTATTTGTGGATAACTAGTTCAGATGTATTCAATAGTTAATGTGTTCGTGATCATATGGATTTGCAGAAGAGGCATTTCGAGGTTCTACAATGGCAAATCAAAGTCGTTTGCAAGTCTAGCAGATGCTTCATCATCTGCCTCCATGAAAGACCTGGCAAAGCCGGAAAATGCCTACATGAGAAGACGAAGAAACCTCTTGGCAAGTAGTCTAGCCTGGGACAAGAACAGAAGTTCCCCTCTCAAAAGCAGTGGTGGAGGAGTCTCAAAGAGAGTTACCACCACAAATCGCAGCACCACCGCTTTGGCTTTGGCTGTCACAATGAGCAGCAGCTCTGAAAGCAATGAAACAAACAATAGCAGTGACAGTTTGAGCCCAAATTTCACAGGCACCATTGCAGCATCTCCTCTTCTCCGCAGTCGCCTGAATCCACAATTGTCGTCTCCTCGGCACAATTTTTCGGCATGGAGATCATATTCTTTGGCGGACTTGCAACATTGCGTTCCCGTTACAGCCACATGTGCAGCAGCTGCTACCACATTAGATGTGAAGCCATCTCAAACATAGTCGACATTTGGGATCATTTTTTGTTAAGTTGATACCCGCCGGAGATCCCTTCGCCTTAGATCAATAAATTTGTAAATCTCGAACGACTTTTATAGTGTTGTTGTTGTTTTTTTTTTTTTTTTTTTTGGGGGTGGGTGGGTTGGGTTCCCATCGGGCTTTTCTTTTTAGCCCATTTTCTTGTCTTGGGGTCAAGCGTCTCCTTGGGTACTTGATTTCCCATACTGGAAACTTGACACATGCAACTAATCTAAGTTACATATCACATTATAGTAGTATTCCATTTTTTGGTTTTCATAAAAAGTAGGTAAATGGAGGAAGGCACTGGAGTCTGTTGAGGTCTTTCATTTAGAAAATTATACGCGACTGCCAATGTCAGGAGATGGAACCCTTGTTTAACCGTTGAGGTCTTTCATTTATTTTATCTCTGGATTCAAGGCCTGTTCGCCTCGCTATACTTTGTACCCAGGTAGGAATGGCCTTCAACAAAAAGAGAACAGAAAGACATACGACATAAGAAATTATCCTCCAAAAGAGGGACTCGAGGTGAAACAATATAGCTTTAGTAAACTTGGGGGTTTTACTCGGGGAGGCAGATAGAATAACGCAAGAGGCTTTGTATTAGCCAGAGGAGACACGGAAACACCAATTGCATTACCAACATAAATAATATACATCTCAAAAGAACATGCTTTCGAGAAAATAATAAAGCAATTAAGCTAATATCGTTTATTTATGTACAATCATCTATTCTCTAAACTTATGTGTAACCTATCCAGATACTGATTGGGAATTGAGGGGAGTGTGGGGTGGGGTGGGGGAGGGGGGGGGGGGGGAATTTTGCCAAATTAATCCCCAGGGACGGAAGAAACTTCCATCTTTTTCTATCAATTTCTAGATTTCTTGATCTCAAATTTCTGAGAACGTCTCTAAACACAACACTATCGTTGTTTGACCCTTATCTATTTTGATGCCGTGTAGGAAGCATTCTCAGGAATTCACACTGCCAGGGATATTGATATTGGCAGCGCTGCAAACTCGTGGTACAACTGAAAAGGCATTACTACAGCGGTAGCAGATATTTACTTCAAACCCTTGACCAGAAACTGTGCAGAAGGATATTCTGGCAAAAACTTGGGCAGTTCGACATCTGAAGGCTCTACTTCTGGAAGTGCCATATAAATGTCATCTGTTGAAAATGGAATGCTGCAAGAAATGTATTTTTGAGATTAACAAGAAGAAAGAAAAAAATGGGTTCAGAATGACGAAAACAAAATTTATGTAGACCAATCAACATTGCAGTATATGCAGCATCACATTTCTCAGTATTAAAGAGAATGATATCCTGCGCAGCATCTTAGGCATCATATTTAGCTTTTCTGTTATTTGCTGATTCACAGCCAATGCAGATAACAAATACCATGAAGGTCTGAATAAGATATCCGCCAATGAAGAAACATTATGGACTTAAACAAGGTATAAGTCTATTGCAATAACATGAAGATAACACAAAATCAGTAGCATCATTACAACAGAAGTTTGATGGTCAAGGGGTGGCAAAGACAGATGAAGGACCAAACTAATTGAACAGATCTCGTCTATGGTAGGTATGCATCCACTAAAGCAATGGCCATAAAATTGTTTACCACAAACCTACCAGTCAAGATATCAGACTTGTGCAGAATAAAGGTGTAGCTGATTACCTTAGATCATCATCTAATAAGAATGAATTTGATGTCAAATTCTGCGAATCTTTATTCAGGATCTCCCTCATTTGAGCAACAACCTGCAGAACAAATTATTTTGCAAACTTAGAAATGAACACTATATCCTCAGCCTAAGCAAGAAAAAGGAAAAAGAAACTTACTTCATTTGAAACACTTTGCGTGCCATATTTGTCATCCCAGTACATAGTACTTATTCGATAGATCTGTCTGATAGTCAGCACCTGACCAGTAAAGTCCACAAAGTGAGCTGTTAAGGTAGAAGTGAGAATACAAGAGCAACAAGACGTTCAAGCTTTTACAGAAGACTGAAGGTATTACCGGACAAAGATCCTGTCTTATCTCCTCCAAGGATTTTTTTCTCTTCTGATGAATCACCTAGACAATTCAGATAAAGGGTAAATAGCATTTTCCCAGTAATTTTCACATAATACAACAACAATACGTTCATACCAGGAATCCGACAGCTTGTCTTATGTAATTTAGCTCATGCCATGATGTTCCTGAAAACTACAGTACTAATGATTCAGACTTGAAAAACATGACACTTGATTTTCTGCAGAAGATACCATTCAAACAAAGAGAAGAAGTTCACTACCTCCTCCTTTGCATTAGCTATCCATTTTTCAAGTTCTGCCAGACCTGACTTGACATATTCTCCATTTGAAAAAGTGCAACATTCTCGTCGAAGCAGGAGACTGAAAATAATTTGACATCAACATATATGAACATTCATGGATAATTGGCAAATGTAGCAAACGGCAAACTTCAATTAAGATTTGCATACCTGTTAAAAAGTGATATGTTGATGAAAGAGAATACTTGAGTAATGAGCTTACGGATGAAAAATGAAGGTACCTAAACAAACAAAGAGTTAAAAAGATAAATACACAGGCATATATAACCATGAGATAAAAATGTTCATCCCATTTTAGTATTCATTGCATAAAGTGACTGACTAAATCGATCTTTTACCAAAAAATTCGAAACTCACCATATTCTTTGAATATCATTATATCATAAAGAATTTACGAAAACTACAGGCAGAAGGAGAGGAAAGAGAAGACTTGATATCTAGTTGCTTATGGAGAGATATCCAACCAGATGACAACCAACATATGGCATAAGACAAAGCCAAAATAAGCTACAAAAAGGGCACAAGTGGCAAAAAGGTCAATGACTGTAATATTATTCCTTACTTCAAGCATTCTAAAGCATTTAAGTATAATCAGAAGTATCCAACACATTACAGAATTCATTATAGAACTAGCCTACAATTTTGTATAAAGGGCACTAACATGCAATGCTAATTAATCTCATTCAAGTGTAAGACTTGAACATATGGATACAATGACCCACTCACTCTGAAACTCAGTCAAGACCCTGTTCAATGGTAAAACTTGAGATTCTCAAAAGTGACTCTAGTATTCAGATAGAAGAAGTAACTAACATGATATCAACAATCATATAGAAGTTAATCTGCCATCATGCAAGAAGGCTCTAAAGTACAAGAAAGAAATCAAAAGTAGCATTCAACAAATACAGAGAATAAAAAGGATGTCGAAATATACATGATTTTCACAAAGACGGCTCATAAGAGAATCCAAGAACTTGATTATGCTATCCCACTGACTACTTGAAGACTGTTGAGGAGCTATTCCAGGTGACCGTGATGATTTCCCTCCATGTACCCGTTGAATTTTTGGTGCCTTGAGGAAAACAACATATTACCCAACCAAGCAAAATATATCTCCACATTTGTGACAAACATAATCATGTCACGCATATTACTAACTCGAAAGAGAAAAGGCATGCAGTTGTCCTCCCCCCCACACCCCACCCTACCCCGCCCCAACTTAAAGGGGAAAAAAAGTCAATTAATGACTCTAGATAGACACTAGATGGAGGACTTCATAAAGCAAAACTGGAGGACTATGGGATTACCAGAGAAAGAGGAAGGGGAGGGGGCAGTTTGATGGAATGGCAACTACCAAATATCAATTTCTCTGAATAACACTCCAAATGAGATCTCATTTTAACTAAAAATGAAGAAGGGATGAAAAAGGAAATCAAACATACAAAGGGGACAAATATATCAACAATACTTGGTTTGTATCATATACGAATCAAAATGAACAAGGGATGAAGGGAATATTTTTATGAAATAAACTCAGGATATCATCATCAGAATTTACAAAGAAAGTTGAAATGCAATATATTCAACAGTCTGAATGACAGATTGATTGAGTCCGTGAACAATTTAAAGTACCTTGAATGAGAAAAGCTGAGGGAAATAGTAAGACAAAAGCATCATTATCACAGAAGATAGCCATATCAAATTAAGGGGGTATCTTCTGGTTGTGTGTGTGTGTGTGTGTGTGTGAGAGAGAGAGAGAGATCCACCTGAATGCACGAACCCAATAGTGGGGAAATTTCTTTCTTCAAATTATCACGTATCAAGCCAAAAATCTTTTCTACACATGCAGTCAATTGTTGTTTGAATAGTATTGCTGGATATTTTGCCTCCATATGTGATATACCATCCTCAAGGCCAAGATACTTGAAAGGTGATTTCAAACCCTGAAAAGGTGATATAAAGAGTCACAGTTCCTCCAAACAAAATGTTTTGGACAAAGAACAAACTCATGAACCATCAATTTCAATACAAAACCTCACTTATTTGGGAATTTATACCCCGGACCAATCTTATTAGCTTGTCTCTCACATGAAATAACTGGACGGTAAAGAATTTTCTAGAAACAATAAGGGAGCAAAACATAACACAGTTTTTGTTCAATTTTACTCCCCCACACCCCTCTGGAATTACGAGAGAAAAAAAAAAACAAGTTACAACCTTAACCCAATGAATAAAAGAGGTTAATAGTAGGAACGACACACAGTTAGACCTTGTATCCCCTAAATTAAGGAGGCTATTTGAGGAAATTTAGATAGAAAATATGTTTACTTTAAGAAAGTAAATTTAGATAGAAAATATGTCTACTTTAAGAAAGTTAACATTCATTTCTGGACATCCAAAAATAGAAATGTTGAGATTCCATTCTGGTTGGAGTACAATTTCAAATTACTTCTTACGTGCAATTTCACTCATCTAGTACCTCATAAGCAATCAGAGGACAGCATATAAAATACAAGAAAGATAGCAAAAAAAGTCATACCAAAGTAGTTTGATTTTGTCAAATGCTACCCTCCACCAGACGAAAAAAGTCACAATACATTGCAAATATGGATGCAACAACAGAGTGTAAGTGAATAAGAACTAGTTTGAGATGAGTTTTGTAAAAAATTATTAGATATGTGAGGTCAGATGGGGTCTAAAGAGAGAAAATATGATGTGTTGTGAGTAGATGACAGTTTTTGGGAAACGAAAATCACATAAAGTAAGAATATATTTGAATAAAAGTGAAATTTTGGTTTGAGATAGGATTGGAAAATTCCAATCCAAGTAAAGCCTAAAGCGCTTACATGAGTAACCCTCCCATTAATTCCAGCAGAACCACCAGAACGCTGAGTATTTGCTGTCAAGAATCCATTGGAGCGCAAATTCCTTTGAAGAAGGCATAGAAGAGCTGATGCATTTGATAACCAGTAAGGCAGTGTCATATCCTCATCACCCACCTGAACCCAGTGATATATGCACAAGCTTCATCAATAACTTCACTACTAAATTCTCTTCTGCAATGCACTAACAGAAAGTTCCTTATGCCTTTTAAGCAAACATAAAAGCACTAATTTAAGGCCGAAAACTTAGCTTCAGAACCATTTGATAGAGCAGTCAAATTGAGAAATAAGGAACAATAACAAAGGAGTATTTGGGGAACCAAATGAGAAAATCACCTTTAAAACCTCATTAATTCCCTCGATGATGGAGTCAAAAATAGCTGTCCTCTCTGACTCAAAGGAATGCCAATGAACAAGGCATCTATAGATGACACAGGCAGCCACAGGTTTTCCATCTTTAAAACCTAATTTTTCTTTGATACACCGTGAGAGTATTTCATAGTTCTCCTACAAAAAAGCAATGCAACAGAAACAAAAAGCACTCGCATTACAAACTACTGCTAAAATATCTAGCCATTTGCTACATAGTGAGGTTCAGTTAGTCAAAGAAATAAAATTGAGAAATTCACAGCAAAGATTGAAAACCTGATGCCTCTCTAAGGTTAATTTCGCATGACGTGAATCAGATAAACCTTGTGACAGAGGAGCTAACATTTTTGATGGAGTGGGAGATTCCTAATGTCAGGAAATACCATAAGTGTAAGAGAACAAGAGAAAAAATTAACCAGCTGCTTCCAAAAAGATCCTGTCAGAAATGAATCTTACAAATGTTGACTTCCGGTCTGTAGAAGGAGGAGGAAGAGCTCCTGAGAACTTCTGTTCAAACAAAAGTTAACAGTAAGCAATTAAGCAAAATAACAACTATAAATCATTTTATAGAACTGTCCAACCAAAGGCAAAGCCATTCCATTATTCCAATAGACAAATATGTGCTACTGGACAACTAAACAGTAATGTAAAGAAACAACATGGCATGTTCTCACATAAGCATTTTTACTTTGAAAGGTAGACAGTTCTTACATCCATGAAAGGCTTAGCAAAACTGGCCCGAAAGCTCTTTGGGGTTACACTCAATGTTTTTTGCCTAAGTACATGATTCTCATCCTCCAAACTTGACAGCTTCTCTTCCAAACTAATGCAGAAAATGCAAAACAGTGAGAAAAGGGCAATATCCATAGAGAAAGGGACAAAAGTTTAGAAGTAAAACACATCATGAAGATGTATAGCAATAGATCATTTAGAGAACAAAAGAAAATTTTCTTGGTTTAGTACGGAATATTGATAAAGAGCTTAACAAATGCCAAAACTTTAGACATGAAAAACTTAAATCATTAGTCTATCAACAGAACATAAACCTACTCTTTAACTCAAATTAAAGTGTAGCAAATCTTCCCAAGTAATCAATTGTCCTATTTAAAGTGATAACAGCTTCATATTTTGGAAATTGGTCACCATCCCAACACTAAAGAAAAGCACCAAAAGGATTTCACATTAATGCCCTCAGCCCATACTCCTACTCCATGAAAAAGAATGATTTTTGGAATCACTTTGCAAATATAAAGGCCATCATTGTTTTGGCTTGAAACTTTAAACATTCATGCAACACACACGCTCAACAAGAGGACCTCGGTTTTCTATTAATTGATTTTAGCTGGCAAGAAGAGGCAATATAGAATGGCTACAACAAAAGAAGAACCTTCGCAGATTCTGTTGAAGCTGCAAACATGTACGTTCAACTTCCATCAAGTTCTCCATGGTACGATTTGCATCTTCTTTAACCTTGACCAGTTCGCGCTCAAGTGCTGAATTCTTCTCTTCCATGGTAATCAAATTGCTCTGCAAAGAAACAAGATAAAATATAGACTTGAGGAAAGTTTCGAAATATTAGAGAATCATATAACACAAATACAGAACCAGTAGCTTTTTCTTTGTTCCACACTGGAATGGTATAACAATTGTTTAAACTTCATAACACGGGGCAACAGTTTTGATAAGTGTAGTATTTCATCAAGCAATAACCATAAAACCCACGCAAGGAGTACGCAAACAGATATCAAAGAAAACTAACAGCTGTCCAGAAAAGCCATCTGGGGAAAAGATGGTTTGCACCCGTGATGACCTTAACACCATCCCTAGAGCATAAATTTGACTTGCAAAATTCCCCCTCCCCCATGCTCATACCAGCTGCTTCTTCCTTCTTCTTACTTAACCCCTCACAATTCAGGAATCATGTGCGTGTATGTGTGTATTTCTTTTACCGCTCTTTTCATAGTGTCTCAAGCTAAGCATTTTGAAGGGAAAGACTTCATAAAAATGTAGTTTTTCTTTAGCAAATTTTGAGTTGCATTACATGGAAAATTTTTAGATTTGTTAGGCATAATCATATTCCAGGAAATGGATTCGGCAATAGGATGCCTTTTTGGGGTATTTGGAATATTAAATGTACAACGAACCTTGGGCTCTAAATTTTAAACTGAGGATTATACATGCCAATACGTCCATCAATTCTTCATGTTGAAAACAGTGTAGTAAGCAAATCATAATAGAGAAACAAGAAATAAACAAAATAAATATCCATGATTTCAAAAGAACTAACAAAGTAAAACACAAAAAGTTTATTCAAACTAATCACACGAGTGAGAAGGCATCGCTCTTGCAAGATTACCTTCAAAAGTGCATTTTCATTTCTCTGTTCAGAAAAGGCAACCACCTCTTTCTCCAAGGCAGATTTCTCCTTCATTGATAATTCTAGTTGCCTTTGCAAAACAGCATTCTTGTTGAACTCATTGACCCTAGCAAGTTTAGCAGCATCTAGTTCCAGGCTTAATGATTCAATGATCTTTTGAAGTTTAGAAATTTCCACTAATTTGGATTCTTCATTTGACACCTGCATTTTTCCATATTTTTCCCAGTAAGAGGACAACTAAAGCATCTAATAAATCCAGATTGGTATACAGCAGAAGCAAAAGAGAATACATAAAATATGAAAATAAATCAACAGAAAACATTAACTACTGTGACAGCTGGCAAGAAAGAAAAAACTATGAACAAGAGCAAGATTACAGAAATTCAGTGATATCATGATTGAAAAAAGAAAAACAGAAACAAATGTTAATAATCCAAATGAATGTGCGAGATTTCCATTTAAGAATCAGTTAACTTAAAATTTTAGAAATTAAGCATGCAATCTATATGTGAAATGGCATTAACCGCAGTCCTGTACAATCATATAGAAACAATGAACCTAGAAGTTGCTCGATCTTGTGAAGTCTGCCATGCCAACAAGATCCAAATCTGTACCTTTTTCTATTAGAAGCCCTGAGGAAACAGGGGGTTACCATAATCTGTATCAAACACAGGCAAATAATCACACAGTAAGAAAACTTGCAAGATTTTCCTTTTGATGTATGAGCCATCAGAACTAAGCAGCTTCCAGTTTGACATGTCCTCAAAGGAATAAGATGTTCTAGGGTCAAAAATAAAGAAAAACATACTCCGTTTCATGCAACTATTAAGCGCAGAAGAAAGGAAAAGTGAAAGCTCAAAGCCAAGAAATGAAAATCCAGGCTTCTCAAGTCACCTGCCCCCTAAAAATCGTTATCAACTGCACATAAACACTCAGGAAAATAGTACCCGTAATTTCTTTTCCAAGTGCAGGCGCCAAGTGAGATCTTCCAACTGCTTCTCAAGTTTACTCTTTGCCAAACGCAAGGCTCCAGCCTCGTTAGCCTCCTGTGCAGGGAAACTTTTTCAGAAGGATGAAAGAAGATGATGCTCCAAATATAAGCAAGGAGAATAACCCAATAAAAAGGCAAAAAAGAAAAGATGATAAAACATGTAATGACTGTATAAGGAATCAAACACGCCAACACCTGAGAGGTGCATCAGCAAAACAGAACTCCCAAATTTTGCACTCTTCATCAAATCTTTGAGTATCCAAAGATTCAGCATATCGATTAGCTACACAATCAACAATTAGGCAAGTAATTCATAACTAGTTATCAAAACTTTGTTTCTTGTTTCTCAAATATTCAGTTCACTTTCCCATTTTTGTTGATATATTCTATGATGGATACTAATTGATAAAGTTCATTAAGTGAATATTAAAATCCTGCTGATTTATTCAATTTGATACATGCCCAGATTTTTTGCCCAAGGTCTGCGGTATTGAGGACTTTGTCAGATAAATTTCAATCAAGATAATAGATTTAGTTTCTTCAGTTATTCAGTATCATTTGGAACATGGTAGACCCAATCTTGTCTCCCGGAAGAGTAACAAGATTCTTAAAGATCAGTATGGGCCAATTGAATCATGGGGATGGAATTATTTTTCTTTCTTCTCTTTCAGCAATAGAGTCTGATGTTTCTCTCAAGCATTGAACTGACAGATCAACAAAGGGATTGGAAGGCATTCCTCACCCTCTTTTTGTACATGATTTCTCCATTAACAAGTACGAGAAAAAGATATCAAATCAAAACATAAAGCCCAGGTAATGAATGGCTTATAACAGAAGATGTATTGCAAGCTTTGCTAAGATCTCCATAACCTGTTTAAGCCTCCTAAGCTCTCTTTTTGCCATCTTTCGCCTCCAAAGACATTGTATAGCAATAATATTAGATTGACGATTACGGAAAGCAGATCGAATCTTACACATCCTCCAATGAGCCTGTGGTAAGAGAACAGTTGGAAAAGCAAATAAATATTCATTCTTATCTGACATCTGTCGATTCTAAACACTAGTGCTACCTAATACAACAATATAATAGATCAACACTAAACAGTAAGATAAGCAAAGTTAGATCATGAGAAACATCTCTTCAACCAAACAACTACCCTTTCATGTTAAAACTCAGCCAATTATTTTCAATCAAGATTTCATTTCAGACTGCAAGCACGATATGCAAAAGGTGAGCCAACAAATCAAGGTATACTGGGTCTTAACAGCATAGTAAGCGGCTCCTTTAAGCAGCACACGAAAGAATTCCTTGAATAAGATGTGATAAAATGCTTAAGTTAATAATCAATTCAGCAGTCACTCATCTCAATCAATTGTATATTAACTAGCCGCAGTAGCAAGTACAACAAAAGAAAAACTACAGGAAAAAGACGTCAGTAAGAGAAAGGGGCAGAAGAAGAAAAACAAGAAAAGCTTGGAGGCAATGATAAATGGCCGAGAGGAAGAGTTTCTACTTCTATCTAGCTAGATATTGAATTCTAGAGCATTCCTTTTGGGGATATTTCACCACCGAATTAGACAACAGCAAGAAAAATTGCAACCACAATTTCATATGGCAGGTAAAAATAGAGAAGAAAAACTGAGAGAAGCCTGTCTCAAGATATGCTCCATGACCCAATTGGGGACAAGCTTCATCCACATGCCTCAGAGCTCAAGCACACCTGAGTGTTGAACTTAACCTTTTTCATTGAGATGTTATCCACATTTCTTATGACAAAAGAGTAAAACTTAGACCTGGGGTCATCACCAAACAATTCCTCTAATGATTTCAAATATCTGTTAACTGTTTTTTAACTTCATACGCCGGCATAAAAAATTTAATAATATTCACCTCAAGAGTAGGCCTGAAACATAGTGATTAGGGGATTTTGTAATCAATGATTAAGAGATCTTGTGAGTAGTAATTAGGAGATTGATTAGGAGATTTTGTAATCAATTTATTAGGGTAGTTGCCATATTTGTTTCTTAGACAGCTTGTATATAAACAGCTCATGGTAAACTTTAAGGTATAATGAAAAGAGATTATTCTCTCCTAATTTCTTACAATGCTTTATTCCCAAATTAAAAATAATAGGTGCAAATTCTCGCCCTATATGGATCACCATCAGAGACAAGCCAACAGTTCTGAGTCCAGCTCACTCCCAAAAGATAATTAACATTAATTGCACCGGTCTGGCTACTACAAGTTACAAAACAGGTATAAGAGATGTGACACAAGGACAAGTTGGTCTTACACATCGATAATTCCTTTAGTTGGTCTTACATATCCATAACTCCTTTCATTCTTTTTTTTTTTTTTTTCTCAATTACCAGTTCCATAATTACTTCTTAAATGCCAAAAAGATAGCACTGGCACATACCACTATACAAGCAGTGTACAAAACTACAAGCAAGACTCTACTTGTTCAATCATCCCTATATCGAAAAAAGAAGCATATGGGAAGCTGTAAAATTAACCTGAATCAGTGTGGCAGCTCTATGTTCCTTCCTGTATAAAAACTTCTGTCGAGCAGAGAAACCACGGATGCCAGATTGAATGAGTAAAATTGACATAAAAAGTTTCACATAGGCATGCCTTAGCATCCATCGGCGGGCATATTTCTGTACTACAATGGCAGCCTTTTCTTCTCTTATCGACGTATACAATTTTCGAGCAAGATAACCTGCAAATCAAATGGCATTACCAACTGATGCTTATAGTAAAATTGACAAGCTTGGAGCTTATGACTTATATGCTTCCACTTGAGGGGGATTGTTAGATATTATTACGTAGTGAGTAATACTATACAAGGGTAGTTGCGTCATTATTCTCTTTGTGTACTTGGAGCACATAACAAAAGTAATGTGTGAGATTTTACAACGCACTTTCATAGAATCTCTCTCACAAAAAACAAATTTGACCAAAACATATTACACCAATATACAACAGAATCATAAACAGAGCCTCAAGAAGCATGCTCGGAACATTTTAAATAAGATCCAGCATACACAAACCAGATTGCCATATAAATAAGACACCAAATAGATGCAGTTCCAAACAACTTCCACTTTCCAGTCAAATCAATTCTCTTTTATAGTTGCAAGAACACAAGTCATAAAACTCCAAAATGCAACTGAAAAAGACAAGTCTAGTTGCTTTACGGTCATAAAGGTGTTTCAAGCACTAGTATCTTTGTCCACCCAAAAAACTAACCAAAACATTTCTTGGCCCATAATTTGGTATTAATCTTTACCAAACATCACTCCAACAAATAGAAAACACATTATAGATGCAAAGAAAATCATTTCAGCAAGTAAATGTTATTAACAGAAATAATAGCTTCTCGTGTAAATGACAATATAATGCAAGATAAGTGCAGCAGCAAATGCAAATTGGCAGATTTCGACTTTAGCAAAACAAAGAGAAGACCTCTGCAGCATGCTTGTAAAGAAATTGCAACAGCCTGGTAGGAGAGAAAGTCCCTGCGAGCAAAAAATGTCCTCAGTCGACCCTGAATACGCTTTGCAGCAGAATCCAAAACTTCTGCACGACGTGAGTCTAAAACACCAATCTGACCAGCCCGGAGGAAAACTTTGGTTTTTCCTAACTGAGTAGGACAAAAAGGCCACAAACATGTATTAAATGCAACAATATATTGAAGCCAATATGGCACTTCAAAGCATAGCATCAAAAATTAATTCAACAAATAACTAACAGATAAACTTAAGAATTCCCTTTTGAATAAAAGAAGAAATTTTATTAACAAAAAACAGAATATACAAGAATAGAAGCTCTGAAAACAGACCTGAAAATTCCCAAGATTCAGTCTTTGTAGTATTTTCTCGGTCATAGTTTTTTCATCATAACTGCAAGCAGATAAAAGAGGGCAAAAATAAAATCCAATTAAAGCATGCAAAAGGGCAAGAAGTGATTGAAGCTTTAAAGCAGAACACACCAAATACAACAGAAGTATGTAGGAGGCTGCCAAGAAAAAGTAGTCAGAATAAGCCAAAGTAATATCGGCTTATCTAACATATGCAACTAGAAAACGAATATGTAAAGATAAACCTGGGAACCAGCAAAAATGAAAAATCTTAAACAAAGAATGGCAAAAAAAAACATTAAAGGCCTAAAATTTACAAGTCTATGAGCCAGTGGGAGGCAGCAGGAACAAAATTTAGTCATGCATCAGCCTTCAGGGAGACACATAACAGTAAGCATACTTATATATATACTAACCTTTCATTATTGTTGCATATATGCTCTTCTTTACTATCATTACCACCACCAGAACAGTATTTCAGGTCAGAATTGAAAGGATAGGGTTCAATTTTCTCTTATATGAAATTTAACAACACCTGAACATGGTGAAATTAAGGGGACAAAAATAAATTATTTTTTTCCACCAACTTCAAAATTTATCAGATATCAGGCGCTCAAATCTTTTGCTGTGACATCAGAATTTATCTATCAATAAAATAGCAAGTAATCAATCTCTTGAAACAATTGATAGTCTTTTTTGAATGGAAAACTGCAAGCTTATGGGAAGAGAAGGGCTCGTCAAAATTGTTCCGTATGCAAGCACAATTGCAATAAGGAGGGCAGGGTTGGCACATGCCCGCACCTCTCCCCCCAAAAGAAATTTGAGGACCCCCCCAATTTCTCTTAGAAAAATCAAGATTTTTAAGAAAAAATTTTATAATTTTTTCCATCATCCAAAATTTTTCAAAATTCATAACATTATCCTCTACCATAGTCATTCCTATGACTTGCCCCTGATTCCGTCCTTAGCACAATGTACTTATTTATGGTATCTTGGCATCAGATTCATGATTGAGACTTTTCCTGTCCAAGTATAGCGGACCAGTGGGTAATGAAACAACATTCAAGAAGTTGATAAATCATTGGGAGCTCAATAACAATAAAAATTATGATAAGCTTGGATAAATAACATACCATTGCTTTTGTGTTAAAGCAATTGCTCACAATTAAAAAGCATTTTTCCGGCCGTAAGGATGACGACATTGAAAGCTTGTCGTGACAAGCATCAGAATAATGTAGGTCATGCAGCAAGATGCTGAATTAAGTAGATGAATTGCATAGCCACAAAATCTTAATGATTTTTCAAATACTCATGTTATAGGAACTTATAGACTTAGTACCCATGGCATTTGAAGCACCACTTTCATCGGAGACAGAAGATTCTTTAAGTGTCAGATGCACAAATTTTTCCCCCACAGATCATAGAATTATGGGCTTTATAAACTATATCGAGCAAATGCTACCCCCTTAGCACACCTAGCATGCACACATACATAAGTAACAGTCACTGAATCACAGCCCCATTGTTTCTAGCACATGAGCAGCCAAAACAAATGCCCCTGAATATCAATGAATGCCTCTAGTTGAAAACAATCCGTATGAGAATTACAAGCAAGGTTTGCCAGCAATTGATATAGTTGAACACAACATAGTTTTCAGGAGAATTATAATAAGCTTCATAATACCGACCAAAAGTTTTCATAAAGAACTAGATGAAACGCAGCAGATAAAGGTCTAATCATTCAAAATATTATTTTTAAAAAATCAACTTTTGGCCTATATTAAAAATGCCTATTATCTCACCTTCCATCCATAATATCTAAAGCAATGATCCCAAATCGATCTAGAAACTCATGATATGTCTTTCGAGTGGGATAACCTGCCAAACTTATTCGAACAGCTTCTAAAACGCCCTGCAGAACATCACAATACCACCAAGATGAGAGCATATAACTTTGCAGAATTCTCCCAGCAGCACCAGCAGTTAATCAGTGTTTTTTTTCTTTCTTCCCTCATATTTTGGTTAAGGGAGAAATGGGTTTATCAAGTTTGGCAATTAAAAAATAATAATAATAATAATAATAATAATATCTAAATGACAGCTAGTTTCCAACTTTCCAATAGTATGCAGCTGATAATACCAAGAGCAAGTCAATTGACAACTAGACAGTTTAGTCATACAGATCCATTCTTTGGCACAAAGAAACAAAAATTGCATATCTTTAAGAACCCCCCTTACAGAAGGTTTAATGTATGAAGTACAGTTTGACTTTAGAACAAGCATAAGCTTCCAATAGAAACTGTTGAGATAAGGCTCTATTTGGATACAAATTTCTCAATCTCATTCCAAATCAAAATTTCACTTTAATTCAAATATATTATTATTTCATGTAGTCATCCACCCACAATACATCAAATTCTCTTTCTTTGGACACCACCAGATCCCACATATTTAATATTTTTTCACAAAACTCATCTCAAATCAATTCTTATCCACTTACACCATAATCCTCTTCCAAAAGCAAGGAAACTCTTTCAAATAACATCAGAATTTGTGAATACATGAAAATAGAAAGCAATAAAAGACCATGAATATGAGCACATACACTTAAATAATTGACATCCTACAATTTTATATCTTCTATCCATTAAATTCAAGCAAGCACAATCATGAAATGTTCACAAAACTGAAAAAGAAATTGGGAGAATAAAAGGAAAGAGAAAGAAACTAAAAATATAAATCAAACAACAGAAAAATAAGAAACCAGAGGCTCAAATGCTGCTTACAAACAGAAAATTTAAGATCAACCAAACTCAGGGTCATAATTGAAAAGTTCAGATTCATTTGAATACTCACCCCACAGCGTAACTGGTGTAAGATGCTCTGAGTCTCAAACTTCTGGGGCCAGTTTAAAGAATTTGGCTTCACACAACGAATATAATGAGGCTCTGTTGAGCTAAGAGTTTCCATTAGTGCTTGAAGTTGTAACTACAAGCAAAAAAGAAAGATATACCAGGCAAGATATAGTGGTTAGCAAAATCAAATTGGAAACCCCAAAAGGGGGGGGGGAAGGATCAACCAATTGGGATTGTAGCCCAATAGTAAGAAGCCAACTGGCATTCCTACATTTAGTAAGCTCTAATGCAACACCTTTTAACAAGCCTACCACTTAGATATCCGAGTTTTAGTATGCTATAGCTCAGTCAGGGCAGAGAAGATAGTTTTTTCTCTTGAACAATTATGTTTCATATGGCCAGTGTAATATGAAGTCAAGATCTCACTAGTATAACTAATCAATAGTCTTTTAAAGGGTGAAGATGAAAGCGAAAACTAATTTAGCATCTCTTTGCTTACAAGAAAATTAGTACATCATGATAATTAAACATCCACCAGATACAAGAAGCTTTCAACTCAACTGTAAAGTCACAATAATTCCCATATACTCAATTAGACTTTCTTCTAACAATCTTTGCCAGAATTTTTTTTACAGAAGAAAAAATTACAGCCTTCAGAACAGTATACGATTCCTACCTTAAATCGAGAAGCCACAGAAGAAAACTTGTATGATGATCTCGATGACTCATCTGGAAGTGAAGGAAAGAGACCAGCAACAAAGGAGCATTTTGATGAAGATAACAGATTGCAATGTTCAACCACAACATAATCACGGTTTTTGTCTAGGAATGTTTCTGTCTGGTATGTGACCTACAGTATAAGGAGGGAGAGAGAGAGAGTAAAGATTGCAAGTAAATAAAACCATGTAAATCAAATAATCCATACTTAAGTAGTATCTATAACAACATGCCTTGCCAGCATAGTGTGACATGGTAAAATCTGTTTCAGAAAATTTAGCCTTTTCCAATCTTTGATGGGCCCGGAAATTCCGGAACAATTTGTTGGAAAATGTTTCATGTGTTGATTTTGGAAACATGCTGCAGGAATAAGAATCAAGATTAGGATAAGAAGCAACAAAATTTTCCCAGAGAGTAACATGCAGCAATTTACAGAGGAGAGATGCTTATTGTACCAAGCTTCATCAAGAAGGGCAATTATCCCTATTGGCTTCTGCAAAAGCAGGTAGAACAGACGTAAGAACAGATGACAAACCCCTCACGCATCTAAAATGCATATATTTGCAGCCGACAAAATGGAAAGAATGCTTGTTACAAGAAAAGAAGGAAGGACAGTGGATATTATTGCCACATACACTTGCAAGTCAAACATTCCCCTTTTACATCATCTTTCACTGTCCACACATTAATTAAAAGGAGCTGTATTTGAAACAAAACCCAGAATCCTTTTTCTCATCAGTTCAGCCTCCTTTCCTTTCCTTTATTTGAAAACTGGGAGACCTACCTCCTTTTACCTTGTTTGTTTCCCAGTAACAATATAGAACAAGAACAACGAAATAGAAAAGAACATCATAAAAACAAGAAGTAATAGTAGGCAAATAGATCATTGCCCCTATTTAGAGCTGTATTCGAACACGAACGAATCGAGTATCAAATTTTTGAGCTCTAGTTCGAACATAAATGAACACTGTTCGAATTTATTCGTTTATTAATCGAGCTCAAGTTCATTCGTTTATTGTTTGATAATGTTCGTGTGAGTTCGAGTTCGAGTTCAAGTTTGAAAAACTCAATTATCGTTTATTGTTTTGATAATGTTCGTGTCTGTTCGAGTTCGAGATGGAAAAACTCGATTAATGTTTGAGTTCAAATTGTTCATTCGTTTATTTTACATTTTTTATTCTGAAAGTTTAAAAAAATAAAAAATTCATTAAAAAAAATCAAATCTAAACCCTAATTAATAAGAAGTAAAGTCAAAGTGGTGTAGTTATAACCCTGACTAATATTATAAATATATATATAATTAATTTTTTTAAATATATTATATATTCGCAAACATATTCGAGTTCATTCAATTAATAAAAGAACGTAATATTTTGTTTGAGTTCATTCGTTAATTAAACGAACGAGCCTTATTCGAACACAAACGAACTCGAACGAGTTTTTGTTCACGAACGTTTGATTCGTTTACAGCTCTACCTGCTCCTCAAGGTTGATCAAGCTGGAAGTACTACAAATACAGAAAAAGATGCTCAAGTGCCAAGCACCTTCCCACTGACATCTGAATGAAATTGATGTAGCCATAGTAATTGGTCAAGAAGAAAATCAGAATCAAAAAATTTAAGATAAATACACTAAATATAAAGCATCACATGTGTTATTGTAGAATGAAAAATCCACCATGGTTGAAATTAATGACGATACAATGCAAAATCTAGTAATTGGCAGTTAATAATCCAATAGACTTTACCTTCTCGATCAAATCCAAGACATCTTGGTTGTCGATAAATTCGATGTAACTCCAATTTATTTCTTCTTTGTGATACTCCTCCTGCTCCATCTTGAATACATGCTGGAAAAATACAAGAAGTGAGGAAAAGGGGGAAAAAAAATAGCACAAGATAAATATCGGATACCATAAGTAACCAGAAAATAAATTACCATAAAATTCATTTCACACCTCATTAAAATGCTGTTGAAGCTTCTCATTTGCGAAATTGATGCAAAACTGCTCAAAACTGTAAAACAGAAACATCAGCAATAAATCATAGGAAAAGCACAAAAAGTATCATACTAGTACACTTGAAAGCTGCTCTTTGAAAACAATACAAAAGAATGAATTCCTATAATAGGGTTCAAAAGCTACCAAGTGTCAGCAAAAGAGTTGCAAACCTTTTATAGAAAAACAGTAAACAAGCAGGAAAAAATTATGTCACATTTAAATATGACCATGTAAAAAGGACAACTTGTTGGTGCAATGCCCATTAGACGTAGCAACACAGCCACTTGATAGAAAAGAAGAATAGCACAGGAAACTTAATAGCCATGAACTTTTATATTTTTTAACATAGGAATTTGCTGTGTGTCTTCTTAAGAAAAAGGAATTTGCAGTGCTTATTGAGAATTCCATGTGCATTCAGTAGTCAATCATCCACTTTAGGTTCACGACAACTTTTACAGGCATTCAGAAAAACTAAAGCAAATATGTGAGGCAATGAACATATTCCAGTTCCTTTCTGATATATATCCAAACAGATGGCTTTCTTTGCAATAAAATATTAACGAGCACTCCTTGTGTGCATCTAAATGATTTCCATCTTTATCCTTTAAATAGTTAAACAAAAATACTATTAGAAGCATTGACAGTACCTGTTCTGCTTAAAGCATTCAAATCCATATATGTCCAAAACTCCAATTTTGATCTTGGAATCATGATCTTGTCCAACAGATCTATTAATCTTTTCAACGAGCCTGGAAAAGATAATATATGAAGAGTTAAATGTCAACAGCAGCCTAAACAGACAGAAAGACAGTTTCCAAATCACACAGTCCCATCATCTAACCAATCAAATAACCGAGCATAAATAGTCTTTGCCAAAGCATCCCGACCAGCTACAGCAGCATTACAGTCTAGATATTTAATAATGATTCCTTCACGAGTTTGGATTGAACGAGTGCAGAGAGTGGCCAGCAAAAGATCTACATCACACCTATACAGAACAGTAAATCCAGTCAACCAGGTGAACAAACTCCAAAAGTTGTGTTAGAACAACACTATGAAATTGCTAGCTTACAAAAGCAATCACTTAAAAAAATTATAATTATAATTTTAAAAAGTTATTTATTTAAGAATAAAATTTTAAAATTATAAAAAATAAAATTGTTTTATTATTTATTTATTTATTTATTTTAATTTATTAAAAAAATAAAAACAAAACACCCCTCCAATGGTAAACAGAACTACTGACACAGTCATTAAAGGCTATTAGAAGCCCAAAGAGTTTAACTGGCGAGGAGACAAAACACGAACCATAAGCCTCAAAATAATAAAACAAAAATATAGAATTCCAGCAGAAATAAAGTAACAAGAAATAGACCCGGTGAGATGGCAAGTGGAATGAATTCAAGAAAGCATTTCAAAAGCTAAAATAAAGAAAACAAAATGACACTAAGAAGAAACATACACAGTACTCAAGAAGATTATTGTATTAAAACCAGTGAGTCACATACATAAACAGTTCGGCAGCCAGCTGCAAATGGAAGTTAGATTTCTGATCCTTTATAACTGATGAGTCATGCTCTTTTCCAGGAGAAAATTCTATGTTCCCCAAATGTAATATTGCTGCCAATGTCCGAAATATTGCTTCCTGATGAAAAAAACAAACCCCTGAAATACAGCTCGAAGATATGTTAGACTAACATACATGCACTAAGTTCTTCAATTGCAAGATGTTTTGGAGACCTGTTCCTCGGAACTAATGCCAACAATATCCATTGCCCTTCTTGTTTTCACGTATTCCTCTGCATTGCTTACCCCATCTAATTCAAAAACCTTACTTTGACTCAAATAGTGAAAGTTTCTCGGATGGCCTAATTTGTATTTCTCCGCATCCTGCAAACAAAGTGTGGATAAGAACATACTGATACAGAAAAGAGAGGATTAAAACGTTCGCTCCCAATCTCATATGGCCCAGAAAACATTATAAAATGATCAAAATATGAGATATTGTTGCATTTGGAACAGAGTTCTTTTCTGGAGAAAGTTTTTAAAGTGAGAAAGAATTTGAATTTTGAAACAAACATGTAGGGCCAAGAAGAAAGACTCTAATGTTTTGTGAGTGAATGACAGTTCCCAGAAACTACGAAATCATTTGAATTTCAATCCACATTAAACCTAATATCTTGGTTCAGAATTTCCTCCATATACTGTTCTCTGTAAAATAAGAATAATTATATGAAGGTAATAGATGCATGAAATTTTCCTTCAAAAAAATAAAAAAGGAGAGAAACACGTTTCCAGTAAACCTCATAACTCTCCTAAAGTGTGCAGTTGGGATAAAGGACTTGAGTTTGAGGAAGCATTTTAATATTTAAAACCACCCATTTATTAAAGGACATCATAATTATTAGTGTATAATCTTGAAATAATTAAAGTATGCAAAGGCATTCCAACTAACATTGGTTTATAATGGAATTGAAAATCCATTATGTCTAAATCCAAAATCTGAAATGGATGTAACTTGGAATCTGAAAATCATCCAAACAATTGTGATGAATTCAATGCTACTGGATCAAAATGCATTCTGCCGCATCACGCAATTTAAAGAATACTGGAAGTTGTCCATAAACTAGTACAATAATGAATTTTTAAAATTTCTCATATTTCCTGGAATCTCTATTCTGGGGTAAACATGTATACCAATAAAGGAACACTGAGAAAAAAGAACATCGCACGCTTTTGGGAGAGAGGTATTGATTGGAAATCCAAAACCGGTTACCAACATTAAACTCCGTGTATAGAGAGTACAAAAGTCCCATATGGAAACATTTTGGCAATATCATAGCTTTAGTGAAACAAAAGAGTGAGAACTACCCCCAAGTGAACTAAATAAGCAGCATCAAATGAACATTTATTCACTGCATAAAGAAATGCACGTCTAGTATTATGAATGCCAATAGATGCATGGGAAAAAGATATACCAATCCAGAGGCACACAACTGATAGAAGCAGTGATAATTTCTTTCAGGATCTGTTATTTGAACAACACGTGATCGCTCAAGAAGGTAAGTTCTAATTGCAGCACCTGATATTCTGCCACTTGCATCAAACTGGATTTCAACAAACTTCCCAAAGCGACTGCAGTGAATGAGCACAAGGAACGCTCAGCGTTAATCCCCTGAATGAACAATTGAAGCGAAAGAACAAGGGCTTTGGACACGCAATAGAACACAAGTTGAAATTCCAAGTTCTTTCTACTTCAAAAACAAGAACTAAGTCCAAAGAGAAAGCCTATGTTAACTAGGAATAACAAATACATCTGACGTCAATGCTAATGAATGTGGCATACATGCCTAGTTTACTGTGGATCTTTTAGTGTTTCTTTTGCACAATAATAAAATGATATATCCAGTAAACTTCCATCTATTCAAATACCCAAAATAAATATATAAATATGTGGTTGACAGCTAGATATATAAAAGTAATCCTTCAGAAGCACAACTGCAAGCTTGATAATCCTAACTGTTAGAAGCAAGAAGAAAATTTTGGCTTGACAGGAGAAAAAGGATATATTGACAATTCAGATAAAGAACCCAAATATATACATACATACATATATATATATATATATATATATAAACTAAGTTCATGAACTACAGTTCAGTGATGAGAGAAAAGAATATTTATTGAGCATTGACAAGCATGTAAAGGGAAGGAACTTGACACACCTTGAATTATCATTTCTAACAGTTCGTGCATTTCCAAATGCCTCCAGCAATGGGTTCGACTGAACAGAAGTTAAAACACAAACATCAACATCAAAAAAGTTAATTTTTTATTTTGGTCAAAAAAGGTCAGAATCCTCTTTTTGTGTTATCATTTTCTCATTTTGTGGGAGGTTGGCATGGGTGGGGACCTTATTGACTGATTAGAAGCTTGTTTTGGAGGGTTCCACAGAGATTTCAATCCATATCTCCCTCATTCACAACACCACCCTATAATACACTCACCTCAAGAACTTGTTGTTCAACCGTTCTGTCATCACCAGCAGCACGACCGCCAACATGAGTAAGATACTGCATAATAAGTTTTGTTGTCTCAGTCTTTCCAGCACCACTTTCACCACTAACTAAAATAGACTGGCTTTGACCCTCGCTCATCATTGCTCTGATCAAAAGAGTTCGTGAGGTTGAGAAATAACAGTTCAGCAACAAACACCTATGCAAACTAATCCTAACTAGTCCAATCAAACTTAAATAACCTGTAAGACGCATCCGCCACTGCAAAAACATGAGGACTCAGTTCACCAAATGGAGCCCCTTTATACATATCCATCATGTGCAGATTATATAAATGAGGGAGCTTTGTAAACGGATTGACTGCTATGAGGATACTTCCTGTGTATGTCTATTTACAGAAGAAAACATGCATTAATCCAACACATTGAGTGCATATGAAAAGAATCAACAGTGGCAAAATTCTCCTACAAGGATCACTTCCAATAAAAACCAAAGAAAAATGACAAATAAAAGTAAAGATTTGATTCTTAAGATTACACTTGCAATAGGCTAAATTATAAACCACAGAAGGGGGGGTGTTGGGGCGGATTCTACAGATTCTAGCATGAGAAAATTCCGTGCCAACAAAATTAATCAAAGCAAAGAAAGAGCAGCATTTTCAAGTAAACAAAACAAACATAATAATATAGGGTATATACAAATGGACCTGATTCAACAATCCCGTCTATGCATTGTACATACAGAGTCAAAGTCTAACACTATCATCTGTTTCCTAACAAGATCACGATACTGTATAAATTGAAAAAAAAAAAAAGATTCTTTGCAAGATAATAATCCACTAAAAGGAGCGGGAGAAAATGTGTTGGGATATCCCCCAATGTCCTTGCAGGAGTACTTGGAGATCAGATTTACATCAAATGACCAATCTAGCCAATCACTCATATATCTCCTCCTCGATCAATCATAAATATCTATTCTCTCCTAAAATATTTGTACCTATGGTACTTTCACTGTTTTTAATCTCTACAAGTCATGAAAGCATCCAAACAATTTTTAGGTCATTCACACAATTCATTATTGAATCCCCCGTACCTTACATTCTTTGTATACCTAAAGCATACTTTGGTTTGCAAAAGCAGAGGGAAGAGGAAGCAAGTACTTCACCTAGGAGAAGTATTTCTTTTACCTTCTTTGTGTTTGGTATGATGGGAAGGGAGAGCAGAGAAGAAAGATAATTATTAATTTACTTTACTTTTACATCTCTAATTATGCCTCTTATTCAATTTTCAAAGCTAAAAGTGAGGTCAACCTAATCATAACGTCTTCCAATTGTCTTCCCACTCCAAATCCCTCAAATTTGGGAGGGAAAGAAAAGTTGGTTTTACTTCCCCTCCACATCTCACTCCAACCAAATTTACAAGCCATTTACATCCATTTTCTTTCTGCATCCCACCCCAACCAAACCTAGTGTAAGTATTAGCAAGCAGACATAGAAGGCCAATTTATTTGAAATTATGGCATGACATATAAGCATAGTAGATGGTAGGTAGACCCACCATATCAACAATGAAGCTTATAACAACTAACACTATAGCCACTATGCACTTGCATTCACCACCGAAACCATGTTGTAAGCTTTATAACTAAACCAAATTGCTATCTATACCAACCCCTATGAATAATCCATAAACCACTTTGAATCACAGCCTTGCCAAAGAAAATATCAAAACGTCCCTTATGTGTCAATGTTAAAGCCCTTTGCCTGAAAGTGCATAGTCACTGGTTCCCAGTTCTAAAACCCCAATAAAAGGACTCCCCACAATTACCCAGCATGTCCTCCTAGGCCAATGAAAGAAAACTGAGGAACTCAGCACTCTGTGAAGGTCTAAAGCTTGGTTGCATGAAGCTAGGACTTGAGGATCAACAGCATGCAACTCATTTTACAGAACCACGTATTTGCCCTACCCTTTGGGGAAACAAATATCCCAAAATAGCATCACTTTCCACTTAGAAACTTACTGTTTCTGAATATCAGATATTTAATTCACCCATTTCTCCTCTTGACAGCTAAAACCTACACTTCGGCTCAATTCTTCACATACCACCACTGACCTGAATCTCAAGGTATCCATACCATCCACTTAATCCTGGTGCACCTTCATTGTTACTTCCCTCATCAAGAGACACTTTGCAATCCTTTCAACTGACAACAAGAATAATTTTTCACTTCTTACCATTTCCATCTTGAGAATTGCTTAATTCCCCATTGGATGCTCAATCACGATAGCATAAGATTATGCAACACACACTGCTAGGAACAACAACTGTGCACCCAATAACCATCAATGCAAATTCTTCCATTATCCACACATGCCCATATCAAATTAAAAACACTAAACAGGAAATACAAAGCTTTCTTGACAACAACAATATGAATTAAGAGATGCCTACCGGCCTTATTTGAAGTTTATCAGATTAAAGAGCTTGTTTATTTTTTATACTATTATCTAAATAAATTCAAAGAATGATTCCCCATCCATGGTAATAAAATTCATCACAAGAAAGGCTAAGCAAAAAACTGAGGTGACTTTTAACTGTGTAACTATAGCTCTTTCATCTATCAATACATAATATGTTTCCTTGCTTTTTAAAGAGATTCTACTTAGAGACAGGCATAGAAGTTTAGAGGGCAATTGAAAACGGCTTCAAATTTGTCACTTGTATGTTAAACTTGGCATTCACAACCATACTTTTTGCCCATCTTCTTTATTGAACGACACCACTATTCTTTGATTAAATTTTTATTAAGATGCTTTATTCAGATCACAGTCTAGCCAGTTTTGTTTCTTCATCTTCATGATTGGGTATGTTAATCCCCTTCAATGCTATTAAATCGATTTGGCTGTATTTCGAAATCGGTCTTCATAAAGCCTTCCGACTGAAACCCTGGAACCCTAAATTTAGCATTCCAGTTATGGTAAACCACAATGTGTTCTGTTGGGTCACCTTCTCTTTGTTCTCGTCAATTAAAGCATTTCTATTTTTATTTACAACTTACTTTCATTGGAAAGGAGAAAGTCGTAATGTTACGTACTGTTAATTCCAGTTAAATCAAAGTGCTCCACTCTCATTCGTAATTTAAGCAGCAAATTTATTACTTCAGCATACAACTGTCATTCACATTTCTGTTGGACCAAATTCGAAACTTTTCCCTATGGTCAAGCTCATGTTACTCAAGATTTCAGGATAATGCAGCATATTGGCGTAATCATCACAAGTCTTCAAAGTAAAACAGAATGAGCACAACTTAGCTCACATATATCTCATTGAGTGCATATCTCCTCTGCAAATTATCAAGCACTCCAGGCTCATTCAAATACGTCAATTTGGTCATGTCATCAACTCCTCCGTGGTCAGCTTCTTCATCCCTCGGATACAGCTTATCCGACAACGCCAATACCTACACAAATTATCAAGTCCACCACAAAATTCACCCAAACTCTGAAGTGAAGAACACATTAAAAACAAATCAAATTGCTAAATTGATAGTTTCAAATAACATTTTACCTTTTTACCATGCTGAGTGAGAACTTGAACTTGTTTACTGATAAAATCGCTCACTTCAGCTGCAACCCAAGCAGAGTCCCTATCTTCCACCCAAACCTTGGAGCCCTTCCGTAAAGTCATCTTCAGTTTCTTCTTCCTCTAGCTAAATCATCAAAATATATTCATTCCAAAAGAACAGCTAAAATTCAAAAATTATACGGTGAAGTTTTTTGAAATTTGAATAATAAGCCAACCCTAGAGAGAGAAAATATACAAAGAGGACAATCAGGGTGAGGTTTTCAACTTCCCGCCCTAACCAGAGTAAAGTATAGTTGGACCTCTCTCTCCCTGGTGGTGATCCAAGTCCAAAAAACAATATATGAACGGACCATATTTTTGATGTATTTTGACGTACGTCACACGTCATCGGTATTTAATACGTAAATCAAAATTTGGGATGCCTTACTTGTTAAGAATGTAGGTTTACAAAAAGACTATTAACTGATTATTATGTTTTTTTTCTTTCTAATCAATCTCTAATTATTACCACCAGAAATCAAGAAAGGTTGGTTGGATATGATTATATTATAAATGAATCTATTTGAGTTGATCTATATCATTATTTTCTTTAAAAAATAAGATTATTTATTTTTTTATTAATTTTTATATCAAATATACTGTGTAATAATAATTTTATTTGATAATTAATTTTAAAAATAATTTAAGAAGTTAACAAGATATATTTATTTTGAAATATATTAGTTTCTGTTATAAAATTTGGGTAGTGTTAGAAAAAAAAATCTACACACTACACACTAATAAAACTCTAACTATTCTTTGTATAAGAATTTCTTCAAATCTCTCATTTTCTTTCTCTCACAATCACAATTCTTTCTTTCACAAAATGATGGTGTATTACAAGTTTAGAAAATAGCTTTATTTATAGAGCTCTTAATTAGTGGAATACATCATCTCCCACTAATCTTAATTAGTGGTGTCTCCACTAAATGATGGACATCCATACAAATCCATAATTAGTGAAGTTTCCACTAATTAGTATAGCTTCCACTAATTTTCTAATAATTCACATAAATTCATAATTAGCGGAGCTTCCACTAATTCACAATATATCATAACACTCCCCATTAGATGTTCATCCATTACATAAAGAATATGCCTCGTTAAAATCTTACTAGATAAAAATTCAGTGGAAAAAAATTCAGTGAAGGAAAAAGAGTACACTATTCTATATGTCTATTTATTACCCCCCTGATGAGATGATTCATTTAAATCTTTGAACTGATGCATACCAATTTTATATCTCAACTTCTCAAATGTTACAATCGGTAAAGTTTTCATGAAAATATCTGCGAGGTTGTCACATGACCGAATTTGTAGCACATCAATTTCACCTTTCTTCTGAAGTTCATGAGTAAAGAAGAATTTTACTTCGATCTCCTTGAATATATCATCCTCGTATTTAAGCTATACAAGTTGCATTGTCTTTATAAAGAGGAGTTAAAATATCTCTGATAGATAACAATCCACAACTTTCTCGAATATCATGAATCATTGATCGTAACCATACACATTCTTTACTTACTTCATGAATGACTATACTTTCAGCATGATTTGAAAAAATAGCTGCTTGGAGATATCGAATGACTTGTTTAATTCAATTCCAATGTCATCATTTTGGTGAAGAATTAAATCTTGTTAATAAATTGACAGCAAATACAATATCAGGTCATGTATTGTTAGCAAAATACATCAATGCACTAATTGCACTGAGATATAGTACTTTAGAACCAAGGAGTTCTTCATCATCTTTTTAAGGTCAAAATCTTTCTTCACATCTAATGACTGGACGATCATTGGAATACTCAATGGATGTGCTTTGTCCATGTAAAAGCTTTTTAGAACTTTTGTTATATATGTTGATTGATGAAACTTGCCAAATGTTCAATTTGTAAATCAAGGCAAAATGTAATTTTACCAACATCCTTGATGTCGAATAATCAATTGTTTCGTGGAGCTCTTCAGGAGTTTCAATAAGATTAATATCATCAACATATATCACAAATTTAGAACCAAATTTCTTAATAAAAACACATGGACATACCTGATCATTTGTAAATCCCGATCTCAATAAATATTCATTAAGACGATTGAATTACATGCGCCCAGATTGCTTCAAGCCATATAATGATTTCTGCAACTTGATGGAGTAATTTTTACGAGGATAATGTTTATATGCTTCAGGCATATGAAATCCTTCGGGAATTTTCATGTAAATATCATTTTCTAAATTTCCATACAAGTAAGCAGTGACAATATCTAATAGGCGCATATCTATCTTTTCATGTACTGCCAAATTGATAAGATATCAGAGTGTAATAGTATCAACAATAGGATAATAAGTTTCATTATAATCAATAGCTGATCTTTGTGAAAAATCATGGACTACTAACCGCGCTTTATCTCGTATAATTTCATTATTTTCATTTCGCTTTCTCACAAATATTCATTCGTAGTCAACAGGTTTTACACCTTCTGGTGTTCAGACTGTAGGTCCGAAACTTTATGTTGTATCAATGCATTTAACTCCGATTGAGTCGTATCTTTCTATTGTAGCTAATCTTTTCTATGTCGACATTCATCAACTGATATTGGTTCAGGATCATCACTATCCTGTATAACATCAAGAGATATATTATATGCAAATATATTATCAATAATTGTTTCTATCCGATTCCATCTTCTACCGGAAGTGGTATAATTGATAGAAATTTCAGTGTTACTTTCATCAATTTCTGATTCTTTGTCATTAGTTTTCTCTTGGTCTTTATTATTCTTTTCTAATATGATTATTTGGATCCTTTCATCCTCTCTTATTTCGATGATTTTTATTTTTAGAACCAATAAGTCGACCATGCTTTTGGCTTAGCAGTTATAAGTATAATCATTTGTTCTGCTGGAACTTCAATTCGAATTGGAACGTTTATAGTTGGAATATGCGATTTTATTACTCTGCCAGAGTTAACAAAAGCGTCTGGCATTTGATTTGTAATGCTTTACAAATGAATTATCTTTTGTACTTCAAGTTCACACGCGCTTGTACGCGGATCAAGATAAGTTAATAATGTTGTCCAATCAATATATTTCTTATACTGTTTCTGTTCTCCTCATAATTTAGGGAATAATGATTTCACAAGAGAATAAGGGGGAAAAAAAATGCAAGAACATGACGACAAGTAAGAAATGCCTAAAAAAAAAATATACTCTTCCCGGTACCATATTTTCCCCTTCCTCCTTGTATTTTCTTCTCCTTCGTCCCTCCACCTATCATCTATCTCTTCTCCTTCCTCGTACACACAAACACACACACACACACACACACACACACACACACACACACATATATGTATATGTATCGATATATATCTCAGTCATCAGCCATTAGAAAACATAAAAAAAACAAAAAATCTCAAAGCAGATATGGAGACTAGTAATTCATTTGAGACATGGTCAAATTTTGACTTGGTTTCTAACGTAGAATATTTTGATATATTTTTTTTTCTAGGAGAAATAATAAGTGGTCTTAGCAACGAATTCAGAGTGAGGACCCATGAAATGCATAATATCGAAGTTCAAGATATTATTGCAGATGAAATTCCTATGAAAAATGAGAGGATTAGGAGGCAGAGAGAGGAGAAGGGCAATAGCTTCAAGATACTATCAAAATAAATCATTTCGCAGTACTTTTACCTGCCAATCAAGAGCGCGGCCAAATATCTGAATATTGGCTTAACTCCTCTAAAGAACAGATGTAGGGAGTTAGAAATTCGTTGATGGTCTCACAGGGAGTTGATGAGTTTAGAGACCCTAATCAAGAATGTTTAGATTATTTCTCACATACACTTGTAATTTGCAAGTATGAAATTATGAAAGATTTATAAGTAAATAATGATTGGAATAAATGTATCTCTACCGATGATATCACTTCAATTTACAGGAGTGAAATAAAGACGAATGAGGACATAAGTTAAGAGAAGCCATTTAGATACTGTAACGTAAGAAGAAGTTGGTGGAAGAAAGTCCTAATATGCAGTTAGAGGATCGAACACAGAAATTGAGACAAACATGCTTTAAGGCCAAATATAATAAAAAACTTACGGGGATGAGAAAATCCCAAGACTCATTGCGCAGTAACTTCACAGCTAATTCTACTACTAGTCTAGATGCTGGCCTAAGGGAGAAGGAAGAGAAGGAGGATGCTGAAGAAGAGGAACTGAAATCCATAATTGTTACCTGTTTGTCTTCATCTAATGCAAATATGGAAAAAGAACAATTACAAACATTCATCCTCAATTTGTTAGCTCAATTAAAAAAGAGCAACTACAAGCATGCATCCTCAAGTTCATGTGAATACCAGTGAGATGAATAAAGGAAATGCAAGTGAGATACTTATTATTAATGAAAATATCATTTTCCCTTATTATCTTTTCTGTTTCACTTCAGATGGCCAGTATTACTCTGTGCTAAGGGAAATATCGAGTGTGTCCATGACCATAATCACGACCATTGCCACAACTACGACTATAACGATGGCTTCTGTTAGAGGCAACAACATTCACTTATGGGAGTACTGTTGAGCCAGTTGGTCTGGTTTCATGATTTTTCAATAATAACTCATTATTTTTTTTGCAATGATGATGGCAGTAATTAAATCTGTGTATACCCTTTTTCTCGATATTGTTACTACAGGACAATATTCGAGGCATGAAAGATAGAGAATGTCTTCTCTAATATATCTTCATCAGTAACTTTTTCTCCACATAATTTTAATTGAGATATAAGTTGATACATCGCGGAGCCATATTCATTCACGATTTCAAAATTTTGCAACTTCAGGTGCAATCATTTATACTATGCAGTTGGTAATACGACCATCTTCAAATGGTCAAATTTAAATTGCCCATAGGACATATGGATCTTTTTTTTTTTTTTTATCATTTAGATGCATTTCTGTATGACATATAATTTTTTCTAACAATATCAATGGTTACAAATTCGAGATTAGCAAGGTTAGCCATAGAAATTAATAAATGCGTATATGTCTTCTGGCTTTAATAACGGTAGAGACTCGTGCTGATAACGTGTTATAAAATTTGGGTAGTGTTAGAAAAAAAAAAATTTACACACTAATAAAATTCTAACTATTCTTTACATAAGAATATATTCAAATATTTCCCTTTCTTTCTCTCACAATCACAATTCTTTCTTTCACAAAATAATGGTGTATTACAAGTTTAGAGAATAGCTCTATTTACAGAGCTCTTATTTAGTGGAATACATCATCTTCTACTAATTTTAATTAGTGGTGTCTCCACTAAATGATAGACATTCATAAAAATCCATAATTAGTGAAGTTTTCACTAATTAGTGGAAGCTCCACTAATTCCCTAATAATTCACATAAATTCATAATTAGTGGAGCTTCTACTAATTCACAATATATCATAGCAGTTTCATAATTTTATTAAATGTATTTAAATAATTAAACATTTAATTATTTAAATTTATTTAATTAATTGAATTATCAAAATAAATATTTTGTAACGTGATACTCCCTCCATTCACAAATAACTATCCTAAATTTCTTTTTGATTTGTTTAAAGATAACTGTTCACTTTCTAAATGTATGTTATATTTAACTATTTTTTCTAATTTTATCCTTAGTATAATTTTCTATCAATTAATTAATATTATAATTACTCATATTAAAATTATTTGAACCAACAATGAAATCACGTTATATTATAAAAATAGTCAAAAGTATAATTTAATGAGGTGATATGGGTGAAAAAAATTCAAAAAAAAGAGTGAGAAGAGAGAGACAAGGATCATATGTGAGAAGATGAAGACATATACAATTATTAGAGTGGTGTAATTAAAAAAATAATAAAATTTAAATTAGTGTGGTAAGAAAGATAATAAAAATACTTTAAATAGTATAATAAATATTTTAATTATTTTTACTATAGAATTTTACAATTTCTTAATATGCATATTATTTACAATTAGATCAATTATTTATAGACGGAAGAAGTATATTTATTATTAAAAAATGAAAAATATAAAATATAAAAGTGACTTTTGGTCTGTCTTTGGCCGACTAATTATGTTTGGAAATAAAGAAACACCCGGAAAAGTGTGCGGGGGCCGGTTCTCCAAATGAGATAAATAGGGCATTGAGTTGGGAGTAATTACGGGAGTGTGCCATCATGGATTGGATGGGCCGAGATAGAAGGCGTCGCACTTGCCTCGAAGCAAAACTCCTTAAAAGTGACATTGTTTGGGCCTTCGCATGGTTCAGAGCCAGCTGTGATCTCTGAGCCAGTGCTTTTCTTAACAATTCACTCGAGCAATTAGAATCTTAAATTTAGTTTGAATGTAAATAAAAATGTATAAAAGTAAGTTGAGATAAATTTTAATAAAAAATTATTAAATATATAAAGTTTAGTAAAGTTTTTAAAAAATATATAATATGTTATAAATAAAATATATAAAAAATAATCTATTTAAATTAAAAAAATCGAATCAGCCAACAACCTCCAAACCTAATCCAAACCAACTAAAGCCAAAACTCCCTTAAGTGAAAGATTTATTAAATTGTGAAAAATTACCCTGCCACGATGTTGCCAATAAAAAGTAATCCATCTAATAGTATATTACATCCAAAAAACTGCCAAATAAAATGCTGTCTCCTGACATATGATGATTCGGACGAGAGCATTTTTGAACCACGAAACGCTTGGTCCGATTTTGATTGGTTTTCTGAACACCATTATCACGTTCACGAGCAAATTCAAACACAGGAGAGGAAAAGGAAAAGACAACACCCATGGCGTACTCTTTGGTCTCCTGCATCATTACATTCATAGGCAAACGTAAGAGCAATCTTACTACCGTTCTGGGTTTTGTTCAAACTACAGGGTTCTTGCCTACATAAAATCTTAAGAGGGTATGGATGAGTGGTCCAGATCAGATTTGCACGACACTCCAATTCCCCATACCTTTGGCATTACTTTATCAACCACAAAAGTCCAATACTGGCAGTACTTGCAAAATTCAAAAGCTTGCAGCCCCATTACGCAGATGGAGGAGCAATGATTCTTACAAGTTTGGTCCACAATGCAGTACTCAAATGGACCAAAGAGTGTGAGCCAAAAATCTTCTGAACCAAAGGGTCCCAAGAGTTAAGTACTGAATCTACTACCATAATTTATACATTACTATACAATGCCTGAGTTACTGCCTACTTTCTAGCTGTTGGAAAGAAGCCGGCCTAGAGAAACTACATTTGCTTCTACTTCTAAGTACAATAATTGATAATTGGTGGAGATACCATATTTTTTACAAAATTTTTAGTATCTTCATTACAGCTTTGTTTGAACCCAACTAACTTGCCTCGCTATTCTGGGATATTGCCTCACCAAACTTGAGGAAGAATTGAGCATCCGAGGTGCTCATGGATGGACAGTTTACCAAGTGGGGTGTCTTGATATTTGCATATTCATCCATGTAGCAGGGTGCTTTTGCCGATGGAAGCAGTATAGTTTGGGTTGGCATCGACAGTTTTGGTGCCATGGATGGGATTAGGCTTCCGAGTACCCGAGCAACTTCATGCATGGTGGGCCGATCTGATGGTTGTCTCTTTGTGCATAGAAGAGCAAGCTGAAAAACTTTCTTCACTTCTCCAAGATCCTTGCATGTGGCTGTAATATCCGGATCAACAGTTTCCATTACCGCATTGTTTGCTGCCTTGGTCATGATCTGCCACAAAAGAAAACATTAACATCAGACAGCAACATGCCAAACTCAAATATGCGTACAACCTCAAGAGTGCGTGAATCAGTAAAAATATTAGCTTTGATCTCACTGCTATCATGCCAAGTGCTGAGAGAAAATATTGTTCTCTTAAACAAGGAATATGGACCAGTGGATGGTATTTGAAACTGACCAGGTAGTGGAGATTGGATTCATTATCAACTGCTTTCCTTCCAGTAAGCAACTCCAGCAAAACAATTCCATAACTATACACATCAGACTTCTCAGTGAGCCGGGAAGTACGGGCATAATCCGGATCAATATAACCAATGGTCCCCATTATATAGGTAGAAGTATGGGACTTTGAAGGGCACAGAGACTTGGCTATCCCAAAATCAGTGAGGTGGGCCTCAAAATCCTTGTCAAGTAAAATGTTTGAGGACTTCACATCCCGATGGATTATGCGAGGACTACAATCATGGTGTAGATAAGCCAACCCTTCGGCTGCACCTAATGCTATATGAAGACGAGTATCCCAATCTAACTTTTTCTTCTTATTAGGCCCTGAAAAGCACAAATCAGCATTGAGATATCTAAGAAACATTACTAGAAATACTACCAGCTTTAGTAGATCAAGTTCCTCATTAGATTCACACCATGTAGTCCCCAAGGTGAAAGATTTAGATAAGAGATATACTTTCATACTAAATTTAGTACTACTTACCATGAAGTAGATCCCAAAGGCTACCATTTTCCATGTAGTCATAAAAGAGCAGATTGCCTGATGGTGAAAGAGAATACCCTTGAAGACTGACAAGGTTACGATGCTTGATGCTTCCGACTGTCTCAAGTTCTGTCTCAAATTCCTTCAGGCTTTGTGAATAATGAGAATAAAGTTTCTTGATAGCCACAGGCTTGCAATTTTTAAGAACACATTTATAAACAGTACTTGATGCTCCATATCCAATTATGTATTTCTCACTTAAGTTCTCAGTCATCCTCATGATGTCCTCGTACACATGAAGTGCCATGTTCATGTGAAGGATAACAAGTTTTGGAGCTGAGTAATGTACTGCACAAGTAAAATGTGAAGGAATCAGCTGGCAAGTAGTATTTTTTGGGAGAATGGCCATGAGTTAAAATTAATTAGCATTCATGAGAACTGTCATGCAATAGACCTCCAGCAAAACAACTGAAAAAGTTCAGTGTTAACATTCAAGTACTTCAAACAAAGTTTTTAGCACTAGGCTTTCAGAGATGAAAAAGATTGTTGTGATTTAAGACAAAGCACCTGGTTTGTCGAGAGATCCATCTGAGAATGACATTTGATTCTGTGGACGGCAAGCTGCAACTAAGATCATTAGAAGAATCACCAAAGCACCCAAGGCAATACCTAATATGGCTGCTTTAGAAATCGCAACTGTAGAGAACACAACAAAATGGAACATTAGCCACTACCCACTTGAGAGTTAAGACAGCAATAAGCTAGATGCGCAACTTAAATGTCTTAGAAATCACTCTCAATCATTTACCGCGCTCTGTTTGATGAGAGGTGTGACAAGTAGAGCTTAGCCAGTATCCACAAAGACTAGGATTTCCTATGAAACTATAAAGAAAAGACTCAGTTAAAACAGGACTTGAGCAGAGTATACAAGGGAGAAAGGGATGCAACCACAAGTTCCTTTATCAACTAACCTATCAGGTGAAAATCTCGAGAAATTGTTGCCTGTAGGAATATTCCCAACCAGATTGTTATAGGATACATTGCTGCAAGATGTAGAAAATTAGTCCAGCAAGATAGTATAGGGACTTGAAAGCAGGTGGAGAACAGTGCCTTTTCAGGCATCAACTCACAGGACTGTTAGACTTAGGCAATTAGCTAGTGACATCACATCCCCAGATAAATTATTGTTTACAACTTTCCTGCAATAATTTTGCAGCAGACATAATTAGGTGAACTAAAAGATGAATTATATACCATCCAACCACAGAAACTGAAAAAAAAAAAAAAAAAAAACCGAGGACCCCGAAATCAAATGATGACTTGAGAAAATAACTTACAGCGAGTAAATATTTTGAAGCTGACCAAATTCTTGAGGTATTGGACCAGAGAGATGGTTATTTGAAAGATCGCTGCAATGAAAGGGCAACATTCACAAGATTAAAATGATTCAAAGAAATAGAAGTAGCTTCTCATCCATAGTAAGAATTCCTTACATCTCCATAATGCTTCTAAGATTACCAAACTCAGCCGGTATAATCCCAGTTAAATCATTGCTGCTCAAATTCCTTGAAAAAATGCCCAAAAATAGAAAGAAGGTTAAGATGATCATGGAGAGAACTCTCATAGATGATTGCTGTAGAACACTTTCTTACAGTTTCAAAAGATGTTCCAGGTCACCAAGGGGAGCAGGTATGGAACCACTGATTTGATTATTCGATAGATCCCTTAGAAATTAATTCAAGATTCAAGTTTAAGCTCCATCAAAACATAATCAAAAATACATAGAAAAACTATACAAAGCATGCTCAGCACTTACAGAGTATCCAAATTACCAATGCGAGAGAGCTCAATTGGAATAGGACCTCTTATATAGTTTGAAGACAGGTTACTGCAAAAAGTGAAACAGAAATATTATCAGTTACAGGAGCATCTGAGTCATAATAATGCAAAGCGGAATGTCTATAACAATGACTCTAGTGAATATTATGAAGCACGTTTCAGGAGAAAAGCTATATTGCCTTGCTCTGGATAATAAGAAGGTTACATTGCACAACTAAATCTACAATTTCATCACAAGGGGCAAGTACCAGATTTACATTCAAAAAGAGATGAGAACTATATTTAAAGGAAGAAGCTGTGCAAAACTTACAGGTATGTCATGCTTTCCAAATCTTGAAATGCAGAGGGAATGGTCCCATTCAATTTGTTTCCATGCACATTGCTGCCACCAAATATAAATTCAGTACCATCCCTTGTGAATATGAAGTTGTTGTCCAAATCTTTAGATGATAAAATCAGATTCTTACAGGCTATTGAGATTAGTACAAGAGCTCAAGTTTTCAGGTATAGGTCCTTCAAGTTGGTTGTTAGCAACATTTCTGCGAAGAATGTAGCATTTATAAATTTCTTTCTTGAAGTCAGAACCATTCAATAAAAAGTTAAAAAATTGCACAAGGAAGCTAGATGTACAAGTCAAACAAGTCTGTGAGCTTCCCAAGTTCTGATGGAATATGCCCACTAAGTTGATTATCATTCAACTCCCTAAAGAACAGACAAGAACAAGGCAGTCAATGATCTTTGAAAAACGGGTGGAAATCATTAGACACCAAAAGCAACAGATAACCGATCACTGAATAAGCCTTGTCTTATAATTTAAGGTGCTACCAATGCTGTTGGATAGTGCATCTAGCACCAGTTAGATGTAACAAATTTGAATCGGAAAACAAATCAAGAGAAGTGTAAAATATCCATACAAATAGTGAAGTTTTGTCATATTTCCGAGCTCTGGAGGGATGGAACCAGTAAGCTTGTTCCCATGGAGGTACCTACATCACAAAACATTAACTGAATAACTGACCTAGCATCTTGTTTTTTTCCCAAATTCATTGAGATATAAGAGACAACACTGCCCCCCCCCAACTGAAGGCGATCATTGAGTTATTAGATCAAATGCATTGAGAGTTACTTCAGCAGGTGCTGAACAAATCAATTTAAAAGCATACTATTGGCAGGAAAGAAAACTTGACACTTACAATTTCTCAGTGTAAGTTAAATTTCCCAAAATTGGAGGTATTGGTCCACTCAGATTATTGCAGCTTAAGTCTCTGTAGAGAAAAAAGGGGGGGGGGAAGGAGAGACAATGATGAGGAACATCCGTCAAAATCTTAATGACAAAAGGCGGAAATAATTTTCAGGAAACACTGAATTGTGTGAGTCAGGAAAACAAAGACCCTTACAATACTGCTAGTGCCTGCATCAAGCCAATAACTGATGGGATTGGACCTGATAGCTGATTACCTTGCAAAGATCTAGCATATGCAGAAAAATCACAGCACAAAAACATTCAATTCAACTTAGCACACCACAAAGGAAGGAAACAAAAACAACTACTCACAATGTGGCTACTTGCAAGAACCCAATGTTGAATGGAATCTCGCCAGTCAGACCATTATATGACAAGTCCCTAGCATTAAGAAAATAAGCATTTGATTAGACCATTCCAAAATGCATTTATGATTAGTGTGATATTTTGGAGACATGGTACATACAGAACCTGGAAGGCAGTGCAGTTACCAATGTTCAGTGGAATAGAACCAGTCAAACTGTTGTTCCGAACATCACTGGCCATGTGATAAACAGACAAACTTAAGAATAAAGAGTCTAAGAAAGAGAAGTTAAGGAGACTAGAGTGAAGTGATCAGCAACTTACAAGTACCACAAGCCCGTAAGCTGACACATATCTGGTGAAAGCATACCAACCAGATTGTTCCCACGCAAACCCCTAAAGTTGTCACAGCACCAAAATTAAGTCTACAATCCAATAGCATCAAATCACTAGAACTAAGAATTCTCCTAAAACATCCCTGTATCACAGTGATAAAGAATGCTTAGTGTCCCCTCCAATTAATGATATACTTACAGATATTGCAAAACTTCGTTCCAATATATAAGCCTTGGTATTTCCCCACTCAACTTGTTTTGTGCCAGGTCACTGGAAGGGCATTAAGTATATTAATTCATTTGTCGTCCAAAACAATTTAAAAGATTACAGACTCATCTGTAAACGGATGCAATGGAAAAGAGATGAGGAAGGATTAATAGAACTTACAGAACTTTCAAGTTTGGAATCTGAGACAATGTTGAGGGAATTGGACCAATCAACTGATTATTTTTTAAAACCCTACACCCCATCCACAAAGAAGATTAGAGAATAAAAGAAAGCCCAAATATGAGGTTCTTTGGTGTGGGGAGTTAGGAGAGTTTATAACCAAAACTTGGAAATTCACAAGGGAAGAGCTCTCTACTCACAAATTCACCATAAAAACTTACAGGAATTCAAGTTGTTTCAGCTTTGAAATTGAAAAGGGGATATCTCCATCCAGCTCATTGAAGGAAAAATCCCTGATCAATGAAAATGTCGAGTCATAAAACTAACCAAGCAAGTTATCACATAATGGAGTGCATTGAAAATCATTTGTATGATCACGTCCTCAAATGACAAATTCTTCTCCAATAATCAGGTTTAGAAGCTAGTCGTAGCAACTGTTATTAACATCCAAATGCAGTAGCAAGATTCACTCTTTTCTCTGTTCTCATATTGCTTTAGATTAAATAAATACTTCCTAAATCAAAAAATCCAAACCACTTACAAGCTTCTCAAAGCAGAGCAGTCTCCAATCTCATCTGGGATCTGTCCAGAGAGGCGATTTCCCCTTAGATCACTGTTGACATAATTCAGCAGCCAATCAATTATTCCATCAAGTTACATCAAAATCACTTGCACCTTGCAGGAGAAATAAATTCTATATGCAAAATGTATATTACAAGCTTTGAGACCGTACATTGAAACCAGACTTTTGAGTTGTCCAATTGCTGGTGAAATTTCGCCATCAAGATTCAATCCTGAGAAATTGCTACCAAAATTTGGAAAAGCAAAAGAAATGAGTAGGACAAGAAAAAATCCAAACTCCTGACACACTCCAAAACTAAAAAATGAAGCTAACTGTACAGAGGCATCCCATAGCAATCTGTCCTATAGTTAGTAAATCAAAATAAGGGAGTTTAGACAGTAGAAACCCTGTTAAAGGAGATAAAAACAAGACGATACAGAGAGTAACTCACAGGGCAATGACATTGAAGGTGACATTATCACATGTTACACCTCTCCAGGCACAGTAATCCGAGGATGGTGAGTCTGTCCAGTCATACAACACATTATCCACATCCCTAAATGATTTCTTCATCTCCAGCAAGGTAGCCCCTTTTAAATATTGGAACAAACATCCCCAAAAAAAAAAGATTTAATATTTAGTGGATTCTGGAAGAGAAACGTGAAATGAAAACTATTAAACAATAAGATAATTACGGTACAATTAATGCATTATATGTTGAAAAGAGTTATTAAAAGGGAAGTGAAGCTTCCTTAAGCTGTTAAACATTAACAAACAGATTAAAATATTAGTTAAATTATTCCTTAATTAAATAAACAATGAAACGAGAATAACAACAGCCGCAGCAAAATCCCACAAGGCAATAAAATAAAGAAACTAGGTATACACTCACCATCGTCTGAATTCACAGAACCGAAGCTCAAGAATACGAGAAACGCCAGAGGAAGAAATACTTGGAGAAAATGGTGATTACAACTTCCAGCGAACCCAAAAGCAAATGCCATAATCCCACCCCGAAGAAGCCCACAAAGGTCTAAAATCAACAACGACCTATAACATCAAGTCAAAGTGTTGAAGATGAAGATGGAAGGAAAAAGGGAGCAGAAGTTGCGCAAGCTGTGTGTGGCAGTTGTAGCAGCAGCCGTAGCAACAAAATGTGTGAAACCCAGTGATGGATTCACCGACATGGATGATAAAGAAAGAGAAAGAAAAAGGAAAGAGAATAATTACTAGGATTGCGAAAAAATGTGAATGCATGTAAGAGGGAGCTCAGCTCAGGCTTGTTCAATCACATCGTTTCTGTTGTGGCAGAGTCCCTCTCTATTACACAGTGGCCACATTCACTCTGAGAGAGAGAAAGATAAAGACTCAGAATTTTTTCCATATACAAACGCTATGTATGTGTATGTATAATAGACTACAGCTACAGGAGATAGATAGATAGATAGAGAGGAGAGTGGAAGAATTATTTGAGGTGAGAAGATAAAGTTAAAAGACCTTCTGCCAAGGCTCTGCAACAAGGCCTGCAACAAAACAGGTACAGCTGCTCTCTTTCTCTTTCTCTCTCTATATATACACTTGCTTTCCGATTAATAGCCCACATAGCACAGCTAGCCCTTTATCATTGGTACACTTATGTATGTGAATTTATATAGACTCCATGGATATCTGTGACTGTGTGTGCAAAAAAATAAAGCTTTAATGGGGCAAGGGAAGGGAATGGGAGTTGTCTGAAACTCTGAGAGAGAGAGAGGGACTCTCTGGGGCATGAGTCCATCATAGGTCGCTCTCTTGGCAGAGATGAAGAGCTGAAGAGGGTAAGGTCTCTTTACTGGGTTTGACGATGACTTCTTCTTCACTAGATTTACTCCCTTAGCCATGATGCTATTACCATTACTGCTACTACCCTACTAGGCCATGGCTCTTCTTCACTTGCATGCAATAATATTACAGATTTACTGTAGTCATATACAGTTAGTTTTATAATATACACCCCAGATGGCCTCAATTTACTACTACACTTCCAATTTTTTCTTGTTACATCCCCGCATTATTTCCTGTTCTTGGATTTAGGAGGGAGTCTTGAAGGCAAACCTTCCCCACTCGAGCGTTGAGACTCCACGATCGGGTGAGATGTAAATCGGGATATACACCAGTAGTAGGTAGAGGACCTGCGAGCAATCTCCAGGTGAAAATCGAACCCGCGATTTTGACCAGTTCATCCCAGGCATGTCACCTCAGGCCTTGCCAATTGACCTATACCCGGGGCTCATTATTTCCTGTTCTTGTCATTTGCAAATGGCTTATTTTGGAGGGATTATTAGAACAATAATGCGTTATGCTTTGTAAGTTTGAACAAGTTATTATCTCTTAAAATAGAAATCAAATAATTCAACAAATATCATTTCGGTGTATTTAAAATCCATAAATTATTGATATATTATAATGTTTTATGTGTTTTAACTAAGTTATTATAAAGTTATTCGAATTAAATCTGATCAAATATCTTAAAGTTCTAAATTATTTGATTTAATTTAAAATCAAATTTATTAATTAAGTTTTAAAATTAGATAAAATCGAATCAAGAACCCTACCGTTTTAATATTCTCCACTGTCTTACAATCAATTATGTAATGCCATACAAGGGAAAACGTGACTTGCCCTTTAATGTTTTGGGGTTGTTGCTTTGCTTTGGAATAGAAGTATTTAGAATCATAAAGGCAAAGAAGACATAACCACACAGTTGTAACTTGTAAAGATGACAACGGATAGTGTAAAACTGGATTGGGGGGGTTTGGGTGGGGTGCTGCAATACGAACTGCATTTAAAAGCCATAGCATGAGAAGGCCATTGTGCTTTAACTCCGGTTTTAGGAGGACAGACTAATTCTAGTATCAAATGACTTGACCTAAATCTAGTACTATTATTGTCTCCATATGCACTGTGATATGCCCATTTGATTTTTTATTTTTTTTTGAGCTAGAAGTGTAGCTATTTGAAAATTTTAAATTTTTATAAAATTAAAAGTTTATTATAATTTATTTCCATTAATTTGAAGCGTTAGTTAATGACAGTATTAACTAATACAAGTTACTTTTGTAATGAAATATATATTTTATCTATATAATAAGATGTTTAAAATAACACTTTAGTGGAGGAAACTTGGCACATAACCAAAACCTAAATATGATGTAAATTCAAGTATAACAATTCCAAAATAAAAATCATGAAATTGTATTAATATTTTTCTAAAAAAAACAAAGTCACCAAACCTAAATATGATGTAAATTCAAGTATAACAATTCTAAAATAAAAATCATGAAATTGTATTAATATTTTTCTAAAAAAAACAAAGTCACCAAAAAAATTATTAGCTTTTCAAAGATGATATTTTTTGTTGTAACTTTTTTTTTTTAAAAGAAAATGTTTGTACAATTTTATGATTTTTTATTTTGGGTTTGCTATACTTTAATTTTTATCGTATTTAGGTTTTTAATATAACTGTACATGATATGTCTAATTTCAAAATTTTGATTTAAACTTTAATTTATGTGTTTATTATAAACAATGAACACTTTGATACTAAAAGTTATATAAAAAAAATTATGATAGGTTCACAAATACTCCACGTGTCAAATTTCTTCCCCTAAAAGATTTTTTTGGACATCTTATAATTAACATTGACAAAATAGATATTTTATTAAAAAAATATATTTCGTTAGTCAATACAGTCATTAACTAATAGTCAATGGACCTCTAGTATTTTTTTTTACAATATGTGGTATTAAGTATTACTATCTCCTAACTTGATGGAAGGTAAATTGCAATAAACCTTGAAATTAATTAAGACCGTACTTAAATAAGAATTAGATTGAAAAAAATTTGTTAAAATTTAACAAAATATTATTAAAATATGAGATAAATATTGTGGGGTAAATTGCAATAAACCATAAAATTAATTAAGACAGTACTTTGATAATAATTTTATTAAAATTTAACAAAATATTATTAAATGTGGAGTAAATATTGTGACTTAATCATTAATGAAAGAGAAAAAATATGATATGTTGTGAGAATATAACAATTCTCGAAAAAAAAAATTATTTAAATCAATATTATTTTAAATTGAAATTTTAGTTTAACTTGGAAAGAGCTTGTTCCCACTTATAGCATAATTATAGTTCAATCTTTCTTCTTAATAAAAGAAAACAGCTCTAAAATTTTCTAAATAAATAATTTTATTAGTAAAATAAAATCGAACTGATTATAGATTAAAACTCAAGGTAAATGAGGAAAATTTAGGTAGATCTAAGGATTTTTAAATAATAAAAAATAAAGGGTGGGTAGAAAGTAGCTCTAAATTAAAGGTGATATCTTTTTTATTATTGAATTCAAAGTGTAATTTATATGATTTTACCAATAAATGAAGAATATTTATTTTGACAAGTTAATTTAAAATTTGTTACAAGTTGTGTCAAATTTCCCCATCACCACTCACAATCCATCATAATTTATCTCCTTAACTCTAATTAAACTTCATATCTACTTTTTATATTTAATATAATTTTTAAAATTATTTTCATTTCAATTCAATTGTATCAAAGTACATAAACTTCATCTTTACTAGGGATGTCTTAAATAAGTATACATCCTAAAACGATTAAAGGATTTAAAAAAAAAAAAGAAATTGTCAAGGCTGAACCGCTGAAGAGACATGGGGAGGCCCACAGGATCAGAACGTGTGGTCCACATAGGCCCAATTGTACTTTTTAACCTGCCGTCAATGAAAGTTACCTTAGAGCCTTTTCTTACCTCGGGAAGGGCATATTTGCATCGTCAGAGTCAGACGGCCCACAAACAATTGGATCTGATAAAGCCTGCCTGCATTATAAGCTGACATACAAACCTGTTTAACGGGGCCCTTTAACGCCGTTAACATCACTGTCAATTTCACATTTCACATCGCATGATCACTGTAATAATTATTTTTTTGAATCATTAAGGATTGAGCCATTTACCAGTTCACCTCGCGCAAACCATCACTGTTGGAATGGTTAATCGAATTGGATCGGGCCGCGCAAGTTGAGTTCGAAACTTGGGCGGCCAATTCACGATCAAGATTAAAAGTTGCGCGAATCTAAAGGTGAGAAAAATAATCGCCTATCAAAAAATTTTTTAATGAAACAATATATTATGGTCCGATCATTTTAAAACTTATTTATTAAATTATATATAATTTTTACATCACATATAATATTTATATAATTATATGTGATATTTATATAATTATAAAAAACATTCATAATTTATTGTGTAATTTCCGTACATTAAATTATACACTTCGAATCCATCAGAAATTCAAAATACCGCTTCGATTAAGATTGGATTTTTTTTTTTAAAACCAAATTATAAAAAGAGAAGAAAAATTAAATACTAATTGTTTTTCTATTTTTTTATAATTTTTTTTTCAATTCTCTTCACTTAGATTATCTAAAAAAAATTATAGTAATTTTTATATTAATCCTCTTTGTCAATTTTTTTTAAATATTGACATATTAGGTAAAGGTCGCTTACTATAAATTACTTATAATTATTTTAAAAGTATTCATACATTAAATTGAAAAAAAAACTAAAGTCTTTTATCATTTTATTATTATTTTTTACATAAATTATTTAGGTGCAAAAATTTTAAATAGTTATATCTTGCAAATTGTAAGTACTATTTTTAAAAATCTTACCCAAAAAAAAAAATCTAATAAGTTTTATTATAGATTATTCTTAAAATAAAGAAAAAAGGAATGTTTAAAGGCAATCTTTTTAACTGTCGATCAAAACATTCTTTGTTTTTGGATTTTATGGTAATAGTAACTTGTTAGTAGTGAATTTTTTAACTTATTTGTGAAAGCAATTTTAGGTTAGTTGAATGTTCCTTTGTTTGGGGAATGCTTCTCTGGGCGAAACATATTTCTTTTTTAATAGTGATGTAGCCATGTGACACACAAATAAATAAATGCATATGTTTGGTGGACTACTCTTGATGACTAGTTTTCAATCCTATTCATTAATCAAGAAGGGTTATATATATATATATATTTTTTTTTTTTCCTTCATTTGAAAAGTAGGCACATTTTGTTTTAAGAGGAAACTTCTTTAGGTTTTTGTGTCATTTTTTGGTTTAATTTAGAAATTGTGCAAATAACAACAAATACATCCAATGTCTAAAGAATAAGAAATCAAAACATTGGAGGCATCCAAGGTTTAAAGATACAATAGCTACTAAAAGAATTACAATTAGAATATTATATTTTTTCGAAATCACTACGGTATTTTAACAAAGATATTTGAACTCTATAGCTCCACCCCTCGATGGAGATGAGGTTACATCTAACCTACAATAAGTTGTATTATTTGTTAGGAATACTTTAGTTGGGATAGACATCTCATAATTAATTGTAGTTTTTGTTATAGGAAATTTTTGTGTAGATTGTAAATTAATAGACCATATATATTACTACATTCGTTTCACAAATGTAAATCGTTTTAAATTTGAAATTTTTTTCACAATATAAATTATTTTACAAAATTTTATAAAATTTTATTATTTTTTTTCATATCTATCCTTCTATACGATCTATTTCTTTTCACTAATTATGATCCAACTATCTCTGATTACTAAAATAAACAAAATCTTAATTATAAGTGTTTTATAAGTTTAGTTTTAAAATTATTTGAAATTTTAAACCATTGATTTTTATGCAAACAACTTATATTATAAAACGAAAATAATAATAAATTATACTATATAACTTACAATATATATAATACAATTTATTAATACATTCGGTCTACATGAACTGAGTCCACGTTAAATTTCCGGTTTTGGCTTTGGCCATTGTTAGAACAGCACATACAAAAACCCCAAAATGAAATCATATATACTATTTGGGAGTGAGAAAGAAGCAGAAATGGGAAATGTGACAACGTGAGTGAGTGAGATAAGGATATAAAACGGTGGGACCCTATATCACATGCAAAGCGTTTTGCATGGAAATGCAGCCAACAACAATTGTTCCTAATCACGTGCCCATTCAATGACACTATTTAAGGTTTCGTTACTTTTGTAGGTCCCTTTTTCCCTCAATCAAACTCTCGCCGGAGCACAACACGACCAACCACTTCAATAGCAATTTCTCCACAATTCGCATTGCTAGTTTTTCAGTCGCAAGTTTTCCAGCACACACACACACACATATATATATATATATATATATATATATATATATATTCAAATTCGTACCTACAATACTTTAGACATTTGTAATGTTGAATTTCTCACAGATGTTAATATAAAAAGTAAAAAAATTGTATGCTAATAAAAATTCTAATATATTACAAAATTTAGTGTATAGATATCATGAACTTGAATTTATTATTAGTACATAAAAATTATTTTTCAATACATATTGTTCTAAATATCAACTTTTTGAGTGGCTCCCCTATCCACTTTTATGACCTAATCCTATAAGAAAAATAATTATGATTCAAATTAAAATTAATAAAAGAAAATTTTATTACATCATGTTTTTCCTCAACCACTATTATGACATAGTTATATTCCACGGAGTAGCTATGCCTCAAGATATGACATATTTTATTATTTTAGCAAGAGGAAACCTCTAGGATTGTGTCAGAGCCTTATTATTATTATTATTATTATTATTATTATTATTATTATTATTATTATTATTTATCTTTTTTCTTTCTCTTTACTCTTTCTCTCTCTAACCATTTGTTCTCTCCAAAGTTTCTTCCCGTTCCTCCGAAGCCACAGCTTGGCGAGTTCGGAACTCTGACCTGCACTGGAGTTCTGATGTGAGCCAAAACTCTCCATCTTTTTTTTGTGTTTTTGTGCTTTCAACTTTTTTTCACTCTACAAATCATTAATATCTTTTTGTTTTGTTTCGTTTATCAAATTTTACGACTCTTTAACATATTTTCTGTATCGATCTTTTGAGATCGTCTTTAGATACTCCATCTTCTTAGAATTAATTTCATATCCAAACTTAGTTTGGGCATCTCTTCATTTCTCCTCTTTTTTCAGACAATTTTTAATACAGGATATACTCATAGTCTTCCAAATTATTACTCAGAAAACTAGATGAGTTTAAACTTTTCATATCAATGTTATTTGCATATGACGATAAAGGAATAGAAGAAAGATTATTATGTGTTTGTTTTCTTTTCTATTTTTGCTTTTTTATACTGAATTTCTCATGTTAATATTATTTGTGGATGACGATAAGAAAATTAAAAGGAAGATTATTATGTATTTTTTTTCTTTTCTGTTTCTTGTACTGAACTTCTCATATCAATGTTGTCTGTGGGTGGCAATAAGGAAATTATTAGGAAGATTGCTATGTATGTTTTCTTTTTACTTTGCTCACCTAGAATTTGAAATGTGATAATTCTCTATTACCATAAATTTTGTTATTCATATGCGTAATTTATTTTATTGTGAATTAATAATTTTTTTAGCCAATATATATATATATATATATATATATATAATTCAAATGAAATATTGTACAATAAAAAATAGTTAGCAATTTAAATTAAATTGTTTGACTATGAAAATTGTTGTTTTGGGGGTGGAGAGGGCGGCAATGATTGTTACCAAGGAAAAGAAAACGATCTAGAAAAGGAGGCAAACCTTATAGAATCTTCTTGCTTTACATGATAAAAAATATGGTGAAAAAAATAGTTCTATCTGCGGATTGATTTTCGCAATCTCTTAGCAGAGAGCAGGGATTTTTGGTACTGTTCTTGGATTCTGTCGCCGGGAAATGATGGATATGATGAGGGATTTGGTGTCATGAGACTCTTTCAAAATATGTAATAATGCACTGCACAAGAGAAGAGCTGAGAAAATTCGAATATTTCATCTCCTTTGGTACAAGTTATGGAGATGTCATGGTCCCCGCTGCATAAAACCATCACGACTTACAAGTCTTTCCAACTAACTATTGTAATCGATTTATGTTAGTTTCAATGTTCCAACGCTTTAATTCTCACCGCATGATTTCATGCATAATTTATAGTACAAAATTAGTAAACCCCCACATGCGACATCCAGTCATGGTTTTAAAGCAATGACGGCCAAGTTAATGGTTCTAGTACCACGTAACAAGTCCAACACAAGACTTAAAAATTTGGTAAAAAGTATATTTACAGAGTAAATAAATAAAAATTTATTTGAAATAAAAATAATTAAATGTAATAAAAAATTATTAAAAATATCAAATTAGGTGAAAGTTAAGAATTAAAATAAAATTAAAGAGAGGGAATATGATGCGTTGTGAATAAATGATCGTTTCAAAAAATAAAAATTATTTAAATTAATATTATTTTAAATTTTAATTTTAATTTGGAATGGAAAAAATTCTTTTGTAACTAACCTCAATACCAAGCCCACCGAGACCAAAACCTACTTTTCCCCTTGGGCAACTTGTGGTACTGTCGTCCTACATTCCCAGATTACTAACCTCTGAAAGAAATTCCAATGTGATCTAAAGCTTTCAAATAGTCAGTATCAAAAGCCGACCTGGATTCCTCATACGACTGAAGTGACTGAATTCTTAAACTATTCATTTATTAGATTCCATTAGATACCTTCTCCGATTAACAAACATTAGGAATAAATGCAATCTTCTGATACAACAGTAGAAGACTGAGAATGGGTAGTAGCAAAGAAAGAGGTACATCATTTTGACAAGTTTCTGGGGACAGTTCCTGTTTCTTGCCTCCGACGCCCATGAAACCGCAGAAGAAGTGAGTTGCTGACAACAAATATTGAGCTCAAAGCCATCAGCCCACCTAGAAAACAGCGATAGAATAATTTTGGTTGAGTGTTTCATGATGATATAAATAGAGTATTTATCTATGGGAGTATGTAACCTATTAAGTTCCTTGCAGAAAATGGCAGGCAAGTTTAAAAGAGTGAGAGGCGACTGAATATCGTCTCCCGTTTCACAGATAGAGCAAGTGTAGAGAAGGAAAAACAGGCAATGCCAACATGCCGTTACCGCATGAACCAATACATGCTTAGCTTAGCACAGCCCTTTAGGAGCATAGGCACAGTGTAAGCAGCTAGTTGTCTTTCATACAACTGAGGAAAAATATTACAATAAACCAGGAAAACAGAGTATTAATCTCACCTGAAAGTGATGGTGTCATAGCAAAATCAAATTGAGGAAGTAGTAAACCCGCTGCAATGGGGATTGCAACAACATTATATGCAACTGCCCAGGACAAATTTTGATGAACTTTTGTCATTGTTGCACGAGCAAGATCAAGTGCTTCTATTAACTGCCATAGAAATTGGTTCAGGCTTCTCATTGTGGAACAGATAAACAAAGTGAATAGTTGTAAAAGATATTCATTCTTAAATTTTCAGAAAATTGAACAGTGTGTAAAATATCCAGTGAAAAAGAACCTCACCATCCTCTTAATTAGAGAACAGAACTTAAGTTTTTACAAATATAAAAGTCCAGAAAACGTCTCATCACGTTAATGTCATTGTTAGCATAATTGTCTTCTGTTCACTTCCGCCAATCACACACACTTGAGGGTAGGAAAATGACACAGGACATGAATTTCAGCATGCAAGCTTCTAAATAGTTAAGATAGACATGATCAGAAATTCCACAGCGCCAATTTTTTTCCCACAGACAACGAGTGAAAAAAATGCACACGATGCTATATGATGACTTCAACTGCATGATTTTGGTCATAAGCCAGGAAGAATAGTATTGAAGGATAGTATTGAAGCCTTGCTCAATCATAAGTACAAAAGGATATTTGCACAAAACTCTTATAAACAGGTAATGCATACCTGTGAAACTCGATTACCAAGAAGTACAATGGATGCTGCATTTGATGCAGCATTTTCTTGTCCTTCGATTTGCAAAGCAATCCCAACATCAGCAACAGCCAAAGATGGTGCATCATTTATACCATCACCAACCTTCAGAAGTACATTCAAGTCAGAAAGAAGCTGTAATTTAAATAGAAAAATAAAGTATACTTGACATTAGTCATGATAATGATATGGACTCTCAGTTGATGTTTTAGTAATAGAACACATCAACAGCAGTCATTGTGTCCAAATGTGTAAGTTACACTCCTTTCTAATCACAGACGTTAGTGACATAGACCAGACATCAATCAAATTACTTATTCCCACCCTCAATCAGAGAAAAAGGACAGGCCAGCAGAGAAGTTTATCAAAGTACATTTGATATCTATGTTGAACATAATACAAAACATTCCTAACTAAAGGACAATTACCATGGCAACATGGTGTCCAGAAGCTTGAAGACTTGAAATGACACCAGATTTCTCCTCTGGAGCCAAGGATGTATAAATGCATTCTTTTTCTACGCCAACTGTCTTGGCTATAGTTGCAACTGCCTCTTCCCTGTCTCCTGAGAGCAGGGCTGTTCTAATTCCTCTCTCATTTAGCCTATCAATTAGTAAAGGGATTATGGATTTTCAAAAAATAAACCACAGCCTTAGTATATAAGCCAACAAAGCATATGCAAATGTGAAAATACTCATATCATGATAAAAGTTGTAGTGAAAGAAAATGGATGCTGCATGCTTGAAAATGAGACAAAATTGTAATGGCATGAGTAGAGAATAAGATCTTCTAAACCCTTGTTCAATCATGACATTGATGATTCGCCATGACTTCCAAAAACAGTAGTCTGCAACTAAGAAGAATCATATTGATCATGTTTCCAAAGTTTTTAGTCAGATTCCACTGTAAGTATCATGTTATGGAAAAGGTTCTGAAAGTTATGGAAAGAATCTGTAGAGGAAATGAAGAGCGGACTGATAATGCCTTTCATGATGTATCAGCAACTACATACGTCGTAGTATATAATATAGCACAAAGACTAGATCGGTATGGGAAAAAGTGTTCCACGTAATGTAATTGTGAATAAAATGAAAGCATTTTATGAAGGAGGAGGGATGAGACTAGGGTGGTAGGTATAAAAAGGGCTAGCCCCGGTCCGCCAAGCGCTTCCCGCCTTGCGGGGATAAGGGGAGGGAACCAGTATGTACGTAGCCTTCCCCTGACATTTTGCCAAGAGGCTGTTTCCACGGTGGTTCGAACCTGTGACCTTTGGTAAGTATCATTTTGAAAATAAAGCAGCCGACCAAGAAGGCATCTCTCTCTCTCTCTCTCTCTTCTTTTTGTGAGACTCCAAGACTAAGGTTAATCAGCCGAAAAATATTGAAGGCTTCTATGTAAGGATCGTTTAGATGAAAAGTAGTACCCGACAATTGTAGATTTGGCATCATTACGCAAGTTATCAGATAATGCAATAGCACCAACAACACCTTCTCCTTCTCGACCAACATAAACAACTGTTGTGGAATGAACTGATGATGTACTATTTATTGATGATTGATACATCACAGATTCCTCCAGAATCTTTAGACCAAACAGATCTGCTTTCTGCTGGAAACGTTCATGAACCCAATTCAATGTGCCCACTGCAACTAGAAGCCCATCTACTTCTGCTAAGGTCCCAAAACCTGGTTCAACAATTTGTCCACGAGTAACAGGGATATCTAAATCTAACGATTCTGCTTTTCTTAAAATAGCATTTGCAATGGGATGAGATGCCGTTTTCTCCACTGCAGCAGCAATCCGAAGAATTTCCAGCTCTCCATGACTCAGAGATGCAACACCAGACACAGCTGGTTTTCCTTCAGTTAGAGTACCTGTCTGGAAGTTAAGAAAAACAAACCTTGATCAAGGATATAGGCATGGTATAATTGTGTCAATAACAAATTTTCTCCCTTCCTTTTTCAGTATCTTCCTCATGATCAAAGCATTTCCCCTAAAAGAACTATGAAATTGCAAAAAAGAAAAAAAGAAATTTTAGAAAATAATAAGTGCCTACTTTGTCTAGTGTGACATAGTTGATGCCAGCAAGGCGCTCCAATACATCTCCTCCTCTAATAAGAAGACCCTGTCTTGCACCTGCTCAGTTGTCAATGAAACAAATGGTATTAACATATGGCTGTGAAAATAGGTATATGGGAAGATCTGCAAGTAAAACTTCCAATATATTCAAACAAATAATAATGAGGATTAAAAAATATTAAATGGAATATAGGTTGCACCAGAGTGCACATTCATCCATGGAGAATGATGTCGAACTTAAAATCCTAGAGTGCGTTTGAGGACACCAATATTATGACTTGCTTTTCCAATTTAATTACACACTCCTAACGAAATGCAGACAATATTCTCTATGCAAAGTCTCTAAGCACTAATAGTATCTTCTGAGGTTAAACAAGAATTAATGATCCTGTAAAAATAAATTTTGAGAGCATTATCATGCTCCAAAAATATTTGTCTTGTACTATATTTTTGCATTTACAACAAGAGAAACTTTGCAAATTCAACCTGAAAAAGTGTGATCGAATGGGATGATTGTCCATGACACGAGAAAGTACATGCATCTCCAGGATTATCTGAGTTTAACAATCATGTCCTGCTTCTACCGCAACCAACAGAGGGGGGGGTTGGGGGTGGGGGACAAACAAACCAAAGAAGAAGAAAGAAAATGCGCATGGCATGAGAAAGACATAGAAACTAAGAGATACTAAAATATCATCCATGACACAAGAAACTACATGCATCATCCATGACTTTATCAGATTTAACAATCACATGTTGCTTCTGCAACAAACACCCAACTTAAAAAGGGAAAAAAAAAAAAAGAACATACACCTTCTTCATTTTATCAATTTGCCTTTTTTGCCTTAAGATCCTCTTCTACTCTCTTTTTTTGATACTTGTGTACCTTTTATTCCTTTGTTTCTTTTGTTAGGGGAAACTAGAGAAAAACAAATAGAACATAAGCCAGTATCATACCAAGAGAGGTGCCAACTAAGATTGCTGTTGGTGTAGCAAGTCCAAGAGCACATGGGCAAGAGACCACCTAAAAGAATAAGCACAAAGCAAGTTATCTTAGCTGATTCACTGAAGTAGCAAGGTCAAAAGCGAATGGGCAAGAGAAACCTAAAAGAATAAACACAAAGCAAGTTAACTTAGCTAATTCACTGGATTTTTATGAATGAACAGAAAGACCACAAATTGTACAGAATTTTTTAAAGAAATACAAGTTTCACCAACAAAATGTGGAACTAAATAACCTGATCAAGTAGGGGGAATATCGAAGAGAGGGCAAGATTATGCATGCCACACACAATATCAAAGATATACAGCAATCATTGAACAAATGCACTGCCAAGGTCAACACAATGAGAAAAAGAGCAAAATATAACCAGGAAAACTCCAATAAATTCAAAAGGAAACACATTTGAGCAGGAGAAGATGTTAGCTTGAAAGGTTAATTAGTTGACAATAACTCACCAAGACATCCACAGAAAGCTTCAAACTTAGAAGTAATGGATTTCCATCAGGGCCAGCAATATCATTTAGCAATACATCAGGAAAAGCTTGTGTGCCAATATAGTACCTTTATGCAGACAAGCAAAAAATCAGGAGAAAAGAGGTAAGGAAGTATCATCTGTGTATTCAATTCAATGTCAGATTAATCCACGTCTTTCTGTAAAAGTATTTAATGTTTATGATGAACTCTAAAGAAGACAGAGTAAAATAAAAGGATATATTTGATGAAGTTGCAATGTAGAGGGAGCATAGGCCTAGGCAGGACTAAACATTAGATAAACAAAATTTACAGTAGGCTTCAAGATTCCATGTAATTGAACATGTTGGAATCCAGATTTGATCATTTGGCTTAAAAGAGGCAGAGAAGATAATTAGAGACTAAATAGCACGAGTTCAGCATAGCCTGGCTATCATCATAGAAATAGTGAGAATGAGGACAGACATGAATATCAAAAGGATACCCTACCACATCGAATGCAGTAACTTCAGGTATGGGCAGCTTAACAGTAAGATAACAAAGATGTATAACTTACCAAAAGGCAAATGTTGCAGCGGATAAAGTCATAACAGTGTACACAAATGGCCCAGCAATGGAATCAGCAAGCCTTTGAATAGGTGCTTCACGGCCTTGTGCATCCTCAACCTAAAAGAACAAGATATGGAACTTGTCAAGAAGTTAAGCACACAAGGTAATTTGACAGTAATAACCTGCATGTGATCAAGCCTGAGAGAGGTTGACTCAATGATTGAAATTATGAGTAGAGAGACTGCCATCCAAATGAAGTCAATCTATCTTTGTCCACCCCCCTAGCCTCCTATGTAAGGAGATTATGGCTAGACTACATATCCTATCAGGAGAATCAATAGCCACATACCCAAGATACTTGGGGCAGACAAACAGCCAAAGCAACAAAAACTGATCAGCAATCTCAGAGCAAAAGGCAATCAGGATTTCATAGGAGTTATAAGTCAAATTGTTCAATTCCCAGAATGTAATAATGAACTTCTAGCCAGGGAAAGCTTTTACCGCAAACTGTCAAAACACATATAACAAAAAACATATCCAATTAATGATCTTTGTATTTTTGTTTTCCTTCATATGCTCTCTTTTAGAAGACTAAATTGGGTTCACCTATCCTAGACCAGATCAAATGAGAAATTCAGGAATGAGGTTGAGATATAGAAGCCTTTTACTGAAAATATACCATTTTTTCCTTTGTTATTGGGACAAAAAGGAAAAATGATGGATTGAAGAGAAATTCAACACTCTTCAAGAGAAGGAAAGAAGAAAAAGTAAAACAACCTCCTGAATCTTAGAAAATTTCTCCTCATTGGTCAAGTTGTCCTCCAGTTCTTCAACTAAACTAGCAGGTTTCAGAAATATATTCATGTTTAACCCCTCGCAAAAGAAATATCATTTGAGACTAATCTACTTCCTGAAGATTCCCATGATCTTATGTTTAATGCACACTCATGGCATCACAAATAATTATCCATCGAATCTATGAAGGTTTCCTTATAAGTAATTTCATTTTTCCCTTTTCAATCTGTTTCCAATTAATTTGGAAGAATCCATTGTCAATACTAGCTGCAACGACAGCTGCTTTTGCAATTGAACATGCAGTGATTGTCACCAATTAGGGAAATTACTCACCATATTAACAATCTTGGCTATTGTTGAATTGGATCCAGTAGTAGAGGTCTCTATCCTTAAAGGACCATCCTGAATCACAATAACAAAAGAATTTCAATCAACTAACAATATACATTACAGCACCATGTGGCTATGACTGATCTAGCAAGAATTAGCCATCAACACAAACGATCTGCTACAGTGCAGAGAAAGAAATACTGCATTTGATAGCCATTAAAAGATTACTCTAATGTCAAACAGAGGTATAGCTGTTAATGAGGGTAGCATGCATTAAGTATATAAGATATCAGAGACAATGGAGTGACTTCATCAGGTCTACTGAAGATGGCCAAGAACATCTTCTAGAACTTGTCTCTTTCAAGTGTCTGAAAACTCAAGCTTCATAATCACCCCCGACTTGACTGGCTGGAATCAATTATCAGATCATCATTTCTTGTAAGGCGGAAATGACTACATAGTTTCATGAAATGCTCAGAATACATGTCAAACTCCACCATAGCAATGTAGTTTCTAGTTTGCTGTCCTCAAAGAGTATCATACCCAATTTATAGTCCCAGCAGAGACTAGGAGGCCTTTTTCCTTAAAGACAGGAAGAGATTCACCAGTAAGCATGGACTCATCCACTACACTTCGACCAGCAAGGACTGTTCCCTGTGCATAGAATTTGGCTATCTCATCAGTATCTGTACTGTATCACGTGAACACATTGGACTCAAATATCACTTTTCAATATAACAAAACATATATATTAAAAGGAAATTGGACAAGTGACAAAAAAAATTACATGATTGTGCACAAATAAGACAAAAAGAAATAAATGCAGCAGTGTGAGCATAATACAATATCTGAATCTATTAAGATTGATGATGAAAACAAAATAGTAGCCTAACAATAGTCAGTTAGCCAATCACCAAGACGATAGCTTTTCAGAATCTAAGAACTTAAAGAAAAGACAGACACTACAAGAAGGAAGCATGCAACTTCCATTTCCCATACCCATCACATATTAAGGGAAACTATAGATTCGTTCTTCAAAACTGATTTGTAGACCTAAAATTGGTTACTCATTGGCAGAAAATATAGGCATGAAGTGTATATAAATTAAACAATTGACCAATCCAAGTAGTCAGTACAAACAGCATTATTCTACTCGACATCTAATCGCAAATAGAATGAAATACTGGGGTTGGTACAGCATGGAGGTCACTGAAACTTGGAAGATTATGAAAACAAGGAAGAAAACATCAACCGGTGCTGCTTTAAAGTAACAGAAGTTATTTGCAGAAGCATCAACATTTGAAATTGAAATTAAAAAAAAAAAGACGACAAAGAACTATGGATCACTTACATCTACTGGAATTGTCTCCCCAGGCAAAACCAGTATCGAATCGCCTACTCGAATATCATCAGTGGGAACTTCAACACACATTGCATCTGAACAGACTATGTTATCATCAGCAGAATCACTTCCAGAAGGTGCAATCACAAATCGTGCCTTAGTGGATATAAGTGACTGCAGAGAGCACCCATTAACCGTCAGGAAAACATTTACAGATAAAAAAGAACCCATTTAAGAGAAACTGGGCGTAGTATTCAATTTCCAACAATTTTATACAGGAAAATGTAAAGTAAAAAAAAAAATGATATCTTTCAGGAGCAACCCACCAATATTTAAATGAAATAACACTGTCTTTATTTTCATGTATGAGCATATTGGTTTCTACCATATATTGATATTCACAATAGTCAAACCCACATCTAAGTCTCTCTTTTCGGAGCCAAGAATAAAGACTGCTAAGAGTATATTCTATGATAGCGGTTTACATGTCTCTGTTTTTGCCTTTAAGGACATTCCCACCAGTGCCTAAACTTCTATTTCCTTCCCCTGTGGTAAACAAGTTCTGGCAGCATCCAGACTATAGCCATCATTCACATTGCTACTCTCTATCCCATAGACATGCAGAAACCACTATTGCTGCGGTAACCAGACTGGAATTAGTTTTAGTAATTAGGCACGTCTAAGTTGCCCCAGAACAACAAGCAAATATGACTTAACATAAAAACGATCCCTCATCCTCTATTTTTCAATTTTCCTTCTTGTGATAGATAAATATATAAGGTCCACAACACAAGCATACTAGTGTAACTCTCTCCATCTCACAACATATATCATAACTAATCTCATGATATTCGTAGAACTTTCTCAAATTTTGCAAAAGAATGATTCTTTATATAGGACACTGGACAAGTCAAAACTCAAACTTGATGGATGGACACCTACATTTGACAGTAATGTGAATAAATTCACTTTAATATTACAATGAACGGATTCAAAATTTCAACAGCCACTTTACTACCCAGTCCCTAGCTCGTTCACTGCATAATACTCCAAACAGAAGGATAAACACTTTCTTGGACATAGAGTGGATACATATTTAGACTAGGAATATAAAAGCTCCTCCATCTATGAGTGAAAAGAAAGAACATCAAATTCCAGTATCTTGTACAACGTATATTAGCAACATTAACAACTAAAGTGAAGATAAGTATCCATTTAGAAGCAAAAAATAACTTACCAGTAGCTCGTTCATGTCACTAGATGCCCTGATCCTTGCCCTTTCTTCTAAGGAGCGTCCCAGCAGAACAAAACCAAGAAGCATGACCTGCATGCTAAAAATCATAATATTGATTGGAAATTTATCAAAGAAATAAACTATGCGGTCAACAGATATGGCTTGCATGCAAAACTAGATTAAACAGAAGAAATATGTGAAATAGAAGGTAATTTTTAGAGAGTGAGTGTGTATATATATATGTATATCCTTTTATTGATGTAATGTTTTAGGTGATTACCTTCTAGCCTAGCAAAACTGGAAAATGAGAAATCAAAATTAACAACGCTTGGGTGATTGAAACAGAAATGAAGTTTGAAATTTTGTTTAAGTGGTAAAAAATTCAGGGCCATACTAACTTTTTCGATATAATATATATATATATATATATATATATATATATATATATATATATATATGATTGATGAGAAGAAGAAATACAAGAAAGAGGATGAGGCATCCCAAGAAAGTAACATAAAAACAACATCAATGCTGCCCTCTAATCTCTTCTCGATGCTATGTCTTCAAAAAAACCAGATGTAATAGCCCAAAGTGATGATAGAAGAATAACTTTATATTCATTTCTGGCTATATCACCGAAAAAAATCGCAAATCAAGCACATTGCCACAGAATTCTCCCTCTCTGTCTTTGTCAAAACCACAAAATTTTATCATGAACTCTAATAAACCAAGCACTTCAGGGTAACATTATTGCCAATGACATTAATTTTAGCTGGAAAAGAGTACCTTTGGGCCCCAGTTTGGAGTCCTTCTAAATAGAAAGTGACACAAAAATAGCCACAAATGTTTCTATCAGCAAAAGGACATCCAAAAGATGAAGGAAAAGAAGCAAATTTAGAGGCCATCCTTCTAGTTACTGCATGCAATGATTTTAAAATGAGATTCAACTAGGTAAAAATGTCTAAAACATACCGGTTCATCAAAAAATGATGCATCCCATTCTAGTGCAGGGTTGAGGAGTGACACCTACAAACAGCTCAAAAGAAAAAAGATGGTGAAAAAAATTAATTAGCACAAGAAAATATTTTACTCGCAGCATAGAACCTCAAACCTCCAATGAGTATATCCTTACCGCACTAATGGCAAATGCTGCAATAGATCCAAAGCCAACAAGAGAATTCATATTTGGCGATCCCTTTCTAAATGCCTTTAAACCATCAAAAAGCAAGTCTGACACATGATTCAGCAATAATTTACGTCAATTAATTTTACTTCACAAATACGGACAATAACCAATGATTACCCCTAATAAAACTATAGAAGGAAGGAGACAGTAACAAAATTACACTCAAACTGTAAACTTAACCCTCCTATTTATTTAGTGGACTTCTACAGAACAATTATTGGACTAATAACTACTAAGAGATATTATGCCTGTATAACTACATAGCATGTAAACTATCAAGTAGTAAATAAGTGTTAATGGCATATAGAAAAATTACTGAAGTATTACACAATATAAGCTGATTACTAATCTATAGATCAATTTATACCTCAACATAGAAAGTAAATAGCATATATATACACTTAATTAAATACTAATAGATGAAGGTGTATCCTATCTCCATTCCTGCCCCGCCAAAAAAAAAAAGGAAAAAGATTGTGAGAACCCATTGAAAAAGGCTTCTAAACCGTTAAGTCGTGCAAAGACTAGTTCCTTCGCGTATTTAAGAAACAAGGTGTTTATAGTTTTATATCCCAAGCAAAGAGGTTGTCCTTGTTTACCGAACAAGTAATCCACCGCAGAACAGGCAGTAACCTTGTTATTGCACTATAATGACGCCGAGCACTTGAGCACTTTCCGAGTCTTCGTCTTACATTTCCATTAATTTAGTAGATTCCTTATTCTTTACTTCATCCATACCCCCAGTCTAGCCTTTCCAGAGGTGGAGAAAGTGGGGTACATCCATAACCAAAAAGGCAAGGGTATCCAGCTATGAAATTACAAAGATGGAACAAACAAGGTTAACAGCATCAAGCCTATCATAGCAAACTTAAGCAAACTAAGAACACAGAGAGCCTAAATGTTTGTAGGGTAATCTGAATAATTAATTGTGTGAATAACAATGCAATTTGTCATATTTCATATTTAAGTACGAGATGCTTTCTTGGATCTTGTGGTGTTTATTCCTTTAATCCCAACAAAATGCTTCCGAGAAACATATATCCACAGGCATCATTTAAAACCCTTCCATATACTTAATAGATAAAAAGCCTCGTAAAATTAAGGTTAACATCAGTAAATGCATCATAAAGCATGATAACAGAAATTTATGAAGAAAGATATGTCACAATAGTCAGCTAGAAGAGAAAGTGAAAGGAAAAAAAAGGTACGCCTTAACTTCACTAGCTCACATCTGGTTTTGAACGGTGGATCTATTGAATTCTTAGACAAGATTAAGAAGGAAAGGTAATGAGATCCAGAGATATGCTGTCACTAACCTCGTCCAGGCCCGAATAAAGCCCCTAGAGCCAAACTACCTTTCAGATATGGATTGTGCAACAGCTCAAAAATCGAGCCTGTTACAACATTTCAAAATAAGAATTCGACCTTCGCTTGTGCGATAACGTTTATCAAATAAACAAATACTATAAAAAGTTGCTATGGAGGGAAAATAAAGAAAAGTTGGACCTTCATAACTACTAATTACAGAAAATAAACTTGAAATGTGAGTCAGAATTCGCTTTTACCATGAGCGACATGAATGCCAAGGGAGTGCAAGATATGCGAAGCATGAGCTCCACAGCACAAAGCCACCAGGGTCCAAGCAAATGCCACACGGTTTCTTGACTCAACAAGCAAAGCCTCCTTTTTCTCGACCATTTCCTTCCACTTCTTCACTTTCTCTTCAATTCCTAATCCGGACACTCTCTTCTTCGACGGAAACCCACATTCCGTCAATCTCTTCGCAAAATCCTCACCTTCCACCTCCACAGTCTCCTTCAACTTGATCGCCGCCGTTTCGGTCAACATATTGACCACCACGGAGTCAACACGCTCATCAGATGACAAAATTGACTTCACTCGGGAGACGCAAGCTCCGCACATCATTCCTGTAACGTCGAGGAGCACGGTGGATTCTTTAACTCGCTGCTGCTGCAAACTCTCTGTTGACGAAGGTTTGAACTCAACTGCCTTGGCGAACAATGTAGAGCTAAAACTACGTCTTCCGGATACACCAGAGAGATGTTTATAGCCATGTCCATTGCTCCGGCAGCGTTTTTGGGGGGCAGTAGGGAAGCTGCGGCGGCGAAGGTTTGGTGAGAGCCACGAAGCTGAGCCGAGGAGATGAGCAGTTGACGTTATCATTGGGCGAGAAAAGGCCAGAAGAAAGAGATATGCTAAGGAGGTAGATTTGGTGGCAGTTATTCTTCTTCTTCTTGTTATGATTCAAAAAAAAAGTACAGGCAAGGCCCGTGTGACGTGTCCTTGACCTTGAGAAATATGGGACGCAACCGACAACCATGAATAACATGTGATGGAAATTCAATTGGAGATGGATGTTTAACAAGTTAGGCAGGTGATACAGCCACAGCAATTTTCTTCCCGCTAAGTGATTTTTTTGTACTCCATATGACATTATTACCCTTTGAAATTACAAATTGCAGGTTTAGAGTTTTTTTTTTTTTTTTTAGTTTCATCCTCCTCCTCCTCCTGATTCATACACAAAAACTAAAAATATAAATAAATAAAAATTTGTTTAAAATAAATTTTATAAAAAATTATTAAATATGTAAATCTAAAAAAATATAATATATTATAAATAAATTATAAATCTTAAAAAATAAAAAATATAAATTAATAATATATTTAAATTAAAATAAAATTTTAATTCAAAATAAAAAATAAAAAATCTCAATCCACACGTAACCTAAAAGTCCTAACTTCATCTCCTATCTTCTTCGTCCTAATAATTACTCAGGATCGCTTCACGTCTGATATCACTCCTCTTCCTACTCAGTATTCTTTTATTATTTACTACTACTATATAATATAATAAAATATTTATTTAACAACAAATTTGATAATTCTTTTTAAGTTTGAATATTGATACATTTGTAATGTCTGGCTATAATGCCACGGCAATTTTTTTCCTGCCAGAACATATTTGTTAAAATGACATTACTATCCTTTGATAAAAAATCAAGTATTATTCTTCTAATTGATTACAAGTTAAGAAACTTACTTAATTGCTTTATCTTTTTATTCCTTAATTTTTCTCCCACTATTTATTAATTATTCTAATTTTCAATTATTCATTTTGACCCCCTCTCTCTCTTAAACATTTTTTTAGTCCTTTCTTTCTTATAGGTATAGTTTTTTGTTTTTTTTTTTTCAATTTCTCATTTTTCTCAACAAGAATTAATAGATGAAAATTTATTTGTTGAATGAACTTCTGTAATATGTAAAGTATTATTTTGAAAAAAAAGACCATAATGAGAATAGACGTTGACTATTAATAAAGATATTTTTTTCCTTTAAAACATTTGTATAACTTTGTTTTATGAAGAAAAAAGAGGGACAGAAAAAAAAGAAAGAAAGAAAAGGTAAGAAATAAGAGATGAAGGAGTAAACAGTTGAAAATTAGAAGAATGAAAAAATGGCGAGAGAAAAATTAAAGTGTTATGAAATATGAAAGGTTAAGTGGCTGTTCATTTTCTAAACAAGAGAAGCTAAGTTCCGTTTTTAGCTTTAGCAAGCCTGTGACTGCCTGAACAGACTAGTCTCCGCTCAGCCAACATTCCGACCTTGTCTCGATACTGACAGTTCAGTGGATGGGATAGAGAGAGAGAAAGGAAAAGAAGTAGTTCCGAAAGGAGACTCCACCTAGCTACGCAAACCTGTTCGTTATCTTGAAGATAATGTGACTGTTCGTATACTGTGACCGTTCATTTTTTTAAAGTTATTTTCTTAACCTTTCAGATTCTATATCAAAACTTCTATAAATAGAGATCATATGTAAACAAACGAACAATCAATGAAATCGTATCTAAACGATTATCTCTCTTCTTTCCTCTTTTAGTATTTTTACTTTACAATTTTATATTTACTAATTCTATTTTGAATCAAATTCACAACACGTTATCAGCACGAGACTCTACCGAAGTTGTTTTACTGAAGGTTATCATCACGGGCTATAACAAAAGAGGAAGGTAAGTACTTTTCCTATTTGCTTTTGTATTCACATGGCAAATCTCATCAAACTTGAGTTTGCCGCTCTTGATATTACTGGAAAAAACTATTTATCTTGGACACTAGATGCTGAAATGCATTTAGCTGCAATGGGTCTGGCAGATACCATTGTAGAAGGAAATCCATCATCATCACAAAATGATACTAAAGCTATGATTTTTCTCCGTCATCATCTTCATGATGACTTAAAGGTTGAATACCTTACCGTGAAAAAATTCATTTATTTTGTGGACTAATTTAAAAGAAATATTTGATCACCAGAAGATGGTCGTCCTTCCAAAGGCACGGTATGACTAAATGCACTTGCGATTACAAGATTTTAAATCCGTTAGTGAATATAATTCTACTATTTTTAAAATTAGCTTGCAGCTAAAACTGTGTGGAGAAGATATTACTAATGAGGATATGTTAGAAAAAACTTGCTCTACTTTTCATGCCTCGAATGTGCTCCTGCAGCAGCAATATCGAAAAAATGGATTCAAGAAGTATGCAGAATTGATAACTTGTCTTCTCGTAACTGAGCAAAATAATGAGTTATTAATGAAAAATCATGAAGCTCGACCAACAAGTTCTACTCCATTCCCAGAAGTGAATGATGTTAGAACTCGTAATTTTGGCCCTAGAAGAGGTCGTGGATATGGCCGTGGCCGTGGACGTATACATGGTCGTGATAAAAATATTCATTATGATTGCAATAGTCAAAATAGAGTTACGAGAAATCATGACAACCACCAAAAGTGGCCAAAAACTAACGAGAGAGGAAAGGAAATGATGTTATTCCTAAAAATTATAAAGATAAATGTTATTGCTGTGGCATGAGAAATCATTAGTCCCGTACCTGTCGTACGGCAAAATACCTTGTTAAACTGTATCAGGCATCTATTGATAAGAAAGACGTGATTGATTTCTTTGAGCATCCTGAAGGAAGAATTGATCATTTGATTGGTGAAGTTTACTTTTAATATGTTTCTTTTATGTTTTATATTTTTGGCATTATGATAGTAATTAGCGTTTAAAGTTTTTAGTGTTTGAGTATTTAATATTTTGTTATGCTTAGATGGCTATTATTCCGCTTACTGGATACACAAGTGGCATTGAAGATATATGTCCAATTGATAGTGGTACAACACAAACTATATTGAAAGATAGAAAATATTTCTCTTACCTGCAGATGGGAGAGACAAATATTAATATTATAAGTGGTAGTATAAAGTTGACTGAAGACTCCGGAAGAGCTACTATTGTATTACCCAGAGGAACAAATGTTGTTATTCCTAAAGCGTTGTTTTCTTCCAAATCTCGAAGAAATTTATTAAGCTTTAAAGATATTCGTCGAAATGGATATCACATTGAAACAATGGAAGAAAATGGTTTTGAGTATCTTTGTATTACTCAAATAATGTTGGGTAAGAAATCTTTATTAGAAAAGATACCATCTTTTTCATCTGGCCTATATAGCACACAAATCCATACAATTGAAGTGCATCATTCAGTAAATCAGAAGTTTACTGATCCTACTACATTTATCATTTGGCATGACCGTTTGGGTCATCCAGGAGCTATTATGATGCGAAGGATAATTGAAAATACGCATGGTCATCCTTTGAAAAGTCAAATGATTTTGACATATGATAAATTTTTATGTGCTGCATGTTCTCAAGGGAAATTGGTTGTTAAACCATCTCCAACAAAAGTGGAGTTTGAGTCTCCAATATTTTTAGAAAGAATTCATGGTGATATATGTGGACTAATTAATCCACCATGTGGACAATTCAAATATTTTATGATTTTAATTGATGTATCGACCCGATGGTCGCATGTCAGTTTATTATCAACTCGCAACCTGGCGTTTGCGAGATTACTTACCCAAATAATTCGCTTAAGAGTACAATTTTCAGATTATCCTATCAAAAGGATCCGTCTAGATAATGCTGGAGAATATTCATCTCAAACCTTTGATGCTTATTGCATGTCAATTGGTATTACTATTGAACATCCAGTAGCTCATGTTCATACTCAGAATGATCTAGCTAAATCATTCATTAAACGGTTACAATTAATTGCTAGACCGTTATTAATGAGAACAAATCTCCTTACAACTACTTGGGAACATGCTATTTTGCATACTGCAGCACTTGTGCGCATAAGGCCAACAAGTTATCACAAATTTTCTCACTTACAATTGGCTTTTGGTTCTGAGCCAAATATTGCTTATTTGAGAATTTTTAGGTGTGCTGTATATGTACCGATAGCGCCAAATCAACGTACCAAAATGGGTCCTCAAAGAAGGTTGGGGATATATGTTGGATATGTTTCTCCCTCTATAATCAGATACGTTGAACCATTGATAGGTGATGTATTCATAACAAGATTTGCTGATTGTCATTTTGATGAAACATTGTTTCTTAAATTAGAGGGAGAACATAAATCATATAAAAAGGAGCTTGCCTGGGCAATATCATGAAATTATTTAGATCCGCGCACAAGCGCAAGTGAACTAGAAGTTCAAAAGATCATTCATTTGCAAAGACTTGCAAATCAACTACCAGATTCTTTTGCTAACTCTACATGGGTAACTAAATCACATATTCCAACTATAGTTGTTCCTATTCGGATAGAAGTCCCAGTAGGACAAAATACAATTCCTATAGCTATTGAATAAAAAACACGTCAGAAACGTGGACAACCCATTGGTTTAAAAGATAAAAATCCTCGAAAGAAAAGAGGATTAAATGATCAGAATGATCCAATTGAAGAATTAGGAAAAAGGGATCAAGTGGAAACTGATGAAAAGATCCAAATATCTGAAAATAGCGAACGGAATAGTGAGATGTCCATTAATTATATAACTTCTGGCAGAAGTTGGAATCGGACGGAAATAACTGTTGATGATGTTTTTACATACAATTTAGCACTGGAAGTGTTAAAAGATAAGGATCTTGAACCAATATCAATTGAAGAATGTCGTCGTAGAAATGATTGGTCAAAATGGAAAGATGCAATTCAATCGGAGTTAAACTCACTTGCAAAGCGTAAGGTTTTTGGACCTGTAGTCCGAACATCAGAATGTGTAAAACCCATTGGTTATAAATGGGTATTTGTGCGAAAGCGAAAAGAAAATAATGAAGTCGTAAGATATAAAGCACGACTTGTGGCACAAGGTTTTTCGCAGAAATCGGGTATCGATTACGATGAAACATATTCACCTGTGGTGGATATAGTTACACTCCGATACCTTGTGAGTCTAGTAGTACGTGAAAAGATTGACATGCGTCTAATGGATATTGTGACTGCTTATTTATATGGGAACCTTGATAATAATATTTATATGAAAATCCAGAAGAATTTAGTATGCCTGAAGCATATAATTCTAACCCTCGTGGAAACTATTCCATTCGATTACAAAAGTCATTATATGGCTTAAAGCAGTCTGGACGCATGTGGTATAATCGTCTTAGTGAATATTTATTGAAATCAGGATATAAAAATGATCCACTATATCCATGTATTTTTATTAAGAAATCTGGATCTAGTTTTGTAATACTTGCGATATATGTTAATGATATTAATCTTATTGAAACTCCAGAAGAACTCCAAAAGGCAAGAAATAGTCTGAAGCAAGAATTTGAAGTTAAGGATTTTAGCAGAATCAAGTTTTATCTTGGTTTATAAATTGAGCATCTAGAAGATGGTATTTTTATTCATCAATCAACATATACAACCAAAGTTCTTAAAAAGTTTTATATGGAGAAAGAACATCTATTAAGTTCTCCAATGGTCGTGAGGTCATTAGATATAAATAAAGATCCTTTTCGACCTCGGGAAGATAATGAAGAATTACTTGGTCCTGAAGTACCATATCTCAGTGCAATTGGCGCATTGATATACTTTGCTAATAATACTAGACCTGATATAGCATTTTCTGTGAATTTATTAGCAAGATTCAGTTCTTCCCCAACACGACGACATTGGAATGGGATTAAACACGTCCTAAGATATCTCCAAGGGACAATAGATCTTGGATTATTTTATTCAAATAGAACCAGTTCAATGTTGATTAGATATGCTGATACTGGTTATCTATCTGATCCACATAAAGTACGTTCTCAAACTGGTTATTTATTTACATGTGGTGGTACTGTTATATCATGGCGCTCTACAAAACAATCTATAGCAGCTACTTCTTCTAATCATGCTGAAATTATAGCTATTCACGAGGCAAGCCAAGAATGTGTGTGGTTGAGATCAATGATCCATTATATCCGAGAAAATTGTGGATTACCTTCTGAAAAGGCAATGCCAATACCTTTTTATGAAGATAATGCAACTTGTATAGCTCAATTAAGAGGTGGATATATTAAAGGAGATATGACAAAACATATTTCACCAAAATTTTTCTTTACTCACGAACTCCAGAAGAGATGTGAAATTGATGTGCAATAGATTCGATCATGTGATAATCTGGCAGATTTACTCACTAAGGCATTGCCAACTACTTCATTTGAAAAATTAGTACATAAAATTGGAATGCGTCGGTTGAAAGATATAAACGCATCTTGAAAATGTTATTAAGAGGGGGAGTATGTATACTGTACTCTTTTTCCCTAACTAATATTTTTTCCTACTGGATTTTTCTTAGTCAGGTTTTTAATGAGGCAGTATTCCCTCCAGAACGGAAAGTGTACTCTTTTCCTTCACTAGGTTTTTATCCCACAGAGTTTTTCCTATGAAGGTTTTTAACGAAGCATTTTTTGAAGTGGTTGAAAATGAACATCTAAGGGGGAGGGTTATGAAATATGAAAGATTAAGTGGCTGTTCATTTTCCTAACAATAGTAAGTGACTGTTCGTTATCTTGAAGGTAATGTAACTGTTCGTATACTGTGACCATTCATTTTTTTAAGGTTATTTTCTTAACATTTCAGATTCTGTAACATTTCAGATTCTATACCAAAACCTCTATAAATAGGGGTCATATATAAATAAACGCACAATCAATGAAATCGTATCTAAACGATTCTCTCTCTTCTATCCTCTTCTAGTATCTTTACTTTACAGTTTTATATTTACTGATTATATTTTGAATCAAATTCATAATATAAAGTATTGAGAGATAAATTGTAATCAATTAAAAGATTAATACTTAATTTTCTTTGAACAAAATGTTAGTAATGTCATTTAAACTAAAAATATTAAATTGATTTGACATTATCGCCAACCATTTGTAACAGATACTTCATATCTATAATTACTAACCAAATCAAACATATAAGTACTTCATTTGCCATTAAGACGGAATGCTTTGAATTAGATGAAAGAATTACATTAAAAAGTACAAAATATTCATTTTGTGAGAAAACGTCAAAACTAACCAGGGCAAAGGCACATGAAAACCCTCCAAAAATAGTTGAGGTAGAATTTGCAGCCACATTGAAATTTGCCTATTTGCATCTGTCATGCTTTGGTTCTTCACTGTTGAAGATGATTATTCAAAAATGGGTAGTATATGGTGTTTTGACAAGATTTAGTTTTATGGAATAATTGTTTGGGCTTGTAAACAAGGGTTAAGTTGATAATTGTTGTATCAAGCTCGGATCTTGGTAAAAGATTTTGCTTTTTTTCTTCTTCTTCTTCTTCTTCTTCTTCTTTTTTTTTTTTTTTTTTTTTGGTGCTTCTATCTCATTTTGAACTATAAATCATAAAAATCTATATTTTTCGTCTTGTTTATCAAGCTTTATGCATATTTGACATTTCTATTCCAATCTATTTAGATTGGAGTTATCGACTCTATTTTTTTGGAATTTATATGAAATCCATTAAGTTGGACCATTTCTTCACTCCTTGTCTTTTTCCTCAGGTGATTTTTAAGGCAATTGATACACTCAGAACCTTTTAAATCACAGAACTAGGAAAGAGTAGAATTTTCATATCAATGATGTTTGAAGATGGAGATAAGAAGATTTAGAAAAAGATTTTTGTGTGTTTATTTTATTTTCTATACTCATCTTTGATTTTGGGGTGTGATATTTTTTTCTTGGTATTATAAATTTTATAATATTTCTGTGTAATTTATTTTTCTATGAATAAATGAATTTACTTGGCCAAAAAAATTTTTTTGTTGTAGCTAATTAAATTTTGGTTACTTCTTTTTCTGCAGAAAATGATTAGAGAGAGAATGCAGAGATGGGCATGGAGTTTATTAGTTTTTTTTTGGCAAAATATGTCCACCACTCTGGAATTTTCATAAATTTTAATTTTCACCATCAAATTTTAAAATATATGATTTTAGCTTTGAATTTTTAAAACATCTAAAAAATAATTTTTCCATCAATTAAAACTATTAAGTACTCACGAAAATTCATCACATTACTTCTACATGACCTCTTTTATAAGTTTTTTCATTCACTCAACTTTCATAATGTGGTGTCATCCTTCTAATTTTTACAAAATAATTTCTATATATATGATAGAAAAAGACTACTGTGACTGACTTACACGTTTCTCACTTCTATTTTTATATTTTTTTTTATTTTTTGATAATTCACTTATATTTTCAAATTTATTCTTCTTTTCTATAGAGGTGCAAAGAAAATTACTATTCGTCAAGAATTAAATTGATTTTTTTTCTTCATCTTTATGTCTTAATTTTGTTTATTAAAGGGTAAAATATATTATTTTTGTTGTATGGTTAGATTCGAAAAAGTACGAAAGAATAATTTCAAAATTATTCATAAAATGTTTGAAGTTAGATCTTAAAATTGTTATTGATAAATGAAAAAATTCGAATAAAATAGAGCGAAATTAAAGTTAAAAAATAATATTTTAAAAATAAAAAATAAAGGAATGAGAACTAAAATCTGGTGATTTTGCATTATATTGTATTTGAGTTTTTATTATTGAAAATGTTATTTTTTAGATATTTTAAAAGTTTAAGGACTAAAATCATATATTTTAAAATTTAAAGAAAAAAAATAAAAATTTATAAAAGTTAGTAGTTATCATATTTTACTTCTTTTTTTTTTTGGCAGGGGGAGTTGTAGATGATAAGACAATCTTTTGATTCTTTGATTGATATGTGATGTTACATTCCATAATTAAGCCTGTTAAATAATATTTAATAAAAATTACGATGATTGATCAAAAGGACAATATGGTCATTTAGATAGGATTTGCTCTGGTAGGAGAAAAATTATTATAGTAATTCTTAATAACAAAAGATTAAGACTACATAGATATTTTAATATTTTGGACAAATCTTATTTTATTCCATAACTTTTTTTAATAATAAAAAACTCTACGTGACTAATAATTTAAGTAATATTTTTTTAAAAAATGTAATAATGAAATCGTCCTTAAATTTTAAGAATTAATTACAGAGCACCCACTTTTATAAGGTCCAAAACAAAAAGACCAAACTGCCCCCACCAACACATTTTTTAAATTCCATTTCCCACTTTTTTCTTTTATTTTCTAACTCCTTCAAATTCCTTTTTTTTTGTGCGGGCCCACATTGAGCACATCATCAACTTTTCCATTTTAAATTCCGTTTATTAAGGGCTAATTTAGGAGTTTAGAAGAGAAATTTAAAGTTGGAAAAGAGAGGAAGAAAAAATAAAGTTAAGTAATTTGTGTCTAACGTTGTTTGAGAATTTAAGAAGTTTTTTATTCAAGAATTTGGGGATAAAATAAATAATAAAAACTAATTTACTATTATATCCTTATATAACTCCTCCTTATCCATCATTTATCTTTTTATTGTAATTAATTGTCTTTTGTCCTGTGTTCATCGCTTGATGATTTTCATTTTTTGCAATTTACCAAACCAAATTAGTATTTCCATTTTTAGAAAAATTGTTGGGAGAGAGGAAAAAAAAAAATCTAAGTGAATTCCTTATCAGTAAGCTTCTCAATGAGATCCAACTTCATGAGAAAGAATATGCAGTGAATTATCCTGCATATTCTCTTACTTAATCAAGGGGCCTCTAATCAAGTGGAGGGATTCGCCTTCGAGACTTCTCCTTATCCAAGTGAATTCTCTTGCCTATGAAGCCGAAGCAGGATTGAAAGATCTCCATTCTCCAGTGACAAGTTCTTCGTCTGCAGAAAGAGTTAGATGCCACGACTACTGATCTAATATAAGCAGTATTCCCTTCAACCATAGGGCCAAATCGAAGGAAGAAGTACAGATACTAAAGGTATTCTGATTTTTAATTGAGACCATAGGTTGGTCACTTCACAATAAAAATAATTGTGCATGTAGAATAATGAAACTAGATTCCATGCATTCATGATAGAAATAGGATTTGTCAGCCCATACAAAGAAACTGTTTCCTAAATCTGTAGAGGGGAAGAGAGGAGAAGGCGGGAGTTTTGATTGCGATCCTGAAACAGAGAAGAAAAAACAAAAGAAATTTTATTTTACTGAGAATGTGAAAGATAATAAAAATTGTTGTATCAGAATAAAATGAGTAGAATCGTCTTTATAAAAAATAACTTAGGCCACTTGATTCGTTTATTTCTAACGGAGAGAGAAAGGATTATAGGAGTTGGAGTGATCCTCCGTTACCCTATTTCTCTCCCTTTATTTTCTTAAAAAATCTAACAAGTAAGAAAAGAGAAGAACTTTCTCTCCAAATCATTTTTTTTGTGGTTTCGTAGTACATCCACCTCTTTTATTCTTCAAACCGCGATCATCTTCTTCATTTGTCTGCTCTATCGCCTTCTCCAACCCAGTGACATATTTCGCTTTCAGATCTATACCTTTTGGCGTTGATCTTGCTGCTCATCGTTTACCCAATGCATGGTTGAGCCCCTTTCTTGGTCTCTCCTTCTTCCGATGCGGTTTTCTGAATTGTTGATACGTCCATTGTTCTGTTCACGGATTGGGTTAGATTTGGATCTCTCATACTTCTGGCTTTGTGGTTGGCGGCGGGACGACTTGTGGAAACCCATTAGATTTGGGGTGGGGTATCGTTCCATTACCATGGAACTATATTTCAATGTGTAACTTGTTTAGTTTTATTATTAATATAAAATATCACTTAGCCCAAAAAAAAAAAAAAAATCATTTTCCCCCCCATTTTTTAACTCCCAAACTAGTCCTAAAGCCTTTGAATCACATCTTAATCTCTTTTATCCGTCAAAATAATACAGCCTATATAGACCAATTTAGGCCACTTGCCCTATGCAATTTTGTGTACAAAAATCATTACTAAAATCTTTGCTTGTAGATTGAAACCTCTCTTGGCAAATGAATGTTGGTATTGAAAATTATCTGCAAAGGAAACCTCTCTTCCATAGTATGACGATTTAAGTAAAACAAATGGATGAAATTTCGGATTGTGAACTATTTATAGAATTAGTTCGAATTTAAAAAATCTTAGCATACAAATACAAATATTACATTGAATATATGAATAATGAAGCAGTCTACATTATCTAATTAATAAATTTTAATTATCGATGATTCAAAAGTTTTAAGATTGTACTTGGATAATGATGAGATTGAAATAAATTTGTTAAATTTTAATAAAATATTATTAAATAGGGGATAAAAGTAGAGCTCAATCATTAAAAAGAGAGAAAAATATGATGTATTATGAATATATAATAACTCTCGGGAAACGAATATTATTTTAAATTAAAATTTGGATTTGGATTTGGATTTGAAAGAATTACTTCCCACATACACCTTAATATTGGATGGAGATAAAAGCCCACGCTCATTTTCCCATTTTAACTTTATATTCTCGTAATATAATCTCCCATCTCATATGAATAAGAATTTGACTATTAATCTTAATGTATATGCCTTAATGTATATGCTAAAAGTGACGAGGGGAGTGAATTGTTTATATAAATTTTCTAAAGATTTTTTTTTTTTAACCTTTTCAACGTCTCCAATTAAGTAGTATAAATCTAACAGAACTTTTGGTATATTACTAGTTAGCAACTCCACGCTACGCGTGGAGCTTTTGTCCATTGTTAAAAAGAAAATTGTGATTAAAAAATTATAAAATATATCAAATTGAATCAAAATTACATAAATATAAAGAAAATCATTCAATGAAAGTTGACATAAAACTATTAATTTTATCAACTCCAAATTCCTCTTGAATGCAGAAATAGCAAGTTATGAACCAATGATACCTTTTGTATCTTAACTTAAAAATTTTACAAACATATCCATATTACATATGTCAGATATAACTATTCTATTCATAAATAAAAAATTTAAAAAGTTTTTTTTACTATTCTTGGACAAATATAGTAAAAAAGCTACTATTCTTGGACAAAATAAATAATATCTATGAGTACAAAAATTCTTCATAGATGCTGTCTCATTCAATATATAAAAACAAGTTAGTATACTTACACAGAGGTGAAAAGTTTTAATAACTTGAATGATATATACCCTTTGATCATTCTCTGATTTCACCACCATCTGATCATTTTCTAACTTCACCACTTGAGTTGCAACTGCTTTTTTATCCCTAATCATTTTTCGCTTTTTTATGCTAGAACATAATAGCTTGTCAAGCATCTCTAAGAGTTAAAGTAGATGGTCAAATTATTATAATATTAAAACAAAATATTTTGGAAAAGTGAATGTTTCGTAAATATAGCTTCAAAAAGAAAAAAAATTGTACAAGAATATATAGTTGTCATTTCGTGACATTGCAAGGCTTCAGAAACTAAAAAGAGCCAGGAAACAAAATCAAAGCAGGATAGTAAGGAGAAAACCAAAAGATGCTAAATGAATCTCCTTGGAACAAATTCCTATACGATCTACTCATACACTAAAACGACCATACTCTATTTTTCCTATAAAAAATATATTTTGCTTCTGTAACATTTGAAGATGGTAGAAAATGGAACTGACCCAACAAAACTTTCAACTTTTGCAATAAGGTTTTAGCCATAGGCATTTGAACTTCAGCTCTCGTCATTTGAGTTACCAAATTTTATTTTTGTAGCCTTTGGAGCATTTGCATCAATTTCTCTAAAGTGTGCACCATACAATTTTGATTCTCCCATGAGAATATTGATTTGCATGAGGCAATGGATAGTAAGCAACTGTATAAATTTGAGCAAGTTACACACAAATATGACATCCTATGAAGGTCCTCACGGGTAGAAAGTACATTAAATTTCTATAAAACTATCATTCGAGTCTTGTGCCTTATACTCATCTATGAACTTAATTCCCCATATACCTACTAGTTTTATGATTTAAGCAGTCAAGCTAACCACATTACAACATGCATGCCCACAAAAACTCTAGACTGAGAAAATTTGGCAAAGATCACACAAGTTGAATAAAGCAGTCATATAAAATGAATCACTTGTAACATTACCATGCCAAAATGTGTGTTCAAAGAGTATTTAATGTGTGCTCCCAACCAGCACACATTAAATATTGTATGTGAAATCCCACTGGTCAAACTAAGAGATAAGGAAATGGAGCCAAAAAGGTGATTGTTATGTTCAACACCCCCCCCCCCAACCCAACCCAAAATATTGAAGCAGCACGATCTTCCTGAATTATAATATTTTCTTGATTGATTTTCCATGCTAGACTTGGTCTAGAGCTAAACTTGCCTAGACTCTGTCCAAGTTCAGGTGAGCTTGACAGAGATCATTAACTATACAAATCGAGCTCAATCCCTAAAAGCTTGATTCACAGGAATAGTTCCATTGATGATTTTGCACGCAATCTTAAAGCACCAAAACTTAATATGCTCAACCTCCAACTCAAGCTTAAATTGACTCAACTGACATACATTCTTGGATTCAATTATTTCTTCACGTGCATGAAACCACAGCCAAAGAACAAATTTTTCTTGTGATAAGTTCAAAAATTCACTATGTTTCCACTATTAGAAACTATACCAATGATAAGTTTAGTGTTTATAGTCATCTTGACATAAGACTAAGATAATGTCATAAAGAGACTACCTACCTTCTTTTTAACATGAGTCCCGAATTTCAAAAAGCTATTAGGTACTACTTGCCTTGCTTCTTTCAGAACATTAATCAATTCTCCAGAAAGCCCATGCAACAAGTTTAGAGTCTCAAATTAGAAATAAAGAAGACAAAGATAAGTCAATTACTCAGTTATGAAAAAGGAAAATGCCAATGTGTTTGTATACGCAAAAGTACCTTGTTTTCTTTTGTAAAGAATGTGTGAGCCACACCCTTCTTACCAGCTTGCCCAATTCTCCCAATTCTATGGGCATAATCTTCTGTAATTAATGGAAAGCTATAATTAATTACAACTTCAACATTAGGGATATCTAACCCTCGAGCAGCCACATCAGTAGCAATCTATAAACATACAATCTTCATTAAGAAAGAGGAATGTGAAAGAGCCATGCGACATGCAATAAGAGTACACAAGCCACCTTGATGGTAACATTTGCTTTACTTGTTAGAGAAAAGGAAGAAATTATCAAATATCAAAGAATAATTATCATAGTGCACACACATTGAACATTAGACAAACTCAATCTTTAGATATTAGCAACCATAGTGCACAATAACACATTAGCTAAAAAAAATGAGATGAAAGGATGCATTTCACAGTTTAAAATATTTAAACAAGTAGGTTTATCAAAAAGATTGATACAACAACTAAATATACAAAGTAGCACATATTGCCCCTCAAATATTACCAACACTATTTGGCAAGTTGCCTTCTGTATCCAACGTTTTAAGAACCATAGAAAGATGGCAGACGTCAATCACAACAAAAACACCTAAACTTCCCAAAAGAATAGTAAATGATACGCAATGCTCGAGACAAATATTTTAGTTATATTTTACGCAAGCCAATAATTAACAATCATACATTCTTGTATTGTTGTATATGAATCTTTACATTTTCTTTTATCAGTTGTACATTCAAATATATTGGTCTATGCTATGTATCAAAATGCGTACTCTTCGATATAGTAGAGTTGTTGAAAATAATTTCTCAAAGACTTTTACTCTTGGATGCACAAATTCTCAAAGCCTGTTACACTTGGATGCACAAATCCATTTTTTTTTTTCATACTATAATCATCTGGAAAACTCCACTGCTGTATAGAAAAATTAAAATCAAGCCCCCAAGTTGTAAATCCTCTGGTGACTATTAATAAATATCAACTTATGACAGCAAAGAAGTGTTATCAATTACGACTAAGAAATATTATTTATTATGAACTTATCACAATAGTTTTTAGACAACTGTTTTTGCTATTTTGATTTTCATCTTATTTATTATTTGACATGATATGAATTGTCACGCAGCACTACAGTGCCACGTGACAATAATGACATAAATAGTTGTAATGAAGTCAGATTTCAAATTAGTTATCCCAAGATGTAAACTGCATTTATAATCAATATGAGAGAATCCAAGAACGGAAATAAATAATGCTCAGCTTAACCATTAGAATGATTACGTACGATTAGAGGACCGTATCCCTCTTTAAACAGTAACAGTACCTCGTTACGGGCTGCTTGAGCTTTGTCACCACTTATAGAAACACCATTCCATCCCCTAAACAAGCAAACAAATGGAAACTTTTGAGTAGGCAGTAGGCTTAATCATAAACTGTTCCAGAATTTGGTGCTTTCAATTAAAGAAATAAAAAAGAATTAATAAATTGAACAAGCCTAAAATAAAAGCATAAAAACCTATTCCTGTATAAATTAAACAACAACTTCTTAGCCATATGAACCCAAACACACACACATACACATATGTGTATGTGTATGTATGTATGTATAAAGGAGAAACCTGTAAAGAAGGAAAAACAATCTAAATAGCAAAAACTCAAAAGAAATTTTACTAGAAGATATTTGGCAGCATCAAGGAGAGGAGGAGCTTCAGAAGGATTAGAGGAGAGGAGAAAATGGGATGCCAAAATGTTGCCCAAAACACAGTCTGGGTCAGCTTGGGAGCATCCAAAATCACACTCCTCTTTCTTCCATAGCTAAGCACCTGAATTCACCTCAAACAAATAATCAACCCCCCCTAAAAAAATAAAACTAAAAATCACACACACAAGGATCACATTTATCTCACAAACAAATCATGAAATCAGAAGAACCCACATAGGAAAAAAAAAAAATCAAAGATCCTCAATGTAATTAATAGGAGTTGATTGCAGTAATACAAGCTTCTAAAGAAGTCTTCACTTCATAACCCCATTTGTCAAGCTTCACTCCATCCATCTCTCTCTTCCCTATGCGTTCTGTTTGAGAGTCTCTCTTCTGTTCTCTGTTTCTAAAGGCTTAAGAAGGTGGATTTACCCAAAAATCAGCTCGGTGATCTGAAGAAAGGGATTGTTCAAGAACTATTACTACTTAGGATATTGCTACGACGATGGATGTCGCTTCTATTTGGACTATAGGATCTTTTGTGCAACTTTTGACTTATTTGTCAATTGAAATTGAAAAACTCTAAAGATAAGTTCTTTTTGCTGCATATGGCTTCCATTTTACCTTTTTTTGCCAATCTTTCACTGTCTTCCTTGTTTCTACAAAAACTAAGAAATAAAACAAGAGCAGTAAATAAACAAATTTCACCTTGAACAACAACTTCAAAGATATTCTCAACTCGGAAAACTTGGTAGTCAAATCACTCTATTTTGAGTCTCAAAACTTGCAAAATAATCTCAAATCAAAAGGAGAAAAATGGCGGAAAATGGCCACGGAAGATAGAAAAACGCAACAGAGAAACAAGGAGGAGGAGAAGAAGATAGGGCCAAAAAGGCTATCTAGAACATCTGGGGCAATGGAAATGATAGGACCAACCAAAAAATAACAGAAGAAGTGATTTGCAAGTAGTAAATAGGGGTCTTATTAAGTATCAATAAATCAAAACTTTGATAATTAAAAAAAAAATCTAAAATGACTAAATTACCTATAACTACCAAACAAATCTTGAACGTTAAAAAAAATTATTTACAAATATTAATAAGATCTAAATCATTCATAACAAAATATATAGTTTTCATTAAATCTAAACCATTCAATAAAAACTTGAGAAGATAAAATAAAAATAAAAATTCCTTAAAAAATTTATATTGACAATTTATTCCCCTCTTCACTCTTAGTAAATACATTTAGATTATGGATGGTGTTAATTTCTTCAATACTTCTAACTAACATGTCAAATAGTTGAGATTCATTTGATCATTTATAGATAAAGTAGACATTTAGCATATAATTTTTTAAATATGAATATTATGTTATCTATTCCATTATAATTATTATCATTATTACTCATTAATTTCATCAACATATTATGAAGAGACTTACCTCTTCCCTTTTCTTATTCTAGTGATATGAGGTTATGTTTATCGAGATGATTTAGGGCCTCTTAGGATCGGGATTATCATAAAATTATTATTGATTGAGACAGGAGAATAAATAATATTGTTGGAAACAGATGTGAATGATATATATAACTTTGAAAATAAAATAAATTAATTTTACAAGATAGTATATGTAGCACGTTCAATTACAAATACTTGTAACAAAAATTGTTGCTTTTCACAACCCCTTAAAGCTTTTAAGGTCACGCTACTTACTAAGCACATTCAAAAGCTTGCAATTTTATTTACAAAATAAAATGTATTAACTGTTTGAGTGTATTTTTTTGCCTCAAATTAGAAGAGGACAACAATTTTTCATGAGCAAGTTGTGTCCAATTTGGTCATTGATCTTTCCTGTTTTTAATTATTGACATAATTATCAAAAACATTTTAGGCTTACTCTTTTAACCTTATCACATTATTCTCTAAAGCGCAGGAAGTTTTAGATATAACATTGACATTTCAAATTGAATTTCTATAATTTTGAATATACAACCAATAAATGGAAATAAATTAACTTTTTATTCTTAAAGTTTGACATTAACAAAGATGGAGAATAGGATCTACAAAGGTTTAAAAGTAGAAATGATGTGAAATACATCTACAAGGGTCATATGAGTAAGAATGCACAACAATGAAGGTTTTATACATGCAAAAATAATAAATCTAGAAGAACTGGGCACAACTTATTTGTATTTTTTTTTTGAAAGACTGCAACTAAAAAAATAACCAATTAATAATATAAGAATATATTATTATCTTTAATTTAAAATTAAAGAAAGTAAATTTCAAAAGCATTTTATTTTCTTCTTCGTTATCAACATTAAATTGTATACTCAAAAGTTATTCATCAAATTTATATTAAAGAATTATCATAGCGATTTTTTAAGTAATTTTTATTTTTTCTTAATTTTTAACTTTTCTAATTAATGGTGTATATCTAATAAAACTTTTTGTTTTTTCATCGTGGACGGTGTTAATTTCATCGATACTTTCAACTAACCTTTTCAATAATTCAGATTGATTTGGTTGTCATATATTAACTAGATATTAATTAACATAATTTTAAAAAAATATATGAATATTTTTAACAACGTACAAAATCTCCATGCGTTGCCAACTAGTTATTATCTAAACAACATGAATCTCATTTGTTATTTCTTTCAAGATAGCTCAACTTCTTTAGTATTTTTATTTTTTTTTATTTTGAAAAAAAGTTTATTTATTAAGAATTATAAAATGGTAGAAGCTTTGTTTTTTCTTCTTGATAAATTAAAAACACAAAATATATAAATTGATTTTAAAATTATTATTTAATAAAATTTGCTTTTACCTCACTGATAGCTCGTTTAATAAAACTGAAATCTAAAGATTAAAGTCCAAATATTTAAATATTAAATTATGAAAAATGGAATCTAAAGTGAAATCTGAAGTCTAAATTAATTATAATTCACTTTTTACACTATATTTTTTTGTAATTTAGATTAAATATAAATAAATATTAATAATTAAATGGATATTTAACACATTAAAACTTTAAATTTAAGTAATTTTCAATTCACTTAAAATTTATAACAGGATTTTAATCCATCTTGATTAATTTAGTGATAACAAAAAATTGTTATTAAACATACTTAATTAACTAAGGTTATCAAACGCACTTAATAAAATAAATACTTAATTTATTCAATTTTAAGTGTTAAATTAAGTTACCAAATAGATCATAACTCATAAGGACTTAAGAAAGAACATCTTAAGGACCGCTTAACTACTCACTTGCTTTCCCTCACTGTTTTGCAACAACTTTATAGATAGGAGCATGGGGGCCAAAAACTCTTATTTTCTAATTAATCCTCTCTCCTTTTATTTGTAAACCATAAAAATATTCTTCTTTAATATTTTTTTGGTCGAAATTTAAAGTTGCTTGGCATGGATTTTACACCAAGCTACAATTTACACAATTCTCTTATAATTTGTTCTTTATCCGAACTAGATTTGAATATGTCTCCACTTCCCATCTTTTTTCGGACAATTTTTATGACTATTAATTTGTCTATAATCTTCTAAATTGTTGCTCATTCTATGACCACTTAAAGTGGGGTATTTTCTTTACAACCATAGACCTAAATCTATTTGTATAATATATTTTTTTCATTAATGAATTATCTTACTTATTAAAAAAAGATGGTAAATTACATACAAAGTTTTTATTATATATTAATCAATTAAATTACTAATTTCTAGGAAAAATATTTACCACTCGTAAAATAAAAAAAATTTAATTAATTTTTTATTAAATTGAAGTTTTCAATTAAACTGGGTTGCTATCCAATTCCACTATAAATGAATACATTCTTTGGCCTACTCTTTTCCTTTTTCTTTTTGGTTGAAAATTTGATGGTGTAATTGAAGCCCAACAATAGTTATGGTACTAAAATGGAAACCCTTTTAAATGTTGAATGGGACCATGAAATCCTTTATCCAAAATCAAAGAAGGAAGAAGTCATGCGCCTGTTTCTGTAAATTGGTAATAGTTTAGGGGCTCATGTGCAAATTTCATATCTTCGTTCCACTCGATCCACCCCAGCACCTTTCAAATCCAAATCAAACTGGTAGGCAATCCCTTATCTTTTACTCTTTCATTTGGCCTGGAAAAGGAAACTAATACTATGAATTCTTCTTCAACCTCAAAGAATCCAGCAAGAAACGATACAATGCTGAATGGGGAGCAAAGATCTTTAGCCAAAAATTCTGCATCTAACTGTCTTGTAATAATGCCCCAGTTTATTCAGTCTCCATTTTTCAGGCACCCAGCAAATTTGAAGACAGACTTTCAGTTGTTAACTACAACAGCAACCCATGTTGTTGGTCAGGTCCACAACTCCATTGTCGCCACTGCTGATAGATGTTTCAGTCTTCTGCAAATTTTGGCTTCTCAAAATCCACTTATAAGCAAACTGCTGTCTTTCTCTTCTCATCTTCAAAGATTCAGAGCCGAGGTACTCTCTTATCTTGCTTCTCTTTCTACATTAGTATAATTCAGTTGCATGAACTTTTGGCGTGAAGGGAAAAGATGGGCTTTTGTTTTATGATTTGAGACATTGCCCGGGGGTCTGCAATTTTGCTCTTTAGCGTGAAAATGTTGTCAATATTTCTGGGTTTATCTCATTTTACAAAGAGTTAAATAGTGAAAAAACATGAACTTTAGTCTTGATAGTTAAAAGGGGCTTTGCTACTAGCACTCTTGAAGGCCCAATATGCTCAGAGTTCTTTTGTTTATCAAGTTTGCTGGCAATTTTCTTTGTTGAAAATTTTAACCTATGTGTAATAGGTTCTAATCAGTGGAAGAGTGGTCTATCAGTGCCTAGATGTTCTGTAAACAAATTTGTTAGACTAGAGTGTTTGCTAAGGACTATGTAGCTTCCAGAATATGCATAAATGCACTACTGCCCGAACAACCTGTGCTTTGGTTTGACTTGGAAGAGTTTGAGGGTCAGAAGGGCTAAGGGAGAGTTACAGAAGGATGCCAACGGTTAAGATCCAATAAAAATTTAGCTACACTGAATTTAATCACCATGCTTGGTCTTGAGTCCTGTTTAAGTGTTTGTGTTGTTACTAAGATACACAGCATAGCTTTGCTTGGAAATTACAGCAGGATGGACACACACTTCATTCCATATTTTCCCCCTTTTTTTGCCTTTTTTCTTTATTGCTTTTGAGAAAATGGTTGAGTCTGGCCAACTTCTATGAACTATGAGGGGCTTTGCTTGTTAAGCCAATTAACATGTACTTGATTAAAATCTATCTACAGGTTCTTTGCAGATGCAATGGAACTTTGGATTACAGGCTCCATCGTAATTTTGCTGCCATCTTACCGGGTGATTCAGTTGCTGGAGTTGTGGTTACAAATGGAATTTTGAACTTCTTGAACATATATAATACACTGTTAATTGTAAGACTTGTTTTGACCTGGTTTCCTAATACCCCTTCAGCCATTGTTAGCCCCCTCAGGTGTGCCTTAAAGCTTCAGTCTTTCTCTAATGCACTTGAACACACTGATGCACACCAATTTAACAAGATTGGCCAGTAAACCATGCGCTTAAAGATTAGAATGTCAATAATAGCTGTTTGAATTATATAAATTCTCACTGAATGCCAAGAATATGAGTTATCCTTCTTTATTGGGATTACAGCTTATTAATAATATAGTAGAAAAAATTGTACAAGACCCTTCAATAGATTTCTATTGATTGCTTTTTTTTCATTATCCTCCAGAACAAAAACATACAACTTGATATCCATGAAAGGAAAAAATAGTTGTATCAAGATTGCAGCCCAGCCAGAATGACAAAGATTTTCAATTTGAGTTCTTGGGGTTTAGAATCTTTTGCCATTATATTTTAATAGTGGGGATGGGGTCTAACATCTGGAAAAATATACTTTACCGGTTGATATGTGTAAAAGGTAATGTATTTCTCAGCATATAACTATGGAAATAAGATAAGGGGGAAAAAAAAGAAGAAAAATACAATGTGATTTGTTATTTGACAGTTGGCATTTGTGTTTGGAGCCACCTTAAATGCAAGTTTAGATTCTGAACTGAATCTTGAAGTGTAAAAGTTGGAATTAATGTCAAACTTGTTGCGATCTTGAGTTTTCTTGTCAGAACATGAAAGACCAGTTGCCATTTTCCTTTGACATTATCATTCAGTTTAGGAAATGCAGAGTCTTGACAATTGTTCTACTCCTTTTCAGCACTTTATGTGATCCATACTTGAACATATTTCGTGGGATTATTCCGCCTCTTGGAGGAACTCTAGACTTCTCACCAATTCTGGCATTCCTGGTTCTAAATGTCTTCACTAGCACAGCTGCTGCACTCCCAGCTGAACTCCCCAAAACTGGAGTATCTCAGAATCTTTTATCTGATACAACACATCTTACCACATCACAGAGAAAATGGATGAGACGGGTTGCTGGTAACAAGTCAAAGAGCCAATATGGTGAAAATTAAGTTATTCATTGGTGTTCTGTTAATTTTGGCCTTGTACGTCTCTAGTATTCTCGGCTCTTGATTGATGCATTTCTTTCCATTTCAGAGTAAAATATACTATCCAAATATGTTTTTGACTATCTTGTTCACATATGTAAAATGTATATCCATTCATTTAGTGTGTATGTATATCTTTAATCTGAATTCATCTAAATTGCCATCTCAAGCATTCAGTGACATTCTGAATTTTTGGAAGAAGAAAGAGGTTGGTGAGGAAAAGAATCACTGCTTTCGTATTACTTTGAGGTTGGTGAGGAAAAGAATCACTGCTTTCGTATTACTTTGGTCAGATAAGATAACATGGATTACCGGTTCCACTTCCCATATCACCGCTCCCATCTTCTCCCACATCCTTAACCTTGGAGGGCTGTTAATGTCATGCATGTAATGTTATGTTGGAATTTATAGCTAAACAATTTTAAGTCTTAAAAATGCTTCTTTTTTCATATAGTTTGTTACTTCCTTACTATCCATGTGCATTTTGGGGTAAGATACGCAATTAATGTCTATGAGGGGATAGAGTTAGTTACTCCAGGGATGTTGTCGGTGATGAAAAGGAAGGAATTATTTGATATTTCCTCTTTGGGCCTTTTTTTTTTTTTGTCCCGACTATGTATTCCGTGTGCAAGAAGTGGTGGAAAGACCAGAGATGAACAGAGGCAGAAATTAGCAGATGATTAAAACAATACCATTAGTAATGTTATGTATAAAAAGATATTCTGATAAAAGGTTTGTTACCTTAAGCTTTCAGGGATTGAAGCTCTTCCTTGATTGTTATTTGCACTTGGCCCTATCAGATGCTCTTGCTGACAGTCTACGTCATTCCCTTGTTCCTGCTTCTCTCTCAATCTCTAAGGAAGTTCTGCCATTACTGAACGTTAATGGACTTTCATTCATTCAATATAATGGCCAAATATACTTCTTGCCCAGCATTCTCCAAATTTGTTGTTTTCTTTAAAGAATTTGGCTTTGACATTAACTGGATTTACGGACGTGATTCCTCTGCTCATTGAAGCTTCTAATCATCTGGCCACAAGTTCAGTTGTGCTGCGGTTTTGGTCCTTATTTGTGTAGCATGAATCAGATTCAAAGTTTTTTATACCTCTGGCATATTCGTCCACTAACACTGATAGTGGAAGATTGTCAATCTCTTGATGCCTCAAATCTCAGCCCCACAACCCAAAACAAGGGGCTTGAATGGCAAGCTTCCATTTTCTTACTTCCGAAGGTCATTCTTACCTTCTGGAAAGATTCGCCCTGGGGTTAACATCATCTTGTTTGGTTGCTATTCGGCACGTCAGTTTCTGATTTTTCTTTTAGTTCTAACATTAAACATTTCTTGGATGCGTCAGACCTGTGAGATACACTTGAAAACTGAATCTATTGATTACAAAATTGTTGGGACATAAACAAAGGACCTAGAAAAGTGCTGAATAATCTAGTGACATACTCATGTCCTTCACGGAACCTTAAAATGAATTAGCATCAAAGTTAAAGGTCCAAGAAAAGTGCTGAATGATCGAGTAACACAATCATGTCTTTCCCAAACTAGAGTGTAGAAAAACATACGTTGATTCGAAATTAGCGAGCGGCAATGAAGCTCTGGGAATATGCCTTATCTGTTTATTATACCTTTTCTGTGTATTATACATGACAGAATGGTAAAAGTTAACAAAGTGTGGGCTTCCAGGAAAAGGAGGAAAAGAGCATTTAAAAAATTCAAAGGAACAAGGGAATATAACGATACCCTTCACATGGTCCAAGTGGAATCAAGGTCCAGAACTGCAAAGCAAGACGTCTGTTCCTCAGGTGAAAAGCTTCATAGATGGAGCAGGAAGCTACATGCAGGAGGAGCAGATTTTCATCATATGATAAGCGGGTTGTAGCCAAATGCTTGGCAGTTATTGCTGTAGTCTCACCTCTGTATATAGACCGGAGAAAGGCGATTGAACCAGAGCTCGATGAGCAACCCATCAACTTCTCATCCTATCTGCCTCTGCTGCTGTTGTTTTTGATTATGGCCATTGCTATTTCGCATTACATGGATCGTGGCTTTAGCAGGTGTGATCCTAACTGGATTCACAAGGTTGGTGGTTCTTCAACTGGGATTGTCATTGTTCTCTTGATTCTTGCGTTCGTTCTGAAGTGTAAATCTTTTTAGTTTGGGAATAGTTCAGAGCACATGAAAGAGCATGTATATCAGAAGGATCAATGGTGTCCTGGTCTTGTTCTCCTCTGTTGAATCAAGTTTCAGGAAATGCAAAAGGACCTTTTAAATTTCTTCCTCTGAGGAAATCAAAATAAACCATACCCTGATATTAGGTTTCCTTACTGGGTTGTTTATGATAGATAACGTCTTGATCTATTAGCCCTGCATTTCTTGTAGCTACTACTTGCTAGTCCTACAGGTTTTTCCTTGAATGCTCGGTTTGTGTTCAGGAGGCAAGTTCAAATAGCTGCCCCGTGGAAGCACTCAAAAGTATTTGCATGGATGCAAGAATGAGTGAAGAAAATATTTGTAACTTATCTTCAGTAGTACTGCAGATAGTCGAGCTGTTCCCGAGCAGCTTCAATGATTGACACATGGAGCTTGTCACTCATACTTGCCCGATCGTCTTAAAAACATGGAAATTAAATGATCCCTACAAAAGTTCCCTGCGGAGACTGTTACTCAGCCGAAAAACTTAAAATAGGGTCACGGAGGGACATTCTGCAGGGCTGCTCATTGATTTCTTTTTAAATTGTAATGTTTATGCGAAATTTGATCATGGAGGAAATAAGGAGAAAATCCAGTATAAAAAGACTTTGTGAGCATTAAGCTTTTTGTTTTCAACTGGAGAAAGAAATGCATTTTGATGCTACAGAGATCATAACGTTAGCCAAAAGTTTACACGCCATGTGCCACAGAAGTGATAAAGGCTAGTAGATTAGAGAGCAATACTAATTCAAAAACCCACACTTTCACCTAATATGAATGTACATTAATCAATCATCCGTCCGTTCATATCACTGGCTCTCAGGTAGAGATGCAAGAGGTGAATAGCGCAATAGAACGCCAGGAGGTTTGATCACGTTGGTGGTTTCCAGAATTGGAGTCAATTTCAGTCCAATTACCTGCACTCGTGGATTTGAGTGTCCATTCCGAAATATATCTGTGATCTGCAGTAGAAACAAAGATACAAGAAGATCAGAGATTTGATGAGTATACATGTGGGAAGCAAATTTCTGTTTAATGATTTCCCATGGAACATTTGAACACAAACTATGTATTGTGAACTCTGTTGCATTCTAATTTCTAAAGTGGGCATTTTCTGGCCATATTTGCCAATTTTCTAAGAATGTGATGAAAGCACCACATAATAAGCCCGTAGCTGTCAATTCAATCAGAAAATACCCTTTTTCACCTTTTCTTCCTATGGAAGCACGTTTTTCATTTTTCTTTTTGGGTACAAGTTATCTTTCAGGATTCCTGTCAAATTGCTCATTGTCACGGGGCCTATGAAATTTGTTCCCACGAGCTTGCCAAGCAAGTTAACCTAATCTTCCTTCCAAGGTGTAGCCTCAGACAAAAGAAGCCATTAGAAAAGAATTAACATAGCATTTCGATGAATCACATTCACACACTCTAGATTTGCATTGCCCAGGTGCATTCATTTAGTTTCCTTTGTTTAAACTAATAAATGTGAACTGCCATGCGATTCATTTCAATTTCCATGCGAAGAGTTTCTATACCCAACTAAACTCTTTAATGCTTCAATAGCAAATATTTGGCAAAATACACAATTACCATAGCATTATCAAATTCAAAGATTTTGATATTATCGTGCAATTCAAGATTGTATAATCAAATTTTGAAGATGAAAACAAGGACAAACAGTTCTCTAATGCATTAGTGATGCAATCAACTGGTCTCAAGCTGCCCAAATCCATTCAAGCTTGAAGCAGATAAGAATGTAAGATGGAAGTACAATGCACCTGAGGAATCCAACTCCAGACTGTGTGAATGCTGCAAGGTTTAAGTGTTTTAAGGTTGCTTTCATAGTTTGTCAACTTAAAGTATTAAAGAAAATTGGTCTAGAATGTACAATCCCCAGGCTCATGCTAAGGTCAAGTTATGCATCACTTTAAGCCATCAAAGTTTCTAAAATCATCAGGGCAGACAGATGCCGATACCTGTGTACAACCAAAGATTTTGACCAGCTTAAGTGACAAGCAATTGTCAACAATCAATCCCAATGCCTCATTCGTTATTTTGCGACACCAGGATAGATCCAAACTCGATAACTTTCTTGAACATTTGGCAAGTGAAAGGGCAGTGCAGGGGCCAACCTGTTGAACATCATGAACTGCTTTTAGCAAATATGTCATTTTGAAAGGCAATGATCATCTGAATAAAATAAGTATGCACAATTACCTCTCTGCATATCAATGAATAAAAAATGCAATGCAACCCATAAACTCGATTAATTTGAATAATAACTTCCAAATAATTACATTTGATACAGGATAATAGTTTGAATGCACTACACCAGCATGGGGTTCCATCCTGTTTGCAAACAATTGAATGGGTTTTCAATGTCTACAAAGAAGCAGATTGACTCGTGAGGAGCATGAAGCTAAGGTATCGAGCAAAAGTTCTGAAGCACACAATATATGAAGTTCCAAATTCATCTATCCTTTTAAGATGATATTTATTCATGAATGCAGAGTACCCAAGATCTACTGCCAGTTGGTCAGTGGAAACTCTGATCGACCACACATAACAAATCAGGCGAGCATAAGTAACTGATTTCTCTGGTTCCAAATTGGAAGAAGCTTTTATAAATCCTAAATTAGCAGTATTTGTTGCAAAATAAGAATGGTCACATATATACAGCCTCACCACATCCATAGGAAACAACAGAAAACCCAAAAGGAGAGACTCATGAGATGCAATGGGCAATAAAATGCATAGATCAAAACAACTACTCCCTCCATTTGGATCTGCATGTCCTATTTTGAATTGACACAAAGATTTAATAGAGTATTTCACAATGAGTAAATTACCATATTACACTTAAGTAGAGCAGTCAGTGGTGAGATCCATAGGTTAGTGGACCTTGTATCCACTAAATGAAATTAGTTAGTTGTGGAATGTCAAAGAAAAGTACATTTACTCTAGGAAAGTGACATCCATTTCTGAACATCCTGAAATAGAAATGTAGACATTCATTTCTAGATGGAGTACTACTGTAGGAGGATTGATATTTTAGCACTCGTAAATAGCATGGATTTTGCTCATAAAATATTCATACCAAAGTAACATTATTCAGTGAGAGATCCTTCAAAGACCCCCCAGAAGCTTCCAAGAATGCAGCAATTGCTTCATCACTAGCAAGTCAAAGTAACTCAGATCACATGATCAGAATTTAGAAAAAAGAGAAGAAATTACTAATTAACTGAATACAAATAGTCTAAACAAATTATCCTCTGCCTTTATGCCTTCATGCAAGTTGCAAATTAGTCAAAGTATTTACTAAAGGTTACCCAGCATATAGGATTAAATCTAGCTATCGAAGACCACCGACAAATACTTCAACCAATGCCTAGTTGCAATAGAGATCAATGATGGCCCTCCAAAATCACCATTCCATTTTCTCTCAAAGAATGGCTTCTGAAATGACATGACTTAACTAATTTAGCTGCATTAACAAATCCAAAATTTGATCCTCTTTCATATATTATCCAGGACACATCTTATTTTGCTGAGGAACAAGCCAAATCTAGTTTTGTGGGCATTTTCAAATGAAAAGCACAGAAACCCGTAACCCTGTGCCAGCAGTGCATGCAGATGTATATCTTAATCAACAACTTTTTCTAATAAATGTGGGTCAAAAGCATGCTTTTCTAATTCTAGATACAAATGACCCAGCTTCTATGATGGGAGAATGCTCTCTCTCTCTCTCTCTCTCTCTGTGAAGAAAATGTCTAAACTAGAAGTTTGAAGAGGGTACTTCTTATGTTTCCTAAAAACTTTGGCTTTCTTAATAAGTTGCTTGACAACACTTGAGGAAGATCAACTTACAGTCCAATACAGTTCAGCAAGTACCATATGAGGAAACAATGTTTTTCAGAACAATATCCTCATCAAACTTAGAAGCTTGATGGGATAATTTGTTTCTCATGAAAAGAAGAACATGTATCTCCAGGAAACAAAATTAACTGCTATCAACTCTTAAATTGCTTTGAGAAAGAAACAAATATAGCATTAGGTAGCAGATTCTAGAAACCTGAAATTATTGCGAGAAAATTTAAGTGTTTCAATAGATCTGCATCCATCAGCTAGAAACTGTAATCCAATGTCTGTCAAATTTTCCAGGTTTGAAATGTTTAGTGAATGCAAATTAGTGCTTCTTTCCCCAATAGCTCTGAGAGAATTATTGGTCAAAACCCTGCATCCATAGAGAAGCAGAGAACCATCTAAAATAACTGAATTCTGAACAAGAGAACTTCATTCTAGCTTTGGTTAAGAAGCAGAACAAATAGACAGACTTACTGACAATTGGCCAAATCAAGCTCCTTTATTGTTTGGCCACATGTGTCCATTAGGTCATGAACAAATTGATCAGATACAGTCTGAATTCCAGCAACAGACAAAACTTCCAAATGTTCAAATTTCTTCAATGCAGGTAGAGCAAGCATTGCATCTATTTTCAGGCATTCATCAATGTACAGCTCCTTCAGAATTGATCCCAAAGAGGTGGCCAAGATATTGATGCCAACATGCGTAAGAAGGGAGCACTGGCTCAAATTGATAGACTGTAGACTAGGTGCTGACGTAACGAGTGCTTTTAGCCCATTATCAGATAAGCGACACGCTCCCTTCATGGAGATGATGCATAGTTTAGGCAAGCTATTGGAAAACTGAGCGAAGGTTTTGCACATTAAGTAATCAAGATTACATTGCCCACAAAGGTCAAGTTGAAGCACCTGCTTGCACAACACCAGAAAGGGAAAGGGGATTAGTTAAGCTGAAAAAACAGAGTATATTTTTGAGTGTCCACACAAATTCAGATTTCTTCCCATGATGGTCCAGGACATGAATTATACATTAATAGGTAAAGAGCACAAATGCTGCATAAAGCATAATTCATATACAAGAAATAATCCACTCCAACCCCCTATTCTGCAGGAAAGGAAAAAGTATTTTTCCGGAAAATGGAGAAGCAAAGGAGCAAAGATAGGACAACCCCAGAGAACTTATGTGTAAAATGCTAGTAATTCTTGAACAAAGAAGGTGGCAATAAGAGCGATTATATATTGGATGATTTTACAATTTTCAATTTACCTAAGAATAAAGAAACTAGCACTTAAAAAGATCCCAAGCCATAAGCAGCATAGATAATGACAGATTTTTGGATGTCAGGAAAGCCATATGTAACTTTATGAGGCTACCATAGAGCATAACTGAGCAAATCATCAAGCTGACACTTATACAGAGACTTGCAACTTCAAATGCACTAGTAATAATAAAAAAGGTGCATCTACAGAAAAAGGCAATCAAAACTTCATATGGCGTACATATTAAAAAATTAGGAGAAAAAAGAGTTACCATCAATTTTTTCGCATCGAAATTCCCAAATGTTTTGAAAAACTGTTCTTCTGTTAACCATGAAGAGTCCTTTACACGTATTTCTGTTGGAGATCCTTTTACAAGAAGGTCTAAGGTGGAAGCATTCATTTTGCGAAGACTACAGAGCAAGTCAGTGAGTCTTTGCCGTAAGAAATCAGGCACTAGTTCAAGTGAAACTATGGCATCAGCATTCTGTGAAAGGGTTTCTAAGGAAAGATCCTGCAACGAAGGTACAAGGCATCTAGATCCATGGCAGCCTTTATTTGATGGTCTCCATTTGATAAGTTGCTCGGGTGACCTTGTGTTTCGTTCTCGAATCATCTTCAGTGCAGTAGAAAAAGAACCACTGGATTTCCCTAATAGCTCTTCATCTTCAAAGGGTGCTTTTTCCTTATTGGAAGGTGCTTCACTATAACCCTCTGACCTTGCAAATTTACGAGCAGTTTGACGACGATCAAGTTCCCTAAACTCCAAAGCTCTGCGTCTATAGTAAGAATCACTGTGATACCCTGCCAATTCATCGTCATTTGTTTCTTCAGCATTTAAGAAATCAAAAGTTTTTTCATCATCATCCTCCACCAGTTGAGCATCAAATTCTTCAATTCGTTGCTCCCGTTCTTCTATTCTAAGAGCCGAGTCTCTGACAATGGGCCTATGCTCACCATTTAAGCTAAGTGACAACCAAGAATCAGAAACTTTGGCTTTCCCTTTCTCTTCTCTGGTGTATCGCCTCTCACCACTCACTGACCTACTACTACCAAAACCTCTCTCCATTAATCCCAATCCAAGATCAAAATTCTTCATATATTCGTCAGCATTCTCTTTCTCAATCTGTTTGCTCCTTCCATTGACATCTTTCACATCAACTATTTTTACATCATCATCCTCACTCTCATCAGACGCAATGTCAATAATTTCCAACCTCCTCTCTGCGGCTACAGGTATAAATTCATCATTCTCCGTGCCCCAAAGTCCAACATTAAGGTCAAAACCCATTGCTCCGTGATCACAGGAATTCAATCCATCACTGAAAGAAACTAACTTTACATTCAAGTTCATCTCTTCTCCAGAACCCATCATCCCATTTTCAATTGTTGCCTTCTTTTCACTTTCAATCTCTTCTGAAACCCGAAAACCTTGATGAACCGGTTCAGAGATCCTAAGTCTTTTACTCTCAGAATCTCTCCACTCGCTCTTGTCCTTCAACCTTTTACTCAAATTCAATACTACCTCCCTAGAGCCTTCGTCTTCACCAACAGACTCCATATCAAACCAAAGAAAGACTCAATTTTTTTTAAGGAGAAAGAGCAAAACCCCAAGCCCAAAATTTCAAGGGTTCAAAAAACAAGAATCAAGGTCTTGATCAGCAGACAAACAAAACCCCTCGCACCAAAAAAAAAAATCTTTTTCAATCAAGAAAATGAAAAGAATGAACACTTCCCACCAAAATTCACCCAAAAACAACGAAGAAAAACGATAGAATTAGGAGGGATTTGCAAGAAAGATGAAAAGAACTGAAGAAACTTGATGAGAGAACACAAAAATGCGTGCCCTCATTTGTAACGATTTTGTGTGCGCATACAAGATAAGTGATGGTTATAATAATAATGAAAGTACATAATAATGTCGTAAAAGTATAAATATTTATAGTACGTGGGGGAGAATCTGATGTCTTCATTGGCGAAGACTTTTGAGTCTTGAATGCCTCGGTGAGAGCCAAAAAGGTAAGAGAGTTGGTTTTAGAAAGCGTCTGTTCTGCTAAGCAGAAGCTTCTCTGGTTTCCTTTAACAGAGTTGGTTGGCCCTTCCCAATCTTGCGCAAACATTATTGAACCGTATGAATGAAAGAACTGCCATTTATAGCTTTCTTCTGCACTTAATAATAATACTGATATTAATAATTTGCACCATTAGTACTCGAGTCCATTATATATATATAAATATATATATATATATATATATATATATATATATATGTGTGTGTGTGTGTAAATTTGTGAGCTATGAAGGTAGGTTAACTTTCATATAAATAATAAGGATTGAAAGATGTAAACAAGCACTCAGATGCAGGCACGAATTCAAGGGACGGTAGGAGTGGCATTTGTCCTTCAAAATTTTTAAAATGTTATATTTTTCTTAAAAAGTCAATTTTACAAAAAATCCTAATTTATTTTATATTTTATTTTTTAAAAAACATTAAAATTATAATATTATTCACTTATTATTACTAATAATATTATATCAATTTGTACAATAAAGTAAGGATTGAAAGATAAATCACTTCTAAAACGTGGAGGTGTTTCTTTCTTCACTATTATTATACTTATGGTAAAATTGTAATTGATTTTTATTTCTTGGCTTTAATGATATTTTGAACATGACTTTTTTTTTAAATTTTATATTTATGTTGTTGTAGTTTAAATTAACATGAAAAGATATAAGAGACTAAAAAGTAAATAAAAAAAATTAGGTTAGAATAATAACTTATTAGATAGACGTTTCTTATTTAAAAAAATTATGTTGAATATGTCTTTTCTTTAAAATTTGTATTTATGTTATTGTAGTTCAAATTAACATGAAAAGATATAAGAGACTAAAAAATCAAAAAAAAAAAAAAGGTTAAAATAGTAACTTATTATATAAACTTTTTTTGTTTAAAACTTATCTTTAGAAAAAATCATAATATTTCCCAAAAAAATCCATAATGTCTAATTTAATTTTGCAAGTAGATTCAAAAACTTTTAATGTATTAAAAAAAAAAGAAAAAAAAAGGGAAAGAAAGAGCACTTCAGGTTCAACTTACTCTGCTATGTATAACTTTTATAATTTAAAAATAGGATAGAATTATGACATGTATTCAAATAGTTCAACAACCTCCTCTACTAATGAATTTACTGTCCTTAAACCCTTTGACGTGGATCCCCAATGCAGTAGCGCTTTTACAATTAGATATTGCTTTTGGGCTTCTCTTCTTTATTGCCCTATCTTCGACCTTTTACCTTGTTGTATTGCCTTTGTTTTCTAAGAAAATAAAAAGCCCCTCTTTCCTTTCTTCACTATTTCATTTCCCATGAGAACTTATTTTCCTTTTTGCTAAAAAGAGGTTAGCCCCAAGAGTTTGGCTTGATAAAAGATTCTTACTAATTTAGCTACCCTTTTGCCAGACCTCAATCCAACTCTGAAAACAGGTCCATTTGGAACTAGTTTAGTTTATGCTAATCTTCAGCGGCTACAGTTTCAACCTCCTGCAACTCTATCAGCAGGCCAGTACTATAGTTTGTATACAATTTGTATGGTATTCGTATAGTTTTCACTTATGACAGAAATATCTCAGTAGATATACAAGAAGGAAATTCGTAAAAATCAAGCAGAAAGTATCCCTTCTAGTAAAAAAATCTGAGAAAGAAAGAATCTGTTGTTTTCAATGATCTGTAACTTGCGAAGAATGATACATGCAAAACACGTTGAACAATCATTTGGTTTGTTTACACTCAACATTGAATCAATGAGCTCTAAGGTATCACAACAGACAACAAATGAGGCCTCAAATCAGGCCAAGGCAATTTATGGCACAGGTTAAGCTCCTAAGCCAGAAAGCAGAACGGTTAAAACTCCAAATGCAGCCGACCATAAAATGGCAGTTTGAGACAATGCATTCGTACCACTGCAAACATCATTTGCACCACTAAAACATCCTGGCCTAGTTACCTTAGCCACACCTCCCTCCAAGGCAAAGCTGCTGTTAGATGTGCCATTACTGAAGAGCACACACCAGAAGAATGGAGAACCACCAGCAGAGCCACTTACAGCAGCACCAACTTCAGTGTGGTTACTGTAAAGTATTTCCAAACTCTTACCATTTTTCATTAGAATCTCTGAGAATGCATCGGAAGGCTTTATATACTTGGTTTCACATCCTAGGAGACGGCTAGTAATTGGGCTGAGTGTCTTAACCTCAACCCCGCAATTGGGTGCAAATGTCTCAGCGAATTGAGAATCAAAAGGTTTCTTTCCCTCTCCTACAGCACCACAATCACCTTGGTAAGCTTTTATGTACTGTAAAGCTATACATGCCAGCCCTGGATTGCTGTAAAGAGCTGCGGACTTATGAGCTGTCCGATTGCTATTCAACGCAGCTACTAGCTGGTCAGCAGGGTTGTCTGTAACTTTATCTGTTTTTAAGGAAAGAATGATTCTGTCAGATAATGAGTTTGAATTCTTTGCTCATCAAATTATATGTGTCTATACAGAGATATATAGAGGTATCCACATTATAACCCAAACACAAGTTAGATGTTTCAGTGCACATATGCAAGCTCAGAGTCTCTTCTTCATCCAATATTCAGCCACTCTTTTCTGCAAATTTGGTCTCTACTTCTATAGAAAGCGCATGCTTAACATGGACGGGGTAGAAAAGTTAACTAAATGTTAAAGAAAGTAACCAGTTCCTTGAGTAGAATATGACTACAACTACAACCGCGTATCTAACTGGTCATACTTTTAGATGAGTAATCAGATATGCACTTTTGCCCCGAACAAAGCCCCCAAGGATATAAGCCTGTGTGTATGATAAAATCTAGACAAATGGATGTATGGGTATCAGTAGAAGTGACGATCTGCAATCATGTTATGTGTGATAACAAACAAACACTCCGTGTCCCCAGGAGTCTCCAGCAATGAAAAAAAATAAGATATACAATCAATACTCTGGCAATGAAAATATAGTTCTAAAGAAAAAGAAAGAGGTTTAGAGTGGCAACATTATGTAGGAATAACCCATAGTAAAGAAAATGGATGGATGATAGATAGGTAGAGATGTAGAATAAAAGCCCCATGTGAGCAAAACTTTTTATCGGCTGCCAATTTATGTTTTGGGAAGAACTTCTAGAGTAGGGGAAGAAATCATATTGCTTTTTGAATAATCATTTTCTCAATTTATTCCAAGAGGAGAATTATGATATCTAGAGACTATTCTGTCAGTGGATATTAGAACCATCCATTTTCTAGAGAGCACTCAAGCAAAGCATGTGACCCCACTCCAGGAATAGAATCATGTAATTCTCACTTGAAGATACCGGCTAAGGATGAAGATGAAGATAAAGATATTGTGCAAGATCAGCTATCATGCCAAAGAGTTGCTCAGTATCCTTATCCTAAATGTCAACCTTTTTGTTTTTAAAACCAATCACATCAAAATATAAGAAAACAACAGGAAGGACTGAAATGAGTGGAAATAGGTTGATTTCATGCCATTCCTAGACAAAAATGAACTGCATCACTTCAAACATGAGTTAGTCACTCATGACAAGAAGCTTGAAGTACTATGAAGATAATAGTATGAGGATTTTGGTTTCTCTTGAGCCATAGCCTCATAAGATGAGAAACATCTGATAAGCAGGGTCCACTAATATATAATACAATGTGGTAAGAGTTTCAAGACAAGTAAATATGAACTAGCAAAAGAATAAAAGCCATCTCGTGATCCTCCTATGCATACGATGCACCTCTTTTGTGATCCCTGGATTCCAATCTACATTGTAGTAGTGGACTTTATCTTAATTCCAATCCAAGGGCAAGGATTTGTTCTCCCTCCTAAGAGTCAGTTCTCTAAAATCACTTGAGCAATCTAGTAGAAAACATATATTGACCATACAGGTGTCTCAAAAGTCTCATATGCTTCTAATAACAGAAGACAAAATGGAAAACAAAACCGTCGAATCTGATTGTGAGTAAATCTATTGAGGATTCTGTTTTGACGGTGCTTAAATCAACCGACACAATTAAAATCTGGTTCAAAGAGAAATGCATCTCAAGTTTGGAAAATCATTGGCAAGTTACCAATCCAAATAGTCAAAAGCATATATCTCGCACTCCGCCAAAAGCAAAGTGCCAAAATAGTACATACGAGATTGTTATTGGCTTAGTGTTATTCAGGATGCCAGAAATAAAAAAGGAAGAAAACTTAACTCCTCATAACAACAATATGATACTCACAATAAAAAAAATCCAAAACACTTCCACAAGATTTTATCACTTCAAAAAGAAAAGGAAAAGGACCACTCCGAATCAGGATACAGACTTTTGAAGTTTCCATGTAAAAGATTTCTCACTACAGAAAATGAATGCCGATATTTAGCCAATAGAGAAGTAATAATCGTTTAAAATAAGGACAATTCTGGAGAGAGGAGAGAGAAGGAGGAGCTTGGGGGTAAAAGGGAAATGGGAGGAAGAAATCCCAACTCATCTGCCAATTCTAATGTAAATCTACTATACCAGCTAATGGAAGAAACACCGCATTAACTTAGCTTTGGAAATGAACATTTACCAATGAAATGATCACATATAAAGGGTATGAACACAAGAAATCAATCAGATGGAGCTTAAAGATCTAAATCTTGAACAAGATCCGAACAGAAACGTGGATAAAAGTCGTCGAGAACTGAATCCCACTTCACATTTTGATTGAAAATGCAAATAAATAATTCATTGCAAGAAATATAAGTCCACTTCCAAAGAATCTAACATAAACTTGTGATCACAATCAAGACAATCTAGCTAAAAAAACCAAATCCCATTAGCCAACCAACAAATTCAAGCAAATACAAACCATTTGCTTTTTCTACCTTCACAAATGCACATACAAGCTTCCAAATCTACATTAAACATAGCTCTGAACCAGAACACCGACTCTTTTAAACAAGAACATTTTCACAAACCGTGAGCAAAACCGGTAGAGGAACTTACTTTGAACACTAGCAGAAGCTGAAACAAAGAAAATGCAGAAACCAAGACGCATCCATGTCTGGAATGCCATTACTGCAACCTCGAGAGAGAAAGAGAGATGTGATGAAAGCCACAGTAAAACAAGCGAGTGAGCAGCGGCAGAGCAGTTTAATGGATGGCTCCAAAGTTTTTATTGTTAGTTTGTCGACTCTGATCCCAATCTTTCGATTTAACAACCGACTAAACAGCTAATGAAATGACCAAAGCACCCACAATACTTCATGCAGAATCCACTGGCTTTTGGGGTTAATATTGTAATTTCGATGCAGCCAACATTGAGAGAGAGAGAGAAACTAGAAGGGCATGAAAATTCTCATTTTGCTGTTTCCACCCCTGATTTTAGGGAAATTACAAGGATCTTCCTTCAGTTTTTGAATTTACAATACTTTTCTTAGAAATTGGCTAGTTTGAATAAATCACTTCGAAGTGAAAAAAATTCTCTAGCAATCCATGACATGATAAGAGCAGAAAGCAACTATAAAATTGGCAAATATCAAAGACAATTATAGAAATTTTATAATATTAAATATAAAATTATAGTTTATTTTGCACGTAACAAAAAAAGTAATTGAATTACCTTGCTAAGAGAAGGATGCTTCATTTATGAAAAAGCTCTAGCCATTGTTTCTGCATTTTGTATTTTAATAGTATGGATACTTTGTATACAAACAAGCTCTGTGCTTCTACTTAAACTATTTTTATTACTTTCAATAAAATCTTTATTTTTATCTAAAAAATTAAAAGCCTAAAAAAAAACCCTTCATTCCTTCCATTTGCTTTCCTCTTGATGATTTGGTATACAAAAGACTAAATGCAAAATAAATAAAAAGAGAGCATGAACAATATGAATAACATTTCTCTAAATAAAATTTGGAAAGCTTTGTTACATGAACTCTTTAATATGGAGTACTATATACACACTTACAAAACCATTTAGAATCTACCTAATTATATAACAAATTTTCACAACTATGTATTGGTTATAAAATACAAAATAAATAACTTCAGCAAAAAAGTTAGTTCACAAGTCGAATAGTGCTAATTTCCTCCAAGGAAATCGAGTAATGTATTGAAATCAGTATCCATATTTTCATGACTAGAGGGTAGGCTGTTGCATATCTTCAACATTTCTTTTACACACTGTATTTCTAAATTAAATTATTACATATATTTCAAAAAAATTGAAAGTGTTTAATTTGACACAAAATTTTACATAAAAATTAAAATTGTAATATACTAGTCATATAAAATAATCAAATATAAAAATATATGAATTCATAATATTTTATATCAAATCTAAATATATAAAAATATATATATTATTTTTACAATATATAATATATTAATTTTTTAACAAAAATTATTAATTATTTTGGAACAATTTCGAATAATAAGTCAGTCAATTTTTCTGGAATGGAAAGAGTACTTTGCACTTTTATTAGATTGATGTGCAAATGTTAAGGATGAAAATAGACTGAGTTTTTATCAGGAGCCTATGGCCTGACTTGGCCTGAGCCTATTTAAGAAATAGGTCAAATTTGCACTTAAGACCAGCCCTGTTTGGTTAAAGTGGTCTGAAGCCTAATAGGCCTTGCTTGTATGTGTGTGTATATATTATATTATTTATATTATATATTATATATCTTATATTATTATCAGAGATCTACATCTTCTTATACTAACTCTAATCATGTTATATTTGAATCGAAATTATAATACTAGTTCTGAATTTATTGAACTCCAATTATTACATTTTTATATGTAGTTAATAAAATAAGAATTTTTATATGTCAATAAGCTTTTAAGTAGGTTTCAGGCCATATCAAATTTTTGAACAAATCAGGCTCGAGCCCTAAAAATATCTTATATAGGTTAACAGTTTAGTTTTCGGCTTAGACCTATTTTAGTCGAAGTCTGACCTGACATTTCTATCCCTAACAAAGGTGATATGCTTCCTATGTACTTTCTTTTGTAAGTTTTACATAATATATATCCTCTAGTATATTTTCACAAATTATTTAATAAGTATAATGATATTCTCCTAAAAATATTTTTGATTAAAAAAAAAAACTTGATGGTAGGTCTCGAAAATTTGTCTAAGTTTGGCAATGATCTTTAATATTTAAAAAAAAAAAAACAATGACATGCTAATATAAATATTAAAAAGATTATTATCATTGAGAAGAAGAAAACCACCCAATATTAGTAATGTCAAAAAATAAGGTTTAATGACTATTACTTAATTCGTTTTAATAAATATCTTTATTAAACAAATCACACGTATTAACAAACTCTAACTTTGATAAAGTTCTTAAAGAAAAAATTAAATTATCTTCATTGAAAATTATAAAATTACTAGTTTGATTCCCTATACCTTGCACAGGTTGTTATAACTTACTAGGGCTGTTCAGGAAAATCAAAACCCGAACTAATCCGGCCGACTCGACCCGACCCAACCCAAATTTTGATTTTTTGGGTTGGATTGGGTTAAGAAAATTAGGAATCGATAATTTGGTTCGGGTTTTTTAAATTATATAACCCAACCCAACCCAACCCGAATTAATATAATTAATTAAATTTATTTAATTTTAAAAATATATTAAAACATTAAAAAATAAAAAATAAAAAAAAATCAGACAAACACTAAAATCTAAATATCCTTTTAGATAAAATCACTTCAAGGTTATGGGCCTCTCTCTCTCGTTCGGTCATTTCTGTTGTTCTGCTACTGCGCCGCTGATTTGAGATCTCCAAGTCCATCCTCTTCTTGCTCTATTACGATGTTGTCTATGCAAAGAAACTCTCATTCAAAACTAATTCAAGTCTATCTCCAAAGCTCATCAGTCCTTACTTCCTATTCCTGGTATATAGGATAAATGTGTAATTGTACGAGTCATTATTTTTGTCCAAAAAATGTGTTTGACTTGTATTTTTTGTACTTGTCATACAAAATTGAGTTTTCAAGGGCTATCAATTCAAGATGCCTAAAGGGGCACTCAAAATTTTTCTTGACGGAGAGTATCAAAGTAAAAAGAGGCCTTGAGATCACAGCAAGAACAACTGCTTCAAAGAACATTGAAGTTGAAGTTGACACACCACTGGGTTTGACTTTGGGCCTAAAGGCAGTAGGTGGTGTGGTCATCATAGTGAGTTTCTTAATACCGATCTTGGTAATTTGATCGAGCATTGCATTTCTGATTTTGGTGGCAATTAGTTGGGAAATCTATAATCGTTAATCAGATTGTTTTTGTAATGCTTTGTAGTATTGTTAAGTTTGGGATTTTTACAACTGAAAATGAATTAGTATTAGATGGATGATGATATTCTTATTGGTATTGTTTAATGTTGTTTTTTGTATGTTTATGAGCTTTTACAAAGAGCTCTATTTGGTTTACAGATAGTAAATAAAATATTGAGATTAATTTGTATCATTCTTTTTTAATTGCGATACTTGACTATATTTATTCATTGTAGAATTTTCAAACTCTTCATACACTAAAGTAGTTAAGGCATTTGGAGAAACAACTCCAGTTGTTGGTGATTGAAATTTACCTTTCATATTCAGGCTAATCATATTAGCAGTCCAAGCAAATGCCTAGTAGGGATTTTCAGTATTCATCATTTTTTGATACCTTTGTTAATAGACTGATTTGATACTATGTGGTCATGCACCCATATGCTTGATGCTTTTCATATTACCTTTTGTTAGTATGTCTCAAATACTATTTTGTTTATAAAATTAGAAGTATGTTCTAAGTGGGAGATTAAGACCTTACTTAGCAAATTATGTACAACCCGATCAAGCCAAACCAACCCAAACCAAGCACAACCCAAACCGACGGTTTGAAATTTTAAATAGTTCGATTTTGGTTTAAAATTTTTAAACCGAAATATTTGGGTTGGGTTAAAAAATTAAAAAAACCAACCCAACCCATGAACAGCCCTATAACTTACATTTGAATTCGATGAATTTAAATAATTTTCATATTTCATTTAGAAAAAAAATAAAGATAATCTTATTTTATTTTAGGAAAAAAATCTTAAATTAGATACCATACACGTAGAGTCATTTGTATCCAATTAAGTGAGATGACCTTTTATTTGATTAAGAGAAGTATTAATTTGTAAATAACTTAAATTAGTAGATAAGTATTAATTTATAGATAAATTAACTTAACTTAATTAAAAGAACACATCCCATTATTCTTCACGTAAACTTAATATTTGTCAAGATCGGAATCCATTAAATTTAGATAAATTTGATATTTTAAATTAAAAAAAATCTTCACATTTCTTTTTTTTAAAAAATCTCTATATAAATCTAATATTGCCAAATGTTAACATACAACGGTGCCAGTGTGTCGCATAAGAAGACTTCCGTAGCTCCTTTTATATATATATTATAAAATTTTAAAATCAATTAATATTTTAGTTTAGTATGTAATACTACATGATAATGGTACAATTGGAAACAAGTAATAAATGTGTTATTGATTTTATAAAATAACAATGTCTCAAAAAATGATAGTTATTTTAAAATAGAGGGAGTATATCATAAAAGGGTATATAATTTGTATAGTCCAATTAGACTTAAAAAAGGCAAATTAAAATACATTTCAAATTTAAGGACAAAAAGAAATAATCGAATTTTTAGGGGCTACATTGAAAAACTCTGTTTTGGAGGTTCAAATTGAAAATAATTCCTCAAGAATTGGATAACAGACCATTTCGTCCCCTGCTTAGCTCTGTTGCTCGGTTGAAGATGGCGACATTATATACCGCTGCGCATGGTAGCACGAAGCGTTTCAGTTCCATGATTTCGCCTGCATATGTGTCAACCTTTAGCTTGAAGTTGAAGCAAAGGCAGCTCACTTTTAGAGTAGGGTGCGCATTATTGCAACAAGAAAGGCGAGAGAGCAGACGATTGGTCTCAATAGCTCTAGTCTTTCTTCACTGCGTCTCTCTACCTACAGGTGCACCCCCCCCTTCAAGTGCAATTGCTAATATGCGCATTACTGGGTTCAGGGTAGGAGAAAAATCGGTACTACCTTCTACCACTGGACAAAGCACATGAAATTTTCATAGGGACAGAGGAAAATGATAAATTCTGTAAACGGCTTTGGATAGAAATTGATTGAATTAATGAATTTCTGGGTTTCAGATGCTATAGGGGCTGGCATTTTCGACAAGTATTTGAAAAGGTGAGAACTTGAAATGATTTCTTTAGTAATGGTTTTAATTTTTTAATTTGTTTTGTCGAGCCATGTATAGATGTGAGAAATTGAGATGGATAATTGTTTTCTGGTTTTGATTGAGTTAAGCTATATGAATTCAGTAGTGTAATCAAAATGTAGTTGTTATTGTACTAAAATGGTTTTCATCGGAAATAATCTAAACAGTCACATTGATAGGGGACCAAAAATTCAGTGGCACTTTACATTTTCCGGCTCAAAAAACCCTTGATCTCCTTGTGCATGTGTTTGTCCTCCTTATCCCAACTGAAGGCATGAAATTAGGAAAAGAGAAGTATTTAGGTTAGAAATGAACTCTTTCAGGAAGTTTAGCAATTGGTAGTGAGAAGCTACTGATTGTTTAGCCAAAGGATGCAAGATCTTTTATGTTCATGAAAATTATATTTTGGAAATTTTGCATTGGTGGCTTTGATGTTCATTCATGCAAATGGAATTTTAGATTGATGCTCTGTCACAAGCTTTTTTGTTGAATTATATAGGCCCCTTGAATTAGGGATGGCAATATCCCCACTTAAACCGGGGACCCAGCCCAGTTCGGCTGAGGATTCTCCGATTTAAGAGGGAACGGGGCCGAGGGCCGGTTTTATTCCTCAGCCCACCAATTGGGGGCTGGCGGGGGACGGGGATTGCGTGATCCCCGCCCCTCCTGGCTCGTCCGGCCCGTTCCACATATATTTTACATTATATGTATTTTATATATTATATTATATTATATATATAGATTACATATGTATATATAGTAGATTATATAAAAACACACACACACACACACATATATATATATATATATATATACATGTATATCTAGGTAGATTATATATGTATATAAAATAAAAAAATAGAAGAGAAGAGGAAAAAAGAAAAGAAAAAGGAAAATTATAAATTATAAATTTTATTCGTACTTTTACTAATTTAGTGATATAATTAATACATGAACCATTAGCAACCACTACAAAAGTTTTCGAAATGATTAAAAAGCTTTGAATAAAAATATATCGGAGGCAAAAAAAACTTAAAAAATTTTCCGGGCCCCTGCTTTGCAGTTATGCCAGGATCAGGGATTGTTTTGTACCCAGCGGGCTGGGGGAGAATATCCCTGCCTTTTCCCGTGGCGGGGATAGGGAAACGGGAGGTATGTAGGGGATTTCTAGTCCCTGGCCAGGCCCAGCCCGGCCCCATTGCCATCCCTACCTTGAATGTTCCTTGTGAAACTTTTTATCTGATTCTTCTTATGTTTGTAAACAGGAAAAAGCTAGATCCCTTAGAGGCATATATACCAGCTGTGATATTGACAGAGATGCAGATTAAAGAATTAGGTAAATCTGCCCTTCTAACTTAAAGGTCTCAGCAATGCTCAGCTTACACCAGTAAAATATAATATGTGAAACTGGTATACATATCCATACAGTGGATGTATGTGTGAATGGTTGTTTGGTTCAAGTATCACTTATAATTCCTCTTTTTGGACAACTCACCCAAAATGTAGCTGTAATATCCTGCCTTCACGACCTCTAGTGATGAGAACCTATCTAAAAAACTAAAGATATGCTAGGTGTACTTGGATTGGGTTTACAAAACAGTTTTTGTAAAAAACTATAAGTATGATTTTGAATCTTATAAAAATTTATGAGCCCAAATATCAATATTGTGAATTACTTGGAGGGAATTAAAAAACTGACTAAGTTTAGCTAATAAAATTCATTTGCGTTAGTTCTATTTTTTCTTCAAAATAAACCCTAAAACATTTTTTTTTTCCAGTTCCACTCCAATGCACCCTTAGAATGCCACTTCTCACACTGCATCTGCTAGTAATTGCAAGTTCGGTCACTGGCCTACATTTGTGAAAGTATCCAACAATTCCCACTAATATGAGAGAGATAGAGAATGAATAGGTGAAATCCTCTAACTCTTCTTGAGAGAATGAATAGGTGAAATCCTCAAACTCTTCTTGAATTTAGCAGTAGCTGAAAGTTAGGTTTTAGCATTCTCATCGTAAAGAAAAATTACATAACACTATGGCATCCCTATATTCTAATCAATACAACAACAACAACAAACTAAGCCTTAATCCCAAGTAACTTGGGATCGGCTACATGAACTAACGTCAGGCAACGTGTGGTCATCCACATGAATCCTCTCTCGCCACTTTCTTCTATCAAACGTCATACTTTCATCCAAATCTAACAAAGACATATCTCTTTTAATTACCTCTATCCATGTCGTTTTAGGCCTACCTCTACCTCTACCTCTGTCTAGCCTATCCTGCCTCACTCTCTCCATCGCCCTAACAGGAGCATCCCTCGGTCTTCTCTGAATGTGTCCAAACCAACGCAGACGACTTTCTCTCATCTTTTCCTCAATAGATGCCACACCCACCTTTTCCCTAATGATCTCATTTCTAACTCTATCCTTCCTAGTATATCCACACATCCACCGTAACATACGTATCTCAGCTACTTTCAATATTAGAAAAATTAAAATGACTTTAACCTGAGAGGCTCCCAGGTATAGTGGAGAAATTTGATCTTGTAGAATTTAGAAGACTAAGTGCAAGAATGACAAATATAAAAAAAGAAGAATAATGGTGCTGCTTTGGTCTGATTTGAGGGTCCTCCAGGTTTTCCAGCGCTCTGGTATATCCTCTCAATCATTTGTGCAAAGTGGCATTTCTTTGAATTTTTTCATGTCTATTTCTGATAGTTAAGGTTCACCAGGAAGTCTTTTTAAATCCGGATCAGCTCCATCTTGGTATTAAATCTATAGAACATCCTCAACCTTTACCTTTCCCCCTGAAAATTGTGAGTCAGATCCATTGGGAGGAAGAGAAAGAGGAAGGGGGTAAGCGAATCGGGAATCATATTCCATGTTTTGTCCGAGATATTGGCTGACATACCACCCCTTCCTGCCCTCATAATCTATTTCAAAAATTTTCCTTGCACAACACAGCTTGTGCTAGGATTGCAAAACCTGAGTCTTTTCACCGTGAGAGAGAAAACTCTATAAGGATTTACCCTAGTTATAGTGACGTATTCATTTAATTTTATATCTTGAAATAACAGCTTTTACGTTTAGCTACCATCTCAAATGCCTTTCTTAGACGAAACTCTGGCATGAATTTGTAAACTAATCATGATGTAGTGACAGCTCCCATTACCATTTACATCTGAATCTTACAGCATCACTAATTCATATGATAGTTTTATTTTTCAAGTGTAAATTAATCTTATTTTGCTTTTTTTGTTGTTCTATAACTTTGGTTGTATGCCTAACTTGAATCATAAAAATTTTGTTGTTGTGAGTGATACTTTCTTCACTTCTAAATATAGGAAAATTTTTGGAGGTTGAACAACCTAAATATGCTGACTGCCGGATTTTATTACGCTCTGGTCCTGCTGCATCTCTTCGTGTTAATATTCGAGCTGTAAGTCAAGTTTTCTCTGTGTTTTCTTATCGAACTTGGTATGGTCAACCTGCATCTAAATTGATCGAAGGTGGCTTAAGTGCAAGGGTGAATACTGTCCATTAGCTGTTCTGAAATCTTGGAACTTGCTCACGTTAGATAAATTTGGATTTAACAGCATCACCTTTTAATTATTACAGTGAAGGTGACAATCAACATGGGTTTTATGTTAGGTAATAGATGCCATAGATAGGTAGTTAGAATGTCATGCTTAGGTGGGCTGAAAATTAAGAAAATTTGTACGTGTGCACCTGTAGATTCGGAGACTAATGTTCTGGTTGAAGCATATAATCATTGGTTAGAGCTAGGTTATTTGGTTACACCTATATTTTCTTTGAGTGATGGACAACTTAAGTGGAGCCACATTCAACTTGACAAGATTATGGTAATGTAAGTGAATTTTAAGCTTTACTGATGTCAAGACACTTCAATTGGTTTGATAGTGGACTTTAGGAAGAAATGAATGAAATAATTATGAGCTAGATGATCAGAGGAAATATATAGCATGTTTGTTGCAGAAAACAAAGGTGAAGGAAAATAAACGGAAGCCAGGCTGTGGATGAGGGGATGCATAAGGCAGAAATTCGTAGGAGCAGATTGTTTTGATCAAGGATCATCTGGCAAATCCCTTAACGTGATGTCTTGTCATTCCCTTCCCTTGTCTCTTACATTGAGTTTAGATGTGTGTAGCTTCTTTTCTTTTGTGCACCATGTGGCCATTTACTAAGCTTTATAATTAATCAACTAACTTTGCACATGCACCAACTTTCAAAACTAGGGCATCCAATACTCGAATTTGCAAAAGACATTCAGAATTTGATTATCTCTTGCTGAAATTTTAAAAGTAGAATTATTATGTTGTTGAGTGTATATCAATTGATTTTGCGGCTTGACTTGCAGGTAGCACAATATGCATTAGATGATAGCAACAACAAATCTGCTTTCAATAATGTTGATCAATGCCTGAGGTACAACTCTTCCTAACTTGAAAGTGGCTCATAGGGCCATTTGGTTTTTCCCATTGAGATTCACGAGGATGCAGTTATAGATGGACGCTTATGTGGGATAAAAGTGAAAAGTAGAATACTACTGTGGGATTAAGATAGAACTATTGTCCAGTACTGCAGGTGCTTCTCTGCTGTGCGTGGTAACTGGTCCAAGCTCCTGAAAAGAGGGTGCCATACATACAAAATGAAGGAGGGTGGTTTGGGTCGACAAAGTATTTTGTGAAGGGGTGGAGCTGTGGCCAGTTTCCCAGCAAATGCATGAAATTTTCCAGTACTACTAAAACTAATTAAAATAAAAACCACATTACTGACATATGCAAGAATGGTCCCAGGCTGTCACATTTTAGTGGATACTAAGCTTGGGCATTTCTCTTGAGATCTTTTCACTGCAGTCAATGCCTGCAGTGTGAGTTATATGCTAAATGACTAATTATCAAACTATTAAGGTTTTGCGTTTACTGTTGTTTGAGTAGGATATGCCACCTCCATTGCTTTCTAATATCTGTTTCTTTATTTGTTGTCTTTTAATTTACTTGATGTCACCCTCAAGTATTTCTTGAGGCATTACCTGTCAGTAATCTTTTTGTTGCCTTTTCTTTTTAAGTTGTTCCATGATCAGATTAGGGCATCTTTTGCTATAAATCTTCCATTTAATATTTATAGAGCACAAACATATTAAGATGATGCATGCTTCTTCGTGGACTCAAAATCACAAGAATGTTTTTAGTCATCCTCATCCTAAATTTTCAACAGCCACGATCATGACCTTTTCATTAAATGGTTCCACCCAATGTGAGACACAGATTAATTGGGCTTTTGCTCTTTTGATAAAGTGTTTTCATTCTTTTTCTTCTTCATTTTGAAGATCCTTGGAAGAACTTGATTCCTTGCTTTTGCATGCATCAAGAAATGAGCCAGATGCATCAATCAAATCAATGCAAGCCAAGATTGATACCGCTATTGATGCAATAGATAGGTAATGATTTGAAACGTTCATTCACTTGCAATACTTTTTCCAATGAGTTTCTAGAATGTGTTGAAAATTTTGCTGTCATTTTATGCTCAAATAGCAGGACTAAACTTTTTCTGCTTCATTCATGAGATGTCATGAGAGTGAAGAATTGATAAACCTGAGATTTTTGTGAACTGCAGCCTTCTCAAAACTGTTCCTTCTGACATTCTTGAGAAGGGAAAGGCTATAGCTGATGCATATCTGATTCCGGAGGATGATGTAGCCCCTGGGGACCTGGATCCAGAACTGAGACAACTGGAATCAATACTATGAACTTGAGAATATGACACTTTGACGAGTTGAGTTGATCCACTCTTTAGAGCATTCTCAATCTTGCTTCGTAGGTTTTCCTTTCTATGGAGCTAAGATCTTTTGGGCCAAAAATTGCCAATTTGTTTCAGTTTTTTCTCCTAAGGATGCTGCTATGTAAGTTATGATCTTCTCTACGTAACAGTCTGTGAAGTTAAATACACATACCATTTATAGGTAGACTGTAAAGAAACATGAGATTCATTTACCAAGTCAGGAAGAGAAGTTGTCATAGGCCATAGGAAGCCTCATCTAGCCTGATCGAAACTCCATTGATTGACACTCGACAATCTAGCCAAGCGGCCAAGTATATGGATATTTCATACAATTTCTGATAGTGAAACAAGGCCAAAACAGCAGCATTGCTCTCTGGTCACAGCATCAAAGGTTTCTGAGGGCAACTTGGGATTGATTCACGGTCCTTCCCTTATTTTTTTGCCTAATATAATCATTGCAAATATCCAAAGCAATACAATCAGAGACATCAGTACCATTCGCCACACAGCACGGCAAGGGGATTGATTCAAGCGGGGGGAATTTGGTCCAAGAAAAGGGTGAGATGCAACTCAACTAGCTAGGTTAAGAGTGCCCCTATTTCAATGTCTCAGTGCGAAGTGATTTTCTACCCCGTCTACGGTTCAAGAAGGCTTTTCCCTCGCCATTCACTGTTTTAGAAGCCCTCCATTCCTCGAAGCTTCGACCATCCAAGGCCTTGTACTTGAAAACAGTTACATTTAGGATTATTGCTTGCATGAGAACTACGTAATTTGCTGCCGTTTCTGGGGAATGCTACGGCTCATTTTATCAAAATTAGTTACTGTATTAAAAATTTCCAAATGTTTTACAAATTTAAATTATAGATTCTCAAAAGCATCCTCAAAATCATCAATATGCATTCTGATTTTAAATTCCATCACACCAAAATCAAACCGACCCAAACAAGAAGCAATTTCATTTTGGCTTAATCTGATTAGACTCCATTCAGGCCATTTTTCCCCACTTAACGCCCCTAACGAGAACCGTGGCCTTTTACGGGTCCGTTGAATAATAGGCAGAATCTTATATTGTGTTGTAAAGAATGAAAAAAATAACTATTGCCTAAAAACACGATAAAGAAATTGCATAAAAGTGGCTTCTTAGTGTGGCTGCTAACCGGAACTTGAATTTTCTTTCAATTCTAATAGGCATTTTCAGATAGTGTAAGATAACAAAAAATTTATCCTAATAACCCTCGTCAAGGAAAACTCGTGCAAAATATCCTATACCACATCCCCCACAAGGTCATAATACATTCGCCAGAAAAACCATAATAAACCTAGCCTCTGTAAACTGTATACATACTAAAAAATGAATCCACGACATAGTAAGGAATGTACGAGCAAACCAAAAAAAAAATAAAAATAAAAATATCAAATATATTGTGAAGTTGGTTTATTGTAACTCTTACAGATCCAAGTACTAAATAGTAATGGGACACCAAACAACATCACAACATCCAGGAGACAGAATTTTTACTATACAAATGCAATACAGTTTAACTGAACAGCGCCTCTAGCAACCCTATCAAAGGCAACCCAATGTCGAATTGACAAACAAAAGCCCTGGTGATGTTAAGTGGGTGCAAGGCTGCTGCTGAAGATGCGTTTCAACCGAGGGCGATCGAAGCGTAGCCTCTCCAAGCTTACTGGGCAAATCTGCAAAGTACCAAAAAAGGGCCAAATTAAATGATGCATCAATCAATTGTTTTAGGAATAAGTTGATCGAATCACAAGTTCTGTCCCTACCTTTGGGCAAAAGCGAACATCAAGTGTTTCCAACATGCCACAAGTAGTTATGGCAACTTCAACTGCTTTCTCATCGATGTTGCAAGACTGAAAAAATAGCATGAAGTATAAATCACATAAAACACGAATGCCAGAACAAATGATGGAATAAAATGACAAGCTGATAAGGAGTCATCCTAAAACACACCATTTAGTGCCTCTCTTCCTCATTTTTACTTACCAAATGATTGAAATGACACATTTACCTTGTATCATCTACCCTGTATTACCCCTCTCTCTCATGTCCCTCCACTTTCCACCCACACTAATCATAATGTAATGCCGACTTCTGACACAAGAAACATGGACAAGGTGTAGAAGAAAGCATACCTGAAGAAAGAGACTGGTCAATCTTGGACACTCGAGCTTCAAAATTTCCAAGGAATAACAGTTACTGGACAAGGGAAGAAATTATATTACCACCATAGGCACAATAAGTTTCAAAAATAAATAGATAAATAAAAATAACAATAGTAACAACAACAGAATTTAGAGATGAAGTTTCCAAAATTGTACCTCAAATTCAGAAAGCATAAGTTGGAACAAGCAATGTCAACTTCCTTCAGATTTGCCGACAGGGAAAGGTTTAATGATGACAAATAGAAACACTGAGCTGTTGGAGGAATTACAACCTTCTTGATATTTGGACAGCCAACACACGTCAGGTGTTGCAGCAGACGACTGGGTTGCTTATTTGGCAACCGGACATCATCCAGCGAAGATGTGTCAGACAATGCATGTTCATGAGCCATCTCAGGGATCTGATCATTGCTAAAACCCCAATCCAAATCATGCATATTGATACATCCATTCAAGCTAACATGGGTTAGACGGGTGCAGCAAGCAAGCAGCTTCTCAATGGCTGATTGGCATAGGGTTCCATATGACAAGTCCAACTCACACAAGGCTGGGAGAGCACCTTCTTCGTATAGAGGCTCCAGTGATGAGTCAGCAAGGTACTTGCATGCTTGCAGTTTCAAAACCTGTAAGAGAAGCACAACTCATTAGTCAAGATCTCCTTGCAATCAATTTCATCCATCAACGAACAAGTCACAGAAAATTCCAAAAACAAAAGATATAAAGGACCATGCATCATCATAATGAGAATCAAGGTGGATGGAACAAAGAACAAAATGAAGTATATCCAAAGCAAATTGAACTGATGCCTCTACTCCAAAAGGCAAACAGAAAAGTAAAGAATAAAAGAGATTTGGTTCGTATAGCATAACAAAATTTAGAGTGGGGACTTTTCTCTATAAAGAATTCCAGAAGATCCCCATCCATCATAAGCTATATTTTGGTTGAAATAAAATGAGAAGAAAAGACAATGATGCAAAAATTATTCCTTAGGTCTGCCCACGGAGAAGATTTCCTAAAATTCAACGAGTCATGGACACCTTGCCTTTCTATGCTCTATAGACTTGTATGTAACTAGTGTATATTCTACCATGCATAATGGCAAAAGATTATAGCAGCAACTTGTCACATCAATGCTCAGATTAGTTCAAGCAATTTTGATTTTGGTACATAAAACGAACATACAAAACAGCGAAGGTTTTCCTGTTCCTGAATGAAAGAACAGAGGTCCAATAACAAGTACCTTTAAGTGTGAGCATGACTCGAAAACAGGCTGCAAATTTGGCAAAAATGTGTAGGATAAATCAAGATAGGTCAAATTCAGAAGCCGGCGCAAAGACAAAAGTCCATCAGAACCAACGGATGGGCATGACATCAACACTAATAATTCAATCAAAGGGCATGAAGCAGTTGTGGCTGACAGGCAATCATCCTTCAGTTGGCTGCATATAAGGCTTAGAGTGAGATGACATACTATACAGGAAAAAGAAGCCAGAGTAAGACCAGAAAACAACACAGGAAAAAGATGCCAGCAATAGTGAATACCATTTTGGAATGACACAACATAAACGGGAAATTAGTTCTGCCCAGAGAAAATAACACCAGGAAAAAAAAAATAGCAACAACCAACCTACAAAAGGATGCATCCAAAGATGTTAAGCATGGGCAGTTAATTGATGCTTCAGATAACACACCACAACCCTTCAATTCAAGGGATGACATTTGTGGAGCTTCAATATCAAGTACATTTAGTTTAGGGCAAATCCCCAAATTAAGTGACCTGAGACCAACCTGCAACAACAACATGCAACATTTTGTAAGGTACAATACAAGATTAACTCACAGTTACAGCAAATTATGCCAGCATACATACAATCTCCCTTTCAAAATTATTACTCTAATTTTTGGATCTTGCAAGACAATGTTCATCTTCTTGAAATGAATGAACTTGCATTTCAATCTTACAACATTAACCCACTTAAAAAGAAATACATGCTTATCACACATGAGATCCATAACAAGTACTAACTCATGAAAGGCAAAGTGCAGAAAATATGAATACTAATATGCTATCCTAAGTCTTTGTATAAAGTCAATTAACCATGAGCATTCATTTTGAAACAAAGGGGTACTACAGAAACTAAAATAAGTATCACTACAATCAAAATTATCTAAAAAAGAGAAATCAAAGCCATAAAAGTTTAAGCAAAATAGGTCCAGATGTTCAGAAAGACTGAAAACAGCCAATTTATCCAACCGATAATACAGTGGGTTCACAGAGATGCACTCACGTTTAATATCCTACAAGACTACCCTAAAGAAATGGCATGATCAGGAGTCAGGACTAACAGAAATGGAGAAAAGAAACAGTGGACACGATATAATCATTTACCGGACAAAATGATGCTCTTTCAAGATGATCACAGCCATCTAGTGAAACTTGTTCAAGACAAGGGCATTCAAGTTCAAGGGAAGTTATAGCACGGCAACCAGCAAGAGAGAGACTGATCAAAGAGGAACTGCAGAAACCAACTGCTGTCAAGCTCTGGGAACAAGAAATAGCCAAAAAATTTATATTAGAACATGGTCCACATAGATTGTATGTACAAGTAAAAGAATATTTACTGTAACTTTAGCAAACTTCATTCATTGCTAATAGATCACATCTCTATTCCATAATGGGAAGGAATATACCAACATAGACCCCATCTTTGCAGACCACATACATTCAAAACTTTTACCCTTCTTGAAGGTACAAGTACAACATACATTGCCTGTAGTACAAGTTTACAATGCAAAGGTCCGTGAAGATCAGGTATATATAAGTATTTTCCTAATAAAAATCAAGATGCACAATGGTTTGGAGATAGGAAAGTACAGGATGCTGGAATCCCCAAGAAAGATCAACATAAAATGCAAGGCAAGGAGATGAAAACAAAAGATGGAAAGGCCCTAAATATACAAAGGTAAAGACAAAAAGTATTCTACAATTCTTTTTCCACAATCAAGTGGTGTAGATTTTCTCTTCTCCTCTTCCTTTCCACAAAACAAATCCACCTAAAAATGGATTAACCTAGGCCCAAATTGACATGACAAACATTAACAAGCAGATTTCCGAGCCGCACACATGAACCCAGATTTATAAAGAAACTGAAAACCCAATTCTCAATCCAGACTCTTTAACAGTTTCACCACGCTGCATTCTATATTCTCTGCATATCCTTTGACCAACCATAGCTCATTTTGAAGAGAGTGCCATATTCTCATCTCAATTTCTTCCTTATTCAAGGATTTGTTTGAATTATATTTTAAAAAGTTGGATAAATAGTCAATTCCCCTTTCTAAATTATGAAACAGGAAAACTTGGTAGAGGACATTCCTTAGAAAGTTGTTCACCATAGCCTAACAAGTTAGTATGCTGTTCTTATCATCATCCCCTAGCATGTGAATCTATGAACAAGGTTGTCCTCGATTGAAGGTAAAATCATTTCAACTCAAGATGATAGCAATACCTATAAGAATATGCACTATATAACCATGTTATTTTATCTCGACTATCTAAAAGATGTCATCAGACTACAATAAGTTTTTGTGTGAGCTCCAAAACATCAAGAAGTTACTTCCCCTTACAAGCTAAAAACAATTTAATATAAAGTAGGTAAAATTATAATGGGAAAAAAAAAATACTGGCCAACCTCACAACTGTCAAGAACTAGTGATTTCAGCTCCGGGCAGCCACCACCATCACTGAAAACTTCACAGATAGAATTTGTAAGAGATTCACATTCAGTGAGGTCTACCTCTTGCAAAGACTGACATTGCAATGCTAATGTGGTCAAGCTTTCTTGCTTTTGCAAAACCAATTTCTGCATGAATATAGGACAAAAAAGATTACTTCTTGAAGAATTTAACCACAATGGGAATTAAAATACAAAATACTTATGGAGACATACTCTAAGGGTGCTTGAAGTGATGTTGATTCTCTGAAGAGAAGGACAATTGGATACAGTGATAGATGACAGTGTGCTGCTTCGTAAATTTAAATCAACAAATCTGCAGGCACATTAAATAAAAATTAATCCCCAAAAAAGGAACCAACATACAAGGTCAGCCTCAAAGAAATTATCATACTTGCGACAATGCACAAGTCTAATGTTCTTCAAGCGAGGAAGATCCAAAGACACTGATGTGAGTAAGCTGCAATTATCAAGCTCCAGAACCTACGACAAATGACAAATTCAGATGTCAACATGCAGAAAGCTTAACGCAGATACTAAAAAGAAAGGACAAAACAGAAAAGTAGTTCAAACCTCTAACATATAACTATGAGCTATAGCAGCCATTGAAGCTGAAGTAATTCCTTCACAACTATGCAGCTTCAGGACAGTCAACATTGGCAGTCTTACAGACTTCCAAGGAAAAGGGGGGGAAAAAGGACATGTCAAAAAATTATATCCCTGGCCAATTAAACAGAAACTTAAATTAAAATTTAGAATAGCAAATTTACCTCCAGAGAGATGTTTGGGCAGTATGATGCATCAAGAATGTGGAGATTCCCGCAAGTAAGAGCTATTTCACGCAGTGTCTCATCACTTACACACGAACAATTTGACATATCCAAGGATTCTAAAAGAGGGCATGATGTAGCTGCAGATCGGATCGCAGCATCTGAAAGTTTGTGGCAAGAAGCTATATCAAGGTCATGCAGAAGGGGGCAATTAAGCACAACATGCGGCATGCTACTGCGTTTCAGTGACAAGGTTTCCAGTAGGGGGCACCTGAAAGACACAAAAGCTCAACATATTAACAGCAAATACTGTCTACTGCCACAATTCACTAAATATTATATACCTGATAGAAATGCGAAGAACACGACATTTCACAATTTCAAGAAGTCGCAATCTGTCATGGTAAATAGGTATCTCCTGAATACCAGTACCAAGAGTTGCATCAATGATGGTCAAAATTCTTAACATATGACAGTCAGTCAGAGCTTGGAAGAAGGGTTCAGCAAGTAGGCCTTTGCCCAATCTCAGAACCTCAAGATTCCTGTGGACAAGCAGATGTGTAAGCAGCAGTTGAACAATAGAAATATGACCTAAGACCGTAAACATGTGATGCCAAATACCTTAACGAAGAAATTGCTTTCATCACAAGAGAGTTTATGTTGGGACAATTATAGAAGTTTACTGCAGTAGCGTTTGGATATCGATGGCACATATCTTCGACTGCAAATAATTCAACACTAAAGTTAAACTCTCTTCCACCTTACGTATAATGAAAGATGTAAGCAGCAGCAACTCACCGAATCAAACCAAATTTACAACAATATTGCAACATTTAGACAAGTATATCAGTCAGAAACAAGCACAGACTTAATCAGCCAGATAAATGATTAATAGAACTAAAAGGATCAAGCACATGCTTCCTATGTTTTATATGTGAGTATTTCAAGAACTAAGGTCAATAAAAGCTATTATTATTAAACACTAGAATGCAGGAAATTGCTAAAAACTAGCTTTCTAGGTTTCTTGAAAGCCACATAATCAAGTAATGAGTTCTCCTCCATCACTTGCTTTTTACATTTGTTCCACTTTGCCCCATGTGTTTCTGCCATTAAGAGCCACAGTTTAGTAAAGGATCTAAGCTTCACAGAAACACTGACCTTGTACATTGCTCCATTTTGCACTATTTACAAATATGAATGAAAGTAACTACCTATAACAATGGCAGCTAAGACAGAGTGCTGAGGGCTGAACCAAGCCCAATGGAATTGGAGGATTGCATTTGAGCATATTTGAAGAGGTTAGAGATCCCTGCTAGGGAAAATTGCAACTTGATCAGTTCTTAACCCATTAGAAATGGCTAATTGCTAGCGATCAACCACTATATACCTATGAAATATACAAAAGAATCCAGTAGCCGCACGCCAACAAAATTTCCAAAAGCTTATTCCTTCAGCTATTACAAGGTCTCTACCTGTCCAGAGAATCTATGCTTCCTCTCCTTCCAAAGTGTCACAAAGTGAAGCATGACTGAGTCTAAAATCATCAAAAACTATCCCGTTTGAACTCAACTATGGAAAGTGACATGTTTCAGTTTCCAATTTCCACTATACCACAAAAACTAAAATATAGAGTCTAGAACCTCCATCAACTATCCAAATGCAAAAACAAAAAATGTGGTTTGTTCGCCACAGTGTACAATCTCAAACCAGGAAAGAAATCCTAGATTTCATTGTCCGTTCTGGACGACTACTGTAATTCACAGTTCAGAACCAACAACTATGAAAATGCAAGAACAGAAAGTGTGTTTTGCACACTGCGCTTAAATCTTGAATTCCAACTAAAATAGATGATTACCCATTTCTAGGATGTCTCCTGTTGAAATACTTCAATAAGTAATAAAAGACACCACTCATGAGAGTAACAATTTCATATATCTGCTTCCAAAGAAAATTTTCAGCCATTGTACTTTTAACCTCAGATATTATTTGTCATTTTTAAAGAATCAAATGCTTTCACCATGGAGAGTAATAAAGAAAGAAACGAGCTTAAAAATAATAAGACCAGAAAATGAGTGTTGGGGGCAAATCACTGCTCATTACCGAAAATATATTGATCTATTCACATTTTTTCCTTAATAAGAAATCAAAAGCCCATACAAAGACTATTTTTAGACAGCTAAGTGCCTCCACAATGCATTCAAGTTTCATCGTTTGACAGGTACGGAAACTGCAATTATCACAATTCATCTAATTGTGTTGCCTACAACTTACAGCATCTTTTGGTCAAATTGCTTTTAATACAAATACACAAAAACCACGCATGCTATCTCATAAAGATACTCACACTGCTGCAAAGTTATTTGCCTGTTCTCAAAATTTAAGTTCCGCCAGAAATCTTCATGAGAACTAGCAGCCCTCCACTGCCTACAAACTCCTGAAGCTCTACAAAGATCAATGTGGTCCAAGAAAGAGAAAACCTAGGAATCACAGCACAAATTTGTAAGTATATACGAATAACAATTTGAACAAGAAAGTATCAAGTGTTTCTCCATCTTGTCTGTCAAAGTCAAACATCATAAACCAGCACGTTTCATATATATAACAAAATTATATACCATATGTAATAAATCATCAGTAAGATCCATGCGAACTTCAAAATCCTCAGCTGTTGAGGTGTTGCTCTCGTTTCCTTCATCATTTATTATACCACCAGAATCGGGCAGGCTATCAAAACCACCACCTTCACACATAGGTGAGAGGTAATGAATCTCATTCTCAAAATGAGGGCCCCAGTCCCTGCATAGTTTCCATCATTATTCAACAAAATAATTGGTAAGTCATGTGTTGCATCTATTCATCAGGATTACATTTTGCTTCAGGCTCATAGGAAGTAAAAATTAATTTTTTCTTAACACACATACCACAGAACCAACAAATAATGACACAATGAACTCTAAGCTCCAATATCAATTCTGGTTAATGACGTCAACTAGCAAGGCACATGATAGAAGAAATAAACCTAGGTCTCCAACAAAACAAATTGGTGTAACGAAGAACAACGAGTATTTTTCAAGAAAATATATTCACAATGGCACAGTTTGATTTTCTTTCCGGTTAAATAAACATAGTTCACTATCAGGTAACTCCACCAGGCATGGAATAAAAACATACTAAAAAATGAACATATTTTTTACCATGAGTCTCTCTCTTGTACTGCAGCAAAGGAAAATCACTACATCACCAAATTTCCTTCAGACGAAGTTAGTGAAAACATGTTTCGTTGAAGTTCTTGAAGTCAGCAAGCACCTAGAATGTCCTTATTCAACTATTGCAAAAGAAATAAAGGCCACACCAACAAAATAATGCTATCCAAGAATCACTTGAAATATGAGAGGAAAGTCCAAATTTTAGCTGACCATCATAAAAGTAACCCAGTACTTCCTATGCCAAACAACATCAGGACAGACCCAAAGGTCAGCCTATAGCTCAAAATCAGCACATATCGTTGGGCAATGTAAACAACAAGAATAAATATACTTGCGAACATGCAATGTAGTAAGGACACACGAAGTGTGAGAAGATTGACGAAGAAGAAGTCTTACAAAGACAAAGAGTTAACTTTGGGCCGCTTGTTCTGAGAGTCACGCTCAAACTTCTCTCTATCCAATGCAGTAGGAATCATCGAGGATGATGATGACGAAGGCTCATCACTCAGCCCCAATTGCAAATTCACCTCCATGATGCCCTGAATCGGAGCTGATCCAATCTGATCAAAAAGCTGCCCATTCCCAGCTCTAATCTCAGCTTCATCCCAATTCCCATTTCCATTCTCATTTAGCAAACCCTCCACCCTCCCAACAACATCACGTTTCATTTCACCCACCTGCGACTGAATAGCTAAACCTCCCCTCTGTTCTGCTTCTGCGCTGCAGCCCCGTGGTGTAAACCCTAGTCGAAAACCCTCAGATTCATCCTTTTCCATGTCTTCAGCTGCACCCTCAATCACATTTCCCGAAACCCCTTCACTCATAGTGCTATTATTCTCAACCCTTTCGTCACTCTTATTATTTTCCTCTTCTTCTCCAAAACACAGGAAACACCAAATCTTCATACACACGATCACACACCCCCATACAATTACACACAACAGATAGCACAAAGCTCAGACCTTTATAAACCCTAGCTGCGATCTGTCACATTTCCCCCAACACAAAACCCTAATTTACACACAATTACAACAAGATTGGGAAAAACAGCAGCTAAACCCTAGAATCGACACATCAAATTTGTCAAAAATCGTTTCATTACTAAAAACAAAAATACATTTTTATTCCGAATTTACGGTGACCAACACAAATGCGAATCCCTAAAATTACATTAAAAATATATATACGTGCAGGCAGAGAGATGACTATATATATCTATATATATAAATCTGTATCTATAGAGAAAGAGATCTGATCGGATCTTTAGAGGAGTGAGTGAGTGTGCTGCCGCTTTATGGCTGATGCTTTGAAAAGATCGGCCGTAATGGCAATGGAGATTCAACTTTTTCTTCCCTTCACTTCTCTTCTGTCTTTCTCTCTCTATACTTCTGTATTCTCTCTATCTGAAATTTTCTCACTCTGCCGGTCAGATTCGCTACTTATGATTTTCGGAGGGACGCATCCCTTCGGATCTTTTCCCCATTTCTCCGTCAGTGTAATTATATTTAGTATCAAGTGGCTTACTTTTTATTTTTTATTTTTTATTTTGAACATTTTTCCGTTATTGGCCAAAAAATTACTTTTGATCAATTGGTTGGTCAAAAAAAATATAGATTGATTGATCAAGTTTAAATAATTTTGTAAGTACATTTCAAATAATTGTTTTTCAATTATTTATAAAATCACTCACATATTTTTTTTTTTGAAATTACATATATTTATACCAGGGGATTAATTTTAAAAATTAATAAAGATATACAAGAATAAATAAATTTTATAGAGAACATTTCTTTTCGAATTTTCTATAAACCTTTATAGTAAAAGAAATATATAAGAAATTTTATGTAATTCCTAAACCTTATAGGGTCTATGTATAATAAAATAAAGTATAAGGGCAACTAATCTTAAAAAATACTAGTACCTAATAAACAAAAACAAAGACATCTCCAATTGATTTATCGATTGACCCAAAAAAATTCATTATCCCTATTGTTGTTCCAAGTTTGCAAGCAGCCCATGTAAGACTGGGCTGGCATACGAAACTTTGACTTTTTTTGTCAGTGTAAAGATTTTCAGATACATAAGCCCAAGTCCAACCGCTGATGTCACCACACACTAATGCCTTTCTTATTTTTCCAACATGCAACAGATTTACCAAAAATAATAATAATAATTATTCTCTCTATTTATACTTGAATGCTCTATTTTTATTTAATAAATATTAGCAGATTATTTTACCATAAGTAAATTTTAAATATGAATATTTAATTTCAAAGAATATATTAAAGTGTTATCGATCTTAACTTTTAAGGTAAAAAGAAAAAAAAAATCAAAGCAACCTAAGTTGATGATTTAATTGTTTTTTTTTTAAAGAATTATAAGAAACTTTATACAGTGGACAATTTTTGCATATATTTGTTATTACTGATGAATTGAAAATAAGAAATATGTAATAGTGATTTTTTATATTATAAATTAAACATTTAGGTATTATACTAAGATGTCTATACATCAAATTTCTAAAGTAGACTATAATCATTTGACTATTGAGTTATACACACTCTGTTTATTATATTATATTATATTATAAAATAGACATCTAACTATTGAATATGTAATGATAATTAATCACTGCATTTTTTGATCATGTGATTTGTGTTAAGGATGAAAGAGGAAACAAGAGTGCTATATAATGAAAGCTAATGATTTAATACTTAGTCTGTCTATAAATGAATATTTAAATTTTAAAAAATAAAATTTATTTTTTTATTTAAGCATTCATGATTAACTTTCTTTGTTTGAGCAAAACAAGTCTCACTAACATGAGTCATATTGTTATTATTATTTTTTAATAAAAATTAACGCTATAAGTATTACTCCTCAATTTCAAAATGTTGATACCCTTTGCACACAGATTAAGGGTGTTGAAAAAAATACTAATCCTTCCGTTTCAAAATATTTATTCATAAAATAAAAAAAATTAATGAACAAGTATTTTAAAATAGAGATATTTAAATTTGAAATTTTTTATTATGATAAAGAAATTACTGCATTAGGTTAAAAAAGAAAAAGTTAAGATAACAAAACCGAGGATTATTTTCAAATCCCAATCAGCAAAGTTGTCTCCATAGACCAAAAAAAAGGGAGAAGAAGAAAAGAATAGTTATGATCTTAATGTCTGGAATTGTTTCTTAATTAAGGAGCAAACTTTAATGCTTAAGAATGATAAGCAGCAGGATTAAGAAGTGCAATTAAGAGCTGGTGAACTGGCTCCCAAGGCTGAGACACGTGGGCCCACCAGACCAATCAATGGCTGCAAAAACATGCTTAAAAAAGATCATGCGGTCCAGCAAATCCTTGACAGTCCGAAACCAGATGGCCGACAGTTGACTGGTAGTTTACACGTCCCGGTTCTGTAACTGGCTATCAAAAAACCGCACTGGATTTTAAACACGGCGCATATGATGACTAAGTGGACTCAACTATTTTTTTAAAATAAATTTTTTTAATCCGCTGTTCGTGGAAGCCTGAAATTAAAAAAAAAAAAGAGGAGGAATTGCAAATTTACATTATTTGTTTTGGCTTTTCATTAATAAATTTAAATATTACACAATTGAATTGTTTGGGCTTTTAAATATTTGTTGGTTTTTTTGTCCTTCAATTATAAAAAAAGTGATATAAAAAAACTATATAATTTTATCGTTCAGTTCGATTTTAAATATTACTTATAAAAAAGATCATTTTAGATAGGGATAGAGATAGAAAGAGTGATAAATTTATAAAAATGTTACATTTATCTTAGTAAAACTAATTTTTTAAAGAAAAATTCATTTGAATTTTACATTTCGTTCTTTTAAAAAAATTTAAAAATTATAATATTATTCTCTAATCTATCTTTTTATATAATTTGTCATATAACTTTAACTTCCTAATTCTGTCACTTAAAATATGAATAGAAGAGGAATACAAATATTTTTTTCCAGGGTATTTTCGTGAATATGAGGTTTTTATTGTTCTACTTTCATTTTTTTTATGATGACAATTACAACTTTTTGATCCTTAAACAATTTTTGAATTATTATTTTGTGATTAGTTTTTTAATCTATTCTCCTCTTTAATTTTATATTTAATTTTATAGGGAGTGTTAAATTGATGTTAAAGCATACTCCCAATACTAGAAAAAAGTAACAAATTTATAATTTGAAAACATCAAAAACCTCACAATAAAATCTTAAAATAGAACTTTAGTAAAAAATAAAATATGACAAAATACAACATCAATAGTAGTAAAGCACAACAAGTTATGAAAATAAAGTACAATTTCAAAAAATTATATAATTTCATTCATTTAATATTCAAAAATTTGTAAAATTAAATATGAAGATTATTTAGTTTTATATAATCAAATATTTCTTACATTTTAATTTGAAAATAAAATAGTAAATGTTTTAATAACAATTTAAATTAATTCTTAAAAATACTATATCTCTCTCAAAATAGATAATATATATATATATATATATTCTATAATATTTAAAAATGATTGATCATTTATTATAATGTAAACTGTGAGAATATACTTTTAAAATATATTAATAATATTTTTTTTTATAAATTAAGTATATTTATATATAATTTAAAATTATATATATATTTATATAGATATAAAATAAAAGACAAGTAGGGACAGTCGAGACAAATTGAAAACTTTACAATTTTCGTCTTGAGCCTGTCCTTACTTGATAAGATTTGATCCCATCTCTATACTTACTTAAATTGGAAATCCAAACAAGACTGAATCACGTAGAATCCTCGACTTAAGTAAATAAATTGACAATACTTTTTACTCACTTTTCATCCCTTTCTATATTGAACATGTAATGAGGGGAAACTGAGAAGGCAAACATGGCCCCATTTTTCAAATTATAAGTATTTAGTGATGAATAAGGGTTAGAAATAAAAAATAAACCATTTTTTCTCCTTCTTCCCTCCTCTTCTTTCTCTCCTTTTCTTGATACCAAACAAGATAATAATATATGGCATATATTGGTGGAAACAATTTAAGTGTAAATGCAATAGTAGAAACTAACCAAACAAATAAAGGAAACTTTTAATTCTTCTTGTGAAAATAAAAGCCAAACTACCAAAACAAATCAAAAGGTCAAAAACAATTTGGGCACAGGGAAATGTATGAGGTGAGGTTTTGGACTTTGGCCTTTTTTCAGGGAAAGTGGTAAAGAAAAGAAGGGCCCATTGAAACAGGAAGCATTTTGGGCCAATAAAACATAGTAGCCCAAAAACTCAGGGCCATAATTTCCAAAACAAGGAAGAACAAAACATAAGGGCTCTTGCACAGCAGAAGGAGATGGCGTCTTAGCAGGGTGAAACTGATTGGGTAAGATCTGATAATGAGCATCCCATCTCTGTCAAGAAAGCAAACTGCCGAGCAATTTATTTTATTTTTTAATTTGCTAAAGCGACAAAGTAATATTTTCTAAGTCCATCCGAATTGGAGCATTCTAATGAATTTTAGGAAATTTTCATATCCCTCATACCAAATACGCCCATACACAAAAATGAGGAGTCAAAATTTACAATTACCACCGTGAAAAGTCTTGCCATTCACTGAAAATTGAATGATTAAAGGAAAGGGATGAGATTAGATAATGGGAAAACAGGGTAAAAATTTTGTAGGAGTGGGTAAAAGGCAGAGAAAATTTTTGTTTTGAAGTTCAAAAGAAAGAAGAAAAAATCTTACTGAATTTCGAAAGTGAGACTTTCGTTCATGTTTGCAAGGTCAAAGAGTAGCTAAAGAAGTATATTTTGGACAACTAAAAACCTTTTGTTAAGTATCTATTTTCCTTCATCTCCTGCCACATGTGGAAACAAAATAAAGTGTACTATAATTTATAGTGCACATTATACAACTATTTAAAGCTTGTTTATAAGAATTAGATTCATTTAAGGGTTTTCTATAATGATTTTGGTGGCATAATACTTAAATAGACTTGGATTTTATTTGGAAAATAGCCAGATTTTAAGTATATGTACATTGAGCTTTATGTAAATCTTTTCTTTTTCGTAAACCACATACATAAAAAAAACATATATTTTTCTAAAAAAATATAATGTTAATACAAGTGATACAAAATTATTAACGTACCGGCTATAAAATTATTTTCTTTCAAGTAAATAGTACCTACTCAATAATCTTATATCATTGTTTGAAAATTTTGATAGTGGTGAGGGGTTTGCAATTTGGGGTCCAAATCGCGCAACAATTTATGCGTATTATGTATAAAGGAATGGAAGTTATGCATAAAAATTCATGCAACAAGATGATGTTGTTTCAGTAAAAAGAAAAAGAAAAAAAAAAAAAAGCCCTTGCTAGCGTAGCTCAGTTGGTATTCAGACATCAGATTGCATTCAATGACGTAGGATCGAGCCCTGGCAGTATGGGATTTTCATCCCCCTTGTGAAGGTAGGTCATTGTGGGCACCAGACACTGGTTCTCCTAACTAAGTGGCCGTTGAGTCACCATAATTTACTCTTCTACACACTATGAAATTAGAGTGTGGAGACCTGTGGACGAAGAATTTTGCCTTTTGCATCCAAGTAAAAAGGAAAAAAAGGGAAATCTGACACACCATCATGTCTCATTTTCTTTTAATTTGGACCATCAAATAGCCATATAACGTCGGCGCACAACTTGCCCAACCCCTTTCGGTGGGTGTGAGCCTCCCCCAACTCATCTTTCATGTTATTTTGTATGAAAAAATCTTGAATGAATCATCGACTCATAATCTGTATATATTAATAAGTTATATTATATAACGCGTCTTGTATATAATATAATTTATTAATATATATGATCTACATAAATTCAGTTCATATTAAAATTTATGATTTCATATAATATTATTGTGTCTCATTGGGCTTTTCTCAATTTCCTCTCACATGAACCCATATCGTCTGTCTTCCTACATTGGAATACTCTTCAACAAACAGTCTCATATTATAAAATTTGGGTAGTGTTAGAATAAAATCTACACACTACACACTAATAAAACTCTAACTATTCTTTGCATAAGAATTTCTCTCACAATTTTCTCTAATCTTTCTTCCACTAATCTTTCTTTCACAAAATAATGATGTATTACAAGTTTAGAGAATAGCTCTATTTATAGAGCTCTAATTAGTAAAATACATCATCTTCCACTAATCTTAATTAGTGGTGTCTCCACTAAATGGTGGATATCCATAAAAATCTTCTCTAATAATTCAAATAAATCCATAATTAGTGGAGCCTCCACTAATTAATGGAGCTTCCAATAATTTTAAGATATTCATAACACTCCCCCTTAGATGTCCATCAATTACATAAAGAATATGTCTCGTTAAAACCTTACTAGATAAAAATCCAGTGGGAAAAAAATATAGTGAAGGAAAAAGAGTATATTATTCTATATGTCTGTTTATTACTTCCTCTGATGAGTTGATTCCTTTAAATCTTTAAATCGACGCATACTGATTTTATATCTCAACTTTTCAAATGTTACAATCGATAAAGTCTTCGTGAAAATATCTGTGAAGTTGTCACATGACCGAATTTGTAGCACATCAATTTCACATTTCTTCTGGAGTTCATGAGTAAAGAAAAATTTTGGTGAAATATGTTTTATCCGATCTCTTTTAATATATCCTCCTCGTAATTGAGCTATGCAAGCTGCATTGTTTTCATAAAGAGGAGTTGGAATATCTTTGATCGATGATAATCCACAACTTTCTCGGATATAATGAATCATGGATCTTAGCCATACACATTATCGACTTGCTTCATGAATAGTTATAATTTTAGCATGATTTGAAGAAGTAACTGCTATAAATTGTTTTGTAGAACGCCATGATATAGCAATATTTCCACATGTAAATAGATAGTCCGTTTGAGAATGTGCTTTATGTGGATCAGATAAATAACCAACATCTACATAACCAATCAATGTTGGGCTGGTTTTATTTGAATAAAATAATCCGAGATCAATTGTACCTTGGAGATATTGAAGGACTTGTTTAATTCCATTCCAATGTCGTCGTGTTAGTGAAGAACTAAATCTTGCTAATAAATTGACAGTAAAAGCAATATCAGGTCGTGTATTATTAGCAAGATACATCAATGCACCAATTGCACTGAGATATGGTACTTCATGACCAATGAGTTCTTCATCATTTTCTTGAGGTCGGAAATGATCTTTATCCATATTTAATGATCGGACGAACATTGGAATACTAAATGGATGTGCTTTGTCTATATAAAATCTTTTTAACACTTTTACTGTATATGTTGATTGATGATTAAATGTTCCACTTTCCAGATGTTCAATTTGTAAACCAAAGCAAAATTTGGTTTTACCAAAATCTTTGATTTCAAATTCTCTTTTTAAATAATCAATTGTTTCTTGGAGCTCTTCAGGAGTTCCAATAAGATTAATATCATCAACATATATAGCTAATATCACAAATTTAGAACCAGATTTCTTAATAAAAATACATGGACATACCTGGTCATTTTTTAAATCCCGCTTTCAATCACTATTCACTAAGATGATTGAACCACATGCGCCCAGATGGCTTCAGGCCATATAATGATTTCTGCATTTTGATAGAGTAATTTTCACGAAGATAGTGTTTATATGCTGCAGGCATATGAAATCCTTTGGGGATTTTCATGTAAACATCATTTTCTAAATTTTCATACAAGTAAGCAGTGACAACATCTAATAGGCGCATATCTATCTTTTCATGTACTGCTAAACTGATAAGATATCGGAGTGTAATAGCATCAACAACAAGAGAATAAGTTATATCATAATCAATACCTGATCTTTGTGAAAAACATTGGGCTACTAACCGTGCTTTATATCGTACGATTTCATTATTTTCATTGCGCTTTCGTACAAATATCCATTTGTAGCCAACAGATTTTACACCTTCTGGTGTTCGGATTGCAGGTCCGAAGACTTCACATTTTGTCAGTGCATTTTACTCCGATTGAATCGCATCTTTCCATTACAGTCAATCTTTTCTATGCCGACATTCATCAACTAATATTGGTTCAGGATCATCATTATCCTGTGTAACATCAATAGATATATTGGATGCAAATATATTATCAATAATAGTTTCTATCCGATTCCAACTTCTACCGAAAGTGGTATAATTGATAGAAATTTCAATGTTACTTTCATCAACGTCTGGTTCTATGTCATCAATTTTCTCTTGGTCTTTATCATTCTTTGCTTTAATATGATCTTCTGGATCATTTAATCCTCTTTTCTTTCGAGGATTTTTATCTTTAGAACCAAGAGGTCGGCCACGCTTCTGGCGTGTTTTTGACTCAGCAGCTATAGGTATAATATTTTGTTCTGCTGGAACTTCAATTTGAATAAGAGTATTTATAGCTGAAATATGTGATTTTGTAACTCTTCTGGAGTCAACAAAAGCGTCTGGCATTTGATTTGTAATGCTTTGCAAATGAATTATCTTTTGAACTTCAAGTTCACATGTGCTTGTGCGCGGATCAAGATAATTTAATGATATTGTCCAAGCAAGATCATTTTTATACTATTTTGGTTCTCCCTCTAATTTAAGGAATAATGATTCATCAAAATGACAATCAACAAATCTTACTGTGAATACATCTCTTGTTAGGGATTCAACATACCTGATAATAGAGGGAGAATCATATCCAACGTATATCCCCTTTCTTCTTTGATGACCCATCTTTGTACGTTGGTTTGGTGCAATTGGAATATATACAGCACACCCAAAAATTCTTAAATGAGCAATATTTGATTCTGACCCAAAAGCCAATTGCAAAGGAGAGAATTTATGATAATTAGCTGGTCTTATGCGTACAAGTGCTGCAGCATGTAAAATAGCATGTCTCCAGGCAGATGTTGGAAGATTTGTTTTCATTAATAATAGCCTAACAATTATTTGTAATCGTTTAATCAAAGATTCAGCAAGACCATTTTGTGTGTGAACATAAGCTATAGGATGTTCAACATTAATTCCAATTGACATGCAATATGCATAAAAAAACATGTGATAAAAATTCACCAGCATTATCCAAACGGATATTTGTAATGTGATGGTCAGGAAATTGTGCTCGTAATTTAATTATTTGAGCAAGTAATCTCACAAACGCCAGGTTGCAAGTAGATAATAAACATACATGTGACCATCGGGATGATGTATCAATTAAGACTATAAAATATTTGAACGGTCCACATGGTAGATTAATAGGTCCACAAATATCTCCGTGAATCCGTTCGAGAAATGTAGGACTTTCAACTCCTACTTCTATTGGTGATGGTTTAATAATTAATTTTCCTAGGGAACATGCAGTACATGCGAATTTTTCTGATGTCAATATCCTTTTATTTTTTAAAGGATGACCATGTGTATTCTCAATGATTCTTCTCATCACGGTAGATCCCGGATGACCCAACCGGTCATGCCAAATGCTAAAAGTAATAGGATCAGTAAATTTCTGATTTACTAGATGATGAATTTCAATTGTACGTATTTTTACAAAATATAGGCCAATAGAAAAAAACGACAGTTTTTCTAATACAGATTTCTTACCCAAATGCATTTGAGTAATATAAAGATGCTCAATCCCATTTTCCTCATTTGTTTTAACATGATATCCATTTCTGCGGATATCTTTAAAACTCAATAAATTTCTTCTGAATTTTGAGGAAAATAGTGTCTTATCAATAATAATTGTTGTTCCTTTAGGCAACAATATATTAGCTCTTCCGGAGCCCTCAATCACATTTGTATTACCGTTTATCGTATAAATATTTATTTATCCCATTTTGAGATCAGAAAAATATTTCTCATTTTTTAGTATGGTGTGTGTAGTTCCACTATCAATAATGCATACATCATCATTAACAACATCCATCTGAACACAAATATATATATGCAAACGTAAATATTATTAGAATATAATAAATACAAAAATATCAGAGTGATACTTTAGTTCTTCTGGATACTGCCATCACCAATTAAATGGTCTATCATACCATCTGGGTGTTCAAAAAAATCCGATACATCCATATGAGTAATATTGATATTAAGATCTTCAGGATCAATATCATCATCCTCAACATCATTTATTGGATGTTGAGAAAAATTTGTTTCCACATTTTTATTTTTCAATGAAGCTTGATACAATTCAACTAAATGCTTAGCCGTACGACAGTTTCGTGATCAATGGCATTTCATGCCACATCTATAACATATATCATCATGCTTTTCTTCCATTTCTTTTTCTTTTTCCTTATGATCTTTTCTGTTCCACTTCAGGTGGCCAGTATTTCTCACCGTTTGATTATGATTGTGGTAAGGGAAATATCGAGCGTGTCTATGACCATAACCACGACCACGACCATGACTATAACGATGGCTTCTGCTGGAGCCAACATCATTCACTTCTAGGAGTGCTGTTGAGCCAGTTGGTCTGGCTTCATGATTTCTCAATAATAACTCATTATTCTTCTCCGCAATGAGGAGGGCAGTAATTAAATCTACAAATTTTGTATACCATTTTTCTCGATATTATTGCTGCAGGATAATATTCGAGGCATGAAAGGTGGAGAATGTCTTCTCCAACATATCTTCATCGGTCACTTTTTCTCCGCATAATTTTAACTGAGATGTGATTTTATACATTGCAGAGCTATATTCATTCATGGTTTTAAAATCTTGCAACCTCAGGTGCAACCATTCATACCGTGCAGTGGGTAGTACGACCATCTTCAAGTGGTCAAAATTTTCTTTTGAATTTACCCACAGGACATATGGATCTTTTTCGGTAAGATATTCCATTTTCAAATTTTCATCGAGATGGCGACGAATAAAAATCAAAGCTTTAGCCTTGTGTTGTGCAGATGCACTATTACTTGCTTGAATAGTTTCACTAAGGCCTTCAGCATTTAGATGCATTTTTGCATCGAGAACCCATGACATATAATTTTTTTCAGAAATATCAAGGGTTACAAATTCGAGTTTAGCGATGTTAGACATAGAGATCAACAAATGCGTACCTTTCTTCTGGCTTTGGTAACGGCAGAAATTCGTACTTAGTCTTCTGACTTTTGTAACAGTAGAGACTCGTGCTGATAACGTGTTATAAAATTTGGGTAGTGTTAGAATAAAATCTACACACTACACACTAATAAAACTCTAACTATTCTTTGCACAAGAATTTCTCTCTTTCTTTTCTCTCACAATTTTCTCTAATCTTTCTTTCACAAAATAATGGTGTATTACAATGTTAGAGAATAGTTCTATTTATAGAGCTCTAATTAGTGGAATACATCATGTCATACATCATCTTCCACTAATCTTAATTAGTGGTGTCTCCACTAAATGGTGGACATCTATAAAAATCTTCTCTAATAATTCATATAAATTCATAATTAGTGGAGCCTCTACTAATTAATGGAGTTTCCAATAATTTTAAGATATTCATAACATCTCAAACGTTGTACTAATGTATTGTATGTACATTTGTTAGACACCGTTAAGGTAATTTTTTTTAAAGGCAAGTGCTAAACAAGCTGATCAAAAGACTCAAAACATGGACGAATTTTTCAATAGAAACATCCAACAAGTGAGTATTCAATCTAGCTGGATGCCAAATGTAGGCTGTGGACTTTTCCTCCCTCTTTTTTGGGGTTTTTTTTAGCTTTTTTCCTGAAAAGAAGGAAAGCTAGCCTTTTGATATCTTTACTATTGCAATATATAGGTAGAATATATTGAATTCTACAGGGAAAGTTGTAATCCTGTTGTAGCAACAATAAGTAACAAAAATCAATCAGCATAAAGCCATAATAAGCTAGTCTTGAGTTTTCTTTTTCTAAAATTTTAAAAAGACGGGACGATAAGGGTTTGAAGTTTAATCATGATTCAATTTGGAAGGTGACATTCATCTCTAATTTTGTTTAATAAAATTATATATTTCTTTTTTAAAATTATTTTTTTAAAAAAATATCTTCTTAAATTTTATCTTCTCTTTTCTTTTTTTCAAAACTTTATAAAAAATTATAACAGTATCTTCAAATATATCTTTAATTTTGTATAACTTATTTCTTTAATCCGAATTGAGGCTTCAGTCATGATTAGAAATTAAAGCACTAAAAGCAGTTTTCAAGAAAGGAGTATGTAATAGCACATTTTCTTTCTTTTCTTGGTCAGATTAACTAAACTAGGAGTCATAACTGGTTGAACGGCAATCAATCTCGAGTCGGCTTCGCCCACAGAATAGAGAATCGTAGCAGTAAGGAGAGAAAAAGCACGTAGATGCATGACACAGTTACCGGGGGTCGGTCCGGGGATGCCTTGCATGGAACCAAACAAAGAGAGCTGTTCCATTGGTGGGTACATCTTACAAGAAATCATGATCTTATCATTGCTTATTCAAAAGCAACTCCATATATGGATATCTCTACCACCACCACCATATCGATCTTTGCCATCTTCTTCCCTTCAAACTTTTCTCTACTTTTCATGGTAAAGTAAAGGGGAAAATAAAGGAGGAGAAAAAGAAAGTAACGGAGACGACTTAAGGACGTTGTCGAAACCAAGTAGATTTGATTTTTGCATGGAACTAAGCTTTACCCGAGGGAGGAAAGAACCAAAATCATATAGAAAAGCCAAACCTTTTGTCTGTGTTCTTCTTTTGCATGAGGAGAGAATCTGATACTTTCTTTCATGTTCTCCATGCAAAAATCAATACATTATAGAAGGAGTTGTCTGATTAGATATATGAGAAGGAGTAGATCGTATCGATTGCATTGGATGGCTTTTTCTTTGAACAATTGATTAAGAGAAGGAACGAGAATGGAACTAACACTATAGTTATTTGGATGGTATAATGGGATTTGAGTGAGCAGTCACTTTTACTTTCATAGATAAAATAAACTGCATCTATTTTATTTACTTAAAGTGAAATGAAAATAAATAAAATATTTTTTATTGTAATAAATTTATTATTATATTTATTATTTTAATAATTGAAAGGTACAATGTAAATGACATGTTTATCTTTTAGCCTTTCATTTATATCCCAATCTAAAAATTAAAGGGGAAATTTATGATATGAAATCAAAATGAAAGCTATTTCCCCCCTGAATTTATTTCCATTCCATATACCTCCAACTAAATATAAGTTTTCTCCATTTACCTTTGATGTACTTGTAAATTAATTTCTTTTACATGATAGAATGTATTTTCACCAAATAAATTATCATCCCGATTACTTATTTTTGGATGAAATTTCAGCTTCAAGAAGGCGATTCATTTTTATTGTAACCAAAGGCTTATCGACAACTAGTAAATAGGTGAAAATCATTTTGCTTAAGATGAGTATATTTTTATATTATGCTAATTAAACATTAAACATTATAAAATGATCCTTATTAAAGCATTCTTCATCGAACTTTTTTTTTTTTCGTGGGGTCGGGGGGGTTCCTAATTGTAAAGAGTTTGAAAAAAGATTTTTTTTTTTTCGCCTTCTGTTTTGGCGTAATATGATGGGAGAGGAAAATGATAGGAAAGGCAAGAAAAACTTTACTGAAAATATTCATTTACATTGCTGATAACTGCTGCTTAATCAATTGCAATGAACAAATAAAATGAAAAAGTAAAAACAGTATGTTTAGTCAATACAACTAGGGCTGATGTTTCCTTGTGAAGATCTTCTGCCCAGGAGCAAGTATGGCCATCGGATCGAAACGGGATTTTCTGTCAGCGAATCTTTTCCACTGATCTCCAAAATGCTGCTCCCATTCCACCTTAGAGTTGTAATGTGGGAGGTACAACTTGAAGTTCAACCCATTTTTCTGGCAGCACTGAATAATCTCACGATTCTGCGCAACCAAATCTTCCGACGGAGGACCCTTCGGATACGGAGGACTAAACCGGAGTAACGCCACCAAGTAGAAGATATCCCCCTCCGGCAAGACAACCGACGTTCGATCATCCCACCTAATTAGACAGCACAAATTAAGTCAAGATCAAACTAGCAAACAAAACCAGAGGAAAAAAAAAACACATGCTTCGATCCATGGACTTTATCTCCAAATACGTCAAGATAGTGAGTAAATCAATATTCGTATGAGAACAAGGCAGAATGCCCATGTCCAATGAAATTAGCAATGCAGCCTGACATTCCATAGGGATCATTTTCAGGGCTGGCCACTGGTCAGTCCAGTGCATCAAGTGCTTGTACCATGAGCTCCAAAAGTTGGTACGTTTCACATGAATTTTGGCCCAAACCGATGGACAGAGGCGACAAATAACGGTGTCACTATAACATGGTTGGCAAATTAATACCAGTGTCGTTACTTGCCTAACAAAAACTGACCCTGAAAGCTACATCCCTTGAAATCTCATTTTCTACAAAAAGATAGATTTCAGAAAGACCTATTTATATTCCCATACCGATATCCACCCACCTTCAAGAACACCATTTCTGCAGAAATCCATCCCCAATCCCGAATTAGTATCTCTTTTTTCCTTCTTTTGGGTTCAAAATTAAAATTTCAAACCTACTCGACAATGGTCTCCCTTGTCCTAACGTGACGAAAATGGTAAAAGCATTAAATGACCGAAATCTATTCCGGGACCCACCGTATCTTTGTCCGACGGTACGTACAACTCCTATGTTACGCATACATCATTTTTTGTTTATACTGTTTCGTACTGGTGCTGCTAATGGCAATGTTGATTCTTGCATGTTTTGATGAGATTAAGGTTAGGCTTTGAAGATAAATCAGGAATGTGATGATGCCTCAAGGTACAACCCGCCATAGCATCAGCACGAGCATGTTGGAATGTGGGATCCACTTTCATTTTAGTAATTTTAATCTAAAGGGCCCACCTGATGGAAATGCTAAAAAACGCGACCTAACCACAAAATCTTAACCACCCGATTTAAGATGTTCAGCAAATAGTCAGCACTTCATAGAAAGCGCCAAGAGATGGTCCGTTTTCTATAATACTCCATCCTATTAATAGGCCAAATCAGACATCAGATTCAGCACTTAAAAGCGGGTCCCCCTCTCCACAACCATGCCAGGTGTCAACCGCTCCTCGTGCACTAGCTCGACTTCACGAGGCCTTCCACGTGGCAATCCACGTCACAATCCCACACTAAACTTGGATATTATGCTCCAACCATTGAATTTGTTAAGACATGATTGAAATAACCACACTTTCGGAGTTGAATAGACCGAGTTAGAAGGTCACAACTTAAAATTATACTCTGTCCCTCTTTTGAGTACTTGAAATGGAAGAACTATTAAAAAATATGACTGGACTTACTTGGAGCGGAGGAGGGGATAGACGAGCATGGGGCCACCGACACCGTGGTTCAAGATGTTTCGGAAAACCAGGCTATCGAAGGTGGCGATATCCTTTTTGGAGACGAAGATGTTGAGCCAAGGATGGGGTGCGTCCCATATGCCACTGTCTTTAGCGTGCTGCTCTGCGACCTTTACACGCAATAGGAAATCCACGTAGCTCATGTCCACTTGGAACCTCAAATCCTTGCAATATCCCAGCTGTCCCAGCAATCTATCCACCACCTACACCCCAAAAAATAATAATAATAATAATAATACCCCCATTAATTAACTAGAGATTAAAAAAAAAGAGAGAAAAAAAGAGGACAGCAATGTCATTCAAATAAAAGGACTGGACTATTCGGGAAAAGAATGACTTGGGAGGGGGGGGACCGGCGGACCGGAGAACGTCACCGAAATCTGTAAATCATCAGCTAAAGGACAGCTGGGTGATGCTAACATTACTGTTTGAGCCCCTGACTAAATTTGTCCTTTAGGACGAGAGACATCAGAGGGAAAGTACGGTGTCAATCTCGTAATAAAGGAGGATTGTGTGTCCACTTTTCCACACGTTGCTGGTGTCAGAAAATCCAATGGAAGATACATTACACAGCGAGTGGTCAGTTTCAATGTCCAAGTGAGAAAGTTACGCTATACTTAAATCGCCAGTGCTCCTGCCCTCCTCCAACCCTCATCCCCCTACTAAATTCCCTCCACGTGTCTCCCAACCTATATAATCCTTCACTCTATTATTTTTTTTGGTTACCGTGTGAGGTAATATTTCAACAACCGAATGTCTCCCTAAGTTATTAGCTCAAGTAGTGTGCAGCAAGAAGAGGCATTATGGCATTTGATTGCGAGAGGGGGGAAAAAAACACAGTAAATTATTATTATTATTATTATTTTTTACTGTGAGCGGGCGCGATGGGAAAAGGTCGGACCCAGGGACGGAGTGATGGTCAACAGCAGAAAGTGGACCCATGATTAGCAGCCACCTAGGTCAAAACTAAGTCCCCTTCTCCTACAATAGCCTCGTTACCGAAGTGGGAACCACAAATTCTGTTTCTATTTCTCAACGACAGAAAAAAATTCAGCAAATCTATGCGAACCCAAAGTCCATTGATTTTAATACTATTTAATTTATTTATGCTGAATTTTGGCATTTTATAGTGAAAATTAATAATTTCAAGTATCCCATCCTATGATTGGTGCTAATTTCACGACCGGTTTATTCTATGCAAAGGCCAAAATATAAAGTGCTCCTTCCCTTATTTAGCTGTCTCTCTCAGAGGATGTCCAAACCAATGTACTTCATTTCTTGCATGCTTTGAGGCTAATCTCTGCAGATGCTAATTAATTCAATTCCGAGTACGTGATATATGAGTTTGGACAGTAATCAAAGCCAAGGATTTACCGTATCCAGGGTGGAGGGATTGTCACTCTCCCGATAATGCAAGGCCACCTCAAGGCAATAAAGAACGGGGCCAGCAGAGCAGGGGATGGAGGCCGAGGGGAATCGCTGAGTTCGATCCACGGGAACGGACGGCCAGCCGTTGACCCGGTCATCACTGTTCACGAAGACAAATCCTTCTACATAGTCGAAGGATGCAGCTGCTTCCCGGGTCACGAGTAACTCGGCATCCCGAGTGAACTCGCTGAACTCACTGTACACCACTCTTATCCACCTTACCTAATCCCCAAAAACAATACATTATAGTTAAATCAACGCAAAAACTTGGAAATAATTTATTACAAAAATCTATCGTTCGCAGACATGTCATTCATGCACAAGAACATATAAGGGAAATATTTTTTAAAAAAACTATTTGTTTGAGAAAAAAGTGAAAGTACGAACCATATCAGGGGCGGGTTGCAGGGGAACCCTAGCTCTGGTGATGATGCCGAACTGGCCAAGACCACCAAGAACGCCAAAGAAGAGTTCAGAATTTTGGGTTTTTGAGCATGTGAGGATATCACCTTTTCCGTTGACAACTTCCAGCTCTGTTACATTAGAAGTTTGTGGGCCGTAACGGAAGGCTTGGCCGCTGACGCCGGCGTTAGATAGAGTGCCACCCACCGTTAAATCAAGATAATCCGTCCAAGACCTGGGGGCCAAACCAAAGGAGACGCAGCGTTCCAACACGTCAGCCCACAATGCCCCACCACCCACGTCCGCATAAGGGGTGTCAGTGGGGCTAAAACATTGGTGGACCTCGATTCTATTGTAATTGTCCATTGATTTCATGTCGATGACAAGGCCTTTATGGGCCATGGCTTGGCCGTTGATGGAGTGCCCATTTCCTCTCGCCGCTACCGCCAGATTTGGTGTCCGCGACGCAAGCTTGATCACTTTCGCTATGTCCTCGCTACCGGATGGTCGTATAACGGCCAACGGCTTCGTCGAATGCATGCCGCCGAAATCTTTCCCGGCCGAGCCCGTGAAGCCAGGTTCGACGCTGCCTTGGAGTTGCAGGTCCTCTAGACCTTTCCGCAAGACTAAAACGTCGTCATCTTCATTGTTGTTGGGCTCTGGACCTTCTGGTATTGAATTGGATACCCTCTCCAAACAGGCTATCATGGCTGATGCTTCCTCGACGCCCGATTGCCCAACTAAAAAAAATAAATAAATCTTTATCGAATTATGTACAGACAAAGGGTGTTAAATATTTGCAGAAATGATGAAGAGACAAGGATTCCTCCGCCAGGGACGGTGGAGTTGGTGGTATTGGGAGCGGGGAGAGAGGAGTGATTTTTTCTCTACAATCCTGGAATGGGTTCAGTGCGGAGCTTTAGAAGGCGACTTAAATAGCGGCGGAGGGTGGAATTTTTTGCAATATCGATTAATTTATGAAAATGAAAATGAAAATAAAAATTGAGGAATTTAAAATGGCGTCATATATTAGCCTTTCAATATCCTGTTGACGCTGTGATCCTATCGTCTTCCTCTATGTCTGCCACTTCTCCACAGTAAGTATTTACTAGTAATACTTTTCTTTTCAAATCTGGAAAGAAGAGGAATTTATTTTTCCGTGGACTCGCCCACACCCCCTTAAGATGTGCCACGCATGATAAATTTTTTTATATATTCTTATGATTCATTTCCACTGCAGGCCTCTAATTTTTATATGTAGATATAATTGTCCTCCGATATTGTTTTTTTGCGGCTTGAATTTTAAAAGGTTGACTTTGGCACAGTGTTTCTTAAAGATTTTTAAAAATTCTTAGTTGACTTTCTATTGGCATATATGAATATGATAGTACTATTTTTCTTCTATTTCACAAGTTACAAATACTAAATTAAAAAACAAAATACTTGAGAACCGATTTTTTTTTTTACTTTTATTGTTATTTTGTTGTTTTTGAGATTCAAAGCTAAACTTAGCTAGAAAGGGCAAATGATATATACTCATTCCGTCCTTTTTTTTCTATTCATTTTAATCGATTCATAAATTTTAAGAAAAATAAGATTTTTCGATTAATTAATCAATATTTTCTATTTTACATTTAAAGAATCTCTCTTTTTATTAAGGAGTAATCAAATTTTAAAATCTTATGCGTTATAAATATATTTAATTTACTTTTATTTTTCACTATGGATGGACAATATTCATTGTATTAAAGAGGAATATTTGTGAAAAAAATAGCAATTAATATAATCTTAGTTTGTTAATAAAACAGATAAATTAAGACAAAAATTTTGGTAAAATTAGACAGGTAAAAAGAGACTGAGGGAGTACCTTTCTTAATGTTCTCCACTATGCTTTTCCTAAATTCATCCTACATTAAAGAGGAGCATTGAATCCATCTCATAATTTAATTGCATTTTGGACATTAAATTTTTCCCTTTTTAAAAAAGGTAACAAAATTTAAAAGAAAATAGAAAATTTTTAGTGTATTCATAAACAACTGTCACGAGTTGTTACAATTTTTTTTTTTTTTAACATTTTACTATCTTTTATCTTTATCATTTTGTAGACGCAAATACTTACATATATTGTAACTATTAGTATAATATAAGAATGTCATATTAGATAATATGAAATAAAATAAATGTTCTTCTTGCATTAGGAATACTTTCTGTTTTATCTTATAGAAAGTTCTAAAATTTCTGAGTTGTAATTAGAGATTGGATAGGTAGGTATTCTCCACTAATTGTGTAGTTCCCATGGTGTAATAAAATATTGTTTAAGGTTTTAGCATTCAAGGACGATATTTTAGGCTAATTATTGGGCAGGCGTAGGTCAAATAATTTTTCCATTGACCAAAAGAAGTCAACCAACCTGATCGTGTTCCCAGCGTCAAAGAGAACTCAACAAAGGAGTCGATTTTTTGCATTAACGTTTTAGGTTTCGTTGCTTAGAAGATGAGCAACTATAAAACGCCCTTTAAAATAAGTCATTAGAACTATTTTGGTATGTTTAATTAGGATAAAAATCTTGATGTAAATGAATGATTTATCTTATTTGATTAAGAAAGAAAGATAGAAAAAAAGTAAATTAGGAAAAAAAATTTTCTTCCAACACATCATCAAAACAGTACGTCTAAATTTAAATAGATTAGAATATAAATTAAAATAATATTTATTTTTTATTTATTTTCATTTCAACTAGATGAATTGAAGTAAATTCCCTCCTTTGTAAACCAAATATAGCAGATGTGAGATAAATGAGTTGGGAGTGCTTACCAACATGTATGACACTTACTAAATATAGTATATTGCATTTACTTTCTTCTTCTTAAATAAGTGTTAATTTAACATATTTTACATAAATTAAAGTAGTTGTACCATTTATACGAATTTTTAAGAGGAAAAATTGAAGTATTCTTGTTAAAAATTGTCAAGTTATTTTGAAAATCGAAAGTCAATTAATGTTATAGTTTTAATAGAGTAATAATTAATAAGGTTATAATTAAAAAATAATTTAAGAGGAAAATTTGAAGTATTCTTGTTAAAAATTGTCAAGTTATTTTGAAAATCGAAAGTCAATTAATGTTATAGTTTTAATAGAGTAATAATTAATAAGGTTATAATTAAAAAATAATGAATATATTCTTAATTTTACAAAATAATATATATTTAAAAAATTTTACAAAAAGTGACATTTATTTAAAATAAATAAAATAGTTAAAGAAGGTCGTGTCAATTGAAAATTTGTCTTAATTTTTGTAATATTCATTTTTATACTGTGTGAATTAGGTTCTTAACTTTTCAAACTACAAATCAAACACTTCATTCATGAGTTATTGATTTGATGACTTTATATCATAATTAATATATACATTACTATTGCAGGTTATGTATGGTTAAAGTATATATTTTTGGGCCCGTTTGATAATACTGATATTTAAAGATTAAAATTTAAATATTTAAGTATTAAATTATGAAGATTGAGTTAATTGTAATTAAATTTACACTATATTTTAATTTTAATAAATAAAAATAATATTCATAAATTAAATGAATATTTAATATATTCAAATTATAAACTTAAGTAAATTTTCTTTCACTTAAAATTTAGAATAGAATTTTAATATATTTTAATTAATTAAATGATAATGAAAATTAACTATCGAATACATTAAAACAATTAAGCACTTAATATTATATGTTATTAAACACAATTAATTAAATAAATAATTTTTAATTTTCAATTGAGTTATCAAATAAATTCTTATTATCCTATATAATAAAATATTGATTTATTGTTATTGAGTTAATAGTTTAATAATGGAGTACTTAATTCTAAATATTAAACTTTTAGGTTTTGATTTCCCTCCCCAAGACAGTGAAGTGAAGGTGGATTATACATATAGTAGTTACAAGACATACATCAGTGAGAACCTGACAGGACGATATCTCCTTATAAATTATACAATTCGGATAAAGATGGCGGGAACAACAAATTGAAGTGATTAAAATTCAACGACATAGCCAATCCACGCTCCTATATCATCAATAAACCATTGTTTTCAGAATCGGATCGAATATCGAATCGAAAAATTTAATGATTCACGATTTAATAGTTCAATCGCAATTGAATCGCAATTGAGTCGATAATATTATTATTTAAAAATTAAAAATATAATATTTTTAAAAATAAAAATTGATCAATAATATAGTGTAATTCAAGTTCATAAATGCATAAATAACAGAATTATAAGAAAATATGATATTTTTTCTATTATTTTGGACTATTTATTTCATCTGTGTAGCTTATTTTTTTTTTTATAAATATATTATCTTATTTAGGAAGAAAAAAAAAGAATGACCGGTTCAATTAGTTGGACCGATTAATTCAAACCGATTTAAACAAAATATGTCGATTTTTGAGATTTTCGATTCAAAAGAATGGAATAGACCGATTTGGGAACCGATTCACGGTCCAATGGGTCCCCAAAAAACAAGGCAATAAACTATTTTCCATTAAAGAGTTTACAATGATTAAAGACTAGAGAAGCAAAGATGTTCACTCACATTCCTTACCTTTTTCTTTTTTTTTTCCTCCTCACTTTATATTATTGTAGTTAATATAGTGACCCAAGAAAAAAGGCAAAAAGTTTTTGTTCATCAAATTCTTCCATTTCTAATTGCAAAGTTTAAAATCATATTGTCTATATAAAATACTCTCTTAATTATCTAATATTTTGTCACTTCATAAAATTTTTAAAAATCTATAATTATTTGCTATTTTGTATAATAAAAATACATATTTATTTTTTATGTTATATTTTTATTATTTATTACTCTACTAAATTATAATATTAATTAATTTTAAATTTTAAATTAACTCTATAATCTCAAATAGAGATATTACAATTCTTCAAATGTTGGAAATTCTTAAATCTGTTTGATTTTTTTAGAAGTGACAATTATTTAAAAATAAAAAAATACATCAATCAAATTATATTATTCATAAATTACGAGTTATGCACTCAATTATTGAACTGTTATTTTCAGGCAAATTCATTGTTCATAAAAGAAGGAATCCATACATTAACAATACAAATTTCTTGTTATATTGTGGTATATAAGTGATATGCTTAGATGTGCTATAATATATATATATATATATATATATATATATATATATATATATATATATATATATAATTGATATTCACTTTGGTCAAGGTCATAAGCTAGTAGATAGTTTCACCCTCACAAGATGACCTTTTTGTTTTGTTGTGTGATGGATGGATAAAGTGGTCTCCAATTCTTTGTCGTCTCCATCTTTAATCATCATTCCAACTAAGATCTTAGTGTAGTCTAACGATTGATTTGTTGCAAGAGAATTGGCAGAAAAAGATTGGACAAAGATGCTACCAATTTGGTGTTTTGTGTTTAAATTGATTGTGGACCAAAAAGAAACAAAAGAAATTATTGGAATCTATAGAAAATTTAACAAATAATAAAGGAAAATAATTATCCGCTCACAAATTTTCTCTACATTTTTGTCAATTTTATGATAAGTATTTTTTGGATCAGATTAGACATGACGGTCGTGAATTGATATCTTTACTAGTTTGATTTAATACTTTGAATCGTTTTTCTTCAAAACTCCTCTAGATTATGGGAACCGTTTTAAATTGGACGGTCTAACTGATAAACTGTTGAATTGATCAATTTACTATTGATTCAACCAGCCTATTTTAAAAATACATTAAAGCGGTAAAATTTAAAATTGTGTGTTATTAATAAATTAAGATTGGCTACTTTTAATTTTGTAATTGTGAATTGTTTATTTTATTGATAATTTGTCATTTTAATATATTATATTAGTTATGAATTTGAATTATACTATATTATTAATCGATTTTATTCTTTATAATAATTATAATTATAAATTATAATTTATAATATTATTAGTTTAATTACGATCTAATTGTAATTAGACTATTAAATCGTGAACTTATAATTTTTTTGACTCGATATCTGCTCTAATTCTGAAAATATTTTTCAATCTCGTAAATTATAATTTAAGTAATTAATTCATAAACTATTAATACATTGGCAATACGTAAAAACATTTTAATTTATATTTTAGTTACAACTTATAAGAAGAGTGAGCAAATCAGCAAATCAAAACGTCCGAGGTACAACATTAAATTTGAGGCATATAGAAATCTCTTAAATAACGGGAAAACCCCACCAAAGGACCCAGATTCGAGAATCCGAGGCATTGATCAGATTCAACTTTTACATGTGCAGTTGGTCATAAAATGCCAAACACATATATTTGAGGATCTTTCATGTAATTATTATCAGTGAGGTCTAAAAAAAAATATAAAATTAATTTACCAAAACAGAATTATCGCTCCCAAGTGTATAAATCCTTATAATGATTTTTTTGGGGAATATTCTCCTAGTGTAAATCAGATAATTTAATTAAATATTTAGAATTAATTATTTCAAGACGTTTGATAATAAATTCTTTTTATTATTTAATTGATTAAGAGTAATAAAATCTAATTATAAAATTTAAGTATTATTAATACTAATTAAGTTTGAATTATAAACAATATATATTTTTTAATTATCAATATTATTTTATATTTAATTTAAATTGTAATAAAATATAATACAAAAATATATTATAATTAACTTAGTAGACTTCAAAGTTTAGAATTTAGTGTTTGAACTTTAATTTTTAAAATTTAATATTTAAACTTCGATTTTATTAAATGAGTCGTAATTAAATTGAATACCTTCGGTTTTCCTCTTTATAATAGCATAGAATTTTCTCAAAATATATCGTCCTACTAATTGAGACTAATCGAGTTGACCATCTCTCCTTTCCTATTTTGTAATGGTATGGAATTTTCTCAAAATATATAGCAGTAGTAGACTTTATTAAATTACTCATTATTCTACTAAAGTTAAGCTTAAATTACTTGACTCAATTACTGTCACAATCTCTTCTTTTAAACTATTTTTTAAAATACTCAAAAAATTAAACTTATTTTTTTAAAAAAATTACAAATTTAAGTGTTAATATTGCCTCAAATGTATTTGAAGGAACTGTTGATAAGCTGGATGGAATGTTCCAAAGGTGTAATTTCATTTTAGTTGGGGAAATGGTATAGTAGTAGTCCATATAAGAACAAGTGGTGACACCAAGTAAGTTAATTCTTTGTTGTTACATGAGATATAATTTAAAAAAAGAAAAGAAAAAAAAAAGGAAGAAGAAAGGCAAGTGCTGTTATTGTCCTTTTCAAATGAACACTTGAAAACCCAAATGCTGCCATTGATGATTTTTGTCCTTTTGATTCACTTAGAGTTGGGTGGTGGTGGGACCATTTTGCCATTAGAGATGGTTTTCATTTCTTCAATTTGGGATATGGATACAATTGGTTGTTGGCTGGTTCACACTTCACAAGTTAGATTTCATTATATCTACTAGCAGGGACGGAATCAGAGATTTGAGATTGGAGTAAATTATATATAAAAAAAATATAATAGAAAGATATTATAGTTTTAAATTTTTTTTAAGAAGTGAAATATAAAATTTTAAAAGATTTTTTTGAAATTTAAAAAAAAATTAGGATAAAATATGAAAATTAAAAAAATTCCTTCCTCTCCAAGTTCCGTCTTTGTCTACTAGCTTTCAATTTTTCACCATGGCAATGCATATAATCTCTAGAGGAGTTGGGAGGAGTTATATAAAATATATATAAGAAGTTGTTGATTAAATTGGCAATAAATTATTATAACATTTGTGATTTTAAAAAACATTTGATTAAATAATTAAATTGACGTATCTTTTATATATAAAATAATATAATTGACTCGTTTAATAAATTGTTTACAACTTCACAATGAAGAGATGGTTGTAATCTCTGAGCTAGGCCAAGGGCCACACTATGAAAAGTCCCTTTCTCTAAGGCCATGTATACTTTTGAATTTGTCTTTGCAAGAAAAAGAAATATTTGCTGTTATTATTATTATTGATATTTTTCATACGTAGGAACAACGTATAATTTGAGAAAAGTTCACTTTGCCATCTTAAATAAAGTTAAAATCTTACATTGCCATCTAAATTTTATTTTGAATCTAATTGCTATCTGAACTATAATTTTTTTTTCACATTATCATCCAAACACCTCTAATCCTTAAATTAAATTAATTAATATAATAAATTACATATAAAGCAATATAAATTTCTCACATAACCAACTTAACAAATAAAAAGACTAAACTATCTATAAATTTAAATTTGAAAAAATAAAAAATATAATATAATTGAACTAATTTAACTTAATTTAATCAAATTAATTTAACTTTTTTGTTATTTAAGTTAGTTAGATATGAAATTTACACTATTTTATATTTAATTTACCATGTTAATTAATTTAATTTAAGAGTTAGAGATACTTGGATGACAATATAGAAACAAATTATAGTTCAGATGACAATTAAATTCAAAATAAAGTTTAGATGATAATATAGAATTTTGATTATAGTTAGGACAAAAGTGAATTTTTTCCGTACAACTTTGCTTATTAAGAAGGAGAAGCCAACCCACTAAATTGTTAACTTGCCCCAAGAAAATTTCATCTTAAACTTTATCTTTTCAAAAGCTTTTTAATTGAATACCAATTTTACCCTCCAATCACTCATGAAATCTGGATATAAAATAGTCACGGTAATGCCTAGTACTCCTTCCTTGCACAATAAGTGTCACTTGTGAAATTTTTTTATTTTAAATTATCTATTATTTTATAAAATTAATAATGTATTTATTGTATTTTTTTAACTATATCTTGGTTATTTATTACTCTCATAGTATTAATTGTTTTTCAAATTTCAAAATAATTCTACAATTTTCAATGATGATAATTCAATCTTTTTCTTTAAAAGTTCTATAGATATTAGAGTTTTTTTAATTTATATAATTTGTATAATAATAATAACTATTTTAAAATTAAAAGAAATATTTTATTTATTTCAAAATATATGTTGCTTTTACACATATTAAGGAAATTCTAGTATTTATAAAATTTTACAAAATAATAAATAATTTGAAATAGGAAAAAAATATATAAAAACAACAAATATTTTGAAATAAATAAAAAAATAATTAAGTTTCATCGGTTAAGGCCCTACAATTAGGTGACATTGGGTTTCTCCAACAAACTTTATTTTGTACGTATAATCAAGGAGCATATTCTAAATTTTCCCAATTACGAGACAGAAGTTCATTTTTAATTAGTTCAAGTGCAATAATTTATGAGGCATCAATAATAATAATATATACAAATTGGTGATTAAAAAAAAACATAAATATTTTATCTATGATCTTATCAAACTTGCTATAATCGTGGTCCGGCGCAAATGAAATGTATGCTACCACTTTCTGGTGACCATTTCGAACTTATTTTTCTCAAGAAATCCCACAGGGCCACAATAACTGATTACATAATTAAACCATTTTTTCTTTGAATTTTATCTGCAAACACAGAGAGAATTTTCTGTAAAAAATTCCCATTGTTTCGACATATAAACCACAACTGCCAGTTGACTCGGGGATTGAATTGAATAATTATTTATTTATTTATTTAAAAATCAGTAATAGAGAAACCATACACGGATTTAGGCGCCGGGTCGGCATTTGTTCCTCTAAAATTTTCAAAAATAATTAAAAAAAAATTAGAGTTTTTTAAAAGAAAATTCTAAACAAAATTTTATCTTTCATCACTTTTAAAGTTTTTAGATTAAAATTTGTAACATTATTTTCTATCATTTTCTTTTCTATAAATTTACTCTCAAATATAAAGTCTTGATTCGTTCCACATAAGACGTGTTATTCAAGAAATTTCTGTTTCTGGACCATGCGTGCATGCTTCGGACAATGAAATCACTGAATCAGAAATTGATTTGAGTGACGGGTTTGATTCATTTTGTTTAATATATTTGCTCAAATTCAATGCATATGCCATTTCTTAAGGGTTGACATTTTTTTTGTTGAAGACTATTATTAAAAAAAAAAAAACACACACACAAATATTCATTTGTATGATCGATCTTCTAAACAAAACCTTCGAATAAACAATGGTTTTGGTCTCTGTAAAATGAAAGTCAACTCTGATAACTGCTAACTAAGAGAGATTCTCTAATTAATTTGATGCAGATGACCAGATCCATCACCCTTAATCATAAAGTTAGCAAAGTTTGCAAATTAACGAGTGGCTAACAACTATGGCTACCAAGAAATTCTCCCAGAAGGCAGCGTCAATCTTGAGAGGTTTGCCCACTGCCGACACTATCAAGAATAGGATTGCTTGAGTGAAAATTTGCAGAGGCAACCCCAAAGTGATATCCAAACCGAAACCACCAACGGATATAAAAAATTTGGGGTCCATCTAACGACCCTCATCAGAAATCTAGCCAGAGACCAAATTAAGGCTTGTCAGCCATAAATGAATGGGATCTTCTTTCAGAATAAGTCTAATAAGAATATGCATGTAATCAAGAAATCCGATCTGCAGCTCACCCTTGAGGCCAATAGTTAAGAAGGCTTTACAAATCTTTTCTATATATATATGTGCGTGTGTGTGTGAAATGCATCAGTCTTTTCGTGATAATGGTTTTAAGTTAGATTTCTATGATATTAGGCTTGCATTTTTAAGTTTTATTTTACTCATGTAATGAGTATATTTTTCCTTGTTTGCGCCTGATTGATGTTGATTCTTCCTTACCAAGAAAGACAATTGTCTTTGAAATGATAAATCGCTACAAGAATTCTTAAAATTAGTATCTACCACTATGAGTTTTGCAAAAGATTTACCAAATCCTCTCTTTGCTCTCTAGCACCCTTTTCAATCCATAGCCCTTCTTGTGTCTTCAACCTTGGTGATAATTTCACAGATTAAATTAGAAACTTGAGGTTGGGAAAAGTTATATGAAATAATATGCTAAAGGAAAATGTTATAATTTTTGAAAAATTTGCAAGGGGTGAAAGGTAAAATTTAGAATTTTTTAATAAAAATAATTTTAAGGAAAAATATAAAATTTTGAAGTGGCCCTTTCCTCCTAATTCCGTCCTTGAATTATTTTGTGTAAGAAAAATATAATTTATTTAGTTTGTATTAAATGTATCTATAATAAAAAAGTACGATTTATTTATTTTTAAATAAATTAAATTTATTCATCTCGATATAATTAGTTATAGTACCTAACTTCCACTGCCCCCTTCCTTTGACTTTACCGCCGTCCTTCCACTGTTTCTCTTTATCCCAGTCCAAATATAAAAAATCTTGATTCAAATGAGACCAAAAGAGGTTAAAGAAGGTAGTGCAAAAAATGGTGAAAACATTGAAATCAAAGGCAATCCGTTTTCTTAAATGATTTTTTGTCACTTGATTTCAACTTCTACTCAACAAGACAGCAACTGTACTTTCAAAGGCTAAAGGAGTTTACTTTGCAATAATTAGTTATAGTTTGGTAAAACATGGATGATTGGCCAGAATGAAGTCCCAAAAGTTGCATTGTCCCTCGACCATCAAAAGAAGGGCCAGGCTTGCACAAAACCATCGCATTCATCATGGGCCTTTTTCAAAGAATTGACATCTAAATCTGACTGCTTGATCTCATTTCTAGTCTCATTCAAATCTGCAGACTTGTTTGCAGTTTTCCTAATTGTGATTTGGTTAATCTTTTCCCTTATCACTGGAAAAAGAAAGGTGAGATTTACTTTGCAATCAAGTTGGAGTATTATATACGGATATCGGTCTAATTCCAAGTGTGTTCCAGTTCTTTCCTACCTATGCTTTAGTCTTTACCTTGATGGGGACTTTCTGCACAGGCGGCATTGTTTTTGGCATCAGAAATATGTTATTCTTCTATTTTAAGGCGGCTTGTTAGAGAACTTAGCTCCTGTCATTCGACCTTTTTGTAGTAAAATAAGAATTCAGTTTTCTCAAGTACTTCGGCAGATGATGTCTGTTTCGCAAGTATATAGGTTTTTTTTTAACTTGGGTGAGAATCTGGTTTAGGATACGGAGGCTGCCTGATGGCCAAATGGATTAGGATTTGTGAACAAAGAAGATCTCGAATCGGCACCTAACTATATCATTGTTAAAGTACAGTTTCTTGAATTGCTTATTTGAAGTTGAAGTCTTTCTGGGGTATCGTCATCTCGGCACTCACTAGGATTTGCATGAATTTTTTACTGGATTTTCATACGTAATGTAGCTTGATCAGCTCTGCAAATGTTCAACTTTTGTGGGTCTTCAGAGAATCATCGTATATTTTTTTCCTTGTTTTTTGAGATGTTTTTCTTTCATCCTTCGTGGAAATGAATACTTTTCCTGCTTCCTGATGGTGTTACTCTATTTGGGAACCAGATTTTCTTGATTACTTCTTTTTGCTGCTTTCTCTATTACAACCATAAATTGCTCACATCTGTATATTAATCCTTGCGTGTTTCATGAGTTTGTATGTTCGAATACTCTACAACGTTTGAATTGTGCAAAATTCAACAGTCAAGAACAAGAAGTTTCACAAAAATCACAAATTCCAGTCAAGTCACGCATTATGGATTACTCCAAAAATCAAGAAAAAGATTTCATTATGGATTCAAAATGGATTTATTCTACTTCACTTCATCAAAGTCTCAAACCTACTATTGCTAGCGTAGTTTAGTCCATTTGTTCGGGTTTTCCAATACCTAATAAGAATACTTGACTATTAAACAATTACAGTAATGTATATTATCAAATTTAATTACTGGGAAGAAGTTGAAAAAGTAAAACCAAATTTTGTTGGAATCCAGACACTCTATGATTCTTTACCTTCCACGATTCAGTGGTTGGCCAAAGATTTCCTCTGCATTCAATATCAAACCTTTGACCTTAGAGATTACTGAGGCTCTTTCTTCAAAGGGAGAGTAAAAACAAAATGGATCTATAATTATCCTTTCTGTTTTTTACTCCTTGCTCAAGAATGTCACATATGGAACATTATGCATCTTTGAATGAAAGCATATCATGTTTATATTGTTTTTCAGAGTTTTTCTCTTCTCCATTCATAAAAAATGAATAGTTTTTCTTTGGATATGATGGTTACAGAAGTCGGCCAAGTGATCTTTTGGGATTATTCTTTTCCTTACAATCATTTATTCGATTACTAATTCCGAACAATATCATTATTCAATTACTTTGGAAAAGATAATAAAATTACCAAACCTAAGGTTAGAGTCCAAGATTTTCTGATTCTTCCTCTTGATGATTCAGTGGTTGGCTGAATATTTCCTGGGCGTTTCAGTTTCAACTCTTTGTGATATGAACATGAGTAAGGCACTTCCTTAAACAAGAGTAACCACACATTAAAGGAAATGATGCAGTGGTTGTCCTTTTTGTTGTTGCTGCTAGGTCAAGAAAATGTCACATCCTCAGAAATTTTGTCACTTAATTACGTGATACAGATGTAATCTTGTGAAAATTTTGTTGCCTGGATAATAAAGGATTTCCTAGATTCTGTCCCCCCAAAAAGTCTCGTTGGAGATCATTTGCAGTATCTCTTTTACTTATACGTAACTGGCTTCGAACAGCTCTGCAGACTATTATGGGGCTGCTGTATATAGAACGAATCAAATTCCTATGATGTCCCCGTCTCAATAATCAATCTGAACTTACCTGCAGGACTTTCACAGTAAAAAATGTTTCCCAATGATCAGGCTATTGTAGTACGTTAAAATCTGTTGACATGGTCGCACAATTATAGATAAGATTTGGTAGATTTTTCATACCAAAACTCTAACAGATGCATTGAAAATTTTAGCGAACTTCAAGATGCTATCTCGATTTCATTTTACTGCAAATTTCCTATTCATTGAAGGATTAAACTCTAGAATCTTTTCGGGTTCATTTGGGGAAACTTGGTAGCACTAATTCGTCCTTTAAGATTAGTATTTTGACTATACAGGATCCCTGGCTTACCTTTCAATTCAATACTGGAGTACTTTATAAAACTTTATATGTTGTTCTCTTGTAAGTACATCCCCATTGCATATTAATATATACCACGAAGAATCATGCAATTTCACTATAACAGGTAAAGAAGGCATTGCTTTCATCGGCACATGAATGCAGAATCTCTTCCTATCTTTGTATAATGACAGATGCATGTACTACAGGATTCGGGACAATGGCAGATGCATGAACCCACGCCTCGTCTTAGGCAGCCATCACGACATCAGAAACGACGATTTCAGTTGAAAAACTATGCTTGCAATTTGCCAAGAGGTTTAGTTGAAGGTCCTGGATTTCAAATCCCGAGATCACATATCAGTATCAGTGCCTAATATGCCCACAGAAACTAGCGAAAATGGCTGATCAGCTGAGCTCATACTTGTGCTCCAGATCAGAAAATGCAGAAACTGGACATTTTGTTTTGGGCATCCATTCAACTTACATAGCTCTACTTCGCAGGAGAAAAATTTGTCAATGACCAGATTAATCAAGAGATGTTGACAAAGTCACACAACGGTAGATCAGATTTGGTCGGCTTTTTGATACCAAATCTCTATGAAAACAAAAGTCTGCAGTATACTGTATATGTAGCGCAGCTCAAGGATCAGTTAATCTTACTTTAGAGTAGTTAAGATTTTGTGCTCTGCAATATATGCATTTATACCATCTTTTCTTCTTGATTTGGAAATCTTGGTAATTTTGTGGCTGCTCTAATTCTTGACATACATTTCAACACACTATTCGAAATGTGCCGCCATTCAAACAACAAATTAAATTATAGATTTAATTTCACATTGAGTCCCTGAACTTTTTTCTACTACATGGTTAGTTCTTAAATTTTATTTTTAACTTTTAAGGTCTTTAATTATTTTTCATTTGACATATTTAGTCCTTCCGGTGAAATTTCCATTAGTCAACATAATTGGTTTGAATTCTATCACATTCATAAGGGTATTTTTTAGTATATAAATTATTTCGATTACCATAGTTGGTTTCTATATTTTATTTTTAATTTTTTAAATCCTTTTTCATTTTTTGACTGTCATGTTTGGTTATTATATTATATTTTTTAATTTTTTAAGTCTTTTATTCTTTTTTGGATGATATACTTGTCCTTCCATTCAATTTACGATGGCTATGTATCGCTAAAGTTCTCCGGTCTTTCTCTCTCTACATTTTCACCAAAAGCTATCCATGTCTATTTAGAACTGACCAAGTATGTTGCTCAAAAAACGGTAAAGCACCTAAAAAGTTAAAAAATAAATTATAAGAACCAAATGTGACAGTAAAAAAATGATAGAGAATTTAAAAGTTAAAAATAAAGTATATGGACTAACTATAGCAATCGAAAAAATTTATATACCGAAAATACCATTATGAATGTGATAAAAGTCAAATCAGTTACGTTAACTTAGCATTGACTAACGAAAATTTTGACGGAAGGATCAAGTATGTCAAATGAGGACCTAAAAAGGTTAAAAATAAAGATTAGAAACCAATCATAGTAGTAAAAAAAAGTTCAGGAATTAAAAGTGAAATTAAATCAAAATTATAATGGTTAGAGAGATCCTTTGAAATATTAAACTCGAGTTTGAGTTAGAAGCTACCTAACATTGCATCCAATTCGAGTAGAAAAGATGAAAATAAACATCAATGGCCAAGACTACATCTTGATTGGTCTTGGCGTGTTGCAAAAGATCAAGTGGATTTGGGGCAGAGTTTAGGCCATAAGTGCAAATGGGAGGTCTCATTCTTTCACTTTCATCCTCTGCTATCTTATCCACTTCCCTCAGTAGAGTTTAACCAAAAAAAAAAAAAAAAAAAAAGGGAAGAAAATTTGACAGAGATCCAATTCGCATGCAAATGCAACAAAAATATACTGTACTGATATTTGCCAAAACTCAAAAGGGTACACGCATCTGTCAATTGTCATACTCCATGCCACTGCAAATCTTCCAAACTTTTCTACTACCAGAAATTTCTCATTTTCTTGTTCTTGTTGATATGTAAAGTGAGGAATGGGATTCAAATTCGACATATTTTACATAATTTAGTTGTTCTTTTAACTATTGAGATTTATTTTTTTTAAAAAAACATACTGTAGAGAAATAAATTTTGAGAAAAATATATGTTATTTATATAATCAAAATTTAATTTTGACTTATTAAATTATAATTTATGAAGAAATTTAACTATTTTTAGGTTACTGAAGTTGGATTAATAAAGTTAGTTTATAGTCTAATCCAATACGTAATGGATTAAATGAAATTAGGTTTATTATATGATTCATCAGACTACTCTATTGGGCCAATTGAACACAAGGTTTTCTAAAAATGCTTACTATTATTACAATCTCACGTAACAATTTCTTAAAAAATGACAAGCCTCAGCCAATAAGTATGGTATTCTTCCCAAAGATAAAGGCATCACAAACTTCAATATCCCAAACATTAGCATTCAATTATTCAAGTTTTTATAACTCTTAAAAAGTTTTGAAATTTCAACAAAATTTTAAGCATTTTTAAAATATTGCTCTTGTTAGATATCAATATGTTACAAGTTATTATTTCCGTTTCACGATATAAGTCATTTTAGATTTATGCACAAAAATTAAGAGTTTTAAATTTCACATAATTTTAAAATTAAAATTTCAAAAATACATCTAAGTAAGTCGTTATTTACTTTGGTAATTAGAGAGAATTGCGTCATAATTAGTTGAAAACAAAGAGATTGTAAGGAGAGGTAAAATTAAAAATAAAGTAATAAGTATTTATAAAATTTTATAAAACGACTTATATTTTAAAAAAATTTAAAGATGGTGTCAAATTAAAATAAACCAACATGAAATTAAATTCAAATCCATTTATGATTCATTGGTGTACTCCATTGGGCCAACCCAATATATGGTTTCTGAATGCTCTTCCTATTTTGGAATCCTACATGATAATTTATCAAAAAGTTACTGCACTGCTCTATTAGAGCATTTCCTTAAAAGACAAAGGCGTCAGGTTAAATTAAATTCAAGTCTTTCACACAAGAATCTACTGTAGGTGAGAACGAATTCTCATCAATTCAAACAAAAAATTTAATTAAAAATAATATTCTTTCCATTCTACTAAAATTGATAATGGTTGACTTGACATGAGATTTTATGTAAAAATAAAAGTTAAAATAATAATAATAATAATAATAATAATAATAATAATAATAATAATAATAATAATATAAAAAAGTAAGAAACATGTGAGTCTCATAATATCAAATTTAAGTATATAAAAATAATATATGTGAAGTATATTGATTATTTTATAATAAAAAATTTCATTTTAAGGAAAGTGTCAAATTTTTTAGGACAATCCAAAATAGTAAGTAGATCAATTTTATTAGGATAGAGGAAAGATAAATTTAAATAATTTTGATTTTTCAGAGTTACTATATATTCATAATACATCATATGTTTTCTCTCTCTTAGTAATGATTGAGCCTTATATTTATCTAATATTTAATAATATTCTATTAAATTTTAACAAAAATTCATCTCAATCAAATTCTTATCTAAATACGGTATAATAAACTGTTCTATTGAGCCAACTCAATATAAAATTTTCTAGAGACTCTTATCCTTTGAAATCTTGCATGAAATATTTTCTCAATAAGGTTATAAAGTCTTAGCTAATAAATAGAGGATTCTGCTCAAAGGCAAAGGCATCCCCAGCATCGATGTTAGCTTAAATATTTCAAACTTCAACATTCAAGCATTCGAGTTCATGCAACTCCTAATAAGTTTTAAACATTCAATAAATTCTCAATTGTTCTTCACTGGGATGATAATGTAAAGACAGTGATGTAGCCAAAAATTTGCCTCAGATAGCAGAAAAATTTAGAGCCAGACCAAAATGATAATGTGAAAAAAAAAAAAAATGTTTTTACTTGAACAAGTTTTTTGTTTATTTTTTGTGACTATTGGATTCTTTTTTTGGTCAAATGAATTTGAAATTTGACATTGTGAAGGCACTTTATTTTACTATGTTCAATAAAACACGATTTCAAAACTATTTATTTTGTGATTCTATAAATTAAAATAAATAGTATTTTATTCAGTGAAATAGTCATTGGTAATGTCAATTTTTGTATTTTTCAGAAGCCACAAAAATTTACAATTACAAATTGTACACATTTCGATTAAAAAAAAAAAAAACTCATGATACTGTTAGAAAATAAGGTACCTACAAGCACAGACAAACAACTCAACTGAATTGAACAAGCACCATCTATACCCGACCAGGGCTCTAACAAATACAATTATCAAATATCAATAATGTCGGCAAGGCCACACAATCCAAACGTAACGTAACTAAACCAAATTCAAACTCAATAGACAAGTCAGTAGTATACCGAGAGACTTGCTCGTGGTTCTACCAAAACGTACTAGGTGCCGGCACTCCTTTGGACAAGTTGCGCTGCAACGTACTGTATTACTGACCGAATTATCAGTCTAATACTTGCTTGCCTTCAAGAAGTTATTCGTCCCATTCCAGTGCGATGGGTACAACGACTCTCCTTGCAAGATAAGATGGTTTCAGATTGCTATCGACGCACACCAACTGCGATCACCCCGAAAATCTCCTCAGTTCACCGGTCCCGATAAGCCAAAAATTATGGATCGTCAAGAGAGAATGGAAGAGGCGAATTTTCTCTCAGGAAGCAAAAAGCACGAAAAATGGTTAACCCTAATGGCGGCTCTCCTAATTCCTTACCAGATTTTATAAGCAAAAAATGATGGATCGTCAAGAGAGAATGGAAGAGGCGAATTTTCTCTCAGGAAGCAAAAAGCACGAAAAATGGTTAACTCTAATGGCGGCTGTCCTAATTCCTTACCAGATTTTATATTTCCTTTTCATTTTCAAGTTAGAGTTAATTGGACCACCTTTTCCTTTTCAAGTTAGAGTTAATTGGACCACCTTTTCCTTTTCAAGTTAGAGTTAATTGGGCCAAATAAAAATAAAGGAACATGAAAACATGGGCCAATCGGCCGGGCGGCGCTCGCGTGTGGCATCCTCTATACTTTGGGCTTTTCTATTAAATCTATAGAAAAACCTTTAAGTATATAAAGGCTTCCACACTCCTCAATTTTTTCCATGTGGGACTCATGTCTAACATGAGTTCCCAAATGGTTAAACACCCAACTTTAACAACATTTAATTATGGATTCCCACCATGAAAATGGCTTCTACCATAATCAAAACAATCTCTAACATTTCAAGAACAATTCCCATTAATTGTTGTAGGTTAACTAATCATGAATTAAAAATTATTAACTCCCAAAGTTGCCATTTTCAACAGATACGAGCATTCATTTTCAACCTCTTCCTTCCCCCGCTTCAAACCATTGTACTTTCATGGTTTCAAGTGGATTGGGATTTTCCAACCACATTCCAAATTAAAATTTTACTTTAATTTAAATATATTATTATTTTTTATTTTTTATGTTTTATAAAGACTGTCATATCTACTCACAATACATTATATCCTCTTTCTTTGGATCTTCTGTAAATAGGGGTGTAAACGGGTTAGGTCGGGTTTGGACTACCCTGTCCCGGACTCAGACCCTTTTAACAAAAAAGGGTACCGGACTCGACTTGTATACCCGGCGGGTTTAGAGTAAAAAGATCCATGCCCGACCCGTTAGGTAACGAGTCCGAGCCAAGTAAAATTCTAAGTTATAAAAATAATATTTCTATGTAAAAATCCCTGTACAAAATATTAAAACATGTACAATTTCAAATTCTCAAAATTTTAAATTTACAACAATAAAAAAAAGTCCAAGTTCATAAATAATAATATCATACAACACATATAAAATAGAAACTAAGTATTAAATAATAGTTTACAACAATAATACCAAAATATCCATAAGTTTATAACTATTACATAATATAAAATATCCTCAATTCATCCAAGAAGCTAAATAGTTAAAAACTTATAATATATATATATATATATATATATATATAATATTATATATATTTAATTAATTGGGTAAACGGGTAATCGACTTCGAATTTATAATACTCGGATTCGGACTCAATTATATAGATTAAACGGGTCGGATAACAAAATAGGCATACCGGACCCGTATAAATGGGTAAATAGGCCGGGTCGGGTCTGGGTAGACCCGACCCATTGACAGGCCTACCTGTAAAAATCCATCATTTTTAGAATATTGTATTTGTGAAGATATTTTATATTTTATTAAGATTTGGTGAGTAGAATCTTAACAAATAAGATTTAGAATCCTTTTTAGTTAATATTTTAAGTAAGTAGGAGTTTGAGTGAAATTATTTAAGAGTTAGAAAAACTCTACGATGTATTAAAATATAAAAGTCTGTGGAGAACATTGTTATTTTTTTGTAGCTGTCAACAGAAATAGAAAGAGAGAGAGTTCAACTAGGGTTTGAAGAAAGGTATATCGTAGGTTGTTACAGTATTCAAACGTCGATATCAAGATGTAAGTAGGAATGAATCTATTTTGTTTTCTCGTATGAATAATATAATAAAATATTATTTTTTATTAAAAAAAATTTCCAAAGAAAGTGTGATATCTTTTCAAAGTATATTTTTTAAAGATTAACTAATGTATGGCACGTTTTTTGGTGTTTGTGTTATTATATTATATATATGCTGTTTCTTGAGAATGTATTCGATAAATTTTGTATGTGATAAATCTCTTTGTGTTCTTTGAATGTGATGCCTCTACGGTGGGTTAAACTTTTTTAGAACAATGTTAAGATTGAATTCGACTTTTTGGAATTAATGCAAGACAAAGTTTCAATCTTTTTGAATCGTTAAGACCGGATTAAACCTTTTTGAATTTTTCTAATTGAATAAGTTAATTCAATTAAAAGAAAGTAATGGTTATATGAATTGGTGCATATAAATATTTTTGTATGATTAATGTTCATGACTATTTGTTATGATATAATATACAAATATATTGTGTCTATTTAGTTATTTGAATATGAGTATTTTACTGTAAAAGAAAAAAAACATAAATAAAAACATTAAATATATATATATATATATATATATATATATTTTCAAGGTTTGCTTTTCGATGTCAGAGGGTTGGGTGTTGTGGCCAATGCATGATTTCGGGCATCCTTAGGCTTTGTTTTTCCTTAAAAAAAAAAAAAAAGCTTTTCGAAATCCATGGGCTGAATGGAATTAAAAAAATACGAAAATTTTGAAAATCGAATTTTGTGAATTCGGAAGCCACCACTGCATGATCTTTGTACAAAATGTATATAATATTATATATCTTCATGACCCCAGTATGTCTATAAATATTATATTCTATTTCTTGTTTTGTTTATATTATGTAGTATCATATATTTAGTCTTATTGTACTAATTGGTTTGAGTTTGAAAAAAAAGATTCAATATATATATATATATATATACACACACACACACATAGATATATTAGCTGATATAGTTCTAAAATTTATTTAGTTATATATGGAAGTAAAAAAAATTTATATGTTTCGTATCATGTTATAAGAATGTTATAAAATTATATGTTAATTGATGGTTGTTGTTTTCTTTGTAAATGTGAATATTAGCATTGCATTTATGACTATATCTTATGTAAATGTGTGATTGGGCCAAATAAAAATAGAGGAACGTGAAAACATGGGCTAAGCCCAAGACCGAGCCGGGCAGGCAGCGCGTGCGTGTAGCATCCTCCATACCTTGGGCTTTTCTATTAAGTCTATAGAAAAGTCTTTTAGTATATAAAGGCTTCCACACTCCTCAATTTTTTCCATGTGGGACTCATGTCTAACATGAGTTCCCAAATGGTTAAACACCAAACTTTAACAACATTTAATTATGGATTCTCACCATGAAAATGGCTTCTACCATAATCAAAACAATCTCTAACATTTCAAGAATAATTTTCATTAATTGTTTTAGGTTAACTAATCACGAGTTAAAAATTATTAACTCCCAAAGTTGCCATTTTCAACAATCCCCCACAAATCCATAGTTAAAGACTATTTAGCATTTACATAATCTGCTTTCGATAATGGTACATTCCGGTTTGAACCACTATCTAAGTTATCCAACTTATGCCCCTACAGGAACAGATGAACTTAAGCCTTGAATCTGAACTTTGAATGTGACGGCGTCCATTGGTAACAACAGACTATCGGCTACGGAGACAATCTTTAGGGTTGACATGTTATGGCCATGTGTCCTGATCTTGTCTCATGAGTGTATTCAGAGTAAACTCAATTCCCTTTAGTTGTGGCCACACAACAACATTCACATAGTTGGCGATCTCCAAGGATGTATTGCTAGCATCCTGTCTAAAAGACTTGATCCCATTTAGAGTCAAAACTCTTACTAATTGCAGTAACCGCACCACAGGCTTTCAGGGAAAGGACCTAGATACAAAGGTATCAGAATTGGTGCCAGATTCACTCAAACAGCTTGTTTATACCACATTGAACTGCCTTGTGGGATCTCCACTTGGCCAGTTGAGTTGCCACTGTAGGTGAATCATTTCTGGGTTATCAGTCTCATTCCCAACTTGGATTTAAGGAACAATGATGTCCAGTCCTTTAGTTAGGGGGTCTACAATGTTATATTTGGATCCAACAAAGTCAACAGACACTACCCTTTCAGACACTAACTCCCTTATAGACTTAAGTCTAACTTGGATGTGTCTCTTAGTCTTTTGATTATACTTGGTACTCTTTATCTTTGCAATTGTTGTTTGATTGTCACAATGCACAGAAATAGCAGTAACGGGCTTGTTGATCATTGGCAAAGACGACAATAGTCCATACAGCCATTCAGCTTCCGTTCTAGTAGTATCCAAGACACATAACTCAGCCTTAAAAGTTGACATAGTTATCAAAGTCTGTTTACAAGACTTCCAGGCGACTGCTCCGCCACCTAATGTAAACATATATCCAATGCAACCATTGCTACCAGAGTTCTTGGCTATCCAACTTGCATCACTATACCCTTCAAGTACAGTATAGAATTTTCCATAATGTAGCCCAAGGGACACTGTTCCCTTCAAGTATCTTAGTACTCTATCCAAGGCCTTCCAATGAGTCTGATTTGGACAACTTGTATATCTTGCCAGCTTAGATACAGAAAATAAAATATCTGGTCTTGAGCCATTTGCAAGATATTGCAAGTTACCAATAATTTGAGAATATCTTAATTGAAACATAGGAACTCCACTTTCATTTTAAACAAAACTACAGAAGGGTCATTTGGAGTTTTAGCAATTCTACAATTTTGATACTCATATTTCTCAAGAACACTCTCAACATAGTGAGTTTGAGAAATGGTTATCCCCTCAATTGAGCGAATCAACTTAAGGCCATAAATCACATTTGCTACTCCCATATCCTTCATTTCAAACTTACTTTTAAAAAATGATTTGTCTTATTAATTATCTCAATATTTGACCCAAATAGAAAAATGTCATCCACATACAGGCATAGAACAATACAAGAATTACATTTAACCTTACAGTAAACACACTTGTCATTCTCATTTATGTTGAAGCCAAATGATAAAATCGTTTTATCAAATTTTTCATGCCATTGTTTGGGTGCTTGTTTTAGACCATATAGGGATTTAACAAGTTTACAAACTTTCCGTTCATTTCCTTTGGTTACAAATCCCTTAGGCTGATCCATATATATCTCTTCTTCAAGATCACCATGAAGAAAAGCCGTTTTCACATCCATTTGGTGGATGGCGCGATCATATATAGAAGCCAATGCAATTAGCACTCGGATTGTAGTCAAACGAGAAACAGGAGAGTGTGTATCAAAATAGTCTATTCTCTCTTTCTGTCTAAACCCTTTGGCAACTAATCTCGCTTTATACTTATCTATGGTCCTATCTGGTTTAAGTTTCTTCTTAAATATCCATTTACATCCAATTGTACTGCACCCAGTAGGGAGATCTACCAATTCCCATGTCCCATTGGAGACAATGGAATCCATCTCACTTTTGACAGCTCCTTTCCAATGCCCTGCTTCTGAGGAAGCCATAGCTGCTTGAAAAGTCAAAGGTTCGTCCTCAACATTGTAAGTGATAAAATCACTTCCAAAGTCCTTAATTACCTTAGCTCTCTTACTCCTTCCAGGTTCTTCCAATTTCTCTTTGAGTATTGGAACTATTTTGACCTGTCCCCATATCTTTCATCCTTTCCACATGATCAGGAATAGAATCAGATATTAAGGCTGAATCTAAAGTAGAAACATCTTGAGGCAAACCAGTTTTCATGGGAAACACATCCTCAAAGAATGTAGCATCACAGTATTGAATGATAGTGTTACAATTTATATAAGGTATTTCAGACTTAATTACCAAAAATCTCATGGCATAGCTTGTTTTCACATAACCAATAAAAATGGCATCAACAGTCATTGGTCCTAACTTCTTCCTTCTATGTTCAAGTATTAGAACTTTTGCAAGACAACCCCACACACGGAAGTATTTTAAGTTAGGTTTCCTACCTTTCCAGATTTCAAATGGAGTTACCTCTTTATGTTTATGAGGGACCCTGTTCAGAATATGGCAAGCCGTATTCGAAGCCTCACCCCACATATACTTAGGCAATCCAGAATTCAAAAGTAAACTGTTGATCATATTTTTAAATGTTATATTTTTCCGTTCAGCAATCCCATTAGACTGGGGAGAATAAGGGGGTGTCTCCTCATAAATTATGCCATTACTTTGGCAATATTCAACAAATGGATTAGACCCATATTCTCCACCTCTATCAGATCTTAACCTTTTAAGTTTGTTGCCAGTTTGAGTTTCAGCTTCATTTTTAAATATGAGAAAATTTTCAAGTGTTTCATTTTTATGTTTAAGTAAATAAACATAGCAATATTTACTGCAATCGTCAATAAAAGTAATGAAGTATTTCTTATGATCCCTAGTCAACAAGCCATTGAATTCACAAATGTCTATATGAACTAAATCAAGTATTTCTAAATCTCTTTCAATTGAATGGTAGGGTTTCCTGGTTGTTTTAGCTTCCACACACACTTGACATTTATTCTTCTTATCAATTGAATGTTTAGGGATCAAGTCTAAATTCATCATTCTTTTAACAGAATCTAAATTTAAATGTCCAAATCTACCATGCCAAACATCAGTAGATTCAATAATGTGCACCATAGGATAAACAGAATTCTCAACAGAAGAAGTTTTATTCAAATAAGAAATAAATGGTTCAACTCTTAACTTAAATAAACCATCTGACAAATAACCTTTGCCAACAAAAGAATTATAGTGCATAATCACTACTTTATTATATTTGAAAGTGAATTCATAACCATCTCTAACTAAATATGAACCACTAAGAATATTCCTACGAACTGTTGGAACATGCTGCACCATATGTGTAACACCCCACTACCTAGGCCCATCAGGGCTGGGGATGTCGCCCTGTCCAAAGGACAAGGGGTCTTTATAACTAGGTTACATAAAAATAAAATAAAATAAAGATTTTAAAATTAAGCTTATTACAACCCAAAAGATAAGTACTGGAACAAATCCAAAATAAATTGTTTGCAACAATCTTTCAAACAACACTTAAAGTAAATAACATGAGTCTTCAAGCACAGGCAACAATCTAGCTAATGACCTCCACAGCAGGATCTTCCTGAAAATATGGCATAAAAGGTGGTGAGATAAAAATCTCAGTAAGTTCGTGTGTGCTTTGAGTGTTTCAGGTAAAAAAACTCATGTATGCAGGTTGTAAAAGTTTCATAAGGAAAAGTGTTGGCAAGCAATAAATAAATGCTGAAAATAAAGAGTGGTGTTTCGCTTTTCAAACCATACATGTGCACAATAAATACAACCACTCAAATGGGTAGCCATGGGTTACCGCGCGTTGGGCCCCATGACTAAATAACTGTCAGAATGCCACACTTTGTGCAAGCTGACAAAAGGTAGGTGTACAGCTTACCGGGTAAGATACTCCTCCATCTCTACACCCAAACTTACCGATTGTCCACTCCGGAACACACAGTCCACATGATTGAAACTTGCTAGCTCGGACCGGTATGACCTACCGGACTGGCATCCTATCCAGGAAGGACTCACCCCTCAGAGGTGGCCACCTATTGAGAGACTTACCCTAACCCTTCAAAGACTAGTCCTGGTGGTCTACCCTTATTGAGTACTCAACGTTGATTGTTCCACTTGGGAGAAAATTGATCAAATTTTGCTTTATTTGGAAATAGCAATTAAGGGTTTCCAAAAGTCTAGTCAAGTTGGGTTTTAGAAAGAGTTCAGCATATTGTGTAAAACTGCTTGTTCAATTTTCAAATGATTTGCTTGACTGAAATAAAAAGGAAAAACAGTCCTTAATTGCATTTACAAATAAATGTCCATATACATTGCATTTGCTTGCCACAATAACTTTTGATCTTCACAAAACTCCATGCAGGAGCTTACCTGCTTCTTTGCTTGCTCAAACTCAAAAGTCTTCCAAGGCTGACCTAACCCCGCCTGGGGTAAACACAAAATATAATGTCACATTCAGGCTATATCTGCCTTACATAAATAATTCATAGCTCAACTAGCTACAACCATGATTAACCATGACCTTAATGTCATAAGCTTTAAGGTTAGATGCTAAAGAATTTTATAAAATAAGTCTAGTTTGATAAGTTAAAATAACTAGGGGTCCTAAAATAATTGCTAATAAATTATAGACTCAAATAATAATTCTTGAGTGTTATTAATAATAAATAAACTAAAGTTTGAATTTTAAATAATATTAAGTCCGAAATAACTTTAATAAATGATAATTTAAAAATAGCTTTATTATAAATAAATAATAAATTAAATAATTTTTTAATTAATAATTTTTTTAATAGATAATAATTAATTAGTAATAAATAAAATTAGTAATAAATGAATTTTATTAAATTTTTGTTTAATAAAAATATTAATAGTCTAATTAAATATTCCAATCCAAATCCCCTAGTATTTCGAATTTTGAAGGAAACTATAGTAGTAATTCTAATTTTTTTGTCATAAAATTTATTAATGAATATAACCTAGAATTAATAAGAAAATAATCTCTTATCATGATTTTCCTAGTGCTAGAAAAGATTCATGATCACATTCTCCATCATCAAACAATAAATCAATCCATTCATGAACATACACTTGAACTATCTCATACCATCACATGGCCAAAATCCTACTAAGCATAATCATCAATCATGGTTTCCATGGAACAATAAGAACATAAAAGCCTAATCACCTTTGGTGTCATAATATCTAATCATGCTTCAAATATCCATAAAATTCATTAAGCATGAAGAACCTACAATGATTCGAACGAAAAATACATATATCCTAGCCATATACAACAATCATCATGTCCTAGCCCCAATCCCTTTATGCATATACTCAATCTCCCAATCATAATCCATCTCCCTATCAATACCTAAGAAACATGATTTTAGAATTTAATAAGAGAGATTTAAGAATGAATACTTGATTGTCGAGTACTTCGAAGAAGACAAAAGAAGGTCCACGCGCGATGGAATATCTTGAATGGTCCAACGAAACAAACGATCATGGTTGATGTTTGATCAACCATTTCGGTTAGAAGAGAGAGAGAGAGAGAGAGAGAGAGAGAGAGAGAGAGAGAGAGAGAGAGAGAGAGAGATCATTAGAATGATATAATCGAATGGAAGAAGATGAATAGGAAAGTTGTTCTTGACTTACCTTGTTGATGTTCTTGTGACCTTCAAGAAAAAGGTTGATTTCGATCCGCTTGAAAATTTTTGTTTGCGAGGTTTTGTGTTATAAATACCAGAAATGAGGTTTAGGGATTAAATGGAAGTGATTTGGAGTGTTTGAGAGTGATTGGAGGTGTTTGGAGTAGGGTTAGACTTGAAGAAGATTAGTGTGTGTTCTTGGTGTTCTTGGTATTCTAGGTGAAAATGGAGAGAATTTGGAAGAATGCTGCACGAATTTTGGTAGAAGGCTGGCCGAATGGTATGAAATGAATGAGTGTTTCGGTTTTCAGCTAGAAATAGAGGGGATGATCAGATTTTTTTGAAATTTAAATGGAGGAAATAGTGGAGAGGTTTAAGGTAAGAGGTTAGCCATGGTGTTTTGATCAAGAGAGGTTTCTATGTCTTTCAATGGTGCCGGCTGAACATGGAGTTTTTCCTGAAATGATTGAAGGTTAATGTTGCTCAAGGCTGGCCGAAATTCAGTCCATGAAGGCAGAGAAATTTTTGGTTAATTAGCCTAATGCAAGAGTGATTTTAATGGAGTAAAATGCTGAAATTATTTGAAGTGCAAAATAGTTTGAATGGAGTGATCTTAGGAGTGTTTTGTGGTGCAGCTATGGAGTCCTTATGCTCAAAGTAAGAGTGGGGTTTATGGTGTTCAGTCTACAGCTGAGCAAGCTCAATTTTTACAGAGGTTGGAGATGATTTTCGGCCTTAGGCTAGAAGGAAGCAAGGTTGGAAAATTCTGGTTTCAAGTTGTTCAGAATTTTCGATGATTGCAGAATTTTTGGTGCAGAATTTTGCACACTCTTAGCTCGATTTTCAGAGGTTCTTCTGGGGTGTTTGAGGGTCTTCCAAGGTTGGGTTTTCAGCCTTATTTCTGGACAAATACAGAAGAGATTTGCTGGCTTGAATGTGGACTAAAAACAGCTTCATTTCCTTGATTGTAAGCTGCGAAATGCCCAATTTTTTTCTGGTTTGGTGCTGTTTTATGCAGTCCGAAATTTGCACAGTTTTTCCAGCTTCCAAACCACATAAAATGACCATTTTCTTGGCAGTAAATGAATGGGATTATGGCCTGAATTTTCGAAGAAATGGGCTGCAACAATTCTGGAAAATTTCTAGATTTCTTTCCACTAAAGTATGAACAACATGAAGGTAGATTTGAAGGTCCTTTCATGGTGATTGATTTTCTCTTGGAACCCTTCCTATTTACCCTCCTATTTTCGGCCAACTACCCAACCACCATAGCTGATTTTCGAATTTCATGGTGGAGGAGTTATCCCAGAATTTTTTTGGAATGTAAAAGAAAAGATTTAATGGTTTTGAATTATAAAGATGTTAGGACAAGTTAGAGGTAATAAATAGGACAAGAATTCCTCTAGAATTCTTTTTAGGACATAAGGATAAGATTAGGACATTCTCTTCATGTCTCCCCTAAGACAACATTCCTATTTTTATGGAATGCAAGAAACCAAAAATTCAAACTTAATGAAAATAATCATGATAAAACTTAAATAATGGGATTTGAACTCATGACCTTAGAAATTAATTCACCAAGCTCTAACCACTAAACCACAACAACTCTTGTTCTTATTTCCTCACCCTCATCTTTTTCTTATCTACTTCTCAAGTTATCTCCCTATTCTGACCTCAGGCAAAATTACCATTTTTTCCCTCCTACTCAATAAGCATAACTAAGCATTTAAACCTATAATCCACGATTCTAAGCACATAAAATCATTCAAAAACATATATTTCATGCAAAATAATATGATATGCATTCCCGACCCCCTTACTCTAGGGTTGGTTTTAGGTGGGGTTTCACAATATGAAGAGAAAGAATACGCCCTGAAGGAAACTTCAAGTCCACGCGTCCAATCCCCAACACATTGACTACAGCTGAGTTCCCTATCTTCACAGTTTTTCCTTTAATAGGCTGGTAAGACACAAAAAGTAATTTATCAGCACAAACGTGCACATTTGCTCCAGTATCATCCAACCATTCAAATGGCTCATAAATAGTAAAGACTTCTAGGTTAACAGAAACATACCTTTCATCATCATTGGAAGTAGTGATGCTAGTCTTAGCCTCAATGGTACAAACCTTAGCAAGGTGTGTGCTCAAATCAGCTTCCGCTTGACTAGTATCCTCTACCACCACATTGACTTGTGCTTCAGAATTCGATCCTTGTTTGACTTTGGGCTTTTTAGACGGACAACCCTTAGCACAGTGTCCAACTTGATCACAATTCCAGCATGATTTGTTCGCTTTCGATTTCTTCTTGGCCTTGCCTTTTGTCTTGTTTATGTTTTTAGAGTTTGAGTTAACCCCCACATTTCTTTGATTATTGTTCTTCTTCCCAGTAGTCACCACATGGACATTAGACTCCACATGTACAATATGACTATTTTTTTTATGTTACTCCTCAATGGATATTGATTTCATCAGATCGTTTAGAGAAATCTTCTCCGTCTTGTGTTTGAGGGACATACCAAAGTCCTCCCAAGACTTAGGAAATTTCTCTATCACTGACATCACTTGGAACTTCTCAGGAAGTTCCATATCTAATTCATGAAGAGAGTGAATAATCAATTGCAACTCTTGAGTCTGTTCAGTCGCATACTTGCCCTCAACCATCTGAAACTTTAGGAATTTGGAGACATAATACCTTTCCAAACCTTGATCCTTGGTATTATATTTTCTATCAAATTCATCACATAGCATCTTTGCTGTATATGACTCAGAACAGTAGACATCAAAGAGAGCATTTGTCAATGCTGATAGTATTGTCCCTCTGCCAACACTGTTTCGTTCATCCCACGCAGCAATCTCAGCTACTCTAGAATGCCTTTCAGTTGGTATAGGCCTGTTTACCTGCACTGCTGACAATAAGCCCCTCATGGTCAACCAAATTTTTATGCGTTGTTGCCAACGCTTGAAGTTCTGCCCTGGACCAAACTTGTCCGGCAGACTATTCAAGTCAACCAAAGGCTTATACGCAGCAGATGCAGTACCTGACGAACTGGCCATTGCACACAAATAGATAATTGTAGAATAACTTCTTGAAGACTGTTAGAAAATAAGGTACTTACGAGCACAGACAGGCAACTCAACTGAATTGAACAAGCACCGCCTATAATCGACCAGGGCTTTAACAAATGCAATTATTAAATATCAACAATGCCGGCAAGGCTACACAGTCCAAACGTAACATAACTAAACCGAATTCGAACTCAATAGACAAGTCAGTAGTATACCTGAGAGACTTGCTCATGGTTCTACCAGAACGCACCAGGCGCCGGCACTCATCTGGATAAGCTGCGCCGCAACGTACTGTACTGCTGACCGAATCACTAGTCCAATACTGACTTGTCTTCAAGAAGTTATTCGCCCCACTCCGGTGCGATGGGTACAGCGACTCTCCTTGCAGAATAAGACGGTCTTAGATCGCTGTCGACGCACACCAACTGCGATCACCTCGAAAATCCCCTTAGTTCACCGGTCCCAATAAGCAAAAAATTATGGATCGTCAAGAGAGAATGAAATAGGCGAATTTTCTCTTAGGAAGCAAAAAGCACGAAATAGGGTTAACCCTAATGGCGACTCTGTTCCCTCTTTTAATTTCGCCTTAGGAAAAATTAAAACCCAACTCGGATTAGGAAATCTTAATTCCTTACTAGATTTTTTGTTTCCTTTGCCTTTTCAAGTTAGAGTTAATTGGGCCAAATAAAAATAGAGGAACGTGAAATCATGGGCCAAGCTGGGTCGGGTGCGCAGCGCACGCGTGTGGCATCCTCCATACCTTGGGCTTTTCTATTAAGTCTATAGAAAAGCCTTTTAGTATATAAAGGCTTCCACACTTCTCAATTTTTTCCATGTAGGACTCATGTCTAACATGAGTTCCCAAATGGTTAAACACCCAACTTTAACAATATTTAATTATGGATTCCCACCATAAAAATTACTTCTACCATAATCAAAACAACTCTAACATTTCAAGAATAATTTTCATTAATTGTTTTAGGCTAACTAATCATGAGTTAAAAATTATTAACTCCCAAAGTTGCCATTTTCAACAGATACGAGCATTCATTTTCAACCTCTTCCTTCCCCCGCTTCAAACCATTGTACTTTCATGGCTTCAAGTGGATTGGGATTTTCCAATCACATTCCAAATTAAAATTTTACTTTAATTTAAATATATTATTATTTTTTATATTTTTTGTTTTATAAAGACTGTCATCTACTCACAATACATTATATCCTCTTTCTTTGGATCTTCTGTAAATAGGGGTGTAAACGGGTTAGGTCGGGTTTGGACTACCCTGCCCCGGACTCAGACCCTTTTAACAAAAAAAGGTACGGGACTCGACTTGTATACCCGGCGGGTTTAGAATAAAAAGATCCATGCCCGACCAGTTAGGTAACGGGTCCAAGCCAAGTAAAATTCTAAGTTATAAAAATAATATTTCTATGTAAAAATCCCTGTACAAAATATTAAAACATGTACAATTTTAAATTTACAACAATAAAAAAATGTCCAAGTTCATAAATAATAATATCATACAACACATATAAAATAGAAACTAAGTATTAAATAATAGTTTACAACAATAATACCAAAATATCGATAAGTTTATAACTATTACATAATATAAAATATCATCAATTCATCCAAGAAGCTAAATAGTTAAAAACTTATAATATATATATATATATATATATATATATATAATATATATATATATATAATATTATATATATATTTAATTAATCAAGTAAACGGGTAATCAAGTTCGAATTTATAATACTCAGATTCGGACCCAATTATATAGATTAAATGGGTCGGGCCGGGTCGGATAACAAAATAGGCATACCGGACTCGCATAAATAGGTAAATAGGCCGAGTCAGGTCTGGGTAGACCCGACCCATTGACAGGCCTACTTGTAAAAACCCATCATTTTTAGAATATTGTATTTGTGGAGATATTTTATATTTTATTAAGATTTTGTGAGTAGAATCTTAACAAATAAGATTTAGAATCCTTTTTAGTTAATATTTTAAGTAAGTAGGGGTTTGAGTGAAATTATTTAAGAGTTAAAAAAACTCTACAATGTATTAAAATATAAAAGTCTGTGGAGAACATTGTTATTTTTCTGTAGCTATCAACAGAAACAGAAAGAGAGAAAGTTCAACTAGGGTTTGAAGAAAGGTATACCGTAGGTTGTTATAGTATTCAAACGTCAATATCAAGAAGTAAGTAGGAATGAATCTATTTTGTTTTCTCGTATAAATAATATAATAAAATATTATTTTTATTAAAAAAAATTTCCGAAGAAAGTGTGATATCTTTTCAAAGTATATGCTTTAATGATTGACTAATGTATGACACGTATTTTGGTGTTTGTGTTATTATATTATATATATGTTGTTTCTTGAGAATGTATTCGATTAATTTTGTACGTGATAAATCTCTTTGTGTTCTTTGAATGTGATGCCTCTACAGTAGGTTAAACTTTTTTAGAATAATGTTAAGATTGAATTCGGCTTTTTGGAATTAATGCAAGACGAAATTTCAATCTTTTTGAATTGTTAAGACCGGATTAAACATTTTTGGATTTTTCTAACTGAATAAGTTAATTCAATTAAAAGAAAGTAATGGTTATATGAATTGGTGCATATAAATATTTTTGTATGATTAATGTTCATGACTATTTGTTATGCTATAATATATAAATATATTGTGTCTATTTAGTTATTTGAATATGAGTATTTTACTGTAAAAGAAAAAAAACATAAATAAAAACATTAATATATATATATATATATATATATATATATATATATATATTTTCAAGGTTTGCTTTTCGATGTCAGAGGGTTGGGTGTTGTGGCCAAAGCATGATTTCGGGCATCCTCAGGCTTTGTTTTTCCTTAAAAAAAAAAAAAAAGCTTTTCGAAATCTATGAGCTGAATGGAATTAAAAAAAAAAAGGAAAATTTTGAAAATCGAAATTTGTGAATTCGGAAGCCACCACTGTATGATCTTTGTACAAAATGTATATAATATTATATATCTTCATGACCCCAGTATGTCTATAAATATTATATTCTATTTCTTGTTTTGTTTATATTATGTAGTATCATATATTTAGTCTTATTGTACTAATTGGTTTGAGTTTGAAAAAAAAGATTCAGTATATATATATATATATATATATATATATATATATATATATGATCTGATATAGTTCTAAAATTTATTTAGTTTTTTATGAAAGTAAAAAAAAAATTATATGTTTCGTATCATGTTATAAGAATGTTATAAAATTATATGTTAATTGATGGTTGTTGTTTTCTTTGTAAATGTGAATATTAGCATTGCATTTATGACTATATCTTATGTAAATGTGTGATAAGCCTTATTCAAGAGAAAGTAATTCATTTATTACTTAATGAGCATGTGTTTGGCTCACCCCTTCAATTTCCCTCTTGTCAGATTCTAATGATGATGATTGGTATGAAGGCCATTTCCACTAGGAATATGATTAAGATGTAGAAGGAAGTCAAATTTCAAGAGTTTCTTAAAGACTTTTGTCATTTTATTTGTTTGAGTTTTTTTTATAATATTTTAGTACTTGATGTGACAAGTATAATGGTAGATTTTTATTTTTTCATGTAATAAGTTAAACAAAATGTATTTGAATTTTGGTCAAACTTTTCTCAGGGAGATTTAGTTATGATATATTCGGATTATTATTTTTGAAAAAGTGTTTGATTATTTAAGTTTTTAAGGTAGACTTCGTATTATTAGAGAAATACTCTAGTGATACAGTCATGCCACACCTTGTGGGCGTGGGTGCGTGACATTCAATAGTATCAAAGCAGATAGGTTATGATTTTAGTGGGGATGTGGGAATAGTTAAATATGAAGTTAGAAAATTTGTAGGATGAGTGATTTGGATATGAGCTAAAAGGGTTAATTTTGCTATGTAGGTGAATAATGGCGGGAAGAAAGAAAGAAGTCACGAAAAGACAAGACGAGATATTCGATAGTGATTCTCACGGGACGAATGATTTAAACGTACCTTTAGCTACATGGGGACGAAGAGTACTGGTAAGAGGACGAAACGAAGGTGGACCATCAAATGCACCTCTACTACAAGGGATGACTCCTCCTACAATGAACCCGGACATTGCTAGAGTGTTAATGGCAATTGCTCAAGTGATGCCAGGACAACAACAAATTCAGTAAGAGCAGCAATGCATGTTTCAAGCCCAAGAAGAGTGCCTCCAGAGGAATTCAACTGGAACAAGAGCTCATTATTAGCATTTAAAGAAAGCAAACGTGCCAACATTTGACGGATGTAGATCCGAAGAAGGCTGAAAAATGGTTAGAAGAAATAGAACGAAACTTTGAGATTCTGGAGGTATCGGATAAGTAATGTCAAAGGCCATTCTTCCTTTTCTCGTGGGAAATGCACAAAAGTATGAATGCTACAACCTAGGAGTGAATTCTAGATCATTGAATCTGTTAAATCTTGGTAAATTTGGCCCTTGAATTTTATTTAATCATAACCCTCCAATTCCTCCAAAATTCAAACAACATCATCTCCACCCTTAATTCAAACATAACGTAGACAAGACTCTCTAGCCTCTCTTCACTCAAAACTATTGGAATATATGCCCTCGAGACTAATTTTATCTGATGTAATTATCAAATTTATTAATAAAAGAATTTATTCTCAAAATTTATTTGTGAATTTATATTTTATTTGTGCACGATTTTCATTTGGAAAGGACATATTATGTTTAAGTAAGTGATCCAGGTGAATGGTGGTCTTTCACAATAAGGTATGGACCACGAGTTACTTAACACATAAACGTTTATTCTTAACCGATTAATAAGAATAAGAGTCTCATCATGTCTAGGTTATTGTGTTATGAATTCTAAATGGGGAATGATTTACCTTAAGCCAATGAGTAGTCCATTCACTTCATAGTATGAGTGTATTTCGAATACGTAAAACATGACTTGTAATAGTAGTTTCTAAAAATACTATTTAGAAGAAACCCAAACTATTATTGCTACAGCGTGGACTAATACTCTACCACTTGAATATGAGTTGGTGGTTTGACGAAGTTGGAAGCATGTACTTTGATATACTGTAGTTGAGGTTCTTTCGTAGAGCCGATATACTTGTATGTTAAGTATATGTAACTAGTTAGTTAAAATAGACTTGTACAAGATAGATTCTGTATTATATTGTCCCTTATGATTGTTCAAATGATCTAAATATCTGGAATCCTGGGAAATATGACTTGAATGGTAGAAACATTCCAGGAGTCGTAGATCATTGGACTAGAGGTATAAGAATGGTAAATGTCTATTATAGAGGTGTTAGTACACTCTTCTGTTGAAAAATATACCCTCTTAGACTAGGTTTTTTATGTAAATATCGAATATTTTAATAAAATAATTTATTTTCAGAAATTGTTTGTGAATTTAAATTTTTATTTGTACACAGTTACGTTTAAAAAAGACCCATTGTGTTTAAGTAAGTGGTCCATGTGAATGGAGGTCTTTTACAATAAGGTATGGATCACGGGTTACTTAATACATAAACATTCGTTCTTAACCGATTGATAAGAATGGGAATCTCATAATGTCTAGGTTATTATGTTGTGAATTCCAAATGGGGAATAGCTTACCTTTAGCAAGTGAGTAGTTTACTCACATCATGACATAAGCATATTTCAAATACGTAGAACATGACCTGTAGTAGGGGTTTTTAAAAGTACTATAAGGTAAAAACCTAAACTACTATTGCTACAGTGTGGACTAGTACTCTACGACTTGAGTGTGAGTTGGTGGTCTGACGAAGCTGGAAGCATGTACTTTAATATGCTATAGTTGAAGTTCTATCGTAGGACCAATATACTTGCATGTTGGGTATGTGTGACTAGTTAGTTAAGACAGACTTGCACAAGATAGTTTCTATACTATATCGCCCATTGTGGTTGTCTGAATGATCTAAATATCCAGGGCCTTGGGAAACATGACTTGGATGTTTGCTTTTGGGTAGCTCCCTTGAAAAGCGGAAATAATCCAGAAAGTCGTAGATCATTGAACTAAAAGCCTAAGGATGGTAGATGTCATTTAGAGAGGTGTTAGTATACTTTTTTCTCTTAAATGTACGGCGATATATAGAGGGATATTTTAGTCATTACACTTGTAGGTGGGAGACTTTGCTAACGCAGCACTATCCTTAGGGTCAATATTTCCTTATGGTGATATTAAAAAATATTTAAAATGCAAAATATAGCTATTTATATGATAAGGGTATTTTGGTCATTTTAGTAGCCAAGGCAGTGTGTCTTTTGGTCCCTAATATAGACCGTGAGTTCTAATTAATACAGGCTAAGGAATTGATCTTAAATTAAATAGAATTTATTTTATTTAAGTAGTTTGATTTAATTGTTGGGTTAGAATAAAATAAAGGTCCATGAAAAGAGAGAATTAATTAAAATTAGTTTGGTGGGTTAATTAATTATTTAGGATTTTGGCCCAATTTGAATAATTAAATATTAACTTGGGACTAAACTAACACTACTAGAAAAAGGGTGATTACCAACAGACCATTCCCAACAAACCAAGTTCGGTTGGTAATTACTAACAAATTACCAACCGATTCCCAACAAATGTAGAATGTGTTGCATTTCAGTTACTTACCAACAAGTTACCAACTATGTGTATTCTGTTGGTGATTTTGTTGTTGGTAGTCTGTTGGTAATGTGTTGGTAAATGGGAGGGAAAATATGTACCAATAGATTACCAATAAAATATAAGTGGTTGGTAACTGTGTCGGATGGTAATCTGTTGGTAATAGGGAGGGAATATTGTTCCCGCCAATGTACCAACGGAATACCAATCGAAGTGGGTAGTTGGTAACTAATGCAGTTGGTAATATATTTGGTAATATGATAGCTTATTTTTTAGCAACAACATTAGCAACCAACATATCTGTTGAAAATATAGTAAATAAATCTCCAACAAATTGCAAATCAAATTACCAACGGTGCGTATTTAGTTGTTAATATTTGTGTTTGTAATTTGTTGGTAGGCATATAGGAAAATATTTACCAACCGATTACCAATTAAATATGCGTGGTTGGTAACTATGTCTGATGGGAATCTGTTGGTAACGGGAAGAGGAATGTTTTTCCCTGTCGATGTTCCAACAAAATACCAACAGACATGGGTAGTTGGTAGACGTTTAAGTAGAAGAAAAATAGATTTGTTGAAGATAAGAACGTCAAATTGATGATCGAACCATTAGATTTGTTAAAAGTACTAAAAAAAGTATTGTGACCAAATTTGAAGGTAATCGGATATATTTAGATACACAATCTTGATTAATCTCTATATAACGGCCAATAACCTAACTCGTTTGTAAATATAAGGATGTCAAGTTGACAATCCAACCGTTAGATTTGTTAAAAGTACTAAAAAAAGTATTATGACCAAATTTAAAGGTAATCAGATATATGTAGGTACACAATCTAGCATAATCTCTATATAACGGCCAATAACCTAACTCGTTCGTAAATATAAGGATGTTAAATTGACAATCCAACCATTAGATTTGTTAAAAGTACTAAAAAAAGTATTATGACCAAATTTGAAGGTAATCGGATATATATAGGTACACAATCTAGCATAATCTCTAGATAACGGCCAATAACCTAACTAGTTCGTAAATATAAGCACATCAAACTTATAATCTAACCGTTACATTTGTTAAAAGTACTAAAAAAAGTATTATGACCAAATTTAAAGGTAATCAGATATATTTAGGTACACAATCTAGCATAATCTCTATATAACGGCCAATAACCTAACTCGTTCGTAAATATAAGCACGTCAAATTGACAATCCAACCGTTAGATTTGTTAAAAGTATTAAACAAAGTATTGTGACCAAATTTGAAGGTAATCGGATATATGTAGGTACATAATCTAGCATAATCTCTATATAACGGCCAATAACCTAACTCGTCATAAATATAAGCACATTAAACTTATAATCTAATCGTTAGATTTGTTAAAAATACTAAAAAAAGTATTATAACCAAATTTGAAGGTAATCGAATATATGTAGGTACACAATCTAGCATAATCTCTAGATAACGACCAATAACCTAACTCATTCGTAAATATAAGCACATCAAACTTATAATCTAACTGTTACATTTGTTAAAAGTACTAAAAAAAGTATTGTGACCAAATTTAAAGGTAATCATATATATTTAGGTACACAATCTAGCATAATCTCTATATAAAGGCCAATAACCTAACTCGTTCGTAAATATATGCACGTCAAATTGACAATCCAACCGTTAGATTTGTTAAAAGCACTAAACAAAGTATTGTGACCAAATTTGAAGGTAATCGGATATATGTAGGTACACAAACTAGTATAATCTCTATATAATGGCCAATAACCTAACTCGTTCGTAAATATAAACACGTCAAATTTACAATCCATCCATTAGATTTGTTAAAAGTACTAAAAAAAGTATTGTGACCAAAGTTGAAGATAATCGGATATATTTAGCTACACGATCTAGCATATTCTCTATATAACGGCCAATAACCTAACTCGTTCATAAATATAAGCGCGTCAAATTTACAACATAACGCATTTATAAGGATAAACATATCAAATTAAAAATTTAACTTTTAGATTTGTTAAAATTATTAAAAAAAAAGTATTATGTCCAAATTTAATCTCTATATTTTTCACATAATATAGCATAATCTCTATATAACGGCTCAAAACCTAATGCATTTATAAAGAAAAGCATATCAAATTAAAGATCCAATCGTTATATTTTTTGAAATCACTAACAAAATTATCATGAACAAATTTGAAAGTAATTGAATATATTTTTCTATATAATCTAATATCACCTCTATATAACAGGCCAAAATTATTTGGTGGATTATGCCTATTGATAAACATTTGTTTAAAGTGAAATTCAATCATTCTGTTTAAACAGTACTTTTATATTTTATATTTATATACAAATATTGGGGCTATATTTGGGAATAGCTTCAAAATTAATAAATTAGAATGAAATTCATTGGAATTGAAAGGATCTCTAAATTGAGCCTAATAATTATAGTAGAAGTATAACGTATCAAATCAAATAATGATATTATATATTATTTTAAAAGTAATATGTCTAGTTGGTTATATCTATTTCATCTTTAAAATGTATATTTATGTGGTTATGTTCATATCATAAATTATAAGAGCAATAAACTTAGAAACAAAGAATTACAAGGTAAAAAAATAATAATAATTCCATTTATTTGATTCTCAAAATTAATTTTTTTTTAAAAAGGATTGAAAAAGTTATACTAATTTTTTTGAATTAAGAAACAATGTCTAGGCAATAAGAAGAGATAAAATAGAATAACTTAAAATTAAAAACTAAGTAATTTTGATAGTAATTATATATATATATATATATGTATAAGTATAGTTATTATGTTTATATATATATATATATATATATATATATATAATGCATAAAATATTGTAGTTACTATTATTAATATATACATAAAAATATAAATATATATAATTAATTTTTATATATTTTATGAATTAGAAATATAGTAACTTAATTATAATTCAACTTTATAAATATAAGCAGGAAAAAAAATGTATTAATATAAAAAAAAAAACGTAAACTAAATTGCAATCCCACTCTCACCCTCAACGTAACCCTCTCCCTCTCGGTGCTTGCCGTTGCTTGTTGGTGCTAATACCGTCGCCATCTTCATTGCAAGGCTCTCCCTCTCATCGGTTGCGACACACCTTAACACACACAGAGACAAAAAAAAAGCCGTCAAAATCTGTCAGATCTCAGGCCACATTCGCCTAAGTTTGCGCCTTCGAAGTACACTGCAGGTAACAGCGGCATCTTTATTGTACTATTTTGTCGATTTGATTGTTGTTTGAGACATAATTTTAACTTGATTATGCCACCTTCGTGTTGAGATGTGTGAAAGATGTGTTAATTTTTGAACGAGGCTTTGAAATTTGAGTTTACTGGCTTGTTGTTGCTATGTTTGCTGTGGCCTTAGTTCAAACGTGGGTTTTTTGCTTCAGTTCGAATGTGGGTTTCTACTTTAGTTTGAATAGGTTTCTGCTTCAGTTTGAATGTGGGTAGTTGCAAATATTTGTGATTGCTTTAGAAAACAAGGAAAGCCTCGAATATTGCTTGATTAAAAAACAGTGGTTCAAAACTGCAGCAGTAACAATGAAGCTTTTGTGCTGCTGAATTAAAACTACATGATGTTATGTGAGTTGATCCACTTGTGGTGGAATAAGAAAGTTGAATTCCTAAGTGAGAAGCTTGTAGCTGTTAATTATTAGACATCTTAACAGCTTGACAATTGCAGAAGGTTTGCAGAATAGGAGACGAAGCATAGTAGATATGGTTTCTTTCCAATAGATTGTCTCCTACTCTTGAAGTTTGCATTTGTTATTTGATATTCAATAGGGAAAAAAAATGGGAAAAAGAATAGGAGAGAGAGAGAGGTACAATACAGAGGAGTAAAATTTTTGAGTGCTGCTATGTTTCATTTTTTACTCTTTACCTCTATGGAATGCTTTGTACATTGCTTAAAATTTTGGTTTATTTATGTGAAGTTCACTTCTCCGGACGGTGAATTTTTGGAGGAAAGAAAGAAGATTTATTATCTATTTTCATCATTATTTTAAAGTTGGCATCCTTCTATTCGATCTTTTTTTTCTTCCTATGAACAATCCACCTTGATATTTACTTTCTTTGGTTGATGTCGGTTCTAACAAAAACACTAGATATTTCTGTTGGGTATTGTATGATCTTAAAGCTGGCATCCTTCTATTCCATCTTTTTTTCTTTTTGCTCCTTGGTGGTGGTATTATCCATTATAGATTTGATCTTCATTTGTATATATGTGTATATGCATGGGAAATGTGTAAAAGCTTGTGTGTAATTAGGGTGAATGGGTGATATAGCTTGTCTCCAAACGTAGGTTGGTACGATGACAGAAGCTCGAGCATGGATGTATAATAGGCTCTTACCTGGTAAAAAAGGGTTAACAAGGGAGTTTCTTCATGGAATTGATGAGTTTGTTCAATTTGCAACTACACAAGTTGATTTTATTAGTGGAGGAAAAATAAGGTGTCCATGCTCAAAGTGCAAAAACCGTAGGTTTTACGAGGTAGATGATGTAAAGCTACATTTGTGTCGAAGGGATTTATCCCAAATTACTATCAATGGCATGCTCATGGGGAACCTTACATTTTTAGTTCACGACGAAGGAATAGCATAGAGGTTGATGAGGAAAGGGAGGAAAGTCCTATTGTAAGCCATCACATTAGGGAAATGGTATTTGATGCAACGGGACATGATATAAGATTTAATAAAACTATACGAGATGGAAGAAGAGCCTAATACGAATGCACAAAGTTTCTATGATCTGCTACATGCTGCGAGATGAGCCTTTATGGCCGAGGGTGTAGTCACTCCGAGTTATCTACGGTTGTGCGACTTCTAAACATTAAGTCCGATTATAACTTACACGAAGCTTCGTTATGATGCAATATCACAGCTGATTAAAGATGTCACACCTGAAGAGGATAAGCTGCCTAAAAACTTTTATGAGACAAAAAAGCTCGTATCTGGGTTAGGACTTCCGTATGAACAAATAGATTGTTGCGTAAATGGCTGTATGCTTTTTCGAAAAGACTGTATTGGGTTCACACACTGTATGTTTTGCAACCATCCTAGATGGAAGCCAAAAAAAGGAAGTTCAGGCGTGGAGAAAAATGTAGCATATGCGAGAATGCACTACCTCCCATTAACAGCAAGATTGCAACGATTGTATGCTTCGAAAGCTACAGCTGAGCATATGAGATGGCATGCGGAACATGAATCCGTTCAGAGCACCATTAGTCATCCTTGTGATGCAGAAGCTTGGAAGGTTTTCAATAGCACACACCCAACATTTTCTTCTGAGGCGCGAAATGTAATACTTGGACTTTCCACTGATGGTTTTGCTCCATTTGGGATATCCGGTAGCGGTATTCGTGTTGGCTCGTGATGGTAACACCATATAATTTACCACATGGTATGTGCATGAAAACGCCATACATTTTCCTTAGTACAATAATACCTGGTCCTAAGAACCCCAAGAAGAAGCTCGATGTCTATTTGCAGCCTTTGGTTGATGAATTGCTACATCTATGGGAAGTCGGAGTTCTTACATATGACATTTCAAAGAAGCAAAATTTTCGGATGAAAGTTTGCTCTAATGTGGACGGTCGGTGATTTCCCGAGCATATGGCATGTTGTGCGGGTGGAGTACAGCTGGTAGATTATCTTGTCCATATTGTATGGAAAAATCAAAGGCATTCAGGCTTCAAAACTCTAAAAAGCAATGCTTCTTTGATTGCCATCGACAGTTTTTACCATTACACCACCCTTTTCGGAAGAATAAGAGCTCATTTAGAAAGAACCGAATTGAGGATTCAGCACCCCCACGTAGACTAAGTGGGGATGAAATATGGGCACATGTGAAGGATTTTCCAACTGTCATTGAAAATGGTGGGAATCACGTACCTGAAGGATACGGGAAATCCCACAACTGGAGTAAGCAAAGTATATTTTGGAGCTTACCATATTGGAGGACAAATGTCATTAGGCATAATCTTGATGTAATGCATATTATTAAGAATTTTTTTGATAATATCTTCAATACAGTCTTTGACGTGAAGGGGAAGACAAAAGACCATGATAATGCAAGGAGAGATTTACGTGAGATTTGCCGACGAAGGGATTTAGAGTTAGTAGAAGAAGGTACCAAGAAACCAAAGGCATGCTATTGTATGGAAAAAAATGCTCGAAAAATTTTGTGTGAGTGGATTAAATCTTTGAAATTCCCAGGATGGTTATGTTTCCAATTTGTCAAGATGTGTGGATGAGAAGCAATGCAAATTATTTGGCCTTAAGAGCCATGATTGTCATGTATTCATGCTTCGGTTGATACCAATAGCGTTTCGCTATTTGCTTCCAGATGTTGTCAGCAATGCTCTAACAGAATTGAGCTTGTTCTTCAAGGACTTGACTTGTAGAATGTTACGTGTTGAACAAATTTTGAAACTAGAAGAGAATATTGCTATGATAATATGCAAATTGGAGAAAATTTTTCCACCAAGCTTTTTTGATTCAATGGAACATTTGCCAATCCACTTACCGTATGAAGCTTTAGTGGGAGGTCCTGTGCAATATAGGTGGATGTATCCTTTTGAGAGGTTAGTTAAATATGTAATTTATTATTTTTTAAACCTCAATTTGGTAATATCCATATTGATAAATCTCCGACCATAGGTTCTTGTACAATTTAAAGAAGAAGGTGAAAAATAAAGCAAGAGTTGAAGCTTCAATTTGCAATGCATACATAGTTGAAGAAGTTTCGACGTTTTGTACTTTTTACTTTGATCGTAATGTCAAAACAAAGAGTAGAAGGGTTGAACGAAATGACGATGATGATGGTTTTGATGAGTTAACGAGGTCAAGTATTTCAACATTTAGCTGTCCTGGGCGGCCATCAGGTGCTGCAAAGACGAGGTGCCTATCAGATAAAGAGTATGATGCAGCTGCATTGTATGTGTTGCTGAATACCGAAGAGGTCCAACCATATGTGGAGTGAGTATGAATTTGCACAAATTGTTTTGGAATGACATAAATTTTAACATCTGACCATTTTTTTATTTTAATAAAATTTAGGTTGTTCAAGGTTGAGAAGCGCTCTAATACAACCAACATTTCTGATTCTGATTTAGAGTTAGCATTGGAAAGAGAGTTTGTTCAATGGTTGAAGGAATATGTAAGAATATATCTAATGTCGTGTCATCCCGAATTTCTATTCTAATTAACTTCATCTTTTTTAGTTATAATATTTTTGTGTCAAATAGGTGCATGATCCAGATAACAATGTGTCAAACGGTGAAATAAAACATCTGAGTTGGGGGCCAAAGAGATTTGTGCGCACGTACACACAGTTTTTTGTTAACGGCTACAACTTTCACACAGTTGCTCATAGCAAAGGAAAAGCCACTACAAATAGTGGCGTATGCATAAAAGGTTGTAATAATGATGATGGAGGCACAGTGGATTACTATGGTACTTTGAAGGAAGTGGTGGAGCTGGAGTATCCTGGTTTGCCTGTTAAACATGCCTATTTATTTCATTGTGATTGGTATGATCCAAGACATGATGTGGGAGTAAGAATTCATCCTAGGTACAAACTGCTTGATATTAATCCTAAAAGATTATGGAACAAATTTGAGCCATTTGCACTTGCATTTCAAGCAACTCAAGTGTATTTCGTACCATATCCAAGTCCTAGAAAGGATACTGCAGATTGGTTGCATGTTTGTCATGTCGCTGCAAGACGAACGTTAGAGATGGCTACAATTGATAGTGCATTGCAAGAAAATGAAGTGCAGAATCCAAGTATTGATATTGTGGATGATCCATTAGACAATCTAAGGGACCCAAACAATATTTATGAAGATGTGGGTCCCTCTATTAATGTTAGTTTGCAAGAGAATGACGAAGACTTGAAAAGTAGTTCTGATGAATCTGATACAGTAATATCTACTTCAAAGTCAGAAGATGAAGTAGATAACGAATTCTGTAGTGAAAGTGAATAGTTATAATATGTTAGAATTTTGAGACATGTTTATATATAATAAACATTTCTTTTAGATGTATTCAATTGAACATATTAATTTCGTTTTATTTATCTAATAAAATCATGACCATTTGTTGATTATTTAGCAGCATTTTGCTCAACGTCCCACCATATTCTGTTTTTTTTTTTTTTTTTTTGTGGATTGTTCAAATGTCCAAAACCAGTGACGTTATTGACTAATGTGTTTTCTTGGACTGGCAGAGTTGTGGGAATCTGTGGGGATTTCAGTCGAACAAGGTTGAAGCTGTCCCCAAGTAGCATTGGTATTATTCTTATTTAATGAATATAAAAAAATTAAATCTTCATAAATCTATCACAAGAGTGGAAAACTTATTGTACCTTTTCTTTTAAACTTTATTGGGGTGTTTGATTGTTGATGTGTTGGTGTTGTACTGATATTTATGTTGTGGTTTTCAGGAGTTGGAGTTGTGATTTTGTTGTAAAAATGTGAGTGAAGTGTCTAGAAAAAATGTGGTAGGACTAATTTTTTTAGCACACATTTTCTTTTTAATTTGTTTCTAAATTTCTAAGTCTTGCTCTTATTCAGGTTTTGTGGTTGTCAAGTTTGTAGTTTTGTTCAGCACACCTTTGAAATGAAAGGGGCTTTACACAGTTTTCTTTCCACCATATAGAGCTACCATCTCTTTTTTCATTTTCTTTTCAGCCTTTGTGGAAGGGCGGGGGTTTTTACAAACAGGAAAATGATTGTTGAGAAATTTAGTCCAACTGAACCAGTTGCTAAAAACTGTTTCTAGAGTTGTCAGTTGAACCTTCAATTGCATGTGTATTATTTTGGCCATCCTAAATTCAGCAACAAGAAGAGAGAAAGAGAAAATAAAAGAAAAAAAGTAAAATAAGAGAAAAAGAGGAAGAAGAGAGAGAGAGAGATTTCTGAAAGCTTAGGGAAGGATTAAGAAAGGAATGCTTAGGCCTTCACTTGCTTAAAAGCCATCACACAGAAGGCAAAAAACCTTCTTTTCCTTAATTAAAGATGTGAAGTAGTTTATGAGGATTATTTTAGTACGAACTTTTCAAGGAAACACACTTGAATTATGAATTGTGGTTAGTAGAAATTTATGTTACAAAGCTGTTTGTATGTGTGCCATGTGGCAGTGGAATTGAGGGGCAATTCGCTGTGTTGTGTGTGTTGTTTGGGTGTGTTTTGAAGGTGTGTGAAGGATTGATCATGGATACATATGTAGCAGAAAGAAATGAAGTAGAAAATTAAGTAATTGTTGGAGAAAATAGAAGGTTAATATATTCATGTCATGGCTGCCGGTTTTGTTGTTGTGTATACATGGGAAAACTGCTTCCTTCATGACTGAAAATAGGAAGATTAATGGTCTTTAAAATGAAGAATGGAATGGACCAAATGATGTTTAAGTCCTATAACAATGAAGGAATAATTGTACAATGCATTTTGGTTAAGAAAAGCAGGAAACACGGGCAAAACAGCAAGATTTTTCTTACAATATCTCTATGTCACTTCTGTTTCAAAGTACTGCAGCAACTAGGCAATAAGTCTGTCCAATTACCTTAACTCGTGCAGCTACTTCCTTCATACACTAGGGCTATTTTGTAAAGTATACACTAGGTTTATTTTGAAGTTTGACAGAAGATGTATTTAACTAATGGGAGTTCTATATTTCTGCATTTCTACATTTCTACTGCATTTCTAATGGGAGTTCTATATTTCTGCATTTATGCATTTCTACTGCATTTCTACATTTCTGCATCTCTTCTGTCAAAGCTACGACCTGCAATCAGAAAAATTGACCAAGTACAAATTAAGTAAATCCATTATTCCCATAATATGACTTCTAAAGTGTTTTCAAAATCTGAACTTAGAATCACAGAGTGACATCTGAAATCAGGTCAGAAGCAGGTTGGCCATCACGACTCATAGCAAACCTGCAATGCAATCACGACACAAATGATGGACACCTTGATAAAGTTTACTCTGAAATTTTGTAAAATCTCCACTCAACATTTTGCATAAACTCACCTTCAGAAACAGGAAGTAAAGATATACCTCTTAGGTCACAGGGAAATTCCTGACACTGCTTATTGGCATGATATTGAGGCATTGACAGTGTATGCTCTGATTTGTCATTACCTGTCTATTTTTCTTGGATATATGTTTTATGGTGAGGTATGTCATTAATAAGTGCTGAGCAGTTGTTGACTTGTATTTTCTAATTTCTGGTTTTGCTAAGGTGATTCAGATTGGATATTGAATTTAGCTTATATTTTTGTTGTTTTACATTGTGGAAATTGGTGGATGGGATTAGAAACTGTGTTGGTTTTGTGTTGGTGTGGTTGTGTTTTATTTTGAATATTTATGGGTGATTTGTGGAGTTGTTGAAGTTGTGATAGTGGGAAAAGTTTCTCCTTCCAATTTCTTGTGCATTTTCCTTTTTGGTCTTGTTTTAGCGCCATTCTACAAATAAGCTAAACTAGTACAACATGCTACCACCAAGTTTCCCATTAAAAGAAACAGGGGTGAAACCTCTTCTTCCCAAGCTCCACCTTCCTATTTTGAGCCTATTGTTCTTTTGAGGCATTTTTCTTGGATATATGTTCTTGGATATATGTTTATCTGCACACCTTTACTTCATAAATCATCAAATAAGAATGAAAAATGCACCAAAACAACCTTATTGACCACCGGTTAACACCCTAACATTGAGTAGCTTACAACAAAAAGTTCTCCCATAACTACATGCATTCTTTAAACTTCAGCCATCAAAACCTACATCAAAAGGTTCCTTAATGTGAGTGAAGTGGCTACAGTGAGGGGGATTCTTGTCCTCTTGTTAATGTGACTGAAGTTGCTGCTCCTGCAAGCTCTAAAACAACCCCTCTATCTTCTCTTTTCTCTATTTACTTTTCTCCTCTCTTTCAATGACATAGTTACTTGTTTTCTATGCATTATTTTCAGATGGCACTTGGTAGGAAAGGAATGCAAAAAAAAAGGGCGAAAGGTAGGACGATGTGTAGCCCAATCAAATAATGACTCCGAGAGTCAACCATTGAATTCACCCCCAACAGAAAATCAGGATTCTCCAAATACTAGCCACAGAGCAGCAGATGATTTCCGTACTCCACCACCTACGTTGCATGCTCCTACTGATGCCCACAATGACAACAATTCTAGAGAAAGTGTCCAGCTAGAGATTCGTTCTGAGCAAGCCGAGTCAATCACTTACAATGAGCGAGTTGCGCCTATCACTCGTAATGATCAAGTTGAGTCTACTCCAGCTCAAGAGAATGTGCAAAACTCTAACTTATCTACAGCTATTACTATACCAGCACAGGGCAAGATTGAATGTTGGATTGAAGGGGATGAGTAAGTGATTTCAAAATTTGTTATTTTCTGAAATTTAGTATTCATTCTAAATGTATCAAGCAAAATCCTTACATATTTATTTTTCTGTTGTAGGATTCTTTGCAATGCCAAGCCGCTCAACAAACCAGTGCGATCTATTCATCCAACAATAGAATATATGTTTTCGGGACCATATCCTACTTGGAAAAAGGTCCCACCTACCACAAGGGATGTATGGTACGCTGAGTGGGCAGTAAGTATTAAATTTATTTTTTTCCAACTATAGGTATAGGTTATATTTTATGCTTATTATGCTAATTTAGTAATTTTGTATGGGAAAATTACAGAAACAATACAAATGGGACTACAAATATGATTCGATCATGAGAGCAAAATGGGAAAAAAAAGCCAATGACAGTTATAGGTACTTGATGGAAGAAGTACGAAATGGACATATCTCTCATGATTTCATAAAAGAGGAGCATTACAATGAGCTTCGAGCATATTGGGATAGTGATGTGTTCAAGAAAATGTCAAAGACTATGTCAGCAAACAAGAAGAGTGTTTTAGGAGCCTCAAATCATTCAGGAGGATCTATCCCAACAACTGAACACAAGAGAAAGCTTGTATAATACATAGAATTTTCTTTTAATTCATTATTTGAAATATATTTGTAAATACTATTCTTATGTATAATACATTACAACTTATATGTTATGACAATTTCGTAGGAGGAGAAATACCATAGAGAATATTCACAGATGAACATCTATGTCTTCACTTACACAACAAACACTGAAGATGAGGTTGAGCAAGCACTAAAAAGAGAAAGACTACTGTTAGAGGGGGAAGAGGACCTGCCAGAGGCGCCAAAACTTGCCTTTATTGACGAGCGATCTGAGGACATATACGTAAGTGTCATATCTATTGAAGTACATGATCAACATATTTCTACTTTTAGTTTTACGAGATCTAATCTGATTGTGGTGTTATTTTAATGGGGATCTAATGAAATTATTATTTCCAAAATATTAACTAGTAATCCACAGTAGCTTGAATTTTTAATTGTTAAGGATTGGTGTTATAATTAGACAAAGAATTTAATTGGTATTGTGTGATGGGCTTAAACTACTACGGACTAGATTGTGCAATTGGTATTGAGATTGGCTCTGAAATTTGAATTGAGTTGAGTTGACTGTGCTGCATTCTGATTTTACCTGCTGAGTTTAAATTGATATATGATTGAGCTACCTTTGATGTGAAATGCTAAGCTTAAGTTATAGTTGATTGGATACTGGTTTTATACTATTAAACTTCACAAGAGAAGTTAAGTTTTATTGCTTGATTTGTGTTGGTTAATTACTGCATTTGTGTTGGTTGGCTAGTAATTTGAGCTTTGAAATGTGGATTGTTAAGTTTCTGCTGTAGCAATTATGATGAGGAGTATGTCGATTGTTTGATTGAGTTGTGAAGTGTGGGTTGAAATAGTGTTGGGTATATTGAAACTTGTGTTGGAACAATTGGTTTGATTGTAGTAGAGTTCTGACTTGATTGTTGTTTGTTCAGGGGAGTTGATTTTTTGATTGGTGAATTGAGTGGTAATATACTACTATATGGAAAATTTTGAGTTAAGTGGCTGGAAAAAATGTGATTGAAGTGGCTTCAGTGAGGGGGGTTGTTGTCCTCTTGTTTAGGGTTGGAAAATGTGATTGAAGTAGCTGGAAAAATGTGAGTGAAGTGGCTACAGTGAGGGGGTTCTTGTTCTCTTGTTCTCTTGTTTAGGGTTGGAGGAAACTTGTTCGTAGTTGGGGCTATTTTTTTGGGAGGTTGTTTTGTTGTGACTATTTTAGTAACATGTATAAATTTTGTTATTGGCTTATTATTGATACTATCATGTTGTCATTGTTACAGGCAAGGTACCAAGAGGAATTATAAAAAGAGACAGAGCTAATAACAAATCAAACACCTGAAGGGGAGTAACCAAAACCAGTTAACAAGGTTGATGTTTGGTTGCGAGTTGTAGGACCACCAAAAAAGGGTAATACAGTCTATGGCATGGGATCCCTCAGTTTGAGCTGCCTCGAAAAATCTACTACATACAAGTCATCCTCTTCATCTTGTTCATCAGCACAGTCTATAGAATATGTCCAAAGGTCAGAATTGCAAAGTGTTGATGAATCATTATAAAAGGCTATTCAAGAACTACGAGAAGCGAATGAACGCTTGCAATCCGAGGTGAAGTCCTTAACATCAGAAGTCAAGGAACTCAAGGGAGAGGATGCTTCATGAGCTGGATCTTAAATTTATTTCATATTTTGGACTACTGAAATAAAATATTGTTTTAAGCTTATAACAAATTTACTTTATCTGATTTTTGTTCCACATCAGAGTTTGATGTACTTTTGTTATGGATGTTGATGTTCTTTCAATATGGATGTATGACTTTTGGTATGGATGTAATTTTAATATTATGTAGAATTGCTTTATTAAATATGTGTATGGATTAAATAGTGATAATGTAATTCTACTTACCAATAAAAAGCTATTTGTACTTACCAACAAAACAATTTGTTGGTACATACCAACAAATTTTACAGGTGCTTATCAACAAAAAAATCTGTTGGTATTTACCAATACAAATTTGTAGGTGCTTACCAACAGATTTATTTGTTACTACATACCAACAGAAATTACCAACACAAAATTGCAGGTGCATACCAACAGATTTATCAGTTGGTACATGCCAACAACAATCTATAAGTGCTTTCCAACAGATCGCTGTTGGTACGTAACACTTTGCAATGATTTACCAATAGATTTATCTGTTGCTATATACCAACAGAATATGTTTGCAATACCAACTAAATTGTAGTTGGTAAGCTATCAATACACGTTTTCTTTTTCGACATTTACCAACTAAGTACCAACTAAATCGTTTGTTGGTAATGAATAATAATTACCAACAACATAAATATACCAACTACGGAATTGTTGGCAAATTATATGTTGCTATATACCAATAGAATATGTTTGTAGTACCAACTAAATTGTAGTTGGTAAGCTATCAATACGCGTTTTCTTTTTTGACATTTACCAACTAAGTACCAACTAAATCGTTTGTTGGTAATGAATAATAATTACCAACAACATAAATATACCAACTACGGAATTGTTGGCAAATTACCAACAACATTACCAATTAAACAATCAATTGGAAAAAATACCAACAAAATTATCAACAAAATACACAATTCGAAAATTTCCAACAACCTTACCAACGACGTCGTTAGTTTGTTGGTAACATAAAAAAATTACCAACAGCAAATACTTAACTCCCAAAAAAATCATTACCAACTGAAATATAATATTACCAACAATAAACTCTGTTGGTAATTACCAACAGAATTAAAAATCTCTTGTTGGTAATACTTCCCAACAAGCGTTTTACCTACGGACCAAATTCCGTTGGGAATCTGTTGGTAAACTAGTATTACCAACAGAAATTGGACACCTACCAACAGAATTTGACAGTTGGTAATCAGCATTTTTCCAGTAGTGTAATATAGGCTTATTTATTAGACTAGTTTATTTGGGTTGAAAAATTAATTATTAACTGGGAAATTTATTTGATTATAATTAGAATAATTAATTAAGTCTAAAAGGCTAAACTAAGAGTTTAATGGACCAATCCAGTTTAACTTAGGATTTTATTTAGGTTAAACAGGAGAATAGAAAACAACGTTGTTTTCATGGCTTCTTCTCCGTGAAAAAAGGAGACGCCTCTCACTCACTCTCTCTCTCTCTCTCTCCAGGAAAAGTTCCTTAGTCTGTGAGTTGTTCACCAAACGAAATTAGGCAGGCCATATATTGAAAGATCGGGAGGTTGGTGTTCACATACATGCAAAGACAAAGTAGGAGGCTTGCAGGAATCGCACCAAAAGTTTCCACCAGCGCACCTACCCCGGTTGCACACATTTCGGTCCAACCATCTTTGAAAACAACAAGAAAAGGTTAGAAATTTTTCACCTCGGAGTCCTGTCAGAGCGCAACCGGCGCCGGCTCTATTCGGGAGTTCCTCTGTTCTTCAGTTTTTCCTGTTTTTCAGTTTTCGCTTCCACTGCGTGCTTTGTGTTTTCCCTTTTCAAGGCCTTCAATTGGTATCAGAGCATGAAGGTTTTGCGAAAATATAGGGAGCATGCATCTAGATAAATAAAATTGAACATGTATGTGTGATTAAATTGTGATCCTTCGCTGTTTTGGTACAAATAGATTCTCTATTAAACCTCTCGGATTGAGGTATAGGAGATTTATAATTTACTATTGTTCTTAGAAAATCGTGTAAGTTCAATATTCATGGTTATAGGCGGTTGTTGGTTTTTGTTAATTTCATTATATTTGGGTTGAAATTGGAGAGCCAACGAAGCCAAAAGTTGTGCAGAAAAATAGAGGAAATTCGCAGAAAAAAAAAACTGCAGGAAGAAGACCCGGCAAACTGCAACCGGCGACAGCTCGGGTCTGGGATTCGGTCCGCGCGCTGGTTGCCCATAGGTTCTGATTCTGGGCAGCGGGTACAGTGGACCACAGTGCAAATGGGTGGCTGATCCAGTGAGGCGGGTGCAGTGGACCAAGGAGAAAATTTTAAATTTTTCTTGTAATTTTTCTTGCAATTTCTTTTGGTTTTGGGGTCCATACCAGGAGAAATTAATATTTTTGCAATAATATTTCTAAGATTAAACAAGACTATTAATTAATTAATTAATGTATTTAATTCTATTATATGTGCACTTAGGTTTAAAAATAGAAAATCATGAAAACGTCTATTGTTTTCTAACATGTTATTTATTTTTATGTACCTATGTGCACATTTTCTTAAAGACCAAAGTCTTTGGAAATATTTTTGATAAGAAAATATTTTTCTATAAATTAAATGGTTATTTTAACTTGAACAAAAATTAATCCTTAGATATTTTATCAAATGATTTAATCTTTGACATAGAAAATATATTAGATTTAGATATTTTTATAAGTTAAAATAGAAAGATATTTTGTTTTACTTTAGCATAAAGAAAAATTGTTTTGTCAAATAAACTTAAGACAAAAGTCTCTAGAAAGTTTTAATTGGAAAATTTTTGAAATCATTAAGTTTTTAACTTAAATAAAATTAATCCAGGGGAAAATCTCTCAATGGATATAAACCTTGACATAGAGATTTTAATGAATTTAGAATTTTATTTTTGAGTTAAGGGAAAACTTAATGGAAATTTTCAAAAGGATATTTTTCAGAAAATCCTTATTTTTAAAAGATTAAGTGGGAGAGGGGTTTCAATGGCCCCATGGCTTCCATCACGATCCTCATTAGAGATTGTGGGTCCCCTCGCGTCACTCTGAGAGTGAACCCGTATAGGATGAGGATACCACAATGACCTAGATCTAATGGAAGGATGTAATTAATAACTCGGGACACGTACTATGATCGGCCAACCCCTCGTTGGAGGTTATAGTGTGAGGTATGTCCATAAAAAATGAGAGGAAACGGCCATCCCCTCGATGAAGTTATTTTCTAAATCATTACCTAGAAGGAAAATTAATTTGTGGTGGTTAACACAATTAACTTAGGGAACTGTTAATCTTCCTAAGAAGCTATGCCAGTTTTCCTAAGAGCCAAATTAATTATTATCAGTTTTGATAAAGTACACAAATTTGTTTTGTTTTCACAAACTAAATTTTTTTCTTTTATTTTTCGATTTTTCAAAAATGGTGGGAGGTTCTTTTAGTCCATTGACCGTTATTCTCAGAGAGAATAAGTTAACGAGACCAAACTATGTGGATTGGAAGAAGAAATTGGACATAATACTCATAACGGAAGAGTATAAGTATGTTCTTTACGAAACCTGCCCTATTATCGGGGAGGATTCCACCACTGAGATAAGATGGTTCATTGTTACATGTTGGCCTCCATGTCTAATGTGCTCCAGTCTAAACATGAGCACATGGCCATTGCGTATGACATAACTCAATCATTAGCCACGATATTCGCGGATAAGAGCCGACCCGCAAGGTAGGAGGCTCTTCAAACTACCATTAACACTAAGATGGTTGAGGGAGGATCAGTCAGAAAGTATATGCTGAAGATGATTGCTGCTTTCAAGGAGGCAGAAATCTTAGGGGCTGTTATTGACCCCGAGAGCTAAGTGGATATGGTTCTCGAATCCTTATAGGGTTCCTTTACTCAATTCAAGTTGAATTATAACACGAACAAGTTAAACATGAGTTTAACTGAGTTCATAAAGAAGCTCCAGATGGCAGAGAAGGTCATGAAGTCACAATCTAAGGCTATGATTGCTAAGACTTCATCTTCTAGAATTGGGTCCAAGCCCAGAAAGTTCAAGAAGAAGAATGGGAACGTAGCGGCCCAGCCCAAGACCCAACCCAAAGACAAACCCAAGGACAAGTGCTTCAAATATGGACTGAAAGGACACTAGAAAAAGGAGTGTCCAGATCTCCAAGTCAAGAAAAACCCTACAGGTAATGGTTTCTATCTAGAGTCTATATCAATGGTTGGATGAACTTTTACTTGGATTGTTGATTCAGGAGCCACTGATCACATCTGTAACTCCTTGCAGGGGTTTAGAAAGATTAGAAGACTCCAGAAGGGCGAACATGGACTATGTGTGGGAAATGGAGCACAAGTTTGGGCCCTTGCAATGGGAGAGCTGGATCTTGTTTTTTATTGTAATAGAATAGTGGTTTTGAAAGATATTTTATATGTACCAGGATTTCGACAGAATTTGATTTCGGTTGCAAAACTAATAAATCAAGGATATTCTGTATCTTTCCATTTTGGTATTTCTATCAGTAGAGATGGAGAAATTTTATGTACTGGGCACATGTATGGGAATCTATTTTTTTTTAAACCCTATTAACAATGAATTAAATAACGCTCAATCTAAACCTTTAACAAGGAAAAGAAAGACCAATGTCAATGACTCTTATCTTTAGCATCTAAGGTTGGGTCATATCAACTCAACCAGGATTCAGAGGTTAATCCATGATGGGTCATTGGGCTCATTGAGATTGGAAAATTGGCCTCAGTGTGAATCCTGCCTAATGGGAAAGATGACCAAAAGGTCATTTACCCCTAAAGTGGATAGAGCCAAGGGGGTATTGAGTTTTGTTCACACTGATGTGTGTGATCCCTTGTCTACACCAGCTAGAGGGGGTTTTGAGTACTTTATCACTTTCACGGATGATTGTACGAGGTTTGGTTATATTTACCTGATGAGACGCAAGTCTGACTCTTTTGACAAGTTCAAAGAGTTTAAGGCTGAAGTGAAGCGTCGGATAGGTAAATTGATCAAGACCTTACGATCGGATCATAGTGAAGAGTACCTCCTTGGTGAATTCAAGGATTACATGGTATATCATGGGATAGTATTCCAATTTTCTGCGCCGGGGACACCCCAACAAAACGGAGTAGTTGAGAGAAGGAACATGACATTAATGGAAATGATTTGAAGCATGATGTCTCATCCTACTCTTCCAGTGTCTTTTTGGGGATATACCCTGGAAACAACTTATATACTGGAAGAAGGTATTAGTAAATACCAATGCTATATACTTAGAGGATAATCAGAGTACTTCCACGAAAGGTTTAACTAGGTTGGAACTTGAGGAGAAGTTATCTTCGGAATCAACTTCTTCTGATCCGATTGTGGAACAAGAAGAGGCACAGCCTTAAGAGCCTGTACAATTGGAGTTTCGTCGTAGTGGGAGAGTATCTAGGGTTCTGGAGAGATGGATTGGAGAAGCTTTCGAGCTAATCTCCGACCATCAGGAACAAGACTCCACTAGATATAAGGAGGCTATTGCTGATACCGATGTAAATTTATGGCATAAAGTAATGACAGTCGAGATTGAGTCTATGTACTTCAATTAAGTTTGGGATCTTGTAGCTTCACCTGAAGGGATAAAACCTATTGGGAGTAAGTGGGTATATAAGAGGAAGAGAGGAATAGATGGGAAGGTGAAAACCTTCAAAGCTAGGCTTGTAGCGAAAGGGTATACTCAAAAAAAGAGAATCGACTATGAGGAAACCTTTTTCCCGGTAGCCATGCTTAAGTCCATCCGTATCCTCCTTGCCATCGCATGTCATTATGACTACGAGATATGACAAATGGATGTTAAAATGGTATTTTTAATGGCCATCTTAGCGAAGAGATTTATATGTCCCAACCGGAAGGCTTTATTGTTGAAGGCCAAGAACATATGGTTTGCAAGCTTAAGAAGTCCATTTATGGACTTAAGTAGGCATCGAGAGCATGGAATATTGTTTTGATGAGAATGTAAAGTCTTATGGTTTTATTCAAAACGAGGATGAACCATGCATGTACAGGAAGCTTGAAGGCATTAATGTGATTTTTCTTATCTTATATATGGATGACATTCCACTCATTGGAAATGATGTAGGGTCATTGTCATCTACAAAGGTTTGGTTGTCTAGTCAATTTAGTATGAAGGACTTGGGAGAAGCCAACTACATTCTTGGGATCAGACTTCTTAGAAATAGAAAGTAGAGAATGTTAGGATTATCCAAAATGGCATACATTGACAAGATGCTAGCCAGGTACAACATGGACTTATGCAAGGGAGCTCTAATTCCTTGCAGACATGGGTCGTCATTTTCTTCAAGGGACTGTCCTAAGTCTCATGTACTCCATGCTATGTATTAAGCCAGATATCTACTTTGCCGTAGGCTTGGTTAGCAGATATCAATCAAACTCTGAGGAGGTTCATTGGCAAGCTGTAAAGCATATTCTTAAGTACCTCAAGAGAACGAGAGATTATACGCTAGTTTACAGGGTTGATGACTTGGTTCCTACAGGATACACAGACTCAGACTTCCAGGCAGATAAGGATGAGAGAAAATCCACTAGTGGATATGTCTTCACCTTGTCTGGAGGAGCCATTTCGTGGAGAAGTATCAAGCAATCTTACATTGTTGACTCAACCATGGAAGCTGAGTATGTAGCAGCTTCGGAGGCATCTAAGGAAGCAGTCTGGCTCCGGAAGTTCCTTTCAGAACTTGGAGTCGTACCACGCATGGACAGACCAATTATGATGTATTGTGACAACACTGGAGTAGTATCACAATCCAAAGAACCTAGGAACTACAAGAAGGGGAAGCATTTCAAGAGAAAATACTACCTGATCCGGGATTTCATCCAGAGACAGGAAGTTGTGGTGGAACAAATTGCCTTCGAGATCAATCTAGTTGATCTATTCACCAAGCTTTTAGTTGAGAAAGTCATCAAGAGACACTTAGACGCCATAGGGGTGGGCACCTACGGACTTACTTAGTCTTAGAGTGCAAGTGCGAGATTGTTGGGAAATATACCCTCTTAGACTAGGTTTCTGATGTAAATATCGAATGTTTTAATAAAAGAATTTATTTTTAGAAATTATTTGGGAATTTACATTTTTATTTGTGCATAATTACGTTTGGAAAAGACCCATTGTGTTTAAGTAAGTGGTCGATGTGAATGGAAGTCTTTTATAGTAAAGTATGGATCTCGGGTTACTTAACATATAAACATTCGTTCTTAACCAATTGATGAGAATAAAAATCTCGTCATGTCTAGGTTATTATGTTGTGAATTCCAAATGGGGAATGGCTTACCTTTAACCAGTGTGTAGTCCACTTATTTTATGACATAAACGTATTTCAAATACGTAGAACAAGACCTGTAGTATTAGTTTCTAAAAGTACTATAAGGTAGAAATCTAGACTACTACCACTACAGCGTGGACTAGTATTCTACGACTTGAGTGTGAGTTGGTGGTTTAACGAAACTGGAAGCATGTACTTTGATATGCTATAGTTGAAGTTCTATCGTAGGACTAATATACTTGCATGTTGGGTATATGTGACTAGTTAGTTAAGACAGACTTCCACAAGATAGTTTCTATACTATATCGCTCATTGTGGTTGTTTGAATAATCTAAATATCCAGGTAGGAAACATGACTTGGATGTTTGCTTTAGGGTAACTCTCTTGGAAAGCAAAAATAATCTAGGAAGTCGTGGATTATTGGACTAGAAGCCTAAGGATTGTAGATGTCATTTAAAGAGGTGTTAGTACACTTCTTCCTTTCTAAATGTACGGCGATGTATAGAGGGGTATTTTAGTCATTATACCTGTAGGTGGGAGACTTTACTAATGCAGTACTATCATTGGGGTCAATATTTTCTTATGGTGATATTAGAAAATATTTAAAATGCAAAATACAACTATTTATATGGCAAGGGTATTTTGGTCATTTTAGTAACCAAGGCGGTATGTCTTTTGGTCCCCATTATAGACCGTGAGTCCTAATTAAATACAGGCTAAGTAATTGATCTTAAATTAAATGAAATTTATTTTATTTAAGTAGACTGATTTAATTGTTGGGCTAGAATAAAATAAAGGTCCATGGAGAGAGAGAAATAATTAAAATTAGTTTGGTGGGTTAATTAATTATTCAGGATTTTGGCCCAATTTGAATAATTAAAGATTAACCTGGGACTAAACTAATATAGGCTTATTTATTGGACTAGTTTATTTGGACTAAAAAATTAATTATTAATTAGACTATTTATTTGATTCTAATTAGAATAGTTAATTAAGTCTAAAAGGCTAAACTAAGAGTCCAATGGGCCAATCTAGTTTAACTTAGAATTTTATTTAGGTGAAACAAGAGAATAGAAAACATCATTGTTTTCATGGTTTCTTCTCTGTGAAAAAAAGAGACGCCTCTCACTCTCTCTTTCTCTCCAGGAAAAGTTCCTTAGTCTGTGAGTTGTTCACCAAACGGAATTAGGCAGGCCATATACAGAAAGATTAAGAGGTTGGCGTTCACATACATGTAAAGACAGAGTAGGAGGCTTGAAGAAATCGCACCAGAGGTTTTCACCAGTGCATCTACTCTGGTTGCACACATTCCAGTCCAACCATCTTTGAGAACAACAAGAAATGGTTAGAAATTTTTAACCTCGGAGTCTCGCCAGAGTAGGACCGGCGCCTGCTGAGGTTGCTGGAGCGGGCGTCGATTTTGTTCGGGTTCTCCAGTTCTTCAATTTTTCCTGTTTTTTAATTTTTGCTTCCACTACGTGCTCTGTGTTTTCCCCTTTCAAGGCCTTCATCCTCCTCTCTAAATGCACAGTGATGCGTAGAGGGGTATTTTAGTCATTACACCCGTATGTCGAAGACTTTGCTAACGCAGTATTATCCTTAGGGTCATTATTTCCTTATGGTGATATTAGAAAATATTTAAAATGCAAAATATAGTTATTTCTATAGTAGAAGTATTTTGGTCAATTTAGTAGCAAAGGCAATGTGCCTTTTGGTCCCCGAAATAGCCCTTAAGTCCTGACAGATTTGGGTTAAGTAATTGGTCTTGATAATTTGGATTTTATTTTATTTTAGTAGTTTAATTTATTATTAGATTAGAATAAAATAAAAGGCTCGAGAGAGAGTATATATTTTATATAGTTTAATTGGTTAATTAATTATTCAGGGTCTAAGGCTCCGAATGAATAATTAAAAAATTAATCTAGATATAAACTAGATAAAAGACCTGATATTTTATATTGGTCTATTTGGATTTGTTAATTAATTATTGGGCAATTTAATGAGGCTTAGAAAATAAATAATTGAGATTTATTATTTACGAGTATTCAAACCCAAGAATAAATAATTTTATCTGACCCAATAAATAAGATCAAGGGTAAAATAAAATTTAAAAAAAATTTAAAAATTAAATGAATTTAAAAAAGCATGAGATGGATCCCGTATTATTTTGCGTAAATGATAACAGAAAGCATGATGCTTTTTGTTTCATGCTATTGGTCACTCTTTCTCGGTGAAGGTATGGAAAGAAATGAAGAGAAAAAGCTCTTTGATTTTGATTCACAAAGGGAACCCATTTTTCTCAGTACTTTTACACAGAGGCCAAAGAGAAGCTATTTACATAGTAAACCTAAATTCTGTGAGCTTCACCGGTAGAGGAAAGGGCACCATTTCGAAAGCTCAAAAGTTTCGTGTGAATGAGACGAAGTCGACGTTTACAAGGACGTAATCCAATAGCTTCAAGCATCCTTGTACATACATCTTCTTCAGTGTCAATAAGGTCATCCAAACACAGAGATAAATTTTTCGTTCTGTAAGCATACTTTCGATTTGATGATTTTTGCCATTTTCATCCTTCAAGTGGTTTCAGAGCCATGGTTTGGCAAATGTAACAAGCATGCTAGGCTTAACTAAAATAAGAAAATATTTGTTTTGGATGTTCTTTGTGAACCTTCGTGTTTCTGGTATGGGATAGTTTTTGTGTACGTTTCGTGAGTGGAAGTATATGAACACTGTAATTTATTACTTTTTTAGATGTATCATGTAAGCCTATTGTTTTTAAGGGTATAGGAGCTTGTAAAGTGGTTTACATGGTGTTTGGTTGAAAGAACCAAAAGAAGGAAAGAAAAATCGCAGGAAAATCTGGAGAAGATTAGCCAAGCTGAGCCGAGCCGCGGCTTGGAGCCGCAAGCCGCTCCAGCTGGCAAGAAGCGAGGAAGCAAATCTACAATTTGCAATTGCAAATTGTAGTTAGTGGGGCGGGTCGTGGGCACCCGCCCGGATTGCGGCCCATGGATTTTTCCTTGGGCTATGATCCAGTGTGGCGGGTGCACTAGGCCCGAAATAAAAAAAATTGTTATTATTATTTTTTAAACTTTTGGCCCTATATCAGGCGAAGTTATTTTTATTCCAATAGTTAATATTCTTTTGAATATTTTGCATGAAAAATAATAGTGAAGAACATTTAGGATTAAACAAAACCATTAATTAATTAATGTGTTTAATTCTATTATTTGGACACTTTGGTTAAAAGAGTATAAAAGTATGAAAACGTTCACAGTTTTCTTGCATGCTTATTTCTTTTTTACCTTATGTGCACATTTTCTCAAAGACTTGTCTTTGGAAATTTTTGACAAAGAAAAATATTTTTCTTAAATTAAATGATTAATTTTAATTCAAACAAAAATTAATTCTTAGTTATTTTCTCAAATGATTTTATCATTGACATAGAAAATATTTTGGATTTAGATATTTTTGTGAATTAAAATAGAAAACTATTTTGATTGAAATTTAATAAGAAAAATTATTTTTGTCAAATTAAACTTAAGATCAAAATCTCTCGAAAGTTTTATTCAAAATTTTTGAAATTATTATGTTTATTAACTTAAATAAAATTAATCCATGGAATGGGTTTAGATATTTTATTTTTGAGTTAAAAGAAAACTTAATTCAAATTTTCAAAAGATATTTGATAGGGCCTAAATTAGACATATTTTTCTTAGTTATTTGAGCTATTTTTGTGATACATTTTGTTCAATAACTAGTCATATTCCTTCATATTTGAGATTTTACTATTGAAAAGGTATTTTGTGCATTATTTCAGATTTTAGGGGTAAAATAAAATAAAAACGTCGCAAAACAGAACAGAGGCTGCGCCGACTATGACAAAGGAACCGGCGCCGACCACGTACTACAAGCACGCACTTCAAGACGACAAAAAATCAATGAGTCGAATCGGAACAAAATCATATCGGTGCCGGCTGCACTCTGGAAAACATTGCGAAGAAAGTAAGAAAAAAAATCAACGAACAATTGAGGAAACAGAACACAACCGGCGTCGGCTCTAGGCAACCAAAGTGGCGCCGGCTGTGACCTGATGTTGAGTGCTTTCTAATCGGCTAAAAACCCTATACCAACAAGGAAAAATGGGGGAATTCATAAATCTAAATAAAAAATCACTCAAATCAAAGAGGATTGTGCAAGAGAGTCTACAAAGGAAGAAGAATGAGGCTTATCTACGAGTGCTTTCTTTTACTTTATTTTTTTTCTTGAATAATGATGTATTAATTATTTTATTATAATTTGACATTATTTTCGATATTCATGATTTTTAGAGTTACTTTGATCTTTTGATTAATTGATTGTTATTCTTGGTATTTAATTACTTGCACTTATTACGAGATTAGTTGGTTGTTTCTTTCCATTAACTTGCTTGGACAAAAGGGTTGATGGTGGTCTCAATTCATTAATTTCATATTTATTGTCTCTTAACTTACTTAGATAAAAGGGTTAATTGCTAAGAATTAGGTAATTAAAGGTTGATTGATGTCTGCCAAGATATGGATTCATTGGTTAATTTCATGTTTTAAGTTTGCCAAGATATGAAAATTTAAGCAAAGATTGTGCTTAATATATCTTTTGGGTAAATTAGTTGAGATAGGATATGTGATGCTAATTTGTCTAAGAAGATAGTGATTTCATGGATTGGAAAAGAAGTAAATTTATCTTAATCCTTCATGATACCAAGAGAATAATTAATTATGATAATGATTAGGTCCTTCAAGATCATGTTTGTCAAAACAATGGTTTAAGTTACACAATTCTCCATCCTTAACATGTATATATTCTTTTATTTTATTTTATTTTTCTTTTCATTATTTTCTACTTTATCGAGTCAGTTAAATAATGAAAGAAAATGGATTAATGCATATTTGTTCCTTGAGGATCGACACTCGTTTGAACCCTATGCTATGTTAATGATGAGTACACTTACTCATATGTGTAATTTGGGGTTAACGTTTTAATTTAAACTTGATTGGGAATATGCTCATTTTTACATGATTTTTATACCCAAATAAATACGCATCAATATTTTTCAAGAAAACCCTTATTTTAAAATATTAAGTGGGAGAGGGGTTCCAACGGCTCCACGACTTCCATCACGATCCTCATTAGAGATCGTGGGTCTCCTCGCGTCACCTTGAGGTGAACCCGTATAGGATGGGAATACCACAAAGATCTAGAACTAATGGATGAATGTAATTAATCACCCGAAACACGTGCTATGATCAGCCAGCCCATATTGGATGTTATAGTGCAAGGAATGTCCATAAGAAATGAGAAGAAACGGTCATCTCACGATGGAGTTATCTTCTAGATCATTACCTAGAAGGGAAATTAATTTGTGGTGGTTAATACACTTAGCTTAGGAAATTGTCAATCTTCCCAAGAAGCTATATCAGTTTTTTTAAGAGTTAAAATTAATCATATTAAAGATAATAGTGATAGGATTAACTATTATCGGATTTAATATGAGGATAAAGTCACAAATTATTTTATTTTTCACAAATTGAGTTTTCTTTTATTTTTTATTTTTCAGAAATGGTTAGCGGAGATTCTTTTAGTCCTTTGGCCATTATTCTCTATGAGATTAAGCTAACAGGTCCAAATTATGTGGACTGAAAAAGAAACTTAGACATAATACTCATTATTGAGAAGTATAAGTATTTCCTCTTTGACACTTGCCATGTTATTGGGAAGGATTCTAAAGGTTTAAAGGGGGAAGCAAAGCACGCAGCGGAAGCACAAAAAAATTGAAAACTGAAAATCACAAACGGGAGTCGGCGCCGGTGCCGATCACGGTCTGGCGGGACTCCGAGGAAATTTTTTTTTTACCTATTTTTCTCGTTCTCAGAATTGGTTGGACCGGAATGTGTGGAATTGGGGTAGGTGCGCTGATGGAAACCTCTGGTGCGATTCCTGCAAGCCTCCTACTTCGTCTATGCATATATATGAACGCCAACCTCTCGATCTTCCAGTATATGGCCTGCCTAATCCTGTTTGGTAAACAACTCATAAGGCTAAGGAATATTTTCGAGAGAGAGAAAGGGGGTTGTATGTTTTTCTTTCTTAGGGAAGGAGAGGAATAAAAGTAAGTTCTTTTTTTCTCAACCCTTAAGCAGAAGCAAAAAACCACTCCTCATTTATTCTCCTGTTTAACTAAAATAAAACTCTAGGTTAAATTAGATTGGTCAATTGGACTCTTAGTTTAGCCTTTTGGACTAAATTAATTATTCAAATTAGAACTAAATAAACGACCCAATAAATAATTAAATTTTCAGCTCAAATAAACTAGTCAAATTAACAAGCCTATATTAATTTAGTTCCAGGTCAATCTTTAATTATTCAAATTGGGCCAAAGCCCTGAACAATTAATTAATCCACCAAATAAATTTAATTAATTCTCTCTCTCTCCATAGACCTTTATTTTATTCTAACCCAATAATTAACTCAGACTACTTAAATAAAATAAATTCTATTTAATTTAATTTAAGACCAATTCCTTAGCCCATATTTAATTAGGACTCACGGTCTATATTGGGGACCAAAAGACACACCGCCTTGGTTTTTAAAATGACCAAAATACCATTGTCATATAAATAGCTGTATTTTACATTTTAAATATTTCATAATATCACCAAAAGGAAATATTGACCACAAAGACATTGCTGCGTTAACAAAGTCTCCGACCTACAGGTGAAATAACTAAAATACTCCTCTATACATCGCCGTATATTAAAGAGGAAGAAATGCACTAACACCTCTCTAAATGACATCTATCATCCTTAGGCTTCTAATCCAATGATCCACGACTTTCTGGATTGTTTCTGCTTTCTAAGGGAGCTATCCTAAAGCAAACATCCAAGTCACGTTTCCTAGGACCCTGGATTTTTAGATCATTCAGACAACCACAAGGGGCGATATAATATAGAAACTATCTTGTATAAGTCTGTCTTAACTAATTAATTACACATACCCAACATGCAAGTATATTGGTCCTATGATAGAACCTCAACTATAGTATAAAAAAAGTACATGCTTCCAACTTTGTTAGACCACCGACTCATACTCAAGTCGTAGAGTACTAGTCCACGCTGTAGCAGTAGTAGTCTAGATTTTTACCATATAGTACTTTAAGAAACTACTACTACAGGTCCTGTTCTACATATTCGAAATATGCTTATATCATGAAGTGAGTGGATTACTCACTGTGTAAAGGTAAGCCATTCCCCATTTGGAATTCATAACATAATAACCTAGACATGATGAGATTTTCATTCTCATCAATCGGTTAAGAATAAATGTTTATGTATTAAGTAACCCGTGATTTATACCTTACTGTGAAAGACCTCTATTCATATGGATCACTTACTTAAACATAATGGGGTCTTTTCCAAACGTAATCGTGCACAAATAAAATGTAAATTCACAAATAATTTTTGAAAATAAATTCTTTTATTAAAACATTCGATATTTATATCAGAAACTTAGTATAAAAGAGCATATTTTCCAACAATCTCCCACTTGCACTCTAAGACTAAGTAAGTCCGCAGGTACCCACTTCTTTGACGTCTAAGTATCTCTTGAAAACTCTCTCAGCCAAAGGATTGGTGAATGGATTTGCTAGATTATTTTCTGAGGCAATCTGTTCCACCATGACTTCCCATCTCTGGATGAAATCCCAGATCAGGTGGTACTTCCTCTTGATATGCTTTCCCTTCTTGTGGTTCCTGGGTTCTTTGGATTGCAATACTGCTCTAGTGTTGTTGTAATACATCACAATCGACCTGTCCATGTGTGGCACAACTCCAAGTTCTGAAAGGAACTTCCGAAGCCAGACTGCTTCCTTGGATGCCTCTGAAACTACCACATATTCAGCTTCCATGGTTGAGTCAGCAATGCAAGATTGCTTGATACTCCTCCATGAAATGGCTCCTCCAAATAAGGTGAAGACATATCCACTAGTGGATTTTCTCTCATTCTTATCTGCCTGGAAGTCTGAATCTGTGTATCCTGTAGGAACCAAGTCATCAGCTCTGTAAACCAGAATATAATCTCTCGTTCCCTTGAGGTACTTGAGAATGTACTTTACAACTTGTCAATGAACCTCCTCAGGGTTTGATTGATATCTGCTAACCAAGCCTACGACAAAGTAGATATCTGGCTTAGTACATAGCATGGTGTACATGAGACTTCCCACAGCCGAAGCGTAGGGAATTCTACTCATTCTATATTTTTCTTCTTGAGACTTAGGACAGTCCCTTGAAGAAAATGACAACCTATGTTTGCAAGGAATTGGAGTTCCCTTGTATGAGTCCATGCTGTACTTGGCCAACATCTTGTTAATGTATACCGCTTAGGATAATCCTAACATTCTCTACTTCCTATTTTTAAGAAGCCTAATCCCGAGAATGTAACTAGCTTCTCCCAAGTCTTTCATACTGAATTGACTAGACAATCAAATCTTTGTAGATGACAATGACCGTACATCATTTCCAATAAGTACAATGTCATCCACATACAAGACAAGAAAAACTACATTAATGCCTTCAAGTTTCTTGTACACACATAGTTCATCTTCATTTTGAATAAAATTGTAAGACTTTACAGTCTCGTCAAAACGAATGTTCCATACTCTCGATGCCTGCTTAAGTCTATAAATGGACTTCTTAAGCTTTTGACGAACTATATGTTCTTGGCCTTTAGCAACAAAGCCTTTTAATTGAGACATATAGATGTTTTCGCTAAGATGGCCAATTAAAAATGCCGTCTTGACATCCATTTGCTATATCTCGTAGTCATAATGACATGCAATGGTAAGGAGGATACGGATGGACATAAGCATAGCTATCGGGGAAAATGTTTTCTTATAATCGATTTTCTCTTTCTGAGTATATCCTTTTGCCACAAGCCTAGCTTTGAAAGTTTCCACCTTCCCATCCGCTCGCCTCTTCCACTTGTATACCCACTTATACTCAATGGGTTTTATCCCTTCAGGTGAAGCTAGAATATCTCAAGCCTGATTGAAGTACATAGACTCAATCTCGACTTTTATTGCTTCATGCCATAGATTTGTATCGGCATCAGCAATAGCCTCATCGTATCTAGTGGGGTTTTGTTCCTGATAGTCGGAGATTAGCTCGAAAACTTCTCTAGTCCACCTCTCTGGAACCCTAGACATTCTCTCACTACGACGAGGCTCCAATTGTACAGGCTCTTGAGGTTGTGCCTCTTCTTGTTCTATAATCGGGTCAAAAAAAGTTGATTCCAAAGATAACTTCTCCTCAAGTTCTAACCTAGTTGAACCTTTAGTGGAAGTATTCTGATCATCCTCTAAATATTTAGCATTGGTACTAATTAGTATTTTCTGCTCCTTAGGATGATAAAAGTAATCACCTTTTGTCCCTTTTGGATACCCAAAAAAATAGCATAATTTTGATCTTAGTTCCAACTTGCCTTCCTTAACCAGTACATAAGTTGGACAACCCTATATCTTGAGATGATTCAGACTTAGCTTACGCCCAATCCATTTCTCATAAGGAGTCCTTGGTACTAACTTGGAAGGCGTCAAGTTCAGAATATATACTGCTGTTTCCAGGGTATATCCCCAAAAAGATATTGGAAAAGTAGCATGAGACATCATGTTTCGGACCATTTCCATCAATGTTTTGTTCCTTCTCTCAGCCACTCCGTTCTGTTGGGGTGTCCCCGGCGCAGAGAGTTGGAATACTATCTCATGATGTACCATGTAGTCATTGAATTCACCAAGGAAGTACTCTCCACCACGATCCGATCGTAAGGTTTTGATTAATTTACCTGTCCAACGCTCCACTTCAACCTTAAACTCCTTGAACTTATCAAAAGAGTCAGACTTGTGTCTTATCAGGTAAATATAACCAAACCTTGTACAATTATTCGCGAAAGTGATGAAGTACTCAAAACCCCCTCTAACTGGTGTAGACAAGAGACCACACACATCAGTGTGAACAAGACTCAATACCTCCTTGGTTCTATCCGCCTTTGGGGTAAATGACCTTTTGGTCATCTTTCCCATTAGGCAGGATTCACAATGAGGACAATTTTTCAATCTCAATAAGCCCTAAGACCCATCATAGATTAACTTCTAAATTCTGGTTGAGTTGATATGATCCAACCTTAAATGCCAAAGATATGAGTCATTGATATTGGTCTTTCTCTTCCTTATTAAAGGTTCAGATTGAGCGTTATTTAATTGATTGTTAATAGGGTTTAAGAAGAATAGATTTTCATACATGTGCCCAGTATATAAAATTTCTCCATCTCTACTGATGGAAATACTAGAATGAAAAGATACAGAATATTCTTGATTTATTAGTTTCGCAACTGAAATCAAATTCTGTCATAATTCAGGTATATATAAAATATCTCTTAAACCCACTATTCTATTATAATAAAAAATAAGATCCAACTCTCCCACTGCAAGGGCTCAGACTTGTGCTCCATTTCCCACGCGTAGCCCATGTTCGCCATTCTTGAGTCTTCTAATATTTCTAAACCCCTGCAAGGAGTTACAGATATAATCAGTGGCTCCTGAATCAACAATCCAAGTGGAAGTTGATTCAACCATTGATATACACTCTAGATAGAAAACATTACCTGTAGGGTTTTTCTTGGCTTGAAGATCTAGACAATTCGTTTTCCAGTATCCCTTCAGTCTACATTTGAAGTACTTACCCTTGGGTTTGTCTTTGGGCTAAGCCGCTACGTTTCCCTTCTTCTTCTTGAACTTTCTGGGCTTGGACCTAATTCTAGAGGAAGAAGCCTTAGCAATCATAGTCTTAAATTGTGGCTTCATGACCTTCCCTGCCATCTGGAGCTCCTTCATCAATTCAATTAAACACATGTTTAACTTGTTCATATTGTAATTTAACTTGAACCGAGTAAAGAAACCCGGTAGAGATTCGAGAACTATGTCTACTTGGCTCTCGGGGTCAATAACAGCCCCTAAGATTTCTGTCTCCTCAAAAGCAGCAATCATCTCGAGTATATGTTCTCTGACTGATGTTCTCTCAGCCATCTTAGTGTTAATGATAGTTCGAAGAGCCTCCTACCTTGCGGGCCGGCTTTTATCCATGAATATTGTGACTAATGATTGACTTATGTCATACGCAGAAGCCATGTACTCGTGTTTTGACTGCAACACATTAGACATGGAGGCTAACATATAGCAGCATGCCATTTCATCAGCCTTCTTCCATGCCTTTTCAGCCTCTCGCTCTTCGGCTGTGGAACCTTCCCCGATAACAGGGCAGGTCTTCTAAAGGACATACTTATACTCTTTCGCTGTGAGTATTATGTCCAAGTTCCTCTTCCAATCTACATAATTTGGTCCCGTTAGCTTATTCTCTCTGAGAATAACGACCAATTGACTAAAAGAACCTCCCACCATTTTTGAAAAATCGAAAATAAAAGAAAAAGATTCACGATGGAGTTATCTTCTAGATCATTACTTAGAAGGAAAATTAATATGTGGTGGTTAATACATTTAGTTTAGGAAACTGTCAATCTTACCAAGAAGCTATGTCAATTTTTTTAATAGCTAAAATTAATCATATTAATGATAATAGTGATAGGGTTAACTATTACCGGATTTAATATGAGGATAAAGTTATAAATTATTTTATTTTTTACAAATTGAGTTTTCTTTTATTTTTGATTTTTCAGAAATGGTTAGTGGAGGTTCTTTTAATCCTTTGGCCATTATTCTCCGTGAGAATAAGCTAACGGGTCCAAATTATGTGGACTGGAAAAGAAACTTAGACATAATACTCATTGTTGAGGAGTATAAGTATGTCTTCTTTGACACCTGTCCTGTTATCGGGAAGGATTTTAAAGGTTTAAAGGGGGAAGCAAAAAAAAAAAAAAACTAAAAACTAAAAATCACAAATGGGAGTCGGTGCCGGTCACGGCCTGGCGGGACTTCTAGGGAAAGTTTTTTTTTATCTCTTTTTCTTGTTCTTAGAATTGACTGGACCAGAATGTGTGGAATTGGAGTAGGTGTGCTGGTGGAAACCTCTGATGCGATTCCTGCAAGCTTCCTACTCCGTCTGTGCATGTATATGAACGCCAACCTCTCGATCTTCCAGTATATGGCCTTCCTAATCCCGTTTGATAAATAACTCACAAGGTTAAGGAATATTTTCGAGAGAAAGAAAGGGGGCTGTATGTTTTTCTTGCTCATGGAAGGAGAGGAATAAAAATACGTTCTTTTTTTCTCAACCCTTAAGCAGAAGTGAAAAACCACTCTTCCTTTATTCTCCTGTTTAATCTAAATAAAACCTTAGGTTAAACTGGATTGACCCATTGAACTCTTAGTTTAGCCTTTTGGACTAAATTAATTATTCTAATTAGAACCAAACAAATGGCCAAATAAATAATTAATTTTTCAACCCAGATAAACTAGTCAAATTAACAAGCTTATATTAGTTTAGTTCCAGGTCAATCTTAAATTATTCAAATTGGGCCAAAGCCCTAAACAATTAATTAATCCACCAAATCAATTTAATTAATTCTCTCTCTTCATGGACCTTTTATTTTATTCTAGCTCAATAATTAAATCAGACTACTTAAATAAAATAAATTCTATTTAATTTAATTTAAGAACAATTCCTTAGCCTATATTTAATTAAGACTCACGGTCTATACTGGGGACCAAAAGACACACCGCATTGGCTACTAAAATGACCAAAATACCCTTGCTATATAAATACCTGCATTTTGCATTTTAAATATTTTCTAATATCACCATAGGAAAATATTGACCAAAAGGATAATGCTACGTTAGTAAAGTCTCCAACTTACAGGTGAAATGACTAAAATACTTCTCTATACATCACCGTACATTAGAGAGGAAGAAATGTACTAACACCTCTCTAAATGACATCTACCATCCTTAGGCTTTTAGTCCAATGATCCACGACTTCCTGGATTGTTTCCGCTTTCCAAGAGAGTTACCCTAAAGCAAACATTCAAGTCACGTTTCCCAAGGCCTTGGATTTTTAGATCATTCAGACAACCACAAGGGGCGATATAGTATAGAAACTATCTTGTACAAGTCTGTCTTAACTGACTAGTCACACATACTCAACATGCAAGTATATTGGTCCTACAATAGAACCTCAACTATAGTATAAAAAAAGTTCATGCTTCCAGCTTCGTTAAACCACCGACTCATACTCAAGTCGTAGAGTACTAGTCCACGCTGTAGCAGTAGTGGTCTAGGTTTCTATCATATAGTACTTTAAGAAACCACTACTATAGATTTTATTCTACGTATTCGAAATATGTTTATGTCATGAAGTGAGTGGATTACTCACTGGCTAAAGGTAAGCTATTCCCTATTTGAAATTCATAATATAATAACCTAGACATAATGAGATTTCCATTCTCATCAATCGGTCAAGAACAAACGTTTATGTGTTAAGTAACCCGTGATCCATACCTTACTGTGAATGACCTTCATTCACATGAACCACTTACTTAAACATAATGGGTCTTTTCCAAACGTAATTATGCACAAATAAAATGTAAATTCACAAATAATTTCTGAAAATAAATTCTTTTATTAAAATATTTGATATTTATATCAGAAATCTAGTCTAAGAGGGCATATTTCCTAATAGATTCCACCGCTGAGGAGCGAGATACTGAGAAATTATGGAAGAATGCCAACGAAATGGCTCGATGCTACATGTTGGGCCTTCATGTTTAATGTACTCCAGTCTAAACACGAGCAGATGGCCATTGCGTACAACATTAGCCAATCACTAACCACGATGTTCGCAGATAAGAGTCAGCCCGCAAGGCAGGAGACTCTTAGGATGATCATCAATACTAAAATGGCTGAGGGAGTATCAGTCAGAGAACATTTACTCAAGATGATTGCTACTTTTGAAGAAGTAAAAGTCTTAGGGGTTGTAATTGATCTCGAGAGCCAAGTGGACATGGTTCTCGAATCTCTTCCGGGCTTTTTTACTTAATTCAAGTTAAATTATAACATGAACAAGTTAAACATGAGTTTAACCAAGTTAATGAAGGAGTTATAGGTGGCAGAGAAGGTCATGAAGCCACAGTCTAAGGCTATGATTGTTAGGACTTTTTCTTTCAGAATTGGACCTAAGCCCAGAAAGTTCAAGAAGAAGAAGAGAAATGCACCGACCCAGCCCAATAAGCCCAAAGGCAAATGCTTCAAGTGCAGGTAGAAGGGACTCTGAAAAAAGAAGTATTTAGAACTTCAGACAAAGAAAAACCCTACAGGTATTGTTTTCTATCTAGAGTCAATTTCAACGGTTGGCTCAACTTCCACTTGGATTGTTGATTCTGGTGCCACTAATCATATCTGTAACTCCTTGCAGGGGTTTCGGAAGATAAGAAGACTCCAGAAGGGTAAGTATGGACTACGAGTAGGAAATAGAGCACAAGTTGGGGCCCTTGCAATGGGAGAAGTGGATCTTGTTTTTTTTATTGTAATAAAGTAGTTATTTTAAAAGATATTTTATATGTACCCGATTTTAAACAAAATTTGATTTCAGTTGCAAAGCTAATAAATCATGGATATTTTATTTTTTTCTATTTTGGTATTACTATCAGTAGGAATGGAGAAGTTTTATATACAGGGCACATGTATGAAAATTTATTCTTTTTAAATCCTACGAACAATTAAATAAATAAAGCTTAATTTGAATCTTTAAGTAAGAAGACAAAGACTAATGTCAATGACTCATATATTTGGCATCTAAGGTTGGGTCATATTAATTCAACCAGGATTCAAAGGTTAATCTATGATGGATCCTTGGGCATATTAAGATTGGAAAGTTGGCCTTAGTATGAATCTTGCCTTATGGGAAAAATAACCAAAAGGTCGTTCATTCAAAAGGCTAATAGAGCCAAGGAGATATTGAGCCTTGTTTATACTGATGTGTGTGGTCCTTTGTCTATACAAGTTAGATGGGTTTTTGAGTACTTCATCACTTTCACGAATAATTGTACAAGGCTTGGTTATGTCTACCCGATGAGGCACAAGTCTGATTCTTTTGATAAGTTCAAAGAATTTAAGGTTGAAGTGGAGCGTCGGACAGGTAAACTAATCAAAACCTTACGATTAGATCGTGGTGGATAGTACCTCCTCGGTGAGTTCAAGGATTACATGGTATATCATGGGATAGTATTCCAACTTTCTACGCCGGGTACACCCCAAGAGAATGGAGTAGCTGAGAGAAGGAATATAACATTAATGGAAATGGTCCAAAGTTTGATATCTCATGCTACTCTTCTGGTCTTTTTTTTTAGATGTGCCTTGAAAACAACAGCATACATTCTGAACCTGGTGCCTTTTAAGTCAGTATCTAGGACGCCCTATGAGATGTGGACTGGGCGTAAATTAAGTCTAAATCATCTCAGGATATGGGGTTGTCCAACTTATGTACTGATCAAGGGAGACAAGTTAGAACCAAAATTAAAATTATGCTGCTTTGTTCTTATCCAAAAGGGACAAAATGAGGTAATTTTTATCATCCCAAGGAATAGAAAGTACTGGTAAGTACTAATGCTAGATACTTGGAGGATGATCAAAATACTTCCACTAAAAGTTCAATAAGGTTGGAACTCGAGGAGAAGTTATTTTCGGAATCAACTTCTTCAGACCCGATTATGGAACAAGAAGAGGTACAACCTCAAGAACCTGTACAAACGGAGCTTCATCGTAGTGGGAGGGTATCCGGAGTTCTAGAAAGATGGACAGGAGAGGCTTTCGAGCTAGTCTCTGACCATCTAGAACAAGATCCCACTATATACGAGGAGGCTATTGCTAATGCCAATGCAAATTTATGGCATGAAACAATGAAAGCCGAAATTGAGTCTATATACTTCAATCAGGTTTGGGATCTTGTAGCTTCACCTGAAGGGATAAAATCCATTGGGTGTAAGTGGCTATACAAGAGGAAAAGGAGAGCGAATGGGAAGATGAAAACCTTCAAAACTAGGCTTGTAGCGAAAGGGTATACTCAGAAAGAGAGAATCGATTATGATGAAACCTTTTCCCTAGTAGCCATGCTTAAGTCCATCCGTATCGTCCTTACTATTGCATGTCATTTTGACTATGAGATATGACAAATGGGTGTTAAGACAGCATTTTTTAATGGCCATCTTAACGAAGATATCTATATGTCACAATCGAAAGGTTTTATTACTAAAGGTCAGAAACATATGGTTTGTAAATTTAAGAAGTCCATTTATGGACTTAAGAAGGCATTTAGAACATGGAACATTCGTTTTAACGAGATTGAAAAGTCTTACAATTTCATTTAAAATGAGGATGAACCGTGCATGTACAGGAAATTAGAAGGTATAAATGTGATTTTTCTTGTCCTATATGTGGATGATATTCTATTCATTGGGAATAATGTATGAACATTGTCATCTACTAAGGTTTGACTATCTAGTTAATTTAGTATGAAGGACTTGGGAGAAGCCAGTTACATTCTCGGGATTAAATTTCTTACAAATAGGAAGTAGAGAATGTTAGGATTATCTCAAACGACATACATTGACAAGATACTGGCCAAGTTTAGTATAGACTCATGCAAGTGAGTTTTAATCCTTTGTAGATATGGGTTGTCTTTTTGTTCTAAGGACTGTCCTAAGTTTCGAGAGAAAAAAGACATGATGAGTAGGATTCTATACACTTTAGCTGTAGGAAGTCTCATGTACGCTATGCTATGCACTAGGCCAGATATCTGTTTTGCCGTAAGATTAGTTAGCAGATATCAGTCAAACCTTGGGGGGGGGTTCATTTGTAAGCTGTAAAGTATATTCTTAAGTAACTTAATGGTACGAAAGATTATATGTTGGTTTACAGGGCTGACGACTTAGTTCTTACTGGATATACAGACTCAAATTTACAAGCAGATAAGGATGAGAGAAAATCTACTAGTGGATATGTCTTCACCTTGTCTGGAGGAACTGTTTCATAGAGGAGTATCAAACAATCTCGTATTGCCAACTTAAGCATGGAAGCTGAGTATGTGGTAGTTTCGGAAGCATCCAAGGGAGTAGACTGGCTCCGAAATTTTCTTTCAAAACTTGGAGTTGCGTCACACATGGACAGACCGATTGTGGTGTATTGCGACAACTCTGGAGCAGTCTCGCAATCTAAAGAACCCAAAAACCACAAGAAGGGGAAGCACATCTAGAAGAAGTACCGCCTGATCCGAGATTTCATTCAGAGACGGGAAATCATAGTGGAGCAGATAGTCTCGGAGAACAACCTAACAGATCCCTTCACCAAGCCTTTGGCTGAGAAGTCTTCAAGAGATACTTAGACTCCATCGGGGTAGGCACTTACAGGCTTTCTTAGTCTTAGAGTGTAAGTGGGAGATTGTTGGAATATATGCCCTCTAAACTAATTTTATCTGATGTAATTATCGAATTTATTAATAAAAGAATTTATTCTCAAAATTTATTTATGAATTTACATGTTATTTGTGCACGATTTTCGTTTGGAAAGGACCCATTGTGTTTAAGTAAGTGATCCATGTAAATGGCGATCTTTCACAATAAGGTATGGATCACAGGTTACTTAACACATAAATGTTTGTTCTTAACCAATTGATGAGAATGAGAATTTAATCATACTTAGGTTATTGTATTATGAATTCTAAATGGGAAATGGCTTACTTTTAGTTAGTGAGTAGTCCATTCACTTCATAGTATGAGTGTATTTCAAATACGTAGAACAGGACCTGTAATAGTTATTTCTAAAAGTACTATTTAGAAGAAATCTAAACTATTATTGCTACAGCATGAATTAAAACTCTACCGCTTGAGTATGAGTTGGTGGCCTGACGAAACTAGAAGCATGTACTTTGATATGCTATAGTTAATGTTCTTTCGTAGAACCGTTATATTTGTATGTTGGGTATATGTGACTAGTTAGTTAAGATAGACTTGTGCAAGATAACTTTTGCGCTATATCGCCCCTTGTGACTGTTTAAATGATCTAAATATCTAGAGCCTTGGGAAACATGATTTGGATATTTACTTTAGGATAGCTCCATTTGAAAGTGAAAACATTTCAGGAGTCGTGGATTATTGGACTATAGGTCTAAGGGTGGTAGATGTCTATTAGAGATGTGTTAGTACACTCCTCTTCTCTAAATGCACGGCGATGCGTAGAGAGGTATTTTAGTCATTATATTTGTAGGTCAAAGACTTTGCTATGCAGCATTATCCATGGTGTCAACATTTCCTTATGGTGATATTAGGAAATATTTAAAATACAAAATATAACTATTTATATAACATGGGTATTTTGGTCATTTTAGTAGCCAAGACGATGTGTCTTTTGGTCCTCGGAATAGCCATTAAGTCCTAACAGATTTAGGTTAAGTAATTGGTCTTGATAATTATGGGTTTTATTTTATTTTATTTAAGTAATCTAATTTATTATTGGATTAAAATAAAAAAAAGGTTCGAAAAAGAGTATATATTTTATCTAATTTATTTGGTTAATTAATTGGGTTAAGTAATTGGTCTTAATAATTATGGATTTTATTTTATTTTGTTTAAGTAATCTAATTTATTATTGGATTAGAATAAAATAAAAGGCTCGAGAGGGAGCATATATTTTATCTAATTTAATTGGTTAATTAATTATTCAGGGCTTAAGGCCCAGAATGAATAATTAAAAAATTAATCTAGATATAAACTAGATAAAATATCTAATATTTTATATTGATCTATTTGGACTTGTTAATTATTTATTGGGCTATTTAATGAGGCCTAAAAAGTAAATAATTGAGATTTATTATTTACGGGTGTTCAAGCCCAAGAGTAAATAATTTTATCTGACCCAATAAATAAGACCAAGGGTAAAATAAAAATTAAAAATTAAATTAATTAAAAAAACAGTATGAGATGGATCCTATGTTGTTTTGCGTAAATGATAACAGAAAGCATGATACCTTTTATTTCATGTTGTTGGTCACTCTCTCTCGGTGAAAGTATGAATATAAATAAAGAGAAAAAGCTTTTTAATTTTGATTCACAAACGAAACCCATTTTTCTCAATACATTTACACAGAGGCCAAAGAGAAGCTATTTACATAGCAAACCCAGATTCTGTGAACTTCATTGGTAGAGGAAAGAGCACCATTTCGGAAGCTCAAAGCTTCCCGTAAATGAGACGAGATCAACATTTATAATGACGTGATCCAATAGCTTCAAGCATCCTTGTACAGACATCTTTATTGTCAATAAGGTCATCTAAACACATAGATAGATTTTTCGTCCTGTAAGCATACTTGTGATTTGATAATTTTTGCCATTTTCGTCCTTCAAAAACAGCCTCGGCTACCCCCCCTTCTTTCTCTCTCTAAAACCTTTGCTCCCTCTTCTCTCTAGAAAACCCAGCCACCCTCCATTTCTCCAAGGCTGTCGGTAGCCATATTGCCCAATAAAATGTTGTATTCTCTTCCACTTCTTGCAGCCAAGAGGCCTCTTTTCCTTCCTCCTTTAATTTTTCCTTCAAAGACTGAAAGATTCCAGCTTTCTTGAGAATGAAAGGAAGCTTATAATCTCTTGTTTTTGGAGCTTTGACAAGAGTTCCGAAAAAGTAAACTCAAAGTTTGATCTTTTCTCTTCATTTCCTAGAAGCGAGAAATATACCATGCTTAGCAATGGCAATTGGACCGGCCCGCACGGTTTCGGGCTGTGCCGGGCCGGGCCGGGCCCGAGTACCGGCCCGCCCCGGTCCCTGGGCCAGAGGCCTTGGGACCGGACCAGACCGGACCAGTACCTAGGCCCGTGTGGCCCGCGGGCTGGCCTGCGGCTTATTCCTCTTTTTTTTTTCCCTACTTAACACAATTTTTTAAAATTATAAAAAAGCCACCTTGAAGTGGTGGGGGGTTTGGCTTGGACCCCTACCTGTTTTATTAATTAATAAAATAAAGATTACATAAGAGGGGGACTTGATGCCTAAACCTCTTAAAAATATTACAATGATTAAAATTTAAAAATATAATAAATATCTTAAAAATAAAATTAAATACATAATATTACAACTTATCCTAAATTCCTAATTACAAAAAATACTAAACTAACTACTTGGTTCACCCCATTCATCATCTAAGTCATCATCAATAATCCACGAATTAGCCGTCCTATCTTCGGCTGCAAACCAACTACTACAACACATTAACATCTCCAAAGTTTGAGGAGCCAATCGAGATCTTCTTTCATCGATTGTTCGAGCGCTTTCACTGAAGACGCTTTCCGATGACACTGAAGAGACTGGTGGTGTCAAAAGATCACGTGCCATTTTTGATAAAATGGGGTATTGACTTACATGAGCCTTCCACCAACCACAAATATCAAAATGCTGATCTTCATTTTCTACTAATGGCTGCATCTCGTAAATTGCCATCTTGTTGTAGGTAGTAGTCGATCTTTTTTGACGTTTCATAATACCCCATGGATTAAATACTGATGAAATTGATGAGGTAGATTTTCGTGGAGGTTGAAAGTGACTACTAGATGATGAAGCTTGCCTACTTAAACTAGGAGAACTAGAAGAAGAAGACTCAAACTCATACAAATGATACATGTCAGATAAAGCTTTAGCTGTTTTATCTTTTATGTTTTTTATCATACATTGTTTAAGTGTTTGTGATTCATCAAAATCTAATGTTTCATATAAATATTCAATAATACTATGAAAACCTGGCGTCTTTACTCTAGGATCCATACACAATGCCACACAATATAAAATATGAATATCTTCATAATATTTTTTATATTTTTCAAACATACTTCTCATAAAAAAACCATATTGGGGATGATACATATATTCACTAAAAATATGTGCTACCTTAGCAAGTGTTGGAAGAATATGATGAGTAGTGGGATAATAAGATCCCGATAAAAGTTCAATAGCTTCTTTGAAAGTAATTAAAAATGTTGAAAGTGCAGTACAATTTTCAAAATGAGCTTTAGTTAGTGGAAGTTGAAAATTATTACTATTACAAAATTCAATAAGTTGGTTTTGAAAAGGTATAACACTTTCAAACATATCTAAAGTTGAGTTCCATATAGTTTTACAATCTAATCTAAATTTTTTAAAAGATACACCTTGTTCTCGGCATAATGCCTTAAAATTTTGTTGCCTAGTTGGGGATGTTTTAATAAATAAAACAACATTTCTAATTATATTAACAATATCATCAGTATATTTATATCCTTCTTTAACACATAAATTAAGTATATAACAAGCACACCTAGTATGAAATAAAATACCATCTAACATAGGATTCATAGTATTTTTTAAAATTGTTATGGCAGAATCATTATTTGAAGCATTATCTAAAAAAATAAAAATAATTTTATTTAAAATCCTATATTAACGACATGTTTGAGTAATCATTCTAGCTATACTACTACCTACATGAGGATATTCAAATAATTTAAAACAAATAGTTTTTTTTTGTACTAACCAATCATGATCTATCCAATGATATGTAATGCATAAATAAGATTCATTAGTAATTGCAGTCCAACCATCACAAGTAAGAGCAAATTTCCAATTACAAGAATCAAACATAGCAATTAGATACTCTTTCATTTCTTTATATATCTTTATTATATCATTTTTTAATGTTGTTCTAGGAATTCTTTTCCATGCTGGTTGACAATTATTTTGCATATATTGTTCATAATGTGGATTTTCTACAAAATTAAAAGGTAATTTAGTTTGAACAATCATTTTAGCAAATGCATTTCTATTTTTTCTATGATCATATTGAAAATTACCAACCATTTGACCTCCTGTAGTACGTATTTGTTGTTGTTTAAGTAAGTTTTCTAACCAATCATTATGTGACCTTTTCATATGTCTAACTAATGTTCCCGTCTCTCCTCCTTTCTTATGTGCATATACCGCTTTACAAATTTTACATGTTGCCCTGTCACTATCATTATCTTTTTCAAAAAGATTCCAAACCACAGATGTTTTTGCTTTAGTTGTAATATCCATTGTTTCAACATCATCCTCACCTATATTAGATGCGTTGGGATTAATTATTGGAGTTGGTTCTGATTGTGAAACACTAACACTAGGCTTACTAGGACCTTCATCTTCATTACCTATTTCATTATTTATTAAATTCAAAGCTGGATCTATATTAAAATCAAAACGTGCAGATGATTGGGATGAAGAAAAATGATGATATTGATTTGGATCCATTATTTCTTTAAAAAAAAAACAAGCAATAAAAATTCAAATAAAAGTTAAAAAAAAAGTATTAACAAATAATGAAATAAGAGAATTGAAAAATATAAATAACAAATTAATTTAAAAATTAAACAAATAAACAACTAATAAAGCTAAAATAAAAGAATGTAAGATTAAGAAATACTAACTTGTTGATAACTAAAATTCAAGAATAACAGTACTTTGTTGAGCACTTGAGCTTTTTACTTCTTGTATCCATTATTCCGCTACTCAACAATCTTCCAAAATATGAAGACTTTCTTGATGAATTGAAAAAGTATTAACACAAAAATAAATTCTATTCTAATACTCTTTGTAGAGAAAATGAATAAATTTGAGGATAATAAGAGAAAGATGAATGGAAATTAGAGAGAATTGGAGAGAGTTTGAGAGAATTGGAGAGTGTTGATGAGTTTTGGGTTGAATTGGGGGGTATTTATAGAGTTTTGAGGGTTAGGGACCAAATTGCAAAAAAAAAAATTACTTTAGCCGTTTTAGGGGCTAAATTGCAAAAAAAAAAAATTAAAGGATCAAATTAAAAAAAAGCAGAGAGAGCCGTTGGGTAACGGCTCTCTCAGGCGGGCCGCGAGCCGGCCCGTGACGGGCCAGGGATTTTATCCCCTGGTCCGGACCGGGCCGGTGAACAGTAATCGGTTTGTCAAGTGGGCCCGACCCGGCCCACTTGCCAATGCTAACCATGCTGGACAGTTTTTTCTTTTCTTTTTTTTTTTTTTGGTTACTTCAAGAAGCTATTTTCTTTGTAATTCTTGTTTGGTAAATGTTATGCTTTGAATGAAGAATATGCATGGATGTATATGGGTAGTTCCATAGTTTAAAATAGGGAGATTTTGGTGTTTATATTATGCCTTATTATGCATTGTCAAAATAGACTGCTTTTTGGAATTGTTTTGATGTTGAGTTGGAGCTCAAAATTTGTAAATACCATGCTAGGGTTAGGTTTTCTTAGTATTATATGATGTGCTGGGGATATTTTGATATGGTTTTTGTATGGGAAAAATGCTAGGAGCAAGGTTTTGTGATTTTTGCAAAAAGGCTTAACCCACAGGGAAAATAACTTGAATTTCAACCCTCAAAAATAATCCTTCCCAATTGAATTTGGTTTTGATTTTTATATTATATAAACTTCAAGGTTTGAATAAAATTTCAAACAAGATTCACCAGAAAATCATTTGTGGTTAGGAAGATATGAATTTTTGAACTAGTTTCTCAATTCTGCCTACCCAAGTTACTGTAGCAATAGATTTATTTCAAAAATCAAGTTGACTAATTTTTAAAGGAATTTCTGGAAGAAATTTATATAAAAATTCACTTAACACATTGAAGTTTTAAATTTAAAAATTTCATGAAAAGATAAATTTTTTTGCTTGGTAAATTGAATTTATTTTTTGACCCCTGTTTTGAGCCATTAAGGCAAAAAAGCTGTTTGAAGTGGAAACCGATTTTCTTAGAAATTTTGTTATGAACCTTGTGGAAACTTAATTCAAATTGATTCCAAGACATGTGTATAATGTTTAGGAATGCTATTAGATTCACTTTGATATTTGGATTAAGTTGTTTGTTTTTTTAGAACTTTAACCTAGGCAACCCCTTATATAATTAAGGTGCATGTAGAACCCCTAACTCTTGAGAGTCTATTTGAGGATATAATTTGTTTAGTACAATAACGGAACGTCCCTAACTCTTGAGAGTCTATTTGAGAATATAATTTGTTTAGTATAATAACGGAACGTCCTGAATAATTGGCCCGTTTGCCAAGCAGAGTCTCACGAGGTGATGATTGTATGATTGTTTGACCCTTGAGTATAGAGAAATATGTGATATGTGCTTAGAATATGATGATTGAATTTGTTGAGATTTTGAGATAGTGATTGATATAGTGAATTATGCGAGTCATAGTTTAAGGCAAATTGCTTTAGTTAAGAAGGGAATTAAGAATTGATCCATAATTTATTTGTATGCTATAAGCAATGGAATTTGAGGAGCGAGCCCAAGGGAATTGAATTAATTATTGCTCTCTTTTTTGCAGAGGATTAAGGTAAGTCCTTGCATCCCATACACTCTTTTTGTATAAATGTGTTTTTAGGACTTGTAAATCCATGCATTATACCATAATTAATTCATGCAAGATATATATATATATATATATATATATATATTATATACATATATATATATATATATTATATACATATATCTTTTTGCTCAAATTTATGAGATGATTTGTTTTTATGACTATGACATTGATACTATGATCTTAAATATGAACATGTCATTTTGGAAAATACATACGCATAAGAACTATGTCCATTTATAAATAGTCATGGCATGTTCATGCATGATTTATGTTGATAAAATATTATAACAGACACTGAATATTTGTATGGAGCCATGCAATATGCGTCATAAGAAGCATGATTTATGAATTTTTTATTCATGTAATTGTTATGAAATCCATGGCATGAATTAATTTATGGTGGCTCCAAATATTGATGTTTTTACAAAGCAAATTATGAATACTAATTTCTTACACCTTGAATAAATTTTTAGAATGGATATAAGAGCTATATTTTAGTATTTTGGAAAAAAAAAATTGGTTTTGGAATTTAAGTCAAGGTGAAAATTGAAATGGTATTCAAGACTAGAATAATATTTTGGGAAAATGAAATTTGAGTTTTCCATATCGGAGTAGTAATTTTTCTTGAACCACTTGAGTTAATTAGATATTTAGTACTCAATAGGTGAGGCTCTAGGACTAGTTTTTGTTAGATTATGAGAGAATTTTGGTAGGTTGGTCATTTTCTGAAAAGTTGTTTTTTTTCCAAATGGAGCGATAGTTTTAGATGGTTGAGCTGGGTCCTGAGATACAGTTTTCAAGTGTAAAATTAGAGGACAAATGTGGGACATTCGCCTGATGGATAGACAAGAGAGATGTCTGAGGGATTCTCTCTACAGGGATGTACACCCTATAAGATATTTTGACATTGTATATGTCTTAACCATATATGATGTATCGTGACATTGTCTTCTTGGTACAGTATCTTAAAGATATAGAATATGGTAAGATATGTTCAAGACTTTTGAATAAATGAATATTGTATTCTAGAAATGTATTGCGAATAATTTACCTGACAAAATTTATTTATAAATTGTACTAAAGTTGTACTTGTCAAATTTTTCCTAAAAATAATATTTTACTTGGGAATGCATAGAAGCATGCAAATTATGACTATATCCGTTTGAATTATTATCATTCATGCATCATGATATTGATTTTATAACTGTGACATAAACACACTATGGGCTTATTGAGATAATTTTACACAATTTTCGCCTAACCATATTTTCAAAATAAGTTGTGCCAAAGGACATAGAGATCTTTAGGATTTATCCTTTTGTATTGAATTATGGTCCTGAAAATAATTGTCATTCTTTTGATTTTTTGGATGATTAAAACTTTATATTTTGAGATTTGCTATTTGTCGAAAAGTAATAGACTAAGATTTTAAATTCTAAATTTTAATTCTAATATCTATTAGAGTTTGTTTATTTAATTATGTTATATCGCACTATAAAGACTTTTGATCCAAAAGATAGGGTGACATTCTTAACCCGATTAGAACTATGTATATAGTGGGGTGTTACATAAGTTAAGGAATTTCCACCCTAATAGAATCGGGTTAGATTGAATTCCCAACTCAAAGGGAGAAATTAATATCGCTACTTGTCAAAATTCTCTTTTCTCTCTCCTTATCTCCTCAATTGCCCTTCCAAATGTCTCCTTCTCACTTTCCTCCCAATTTTCCCTTTTTCTCTGTCTCCTATCATTGTTTTGTTTACTTGAAACAGAGAACCATTGCTTCTGTTTTATCGCTCTGGCCTTTTGCTTCCCCCCCCCCCTCCCCCTTTTTCTTTATATTTCCATTCTAGTTTAGTTCAAAAAATGCATGAGTACATACTCATTTGAAGACATATTCCTAACTAAGTTCTACAATAGTACTTCTTTTAAAAATACAATATGAAAATTTGCAATTATTTTTCATTTAATTTTTATACCATTTAATTTTTCCAAGAATAAAATGTGGTAGATTTTCAAAAAAAATTCATTTAATTTTTGCATTTATTTTTAATTTGATTTAGGAAATAATTTCCTTTTTTATTTTTGACTTTTTGATACATAAGGGATTAACAGTGTCAAATTTCTTTGGTTGACTCAGGTCACCCTTGAAATTCAATGAATTTTGGTGCTTCCAAAATGTGGGGGAAAAAAGAAGACAATAGCACATTTAAGTATAATTTACCATTGTGTTATTTTTGACAAAGAAAATGGAACATAGAGAGGAAAGTGTTATCAGCCTGCCTTAGGGTAAAAAAGAATGTGGGAACAGAAAGAAAAAGAGAGAATTTTAGTAAAACTATATTCAAATACGAAGGAATCGAGTATCACATCTTTTAATTCAATCAAAATCAAACAGTGTTCAAATTCATTCGTTTATTAATCGAACTCTTGTGTTCGAGTTCATTTAATTATTATTTGATAATATTCGATTTCATTCATATTCAAATTCAAAAAACTCGATTAATATTTAAGTTTGAATTCATTTATTTTATATCTTTTATTCTAAAAATTATAAAAATTATAATTCAAAAATTTATTAAAAAATCAAATCCAAACATTTTTCAAAACATTATAATGATAAAAAAAATAAAATTCAAACATTTTCAATACAACATAATTACATAAAACAAAATTATAAAAATAGAAATTAATTGATAATTATAAAATACCATAAAATAATTAAAAATCTCTCTTAAAACAATTAAAGAGACTTCATAAAAGCAACTTCAAACATCTTTTATTAATATAAAATAAATATAAAAATTAATATTATAAAATATAATTAATTTTTTAAAAAATATGTAATATGTTCACAATCACTTAATTATGTTTGTAAACGTGTTTGAATTCGTTCGTTTATCAATCGAATTTAATATTTTGTTCGAACTCAAATCGAATCATAATTAAAGAATCTTATTTGAATATGAACGAATTCTAATAAATTTTATTTATAAATATTTAATTCGTTTATAACTCTAAGTGCGAGGAAAGTGAGAGATCTGAATATCAAGAAATTGAGGAGATAAAAGAGAGAGATAGCAAAACCTTGTTTTCCCGGGGTAAAGTAGGGTCGGAACCAGTGGGACAATCTTAAGTCACACTCTTAATTCCTAGTTTCCAAATTTTGAAAGAAAAAAAAAATTTATTTAGTGGGATAGTACTGAGGGTGCAATCCATCTTTATTTCCTCCAATTGGTCAAAAGTAGTATAATTAGCGACTATTGATCCTGGAGCTGAAAATTCTTATACTTGTTCTAGTATAACTGGAGCTCCATATTGGGGTTGCAGAGTTATTATAGTATGGGGAGCATGAGTGTACATAGGGGACAGCTTGAATGAAAAATTCTGCAAAATCATCGCCAGAGCCAATTTTGCTTCTATCACGGCAAAGCTTTGGCCTAAACAGAATCTTGGCCCCCAGCCAAAGGCATAAAATGCCAATTGATCCTTTGATGCCTTTGAAACTCCTTCAGCAAATCTCTCTGGATTGAACTCTTCAGCATCATCTCCCCAGTGTTCAGAGGCATGATGCAACAGCACTGTCGGTAGATATATTTCAACCCCAGCGGGAATGGAAATGCCATCTATCTCAGTATTTTTAATGGCATATCGAGACAGGCCGATCACCGGAGGGTATAATCGTAGAACTTCATACAGCACCGTTGTCACCTACAATCAGAATTTGCCGCTAAATGAGTCATTTTTGCTTAGCAAGTGCCATATCTCACAACAAAATTTTTATCCTTAACGGGAGAGTTATAATTAAGGGGCAGAGACCTAATCAAGACAGGATTTGTTTCCTTCTAAGGAAGTGAAAAAACAGTGACAATGATTGTATACAATAGTAGCAATGCTTACGATTTTTAGCTGGCTGAGAATTTCAGGCTTGGGTTTTCCCTTTCCACAGATTTGTAGAACTTCTTGTCTAGCTTTCTCTTGCCAGTTTGGATGCATAGATAGGAGAATCAGTGTCCATGTAAGCCAATTAGCCGTGGTCTCTTGGCCAGCAAAATAAAACAGCTTACATTCCTCTATGATATCTTCTATGGTCATCTCATTGTCCCTCTGTTCTTTGCATTCCAACAGCAGGCCTAATAGATCATCATTGCCGGGTTCTCCATTCCCAATTGCTCTCTGTTTCTTGATAATCATATCTGTTAACATAGCCTTGATCTCAGCATCGATCTTGTATCTCCTTTTATTCTTCTTGGTTGGTAGAAATCTGAATACAAGAGTTAAAAAAAAAAAGAATAATAATAAAAAAAATCCAGAATTCGCCAAAAGTAAATTTGGTAAAATCTGAATAAATGAATCGTCCAATAAGGTGTTTGGAGCTCAAGGTTGCATAGGGAATTCTACCTTAGACCAGGGAAGTACAAGGCTTGAAATGCTTGGATCACCAGGACAGCTTGTTCTTTTTGGAGCTCAAATATATTCTTACCTTCTTCGTAGCTGCTCCCAAATGCAGTTCTAGCAATCACATCTGAAGAAAGATTCTGCAGTTCAGGTGAAATATCGACTTCAGCCGATCCTTTTGAAGCAACCAACTTCTTCCATCGATCCATCATGTCACAACAACATGCTGAAAATGCCGGCAACATTCCCTGTTTCACTTCAAGTCGTTATTCTTTTATATTTTGCATTTAACAATGCTAATGCCTCAAGGTTTATCCGACTTCTACCACGTTTTGGGATGAATTTTTCTCTTTTTGGTTTCAATATTCCTCATTTAACACATGCCTAATAAGAAGTTCGAATTGTCCGGGAGACATTATGGATAAGAAATTCTAGTTCAAATCCGAGTTGATCAATGAAATTTTTGTCCTTAAATCATATGAGAAAAAATAAAGTCAACTTGGGTGTGGTTGCAGAAGTGTGCAAGAAAATTCCATTGCAGAAATTCCCCAGAATGGCTTCTCGGCAGCCTGAGGTTTTGACCAATAAGGCAAAACCAACTGCAAGTCAAGGAGCAGTTCTGACTTGTTGAGTTGGGAAAAAAGAAGAGGTCAAAATGCAGAGTTAGAAATACCTGCAATTTCTCATGATGGAAAGCAGGAGTAATTAACCTTCTACGTTTGGCCCATTTCTCTCCTTCCAAGGTTGAGACTCCCAGCGTCAAAAGGTCCACAAGCGGGTTCTGTGGTGGCTTTTGGAAATAGCCATTCTTGTCAGTTAATATCAGCCTCATGAGCTCTGTATCTGCTATTACCAGTCTTGGTCTTGTCCCAAGCCAACTCAAACTTACTTTCCCTGTTTTGGAAAATCATCATCAATACTACTTCAATATGAAATTGAAATGAAATGAGCCACAAAAAATAACCAAGTGAAATTTCTATCAGTTTCTTCTCTTCTTGGTATCCAATTCGTAAAATTCATAGTATAAATCATCCTAGTAAAACATGTTGGTTAACTTGAAAACCTTAAATTCCTGGAGAATCATAATTTTTTCTGGTATTTTGTTGAGTTAAAACGTATAACATTAAAATTTAAGAAGAAAAGAATTTACCGTATTTTTGCACCATATGATGTAAGAAGGGATTAATTCGTGGGACAATCTTATGGTTTAAGATCATGGGTTTAGACCATTCTTCTACCGTCAACTTATTGATGAATCTCTTATCTCCGTAGACGAGGGTATAAGAATTGCCTCTAATTCCTTGCTTCTTGAAATGTTTCTCAAGGGCTTTGGGTCTCCACCAGAGGAAGTAAGCAACTTTCACTGTAGAGAAGAATCCCAAAAGAACTAAAGACAAAACCAGAGCCTCAACAACATTAAACCCTTCCATAGTGTCTTCTTTTTTCCTCTTTGTCGAAATGTTCATGGAAAATGAGCTACAAAACCCAGGTATTTATGGTGTTTGATTATGAATGTGTCTCTGAATTTTGGCATGACAAGCTCAGCATCCTTGGTGACAAAGGTATTGATAGAGACCTTGGGATTATTTCTTCAAATCAAGGTGGGGATTATGAATTCAACCTACTTTCGGCTTGGGACTCGTACAAGCTTTTAACTTGTTCTTTATTTTGTATTCTTTCAAATTATAGTGCATTTAAATTGAAGGATTTATTAGAAGTAAAAGAAAGAAAAAGACCCAAATTTAGCATCATATAATAATCTTTACAATATTTCTTGGAAATTTCAGCATGAGATATCATATAACATCAGCTACTATTATTAGCTGAATTATTCTAATTCTTTTTGTTTTTTTGAATTTTTTTAATCCCAAAATGCGTTTGATATTGATGGGTTTTTCCAATTGGCTAAAGGTGGGACTGATTAGGAATCGAAAAAGAACATTGCATTCTCAAGTCTTTGTTTCTTGCGTAACAAGGAGTGAGAAAAAAAGGGATCCACTACTATTATTATTGTTATTGTGGTTGTTTTTTTTTTTAAAAACTAAAATCATCCCTTGGTCTTCAACGACATCGATATGTGGATATCTGACTGTGATGGTATGAGTTTACTGACTACTACAGCTTGCACACAAATGTGTTCCCCAAGCAAAGCTAAAAGCTTCAACGTTTTCCCTGCTACGAGGGTCCAGTAGAAGATAATCTTGCATCTCAACGGAATTCCGGAACATAGTTAGATTAATTAAGAAAGGTCATTTTTTCAGGTGGTTAATGAAGATTTTCCTGTCATGTACTCTTTCCATTTAAAGTTAAATATTTACCTTTTTTAAAATCTTAGAATATTTAGAAATAAATATCTAATTTTTAAAAATAATGATATTTTCCATATTCATTTCCACGATTAATCTTTTTACTTTAGGCAATATGAGTTCTAATGATTCATGGGTTGTATATTAATCTTCATAAATAATAGAGATAAGGTGATAATTTACTCATGATCAAATACTTTTCTAAATTTTCATGATTATAGAAAATATTTTAAAGACAATAGGACTAGAAGGAATTGATGACTTATAAAATATGATGGAAGAATAAACCGACAAATGACTTACCAAGATGACTCATCGAAATAAATAACTTACCAAAGAAGACAGATGACTCGCCACAAAACCGTATACAAATTGTTAGTTATAGGCATGAATTGTAGCTTTAAAAGTGAAATGTTGTACATCTATGGCATAAGTTGTAACTTGAGAAGTGATATGTTGTACATTTAGAATGGACTACCTCACTTTGTTATATATCATGAGTTCCAGATTTGTTGGAAAACATGAGAGAATGGATAAGGGTTTCGTGAGCATCACTCACTGCATATCCTTATGAGTAAAACTCTTTCTACAAATATCATGTCTTCTTCCATGCTTTCCTTCATTAGTACTCAACGAAAAAGGGGAAAGGAAAAGAAAAGAGTCCAGTAACACCCACAGTTATTCAAATCCTCAGTAGCCACAGGCAAAGTGTCAAAGAACCCATCTCGCTGTTTGGCCGATAGATAAGCATTAAAGGCATCTCAGGAAAAGAGACGTGACCCATTTTGATGAATGAAAAAATAATTGAGTATATTAACAAATAGTCTATACAACTCTACTCTATTCCGTAGTATCTAATAATCTAATAGATGAATTCAGAAACTAGTAATTATTTTTATGCTTTGTATGAATTACTCACCCCTATAAAGGAATTGTAGATTCATTAGCAACTGAAGAATAATGTTTTGCATATCTTAATACTGTAGAATGAGAGATTCGTAAAATCTCTCATCATTATTCCTGATCTTATCTATTACGTATTAAAAAAAAGCCAAAAACTAAAATGTTAGAAGTCCTAATACTCATTCTTCTGGCTGTTTGATTTAGGAACTCTTAGAGCACACTTAGAGTGTGTTATTAAACTAATGATACTACTATATCACTAGAGAGGAGGGCCAAAAAATGAGCAAAATTGGCAACTAGTCCTTTTTTAGGTGTAATAATATGAGTTTCTCCTACTCTAACATGTTCGTATTTAGTCATGATATTGTTTAGCATTTAATTTTTGTAAATTACATATTTTAAAAAGGTAAATTGATGAGTTTAGTCCCTAAATTTTTTTGTTTTGGCATTGTTAGTCCCTATATTTTTTTTTATTTTGACATATTAGGTTCTTCTTACCACATTCCGGCGGGTCAACCCGAAATCAACATTTCAACTTCAGTTTTGACCTATTAAGAAAGGGCAAATTTGGCATTTCATTCTTTTCACTCGGTTAAATGCAACAACAATTTTGACTTGGCATTCTAACCTCTCGGACACGCACGACCACCGAGTACTATTGCCGTCTTTAATCAAAACCACTGTCGTCTGATGCAGAAAGTTAGAATAGATTCAAGATCATGCTAGAAGATGCATAGAAAAGACAAAGTTTCGTGTGCACTAGGGCTACTCAAGGGATTGAAGAATAACTTATCTGATTCAAATAATCGGATTGAAAAGAATTGAAATCAAAAAAATTATTGACTTTTGACTTTTCTTGAATTGAACCGTTCCAAAATTTTTTATGTAATATCTGTATCGAGAATTATTCCGAACCGTATGAAAAACGTATCGAACCGTACCAAACCGAATATATATAGACATAAATCATATATGTGTGTGTGTGTATATATATATATATAATGAATTTTAGTTTTTTTTTATTTAGTAAAAGATTTTTAATAATAGAATCAATTGTAATTGTGATTAAAAAATTTAATATTTATGACTACATGATAAAAGTATATTGAAATTTAATATTATTATTTTTTCATTGATAATGTTTTGTTTGATATAGTCAATTGAAATTTAGTCAATGAAAATTAATATTTTTTCAGTATAGATAATTTCAAAAACTTTATTCATTTTCAATTGTACCACTTGCAAGATGAAATCATTAACTTAATTCTTTTATTTTTTAAGTGCAACATTTTTTTTAATAAAAATTTTAATTTTTAATCATTTTATCCTCAATATAATATTAAAAATAGTTTTTTTCAATGAATAAACTAATTTTATTTCACTTAATATTTATAAGTTTCTAACAACAACAATGTTAATAAGAAATAAGTAAATTGATTATCAAATATAGTATTTTTAGTTTCAATATGTATATGTGGATTATATATTCCACATGCGTGTGTGTGGAATATTATATTATTATACACACACACACATTTTATCAAATATGAGCCTATTAATATATGGAGTTTAGGTATTTATTTAGATAGATATATCGTATTATTAGAAATATTAATGTCATTTTTTTGTGGTAAATCTTTAATATATTTTTCAAGAAAGGAAGTGTGTCTACATAAGTAAGAACTTGATCCACTATTTATATATAATAATATATATTATTTTTATATATACACAAAATATAAATATATATACATAGTATGTAAAAAAGCATATATTATCATAATTTAAAGTATAGTAAATGATTATAATTTAAAATTATAAGTATAAAAAAGAATGAATGAATGATATAAAATAATTTGTATAAAATATTTTTATACTATTTGCATATAAAATTAATATTTAAATTACTAATTTGTTGAACAAAATTGTGTTAATAATTTTGTTCAATTTTATCATTATAGTATATTCTAATATTAATAATTTTATTTGTAAAATATAATTACACTAAAGAATTAAAATTTCAAAAAAATATATTAAGCAACTACAACTTTTTCATTTTTTTTTTTTCTTCTAATGAAGGCTGAATGGATGAATTTTAGTGCTTGCTTCTTAAAAAATTGTCATTTCTCTTGTCATTCTAGGCTGAAGAACAAGATTTTGAAATTGGTAAGGGCAAGTGGCAAGCAACTTTGACTGTAACTGCTATTGTTAAACATTTAGAAATCAAATTTTCTAGATTATTTTGCAAGCTAAGTTGGAATTGGTCTATTGGCATGCTTATTTTCTGTGCACACATATAAAACTATTAGTACACATGACTATTTTGGAATGATATTAGCTATGAACCTTTTCAGTATTTTTCATATTTGTATATAATTAGTTTTTTGGGGGGTTAAAAATGTTCAAAATCTTTTAAATATGATTTGGTACTGATTTTTGTCCCGTTAGAACGAAACCCAAATATTCATTCTAATCTAATCCCAAACCGAGACCTAAATATCCGTTCTGACTTGTACCAAAATTTAGCTACGGTTCAGGACCGGTTCTGAAACTTTGAAAAAACTGAATATTCGGTACGGTATCGGAGATACTGAAATTTCCAAATCAAACCAAATCGTGAGCAGCCCAGTGTGCACGGTCAGAGCGGTTCAAGGAACTGCGGCCAAGATGGAGCAATATTGCAAGGGATGCTAGACTTGCACACTATTGAACGCTACTTGGAGTAAGATATTTTTCAATGTGCACATGGCTATGAAGTTGTTGGTTTGGCCTCACGCCTTTTAATGGGAGTAGTGAATTTTGTGCAAAAATTTGGAATGAACTTCCTAATGAGAAGAGAACTACATTTGTACATATTGACTTATTATGGTTTTACATATATACATGTATTGATAAAGAAAAGGTGTTGGATTGGATGAAGAAAAAAGATATTCTTTCCATGAAATACGTTATTGTACCTATTGTTCTATGGTATGCAGCTGGATTTATTATAATTTTTGTCCATTTTACAATAAAAGAGATGAATAGACACAATGTCATTCACAAATTGCTATTTGGGTTGTTCTTATATGTGATTATATAGGTCTTACTAGTCTCTATTGATATTGTGTAACTTTGATGAAGAATCAGAGTCAAGGAGTTAGTGCATGGTCTTATTGGATTCCCTTCAATCTACAAAACATAGAATTGAGCCTACAATAAGAGCGTATGTTAGGCTGCCTTGCTAGTTTTGTTTTTTTTTTTAATATATATATATACGAAGCAATTAGATAGTGTGATAATTAGAAATGTATTTCTATTGTGCATAGTTTTGAATTGGGCATATTTAAAATGAAAGGTAGGCCTGTGGATAGAAATATATTAATGAAAATTCCTCTTATGATACGGGAGACAAGTGACACTTTTACAATTCATATGTGTTTTTTTTCTTTCTTCTATAGGACATGATATTGTTGTACTAGTTATGAGTCAAATAATTTATTAGGTTCCACAACAGACAAATGGCGAAGATTGTAGAGTCTATATCCTATATTATGCTTATTTATTTATGAAAAATGTCCCAAAAAAATTCTGCATCTCTGATGGCTATCCATATTTTGTAAGTCCATCTACTCTGGTTCATGCTTGCATAAATTTTGTGTTATTTGTTAATGTGAAAGGACTTTGTTTGCATATATATGGATGGTGCAAAAAAATCTGTAGTTTATTGCAATGTAGATGAAGGATGATTGGTTTACAATGGATAATTTGAATGCCTTTAGACATAAGTTAAATTCTTCAGTTGAAGTAGATATCTTGATCAGTGATAGCTTACGAGCTAAAGAAGATATCTTAATTAGTGATGACTCACCTACTAGGGGAATAGGAACTTCCTGCTTCATCAGCTTATGTAGACCCTGCAATTGGGGGAACTTCCATAGATGTATAAGCAACAATTTTTGAACAAATGGAAAATCTCCTTCAAACAAGAGATAATGCCACTAAAATTAAAGTTAAGCTACCAAATGAGATTATTAGTTCTACAGTCTCTGTTATGTGTAATGATGAGGAGTAACATGGTGAGTTGAAAAGATAGACAAAAGTTGAAATGACTGAAACTGAAAATAGAGGAGAGGATGCCTTCCTTACTGAACCTGTTATAGTTGACAAATTGGAATAGAATGATTGGCCAGATTTGCAGGCAAGTGATAAAAGTAAGTGTAATGCTGAAGGTAGTATTAAACCTTTAAAGTTCATCAATTACTAAGATAAGAATAAGAGTGATGAGTTAGAATCATATAATGAGATGAATGTCACTTATTTCGAGGGTGAATACTTTGAGAACTCAGAATATTCTTTGAATGATGATGATAACTTGTTTGAAGTATTCATTGATCAAAAGTGTGAGGATACTTATGATGATATTAAAAATGAAATTAGCAGATTGAATGAGAAGACTAAAGTGGTGCAAAATTTTGATGATGTGGTAGGTGAGGAAGTAAATGTTAAGAAGCTTAATGATGCCACCATAACTTGAATTGATGAACATGCTCAAACAACTGTGGAAATTGGCCAAGAACAAATAGAAAGTATGAAAAGAAAGAGATGTGACATCAAAGATCCATGAAGAACATGGATGTACAAGCAGGCTTTTTATCAAAATGAAGGGGAATATGCAAATGAGAATACTGAACTTGGCCTAGAGGAACACAACATGCATGATACAAACAATGAGTATTTTGATGGAGATTCCACCAATGATGATGGGCAGTTAGGTAACAAGAGGGCTAAGACAATGAGATTTAATAATAAAAGGGATGGACAAAATCCTATCTTTTTAGTGGGCATGCTATTTAACACCAAAGAAGACCTTAAGACTGCAATAATAAATCATGGAATCAAGCATGGCGGAGACGTATTTTTCAAGAAGAATGATAAAGAAAGGGTAAGGGAATGTTGTGAAGGACAAAAATATAAGTAGAAAGTCTATGGGCATAAGGTGAGGGATACCCCTTTCTTTCAAATAAGAACTTTATAAGATAAGTATGATTGTTCAAGGAACTTGAATCACAATCTAGCAAATGCAACGTACCTCGCAGTTAAATACATTGATAAGTTCAGATGTGTGAATGGGGTTAAAGTGGATGAGTTCCAAGATAAAGTACACAACGATTTACTTCTGGACATCTCATAATGGAATTAGGTTTATAGAACAAGTCGAGAGGCAAAGCTATTGATTGAAGAAAAATATAAAGACCAATACAAATTATTGTGAAGAGTTGAGAAGAAGCAATCTCGGGATAATATTTTACATTGATATGCTGGAGAAGAAGGACGTTGGAGATGATGTATTCTGAAGGATATATGTATGCTTTGATGTACTTAGTAAAGGATTCAAAGCTGGCTATAGAATAGTTCTTGGTTTGGATTGAACTCTCTTAAAGGAACCCCATAAAGGGATGTTGTTAACAACAGTGAGTGTTGATGCTAATAATGACATTTTTCCAATGGTTTATGTAATAACCGAAGCTAAAAACAAATCAACATGGAAGTGGTTTATCAAAGGCCTAATAGAGGATCTTGAAATATACAAAGTCCAAAGAGTGGTATTTCATGTATGACAGACAAAAAGTATCCAAAACTGATTTTAATTCCTCTTTTTGGACTTAGAGAAGAATTACTTAATTTTTTTTTTATTTCTACATGGATTAATTCAAGCTATTCAACAACTATTGCCTGGAATTAAACATTGACATTGTATCTGCCACTTGCATAACAATTTTCAGAAATCAAATCCAGGAGACAAATTAAAGGATCAACTATGGGAGTATGCTAAGTCAACATATCTCAAAATATTTGAGGCAGAAATACATGCACTAAAAGACTTTAACGAGGCTACTTATAATTGATTGAAAGCATACACCTATCTAAATTTTAGAGTAGATTTCACTTCAGAGAATCCTTCAATAGGTATCTTCTACATGCAAGGTCAAAGACGATTCTGATGTTGCTAGAAAGAATAAGGGTGTACATTGTAACACCCCCTAACTACGTACCCTAAAAAGGGCGGGGATGTCGCCCCTTTCCGAGGACAAGTGGTCTTTAAAACGAGGTACAAAAGATAAAGACAACCCAAAGAAATCAAATTTAGATAAATAAAGGAAAACTCTTATTACATCAAGCTCAACCTGGAGCAAATCTAAACAAAACATATATCGGATCAAGAAGCATAAATCAACAACTGTCTCTCAAAACATAATGAAAATAACTAAAAACTCCAACTATTACACATCCCGCTTGCTCAGCATAATCAATCTCCTGAAAACATGATATAAAATAGTGTGAGATTAACATCTCAGTAAGTCCTGTGTGTGCACATGGTACTTTGAATAGTTCGTGAATTCATAGCTGAAAATATTTACAGAAATAATTGGTAAGTCATAAATAATTTCTCTTTGCAATGAGTGGAGTTTTCTCATTGTCATACTTTGTACAAGATAAATCATCCACTCGAATAAACAGTCATGGTGCCACACTTTGAGCCCCATGATAAGAAAACGGTCAAGGCACCACACTTTGTGCACTTTGACAGGATCATATTACCACACTTTGGGCATTCTGATCAAAGGTGGGTGTACGGCCTACCGGGTGAGATACTCCTCCATCTCTACACCCAACAAAACTATTCGGGTGTCCATGACAGGAAAATAATACCTTACCAGGTAAAAATGCTAGCTCGGACCGGCCTGACCAATCAATAATGTTGCCTTTTCAAGCAGAACTTATCTTCTGGAGGTGCCCGCCTGCCAGAAGACTCGCTCACGTCCTCCGAGACAAGTATTGTTAGCCTACCCTTATTGAGTACTCAACGAATATAACCGTTAATTCCTGGTTTATAATAATTCCATACCTTGATTTTGTAAAACGCGGTTTTCTTTAAAAAGAGTTTTCTAAAATGTTTAAGAGAAAGAACAGTTCTTGATAAATGTATTAGTTTGACAAAACCATTTAGAGAAAACTCATTCACGTTTACAACCCAAATAATTATAGATCAACAATAGCTTTACAAAGCTTTACAATATTCGACTTGCCACCACAAGCATTTAACAAAATAATTTATGCAAGGACTTACTTGATACGCCTCAAATAAACAAGATAAAAATTAACTGCTCGCTTCCTTCAGATAACCTCCTGATCTAGAATCACATAATATCATGATTAGGGTCTCAATCGACTCAAGCTTGCATTTAAACTCATTTATTCCCATAACAACTCATGATCCATTATCTAACTTCAAATAAATTACCCCCTTCCTCAAAGTACATACACCAAGACCATATATCCATTAAAGATATGAACAATGCATCAAAAAGATCTTGACTTAACCATCACAATTCACATCCATCATTATCACATCAAACATAGCATCGCTATCTATTGAACATGCTTGATACGCTACTCATCTCAAAATATTCATCTATCCCAACTAAACATATTCATCATGCTATCATACTTCCATAGACATCATCAATCACATTAAACCTTAGCTTCGACCTCAAGGGTAAGAATTCCTTTACCTTACAACCACCGGATTAACAAAATCTCGATGCTCCTATGGTGATCGTCCCGAGTTCGTTTGAGAAGAAGAGAAAAGCCGTCTTCTTTGCTCCTCTTGACTGAAAGTTAAGAAAGAAATGTGAGATCAGCCCTTATATGACATGGTTCAAGAGAAGAAAAAGAGAAGAATCAATGGAAAAAAGGAATCGAGAGGTTGAGAGGATTTTTGCTTACCTTGAGGTGCGTTTGATTTTTGCTAGGGATTGCTCTTGTGTTTTTCGAAAATTGCAGGAGAGAGTTTGTTAGAATTTTCGTGCAGCAAGGAGGGAGTGGACAGCTAACTTGATTTAGGGTTAGGAGAGTTTGATCTCGGGTTGAAAGTTGATGTTATGAAGGTCTCCTAACAGCTCTAAACTTCCTTGGCAGCAAGGCCGAAAATCTGATAGGTTGTTGTACCTGATTGTTGGCCGAAATTCAGAGAGGGTAAGGGGAGAAAAATATTCTGGGAGGTGCTCAAGGATAAGGTTGCGCGTGTTCAGGTTTTTTGTCCAAAACTAGAAGGAGTTTGAGTGAGTTTTGACAACCAAAAATTCTATGCAAGAAGGGTGTGTGTGCTGCGCGAAAATTGCTGAACAAAAGAGGGAAAATTCTAGGCTGTTTTGGTTGTTGTTCTGCCGCAAATCAGAGAGGAAAAGTGAGGGATTTAGGTGCTGTAAATTGGCTTAATCAACAAAGAGTTTTGGTGTGTCTTAGAGTGCAGAATTTCGTTTGATATGGAGTGCACAAACTGACCGAAATTCTGTGCACTATGCTGGCCAAAATTCTGGAAATTGTAGGGGATAAAAATCTGATTTGAGTAGCTAAAATAATCTAAATTGGTGAGGGGTGTTTTAGGTGATTCGAGCTAGATTTAGAAGAATTTGGATGGTCTTAGGAGTGCAGGATTTTCGTGCATCTTGTGCATGCACAAGGCTGGCCGAAAATCTGCAAAATATGAGGAACAAAATCTGATTTGTTTAGGATTAGAATAAAACCTTATTTGCAAGGGGATTTAGGATAAGATTCCCTAGTTTTGGGAGAGTTTGTGTTGAGCTAGGAGTTCTCCAAAGGTGGCGGCACAGAGCTGGAAAAATTTTCAAATTTTTAGCTAAGGTTCTATGTTCAAAAACAACAAGATATTTTGCTAGGAAAATAACAAATTAATTCAAGCTAACTAATATAAAATCTGATGAATTAAAAACAAGCTGGAATTTAATTGCTCTAGCTAGAATTTTCGAAAATCAAAGAGGACAAAAGCTGGAATAAAATTTAGTCTTTATCCTTAAAAAAAATCCTTGAATTTAGGAGATTTATCCCCTAAGAAGATGGCGCTGAAATTCAAGAGAATAGCTAGGGTTTTTTCGGCCAAGGCCTGAAGAAACCTAGAAAAAGAATTCAAAAAGAAAACTAAGATTCGCAAGAAGTAAAATTCGAACTCAGGTCACCAAGAAATAATCACCAAACCTAACCGCTATTCCAAATCAACTCCAATGTTAATATATCTCTAAGAAATTCTTTTCACCTTAGTTCTCATCCCTCCATTTCCTCTACTAAATTTTACCTAAAACAATTTCCAATTAATGTAACAACATAATTATTTCCCTCAAATAAATTAATGCAAAAACAACCTTGAAAATCACATGCACCGATGCAAGCATAATTTTTAAAACATCACATGAAATGCAAAATGCTATGCAATGCATGACTTTTTCCCCATAGGTCAAAGGTGGTTTTGGGCGGGATATTACATACATCATGCTGAAACAACAAAAATATAGGAAGTAGATTTCAAGATACCATGGAAATATTCGCCAAGCAATTGCCAAGAGACTAGAAACAGTGAATAAGGCTTTAGCAAATTAGTCCGCATCTTATACAAGCGACACTAAGTTCTAAGTAAGACAATCAACTAATGAGCAGTTTGCAATGGATATAAGGATGAGAACTTGCTTTTGTATAGGGGTGTCAATGGGTCGGGTACCCGAACCCGGACCCGTACCAAACCCGTTTATAGCAAGTCTGGTACACATATTTTCTTACCCGACCCGAACCCGGTTACCTGTTTACTATGTATAAATAGGTCCGAGTATAGAACTATATTACCCGTACCCGATTACCTGTTTAATGTAACTCATCATCCACCAAATGATGTTGTTCTTCTTCCCAGAAATGGTAGGATCAGAGGTCACTCCCAAACTCCAAGAAATAAGAAAAACGAAAAGAAAACAAAAGAAGGGAAGAGAACCCTAGAAAATTAATTAGTAGTGAAAAGGAAGAAATCCCTACCTTGAAGATCCCACGGTTCAATCCTATATAGATCAATATCTCTGATGATGTCAAGATCAATACTGTAAGAGTATTAAATCTCTGTGGATTTTGCAAATTGTTGTTGCATATTTTCTATTGCTTCAGATTAGTAGTCCTGTCAATAAAAGAATTCAACATATTTGCTACTTCATCTTACCTATGGATACATGTATTCCCTTTGGATAGGGGAAAAATGTAAATCAAAAGCCTTTCATGGTAAGCCTTTTATGCAGCTATGTTGACATATTTTCGGGCCGGGTATACCCGACCCGGACCCGATACCCGCATTCGCGAGTATGTGTCTCTTCAATCTATACCCGTCAGGTATTCGGGCCGGGTCCGGTACTACCTTTTTTTAAACGGGTCCGGGTCCGGAACGTCATGTCCCGGACCCGATTAGACTCATTTACAGCCCTACTTTTGTAGTAAATGGGATATATCAAGTATCTCATGTATACATGCTGTGGCTGGCCTAGTGAACTTAGGAGAAAACTTTGAGGATTTTGTAGATCATTGTTACAACATTGAAGCTTATAAGAAGACTTATGGACCAATTGTTTACCCCACAAATGGGCCTAACAACTGGCTTGCTTTAAATAGAAAGCTACTTATGCCACTAGAAAATATTAGGATACTTGGAAGGCCCAAGACAAAAAGGAGGCCAGAAATCGAAAAAAAAAAAGCAGCAATAAGCTTGAGAATGGACCATAGAGGATGACAAGGGCTGCGTTTAGTATTAACAAATACAAAAAATGTGAAAATTTTGGACATAATGCAAGAAAGTGCCCAATTCAGACATATGCCAGTGTTGAGCAAAAGAATATGACACTTGGGCTTGAACAAAGTAATCTTGTATGCCACACGAAATTCAAAGCACACATGGCTATAATTTAAACAAGTGTGGTAGATGTGATCAATTTGAGCATAACAGAAGAAAAATGCCAAGTTCAACTTCCATATGACCCAAGTCCTGTTCATGTGAAAGCCCAATCAGACCAAGATGCTCATGGATCTTCAGCTTGTGTAGATCCAATAAGTGAAACTCATCAAATTCCATCAATTAATTATGTTGGCCCAGATGATCAATCCCATAAAGAGGTTAATGAAAATCCTAAAGTACAATTTATGTCCTGATCATATTTTTCTACTTTTACTTAGTTGACTTACACTTCTATTAACTTGAACTATTTTATGTTTTATAGAGTTCCAAGAAGAACAAAAAAGTAAGGAGGCCAACAAGATACAGTTGGTGTGGAGAAGTTGGCCACAACAAAGTTAAATGCCCACATCCAGGTTCATATCTACATTCTATGATGGACATGGCAACAAGGAAGCTGGATTGAGATATGGTTTTTATGATCAGATGTAGAAGTTGTATACTGCTCTTTTTTTGGAAAGTAATAGAAGCAGATATCTATAGTTTGAGATTAGGAATTTTGAGTAGATATCCTACTTATTTTGTACATTTTTTGGACTAAAGTTAGTGACATTCAGGTTTTGCTTATTGTTAGGTATTTTGGATGAATGGTTAGTGGTTGTATGGCTGAAAGTTAGTAATTTGTTGCAAGCAGATGGTTAATGGTTAGTGCATGGATGGTTAGTGGTTGTAGGCATTTTGGTGTTGTAATATTCTTCCTACCAAGCACTTGGAAACTATTATAAGCAGGATGTCTATGAACATATGGAAATATGCAAATTTCATTCTACATCTTCTATGATTGTTACAAACAAAATTATCTACATCGGAGTCTAGACAAAAGAGCTATTGTCATGTTAACTTCACATTGAATGCAATGTGAAGTTAGCTACATGATCCTTTACAACTCACATTAACCACCATCCATTAAATAGTATTTATGTTGTTGTTGAAAGACAACGTAATAAAGGCAAAATAAGTGACTTTTGGAGTTTATCTTGAACTTGAATTCATAGTCAAGTTTAGCAAAAACAACACACATATAATTATAATACTCGAAATTCCAACAAGCTACAACACTTGAAATTCTAACAAGTTGAGGTAACCCTGCTACTAATATAATCTAATGCATACAAATAATGCCTACTTCTATAGTCTAATACATCATCGTCAAGACAACACAGACACAATTTTCCTTCAAAGTTCAGAATACATAATAAAAAACCAGCATTTGCTCTATTCATGAAAAAATTGCAAGCTTTGTTCATCAAACCAACATCTGCTCTAATTTCTTGATAACCATAACAGGATTATAAAAAATCAAGACAGAATTATGGTATTCCAGAAAGTTACTTGTCTTCTTTGAAATGAGGCCATTTCTATTTCCATTTTCCTTATCCTTCTTAGTAGGCCAGTATGATAGCCTTCGCTCCATCGTGCATAGAAGGATCAACCTACTGAAACAACCAACATTTTTGGCCAATCTGCAATTTTTTTTTTTAAAAAAATATTCTATAAACTATCGACCATTACATACATTTTTTAAAAACTCACCTAATTGTTTTCACAGGTTACAAATCGCCTTCTTTGATTTTAATCTGTACATGAGGTCCGGATAATAGTTTCAAACATAACTGCAGAAAGTTGGTGGGTTATTGGAGGATCTGCTTTTACCTCTTCGCACCTTGAACTTCGGTCCTCTTATTCTTCAAACACGCCTAGCATCATTTGAATGTGGCCTAGTTCTAATTTACAGAGAGGAAGCTTTGATGTTGCCTGTTGAGGAAGACTAAGTTTAGTCCCTTATTTTCATTCAGTTTTCAATTATATATTTAAGGTGTATAGTAAGATACTAAATTTACCATTTCTTAATGATCAAAATCGGAGTTGAAATGTTGATTTTAGGTTAACCCGTCGGAATGTGGCTAGAAGGACCTAATGTAATAAAATTAAAAAGATAGAGGATTTATAAAGTTTAAAAAAAAGAATAGGGACTTACTAGGCCAAAATAAAAAGTTCAAAGATTAAACTCACAAAATTTATCTTTTAAAAACTTATCCTTGAAAAGATAGTACTCCCCCGTTTTGTTTAACCGATTACACAAGTTTAGAAAAAAAAAATCAATATATATATATATATATATATATATATATATATATATATATAAAGGAATAATTAAATTTTAAAATTTTATGTGTTATAAATATAATTAATTTATTTCCATATTCCCACTATAAGTGCTGTCAACATAACTCAATTTGCTCAATTTACAAGACTTAATTTATTGAACGTTTAACCATATTCACTGTATTAAAAAGAGGTATATATAAAAAAATAGTAATTAATATATTCTTGATTTGTTAATTGAACAGATAAATTGAGGTAAAAGTCTTAATTAAAATTGAACAAATAAAAAGAGACGGAGAAAATATAAATTAACAATACAATAATTACAAAAATCGAGTCTGGTGAGTATTTTCCATACAATTTCCATGACTTGGGTGACACCAAAACAAACCATCACCAAAAGGTTCCGACATCAAGTTTTTGCACTTGGATATTTGTTCTGCCATCCTACCGTTCAGCACCTTTACCCTTCCTAACTATTTGTATATCCTTAATTCATACAATCTACTTCATCAGTTGTATTAAAATTGATCTCCTAACCATTAAAAAACGTCACAAAATAATTAATACTTTTTCTAAACAAAGAGCTTTTAATAAATATATATTATGCTATTAAAGAGCAAATGGCCTATTATGAATTAGAATACTTTTCTGTGTTCAAAGTACAGAGGTACAGTAAATCAGAAGTATTAGCGACTAAAATTTAAGGCTACAAATAGATATTAGAGTATAATTGAACAGGAAAATCCTCATATTTGTTCTAGTATAATTTGAGCTCCATGTTGAGGTTGCAGAGTTATTACAGTATGGGGGGAATGGGTGTATCTGGGGAGCAGCTTGAATGAAAAATATCTATAAAATCATTGCAGCCAAGTTTTGCTTCTATCACTGCAAAGCTTTGGCCTAAACAGAATCTTGATCCCCCAGCCAATGGCATAAAATGCTAATTGATCCTTTGATGCCTATCAAACTTCTCCAGCAAATCTCTATGTTATATTTTCATGAAACATTTTCGTGTTCACCTTTCAAGGCAGTTTCGTGAGTCGAATGATTCCGATCAGTCGAGCTCAACTTCAGATAGAAAAGGTTTATTTGAAAAGAAAGCTTCTATGTTGCCAACTACTATCTCTTGCAAACGCACAAATGATTCAGGAATTGCAGCAGCCCTGTGTGGAGACAACACAACATTGTCCAACCCGAATAGCTCTGTGGGAACATAAGGTTCATTCTCAAACACATCAAGACCTGCACCTCCAATTTCACCTCGGACCAAAAACTGAACCATTTCCTTCTCGTCGATGAGAGCTCCGCGTCCAATGTTGATGACCACACCTTTCTTTCCCAGGGCTGTCAACACATCCTTGTTGATTACGTGGTGAGTTTCTTTTGCTAATGCACAACAAACGAACAGAATATCACTGTTAAGAGCAAGTTCATGAATATCGGCACAGTAGGGATACGAGACATTAGATTTCCTTCTCCTGGAATTGTAAGCGATACTGCAGCCAAAGGCCTCAAGCCTCTTGCCGATCCTCATTCCAATGTTTCCCAAACCTACAATTCCAACTCGCTTCCCAGATACCTGTATGCCACAAAAATAATGTCAGTTTTCCTGTTTGATTTCGTGATATCACAATCCAGATATGCCTTACAAAAACTTCCAATTTAAGACATAATACGATAAAAAGCTACACAAGATTAGTTCTTTCTAACAGAATTCTACATTTTGTATTCAATCTAGCTCGTGAAGGCACGAGTGTAGAAATGGAAGCAATCATACAACCTAAAAAAGAATCTCCGATGCACCTGATTTTCATCATATAATTCCTACCATAGATCAAGAAAATACAGTAATTAAATTGATATTCCCCGATTGAATTACCGCTAATCTTTTTACTCCATGGATCCAGCTCTTGTATCTTGAACTAAGAGCCAGATACTGCCATTTTAAGTTAACTTATCTCAATTGCAATAGAAAACAACTTGAAAACTTCAGCACAAGAACAACATAGCCAAAGAAAGCCAGGAAATTCCTAAAATGATAGGTTAGACCTTGAAGCCCAAGGGGAATTTCCCCTTGACAAGCCAGGAACCGGCTCGAACAAACCGGTCAGCGGCAGAGACACGACGGAGAACGTCAATTAGAAGTCCAACAGCATGCTCAGCGACCTCATCGCAGAAGGCGTCCCCGGCATTAGTGACCCGGATGCCCCGGAGGCGGCACTCGGCGAGGTCCATATGATCAAGGCCAGTGGCTGTAGCCACAATGCACTCGAGAGAAGGATACCTATCCAATGTCTCGGAATCAACAAGGGGGTTAAACACGCAGAGCATGAGCCGGACACAGCCGGAAAGCGTCAAGAACGAAGAGTCAGACTTGTCATCCGGGTCGAGGAAGCGAATCCGGTTGTGAAGCGGGGACGTGAACAAGGAGACGTTGATTTCTGTCCCCGGCCGATGAATAAGTACAAGGGGAAGATCCTTTTGGGTGTCTACTAGGCCGTGCAGCCCTTGATTGGAATCCATAGCTATACAATATAGATACAAGAGATTGCAAATTCTCACGGTAGGCGGATTACAGAGAATAAATGCCGCACGTGACAGGGATCCGTTTGTTTGACCATCGGGTGGCGCTGTACCAGTGGTAGGTAGGTTTGGGAGGTAGGTTTGGGAAATTGGTGAGTTTAGTTATTTTAGTATGTATTATGAATTATTGGAATTTTTATTAATTAGTGGAGGCTTCACTAATTATGGATTTATGTGAATTATTAGAAGATTTTTATGGATGTCCACCATTTAGTGGATACACCACTAATTAAGATTAGTGGAAGATGATGTATGCCATGATGTAATCCACTAATTAGAGCTCTATAAATAGAGCTATTTTCTAAACTTGTAATACACCATCATTTTGTGAAAGAAAGATTAGTGAAAGAAAGATTAGAGAAAGAATTATGAGAGAAAGAAAGAGAGAAGTTTGAAGAGAAATTCTTATGCAAAGAATAGTTAGAATTTTCTTAGTGTGTAGTGTGTAGATTTTATTCTAACACTACCCTAATTTTATAATACGTTATCAGCACGAGTCTCTGCCGTTATTAAAGCCAGAAGACAGGTACGCATTTATTGATCTCGCTAAATTCGAATTTGTAGCCCTTGATATTTCTGAAAAAAAAAATTTATATGTCATACAAAAATGCATCTAAATGCTAAAAAAAAAGAGATCCATATGTCAGAAGATGGTCGTACTACCCACTGCACGGTATGAATGGTTGCACCTGAAGTTGCAAGATTGTAAAACTGTGAACTCCGTGATGTATAAAACTACATTTTAGTTAAAAATTTTACGGAGAAAAAGTTACTGATGAAGTTATATTGAAGAAGACATTCTCCACTTTTCATGTTCTACAGTAACAATATCGAGAAAAAGGGTATCCAAAATTGACAGCTTTAACATGAGTTATTATTGAGAAATCATGAAGCCAGATGAACTGGCTCAACAGCACTCCCAGAAGTGAATGCTGTTGGCTCCAGCAGAAGCCATCGTTATAGTCGTAGTTGTGGCAGTGGCCGTGGTTATGGTCATGGACACACTCGATATTTCTCTTATCACAGAGAAATACTGGCCACCTGAAGTGGAACAGAAAAGATAATAAGGGAAAAAGATATTTCCATTAATAATAAGCATCACATCTTTTATTCATTTCACTAGTGTTCATATGAACTTGATGATACATGCTTATAGTTGCTCTTTTGTAATTGAGCTGACAAATGTAAGATGAAGGTTTGTAATTGTTCTTTTTCAATATTTACATTAGAGAACGACAAACAATTAGTAATTATGGATTTCAGCTCCTCTTTTTCGACAACCTCCTCATTTTCTTTCCCCTTTGAGCCAGCATCGAGACTAGCAGCAGAATTAGCCGTAAAATTACTGCGAAATGAGTCTTGAGATTTTATGATTTCCTTAAGTTTATTATATTTCTTATTATATTTGGCCTTGAAGCATGCTTGTCTCAATTTCTGTGTTTGGTCCTCTAACTGCGTATTAGGACTTTCTTCCACCAACTGTTTTTCACATTCCAGTATCGCAATGGCTTCTTTTAATTTCTTCTCAGCCATATGTCCTCCTTCTTCTTTATTTTGCATATCCTGTAAATCGAAGTGATATCATCGGTTATTTACTTATAAATCTTTCATAGTTTCATACTTGCAAATTATAAGTATGTATGAGAGAGAACCTGAACATTCTTGATTATGGTCTCCAAGCTCACCAATTTCCTGTGAGGCCATCGACGAATTCCTAACTCCCTACATCTTTTCTTGAGACGGGTTATGCCAATATTCAGTTCTTTGGCTGCGCTCATGATTGGTAAGTAAAAGTATTGCGAAATTGTTTCTCTTGATAGTGTCTGGGAGTTATTACCCTTCTTTTCTCTCTGCCTCTTAATCATCTTATTCTCCCCAGGAATTTTGTCTGCAATAATATCTTGAACTTCGATATTATGCATTTCATGAGTACTTACTCCGACTTCATTGCCAAGACCACTCATTATTTCTCCTAGAAAAATAAAATAATATCGATAAAGGTAATACCATTCAAAATCCATGTTTAAACGTATAATAACTCTGGAAACATATTACGGCTTTGTTCAAAATCCATTAGAGAGTAGAAAGGATCATGCACAAGCATATCCTCATTCAAAGGAATAGTATCAAGAGGAACGAGTATCAAAAGCGAGTCTCTTGTAAGAGCGGATCAACTTGGTCCAAAGCAAGTATGTTCAAAACTTCCATCGATTTACATAAAAAACAAACCAAAAGAGAGTTTAATTTCATTATCAAGCACACTAAAAACAAATGGAAGCCATCAAAGGTATCTCACTCGAAATTAGGAGGAAGTGGTTGGTTTGGAAAGGAAAACATATCAAAATCTTCTGCGTTCGAATTAGACAGAAGCGGTTGGTTTGAAAAGGAAAACATATCAAAATCTTCTGCGTTAGAATTAGGCAGAAGCGGTTGGTTTGGAAATGAAAATACATCAACATCTCGCTGCAGAAACTAAGTCAAAATTTGACCATGTCTCAAATGAATTACGAGTCTCCATATCTCGCTTTGTGATTTTTGTTTTTGATGTTTACTAATGACTGATAACTGATATATATATCGATACATATATATATATATATATATATATATATCTGTATGAGGAAGAAGAAGAGGTAGATGGTAGGTAGAGGGTCGGAGGAGAAGAAAAGACAAGAGAGGAAGAGGAAAAGTCGAGTACGGGAAGAGTGAAAAAAAAAAGGAGATATTTTTCTTGGCATTTCCTACTTGTCATCATTTTCTTATATTTCTTTTCTTATTCTCTTGTGAAATCATTATTCCCTAAATTAGGGGGAGAATAGAAACAGTACAAGAAAGATCGTGATTTGACAACATCATTAAATTATCTTGATCCGCATACAAGCGCGTGAGAACTTGAAGTTCAAAAGATAATTTATTTGTAAAGCATTGCAAATCAAATGCCAGACGCTTTTGTTGACTCTAGAAGAGTAACAAAATCGCATATGCCAGTTATAAATGCTCCTATTGTAATTGAAGTTCCAACAGAACAAAAGATTTTACATATAGCTGCTGAGCCAAAAGCATGCCAGAAGCATGGCCGACCTCTTGGTTCTAAAGATAAAAATCCTCGAAAGAAAAGATGATTAAATGATCCAGAAGATCATATTGAAGAAAAGAATGATAAAGACCAAGAGAGAACTGATGACAAAGAACCAAGAAGTTGATGAAAGTAACACTGAAATTTTTATCAATTATACCACTTCCGGTAGAAGTTGGAATCGGATAGAAACTGTTATTGATAATATATTTGCATATAATATATCTCTTGATGTTACACAGGATAATGATGATCTTGAACTAATATCAGTTGATGAATGTCGGCATAGAAAAGATTGGCTGCAATGGAAAGATGCGATTCAATCGGAGTTAAATGCACTGGCAAAACGTGAAGTCTTCGGACCTGCAGTCCGAACACCAGAAGGTGTAAAACCTGTTGGCTACAAATGGATATTTGTGCGAAAGCGCAATGAAAAGAGTGAAATCGTTCGATATAAAGCGCGATTAGTAGCCCAAGGTTTTTCACAAAGACCAGGTATTGATTATGATGAAACTTATTCTCCTGTTGTTGATGCTATTACACTCCGATATCTTATCAGTTTGGCAGTACATGAAAAGATAGATATGCGCCTATTAGATGTTGTCACTACTTACTTGTATGGAAATTTAGAAAATTATATTTACATGAAAATCCCCGAAGGATTTCATATGCCTGAAGCATATAAACATTATCCTCGTGAAAATTACTCCATCGAGTTGCAGAAATCATTATATGGCCTGAAGCAATGCGGCGCATGTGGTTCACACGTCTTAATGAATATTTATTGAAAGCGGGATTTAAAAATGACCAGGTATGTCCATGCGTTTTTATTAAGAAATCTGGTTCTAAATTTGTGATATTAGCTATATATGTTGATTATATTAATCTTATTGGAACTCCTGAAGAGCTCCAAGAAACAATTGATTATTTAAAAAGAGAATTCGAAATCAAGGATTTTGGTAAAACCAAATTTTACCTTGGTTTACAAATTGAACATTTGGAGAGTGGAACATTTATTCATCAATCAACATATACTGACAAAAGTGCTAAAAAGATTTTACATGGACAAAGCACATCCATTGAGTATTCCAATGATCGTGCGATCATTAAATGTGGATAAAGATCCTTTCCGACCTCAAGAAAATGATGAAGAACTCCTTGGTCTCGAAGTACCATATCTCGAGTGCAATTGGTGCATTGATGTATCTTGCTAATAATACACGACCTGATATTGCTTTTGCTGTTAATTTATTAGCAAGATTTAGTTCTTCACCAACACGACGACATTGGAATGGAATTAAACAAGTCCTTCGATATCTCCAAGGTACAATTGATCTCGGATTATTTTATTCAAATAAAACCAGTCCAACATTGATAGGTTATGCGAGATGTTGGTTATTTATCCGATCCACATAATGCACGTTCTCAAACGGGCTATCTATTTACATGTGGAAATACTGCTATATCATGGCGTTCTACGAAACAATCTATAGCAACTACTTCTTCAAATCATGCTGAAATTATAGCCATTCATGAAGCAAGTCGAGAATGTGTATGGCTAAGATCCATGATTCATTATATCCGAGAAAGTTGTGGATTATCATCAATCAAAGGTATTCCAACTCCTCTTTATGAAGACAATGCAGCTTGCATAGCTCAATTACGCGGAGGATATATTAAAGGAGATCAGACAAAACATATTTCACCAAAATTCTTCTTTACTCATGAACTCCAGAAGAAAGGTGAACTTGATGTGCTACAAATTCGGTCATGTGATAACCTCGCGAGATATTTTCACGAAGACTTTACCGATCGCAACATTTGAAAAGTTGAGATATAAAATCGGTATGCGTCGGTTTAAAGATTTAAAGGAATCATCTCATCGGGGGAGTAATAAACAGACATATAGAATAGTGTACTCTTTTTCCTTCACTAGATTTTTTTTCCCTCTGGGTTTTTATCTAGTAAGGTTTTAACGAGGCATATTCTTTATGTAATGGATGGACATCCAAGGGGGAGTATTATGAATTATTGGAATCTTTATTAATTAGTGGAGGCTCCACTAATTATGGATTTATGTGAATTATTAGAAGATTTTTATGGATGTCCACCATTTAGTGGAGACACCACTAATTAAGATTAGTGGAAGATGATGTATGCCATGATGTAATCTACTAATTAGAGCTCTATAAATAGAACTATTCTCTAAACTTGTAATACACCATCATTTTGTGAAAGAAAGATTAGTGAAAGAAAGATTAGAGAAAGAATTGTGAGAGAAAGAAAGAGAGAAGTTTGAAGAGAAATTCTTATGCAAAGAATAGTTAGAATTTTCTTAGTGTGTAGTGTGTAGATTTTATTCTAACACTACCCTAATTTTATAATAGTATGGTCTTTTTTTTTTTAAATTTTTTAGATTTTTTATTTTGGTATTATTAGTCTTTATTTTTTTTAAACTTTATAGGTCTTCTATCTTTTTTATTTTGGTATGATTGGTCTTTATTTTTTTCTTTTAACTTTATAAGTTTTTTATCTTTTTTAATTTGACACATTAGGTCTTTTAGACCTAATTTCGGCAGGTTAACCCTAAATCAACCCGTTAACTTTAATTTTGACCCATTAAAAAATGACAAATTTAATATTTTATTATACATTTTTAATTATTTTTTGTATATATAGAACTAAAACAATTTTAAATATACAATCATAAATATATAAACTGTATTATAAATAAAATCCAAATCAAATAGTCAATAGAATCTACAAAGGTAAAATCTAAATTGATGCTCGTTCTATCCTGACCAAATCACACAGCATGTCAATGCTATATTTTTTTTTTAAATAAAAAAATCTCAATATCATATCCTCATTCAAGTAAGGTAAATTGGCGAGTTTAGCAATTCTTATTTTAACCCATTAAGAAATGACAATTTTAGTATTTTACTGTATACCTTTAATATTTAATTGAAAACTCAATGAAAAATCAGTATGTTATTCATGGTATGATGTTGTAAAAATCTATCCTTCTGGATAGTTTCTGAAGATGGATTTTAAAGGGCAATTGTTTTAGTTCTATATATACAAAACTCTAGTATGAAAAATGATTGAAGGATGTGCAATGAAATATTAAATTTATCATTTTTAATAGGTCAAAATTGAAGTAGATGGGTTGATTTAAGGTTGACCTGTCAGAATTAGGTTAAAAAAGACCTAATGTGTCAAACTAAAAAAAATAGAAAACCTATAAAGTTATATTAAAAAAAAAAAAGAATATCGTTGATTTAGGTTTAACCAGCTAGAATTAAGTCGAAAGGATCTAATGTGCCAAACTAAAAAAAGATAAAGGACCTATAAAGTTAAAAAAAAAAAAGAATAGGGACCAATCATACCAAAATAAAAAAGATAAAGGACTATAAAGTTAAAAAAAAGAATAGGGACCAATCATATCAAAATAAAAAAGATAGAGGACCTATAAAGTTAAAAAAAAAAAGAATAGGGGCCAACCATACCAAAATAAAAAAGTTTAGGGACTAAACTCACCAATTTATCCAGTAGAGAAAAGTACTCAATTTTTAAGTTGTATTTAGATGAAAATTAGATTGAGATGAATTTGATAAAATTTAATAAAATGTTATTAAATATAGGATAAAAGTAGAGTTCAAGCATTAATGAGAAATAAAAAAAATATAAAGTGTTGTGAGTATATGATAATTTTTAAAAAATAAAAATTATTTAAATTAATATTATTTTAAATTAAAATTTTAGTTTAGATTGAGAAGAATTGTTTTTCAAATACAGCTTTAATGAACTTTGCCGATTGTAATATATGCCACTTGAAATTTCTAACATTTTATAAAAATAAAAATGCATATATTTTTATTATATATTATATATTTATTACTTAATTAAATTATAATATTAATTAATTGATTTTCAAAATAGTTTTACAACAAAAAAGTAATATACTCATTTTTCTCTTAAAATATTATATTTATTAAGATTTTTTAATATGTAAAAATTTTCTAAAAGTGATAGATATTAGTAGAAAATAAAAGAAGTACTTGAAAGAGAGTAGAAGAAATAAAAAATAAATTGAGTAATTATTTTTTATTCTTTCATTCTTCTATTTTTCCGTTTGTTCAATATAAGAAGGAAGTGAAGAAAATAAATAAATACTTCTTTTAAACGAAATATTTGCCTCCCATCTTTTTCTCTTCTCTTCTCTCCTTTGCTTAGGGATGGCAATTTCCCTGCTTAAATCGGGGACCTGACTCGGCCCGGTCCGATTGGACTAGGGATTCCCCAATTTAAGCGAGGACGGACTTTATTCCTCGGCCCGCCAACGGGGGACGGGCCGGAGATGGGAATTGCATGATCCCCGCCCGGCCCGCTTTATACACACACACACACACACATACACACACATACTATATAAATCATTGGTAGATTATATATATTATATATGATTATATATGTATGTAAAGATAGATTATATATATATATAAAATAAAATAGAAAAGAAAAGAAGAAGAAAAATAAAAAAAGTTATCAATTATTAATTTTATTCTTACGAATATAATGATATGATAAATACGTGAATTATTGGAAATCACTACAAAAGTTTTCTATATGATTAAAAATTTTTGAATAAAAATATATTGGAGGCAAATTTTTTTTTAAAAAAAATCTTTAAAATTATTTTCGGGCCCAAACAGGCCCCCGCTTCCCCGTTGGGCCGAGACTAGGGATTGTTTTGTCCCAAACGGGTTGGGGGCGGGGATCCTCGCATTTTTCCGTGGCGGGGACGGATCGAGAATGGGAATACGGGGGCATATGCGGGGGTGGGGGCAGGATTTCTAGTCCCCGGCCCGGCCCAATCCCATTGCCATCCCTACTTCTGCTTCTCCTCTCCATGAATCAAACTAACTACAGGGTGGAATTCCAATAATATTGATTTAAAAAAAGAAGTTATAAATATAAGTTAGCGATAGTGCTAGAGCTAGTTTTCCCCGATAGAGTTATTTGATGTTATTGACATTATTACCCCCTTTAGTCAATGATTTCTTTCATACTAAATTTGAAATTATTTTCTTTGTCTACTTATTCCACCTTCCTTTCCACCCTAATTCCTAATTTCTCTCCCTCATATTCTGAAATTTTCTGTTCTCCTCCCACCATAACTCCATCTTTCTCCAAACTTCCAATCTTCTTTCACTGCAATATTCTTCCCTTCTCCACCATAACTCTTGATTTTTTCTTCTATCACTGCAATACTCTTTTCTTCTTACCCTATAACTTCTTTCGCTTCACATCACAGAACATATTAAAGCATATAGCAGAGGGCATAGGCTTACTCATAAAAGATAGTTTTTCAAAAAGGTTTCCTCTATCGACAAAAACTAGCTCACCATGGAGGATAAGCTAGCTTGAAATAAATTGAAAAAATCAGCTAGTCAAGATATGTCCTATCGTGCTGCCATTATCCTGCAACAGATTTTTCAAGAAGTTCCTTCTTGCACAGCTTCTCTGGTAGCCTTCCAGGTTATGAATCACTCTACAACCTTTCAATCTTCTCTCACTTTAATATTCTTCCCTCCTCTAATCTTTTCTTTTGTCACTAACATCTTCTTTACTCCTTCCACCATGGCTTCCTCTCTTATATTCTTTCACTGTAATATTTCAATCTTTTCTTTCTTTGCAATCTTCCTCTTTCCTTCCACCATAACTGACTCTCTCTAATCTTTCAATCTTCTTGAGCCAACAAAATTTATTGTGCAACATAGTATTTGGCGAAGAGAATGGAAGGAAAAGAAAGGAAACGATACAATTTAAGTTTACATTTTTTGTTTATGAATTTGGTGTAATAATATTAAGCATTATATTTATTCAGTATATTTTAGCCTGTTTAATAAAAGTTCATTAAACGAAATCTCTTCCCCCTCCGTCTTCATACATTTGTTGACGAAAAGGTAGTTGAAACTTTTATACTAATATAATCTCTCAATTTCTCTCCTATTCCTTACATTTCCTTTATAAAAAAACTAATTCAAATACTTAAAACTCTAACTCTTCATTTTCTCTTCTTTTCTCTTTTTCGTTTCCGTTAATCCAGACAGGTTGTAAAAGAAAAAAGAATTAAATGCTAAAAAAGAAATATTGAGATTTAAAAAGTGGAGTTATAATTGAATTGCATTTGGTATATAGGGTCATGAAAAGAGAAGAAAAATAACTTCACATTATAAGAAAGAGAAATTTTGACTAAAGAGGATAGAAATGTCAATAAAACATGAATTGCTCGGACAAGAGGAAAGCAACTCTTGCAATATTACCAACTATATATATATTCTAATAACTTAAATTTCAAACCCACTCATATTACTAATTAAACTAATTATATATAATTTTTTTCTATCAATATGCTTAAAACACTACTCCTTCCATTTCATACTATTTTGTCTTTTAGCCATCTACATACAGATTAATATGCTGAAAATATTATTAATTTCGTTTCAATTTATTTGATCTTTTAGCTATTTACACACAGATTAAGAATGCTGAAATTAATAAGTACTTTTGTTTATATTTCTAAATTTGTCCAAAATAAATACACGAATGAGCAATCATTTATAAAGTTTTTTATCTTTTCATTAAATATATTTTGATTAAATTTAAGGATAATATTAAAATTATTAATTATTAATATATAGAAATGTATAAAGACTCAAATATTATGAAACAAAATATAAAGGCTAAAAAGTCAAATAATATGAAACAAATTAAATAGTTATCTTTAAACAAACGATCAAAATCTTTACCGCAAATAACTCTCCTCTCCTAAACGACAAAAGAGGAGAGAACAGAGTACTTGAAAAAATTGGCACCATTAATAATTGATCTTATTCTCCTAAGGTCTCTATTTTCAAAAACATATAGGACCATACAAGGAGTCGACCTGCATCCAAGATGTGCAAAAAGAGTAGTGAGAGAAGAATAGACCACTCAATCAATTGTGTTTTGGTCTTATATTGTTGGGTGAAAATAGAGCCAACAATAATGCCTCTTAGCTTCATACCTGTAATAGGGAAAATCTTTACCTGGTCTACTCTTTTTGAAAGAATAATTTTAGTAATGTATTATTTGTCATGCCTCGAACTTAATGATGACATGGTAGTATCCCAAAATGGAATACCGAACCCGAAATCTGAAATAGACAATAATTAAAATAACCCAAATGCCATTAACTAAAACATAATGGAAAACAAAATCTAATAAACTTGTACTATTCCAACACACGCTAAAACCTCAATTGTTATCAGTACAAATCTAACATGAATAGTGTATTGCATAAGCTCTTTAGAAAAATTACTCTAGGTCCTCCTCGAACCACTCGTCTAACTCTTCCTCTTCTAACTAGTAACTTGAAAAAATACATAAGGGGTGAGCTCACTAGCTTAGTAAGGAAAACATGACTTAATTGGGATTGAGTACGTTACATAAGTAATAGATTCACAAAGCACATACTTTTCAGCAGAAATTTGTAATTTGTCATGGTTAGGAGGATGGTTGCAGTCCGAACTCAAGGAGATTCTCACATCTAACTCACAGCAGAGGTCGGTACAATAAAATATTAGGATTCTTGGTCCAAAAGTCAGAGAATCAGAGTTCTGAAGGAAATCGCAAAGGTTGTGTCCCACCTTAACAAGATCCCAGATCATCACACAAAGAGACAAGAGGAGGGAAAAGAAGAATAATGAATTCCTTTGTTTACTCAGTACTGACTCGAATGATGCATAACCAACACCTGAATACTGAACCAGTGTTGTTTATTCAAGAAAAATAATGAATAATCAGTCAAGGAAAAAAACTATCGCCTGTACAGAAAAAAATTGACATCGACATCGAATAGAGTAGGGTTGGCGCAGAGTGGGATAGGCGCGGCTGGGGCGCAGTACCACCTCGGCGACATTAGGGCTGAGCAGAGTGGGGTCAGTGTTGGGAATGGCGGGGGGAGCAGGCATCGGGTGCTATTTGGAATACACAAATGCAATTTTCAGAGCGCCAAAAACTAACCTGCAACATCCCAACCCTCTAAACCAATTTAACCATCTACTTTATTAAGGAAAACCACTAGTTTTGGGCACCAAAAACCATTTAAAAACACACACACACACACACACACACATATATATACATACACATATGCATACTTAAACATAACTTAATTCAAAAAGATGATTCATGTTTAAGGACTGAGTTTGGCTTAACTGATATCAGTCCCCTAACTATTTATTCCCTTATGAGAAGGGCCAGTACACATAACATGTGGACTAGGTATTGTATCCCCCTAGTCTAGGGCCAGTACATAAAATAGAATGGGATCATCCCTACTAATTCGAAGCGCCAAATATCAAACAGAACGGAATTAGAAATCAGAATAGTGCCGAAATAGAAAAAAAAAATTTAACTCATAGACCAAACATATTAGCATAATAACTCATTTACTGAGATAAACTATTCACCATGTTCAATCCTCGTTTATACAAACATAATTTTTAGAATCTCAAAACTGAAAGAGAATTTAGTAAAACACCAGTTAAGAACTGAAAACGTAGATAAGTCAAAATCCCTTACCGGGAATACTGAATTACAAACTACTCTTATCACCTCCAATTTTTTTTCCCCTTACAATCCAATTATCAATACCCTATTAGAATCATCAAACTCACAGTTTTTCCCAAATTAGAATCTCAAAATCAAAAACCTCATATACTAATTAAATCTAGATAGAAGCATAAGGGGAACACGAGTTACCTAAACCTGTAGACTCAAGCACTTTCCCTTCCCTTATTTCCTCCTCTTGGCCGTTCTTCTCTTCTTGAACAGTCTCTGAATGGTGAACAACGAGAATATCAGAAACAACGTACTGATAAAACGTAACTCAGTCTTAAGAGTAATAATTGCTAATAGATCACCTAATTACTCCCTCTATTAATTAAGCTCCTAACCTCATGGGCTAAAGCCTATAACGGATACCATAAAGGGAAGGCCCCAAATGGACCGTAGGCTCACATTCCACTCCCCTTACAAAAAGTTTTGTCCTCGAAACTTACACACATGAATTCTCAAATAATGTAGGATACTTCCATCGTGCATCTTCTTCCAACTCCCAAATAGCTTCCCGCTCAGAGTGATTAGTCCATTAAACCTTCACGTAATATATAGACCTCCGTCTCAGAGCTTGTTTCTTTTGGTCGACAATCTTTATTAGCATCTCTTCATAAGTTAAGTCCTCACAAACCCACAATAGAGATGCTTCCAACATATAACTTAGATTCGCTACATACTTCCCTAATTGGGATACATAGAATACGTTATGCAACCTAGATAAAGCCGGTGACAAAGCTAATCGGTATGCCAAATCGCCAATCCTCTTAAGAATCTCATAAGGACCCACATATCTCGGGCTTAACTTCCCACTCTTACTAAACCTCATAACTTCTTTGGTTAGAGAAACCTTCATATACACTTTATCTTTATATTCGAATTCCAAAGGTCTTCGCTTACTATCAGTTCAACTCTTCTGACGGTATTGAGCTGCCTTCAATTTCTCACGAACAATTAGTACTTTCTTGACGCTATTTGCACTAACTCTGGCCCAACTATCCTTCTTTCACCCACATTATCCCAACACACTGGGGATCTACACCTTCTATCATACAGTACTTCATATGGGGCCATGGCAATATTAGATTGGTAGCTATTGTTGTAGGAGAACTCTACCAAAATCAAACTATCTAACCAATTCCTTTTGAAGTCTAATACATAAGCTCGTAGCATGTCCTCCAACGTTTGAATTGTTCTCTCAGATTGGCCATCAGTCTGAGGGTGAAAAGCAATGCTCAAAGTGATAGTGGTTCCTATTGCTTCATTGAAGCTCTTCCAGAAACGAGACACAAATCGAGTATCTCTGTCCGATACAATACTCATTGGTACAGTTGAACCAGTTCTTCTATCGAAGCAGTTAACTTTATGGGCAAGAAATTGGCTGACTTAGTCAATCGGTTCACTATAACCCATACAGTGTCCTTCTCAATCCTAGATCTCGGTAAACCTGTGACAAAATCCATGGTCATGTACTCTCATTTCCAAAGAGGAATCTTCAGATACTTCAACAATCCTGCAGGTCTCTGGCGTTCTGCCTTAACCTGTTGACATACCAAACACTTAGATACAAAGTCCGCTATATTCTGCTTCATTCCACTCCACCAAAAATACCTTTTAAGATCCCGATACATCTTAATCTCTCCTAGATGAATTGAGAGTTCCGTATTATAACCTTCCTTAAGAACTTTCGCCCTCAAGGCCTTCATAGTCTACCTCAGAACTGCAAACTACCATCCTCATGAACCTGAAACTCTAACTGTGCTTCGTTGAGAACTGTTGCCGTCTTCTTTTCTAGTTCCCTGTCTCCAAGTTATACTTCCTTAATCCATTCCACCAACGAAGATTGGGCTATCAAAGCTGCCAAATAACTCGGTGTGAGTTGCACAACTTCCAGCTCCAACTTCTCAAATTCTAAAATCAATTGTTTCTACTCAGTGATACAAGCTGCCAAGGTTCTACTTCTTTCCTGTTGAGAGCATCAGTTACACGGTCTACTTTTCCTAGATGATAGCTTATTTTTAAATCATAATCTTTAATTAATTCTAGCCTATGTCTTTACCTCATATTCAGCTCTTTTTGGATGAATAAATACCTCAAGCTCTGATGATCAGTAAAGACCTCACATGTTTTACTATACAGGTAATGTCTCTAGATCTTCAATGCAAATACCACTGCAGCTAACTCTAGATCATGAGTCGGGTAGTTCTGCTTATAGGGTTTCAACTGATGGATGCATAAGATATCACTTTCCCATTTTACATCAACACGCAACCCAATCCATTCTTTGAAGCATCATTGTAAATAGTAAAACCCCCAGCTTCAAAGGGTGAGGCCAAAACTGGTGAAGAAGTTAACAATCTCTTCAACTCCTGGAAGCTCCTTTCACACGCATCACTCCACTTGAACTGGACCCCCTTTTTCTGAGTAAGCAAAGTTAATGGAGTGGCTATCTTGAAGAAATCCTCCACAAACTTTTGATAATAACCTACCAAACCTAAGAAGCTCGTAACCTCATAAGCAGTAGTCGGTCTAGGCCAAATAAGGATTACCTCAATCTTCTTAGGATCCACAGTAACTCCTTTCTCCGAGATCACATGGCTTCTACACTTCTCAATTAGAACTGACATTTATTGAACTTTGCATATAGTTTCTGCTCATGAAACATTTGCAACACTATCCTGAGATGCTCTCGATAAGCTTTTTCTGATGAAAAGTACACCAAAATGTCATTGATGAACACCACCACGAACTTATTCAATTCGTCTTTGAAGACTCTATTCATCAACTCCATGAAAGCTGTAAGGCGTTAGTTAAACCAAAAGGCATGACCAAGAATTCATAATGCCCATAGCGCGTTCTAAAAGCACTCTTCAGTATGTCCTCGGGCTTGATGCACAATTGGTGATATCCCGATCGCAAGTCTATCTTCGAGAACACCTTAGTCCTCTTTAGCTGATCAAATAAATCATCAATTCATAGCAATGGGTACTTGTTCTTCACTATGGTTTTGTTTAACTCCCATAATTAATGCACATCCTCATGCTACCATCCTTCTTTTTTACAAACAAAATAGGTGCACCACATGGAGATGTTGGGATGTATGCCCTCTTATACTAGATTTCTGATGTAAAAATCGAATGTTTTAATAAAAGAATTTATTTTCAAAAATTGTTTGTGAATGTACAATTTTATTTGTGTACAATTACGTTTGAAAAAGACCCATTGTGTTTAAGTAAGTGGTCTATGTGAATTGAGGTCTTTCATAGTAAGGTATGGATCATAGGTTACTTAGCACATAAACTTTTGTTCTTAACCGATTGATGAGAATGAGAATCTCATCATATTTAGGTTATTATGTTGTGAATTCTAAATGTGGAATGGCTTACCTTTAGCCAGTGAGTAGTCCACTCACTTCATGACATAAGCGTATTTCAAATACGTAGAACATGACCTATAGTAGTAGTTTTTTAAAAGTACTATATGATAGAAACCTAGACTACTACCGCTATAGCGTGGACTAGTACTCTTCGACTTGAGTATGAGTCGGTGGTCTGACGAAGTTGGAAGTACATACTCTGATATGCTATAGTTGAGATTCTATCATAGGGCCAATATACTTGCATGCTGGGTATGTGTGACCAGTTAGTTAAAACAGACTTGTGCAAGATAGTTTCTATACTATATCACCCCTTGTGGTTATCTGAATGATTTGAATATCCAAGACCCTGAGAAATATGACTTGGATGTTTGCTTTAGGGTAGTTCCCTTGGAAAGCAGAAACAATCTAGGAGGTAGTGAATCGTTGGACTAGATGCCTAATGATAGTAGATGTCATTTAGAGAGGTGTTAGTACACTTCTTCTTCTCTAAATGTACGGTGATGTATAGAGACGTATTTTAGTCATTACACCTGTAAGTCGGAGACTTTGTTAACGCAACATTGTCATTGGGGTCAATATTTCCTTATGGTGATATTAGGAAATAATTAAAATACAAAATACGGCTATTTATATGATAAGGGTATTTTAGTCATTTTAGTAGCCAATGCGGTGTGTCTTTTGGTCCCCAGTATAAACCGTGAGTCCTAATTAAATACGGGTTAAGGGATTGATATTAAATTAAATTGAATTATTTTATTTAAGTAGCCCAATTTAATTATTGGGTTAGAATAAAATAAAATTCCATGGAGAGAGAATTAAATAAATTGGTTTGGTGGATTAATTAATTATTCAGGGCTTTAGCCCAATTTGAATAATTAGGGATTAACTTGAGACTAAACTGATTTAAGCTTATTTAATTGGATTGGTATATTTGGGCTGAAAAATTAATTATTTGTTGGGCCATTGAGTTGGTTCTAACTAGAATAATTAATTAAACCCAATAGGTTAAATCAAGAGTCCAATGGTCCAGTCCACTTTAACCTAGGGTTTTTTATTTAGGTTAAACAAGAGGATTGGAAACAACGCTATTGCAATTAGACACACAAGAGAGACGGCTTCTTCTCTATGGAATAGCCAGACGTCTCTCTCACTTTCTCTCTCCAAAAAATTTCCTAACTCGTTAGTTGTTCACCAAACGGTAATTAGGCAGACCATATACTGGAAAATTAAGAGTTTGGAGTTCACATACATGCAAAGGCGGAGTAGCAGGCTTGTAGGAATCGCACTAAAGGCTTCTACCAGCACACCTACACCGGTTGCACACGTTTCGATACAGCCAACACTTAGAACGAGGAAAAGAGGTAAAATTTTTTAAAACCTCGGGATGGGACAGGGCACAACCAGCGCCGGCTAGGGCTGCCCGAGCCGGCTCCGGCCCTACCCTGGAATCCCTGTTCTTGTTTTCCAGTTTTTTTTATGTTCGCTTCCACTGCGTGCTTCGTGTTTTCTCGCTTTCCATGCCTTCAGGAGAAACATTAGGACGGATGAATTTTTTGTCTAGCAAATCCTGAAGTTGGGTTTTCAACTCCCTCAATTCTGCTGATGCCATTTGGTATGGGGCCTTTGAAATTGGCTCAGCCACTGGTATCAAATTAATCTCAAAGTCCACTTATCTTTCCGGTGGTATACCTGGTAGATTCTCCGGAAAGACCTCATTGAATTTTCTTACTACTTCTTTGTCTTCAATACACGGTTCTTTCTTCTCAATATCCACCATATATACATCCCTTCTGTAGACTCTTGCGAGCTCTAACCGCTGAAATCGCCAGTATTGATCCTCAGCTAAGCTCCCTCCTCTACTTTGGAATTGGAACACTGTTTTTCCTGGCAACGCAAACTATATTCTCTTTTCTTGGCAGTCCACTAAGGCATGATTGCTAGCTAACCAATCTATATCCAAGATGATATCAAAGTCCACTATGTTCAAATGAATCAAGCTCGCATCCAACTTCACTCCATCAATCTCTACCTTACAACCCTTATGCATAAGGTTAGAAACCAAAACCTTCCTACTAGGTACAGACACCCTAAAAAGATTATCTAATAAGGTAGGACCCAACAATCAAAATCTTAACAATCAACAGTCCCAAAAACTTAAGCATCAACCTCTACTTACTCACATATCAGACTTACAGAATTTTCAAACTTATTTTACTTGCAGTTTATGTTGGGAATGTGCCCTCTTAGACTATGTTCCTGATGTAAATATCAAATATGTTAATAAAAGAATTTATTTCAGAAATTGTTTGTGAATTTACTTTTTGTTTGTGCACAATGTTCGTTTGGAAAAGACCCACTGTGTTTAAGTAAGTGGTCCATGTGAATGGAGGTCTTTCACAGTAAGGTATGGATCACGGGTTACTTAACACATAAACGTTCGTTCTTAACCGATTGATGAAAATGGAAATCTCATCATATCTAGGTTATTATGTTATGAATTTCAAATGGGGAATTGCTTACCTTTAGTCAGTGAATAGTCCACTCACTTCATGACATAAGCGCATTTCGAATATATAGAACAGAACCTGTAGTAGTGGTTTCTTAAAAGTACTATATGGTAGAAACCTAGACTACTACCGCTACAGCGTGGACTAGTACTCTACGACTTGAGTATGAGTTAGTGGTCTGACGAAGCTGGAAGCATATACTTTGATATGCTATAGTTGAGGTTCTATCGTAGGGCCAATTTACTTCAATGTTGGGTGTGTGTAATTAGTTAGTTAAGACAGACTTGTATAGGATAGTTTCTGCACTATATCGCCCCTTGTGGTTGTCTGAATGATCTAAATATCCAGGGCCCTGGGAAACATGACTTGGATGTTTGCTTTAGGGTAACTCCCTTGGAAAGCGGAAATACTCTGAGTAGTCGTGGATCATTGGACTAGAAGCCTAAGGATGGTAGATGTCTTTTAGAGGAGTGTTAGTACATTTTTTCCTCTCTAAATGTACGGTGATGTGTAAGGGAGTATTTTTAGTCATTTCACCTGTAGGTCGAAGACTTTGCTAATGCAGCATTATCCTTAGAGTCAATATTTCCTTATGGTAATATTAGAAAATATTTAAAATGCAAAATATAACTATTTATATGACAAGGGTATTTTAGTCATTTTAATAGCCAAAGCGATGTGTCTTTTTGGTCATCGGAATAACCCGTAAGTCCTAATTAATTTTTTGGTTAGAGAACTGGTCTCAATTATAGAGGGTTTTGTTTTATTCAGAAAGTCTAATTTATTATTAGATTGGAATAAAATTAATTGAGAGAAATTTATTATCCGGTTTAATTGTTTAATTAATTATTTAGGGCCAAGGTCTAGTTTAAATAATTAAAAAATTAACCTAGACTTAAACTAGAGGAAAATAATTAATATTTAATTATTTATTGGGTTTTTATTTAATTAATCCCAAGAAATAAATAATTAAAGTTTAATTATTTTTTGGTTCATTTGGGCACATTAATTATTTATTGGGTTATTTATTTAATCCCAAAAAAATAACTTATGTTTATTATTTTGGACTTTTCAGGTAAAAAAATATATATTATTTTGGCCCAATAGCCTGGACCATAAGATTTTTTCGAACACAGTTCAGAAGAGTTTAGGGAGAAGCCAAAATTTATTTTGTTAATAATATTCGGGTATTTGAAATATTAAATCTCAGAAATATTATTTTTATCAAAATAATTATTTTTTATTTCATGACTCTTGGCTTTCTGTGTGGAAAAATAAAATAAAAATAAAAATGAAAATGAAAAGTCTCACCCCCTCGTTGTGTATCTCTTGGTTTACTGGCTTTTGGTTTTGCTCTTGTTTACTATAAGAAGCCATCAAAGCCAACGAGGAGAGACAGTGTGTCTGATCTTCTTCTCACCTAAATTCAATGCTCACCAACTAAGATTAGGCTAAGGAATATTCTGAGAACTGAGAAGTCAAGCATTGCACCGGAGGAGAGCCTGACATTTTTGCATTGGAGACATCTTCCAATGGGAAGCAAGAAGTTGTTCTTGTGCTTCAATTCATTCAATCATAATCTTCAAGGTTTAAGGCACCAAGAGGTATGGTTTTCATGCTTCCATGCTGCTGCTATGCTCTGTTCTATTTCATGTCTCTATTTTTGTTCCCGTATGCATGCTCTCTGTTTGTTTTCAAATCCTTCAAGCGGTATCAGAGCAATGAATTTGATTGGCTTAGGGAGCATGTTAGTTAATAAAAATGGAGAAGATCATTATTTGGTGTTTAAACCTGTGATCCTTTACTGTTTTGGTATGGGATAGGCTTGTATGTAAGCTTCACAGTGGAATCATAAGTGCACTGTAAATTTTTGGCTTTGAGATTTCAATCATGTAAACCCAATTTAGAAGGGTATAGGCGGTTGTATTTTGGTTTAGATGAGTTTTTGTAATGAAATATGTCCAAAGAAACAAATGGAAATGAAAAAGAAGGAAACACGGAGACAGAATGCAGAAAAACATCGCGGAGAAGATGATGTACTGTTTCTAAGCCGCACACCGAGCCGAGCCGTCGCCTTTCTGTGTCTGGAGCCGTCTGCCACGGAGGACTGAAGCCGAGCTGATTTGGAGCCGTTGCAATTTGCAATTGCTTTCGGTGCAACGCGCGGGTTGAGCGGCGGGTAACCGGGCGGACACACAGGTCATCAGCGGAGAGGAGCTAAAGCGGGTCGCGGGCAGGCTCCATGGGTTGCAGTAGTGTGCGATCTGGTGTGGCTGGTTCATCGAGGCCGCTGTGAACCACAGAGCAATTGCACTTGGATCCGGTGCGGCGGGTGTTCGTGGGCCGGGAAATTTATTTTTTTTTTCTTTTTCTATTTTGGGTCTCATACCAGGCGAAATTAATATTTTTGCAATAGTTTATATTCTTAGAATATATTTGCGTGAAAAATATTAGTAAGAGATTTTAGGATTAAACAAGATTATTAATTAATTAATGTGTTTAATTCTATTATTTGGGTACTTAGATTTAAAAAATAGAAAAGCATGAAAATGTTACTATTTTCTGGCATGCTTTTTTTTTTTTTGTACCTATGTGCGCGTTTTCTCAAAGACTAAAGTTTTTGGGAATATTTATGCAAGGAAAAATATTTTTTCTTTAAAAAAATTAAATAGTTATTTTAACTTGAACAAAAATTAATCCTTAAATATTTTCTCAAAAGATTTAATCCTTAACATAGAAAATATATTGGATTTAGATATTTTTGTAAGTTAAAATAGAAAGCCATTTTATTTTATTTTGCACAAGAAAAATTATTTTGTTAAATAAACTTGAGACCAAAGTCTCTAAAAAGTTTTAATTGAATTTTTTTTTTTGAAATTATTAAGTTTTAACTTAAATAAAATTAGTCCATGAAAAAATCTCTCAAATAATATAATCCATGACATAGAGATTTTAATGGATTTAGATATTTTATTTTTGAGTTAAGGAAAAACTTAATGGAAATTTCAAAAGGATACTTTTCAGAAAATTTTTATTTTAAAAGACTAAGTGGGAGAGGGGTTCCAACGGCCCCACGGCTTCTATCACGATCCTCATTAGAGATCATGGGTCCTCTCGCGTCACCCTGGGAGTGAACCCGTATAGGATGGGGATACCACAAGGATCTAGATCTAATGAAAGGATGTAATTAATAACCCGGGACACGTTCTATATTTAGCCAGCCCACGTTAGAGGTTATAATGCGAGGAATGTCCATCGAAAATGAGAGGAAACGACCATCCCACGATGAAGTTATCCTCTAGAACATTACCTAGAAGGAAAATTAATTTGTGGTGGTTACTACACTTAACTTAGGAAACTATTAATCTTCCAAAGAAGTTATGTCAGTTTTCCTAAGAGCCAAATTAATTTCAGTGCACAAATTTATTTTCACAAACTAAATTTTTTCTTTTATTTTTCGATTTTTTAGAAATGGTGGGAGGTTCTTTTAGCCCTTTGGCCGTTATTCTCCATGAGAATAAGTTAACGAGACCAAATTATGTGGATTGGAAGAGGAACCTGGACATAATACTCACAGCCAAGGAGTATAAGTAAGTCCTTTACGAGACCTGCCCTGTGATCGGGGAAGGTTCCACCAACGAAAAGCGAGAGGCTAAGAAGGCGTGGAAGAAGGTTAATGAAATGGCACGTTGCTATATGCTAGCCTCCATGTCTAATGTGCTCCAGTTTAAACACGAGCACATGGCTTCTGCGTATGACATTAGTCATTCATTGGCCACTATGTTCGCGGATAAGAGCCGGCCCGCAAGGCAGGAGGCTTTCGAACTATAATAAACACTAAGATGGCTGAGGGAGTATCAATCAACGAGCATATGCTCAAGATGATTACTGCTTTCGAGGAGACAGAAATCTTAGGGGCTATCATTGACCCCGGGAGCCAAGTGGATATAGTTCTCGAATCTCTACCGGGTTCGTTTACTCAGTTCAAATTAAATTACAATATGAACAAGTTAAATATTAGTTTGACTGAGTTGATGAAGGAACTCCAGATAGCAGAGAATGTCATAAAGCCACAATCAAAGATCATGATTGCTAAGGCTTCTTCCACAAGAATTAGGTCCAAGCCCAGAAAGTTCAAAAGGATGAAGGGAAACACAACAGCCCAACCCAAGACCCAGCCTAAAGACAAACTAAAGGGTAGGTGCTTCAAATGTGGGAAGAAAGGACACTAAAAAAAGGAGTGTCCAGATCTTCAAGCCAAGAAAAACCCCACAGGTAATGTTTTCTATCTAGATTCTATATCAATGGTTGGATCAACTTCCATTTAGGTTGTTGATTCTGGAACCACTAATTATATCTGTAACTCCTTGCAGGGGTTTAGAAAGACAAGAAGACTCAAGAAGGACGAACATAGATTACGCGTGGGAAATGGAGCACAAGTCTGGGCTCTTGCAGTGGGAGAGTTGGATCTTGTTTTTATTGTAATAAAAAAGTAGTTTTAATATATATTTTATATGTACCTGATTTTCTTCAGAATTTGATTTCAGTTGCAAAACTAATAAATTGAGGATATTCTGTATCTTTCCATTTTGGTTTCTATCAGTAGAGATGGAAAAATCTTATGTATTGGGCACATGTATAGAAATCTATTCTATTTAAACCCTATTAACAATAAATCAAATAACGCTTAATCAGAACCTTTATCTAAGAAGAGAAAGATCAATGTTAATGACTCATATATTTGGCATCTAATGTTGGGTCATATTAACTCAATCAGGATTCAGAGGCTAATCCATGACGGGCCTTTGGACTCATTAAGATTGAAAAATTGGCCTCAGTGTGAATCCTGTCTGATGGGAAAGATGACCAAAAGATTTTTTATCCCAAATGCGGATAGGGCCAAGGAGGTATTGAGTCTTGTTTACACTGATGTGTGTGGTCCCTTATCTACACCAGCTAGAGGAGATTTTAAGTACTTCATTACTTTCACGTATGATTGTATAAGGTTTTGTTATATTTACCTGATGAGGCGCAAGTCTGATTCTTTTGATAAATTCAAGGAGTTTAAGGGTGAAGTGGAGCGTCAGACAAGTAAATTAATTAAGACCTTATGATCGGATCGTTGTAGAGAGAACCTCATAGGTGAATTCAAGGACTACATGGTACATCATGGGATAGTATCCCAACTCTCTGCGCCGGGGACACCCCAACAGAATGGAATAGCTGAGAGAAGGAACAGAACATTGATGGAAATGGTTAGAAGCATGATGTCTCATGCTGCTCTTCCAGTATCTTTTTGGGGATATGCCCTGGAAACAGCAGCATACATTCTGAACTTGGTGCCTTCCAAGTCAGTACCTAGAACTTCCTATGAGATGTGGACTGGGCATAAGCCAAGTTTGATTCATTTCAGGATATGGGGTTGTCTAGCTTATGTACTGATCAAGGGAGACAAGTTGGAATCAAGATTAGAATTATACTATTTTGTTGGGTATCCAAAAGGAACAAAAGGTGGTTACTTTTATCATCCTAAAGAGCAGAAGGTACTGGTTAGTACCAATGCTAGATACTTAGAGGATGATTTAAAGTATCTTCACGAAAGGTTCAACTATGTTGGAACTCGAGGAGAAGTTATCTTCGGAAGTAACTTCTTCTGACTCGATTGTGGAATAAGAAAAGGCACAGCCTCAAGAGCCTGTGCAAATGGTACTTTGTCGTAGTGGGAGAGTGTCTAGGGTTCCAGATAGATGGACTGGAAAAGCTTTTGAGCTGATTTCTGATCATCAGGAACAAGACCCCACTAGATACGAGGAGGTTATTGCTGATGCCGATGCAAATCTATGGCATGAAGCAATGAAAGCGAAGATTGAATCTATGTACTTCAATCAGGTTTGGGATCTTATAACTTCACCTGAAGGGATAAAACCCATTGGATAGTGGGTGTACAAGAGAAACAGGGGAGCAGATGGGAAGGTGAAAACCTTCAGAGTTAGGCTTATGGCAAAAGGGTATACTCAGAAAGAAATGATCGATTATAAAGAAACCTTTTCTCCGGTAGCCATGCTTAAATCCATCCGTATCTTCCTTGCCATCGCATGTCATTATGACTATGAGATATGACAAATGGATGTCAAAATGGCATTTTTAAATGGCCATCTTAGCGAAGACATCTATATGTCCCAATCAGAAGGTTTTATTGCCGAAGGCCAAGAACATATGGTTTGCAAGCTTAAGAAGTTTATTTATGGACTTAAGCAGGCATTGAGAGCGTGGAACATTTGTTTTGACGAGACTGTAAAATCTTACGTTTTTATTCAAAATGAGGATAAACCATGCGTATACAAAAAACTTGAGGGGTTTAATATAGTTTTTCTTGTCTTATATGTGGATGACATTCTACTCATTAGAAATTATGTAGGGTCATTGTCATCTACAAAGGTTTGACTGTCTAATCAATTTGTATGAAGGACTTAGGAGAAGCCAGCTACATTCTTGGGATTAGACTTCTTAGAAATAGGAAGTAGAGAATGTTAGGATTATCCCAAGCCGCATACATTAAAAGATACTGGCCAAGTACAGCATGAACTCATGCGAGGGAGCTCTAATCCCTTGCAGACATGGGTTGTCACTTTCTTCAAGGGACTGTCCTAAGTCTCAAGAAAAAAAGGACAGGATGAGTAAGATTCCCTACGCTTCGGCTGTGGGAAGTTTCATGTACGCCATGTTGTGTACTAGGCCAGATAACTGCTTTGCCATAGGCTTAGTTAGTAGATATCAGTCAAACCCTGTGGAGGTTCATTGGCAAGCTAAAAATCATATTCTCAAGTACCTCAAAGGAACCTCGGAACTACAAGAAGGGGAAGCATATTGAGAGGTAGTACCACCTGATCTAGGATTTCATCCAAAAACGAGAATTTGTGGTGGTACAGATTGCCTTCGAGAACAATCTAGCAGATCCATTCACCAAGCCTTTGGCTTAGAGGGTCTTCAAGAGACACTTAGACGCCATTGGGGTGGGCATCTACAGACTTACCTAGTCTTAGAGTGCAAGTGGGAGATTGTTGGGAATGTACCCTCTTAGACTAGGTTTCTGATATAAATATCGAATATGTTAATAAAAGAATTTATTTTAGAAATCATTTGTGAATTTACTTTTTGTTTGTGCACAATATTCTTTTGGAAAAGACCCACTGTGTTTAAGTAAGTGGTCCATGTGAATGGAGGTCTGTCACAGTAAGGTATAGATCACAGGTTACTTAACACATAAACGTTCGTTCTTAACCGATTGATGAGAATGAGAATCTCATCATGTCTAGTTTATTATGTTATGAATTCCAAATGGGGAATTGCTTACCTTTAGCCAGTGAATAGTCCACTCACTTCATGATATAAGCGTATTTTGAATACATAGAACATGACTTATAGTAGTAGTTTCTTAAAAGTACTATATAATAGAAACTTAAACTACTACCATTACAACGTGGACTAGTACTCTACAACTTGAGTATGAGTTGGTGGTCTGACGAAGCTGGAAGCATATACTTTGATATGCTATAGGTGAGGTTCTATCGTAGGGCCAATATACTTGAATGTTGGGTATGTGTAACTAGTTAGTTAAGACAGACTTGTACAAGATAGTTTCTACACTATATCGCCCCTTGTGGTTGTCTGAATGATCTAAATATCCAAGGCTCTGGGAAACATAACTTGGATGTTTACTTTAGGGTAACTCCCTTGGAAACGGAAACACTCCAGGTAGTCGTCGATCATTGGACTAGAAGTTTAAGGATGGTAGATGTCTTTTAGATAAGTGTTAGTACATTTCTTCCTCTCTAAATGTACGATGTGTAGAAGGGTATTTTAGTCATTTCACCTGTAGGTCGAAAACTTTTCTAATGCAGCATTGTCCTTGGGGTCAATATTTCCTTATGGTGATATTAAGAAATATTTAAAATGTAAAATATATTTATTTATATAGTAGGGATATTTTGGTCATTTTAGTAGCCAAGGTGATATGTCTTTTTGGTCATCGGAATATCCCGTAAGTCCTAATTAATTTTTTGGTTAAAGAACTGATCTCAGTTATAGAGAGTTTTATGTTATTCAGGAAGTCTAATTTATTATTAGATTGGAATAAAATAAATTGAGAAAAATTTATTATCTGGTTTAATTGGTTAGTTAATTATTCATGGTCGAGGTCCAGTTTGAATAATTAGAAAATTAACCTGGACTTAAACTAGAGGAAAATAATTAATACTTAATTATTTATTGGATTTTTATTTAATTAATCACAAGAAATATATAATTAAAATTTAATTATTTTTTAGTTCATTTGGGCACATTAATTATTTATTGGGTTATTTATTTAATCCCAAAGAAAATAATTAATGTTTATTATTTTGGGCTTTTCGGATGCAAGAAAAATACTAAATATTATTTTGGCCTAATAGCCTGAACCATAGAATTTTTTCGGACACAGTTTAGAAGAATTTAGAGAGACGCCAAAATTTATTTTGTTAATAATATTCGGATGTTTGAAATATTAAGTCTCGGGAATATTATTTTTATCAAAATAATTATTTTTGATTTTATGACTCTTGGCTTTCTGTGTGAAAAAATAAAATAAAAATAAAAATAAAAATGAAAAGTCTCACCATCTCATTGTGTGTCTCTTGGTTTACTGGCTTTTAGTTTTGTTCTTGTTTACCATAAGAAGCCATCAAGCCAATGAGGAGAAATAGTGTGTCTGATCTTCTTCTCACCTAAATTCAGTGCTCACCAACTAAGATTAGGCTGAGGAATATTCTGAGAATTGAGAAGTCAAGCATTGCATCAGAGGAGAGCCAAACATTTTTGCACTGGAGACATCTTCCAACGGGTAGCAAGAATCTGTTCTTGTGCTTCAATTCATTCAACCATAATCTTCAAGGTTTAAGGCACCAAGATGTATGATTTTCATGCTTCCATGCTGCTACTATGCTCTGTTCTATTTCTTGTCTCCATTTTTTTTTTTGTCTCCATTTTTTTTTTCCATAAGCATGCTCTCTGTTTACTGTCAATTCCTTCAGTTTAAGCTTAAGGTAATCATAACCTATTTCTCTGATACCACTAAATGTCATACCCCGAATCCGAGGATGACATAGTAGTATCCCAAAATGGAATATCGAACTCGGAAACCGAAACAGACAGAACAACTAAAATAACCCAAATGCCATTAACTAAAACACAATAGAAAATAAAATCCAATAAACTTATACTATTTCAACACACGCTAAAACTTCAATTGTCATCAGTACAAATCTAACATGAATAGTGTATTACATAAGCTCTTTAGGAAAATTCTTTAAGTCCTCCTCAAATCACTCGTATAACTCTTCCTCTTTCAACTGCTGAAATAATAGATAAAAGGTGAGCTCACTAGCTTGATAAGAAAAACATGACTTAATTGGGATTGAACACGTTACATTAGTAATAGATTCGCAAAGCACATAGCCTTTTCAGCAGAAATTTGTAATTTGTCATGGTTAGGGGAATGGTTGCGGTCTGAGCTCAAGGAAATTTCACAGCTAACTCACAACAGAGGTCAATACAATAAAACATTAGAATTCTTGGTCCAAAAGTCAGAGAATCAGAGTTCCGAAGGAAATCAAAAAGGTTGTGTACCACCTTAAAAAAATCTCAGATTATCACACAAAGAGACAAGAAGAGGGAAAAGAAGAATAATAAATTCCTTACTTCACTCAGTACTGACTCAAATGATGCATAACCAACATCCAAATACTAAATCAGTATTGTTTATTAAAGAAAAATAATGACTAATCAGTTAAAGGGAAAAACCATCGCCTATACAGAAGAAAACCGGTGCTGACATCGAATAGAGTAGGGCCGGCGCTGGGTGGGACAGGCGCGGTTGGCGCCGGGTGCACCTCAGCGACACTGGGGTTGAGCAGAATGGGGCCGGGTGTGGTCTAGGGAGCCGACATCGGGTGCGCTCTGAAATACGCGAACGTGATTTTCAGAACACTAAAAACCAACATACAACATCCCAACCCTCTGAACCAATCCAACCATCCACTTTATCAAGAAAAACCACCAGTTTTGGGCACCAAAAACCATTTAAAAACACACACACACACACACACACATATACTTAAATATAACTTAATTCAAAAAGATAATTCATGTTTGGGGACTAGATTTGGCTTAACTGATATCAATCCCCTAACTAATATGTCCCGTTAGGAGAAGGGCTAGTACACAGAACATGTGAATTAGGTATTGTATCTCCCTAGCCTAAGGCCAATACACAGAATAGAATGAGATCATCCCTACTAATTCGAAGCCCCAAACATCAAACAGAACGGAATCAGAAATCAGAATAGTGCCAAAATAGAAAAAAAAAATTAACTCATAGACAAAATATATTAGTATAATAACTCATTCATTGAAATAAACTATTCACCATGCTCAATCCTTGTTTATACAAACATAATTTTCAAAATCTCAAAACAGAAAGAGAATTTAGTAAAACACCAGTTAAGAACTGAAAATGCAGATAAGTCAGAATCCTTTACTAAGAACACTGAATCACAGACTACTCTTATCACCTCCAATCCTTTTTTCCCCTACAATCCAGTTATCAATGCCCTATTAGAATCATCAGTCTCACAATTTTTCCCAAATTAGAATCTCAAAATAAAAAATTCTAGATACTAATTAAACCTCGATAGAAACATAAGGGGAACACGAGTTACCTAAACCTGTAGACTGAAGCACTTCCCCTCATTGACTCCTTCTCTTGGCCCTTCTTCTACTCCTGAACAGTCTCTGAATGGTGAACAACGAGAATGTCAGAAATAACATACTGACAGAACGTAACTCAATCTTAAGAGTAATAATTGCTAATAGATCCCTTAATTTCTCCCTCTATTAATTAAGCTCCTAACCTCATGGGCTAAAGCCCATAACGGATACCATAAAAAGAAAGCCCCAAATGGACCATGGGCTCACAGTATTGTTAGGTAGAAAAGTTATATAACTTGCTTACGAAATATTCCCATTGGTTGAAAATAGAGGCCATTTTAATAATTTTATTTTACAATTATATGTCATTTTAAAGAATAAAGAAGACATTTATTATTTATTTTTCTAATTCTATGCATATCCTTTATTATCTAACTAAAGAATAGTATATTAATTAAGGGAAAAAGGAGAAAGAATGTAATAACTAAGTAGTTTAATTTTGACATTTTTTAAAAATAAAGTTGGTTTAATAATGTCTCTTAAAGATTCATAAATTTTAAAACTTTCTTAATCTATTTGTAATCTCTTGAAGTGATCTCGCTTTTGTAAAACAATAAGGGTGTATTTGTTAAAAAAAGAAAACTCCTTTACATTTTCTTGACAAAATAATAATAATAATAATAAATGAATATAGTAGAAATGAATTTTATTTTTAACACATTAACATTCTTCTTCTTCTTCTTCTTCTTCTTCTTCTTCTTCTTCTTCTTCTTATTATTATTAGTATTATTCATACCGAGTAAATCATAATGTTGATATTTGAATTTATAAATTCAAATATAAATAAAATTAACATTCTTCTTCTTCTTCTTCTTCTTCTTCTTCTTCTTCTTATTATTATTAGTATTATTCATACCGAGTAAATCATAATGTTGATATTTGAATTTATAAATTCAAATATAAAATTTAAAATTGTTCTTACATTAAAAAAAAAAAAAAAAACTCAATACCATCCCAATCCAAATATATCTTAAATTACACTATGCATCTCAGCTTCGTTAGTTTGTTTCACTAATTCAAACTTAATTTTGTACAATAGGTGCTAAACTCTTTAAACTTTAGGCAGTTCTAGCGCAATTAAAGGCATGGCAATTTTCTTCAATTGCCAAATTCTTGCCCAAGAAGTCCTCAAAACACTGTTTTTCCCAATGAAAAAAATAAGTTGATTCCATATTGCTTCTCTGTTTGGAAAAAATCAAATAGGCAACAAATTTAAGAGCTTTTTGTTGGGATAAATAGGATACACATACAAGGCAAGGGACCAACAATGATACACAACAAGGCTTCAATATCAACTCAACCTTTCAACACTCCACGCTTGAATGAAAAATATTTGGAGTACAAAAAGGCAAATGAAATTGCAACAATAGTGGAAGATAAACACAAACAAACACATGATTAAAAGACACTAGATTTTTACATAGAAAACCTCTACAAAGTAAAGAGAAAAAATCATGGGACCCTTTGGTCCATCATGAAATCTCCACTATTAACAAATAGGAGTAGAATAAGAGTTTTAACCCTATCAACAACAAGCTACAGCCGCAAGAATAAGAAATCACAAGATTTCACAATAGAAAAAGAAAGTAATTTGGAGAAAAATCATCAAAATGCAGCAACTGTCCACACCCAGAATACTTAGTCTTGAAAAATGGAAAGCTTAACCTCTATCAACCATGTTGTAAAACAATATGTTTTCAACCACCGGTTTAAATTTGAGTTCAATCGGACATTGTTTTTCTGCCCTATGCCCTATTTTCAATTCTTTTCCACGATAGTTTTTTCGCACACAAAGTTGGGAACAACTTTTCTTTTTGTTGACCTAGTGCCCATAACAAGTTATTGGGCTATGGGCTTTTGCACAATAGAACAAATCTCCCCCCTTCCCAACTATGTGAAAGGACTTGCCATTCTGGCAAATGAACAACACACTTCAATTTTCCATGTAGGCGAAATTTTGGTCAACATATCTACAAGATTTTCATCTGTATAGACTTTTTTGAGTGCAACCAACTTTTTATTCAACACATTACGTATCCAATGATATATTTCACGTCAATATGTTTAGATCTTGAATGAAAAGAAGAATTTTTCCCAAGATGAATTCCAACTTAATTAACACAAAGTAGCACATACCTCTTTTGAACATATCCAAGTTCTTTCATGAACTTTTTCATCCATAACAACTCTTTATAAGCCTCTATAGCAGCTGTAAACTCTATCTTTGTAGTTGATAGAGCAACCCATCTTTATAATCAAGATTTCCATGCCATAGCTCTTCTGCAAAGGTAATCAAGAACTTTGAAGTTAACTTCTTGGAATCAATATCTCCAATTATGTCTGAATCTATATACCCCACAAGGATAGGTTTTTCATTCCCAAAGAAAAGCTTCAAATTAGAAGTGGCACGAAAATATCTCAATATCCATTTCATAGTATTCTAATATTCTCTTCTAGGTTTTAAAAGAAATAGGCTGACCAAACCAATTGCATGAGTTATGTCAAGTCTCGTACATACCATTGCATATATTAAACTGTCAACTACTGAGGAATAAGGGACTCTCTATATGTCTTTACCTCACAGCTGTGGAAGGACTCTACTTGGTACTTAACTTGAAACGAGATGCAAGAGAAGTACTAATAACTTTTTATCCATTTGGAATATTTGAAACGCTTTTTTGATATAGTCTTCTTGAGATAACCATAGCTTCTTACCCACCTTGTCACATGTGACTCTCACACCAAGAATCTACTTTATTGGTCCTCAGTCCTTTATAGCAAATGACTTGCTCTACTCTTACTCAATACAATAATCTTGGAAGTACTTTGACCAACAATAAGTATTTTATCAACATAAAATAATAAAACGATAAAATCATTACTAGAAAATTTTTACACAAATACACAATGGTTAGAAATTGTCTTCTTGTAGCCCTGTTACCCTATGACTAATTCAAACTTTTTATACCACTGTCTTGGTGTCTGTTTCAAGTCCTACAAGCTCTTCTTTAACTTGCACACAGTCTTCTTTACCTTTTACCTGAAAACCCTTTAGTTGATCCATTTATATCTGCTCCTCTAAATTACCATAGAGAAAAGCTGTTTTCACATCCATCTGCTTAACTTCTAACTCTAGACTTGTAGCTAAGCCAAAAACTACTATGGTAAATGACATTCTACAATAGGTGAGAAAATTTTAGTAAAGTCGACTCCTTTTTTTTAACTGTGTCGCTTGACAACCAGTCTAACTTTGATGAGATGAATTTTCTTCTTACTTCAATTTATAAACCCACCGATTTTTCAAAATTCTCTTACCCTTAGGTAATTTCACTAATTCAAAAGTATGATTGTCATGTGAAGATTTCATCTCTTCTTCCATAGAACCTAAATACTATTCCTTCTACCCACTCTTCATAGCCTCTTGATAATGTTCTGACTCCCCTCTATCAGTCAAGAGTACACACTCATTTAGAGAATTCTAGAAGAAGGTTGTCTATCTCCTTCTAAGTGAAGTAGGTGGTGGATCCACTGGCTGATTCGTAAGTACAAGTAGTTGAACATCGACAAACATCATCTGCTAAGTTACCATTTTCCTAATCTTCCTGTACATTATTTTGCTGAACATCAATTTGGATACCATCTTTAGTTGTACCATGTAATTATGGACAGACAGAATCAACAAGGTCATATTGAACCTAGTGCTCAATCTTCTCTACTTTTTCAATATCATCAATGGTCTAATCCTCAAAAAACACCATATCTCTGCTTCTTATAAGTTTATTGTCAACCAAATCATGTAACCTATAGCTAAATTCATCCTGACCATCACCAAAGAAGATATACTGTTGTCACTTGATATTAAGCTTTGACCTCTCATCTTTAGGAACATAAACAAAAGTTTTGATCCAAACGCTCTCAAATGATCATAGGAAGAGTTTTTACCAGACCAAACATTTTTTAGAACAATCACTTTTCAATGCAATAGTATAAGTCATGTTGATAACATGAGCAATGACATACAAGGCTTCATCCCAAAAAGACTTTGACAACTTAGCCTCTAAAAATAAACACTTAACTCCCTCAATCAATGCTTTCATCATTTTGGTTGCACCATTCAGTTGAGAAGTCTTAGGAGGAGTCTTTTGATGTCTGATACCTTATTGTTTGCAGTATTTATCAAACGGTCCACAATACTTATCACCATTATCTGTGTGGATGCATTTCAGTTTCTTCCTAATATATCTTTTAACCAAGGTATGAAACTGCATGAACATATTTAGAACTTGGTCTTTTGTCTTCAATGCATAGACCTACAAATTTTCTAGAGTAATAATTAATAAAAGTCACATAATAAGATGCATCACAAAGTAACTATACTTTTCAAAGGACCACAAACATCAAAATGCACTAATTTTAACAAATCTGGCTTTTGTGAAAGAGGATTATTTTTTAAGAAGACTCTATTCTACTTTCTTGTTAGACAATGAGGACACTTTTCAACCCTTGCACTCTTCATTTTTGAAAGTACATTATTCTTGAACAAATAATCAAATCCCTTTTCATTGATATGACCCAACTTCTCATGCCACAGATCTTGTGAAATTTTGTTAGAAATTGAAGTTTGCATCAAATGTAGGTTTGAACACTTCTTTCCACGAGCCACAATAAGGGAGGCTTTAATGAGTTACTATTGGCCTCCATCCAAGCAATTGCAACCCATCATCATCAAGTCTTCTAACTGATATCAAATTCAAGCAGACAATTGAAACATGTCTGACATCTTTGAGAAGTAATTTGGCCCCAGTGCCTATCACCCGGTCTGTGTTTTGAGATATATAGTTTATCACATCCGTAAAAATAAGGTCATTAGTACTAGTGGTAGAAACACGATCAATATTTTCTTCTTTCAACTCATGATTATTATTATTATTGCTCTTGTTCCTCTTTTCCACTTGAAATAATTTTTCTTGATGTGCCCCTTCTTGCCACAATAATGACATGTAAGATCCTTATGCCTTGATCTAGATTTATTTATGTTCTTTCCTCTATTTTTTTTCATTTCTCTTCTTATTTCTCCCTCTGTCTTTGATAACTAGAACTTCAAATTTGGAAGATAAGGATGTGCTTGGAGTCTTCATTTTGACTTTTTAATTAAGAATACCACTTTTAGAAAATTTAAGTATAAGAGGTCCGAAAAGTATCCCAAGCATCAAGAAGAGTATTCAGTAGCCATAACTCTATGATTTCATCATCAAACTTCACCCCTACATTTGTTAGTTTATCAAGAACACCTCGAAATTCATTCACATGATCATTTATAGAATTTCCATCTTTATACTGCAAATATATCATTTGTTTAAGAGGAAACAACCTGTTATTACTAGTTTTCTAGGCATACATCTTCTCAAGTATCTCTCACAAAACTTTAGCATCAATTTCTATGATTTAGAATATTGTCTTCACATTATTGCCTAATTTAAACACATACTTATTCATGTTCAAAAGCTCATTCCACATCCGATTTAGGCTTAGGCTTATAACCAATCACAGGCAAATGAAACCCTCTCACAAGAATTATGTCTCTCATCTTACCCATCTATTTATGATAATTAGTCCCACTCAAATAGATCATCTTACTTGAGTTACTCCATATTTCAATTAAGCAAATTCAAACACTAACTAGGCTCTGATATACCACTCTGTTGGGGTAAATTGGGCACTCACAGAAGTCAAGAAGCCAACAATGATACACAACAAGGCTTCAATATCAACTCAACTTTTCAACACCTCACACTTGAATGAAAAATAATAGAAGCACAAAAAGAAAAATGAAATTGCAACAATAATGGAAGCTAAAATACAAACAAACATAAGAACAAGAGACACTGATTATTTTGTAGAAAACCTCTCTAAAGTGAAGAGAAAAAACTATAAAACCTTTTGGTCTACCACCAAATCACCACTATTAATAAATAAGAGTACAATAAGAGTTTAAACCCTAGCAATAATGAGCTACCCACAAGAGAATAAGAAATCACAAGATTTTGCAAAAAGAAAGATATGTAAGTTGGAGAAAAATCAACAAAATACAATAGCTGTCCATACCCAAAATACCCAGTCTTGAAACATGAAAAGCTTGATCTCTACTAATTATATTGGGGCAAAATATGTCAGCCATCCTTAAACTTTCGTAAATTTTGATTTCTACCCTCAAACTTTAAAATGTGTGATTTTAACTCTCGAACTTTTAAAACACCTAAAAAGTAGCTATTTTAACAATAAAAGCTCAAGTACAATACAAAATTACCAAATTTTAGCTCTCATTCTTCCTTTTTTATTTTTAAAATATTATTCTTCAACTTTAATTTCACTCTATTCTCTTCAAATTTCTTTATTTATTAATAACAATTTTAAGATCTAGCTTCAAATCTTTTATGCGATTTAATAATTTTGAGATTATTCTTTCGCACTTTTTTGAATCTATCTATATAATAAAAATAACATATTTTATCTTTTAATAAACAAAACTAAGACATAAAGATGAAGAAGAAAAAAAATCGATTCAGTTCTTGACGAATAGTAATTTTCTTGGCATCTCTACATAAAGGAAGAATAAATTTGAAAACAGAAGTGAATTATAAAAAACAAAACTAAAAAGAGAAGTGAGAGACGCACAAGTCGCAGATTTTTCTTATCATATATAAAAGTTACTTTATAAGAATTAAAAGGATGACACCATATTATGAGAGTTGAGTGAATGAAAATACCTATAAAATAGATCATGTGGAAGTCATGTGATGAACTTCCGTGAGCACTTAATAGTTTTAATTGATGAAAAGTTATTTTTTTAGATGTTTTAAAAATTCGATGGCTAAAATTACATATTTTAAAATTCAAAAGTAGAAATTAAAATTTATGAAAGTTTAAAAATAGTTGACATATTTTACCAATTATATTGTAAAACAATATGTCTTCAACCACCATTTTAAATTTAAGGTTAATCGGACGCCGTTTGACCCTTTAAATGTCAATCCTCACACGGCAGCATAAGGCTTCAATTTTTTTTTTTTTTTTTTTTTTTTTTTGCACCATGGCTCCACTTCCTCTCTGTTTTCTTTTCTTTTCCACGGCTATTTTTCTCGCACAAAGCTGAGAACAACTTTTCCTTTGGTTAACCTAGTGCCCATAATAAGTTATTGGGCCTATGGGCTTTTTGTACAATAGTTGGGAGCCCAATAAACCCAACACTTTTAGAATGAAATAGTGCTATGGAATATCTTCTGCATAGATTTAGAATGAAACAATGCCCACTTTCTTGTCTAACTTTTATCTTTCTATATAAATATTTGTATGTTTTGTAGTATGATTTTTTTGTTTATCTTTCTTTTTTACGAGAATATTTTTATTGCAATCATTATGCCATATTATTGGATTAATGTGATACAATAATCTAATCATTAACTTTCATCCGATATTACGCGCCAGACAAGTCTAACAAGAAGAGCACTATCCACAGTGACCTCGATGCCTATATTGTCTATCACCACCTGAAGGAGAGAAAAAAGAAAAAAAAAAAAACAACTGAAATGGATACTTCTTAAATTTCATCATGAATGCTTTTGGTCATAAGAGAAAAGCAAATGACATCCAAAATTCACTAAAGGGCAGAGATCTCATATTTCTAAAAGCTATCATGCATGAGCAAATAAATTGCAGCATTTACATAGTTGGTGCAATTGCTATTAGCAGTAAAAAGAACCATCTTATAGGAATTTACATCCCTCATGCCCCTTTAGAGCAAAGTACACAACCTTCTGATTCCACCAAGAAATCCATAATTAATAATTTGCATTTATTCATGAGCAATGTACTTGACAAGGCACTAATAGAATATTTCAAATCTAAACTTCATCAGCATCATGCTCCACAATGAATTAATTTCTACTTCTATAAGAGAAAATGGCTTTGGATTTGCTTTATGCAATTTTTTTATAACTTTCCTTTTCTTTTGTTCCCGTTCTGATACAGAGCATCAATTTTGTGTCTGCTGTGACTGGCCGGTGATATTATCAGAGCAATTTTCTTTAAAATGACTTCAGTACCCTTATAATCAAATTTAATGAATCTCATTGTGTTTATTTCTCTCTCTCTCTCCAGCTGCTTCCTTCAATTATCTCTTCTAATTTCTCTCATCTTTTTCTCTCTCTACTTGTCCTAATTTTTCTCATCTTCTTATTTACCTCTCTCTCAGTTCTTTCTGTCTTTAACCTATGAACTCTTCCAAACCAAGGCAACTTTTCTTTTCTCACTTTTTTTCTCTTTCCATAATCTTTAATTCATATTCTCTAAAATTTATGCCTTTGAAATATTATAACAACAAAAAGCTTATGATTTGTTAGGAATCAATTAAATGCCAAAATAAAATTTACAAGTTCTATTGTACAACACCATTAAAATCTTTATTTTTGAATAAAATGTCCTTCAAATTATAAGAATTTGAATGAAATCTAGAGAAGAGATCCTATCAAATGCAGATATTGAATTATTGATACATAAAAAACAATTTTTTTTTTTATTTTAGTTACTACCAGTAAAGAATGAATCAACTATATATCCTCCTATTAAAATATTAGTATAAAAACTTACCTCTTCAATCAGAACAACTCACATTTTCTTTTTTTAAGCATGCATTATGTTTTCTTTGCATCTATATGAATAAATTTGAGTAGCTGCAAATTATTTTAAAAAAAACACAAACCTTCTCATCAGGAAGAAGGAATCCAGAGAGAGAAAAGACAAGAGTTAGGACTAAGGGAAGGGATGAAAGATCAAGATAGAAAGAACTAGTGAGATTGGAGAGAGGGAGAGAGGGAGAATTGAGGGAAAGGGTTGGAGAAAGAAAGAAATATACTTGAATTCTTTAAAATTGGTTGCTAGGATATTTAAGTTATTGTAAAAAAAATCGCTTTGATAGGAGAAGAATTGCTCTGGTGATATTGCCAACAATTGTGACTTTTGATCGATTATGTTTTAGATATTTGCTTTTCTATATTTAGACATGGCTTCAAAAAATACAAACTTGTGATGCTCTCAATTTTCTTAGGATGAAGAGTGGCGGTACAGGCATTGTTATTATTTTTATAAAGGCACAACTAATGTAGAGTGTCCTTCGGGGGTACAATTCATCTAACTGTCTTCTAATTTATAGTAAGTTTTTGTTACAAGTGACAATGTGAAAGTTTGGCTTTTTGGTAGAATAATTCTTTTTGTGTATTATAGTGTATAGAATACTATATAAAACTTGAAAATTAAGGTCAAGTGAAATGTATCTCAAAATTTACCTTTCTCAAGATTCTTGGTGCGGTGTCTAATGGATTACGATTAATTAGATGTAAGTCTAGATATTTTTGTTATAAAAAAAGAAAAAAGAAAAAAAATTAGTCTAGAGTTAAAATCCAATACATAATACTAAGTGTAAATCAATGAATGAATTACTATACTATATCAATGCAATAATGTGCTCTAGTGATTGTACCGAAAACTTTTTCTTATTTTTGCCTACTGAAAAATGAATTGTTTAGTCGCATAAAGACACGGGGCAACATTTATAGGGCACTCAAAATGCAATCAGTCTTACTTCCTCCAATTGGTCAAAAGGTCAAAAGCAGTGAGCAGGTGCAGATTATGTGTGTACTAATTGTATTGATACAATTAATTGAACTAAAAATGAAATAGACCTATACTACACTAGGATAATAAAAAAGACGTCTCTAATTCACCTTCCTTGTCCAAGTGTGGAAGAGAAAAAAAAAAAAATAGAATTCTTCATCTTGCAATGTTTGAACAATAGTTTAAAAGAAAGTGTTAGTTTATATCATCAATTTTGCAATAATATTTAATTAGCAATTATTGTGTAAAATTCAAAATTATATCATTCATGATAAACACAAATTATTGTTATTATTATCTCCTTTATTTAGTAGCACAGAGATATGGAGTGCCAAAAGTAATACGGTTCATAGCCTCCGTCCATATGACTTATTTCGGGCTAAATATCCTCATATTTGTTCTAATATAATTGGAGCTCCATGTTGAGGTTGCAGAGTTATTATAGTATGGGGAGCATGAGTGTATGTTGGGGACAGCTTGAATGAGAAATTCTGCAAAATCATTGCCAGGGCCAGTTTTGCTTCTATCACTGAAAAGCTTTGGCCTAGGCAAAATCTTGGTCCCCAGCCAAACGCATAAAATGCCAATTGATCCTTTGATGCCTTTGAAATTCCTCCAGAAAATCTCTCTGGATTGAACTCTTCAGCATCATCTCCCCAGTATTCAGAGTCATGATGCAACAGTATTATCGGTAGATACACTTCAACCCCAGCAGGGATTGAAATACCACCTATCTCAGTGTTTTTTATGGTATATCGAGGCAGGCGGATCACCGGAGGGTATAATCGTAGGACTTCATACAGCACCATTGTCACCTGCAATCAGAATTTGCCACTTAATAACTCATATCTGCATAACAATTGCTATACATCACCATAAATTTTGTATGCTTAACTAAGGCGCGAGATTGCTTAGGAAGTCAAGAAAATGTGACAATGATGTGTCTGATGCTTACGATTTTTAGCTGACTGAGAATTTCAGGCCCGGGCTTCCCCTTCCCACAGATTTGTAGAACTTCTTGTCGGGCTTTTTTTTGCCAGTTTGGATGCATAGATAGGAGAATAAGTGTCCATGTAAGCCAATTAGCCGTGGTCTCTTGACCAGCAAAGTAAAACAGCTTACATTCCTCTATGATATCTTCTACGGTCATCTCATTTGCCCTCAGCTCTTTGCATTCTAACAGCAGGCTTAATAGATCATCATTACCAGGTTCTCCATCCTCAATTGCTCTGTGTTTCTTGATAATCATATCTCTTAACATTGCCTTGATCTCAGCATCGATCTTGTATCTCCTTTTGTTATTCTTGGTTGGTAGAAATCTGAATAAAGGAGTTTGCAAATAAAATTCAGAATTCGCCATTAGTAAGTTTGGTAAAATCTGAATAAAAGAGTTGTCCAATAAGCCGTTTGTTGCTCAAGGTTGCAAAGGGAATTCTACCTTAGACCAGGGAAGTACAAGGCATGGAGTGCTTGGATCACCAGGACAGCTTGTTCTTTTTGGAGTTCAAATATCTTCTTACCTTCTTCATAGCTGCTCCCAAATGCTGTTCTAGCAATCACATCTGAAGAAAGATTCTGCAGTTCAGGTGAAACATCGACTTCAGCTGATCCTTTTGAAGCAACCAACTTCTTCCATCGATTGATCATGTCTAAACAACATGCTGAAAATGCCGGGACCATTCCCTGTTTTGCTTCAAGTCATTATTATGAAATGTGTTCCTGTTTCATCTTTTATATTTTGCATTTAAAAGTGCTACTTTCTCAAGATTTATTGACTTCTACCACGCTTTTTCTATGAATTTTCCCCTTTTTAGTTTCAGTATTCCTCATTTAACGGTTGTAATATTTGCTAAACAACCTGCTAATGCATTACCAATTCATAAAAATTTCAAGATTTCACTTAATAAGAAGGTAGAATGGTTCGGGAGACATTATCGACAACAAATTCGATCTCAAATCCAATTTCAGAAGTTGATTAATGGAACATTTGTCCTTAAATCAGATGAGAAAATAAAGTCAACTTGGTTGTGATTGCAGAAAATTCCAACCCAGAATGGCTTCTTGGCAGCCGGAGGTTTGACCAACAAGGCAAAACCAATCTGTAAATCAAGGATCAGTTCTGACTTGTTAAGTTTGGGGTGAAAAAAGGGTCAAAATGCAGTGTCAGAAATACCTGCAATTTCTCATGGTGGAAAGCAGGAGTAATTAACCTTCTACGTTTGGCCCATTTCTCTCCTTCCAAGGTTCCAACTCCCAGAGTCAAAAGTTCCATGAGAGGGTTCTGCGGCGGCTTCTGGAAGTGACCATTCTTGTCGTTTAGTATCAGCCTCATCAGCTCTATATCTGCTATTGTTAGTCTTGGTCTCGTCCCAAACCAACTCAAACTTATTTTCCCTGTTTTGGCAAATCATCCTCAATGTTACTCAACATGAAATTCAAATGACATGAGACACAAAATCATTAAGTAAAACAGAGTCCTTAACTAGAAAATCTTCCAAAAATTATAGCTTTTTCTAATACTTTATTAAATAGTAAAGAAAAAATTAAAATTTATTAAAAAAAAAATCACCATGTCTTTGCATCATGTGATATAAGAAGGGGTTTACTCGAGGGACAATCTTGTGATTTAAGGCCATGGGTTTGGACCATTCTTCTACCGTTAACTTATTGATTAATCTCTTATCCCCATAGACAAGGGTGTAAGAGGTGCCTCTAATCCCTTGCTTCTTGAAATGTTTCTCAAGGGCTTTGGGTCTCCACCAGAGGGAGTAGACAACTTTCACTATAGAAAAGAACCCTAGAAGAACTGAAAATAAAACTAGAGCCTCAACAACATTAAACCCTTTCATGGTGTTTTCTCTTTCTCTCGAAATGATCGTGGAAAATGAGTTATAAAAACTCGGTGTATTTATAGAATCTGTGACATGCATAGTGCCTTTGGATCCAAATGTAACTCATGAACGTATCAGCAACAAGAGACGGCGGCGCATCGTCCTGCAACTGAAATTTTCACTCTTTGTTCCGCAAAAACTACCTCCATTTGAATTTTTTTTTTACTTGAACTATTCACGTGACCTGCACACCTTAAAAAGTTATACCGTATGTAAATATTATTGTACACTTTTAGAAAGTATAAATTTTTAAAACGGAATCCATGCAAGAATTTTTCCAACATTTATATCCATTTTTAGAAAATTTCCTTTTAGAAGGAAAATTCTATGTTCAATTGTAATTGTTTACAAAACTTTCCTCTTGCTGCCTTCTAGAATCAAGAATGCATAATTACAGATAGATTTGAATCTTACAAGAGAGGCAGGTTAGGCATCATATACTAATTAATCCCTGCAACATTTCTTGAAATTTTTAGTGTGATATATAATATGCTATCTGCTACTATTACTTGCTGAATTATATATTCCTTATTCTTTTTACTTTTTGTTTTATTTTTTCATCCTCTAAATGTTTTTGCCGCTCTTTTCAATTGGCTAAAGGTGGAAGAGATTATGAATAGAAAAGGAAATGTCATTCCCTAGTCTTTGTTTCTTGTGAAACATTTATAGTAATTAATTCGTATGTCCAATCTATGTAATTTCTATATCTAATTTAGATTGAATAATTATCACACGTTTTTATTAAGTTTTATTTAAAGTAATTGTATAAATTAAAAAATCAATCATAAACTATTAATTCAATACAAATTAAAGTAAATATAATAATGTAATTAAAAAAATCACAAAGTATAATTGGCGAACGTATTTTGTCTTTAAAAAAAAAAAAAAAGAAGAAGAACAGCTAACGTTGAATAAAATAAAGAATCACACATACAATTAAGATATTTATTTTTTCTTTATTTAATCAATATTTCTAAGATAAAATATGGTTCAGATGTGTTAGATTTTTTTAAAAATAAAATATAACTTTGCCATGTTAGAATATTCCAACGTTATTTTGTTCAACATGCCCTTAACAAAAAACTACATCCTTTGATTGAGACAGAAAAGGCAAAATATGATATCCGTTCTAAAAATCATGTTAAAATTTTTTATTTTTGTTCTACCAAAATACTTGTCAATCTCACAAATTAAGAATAAATTTATTACTTATATTTCTAATTTACCCATCCTTTAATTAAGAACATGTGCATTCTCAATAAATCATTAGTGAATGCATAGAGTAGAATAATAAATGAATGTTTACTTTTATTTAAGTATATAATAATCTCTTTCTATTTTAATTATATAAGTTTTAATAATTTCTTAATATGTGTACCATGTGTTAAATTGTTATAATTTTTTAAATGGAGGGAGTATTATATAGTAATATTAGATTGATTATGAATTATTTGATTTCATAGATTCTTAATTATTTTTTTAAGTTATGTAATTATTTAAATAAATCTTAATAAAAATATACAATAATTGTCTAATATAAATTAGATTTGATAAAGAATGAACAAATTTGACATATAAATTAATTATTATAAATGGTTTAATTTATTCAATTTAATGTTTACCCTGAGTAATTAATATATGACTCGGATAATTAATGTGTTCTTTGATCTCATATATATAGGCCGGTCATATTGGCAGGGTACTTCGCCTTCGCTTAGAGTAACTTCTCACCTACCCTTCTCGATCAACCAAAAATTTTACATTAAATAATTATTATTGTAAATTTGATTTTAAATAAAATCAAGAAAATAAAATTAAAAAATTAAAAAAAGAAACTATACGAGAAGTGAGAAGTGAGAGAATTACTTAAATTCAAATTGATTTTTATTGTTTCTTTACGCAAGATCCCTATTTATAAGGGTATAAACACGTCATATAAAAGGATAAGAAATGCATCTAATATATATAATCCTATTTTATCCACTAATAATCTTAAAAAAATGAACAGTCTCATATATCTTTAAGATAAATAGATAGATTCAGGAAAATGAGTAGTCATTTTATTATTTTCATAACACTTCCCTTGGATGTTCATTTTCAAACTCTTGGAAATGTCTCGTTAAAAACTTCCTTAGGAAAAACTCTATATTACAAAAACTTAGTGAAAGAAAAAAGAGTGCACTTTCAGTTCTAAAGGGAATAATGTCTCATTAAAAACTTGACTAAGAAAAAATCTAGTAGGAAAAAAAAAAGCTTTAGTTAAGAAAAAAGAACACAATATACATACTCCTCCTTTTGATAATATCTTCAAGATATCTTCATATCTTTCAACACATGCATTGCAATTTTTTGTACAAATTTTTCAAATGAAGTTGTTGGCAATATCTTAGTGAATAAATCAGCTAAATTATCACATGATTGAATTTGTAGCACATCTATTTCACCTATCTTCTGGAGTTCATGAGTAAAGAAAAATTTTGGTGAAATATATTTCATCATATCTCCTTTAACACACACACACACACACACACACACACACACACACACACACACACACACACACACACACACCTCTTAATTGAGCTAAATAAATAGCCAGTTTAAGAACGTATTTTATGTGGATAAGATAGATAACCAGCATCTGCATAACAAATCAACATCGAACTGGTTTTATTTGAATAAAGCAATCCGAGATCCATTGTCCTTTGTGGATATTTTAGAACATACTTAATACCATTCCATATCGTTGTGTTAGATAAAAACTAAATCTTGCTAATAAATTCATAAAAAATGCTATATCAAGTCGAGTGTTATTAGTAAGGTATATTAATATACCAATTGCATTGAGATATGATACTTCATAACCAAAAAATTCTTCATTATCTTCTTTTGGTCGAAAAGAATTTTTATTTACATCGAATGTCTTAATGACCATTGAAACACTTAATAGATGTGATTTGTCCATGTAAAACCTCCTCAAAACCTTACCTATATATATTAGTTGATGAATAAAAAAACCATCTTCTAAATATTCTATTTGTAGACCAAAATAAAATTTGATCCTTCTAAAATCTTTAATTTCAAATTCTTGCTTCAGTATATCTCTTGCCTTTTGGAGCTCTTTTGGAGTTCCAATAAGGGTGATATCATCAATATATATAGTAAGTATAACAAAATCAGATCCAAATTACTTAATAAATATGCATAGACATATTTGATCATTTTTATATCCTGGTCTTAATAAATATTCCTTAAAACGATTATACCATATGCGTCCAAACTACTTTAAGCCATACAATAACTTTTGTAATTTAATAAAATAATTTTCACGAGGATTAGAATTATATACTTCAGGCATACTATGAGATATTCATACAAATATCAGTATTAATGTTCTGATATAAATAAGTGCTCACAACATCTATTAGACGTATGTCAATCTTTTCACATACTACTAGACTCATAAGGTATCAGAATGTAATTGCATCTACCATAAGTGAATATATATCATCGTAATCAATACCCAATTTCTGCAAAAAGTTTTGTGCCTCAAGTCATTCTTTATATTTTATGATTTCATTATTTTCATTCTGTTTTTGCACAAATATCCATTTATATCCAATTATTTTATACCTTTTGGTGTTTAGACTACAGGTTCCAAAATCTCACGCTTTGCAAGTAAGTTTAATTTCAATTGAATTGTATCTTTCTATTTTGACTAATCATTTCTATGACGACATTCTTCAACCAATGTTGGTTCAAGATTCTTATTATTTTTTAAAGCATCAATTGCTATGTTGTATGCAAAAATATCATCAATAATTATTTCCGTTCGATTCCAATTTCTGCCTGAAGTCATATAATTAATGGACATCTCATTTTTTCTGTTCACTATTTCTAGATATTTAGATCTTTTCATCAGTTGCCACTTGATCCTTACTTTCTAATTTTTCAATTTGATCATTCTAATTATTTAATCCTTTTTTTTCGAAGATTTTTATCTTTTGAACCAAAGAGTTATCCACCCCTTTGACATAGTTTTAATTCAGCAGCTATAGAAATTTCATTTTGGCCTGTTAGAACCTTTATATAAATAAGAGTATCTATAACTAGAATATATGATTTAGTTACCCTTATAGAGTCAATAAAAGAATCTATCAATTGATTTGTAAGTATTTCCAAATGAATTATTTATTTGAACTTCTAGTTCACTCACTTTTATGCGCGGATCTAAATAATTCAATGATGTTGTCTATGCAAGCTCTTTTTATGTGGTTTATGCCCTCTCTTTAATTTAGGAAATAGAGTTTCATCAAAATGACAATTAGTAAATCTTACTATGAATACATCACCTGTCAATTGTTCAACATATCTAATTATAAAGGGAGAATTATATCCAACATATATCCCCTATCTTTTTTGAGGACTCATTTTAGTACGCTGATTTAATACTATCGGTACATATACAATCCATCCAAAAATTCTTAAATGAATAATATTTGACTTTGAACCAAAAGTCAATTACAAAGGGAGAGAATTTATAATAACTTGTTAGCCTTATATGCACAAGTGCTGTAGAATGCAAAATAGTATGTCCCTAAGCAGATGTATGAAGATTTGTTCTCATTAATAACGGTCTAATAATTAATTGTAATATTTTAATGAATGGTTCAGCTAGACCATTCTAGGTATGAACATGAGTTACTGGATGTTCAATAGTAATGCCAATCAATAAGCAATAAGCATCAAAGGCTTGTGAGGAATATTCTCCAATATTATCTAGATGGATCATTTTAATAAGATAATTTAGAAATTGCACTCGTAAGTGAATTATTTAGATAAGTAATCTCGCAAACATCAAGTTGCGAGTTGATAATAAATTGACATGTGACCATCGAGTGAGCATTAATTAAAATCATAAAGTATCTAAATTACCCACATATTGGATGAATTGGTCTACATATATTACCATGAATTCTTTCTAGAAATGCTGAAGACTCAAACTTCACTTTTGTTGAAGATGGTTTAATAATTAATTTTCCTTGAAAAAGTGCAGCGCATGACAATTTATCTGATGTCAAAATCTTTTGACTTCTCAAAAGATGACTATACATATTTTCAATTATCCTTTGTATCATAATGTCTCTTGGATGACCCAAACGGCCATGCCAAATGATAAATATAGCGAGATCAGTAAACTTCTAGTTTACGGAATGATACACTTCAATTGCATGAATTTTTGTGAAATATAGGTCAGATGAAAAAGACGGTAGCTTTCTAATAAAGATTTCTTACGCAAAATTATTTGAGTAATACAGAGATATTCAAACCTATTTTCTTTCATTGTGTCAATGTGATATCCATTTTGATGAATATCTTTAAAATTTAATAAATTTCTTCAAGATTTTAAAGAAAATAACGCTTTTAAATACATTTATTCCTCTGGGTAATAGTATATTAGCTCTTTCGAAGTCTTCAATCAAATTTACACTACCACTTCTAGTATTGACATTTGTTTCTTCTATCTTTAGGTAAGAGAAATATTTTTTATCTTTCAATATGGTATGTGTTGTACCACTATCAATTAGACCTATATCTTCAATGTCGCTTTTATATCCAGTAAATGGAATAATAGCCATCTAGGCATAACAAAACATTTATAAAGTTAAATATTTAAATACAAAAATAAAAAAATTTAAATGCTAATTATTATTACAATGTTGAAAAATATAAAACATAAAATTAATATATTAAAAGTAAAATTTTAATTATTCTGAACACTTCCATCACAAATCAAATAATCAATTCTTTCTTCTGGATACTCAAAGAAATCAGTCACATCTAAATGAGTTACATGAACATTAACATCTTCAAGGTTGGTATATCATCATCATCATCACAAAACAGAATGTTATAGAGTAAAATTTGCTTCTGTATTTTTGCCTTTCTTTTCAATAGAAGTCTAATAAGATCAACAAGGTATTCTGTCGTACGACAAGTATGAGACCAATGACTTTTCATGCTACAACGATAACATTTATCTTCATAATTTGTAAGAATTACATCATTTCCTTTCCCTTTCTCGTTATTTTTTAGCGTGGTGGTTATCATTATTTCTTGTAGCTTTGTTTTAACTTTTGTGATCATAATGAATATTTCTATTATAACTGCGTGTATGGCCATGACCACGATTACGACCTCTTCTGGAGCCAAAATCACGAGATTTAACAACACTCACTTCTGAGAATGGAGTAGAACATGTTGGTCGAACTTCATGATTTTTCATTAATAACTCATTATTTTGCTCAATTATGAGAAAATAAGATATTAATTATGCATATTTCTTAAATCTCTTTTCTCGATATTACTGCTGTAGGAGTACATTCGAGGCATGCAAAGTAAAAAAAGTTTTCTCCAACATATCTTCATCAATAATATTTTCTCCACATATATTTTAATTACAAACTAATTTTAAACATTGCAGAATTATACTCATTGACATATTTAAAATCTTATAATTGCATGTGTATCTAGTCATACCGTGTTTTTGGAAGGATGACCATTTTTTTGTGATCAAATTTTTCTTTCAAATTATTCCACAAAATAAGTGAATTTTTTACGGTAAGGTATTCCACTTTTAAATTTTTATGAATATGATGGCAAAGAAAAATCATAACTTTAACATCATTTTGTGATGATGATAGATTTTCTTTTGCAATAATATCTGTTAGACCCATTGCAGCTAAATGTATTTCAGTATCTAGTATCCAAGATAAATAGTTTTTTCAGGTAATATCTAGAGTTGTAAACTCAAATTTAGTGAAATTCGTCATATTAATAAAATATCAAATAGATAGAGTACTTTTCTTTTTTTGTTTATAAAACTTTAAAATCAGACTACTTGATTGTACGGATCGAGAGAGCAACTTCAATGGTGTTAGCTTGATTATAAACTTCAGTAGAACAACTTCAGTAGTGTCAGCTTGATTAGAACCTTCAGTAGAGTCTTGTGCCGATAACGTATTGTGAATTTGATTCCGAAAGCTACAATTGCGTGATGGCTAGGACTGATGAAATTAAGTTATGGCATCAAAAGTTAGAACATGTTAATTTCAAATAGTTGCATGAATTAAATTCAACAGGTGCAGTTCATGGATTAGCTAAGCTAGGTAAGAATGTTAAAATAGTCTGTAGTTCCTATCAAAGTGGAAAATAGATCAAATCTCCAAATAAGATAGTTTAGCAAATCGTTACAACAACAACACTTAAATTGCTGCACAAAGACCTATTTGGATTGACACAAACAAAAAGTATTGGTGGAAAAAGGTATGTTATAGTGTATGTTAATGACTATTCTAGATTCACTTAGATAGATTTTTTGAGTAAAAAATTAAATGCATTCGAAGCATTTAGAAAGTTGTGTTTTAATTTACAAACTCAGAAAAATGTAAAATTAAAAAGACTAAGATGTGATTGTTGGAATATATATTATGTAGACTAATTTTCTGATGTAATTTATTAATAATAGAATTTATTTTCGAAATTTGTTTGTGAATTTACATTTTATTTGTGCACGATTTATGTTTGGAAAGGACTCATTGTGTTTAAATAAGTGATCTATGTGAATGGTGATCTTTTACAGTAAGGTATAGATCACGGGTTACTTAATAGATAAATATTTATTCTTAATTGATTGATGAGAATGGAAATCTCATCATGTTTAGGTTATTGTGTTATGAATTCCAAATGAGAACTGGCTTACCTTTAGTTAGTGAGTAGTCCACTCACTTCATAGTATGAGCGTATTTTGAATACGTAGAATAGGACCTGTAATAGTAGTTTCTAAAAGTACTATTTAGAAGAAACCCAAACTATTACTACTATAACATGGACTAATACTCTACCGCTTGAGTATGAATTGGTGGTCTGACGAAGTTAGAAGCATATACTCTGATATACTGTAGTTGAGGTTCTTTTGTAAAACTGATATACTTGTACGTTGGGTATATGTAACTAGTTAGTTAAGACAGACTTGTACAAGATAACTTCTGCACTATATCGCCCATTGTAACTGTTCAAATGATCTAATTATTTAGGACCTTATGGAATATGATTTAGATGTTTACTTTAGGGTAGCTCCCTTTAAAAGTGGAAACATTTCAGGAGTCGTGGATCATTGGATTAGAGGTCTAAGGATGGTAGATGTCTATCAGAGAGGTGTTAATACACTCTTCCTCTCTAAATGTACGGTGATGCGTAGAAGGGTATTTTAGTTATTACACCTGTAGATCAAAGACTTTGCCAACACAACATTGTCCTTTGAGTCAATATTTTCTTATAGTGATATTAAGAAATATTTAAAATGCAAAATATAGCTATTTATATAATAAGGGTATTTTGGTCATTGTAGTAACCAAGGCAATATGTCTTTTCGTCCCCGGAATAACCCTTAAGTCATGACAAATTTGGGTTAAGGAATTGGTCTTGATAATTATGAGTTTTATTTTATTTTATTTAAGTAGTCTAATTTATTATTGGACTAGAATAAAATAAAAAGCTCGAGAGAGAGAGAGAGTATATATTTTATCTAGCTTATTTGGTTAATAAATTATTCAGGGCCCAATACTCAAATTGAATAATTAAAAAATTAATCTAGATATAAACTAGATAAAATGTTTGATATTTTATATTGGTGTATTTGGACTTGTTAATTATTTATTGGGCTGTTTAATGAAGCCCAAAAAATAAATAATTGGGATTTATTATTTATGGGTGTTCAAGTCTAATAGTAAATAATTTTATTTGGCCCAATAAATAAGACCAAAAGTAAAATAATTTTTTTTAAAAAATTAATTAATTAATTAAAATAAATAAAAAACAACATGAAAATTTTGCGTGAATGATAATAGAAAGTATAGGCTTTCTGTTTTCATGCAATTATTCCTTCTCTCTCGGGGAATTGATGAAAATGAATGAAATGAAAAGACGTGGTTCATGGTTCAGTGAGCACAAGAAACCCAGTGGCTCTTCTTGGTTCATTTTTCATAGAAAACAAACTCATTTTGGAAAGATAGAGGCCAAGTGAAACTCACATATTTGAGCTTTCACCGGCAGTGCTACGGGCACTATTTCAAAAGATCAAAGGTTTTGCGTGAATGAGACGTTGTCGACATTTATAAGGACGTGATCCAATAACTTCAAGCATCCTTGTACGGACATCTACATCTGTGCGAAAAAGGCCATTCAATCACAGAAGTAAATTTTTCGTTTCATTAGCATGCTTTCAGTTTGATGATTTTTGCCATTTAAAACCTTCAATTGGTATCAGAGCCATGGTTTGGCAAATGTAAGAAGCATGCTAGGCTTAACTAAAATAAGAAAATATTTGTTTTGGATGAAATCTGTGATCCTTTATGTTTTCTAGTATGGGTAGTTTCACTGTAAGTTTCACGAGTGGAAGTATAGGAATACTGTATTTTGATTGCTTTCTTAGATATCGTGTAAGTTCAGTGTTTTTAAGGGCATAGGGGGTTATTTGGATGAGTTTTAATTGAAAATAGAGGAAAAAATCGTGTTTGGAAATTACAGAGAATTTTGGAGAAAAAAGGCCGGGCCGAGCCGCGAATTTGTGAAAGGAGCCATGAGCCACCGCTGCGCGCCGAGCCAGCCCCGCGAGGATAGCTTCCTCGTGGAAGTCAGTTGCTTCCTCGCGTAGCGCGAGGAAGCCTTATTGGCTTTCGCGATGAAGCATTTCACCAATTTGTGATTTGCAAATTGGTGAATGCCGCGGTCAAAATTGTTGACCGCGGGAATGGGCGGGTCGTGGGCAGCCACCCGGATCTCGGCCCATGGGTTTTCCCCATGGGCCATGATCCAGTGTGGCAAGTGCATTGGACCTGATACTATTTTTTTTTTTTAGTTCCATACCAGGCGAAGTTATTTTTATTGTAATAGTTAATATTGTTTGAATATTTTGCATAAAAAATAATAGTAAAGGAAATTTTAGGATTAAACAAAACTATTAATTAATTAATTAATGTGTTTAATTATATTATTTGGATACTTAGGTTAAAAGAATAGAAAAGCATAAAAATGTTTATAATTTTCTAGCATCCTTATTTCTTTTTATACTCTATGTACGCATTTTCTCAAAGACTAAAATCTTTGAAAATTTTTTACAAAGAAAAATATTGTTCTTAAATCAAATGGTTAATTTTAATTCGAACAAAAATTAATTCTTGGATATTTTCTCAAAAGATTTTATCCTTGACGTAAAAAATATTTTGAATTTAGATATTTTTATAAATTAAAATAGAAAACCATTTTGATTGAATTTTAATAAGAAAAATTATTTTTGTCAAATTAATCTTAAGATCAAAATCTCTCGAAAGTTTTATTGAAATTTTTTGAAATTATTAAGTTTATTAACTTAAATAAAATTAATCCATAAAAATATTTCTCAAGGGGTATAAACCTTGACATATAAATTTTTATGGGTTTAGATATTTTATTTAAAAGAAAACTTAATTAAAAATTTCAAAAGATATTTTTCAAGAAAAATCCTTATTTTAAAATATTAAGTGAGATAGGGTTCCAACGGCCCCACGGCTTCCATCACGATCCTTATTAGAGATCGTGAGTCCTCTCGTGTCACCCTGTGAGTGAACCCGTTTAAGATGGGGATACCCCAAGGATGTAGAACTAATGGATTGATGTAATTAATAACTCAGGACACGTGCTATGATCGGCCAATCCACGTTGGAGGTTATAGTGCGAGAAATGTCTATAGGAAATGAGAAGAAACGATTATCCCATGATAGAGTTATCTTCTAGATCATTACCTAGATAGAAAATTAATTTGTGGTGGTTAATACATAATTTAGAAAATTGTTAATCTTCCCAAGAAGTTATGTCAGTTTTTCTAAGAGCCAAATTAACCATATTAAAGATAATAGTGATGGGGTTAACTATTATTGGATTTAATATGAGGATAAAGTCACAAATTATTTTATTTTTCACAAACTAAGTTTTCTTTTATTTTCAATTTTTCAGAAATGGTTGGTGGAGGTGCTTTTAGTCTTTTGGCCGTTATTCTTTGTGAGAATAAGCTAATGGGTTCAAATTATATGGATTGAAAAAGAAACTTGGACATAATACTCATTGCTAAGGAGAATAAGTATGTTCTCTTTGAAACCTACCCTGTTATTAGGGAGAGTTCCATCGCTGAGGAGCGAGAGGCTGAGAAAGCATGGAAGAAGGCTAATGAAATGGCTCGATGCTACATGTTGGCTTCTATGTCTAATATACTCCAGTCTAAACACGAGTACATGGCCACTGCGTATGATATTAGCCAATCAATAGCCACGATGTTTGCCGATAAGAGTCGGCTTGCAAGGCAGGAAGCTCTTATGACGATCATAAACACTAAAATAACTAAGGGAGCATCAGTCAGGGAGTATATACTCAAAATGATTGTTGTTTTCGAGGAAGCGGAAGTCTTAGGGGATGTTATTAACCCCGAGAGCCAAGTGGACATGGTTCTCGAATATCTGCCAGGCTCTTTTACTTAGTTCAAGTTGAACTACAACATGAACAAATTAAATATGAGTTTAACCGAGCTAATAAAAGAGCTCTATGTGGCAAAGAAGGTCATGAAGCCACAGTCTAAGCTTATGATTGCTAGGACTTTTTCTTCCAAAACTGAGCCCAAGTCTAGGAAGTTCAAGAAGAAGAAGGGAAATGCACCGGCCCAGCCTAAGAACCAACCTAACAAGCCCAAAGATAAATGCTTCAAGTGCAGGCATAAGGGACACTGAAAAAAAAAGTGTCCAAAACTTCAGGCCATTAAAAACCCTACAGGTATTATTCTCTATCTAGAGTTAATTTCAATGGTTAGATTAACTTCCACTTGGATTGTTGATTCTGGTGCCACTGATTATATGTGTAACTCCTTGCAGGGGTTTAGGAAGATAAGAAGATTTCAGGAGGGTGAGCATGAACTATGAGTAAGAAATGGAGCATGAGTATAGGCCTTTGTAGTAGGAGAGTTGGATCTTATCTTTTATTGTAATAAAATAGTTACATTAAAGAATATTTTATATGTACCCGGTTTTAGACAAAATTTGATTTCAGTTGCAAAGCTAATAAATCATGGATATTCTATTTCATTCCATTCTAGTATTACTATCATAGAAATGGAAAAATTTTATATCAAGGCACATGTATGGAAACTTATTCTTTTTAAATCATACAAATAATCAAATAAATAATACTCAATTTGAATATTTAAGTAAGAAGAAAAAGATCAATGCTAATGACTCATATTTTTGGCATCTAAGATTGGGTCATATTGACTCAACCAGGATTCAAAGGTTAATCTATGATGGGCTTTTGAGCTCATTAAGATTGTAAAGTTGGCTTCAGTGTGAATCCTGCTTTATAGGAATAATAACCAAAAGGTCATTCACCCAAAAGACTGATAGAGCCAAAGAGATATTGGGCATTGTTCATACTAATGTGTGTAGCCTTTTGTCTACTCAAGCTAGATGAGGTTTTGAGTATTTCATCACTTTCATGATTGATTGTATAAGGTTTGATTATGTCTACCTGATGAGACATAAGTCTGACTCTTTTGACAAGTTCAAAGAGTTTAAGGTTGAAATGGAGCGTTAGACAGGTAAATTAATCAAAACCTTACGATCGGATCGAGGTAGAGAATACCTCCTCGGTGAGTTTAAAGATTACATGGTATATTATGAGATAGTATCTCAACTTTCTACGCTGGATACACCTCAGTAGCATGGAATAGCTAAGAGAAGGAACATGACATTAATGGAAATGGTCCGAAGCATGATGTCTTATGCTACTCTTTCGGTCTCTTTTTAGGGATATGCCTTAGAAACAGCGGCATACATTCTGAACTTAATACCTTCCAAGTCAGTACCTAGGACATCCTATGAGATGTGAACTGGGTGTAAGCTAAGTCTAAATCATTTCAGATTATGGGATTGTCCAACTTACGTACTGATCAAGGGAGACAAGTTAGAACCAAGAGGAAGAAGGGAGTGGATAGAAAGGTGGAAACCTTCAAAGTTAAGCTTGTGGTGAAAGGGTATACTTAGAAAGAGAAAATTAATTATGATGAACCTTTTTTCCAATAGCCATACTTAAGTCTATCAGTATCCTCTTTATCATTTCATGTCCTTTTGACTATGAGATTGTTGGATTGTATGCCCTCTTAGACTAGGTTTCTGATGTAAAATCGAATTATTTAATAAAAGAATTTATCTTCAGAAATTGTTTGTAAATTTACTTTTTGTTTGTGCACGATTTTCGTTTGGAACAGACCCATTGTGTCTAAATAAGTGATCTATGTGAATGGTGGTCTTTCACAGTAAGGTATGGATCACGGGTTATTTAACACATAAACATTTGTTCTTAACCTATTGATGAGACTGGGAACCTCATCATGTTTAGGTTATTATGTTATGAATTCCAAATGGGGAATGGCTTACCTTTAGCCAGTGGGTAGTCCACTCACTTCATGACATAAGCGTATTTCGAATACGTAGAACAGGACCTGTAGTAGTGGTTTCTCAAAGTACTATATTGTAGAAACCTAGACTACTACCGCTACAGTGTGGACTAGTACTCTACGACTTGAGTATGAGTTGGTGGTCTAGCGAAGCTGGAAGCATATACTTTGATTTGCTGTAGTTGAGGTTCTATCATAGGGCCAATATACTTGCATGTTAGGTATGTGTGACTAGTTAGTTAAGACAGACTTATACAAGATAGTTTCTGCACTATATCGCCCCTTGTGGTTGTCCGAATGGTTTAAATTATACAGGGTCCTGGGAAACATGACTTGGATGTTTGCTTTAGGGTAGCTCCCTTGGAAAGCGGAAACACTCCAGGAAGTCGTGGATCATTGGACTAGAAGCCTAAGGATGGTAGATGTCATTTAGAGGGGTGTTAGTACACTTCTTCCTCTCTAAATGTACGGCGATGTGTAGAGGGGTATTTTAGTCATTTTACCTGTAGGTCGGAGACTTTGCTAACGCAACATTGTCCTTGGGGTCAATATTTCCTTATGGTAATATTAGGAAATATTTAAAATGCAAAATACAGCTATTTATATAGCAGGGGTATTTTAGTCATTTTAGCAGCCAAGGCGATGTGTCTTTTTGGTCCTCGGGATAGCCCGTAAGTCCTAACTATTTTTAGGTTGAGGAATTGGTCTCAGTTGAAGAAAATTTTATTTTATTTTATTCAGGAAGTCTAATTTATTATTGGACTGGAATAAAATAAATAAATAAATAAAATAGGAGTTGAGATAAATTAATTATCTAATTTATTTGGTTAATTAATTATTCAGGGCCTAAGTCCAGTATGAATAATTAAGAAATTAACCTGGGCTTAAATTAGGGGAAATAATTAATGTTTAATTATTTATTGGATTATTTATGTAGGCCCAAGAAATAAATAATTAAAGATTAATTATTATGGTTCATTTGGGCTCATTAATTATTTATTGGGTTACTTATGTAAGCCCAGAAAATAAATAATTAATATTTATTATTTTGGGCCTTTTGGGTCCAAGAAAAATAATAAATATTTATCTGACCCAATAGCTTGGACCTTAGGGTTTTTTCCAGATACGATTAAGAGGAGTTTAAGGTTAGGCCAAACTGTTTCTCAGGATAACATCCGGGTATTTTGAAATCCCGGTGAGATGTTTATCAGAGATTGAGAGACCTAGTTTAGGCTAAATATAAACAACTCTTTGAAAAGAAAAAAACCCTAATTTTTCCTTTACCAAGCCACACACTCACGTGGTCTCTTTCTCTCCTCTCTCTCACGTTTTCTTCTTCTTTGTTTTCTCCTTGGACTTTGCTAACCAATAGCAGGTAAACCAAGGAGAATTGAGACCCTTCCTCTTCACCATAGTGTTTACCGACTAGAGGTTAGGCTGAGGAATATCCCGAGAGCTGGAGAGCTAAGCGTTAATGCAAACAAGACGAAGTCGAAGGCTAGCGGGTGTTCAACCGGAAGCTCCTTCAAGTGTGCAAAGCGAGGCGATTCCAGCCGTTCAATCTGTTTCTACGCAACCTAGGAGGGTTAAGGAACGCAAAGGTATGATCTTCACGCTTCCGCATGGCCTTTATGGCTCACGTTTAATTTTTCTCTCTGTTTTTTTTCCCGTCCATGGCTCCCTGTTTCTGCATTTTCCTTCAGAGATATGGCAAATGAATGTCAAGATGGCATTTCTTATTGGCTATCTTAACGAAGACATTTATATGTCTCAATTGGAATATTTTATTATTAAGGGCCAGGAACATATGGTTTGCAAGGTTAAGAAGTCCATTGATGGACTTTAGTAGGTATCTAAAACATAGAACATTCGTTTTGATGAGACTATAAAGTCTTACGATTTCATTCAAAACGAGGATGAACCATGCATGTACAGAAAATTGAAAGGCATAAATATAGTTTTTCTTGTCTTATATATAGATGATATTCTACTCATTGGTAATGATGCAGGGACATTGTCATCTACTAAGGTTTAGTTGTTTAGTCAGTTTAGTATGAAGGACTTTGGAGAAGCCAGTTATATTCCCGGGATTAAGTTTCTTAGAAATAGGAAGTAGAGAATGTTAGGATTATCCCAAACGATATGGACTCATGCAAGGGAGCTCTAATCCCTTGCAGACATGAGTTGTCTTTTTGTTCTAAGGACTGACCAAGAGGAAAAAGATAGAATGAGTAGGATTCCCTACGCTTCAACTGTGGGAAGTCTCATGTATATCATACTATGCACTAGGCTAGATATCTACTTTGTCGTAGGTTTAGTTAGCAGATATCAGTCAAACTCTAGGGAGATTCATTGGTAAGCTGTAAAATATATTCTTAAAAAAAATTATATGCTGGTTTACAGAGCTGACGATTTGATTCCTAATGGATACACAGACTCAAATTTTCAGGCAGATAAGGAAGAGAGAAAATTCATTAGTGGATATGTCTTCATCTTGTTTGGATGAGCTGTTTCATGGAGGAGTATGAAATAATCTTATATTGCTGACTCAACTATGGAAGTTGAGTATGTGGCAGCTTCGGAAGCATCCAAGGAAGCAGTTTGGCTTCGGATGTTCCTTTCAAAACTTGGAGTTGTACCATACATAGACAGATCGATTGTGGTGTATTACGACAACTCTGGAGCAGTTTCGCAATCCAAAGAACCCAGGAACCACAAGAAGGAAAAGCATATCCAGAGGAAGTACCATTTGATTCGGGATTTCATTCAAAAATGAAAAATTGTGGTGGAACAGATAGCCTCGAAGAATAATTTGGCAGATTCCTTCACCAAACCTTTGGTTGAGAGAATCTTCAAGAGACACTTAAACGCCATAGGGGTGGGCACCTACGGGCTTTCTTAGTCTTAGAGTGTAAGTGGAAGATTGTTGGAATATATGCCCTCTAGATAAATTTTTTGATGTAATTTATTAATAAAAGAATTTATTCTTGAAATTTATTTGTGAATTTATATTTTATTTGTGCACGATTTACGTTTGAAAAGGACCCATTGTATTTAAGTAAATAATCCATGTAAATGGTAGTCTTTCACAGTAAGATATAGATCACGGGTTACTTAACACATAAATATTTGTTCTTAACCGATTGATGATCATGTTTAAGTTATTGTGTTATAAATTCCAAATGAGGAATGGCTTACCTTAAGCTAATGAGTAGTCCACTCACTTCATAGCATGAGCGTAATTTGAATACGTAAAACATGACTTATAATAGTGATTTCTAAAAGTACTATTTAGAAGAAATCCAAACTATTACTACTACAACGTGGACTAATACTCTACAGCTTGAGTATGAGTTGGTGGTCTGACGAAACTAGAAGCATATATTTTGATATACTGTAGTTAAGGTTCTTTCGTAGAGCCGATATACTTATATGTTTGGTATATGTGACTAGTTAGTTAGGATAGACTTATACAAGATAACTTCTGCGCTATATCGCCTATTGTAACTATTCAAATGATCTAATTATCCAAGGCTCTGGGGAATATGACTTGAATGTTTACTTTAGGATAGTTCCCTTGAAAAGTGAAAACATTTCAGGAGTCGTGGATCATTGGACTAGAGGTCTAAGGATGGTAGATGTCTATTAGAGATGTGTTAGTACACTCCTCCTCTCTAAATGTAAGGCGATACGTAGAGAGGTATTTTAGCCATTACACTTGTAGGTCGAAAACTTTGCTAATGCAACATTGTCCTTGGAGTCAATATTTTCTTATGGTGATATTAAAAAATATTTAAAATGTAAAATACAGCTATTTATATAGTAGGGGTTATTTTGATCATTTTAGTAGCTAAGGCGATGCATCTTTTAGCCCTCGGAATGACTCTTAAGTCCTGACAGATTTGAGTTAAGAAATTACTCTTGATAATTATGAGTTTTATTTTATTTTATTTAAGTTGTCTAATTTATTATTAGATTATAATAAAATAAAAGGTTTGAGAGAGAGTATATATTTTATCTAACTTATTTGGCTAATTAATTATTCAGAACCCAATGCTCAAATTGAATAATTAGAAAACTAATCTAGATATAAATTAGATAAAATGCCTGATATTTTATATTGGTTTATTTGGGCTTATTAATTATTTATTGGGCTGTTTAATGAAACAAAAAAAATTGAGATTTATTATTTATGGATGTTTAAGTTTAAGAGTAAATAATTTTATTTGACCCAATGAATAAGACTAAGGGTAAAATAAAATTAATTAATTAATTAAAATAAAAAATAAAAAGTAATACGGGATGGATCCCGTATTGTTTTGCGTAAAGGATAACAGAAAGTATAGGCTTTCTGTTTTCATGCGGTTGTTCCCTCTCTCTCGGGGAATTGATGAAAATGAATTAAATGAAGAGATGTGGTTCATGGTTCAGTGAGCACAAGAAACCCAGTGGCTCTTCATTGTTCATTTTTCACAGAGAACAAACTCATTTTAGAAAGATAGAGACCAAGTGAAACTCACATCGTTGAGTTTTCGCCGGCAGTGCTACGAGCACCATTTTGGAAGATCAACGGCTTTGCGTGAATCAGACGCAGTCGACATTTATAAGGACGTGATCCAATAGCTTCAAGCATCCTTGTACAGACATCTATATCAGTGCGGAAAGGGCTATTTAATCATAGAAGTAAATTTTTCGTTTCGTTAGCATGCTTTCGGTTTGATGATTTTTGCCATTTTAAACATTCAATGATAATGGAAAAGAATTTGACAACAAACTGTGTGATGAGTTTTTTGATGAGCATGGCATTCAACAGGATTATTCTCCACTAAAAACACCTCAGCAGAATTATCTTTTTGCTTCCACCATTTTGTTCTTCTGATACTGCCTCTGTTGCTCCCGTCATTTTTCTTTTGGTACAATCTACCTTTTCCACCATTCCTTTTTATGTAATATTTTACTATATCTTCATCTTCTCCAAGACTACTAAATATCATTGTCAAGTTGAATTCATCTAGTGATTTAGAATCCACGTAAGTACCAAATCACTAGTTTGGTCGCATCTTTTAGCTAATAGATTTTCATCTTTTCCCAACCTTTTCTCTCCATTGGCATGCATACCTTTTTAATTTCTCTCCCAATCTTCTTCTCCCATACACTCTCTCCTGACCTTTTTTTTTTTTTCGAGGTCACTCTCTCATAACTTTATGCTGCATTTTCTTTTAATAAATAAAACATTGAGTTTGATGTTCAATGTTTGCTTATTCCATAAAATATTGATAAACAAAGAATGTATGAATGAAAAATTTCTTTCATGCTATTTTTATGTTTAGAATAGAATATTTTACTAATGAAAAAAATGTAGCAACGTTACAATTTGAGAGTCAGCACTGTTGCTGCTCTTTTTGGTGCAGCAAGGATCCCTTGGGCTACTATTTACTTCCTCTGTCTAAAAATAAATGGTCTAATTGTCAAAATCCAAGTATATTAAAAAGTCGTTGAATTTCATAATAAAAAATTAAAATGTCAATTTTACCCTTCTTTTAATTTTAACAAAATCTCATGTCATTAATTTTAGAAATCTACCAGTAGTCTTTATATAGAGAGAAAAATGAAAAAATAGAGAGAATAATTAAATAGACTTTTGACTTTTTTTTAATAGAAGAATGTGTTGTCATTCTTGTATAGATAGCTGTAATATTAATTAATTGATGGGAAATAGGTGTAGGGGTAAAATTAAAAAAAATACGACTTACATTTAGAAAATGGACATATATTTTTTAACAAACTAAAAATGAAATTACGCAACTTATATTTGGACAGAGGGAGTATATTGGAAGTTAAAAAAAAAGATAGAATGATTTTTTTTCCATTTTGGGAAAGTATGATAGCATTTGATAGTTTTTTCTTTTTAACTAAAAAAAGAATCAGCAACTTAAAATTAATAAGGGTAAATAATTTCAATGAAATTAAAATATTTGAAATTTTAACTTTTACTTTTTAACTCTCAAACAATTCATATTTACCTTCAAACTATTCAGTTGTCCACACATTACCCTTCTATCAATTGACTAACAATCAATTACTAATTCCGCCAATCATATAATGAGTACATGTCAATTTTAATGGTATTTGATCATTTGACATTGTTTTATTAAAATTTTATTATTCTATTTTTATTTCACTTTAAAAATATTTCTTTTTTCTTTTTTACTTTTCTTCCTCTTCTTTTCCAATTTTCTCTTTCTTCTTCCTCATTATCTCAATTGGCACCATTATTGCTCCATTGCTACTGCCACTGCTCCACTTTGTCACCCCTCCTTTCTTTCTCTTATCATTCTCCTCTCCCTCTTCTTCATTTCTCTATTCTTTAGATGCCACCAACATACCCCCAACCATCTCTTTTATGGTGCCACCTACTATCACTCCCACCATCGCCACTATCTCTTTTATAAATTTTTGTCTTTTTTTACAATTCTAAAATAATAGAAACCCTTCTATTCTCTCATTCAATAAGGACTCAGAACCTAATGTGTTGAGATAGTTAGAGGTCAAAGAAGAAGTGTTGGGTACCTCTATTTGATATTTTTATGAATTCTTTATTTTGTGAAATTGAGGCATCTATATGGCTACAACAATCATTCAAACCTTCATTTGCTACTCTTTTATCCATATGCTCTTTTCTTTCATTGCTGTTGAATCCCTTGAAATCCCTTCTCATAAATTCTTCTTATTCTTCTCACAAAGAAAGATAACTTGATATTTCATTGTTATGTGGTTTGAATTGTCAATCTTCTATGTTATTATGATACTTTCCTGTTATAGTTGCGTTAGTTTGACAAATAGAAATAAAAGTTTAATATACACAACAAATTATTAACACAATTCGACTATTAACTAGCTTACGTCTATAGATCTTAAACTAGTAAAAAAACCTACTAAACTTTAACAAAAGTTACAAGAATACATTATCTTCACTCACTAAGTGATCACTAGTGGAATATAGTAAAACAACACACTAGTGTTCTTTGTCAAACTCCTGAGAACCTTTACTGAACCCAAGTACCTTGATTGAACTCATTTCACCCTTCGTTGCTTCACTCCAAGGTACTTTGTTTGGCTCCAGAACACTTTTCGACTGGAAAAGTGTTTGCTTTTAAAGAAGAATCAATTCAAGTTCCTTCAAAAGATATAATTATTGCATCAATCAACTTAAATCTTCAAAGCATACTCTAACAATGTAACATAACATTCCCACCACGATGTATGCTTTTAATCCACTCAGAATATAAACATGAATTCCTATTACTCGACCAACTCTCCAGAGAATACTCTCTTAATTTCGTGCAGCTCTATTTCCTCTATTCCGTAATAACTTGGTCGGCTTTTATTCTTGTACATAGAGTAGTAGTCTTCTTGTTGAATTGGGCATCTGCCTAATAGATTTATTTTCTAAATCTTTTATAGTTTCAATCCTATTCAGATTGATTATCTTCTCACATAAAATCTTCATTAGATCTTCCAAAAGATTTGTGCTAGATTTTCAGACTCTTTTTCCAATCTAACTGAGTTAATACCGCATCAAACATTGCTAAAAATAATATCTTCTAAAATCGGCTTTAGTATGTCAAGGGTACTTGTTGAAGAAGCTTGTCAGATGCCAATCTTAACAACCATTGTAACAATTGTTTTCCATTTTGTTTATATAATTAAAAATAATATCTTTTTTATTTTTATTCTGTTGGGGTAATTTATTAGCAAAAGTCCATATATATAAAGACTTTGCTAGATATCATTCAAGTTCAAATATTATCATTTCTAATTTGTGAGGGCCAAAGGTTTTGTAGAAAAGACTTGGTTAAACTTGCATAACATATGTTAAATGAGAACAAAGGAGTTAACTTTTAGGTGAAGAAACTATGCAACTTTTGTGGTTTAGTTTGTTAATATACTGTATTATTGTTAAACTTTTCCTATTAAAATTGTGTTAGTATAACAGATAGTAATAAAAAGATTAATACACAAAATTAGTAACACAGTTCAACTATAATAAGCTTACGTCAATAGGCCTAACCAAATGAAAAAGATCCACTAAAACTTTAACAAAGTTATAGGAATATACTTATCTCAATCATCATGTGATTCTTAATAGATTCTAATAGAATACTATGTTAGTATTTTTATGTTACACTCCTAAAGGTCTTTGCTAGACCCAACACTTTTGATTGAACTCCCTTCAACCTTTATTGCTATAGTATGGCAACGCTTCACTGACATCAAAACCTTTTCACCCGAAAGGTAGTTGAGATAAAGAAGACTAATTCGAGCTCTTATTAAGATTATGTTATTGATGCAGTAATAGCCAAAATGATGAAGCATATGTTGACAATCAATTCTACAAAAACTTTTAGGATTTGTATGCTTCAATAATACTTAGAATCTTTTCATTAAAACCATTTTATATTGCTCTGATCACTTTACTGAGAAAATCTTTCAATTCCATCACGTTTATTCATCAAAGTTCCTTGAGCTTGGTTATATAATAATTGTAATAAAGCATTTGCTTCCTTATCGAATTAGGATACTGCCAAAAGGATATGCTCAGAAGATTCCAAATCTTCATAGTTTAGTTCCAGTTTCATTGTTCTTCATAGCATAATCTTATCAATAGATTCTAATAAATTCTCCAAGATCATTTCCCAGATCTTTTGGAATTCATTTCCTAAACCATCACAAGTATACTTTGCACTAAACACTACCAATAACAAATTAAGCAAGTTTCCAAACTGGTGCATTGGCATTGTCAAAGAATTTTGGCAATTGCCTCAACAATATCTCCTTTTGGCATTGTGTGATGCAATATTCATAATATACAAAACATCTTCAAACATATGCAACTGATCTTTAAAGCAACATCAAAATGAGTAGTAGCACTTTATATAGATAGTATAAGCATATAGACTTAACTACGATAAGTTGTACGAAAGAATATTTAGCAAAAATCCTAACTACTATTACAAAACAAACATAAAATTGTTCCATTGTTCATTATTCATGCCATCAAATGGTGTAGATGGCTATAACCCACTAACTATGACCTAGCTAGTAAAGAAACAGAGAATCATCAAACAACATCATTTGCAGAAAAAGTCTTTGGGCAGAAATAACTTAAATATCAAACTGCAACAATAGCAATACACAATGTAAGCGTGTCCCCCTGAAATGTAGCTTCTCTCCTAAGACCAAACCATCTTCCCAGTGCTTCTTTTCTTTTGCAACAAAGAATGCCAAGGCATCAATCTAATCTATACTGCAGATTAAATAGGGTAGCAAGATCTTCCTGGATATTATGTTGGTTGTTCAGGATGGTATTAATTTATTGTTGTAAGTTTCCTAAACAGGAAAGTTATTGTAGCTAGCTGCAAAAGGCAATCATTAATATTTGTAGTAAAAGCCCTTATAGTTGTAGGTGTTGATGATTTGGAAAGAGCTGAGGGCTTGGAAATCTCCATTTTCAACTTCTCAGAGGTAGCTTTTTTGACAGATAGTCCAGTGCCATGTTAAAAAACATGTAGGCTTGAGATTTTGCCTTTGTTGCTTGAGCTAGTATAGTTGGTGATTTCTTTAGTGGAGGCCAAAGTCATTTAATATATGAAACAATCTTATCTAACTTGGTAGGCTTGTAACTGGCACAGTTAGAAATGTACTCTGTTAAGAAATAAGGATAAGGCAGAACAACTGTATTATGAGCAGGCAACTAGGCATGCTTCAGGATATGCTAAAAAATCAGCTCGCCCATTTTAAATCTCATACCTTATCCAATTTTGTATAGTAATACAACTATATTCTTTAACAGAATATATATATATATATATATATATTAATTATATTATATATAAGTAGGTAGCTAATTATAATAAGATAACGTATAAAGAATAAAGTATAAGCCTGTCAAATTAGAAGACTTAATGTACCCAGCCTCTGGCCATGCTTGCACACGTCCACCAATCAAGGTAGTGCAAACCTCGTTCAAATTATCTTCAGCCCCAAGACCATCAATATTATCGTAGCACGGCATAACAAATGCCTCAGCTATTGTCTCTAGACTTATCTCAATAAAAAACCCCATGAATACAGACAGCGATAAGATGTGTTGTGTTCATCTCCAATGGTTGACTTCAAATTAGCATAAAACTCCTTCATTAATGTTTTATTGTAGATTTCTACAGACAATAGATTCAAGTAATCTAAACTTCTTCAAAATCTTCTCAATACCAAAATCTTTAATTTTTTTTCACTATCAACCAATTTTTCAACCAGCACATATCTCTCAAACACAATTTTAAACTATTTTCTGCTTTCATCATCACAAAACATCAAGGGATTCACATATTTCCAAATTAAGTCTTTGGTTTCTTATGGAGATTTGGTTTTGCCCTGGTTGAAGCTCTTGTTTTTCTTTTTCTTACAGTTGATTTTTCTTCAAGAATTTCCAATTCTATTTCCTCGATCAATTCTTTACTTCCACTCTTGTTGACTTTTTGTTCAAAAATTATTTCTTTAACAGCTTGTGTTGATATTCTAATGTCACTCAAGAACTTATCAGAAAGATTTTTTGCAACAATAAGTTTTTCCCTAGCTACTAAAATCCTAGCAATTTTATCAGGGGGCATATATAACTTTAGAACAGATAGAATAATAGGGTCTAAAGGTTCCACATCAATAGGTTTTTCAAGCTCCCTATTTTGTTTATCACTTTCAACATTAACATCCAACTCAGCCCAATTAATTTTTACTTTTTCTATAGCCTATTTTTCTTGGTCAATTTCCTTTATCATTTAGATTATTGAAGGGTCCACAAATACTCTGGGTTCCACCATCTTTCTAGATTCCTTTCATTTATCAATTTGTTTAGTAAAATACTCAGGCACAGAGAACTTAGAACCCTTTAGTATCTCAATGTTTGATAGATGCAAACAACTCAATACAAAGGTCTGTGGGCTCCCAATAGATAAAAAATATCATTACAAGAATTATCATACTTGGTAACACACTCAGAAGATAGAGAGATATTACCAATCTCAGTAGGAGAGGCTTTCATAGTGAGATGCTCTGGCGGATTGCATAGTATTGTTGTTACGTCTAGAAGTTTGTCACTCTGAATCTTCCTTGTTCTCCTCTATGGTTTCTCTCTAGCCATTGTTAGGGTTTGGAATTTTTGAACAAACTCTAAAGTTTAGAATGAAAGAGAGAGTGTGTTCGAGAAAATAAGTGAAGATTTTTGAAAGGTTTTTGATACCAAACAAAACTTCCTTTCAGTTTGTCACTGCTTTTCAGTCATCCTTTTTCTCTTCCTATCCCTATTTTTAAGAAATGATAATTGGCGCACAGTTTCCAAAACTGACACCTTTTGTAGAGTTAAGTCTCCTCCTAACGTTTGTATATTTCTAATGTCTTCCAAGCTTTTCCAAGCTCTCCTTCTTCTTTTCTCTTTTTTGGTGTTTTCCAACAATTTTTCTAGAATTAAAAAGAATAAAAAGAAATGTGTTATATATAGTTTTGACATAACAGAGCTTCTATGTCAAAGTGAGCAAAGACCCAATACTTTCTGCAATTCTTCAAATTAGGAAACAACAAAAAGTTTTGTCAAAATATTTGCCAACTGCTTTTGTGTAGAAATATATTTAATCTGCACAATCTTTTGTTTAATAATACGTTAGATTTGGGAAAATAAAATCATCAATTTTTAAATCTATTCCCAATCAATTTTTAATTAAAACGTTAACCCCAAAGCACACATATGAGCAAGTATATCCATTATAGTATAGTATAGGGAATTAACAAGTATCAATCATCAAAGAACAAGTACATACTAATTACTCTTCATCTTTTGTTTAACCTAATAACTGAGTAATTAAGAAGAAATAAATAAATAAAAAAGAAACATATACGAAACATAGGAGAGAAGATATGTAAATAGATAGAAATCCCTAAAGATATAATAATAATTGACTAGCAAATCTCTCGATTAATCGTTATCCTGGCATTATGGAGGAACAACTTAGAACCACTTTATTTGCAATCCATAAATTCACTATCTTCTAGTTAAATTAGTGGATATATTCTATCTCACCAGTTCACCAAAAAAATTCATTAAATTCAATCCTTAACAATTACCTCTATATTCTAGGTGATATAAATATGAAATTAGCCAATAACATTATATTTTAAGTGAAATCAACTAATTTTTAATTCCTCAAGTCTTTACTCTTAACTTTCTTTTGCAATCCAGTTAAGAAATAACAAATATAAAATCAATTAAATTAAACCCATTCCTACCTTCATTTTTCAAGTCAATTAGAAGGAATAAACATCAATTAACTCATCAAATAAAGCAAGTAATCAAATACCAGAAATAACAACCAATTGATTAAAGAGCTAAAATCAAAACAAAATCATGAATTTAAAAATATCCTCTAAATATAATTAAAAAATTAATCTCATCATTGTTCAATGAAAAGAAAACAAAAGAAAAATATAGAACTTATAGACAAACCCTCATTTTTTCCTCTTGAAGACTCTTTGAAAGCAATGCTCCTCTTTGATGACTTTCTTCCAAGCTTGATCTTCCAATTAATTCCTGAATTCACCATGTTTTGTTTGTGTTTTTCTTGTATTTATAGCGTTTTAGGTTGCCAAAAATGTTCTCTAAAAGCTTTGGGCGGTGTATAAGCCAAATACCAAAAAACTTCTTGGGCAATTTCCAATTCTGATCAAAATTGTCCGTGCTAATTTCCTCTGTTTTCTCCCCTATTTTGCTCTATTCTTCCAGAATTAAGCCAGGGCCGGTTCATACTCCTTGGGCTGGCACTGGTTCATCACTGAAACGCTAAAATTAAGCTCAAAAGTCTGTAATTTTTGCACAAAATTTAAAGAAAACCTTTATACAACCAATTATCTCAATTTTAGCAAAAAGTAAAGAAATTAACTAGTTATCATGTAAAAAATATCTCAAAATCACCTCAAATAGTTAGAAAAATATAGATACATTTAGACCCTATCATTCAACAAGTTCACGAATGAAATGGTACCTTATATCAACGTGATTTGTTTTGTTATATTAAATTAATTGTATTTATATTGTCACTGTATACAATTAAATCTTTCTGTATAATTCTATAATTCTCCAACATTCGTTTTATTGATAGCAATTGAGTGCAATAGCTTCTAGCAGCAATATGTTCAACTTCTACCGCTGACAATGAAATGTAATTCTACTTCTTGCTATACTAAGATACTAAATTATTTCCAAGATAGAAATGTCCTCCTGAAGTGCTTTTTGTATCATTACAATTACTAGCCTAATCAGCATCACTGAACCTAATAGGATTAGTACTACAATCCTTGTTAAAGTATATTCCATATTCCGAAGTATGTCAAACATATTTTAGAATTCTTTTAACGGTCTTCAAATATGATTTTTTAGGGGTTGATTGATATCTAGCACACACTTTAACACTGTGAGAAATATCAAGACCTTTAATAGTTAAGTATAGTAATCCTCCAATCATGTTTCCATAGAGATGTTGATATGTCTTGACTATTTTCATCCCTTGACAACTTTTGATTAATATTGATTAGTGTTCTCATAGATTGTGATCCATCCATGTTGAACCATTTAACCAAGTTAAGAGCATATTTGGTCTGTGAGATAAAGGTTCTATTTTACATCTGTTTAATATGCAAACTAAGAAAGAAAGTCAGTTCACCAATCATAGTCATTTTAGATTCAGTTGCATGAGTTGTGCTTCGAGTTTTTTGACAAATATAGCTTTGTCTACTCCTCCTTACTTGTATCCTCTCTTTAACAAAAAGTTCGCCAGCCTTTATACCATGTCATTGGCACTTGTTTCAGTTCATGGAAAGCTTTCTTCAACCTATAAACATGATTAGGAAATTATGGATTAACAAAACTTTTAGGCTATTTAACATAAGTTTTTTCTTGCAAGAATCCATTTAAAAAAAGATTTTTTTTTTTTAATTCAATTGTTAAAGTGTAAAACTTTTGGCATAAATCACAACAAGTGATAGTCTGACTGACTCAAATCTTATTACAGAAGCAAATGTTTTATCAAAGTTGATACCTTAAACTTAAGCATAACTTTGTGCAGTTAGTCTAACCTTGTTCCGAGTAATGTTTCCACGTTCATCAATCTTGTTTCAAAACACCCATTTAGTTTCGATTATATTAACATGTTTTGGTCTTGAAATAAGTTCTCATACATCATTGTTCTCAAACTGTTAAAGTTCTTCTTATATTGCCACAATCTAGTTAACCTATTTTCTTTGAAAATAATGGCCAATTAACTAAAAGAATCTCCATCAGACATTTTTGTAAATTTTACAAAAAGTATTTATAAGTTTGTGTCTATTCACATAAAACATACATTTAAAGCAAACATAACATTAGTCCTAATAATAGATAAACCCTTAAATTATTATCAAAATATTAAAATCTAACTCTTAGAAAAATTAACATAATTTCTTAGAAAGGCTAACAATTTTCTAAGTTAAGCATATAACTACTCTCCACTCAATCGTTTAGCTCATAATTTAGAAATTAGCTTCAACATGGGATGACTAATATTTCACATGACCTATGAATAATTTGGTTTTACAAACTCCAATGTGGGCTAGTCGAATATAATACTTATCGTAGATTAGTTTGATTTAATCTATTAAATTTAGATTTTTATAGAATCCCATTCTATATGGGACCACTGCCAGGGTGATTCAAGTGAATTCTATAATCCTTAACATTGAACAGGTGGAAGCTATAGGACCATTGGAATCCCTCTCTTACTTAATATTCTATTCGAATGGTTTTATTTGTGTTTTTTCAAGAAATAATCTAGATAATTAATTTTAAAGTTCTTAGATTCAAATTATTTTCTTATCTCAAAGGCACAACTCTTTTAAGAAAATAAATCATGAACCTTACTTTAAAAAAAAAAATCCAAATTACCAAATTTACTTGAAATGCAATTTTTACCTTGTTCACAATAAAAGAATAAAACATGTGCAAAATAAAATAAATATTTTCATACTATTTCTATTCTTTTAATCTATATGGCCAAATAAAACCAGGATCACACATGATATACAAAGATTATCTTATTTAATCCTAAAGTGGTTTCAACTATCTTTTTCATGTAATTTATTTATAAAACTCAATTAGAAGTTATGCCTAAAAGATTTTTTGTCCGCCTCTGCCTTCTCTTTCCAGATAGTGGTCGGCATTGACTGGTACACTAGCATCACATTCTACTTCAAAGGCATTCTCAAAATTTGGTAAGAAAAAATGGGATTTTGCTTAATTTCTTTTTAAGGGTAACAAAGGCTCTTTCTTGTCCCCCCCCCCCCCACATAAATCCAACCAATTTCTTAACAATATCAGTCCATGGAGCTGCTATATTGCTAAACTTTTTTATGAATCTTCTATAGAAGTTAGCAAGCCCATTGATGCTTCTCACTTCAGTTATAATAATAGAGGTTGGCCATTCTTGGATAGCTTTCACATTTTCCTTCATCAACCTTAATCTCTTGAGACCTCATAACATAACCAAGAAAAGTATTTTTTTTTTCAAGCAAAAGGAATATTTATCAAAATCAGTATACAATTTCTCCCTATGGAGAGCAATAAGCACATTTTTTAGATGTTCCAAATGATCCTCAAATGTTTTTCTATAAATCTAGATATCATCAAAATACATAAAATAAACTTGCCAATGAAATCTTTTAAGACATAATGCATCAATCTTATAAATGTACTAGGAGCATTTGATAGACCAAAGGGCATAACAAGCCATTCATATAGACCTTACTTTGTTTTGAAAGCAATTTTCCATTCATCAAACTCTCTAATATTAATTTTGTAATAACCTAATTTCAAGTAAATTTTAGAAAACACACATAGGTGTTGTCTTTATCACAGACTATGATCCATCCATGTTGAACTGTTTAACCAAGTTATAAGCATACTTGGTCTATGAGATAAAGATTTTATCTTTCATTTGTTTGATATGCAAATAAAAAATAAAAAAAAAGTTAGTTCACCAATCATACTCCTTTGAAATTCAATTTACATGAGTTGTGCTCTGCTCCAAGTTTTTTTGACAAACATAGTTTTGTCTGCTCTTTTTTGCTTGTATCCTCTCTTTAATAGAAAGTTCATCAGCCTTTATACTATGCCATTGGCACCTGTTTCAATTTGTTCAGAGCTTTCTTCAAACTATAAACATGATTAGGAAATTCTAGATTAACAAAACTTTTAGGTTGTTCAACATAAGTTTCTTCTTGTAAGAATCCATTTAAGAAAGCATTTTTTACATCTATTTATTGAAATGTAAAACTTTTGGCACAAGCCATAGCTAGTAATAGTTACTTTTAAAAACATGAAAGTACTTCATCTGAGGTTTACGACCATTCTAGATTTTATAAATAGTTTTGTTGGTAAGACCTGAAATAAGTTATTTCGATAATATGAGTGATAATGGTCACATCTTCTACCCACCATATATGAGACATTTTCTTAACATTTAGCATCATTCTAGTCATTTCCTAAATGGTTTGATTTTTTGTTCCACCACACCATTCTACTAAGATATTTTTGGTACTGAAAACTCTTGTTTGATACTATTCTCAATACAAAAATCATTAAACTACTTGTTATCAAATTTCTTTCCATAATCACTCCTCAACCTTTTCAACATTATGCCTTTTTGAGTATGTAAATTTAAGTACGGTTTTTGAAATGCTTCAAATACATCTAAGTTTTTACTCAGAAAAATAACCCAATTAAATCTTGAATAGTCATCAACACACACTATAACATACCTCTTTCCTCCTAGGCTTTTAGTTTATATTAGACCAAACAAATCCATATGCAAAAGTTGAAGTGTTGTTGATATCACTGTTTGTTGCACTTTCCTGTGTAGAAATTTTCTAATTAATTTATTTTCTAATTTGACATGATCCAAAGGATTTTTTTTTAATGGTTTTTCTCAACTTTGGCATTCCACGAACTACACTATTAAACTCAATTCATGTAACAACTTATAGTTGACACAAACCAACTTTTGATTCCAAATTTCTGCCTCATTTGTCTTAGCCATCATATAATTGTAGCTTCTAGTTGTGCACATTTGATAACAATTATCTGAAGTCAGAGTTCTAAAAATGACACATTTTTTAGTTTTGTCAACCATAAAACACTTGTTCTTGTCGAAGTTGACATACATATTTTCATCACATAGTTGACTGATACTTGTTAAATTCGTCTTCAAACTATCAACATGGAGTGTTCTGAGTTTAAGCATACCCAAAATATTTAACACACCTGATCCAACCATATTATTTTTTGAGTCATCAACAAATGTAACAAAAACAGCTCTTTTATGTTCATAATTGTCAAGAAACTCATTCTTACTTGTAATGTATTTAGAGTAACCATTGTCAAGGTAACAGACATCTACCATAGTCGCTTTCAGCAAAACATAGGCTACACGTGCTTTGAGATCATTCTTTCTAATAGACAACTATTTCACTTCTGGTGTTTTAATGCCTTTTTCAAACTGGGATGGCAATCTTTTGACCATATTGGAGATCTTAATTTAAATATTTTCAAATAGTTTTTCTACCTGTGACTAGCAAGAGCATAATAATCACAATAAACATGAGGTTTCTTTAAGCTTGAGTTTGAGTTTCCTTAGTTGTCTCTTCTTCTTAGCCATTACTAAATTCTATTTTTAGCCTTGTCAGAACCTATCATAGCCAAATCCCGATTTGTCATGGGGATATTTTTCAAAAGAAAAAACTTCATCTAACTTTATTTTACCAGAGTTTAGCCTTTTGATAGACTATTCAGTATCTTCCAACTTCTAATTAATATCTTCCAGCTTCTAGTTACTGACTTTCAAGTTCTCTTCACCTTGTTGAACTTGATGTTGAAGTTTTGCAATTTCCTATTACTGTGAGCAATTTGATTGTTTAAGTCTCTAAACTTCCTTCTTCAGGTCTTTATGCATCTTTACGACTTCAAGCCATTTTGAATATCATTGCTCATACCCATTAATAAGTTTCTCGTGCTTCATGTCCTCATTATCATATTCATCAAGATCATTAGCTTCTCTGTTATAATCGCTACTCTCATGAATTTAATTCTGAAATTGTGTTGGAAGTAACAAAATTGTTTACATAACCTTCATCATCATCTCCATTAGTGCTATCAAAATCAAGATAGTCTTGATCCTATTCACCATCACCCATAGTCGTGTTGTAGGACTTGTTTTTCATTTTTTTTCAAAGTATTAGCATCTTTTGCTTGAATATTCCTGTAGCCACTACATTCCCTTCACTTCAGTCCTTTCAAACCACCTTCTTCTCTATAAATTTTTTTATCAGTATTGTTCTTTTGTTAAAATCTATGTTTTATGTTAAAAAGTCTATTGAACTACTTGCTCTTCAATTATTTTTCTCTTCAACAATTTGTTAAATTTTCTTGTCAAAATATCAACCTTGTCATCTAAGCCCTTGTTGTTATCAGAATCATCTTCAGTCTTTAAAACTATTCATTTCTCCCTGGACTTTGATAAAAATGCCTTGCACATATTTGCAATGATCCCATAAGATCATCCAATTGCATCTTTGACACGTCCTTACATTCTTCAATAGCAGCTACTTTGACATCAAATCAAGATGGTAAAGATCTCAATATTTTTTATGTACCAACTGTTGGGGATATGCCCTAGAGTCAATTTGTACTTATACTATTGTCATTATGTTTTATATAATAATATGAGGCTTTCCTTTCCATGAATAATGAGTTTTGTTTTGTTGGTCATCAAGTACGTGACTTGATAGTAAAACCCTACAATGAATACAATGACTATTCTAAAATCGTCCTCGATCGATTATTATTATTGGAATAATAATAAATTAAGATTAGTATGTTTGTGACTTGATGGCTATGTTTTACTGGCCATGGATATTTGTGATATCGAGTCAAGACATAAATAAATGTTAGAGAACATTGTATTGGACATGACCCACTGTGAGAGTAGTTCATGGAATATGTCATAAGTACTTTCTAGCCATAATAATATTGAAAGTCCTTCGACCTATATTCATCATAGTTTCCTACTTGATAAATTCTATATTTTGACATTGTCTAAAGTTGTCTTTAACCAGATAATAAATTAGACTACTGTTGGATATAGAATAAATCAAGGAGAGGAATATGATTGATTGTGAAGGAATTTGTCCCTCTCAATTATGTGAGAGATATCCATGGGCCCCTTGATAAGTTAGACTGTTAAAAATGCATGGCCGTGCTCAAATATATCAATCTAAGATATTGATATCATTTGTTTGAACAGTCTACTATGAAATCAAGAAATAATTGATTAAGTTTAATAAGGATGACATGCTCCGTGCCTTATGCTTAATTTGGATATCGTGTGACAAAATGACTAAATATAAAATTATGGTTTGGTTCAAAGAGATCACCGATCTTCATTTAACCTGGATAGTTATAATGTTTTGCTAGAAACCACTTATAACTTGTGGGCCATTTAAATATGATTTAGGCACACTGCCAGTGTTAAATGAACCTATAGGGACACACAATAATCGAACTTGTTAGGTTATTTTTCTGGTAATCGGGTTCGATGAATCTGGAAATATGTCTAAGTTAATCGTACTTAGAAAATTTACCAGATACAATGAATCTGGAAATATGTCCACATTCGATGTATTTGGATGATGTCCAGATTATAAGAATCTGACTCGATAAATTAATTAGTTAAATTACCGAGATAATGGCAGAATCTTATCATATCAGTTTAAATTTAATTTGAATTTAAATTAGAATATGATAAGATGTTATTAGGGTTGGACTCTAAGAGGTTCGGGGGTTTTTAAGAAAACCCTAGCCGTCTTTTCAATAGTCTAATTTTTCGATTGAGAATATTCGTGTCACTCTCGACCAGAAAAGAAAAAAAATCTCTCAAACCCTAGGCGCTAGCACTCTCCGGGTATCGAGTGAGTTCACAGTGTGTATCCGATAGAGGACATTCGCATACTGCAACGTCTGGTGATTGTTCGGGTTGAACGTACAACAGCGCAATCAGAATCGAAGGATTTCGATTACAACAACCAGAGGTAATTCTTAAACCCTAGATCATCTTAATCGTTTACTTGGGTCATCGGGAGGGATAAATGGATGTTTTTCGCATTTAGGAGTCCACGAATTCTAACACCAACTCTCCTCAAAATACTTTTCGTTTAGTTAAAAAGTCAAAATTGTAATATCTCTTAATTTGCTACTAAATATAGCGACAGTTTCATCATTTCCCATCTTTACATCCTCAAATTGTAATATCAACATCTACAATTTTGACATTTTAACAATACTTGCACCTTACATAGTTTGTAGTGCATCCGGTGCATCATTAGTAGATTCACATGTTAAAATTAATTTGAACTGATTAGGATCAACAACATCAAAGATAGTTTTTAATGCTTTAGCATTCACAATGTCAAGATGTCTTCCAATTTCTATCCACTAATCTATTAGCTTTAATTCTTCCACTTCAATACTAGTATTCACAACTATTGGAGGTCTCCATTCTTGTTCAACAAAGCAGTATTGTCAAGAGTTTTGACAAAGACTTTTATTCTGGCCTTCCAATAAGCATAATTTGCACCATTCAACAATGAGGATCAAGTTACAGAGCCTCCTTCTTCCATTGTTCTGACATGTTATTCCAAATTAACTTTTAAGATCTCATTTGCTAAATCAATAGCAAATCTAATACGGTGAACCACTTTAATATCAATTATATGGTTTGTGATAAACCTTAAAGAGGGGGGGGAGGGGGAGTGAATAAGGTTTATGACAAATAATTTCAAACTTTAAAGATCTTCAGAAAATCTTAAAGCAATAACCAACAAGGTGAATGGGTCAAATAAATATTATCCGTGCAACTTTGAATCCACCAAAAGATGGAAAGAAGATCTATATTTAATATGGATAACTTCTACAACAATAACATATTCACCAAGCTACATAAAGTTTTTTATTAAAATAATGAATGCAAGGAGGAGTGTAATACTTGTGTTCATAAAGACGGATTGCTTCGCAGCTGATGGAGTGCAGACAAAAATCTTTTAAATCATCACTAAATAACGAGAAGATGGTCTATTTTAAAGATGGGTAGTTGAGATAACAAATACAGACTTACTACAGAAAAATAAAGTCTTTAAAGCTGATCAATAATTGCACAGATAAGGATATAAAATCAATAATTGCAGAGATAAGGATAGAATTCTTTGATCAATAACTAGAGAAAATGTAGCAACAAAGTGCAGATAAAATGCAGAAGAAAAGACCCAAGGACTTTTAGTGGTTCGATACTCAACTGATCTACATCCATTACCTTAAGTACCCACTTAAGGATTTCGACACAATCTCTGAAATATTTTTTTCCAAATCAATGGTAGTAGGCTACACTAATCTTACACAAAAGGATCATCACACTTAGGTTTACACCCAACTTTTTTAATCACAACAATCAAGACTCACCTCAACTGGGTTTTACAACACAACCTTGATACATTCACCAAACATGGCTCACCTCAACTGGATTTTACACTACAACCTTGTTACACAATAAATCACAGAAAGAAATGTAGAAACAGCTCACAGATTGAGTAGATATGAACAGTTTAAGTACCTGTACCTTTTTACCTTTGGAGTAATTTGATTTCACTTTGAAGCACAATAAAAAAGAATATTTTTGTATTCTAAAGTGTAAAAGTATTTTTGAGAAAGATAGTACAAAAATCTTACAAAAAATCGTGTTTAAATGGCTTTTATAGAAGTAAAAAGTAAGACAGTAACGGCTAATTTTTCGCTATCAGATTTTTCAGAGTTTTGGACTCAATGATCGAAAGAATGTGTATCCAAAATGACACTTTTCTAGGCAGAAACATTTAGATACTATTCCAGAGTTTTGGACAAAGCTTTTGGATGTAGAGTCCATCCAAACTACTCAATCCAAACATATGAAAACTTACTCTTTGAAATCATTTTGTTTTCATGTGCTTCAAGATAAAAATAAATTGGTCATAAGGTAAAGAGATATAGAAATTTATACATAATACATTGACAAACGATTCTTAGTTTAAAGTTCTTTCACAAGGATTTCTTAGTATGCAATCTCTTAAACTTGTCTTATACTTAATCACCCATTCTTGGATTTTATTGCTCAAGAGTTGCTTAACAATCTCATTTGCACGCCTTAGAAGAATTAAGGTCAAACATATCCTATAACATATAAATCACACAAGTTAGTCATCATCAATATTTATTATAAGTCAAAATACAGGAGAATATCCTTAGAGCTAACAGATTGATTTGTTAATCTATTGTGTTATATATTATAAAACTTTTCATGTTAAAGTTATGTTAGTATAATAAATAATAATAAAAAATTTAATACACAACAAATTGATAACGCCATTAGGCTATAAAGCCGATGTCTACGAGGCTTGACCTATTGAAGAAGATCTACTAAAATTTTAACAAAGTTATAAGAATAAACTTATCTCAAATTTTCAACGATTCCTAGTAGATTCTAACAGAATACTGTACCAATGTTTTTGTGTCACACTCTTGAAGGCCTTTGCTAGACCTAACTTCTTTGATTAAGCTCCCTTCTATCTTGTTGTTGCGGAATGGTGGTACTTCGTTGACACCAAAATCTTTTCACCAGAAAAGTAGTTGAGATGAAGAAGATTTATTCAAGATATCCTTAAAGTTACGGCATTGATGCAGTAATAGCTTGAATAATGAAGAATATGTTGACAATCAGTTTCAGAAAAACTTTAAGGGTTTGTATACTTCAATACCACTGAGAATATCTTCATTAAAACTACTCTCTATTGTTCTACCCACTTTACTGAGTAAATTTTTCAATTTTGTCTCTCTTATTTATCAAAGTTCCTTGGGCATGTTTATACAAGAGTTTGCAATATAGTGTTTGCTTCCTTATCGAATTAAGACACTACCTACAGGATATATACAAAAGCTTCCAAATATTCACATATAGTTTAGTTCCAATAGGATTCGTTGTTCTTCATGGTATAATCTTCCCAATAGATTCTGAATAAATTCTCCAAGATCTTTTCCTTGATCTTCTAGAATTCATTTCCTAAACCATCACAAGCATACTTTGCATCAAGCATTGCTAATAACAAATTAAGCAAGTTTTCAAACTGATGTTTTGGCAATTGCCTTAACACAATTGCTTGATGCTTTTTTGGTCTCAGATTTTGAATGGGTTTATTCTTTAAATTTTTATTCTAAAGAAGCAAAAGTAACGGATAAATTTAGAAACCTACATATTAATTAGCTAAAAGATGAGACCAAACTAATGATTTGGTACTTACGTGGATTCTAATATCACTTGATGAATTCAACTTGACAATGATATTTAGTAGTCTTGGAGAAGATGAAGATTTAGTAAAATATTGCTTAAAAAGAAATGGTGGAAAAGGTGGGTGGTACCAAAAGAAAAATGACAGGAGCAATAGAGGTAGCATTAGAAGAACAAAATGGTGGAAGTAATAGGGGTGGCACTAAAAAAAAGAGATGATAGAGGGGGCGGGTGGCATACGAAGAATAGAGAAGGAAGAAGGGAGAGAGAGAAGGAGAAGAAGGTGAAGAAAAGAAAGACAAGAAAAAAGAAGAAAGCAATACTTTTAAAAAATGAAAACAAGAATAATAATAATGACATATTTTAATAAAATGTGAAATATCCAAAATATAATTAAAATTGTCATGTGCTTACCTTATGGTTGATAAAATTGGACTGGTCAACTAATGAAATGGTAACATTCGGACAATTGGATAATTTGAGGGTAAATGATAGTTGGTGAGCAAAAGTTAGTTTTTCAAAACAAAAAAAAAAAAATGAGGGCTACTAAATTTTTTTTTCGTAATAATAATAATATGAAGAAGAAGAAAGAATAAAATAAAACATTAGCTTTGATGATAATAATTTGAAAAACAATGTCTACAAGATAATGAGATGAAAAACTCAAGATTTGGTGACTTCAAAATTCAACAAAAATATAACAAATTCAGAGAGAAAGAAGAAAGCTCAGTTATGGGTGAGAGAAGAATAGAAAGATAATAAAAATCCATTAAATTGGTGAAGTTCATAAAATAGAAAGAAATATTTAATACAAAATTTTGCTAATCAAGAAGAATAGATGAGTCATTCGTATCATCTTCTTATACAATAGATAACTTAGACAAGTGTACATATCATTTCTTGTAATACAATTGGCAAACACTGAATATCCTTCTGTCAATGATTAAAAGTATTAATACTCACACTTCTTCTATTATCTAATCATGAAATTGAAGTAAAGTAATTAAAACTATCCAGACAACACAACAATTAGAGAAAGAACAACTAATTGAGAACAAGATCTACATGTAGAATCCTTGTAAACTATCAATGTTAACTTAAATTCCAAGTTTAATGATCAACCCAATACATCAAGTTTAAGGTTCATCCCTATCTGGATCTCAAAAGAATTTAGAACATAATGATAGATTGAAATATAATAGTGAAAAAAAAAAGGAAACAAAAATACAAAGGTCTCATTCTTATTAAATTACTTGAATCTTCAAGCTTTTTCTAAGATTGATGGATTCGTCGTGAAACACCTTTGTTCTCCACCAGAAGGTCATATTAAAAGTATCTTAAAGTCGTATGCTTGATTCCTCCGTGATAGCTTCTCAAATATCGCTTTTTTACAGCAAAAAATTAGGGTTTCAAAATTAAATTTGAGTATAACACAACCTAGAATACGACTGAATTTGAGGGTGTTTAATTTTCATTCTTGTCAGTCAGTGTAAGCTTTATCAACTCTATATCTGTGATTATTAGTCTTAGGTTGTCCTAAACCAACTCATACTTATTTTTCCTACTTTGGAAAATCATCATCAACATTACTTCAAGAAAATTAAAACAAAATCAGCCATAATAAACCAAGAAAGCTAAAATAACCAGGTGAAATTTCTTTCAATTTCCCCTCTTCTTAAAACTCATGGTACAAAATGTGTGATTTAGTTTGTCAATTTCTTATGTTATTATTAAACGTTTCCCTATTATAGTTACCTTAGTTTCGCAGATAGAAATAAAAAGTTTAACATAGAGTAAATTGTTAACACAGTTTAACTGTATAAGCCTATATATCAACAAGTCCTAGAAAAGTGAAAAAGATCAACTAAAACTTTAATAAAATTACAACGAATAAACTTATCTCAATCATCAAGTGATCTTTGGTAAATTCTAACATAAATACACTCCCAGTGTTCTTTGTGTCAAACTCTCTGAAGGCCTTTATTAGATCCAACTCAATTGATTGAACTTCCTTTAATCTTCATTACTATAGCACGACAGTACTTCGTTGGCACTAAAAACCTTCCCACCAAAAAGGTAGTTAATTTGAAGAAGGCTTATTCAAGTTTTTCTTCAAGATATGTTGTAAACGCAGCAATTAACTTAAATTATAAAGCATACTTTAACATTCAGAATCAGTAAACTCTTAAGTTTTGTATGCTTCAATACACTTAGAATATTTTCATGATATTCTTGTTCATTGCTTTACCCTATTTGCTGAATAAATTCTTCAGTCTCTTTTTCCATCTTCATCGAAGTTCTTCGAGCTTGTTTATATAAGAGTTTGTAATATATCACTTTGTTTCCTTATTGAATTATGATATTATCTGAAAGATACTCATCAAGATCTTCCATATCTTCATAGTTTAATCCCAAAAATATTCCATAACTTCGTGACATAATTTTCACAAAGATTCCGAATAGATATTACTAGATCCTTTAGAAATAGTTTTCTAATTCAACTCCAATTCGTTTGTCCAATTCCATGAGGATTTCAGTTAGCTTCTAATCACAAATACACTAAGATATTCTTCAATATCTTTTGGGATTCACTTTCCTAATTCAACTCTAATTCATTTTACTCAAGCATTGCCAATTATGCAATTAGCAATTTCCTTAACACAAATCATCCTACTAAAAAATATTTATTAACTTTAAATAATCACATTCTAAGAGAATCATAGTTTTTTTCTAATATTTTGTCAATTAGTTAAATATAAAATCAAAATTCATGGAGAAAAATGTAAGAAGGAGTTAACCCGTGTGACAATCTTATGGCTTAAGGCTATAAGTTTGGACCATTCTTCTACTATTACATTATTGATGAATCTCTTATCCACATAGATAAGGGTATAAGTGGTGCCTTCAATTCCTTACTTCTTGAAATGTTTCTCAAAAGTTTTGGATTGCCACCAAATGGAGTATACAACTTTCACTATAGGGAAGAACCCAAAAGAACTAAAGATAAAACTAGGGCCTTAACAGAATTAAACACTTCCATGGTGTTTTCTCTCTTTGTAGAAATGATTATGTAACATGAGCTACAAAACTCGGTGTATTTATAGTGTTTGTCTATGAATATGTCTTTGAATTTTGTCATGATGCGCTCAGCTTTTTTGGCCATGTAGTTATTGATATAGACCTAGAGTTTGAGATTAAAATTCCAAAGAAAATGATTACAAATCTTATAAAATAGTCCGAGAATGTACAGGAACTAGAACATAGAGTATAGTAACAAGGAGAGAAATCAAAAAGTCTCTACGATATGTAGATTGTGTTGATAGAGTTTGAGATTAAAACTCCAAAAAAAAAAAATGATTACAAATCTTATAAAACAATCTAAGAATGTATAAGAACTAGAACACATAGTATAGTAACAATGAGAGAAATGAGAGAAATCAAGAAGTCTCTAAGATGTGTAGATTGTGTTGATGTTATTGACACTAATTTTGTCATATGCTTTGGCAGTAGCAAAGAATATTGATTCTGATGAACCATGATCATACAAAGAGATAGTACAAAGTAAAGAGGCAGTAAACTAGTTGATTACCATAAACAAAGAGATGTAGTCTTTTAAAAGGAACAAAATATGGCACCTAGTACCATTACCATGAGGAGTAAAACCAAAACTTATGGGATGCAAATGAATTTTTAAGAAAAAAAAGAAAGTATTCCTGAGGTTGAACCAACAAGGTTTAAGGTAAGGGTTGTAGTGAAAGGTTTTTCACAAAAGAAGGAAATAGACTACAATGAAATATTTTCACCAGTTGTAAAGTATAAGATTATTCGTGTTCTTCTAGCCATGGTGAGTGATGAGTGTCCATTGTCCACATATTTTATACATTATTTGTACTTAGATTGTAGAGAAATACATTCTAAATTGTGACTTAATTCCCCATTTTCTCCTTATTTTATATAGGATGAAAAAGTTGAGATTAGATAAAGATTTAAGGAGAAAAAGACTGAAAAGAACTAAACTGAAGAGAGACGATGCCGTGCCACTCGTTCTACACGCCACTGTGCAACTTCAGAATTTCAGAAGTCACCATTTTGGGAGTCGATGGGATAGTTCCCATCACCTTGTACGACGTCATGCGTCATCAGGATGTAAAAAATGTAGAACATCTGGAGTTCTACGATACCGTGCAACTCATTATCCACATTGTCGTGCATCATTCCAACACATGACAACAGTTAATCCCATGACATCATTTAAATCTAGAATTAGAGGATCAAAGCATACATAGCACCGTGCATGACATCTTCTATAATATCGTGCAACATCGTAGATTACCCCTTGTTCTGTAGAATTTTAGGGATTCGAAGGGAAATCTATAAATACCCTATTTTTTAGGAGTCTAAGAGAAAGTCACCAATGAAAACCATCCGAGAAACCCCTTAGAACACAAGGAAGAGAAGAGAAAAGAAAAAGAGAGATTTGAGGAGGACTGAGCAACTTCAAAAGAAGATTGCAAAGTAGAAGAAAACCCTTGTCTATAAGTTTTCCCTTTTTGCTTTTGTGATTTGATTTTGTGGTTGTTAGATTTATTTAATTTTTGTAGTTAAAAGGTTGTACCATGATTTACTCTTATATTGGATGTTTATTTGATTAATTGATGTCTATTTTGAGCAATATATCACTTGGATTTAATTGATTGAGTTAGTTGATTGGGTAATTTTCTTATGTTAAACTTGAGAAACGATGCATGAGATGAGTTCTCTTTTATATTAATTCAATAAATTTGTTTTTCCTTGATGAACTTGAGAACATATTTGGGAGATTTAGAACTTTGTGATAGATGAGGTATTGGAGTCACATAGAGATAAAGATTCTAGAGCTTGTTGGCTTGTAATTAGATTTCCTTGATTTTATGCATTCTTGGATTTAATTTGTATGATAGAGATATTTATGAGTTGGACCCTAGTGTAGGAGATTTATTAATCGAGAGAGAGTGAATTTTACTTTATTTTGGAAATCTTGCCAATATTTGGATTTCATATCAATTGATTAAGTGATGTTTATTATTTGAGTATTCTTAGGGGAATTCTTGATTAATTACACGGCGAATCTTTTTTCCTTACTTGAATCTTGCCTTGTGATCTTTTAGTTTTTACCTTGAAAATTGGGTTGATGTATTCATATGATACTCTATTGTTCTTAATAGTGGTAATTAGTTGTTTTACTTCTTATTTTGGTTGATTGAACAATAAAATTTAGGTGGAAGTATGAGTAATTGATCCCATTCTTGGGGTTCTTCGATACTTACTAACTACATTCTATACTACATAATGGGTATACTTACTCAATTCTCTCCGTGAGAGAGAGAGAGAGAGTTAAATTGATATTTTATTTTAAAACTTGATTGAGCATTGGACTTATTCTCTAAATTATAGCACTAGCACAAATTACACAAACAGTGAGTATGTTGGATTTTGAGTTAAAGAAACTTGGTATGAAAACTGCATTCTTACATGAGAATTTAGAGGAATAGATTTATATATTACAACTAGAGGGATTCCCTGATTCTAAAAAGGAAAACTATGTGTATTTGCTAAAAAAAAAAAAAAAATCCTTATATGGGTTGAAACAATCTCCTAAGCAATAGTACAAAAGGATTAATACATTTATGATTTCTCATGAGTTTGTGTGAAATTCTTTTGATAAGTGTGTTTACTCTAAAAAGTTCTTAGATGGTTCCTTTAAATATTTATTGCTATATGTGGATAATATGTTGATTGTAGCAAAGAATAAGGTTGAAATTGACAGTTTGAAGACTTTGTTAAGCAATGAGTTTGAGATGAAGGATTTGAGTACAACCAAGAAAATTTGGGGTATGGAAATTTGGAGAGACAGAAGCGTAGGATTACTATATGTATCTTAGAAGAAATACATTAAAAAATTGTTATGGTCTTTTCAGATGAACATTCTAAGCCAGTTAGTACTCATTTGGTTGTACGCTTAAAGCTTGATGCTAGTGTACTAACTAATACAGATAAATAGAGGGACTACATGAATGAAGTTCCTTACTCTAGTGCTGTTAGAAGTTTAATGTATATTATGATATGTACTAGACTAGATTTAACTTATACTCTAAGCAGGCTCAAGATCTTCTAATATAATTTCTACAACACTCTCTAGTACACTACTAGAAATATAATACGTGTCTACATATTTATAAATTCTTATTTAATACTTGGTGAATATCTAATACACGTATCTACTAATTTACAAAATTAATTAAATATATATTAAATTAGTAAACACGTGTTATGTTTTTAGTGGTGTATTAAAGAGTGTTGCAAAAAATATACTCAAAGATCCAGAGCCCTCTAAGCATGTTTATGAATAATCCAAATAAAACTCACTAGGAGGCACTTAAATGGATTATGCAATACTTAAGAGTAACAATCGATATTTGTTAGTTTATGGTACTAATAGTTCTATTAGTGGCCTTGTAGGCTATGCGAATTATATTTATGGTGGTAACCTTATTAAAAAAAGATCCTTAATATGTTATATAGCAACACCTCAACGCACATTTGCTTTGAGCCTGTTTGGTAATCTAATTCAGTACTTAAAATTGAATGAATTAAGTACTTATTTTATTAAGTACGTTTGATAACGGCTAATATTAAGCACTTAATTAATTAAGTTTGATAACAGTTTTTTATTATCACTTAATTGATTAAGACACACTGAAATCCTGTTATAAATTTTAAGTGAAGTGAAAGTTACTTAAATCTGAAGTCTAAATGCATTATATACCTATCTAATTATTAATATTTGTTTATATTTAATAAAATATAGAGTAAAAATTAATTATAATTAATTCAAACTTCAGATTTCAGATTCAGACTTCAGTTTTTAAAATTCAGTACTTAAATATTCAGATTTAAGTCTTCAAATTTCAATTTTATCAAATGAACTTTTTGTCTACAGTTGAAGCAAAGTACATGTTAGTGACAAAATGGGGTTAAAGAAGGTATGTAGTTGTACGGTCTTATTGATAGCTTGATTTTGAATGTTCAGAGAACTATCATTTATTGTTATAGTCAAAGTACATTAGACTTGACTAAAAATCCAATTGATCATAAAAGATCAAAGCACATCGATATCCGGTTGAATTTTATTTGAGATGTTATACAAGATAAATTATTCTTTGTAGAGAAAAGAGCCACAATTGATTATTTGATAGATATGTTAACAAAATTGTTATCCACAAAGAAATTCAAGTACAACTTTGTCTACAATTGAAGCAGAGTACATGTTAGCAATAGAGGGTTTAAAGAAAGTAGGTGATTGTATGGTTTTATTGATAACCTAAGTTTTAATGTTCAAAGACTTATCATTTATTATGATAGTCAGAGTGCATTGGAGTTAACTAAAAATCCAATTCATCATGAAAGATCAAAACATATTAATGTCACGTTGAACTTCATTCTAGAAAAAAGAGTCACAGCTGTATGTTAACAAAACCATTGCCTGGAGAGGATGTTCAAGTACAACTTGAACTTGGTAAATGTTCACATAGCATAAGGCCTTTCGGAGCATGGATGATAGGGAGGCATTCTTGATTTTTGAGTTCTTGATTTCAGATAGCTCAGAAAATTCAAATCAAGATAGAGAATTGTTGATTGTCTTGAATTATGGTAGTGGACTTGAATAGCGACCCGATCAGAAATTTTGGGACCATGACTCGAAAGGGATTTGTTTTTTTTTTTTTTTTTTTTTTGAGGTCTATAGAGGGCAGTGTAAAAAATTGTATTTTTTTTTTATAAATATGCAATTCGATGGCTTACAAAATCAACCCTCTCTACAACAATTTTCCAGAAAGAAACAAGAAATCTTGCTCTCTACCTGTAAACATAGATCACATTCACATAAACTATGTGCGTCTTTTAATTTCTTATATTATTGTTATTTTTCTGTAATATATCTTAATGAAACATTTTTCTGCTCACATTTCAAGGCAGTTTCGTGAGTCGATGATTCCGATCATCTGAGCTCAACTTCAGACAACAAAGGTTTATTCAAAAACAAAGCTTCTATGTTACCAACGACTATCTCTTGCAAACACACAAATGATTCAGGAACTGCAGCAACTCTGTGGGGAGACAACACAACATTGTCCAACCCAAATAGCTCTATGGGAACATAAGGTTCAATTCTCAAATACATCAAGACCTGCACCTCCAATTTCACCTCGAACCAAAAACTGAACTAATTCCTTCTCGTCGATGAGAGCTCCGCATCCTATGTTGATGACCACACCTTTCTTTCCCAGGGCTGTCAACACATCCTTGTTGATTATGTAATGAGTTTCTTTTGCTAATGCACAACAGACGAATAGAATGTCACTGTTAAGAGCAAGTTCATGAATAGCTAAATAATGGGGATACGAGACTTTAGATTTCCTTCTCCTGGAATTGTAAGCGATGCTGCAGCCAAAGGCCTCAAGCCTCTTGCTGATCCTCATGCTAATATTTCTGTGAGCCCACCAACTTCTCTTCTTTCATTTGGGCTGTGATTTTTTTTATTTTAATTAGTGGGTTAGGGTCTATAAGGTTAAAACAGTTAAATATTATAAGTTGAGGGGTTAAGTGCAATTATTTAGTTAGGGGACTTTTATTAATTTTTCAGTATAGGCTCAAGTATGTTCTGAATGGTTATGTTGTTTCTGAAACTATTCCAGAAGAGTGAAGAGAAGGAAAAATCTGAGAAAGGACTTGAGCCTTTGGCATCAACTCTTGGTAAGTTAGCTTTCCCCTTGTGTTTTATGGTGTTTGTAACCTAGGATTGGGATAAATTGTTCTTGAATCGAAGTTAGAGTATTAGGGTTCTAAATTGGGAAAAATTGATTGGAGGATTAATTGTATTGTTTGAGTTTTAATTGAAGGTGAATAAGTGTTTAAATGCTTGAGTGGAAGCTTTAGGAGGTTCCAAGAGGTTGAATTCAGTAAGGAAATTGGGTTTTCCTGCATTTGGTATTGGTTACTGTTTTCTTCAAAATCAATGATGTCTCTTGATTTCTTTATGAAAATGGTATTTTGATTATATGAAAATGGTATTGAGCATGATATGTTAATTGTTATTTTTGTACCAATAGTTATGTTCATTGAAAGTTATGAGTTTAAGCTAAGTTTTATGCCTATGTACTGATTTTCTTATTCATGTGATGTCGAATGCTTGTGGGTTTCGTTTTGGTAGGGAATTCCCCAATTTTATAAGCAATAAGGCCCTATTAGGGGGATACAATACCTAGGATAAGCTAAGGTCCTTCTTCCAATGGGATATAATAATTGGAAGACTAATCAGTTAAGCCAAATCAAGTCTCCAAGCATGAATCATCTTCGTGAATTAAGCTTTATTTAAACACGTTTAAGTATGCATACATGATTTTTTGTGCACAAAATAATATTTTTCATCATTAAAGTGGGTGGTAAAAACTGCGTTTTTAGTTTGAAAAGTTATAGGTTAGATTTTGGGTGTTTTGAAAATCACGCCTGCGCATTCCAGAATACACCTGGCGCCGGGTACACTCTGTTTTGATTTCGGTGCTGGTTTTCTTCTATTGAAGCGATGGTTTTCTCGCTTGTTTCGATCACCATTATTGTCACTGAATAAACCACACCAGTTCGATATTTATGTGCCAAATATACATCTTTTGGTTTAGTAATGAGTAAGGTTAAGAAATTCATTGTTCCTCTTTTCCTCCTTATTCTTTTTTGGGTGATACTCCGAAATCTTCACATGGTGCGACCAACCTATCGGGGAGATATTTTTAAGATTCCATGAGTTTTGTTATGCCTTAAATTTCTAAACTCTTATGATCAAACGTTTTGTAAATGTATATATAGCATGCTCAATCCCGGGTAGGCCAGATTTCCTTACTAAGCTGGTGAGCTCACCCCTTATTTAACATTTTGCAGGTTTTCAATTAGATGAGGATGAGTTGGAAGAATTGTTTGAAGAGGATCTAGAGTGATTAGTTATTTTTCATTTTTATTCAGTTTTATGTATATTTTGTTTTGGATTTAAAAACGATGTAAGGATATTCTTTAAGTATTACTAGAATGTTATGTATTGGTTATTTATGGTATGTAAGGGTTCGACATTTCTTTTTAGAGTGTTGCCATGTCATCCTCGGCTTTGGGGTGTGACATTTAGTGGTATCAGAGAAATAGGTTATACTTCTTAGGCTGAAATGTTAGGGCAATAAGTATGAAATTGATTGGTAACCTATAAGTTTAAAATTTAAGGAAGAGCGTAGCATAAGTGGTATTTAAGTATTCTTTAGGGGTGTTGATCGTTTAGTAAATTATTTTCTTTTTCTTTGGTCATTTCAGCTAGCGAGTAGCATTTCGGCGATGGCACGTGGTGCAAGGAGAACTATTCAAGAGGGTGCGGGAGACAGTGACAGGGATATATCGGTGGGTATGCGAGCTTGAGGGCAGACTAGCCGAGCTATCAAGGGTCAGAGTTCATCCGCTATTATGTCAATACCGCATGGGTCAAGGGATCATTCTATTAGGGTCGAACCGCCCTCACTTCCCCCGTTTATGCCATCAGCTACTACGACAGTGCTGCTAGTCACAACTGCGCCTGGTCCTATTGCACCGATAGACATGCCGATTGCATTAGCTATGGTGGCTCAAGCGATGCAGAATCAGCAGTAGCTACAACAGGAGCAGATCAGATCAGGGTTCAACAGGAACAGCTCAGATTGCAGGCAGAACAACAGTAGTTGCACCGAGACTAGGAACGTCGATTCCAGAGATATGACTCAGGAGCTCGATCGCTTTACGAGCAGATGAAAAGAATGGGACTCCCGACGTTCAACGGTATGGGGGGCCAGAGAGAGCGGAAAAGTGGATCGAAGAATTGAAACATCACTTTGAGACGATGGAAATTCCAGAGGATATCAAACCGAAGATGGCAGGTCCGTTTCTAGTTAGTGAAGTGCTGCAGTGGTGGAAAGGGGTGAAGCCCATTTATTACTAAGGAAGTGAGCCGTTTACCTAGGAAAAGTTTAGGAAGATATTTCTGGAGCAGTACTTCATGGACACTTTCAAGATCGAGAAGGAGAACTAGTTCTTTGGGTTGGTTCAGTTAGAGCAGATGAGTGTGACCGATTACGCAATTAGGTTTAACTCGTTGGGCAAGTATGTGCCTGCAATTACTCGAGACCCCACTTCGAGGACCAACTGATTTGTGCATGGATTGTTGGCTAGGATTCGTGGAAGGTTGTCTGCAATCAGGCCTAGCACCTACAAGGAGGCTTATCAGAGGAGTTTGGACATCGAAGCTGAGTTTAGGAGGTCGGATGCAGACAGGGACAGGAAAAGACCCAGGTCAGTGTTTAGACAGAGGCAGGGGTCCAAGCTAGCGGTTAATCAGGGTTAGAGCACCAGGCTAGGATTCAGTCAGGGTCAGAGGTTTAGACCGGCATCGTCGGGCCAGCCTGATGCTAAAAGGAGAGCTTTTCCTGGTCAGCCTAGGCCAGCTTTTTCAGGGGCACAGATAGTGAGTGCAGCAGGGTCTACAGCTTCAAATGCCGGCACTTTATTTAAGGAATGCCCAACTTGTGACAAGAGGCACTTGGGGGAGTGCTGATAGGCGCTTGAAAGCTGTTTCAGATGTGGCAAAATGGGTCACAAGATTAGCTAGTGTCTTGAACCAGTGGCAAATCCGACCCAAGCAACTGCTCAGGCTAGGGGAGCAGCGACAAAAGAGTAATGCTCAGGTGTTTGCTCTTACCCAGGAAGAGGCTGACATAACCGATGACGTGGTAACATGTACATTTCTAATTAACTCTGTACCTGCTATTGTGTTATTTAATTGTGGAGCATTGCATTCGTTCATATTCCGTATGTTTGCTAAGGCCTTAATATGGTTGATTTTGATGTGATTTTGGGTATGGACTGGTTGGCTAATAATCATGCGTTAGTGGATTGCTGAGAAAATAGGGTGCAATTTGCCTTGTCGGGTAGAGCTATCTTCCATTTCCAGAGTAAGGGTAGAGTAGTAGGTAAAAGGTCTATGCCAGTGATTTTCACGAATAAAGCTTGCAAGAATTTGTGCCAAGAATGCGAGGCTTACTTAGCTAGCGTGGTGGAGGTAAAGAAATAAGAACCGCGAATTAAGGATATACCAATAGTGAATCAGTTCCAGGATGTGTTTCCAGAAGATTTGCCAGGCGTACCACCTGAGAGAGAGGTTGACTTTGAAATCAACTTAATTCCAGGAGCGGAACCAATTTCGAAAGCGCCATATCGCATGGCACCAGTTGAGCTACGGGAATTGAAGGTTCAACGTCAGGAGTTGTTAGACAAGAAGTTCATACATCCTAGTGTGTCTCCATAGGGGGCTTCCATATTGTTTGTGAAGAAGAAGGACGGAAGTATGAGGATGTGCATCGACTATAGGGAACTGAACAAGATCATGGTGAAAAATAAATACCCACTTTCCAAGATTGATGACCTATTTGACCAATTAAAGGGAGCGAATGTGTTCTCTAAAATCGATCTACATTCCGAGTATCATCAGTTGCGGATCAAACCTAAAGACATACCAAAAAACGCCTTCCGAACTTGGTATGGGCATTATGAGTTTCTAGTAATGCTATTTGGATTAACTAACGCGCCAACAGCTTTCATGGAGTTGACGAATCGGGTCTTCAAGGATGAGCTGGACAAGTTCGTGGTGGTGTTCATAGATGATATCCTAGTATATTCTCCGTCTGAGGAAGCGCATCATCTAAAAGTGGTATTGAAGAGACTTAGAGAGCAGAAATTGTATGCTAAATTCAGCAAGTGTGAGTTCTGGCTGGGGAGTGTGTCTTTTCTGGGACATGTGATTTCTGAGGAAGGGGTCTCCATTGATCCTAGGAAGATTGAAGCAATAGTTGATTGGCCCAAGCCAACCAATACAACGAAAGTTAGAAGCTTCGAGGGGTTGGCTGGATATTACCGGAAGTTCATGGAGGATTTCGCTAAGATCACTACAACATTAACTCAGTTGACCCAGAAGAAAGTTCATTTCAAGTGGAGTGAAGCTTGTGAGAGGAGTTTCTAACAGTTGAAAAGGTTATTGACGTCGGCACCTATGTTAGCACTACCGTCTGAGGCAGGGGGATTTTCTATCTACAGTGATGCTTCGAAGAGCAGATTGGGCTGTGTGTTGATGCAGAATGGTAAGGTGATTGCCTATGCTTCTCGGCAGTTGAAGCCCTACGAATAAAATTACCCAACTCACGATTTGGAGTTGGCAACCGTAGTATTCACGCTAAAGATTTGGCGATACTATTTGTATAGGGAATCGTGTGAGGTCTTCACTAATCATCAGAGTTTAAAGTACTTATTTACGCAGAAGGAGCTTAACATGAGGCAAAGGCGGTGGCTAGAGCTGCTTAAGGATCATGATTTGAAGATCAGTTACCATCTTGGGAAAGCTAATCGGGTAGCGGATACTCTTAGTAGGAAGAGGTCTAGTACTTTAGCAGCTCTACTCACAGATCAGGATCGACTCATCGCGGAGTTTGAAATGTTGGAATTAGAAGTGGTGCAACCGACTTCAGGATGTTTGACTGCTATGGTGGCACAATCATCTTTGGAGGAAAGAATCAAGAGGGCTCAGTCGGGGGATGTGGAATTGGAAAAGAAGAGAGTAGTGGCTCTTGGAGGAAATCAGTTGGACTTTCAGATCATGCGGATGACAGTCTTCGTTTTAGGGGCAGATTATGTGTTCCCGATGAGGAGGCATTAAGGGCCGAGGTACTTAAGAAAGCACACAACTCGAGGTTCTCAATTCACCCGGGAGGAACCAAAATGTATCGGGATCTCAAGAAGTATTATTGATGGAGTGGTATGAAGCGGAGTATAGCAGAATATGTATCTAAGCGTTTGGTATGTCAGCAAGTTAATACGGAACACCAAAGACCTGCTGGATTACTTAAGCCTTTGAAAATTTCAGTATGGAAGTGGGAGCATATCACGATAGATTTCGTCATTAGGTTACCTAAGACCAAGACGGGAAACAATACTATTTGGGTGGTGGTGGATCGTCTAACTAAGTCAGCGCACTTCATGCCTATGAAGATAACAACTTCTATGGAGAAGTTGGTCAAAATGTACATAGATGAGATTGTTAGGTTACACGGGGTGATAGTGAGTATAGTGTCAGATAGAGATATCAGATTTGTGTCCCGATTTTGGAAGAGTTTCAACAAGGCCATGGGAACCATCGTCGCACTCAGTACGGCGTTTCATCCTTAAACTGACGGTCAAACAGAGAGGACAATTCAGACATTAGAGGATATGTTGCAGGCTTATGTGTTAGACTTCAAGGGAAGCTGGAGTGATAGTTTGGCATTGGTAGAGTTTTCCTACAATAACAGTTATCAAGTCAGCATTGGAATGACACCGTATGAAGCTCTTTATGGACGGAAGTGTAGGTCTCCAATCTGTTGGGATAACGTAGGGGAAAGAAGTATAACCGGACCAGAGTTGGTACAGATTGCTTCGGATAGAGTATTGGTTATTCGGGAAAGATTGAAAGCTGCCTAGGATCGTCAAAAGAGTTGGGCTGACAACAAACGAATGCCATTAAAGTTTCAGTATGGTGAGGAAGTATATTTGAAAGTGTCCCCTACAAATGGTGTAATAAGATTTGGTAAGAGTGGGAAGTTAAGTCCAAGATATGTAGAGCCGTATTAAATCCTTGAGAGAGAAGGAGATTTGGCTTACAGGTTAGCTTTGCCGCCAGCATTATCCAGGATACACCACATTTTTCACGTATCCCAGCTTCGACGGTATGTTTCGGACCCAAATCATATTTTAGAAATGTTGTCTTTGCGAGTACGCGAAGACTTGACTTATGAGGAGGTATCGGTAAGGATCGTGGATAGGAAGCTACAAGTTCTGAGACGGAGGATGATACCTTACGTTAAGGTGCAATGGTCAAATCACTCGGAGCGAGAAGCGATTTGGGAGTTAGAGGAAGATGCACGCCAAAAGTATTTGTTCCTATTTGAGGATCAAGGTGCGTAAGTTTTGAGGACAAAACTTTTTGTAAAGAGGGTGGAATGTGAGCCCATCGACTTCTCTTCTTTCATAGGCTTATTGAGCTGTGGTTTTTTTTATTTTAATTAGTGGGTTATGGTCCATAAAGCTAAAACAATTAAGTATTATAAGTTGAGGGGTAAGTACAATTATTTAGTTAGGAGGCTTTTATTAATTTTTCATTATAGGCTCAGGCATGTTCTGAACGGTTATGTTGTTTCTGAAACTATTCCAGAAGAGGAGAAGAGTGAAGAGAAGGGAGAATCTGATAAGGGACTTGAGCCTTTGGCATCAACTCTTAATAAGTTAGCTTTCCTCTTGTGTTTTATGGTGTTTGTAACCTAGGATTTGGATAAATTGTTCTTGAATCGAAGTAAGAGTATTAGGGTTCTAAATTGGGAAAAATTGATTGGAGGATTAATTGTATTGTTTGAGTTTTAATTGAAAGTGAATAAGTGTTTGGAGGCTTGAGTGAAAGCTTTAGTAGGTTCCAAGAGGTTGAATTCAGTAGGTAAGGAAATTGGATTTTTCTGTATTTTGTATTGGTTACTGTTTTCTTCAAAATCAATTATGTCTCTTGATTTCTTTATGAAAGTGGTATTTTGATTATATAAAAATGGTATTGAGCATGATATGTTAATTGTTATTTTTGTACCAATAGTTATGTTCATTGAAAGTTATAAGTTTAAGCTAAGTTTTATACCTATGTACTGATTTTCTGATTCATGTAATGTTAAATGCTTGTGGGTTTCATTTTGGTAGGGAATTCCCTAACTTTATAAGCTATAAGGCCCTACTAAGGGATACAATACCTAGGATAAGCTAAGGTCCTTCTTCCAATGAGATATAATAATTGGAAGACTGATCAGTTAAGCCAAATCAAGTCCCCAAGCATGAATCATCTTCATGAATTAAACTTTGTTTAAGCATGTTTAAGTATGTATATATGATTTTGGTGCACAAAACAGTATTTTTCATCATTAAAGTGGGTGGTAAAAACTACGTTTTTGGTCTGAAAAGTTATAGGTTGGATTTTAGGTGTTTTGAAAATCGTGCCTACGCATTCCAGAATACACCCGGCGCCGGGTACACTCTATTTTGACTCCGGTGCCGGTTTTCTTCTATTAAAGCGATGGTTTTCTCGTTTGTTTCGATTACCATTATTGTCACTGAATAAACCACACCAGTTCGATATTTATATGCTAAATATATCTCTTTTGGTTCAGTAATGAGTAAGATTAAGAAATTTATTGTTTCTCTTTTCCTCCTTCTTTTTTAAGTGATACTCCGAGATCTTCACGTAGTGCGACCAACCCATTAGGGAGATATTTTAAAACCCCACAAGTTTTGTTGTACCTTAAATTTCTAAACTCTAATGATCAAACGTTTTGTAAGTGTATATATAGCATGCTTAATCCCGGGTAGGCTAAATTTTCTTACTGAGCTAGTGAGCTCACCCCTTATTTAACATTTTGCAAGAGGTTCTCAGCTAGATGATGATGAATTGGAAGAATAGTTTGAAGAGGATCTAAAGTGATTAATTATTTTTCATTTTTGTTCAATTTTATGTATATTTTATTTTGAATTTAAAAACGATGTAAGGATATTCTTTAAGTATAACTAGAATGTTATTTTTTGATTATTTATGGTAGGTATGTAAGAATTCGATATTTCTTTTTAGAATGTTGCCATGTCATCCTCGGCGTTGGGGCTTACCTACAATTCCAAACCTACAATGCCAACTCGCTTCCCAGATACCTTATATACCACAATAATAATGTCATTTTTCCTATTTGATTTCGCGAAATACCATGCCATCTATAAACTTAAATCACAATCCAAATATGCTTTATAAAATTTTCCCATTTAAGACAATACGCTATGGAGCCACACAAGATCAATAGAAAGAATTCTTCTTGACAGAATTCTACATTTTCTATTCAATCTTGCACGTGAAGACAATAATGTAGAAATTGAAGCAGTCATACAATCTAAAAAAGAATCTCCAACGCATCTTGAGTTTCATCATGATGATTCCGACGATAGATCGAGTAAATACAGTAATTAAATAGATATTCTCCGATTGAAGTGCTGATAATCTTTTTACTTCATGGAACCAACTCTTGTATCTTGAACTAAAAGCCAGTTACTGTCATTAAGTTATTATTTCAACCGCAATTATGGCCGAAAGTTTAACACTGATGCAATAGTTAACAACGTGAAAACTTCAGCACAAGAAAAACATAGCCAAGAAAACCAGGAAATTCTTAAAATGATAGGTCAGACCTTGAAGCCCAAGGGGAACTCCCCTTTGACGGCCAGGAACCGGCCCGAGCAAACCGGTCAGCGGCAGAGACACGACGGAGAACGTCAATTAGAAGTCCAAGGGCGTGCTCAGCGACCCCGTCGCAGAAGGCTTCACCGGCGTTGGTGACCCAGATACACCGGCGGCGGCATTCGGCGATGTCGATATGATCAAGTCCAGTGGCTGTAGCCACAACGCACTGGAGAGAAGGGTAGCTATCCAGTGTCTCGGAATCAACTCGGGCGTTAATCACGCAGAGCATGAGCCGGACAGAGCCGGAAAGCATCGAGAACGAAAAATCGGGGTCGTCATCCGGGTCAATGAAGCGAACCCCCGGTTGTGAATTAGGGACGTGAATAAAGAGACGTCGATTTCTGGTGCCGGCCGATGAATAAGTACAAGGGGAAGATCCTTTCGGGTGTCTACTAGGCCGTGCAGCTCTTGATTGGAATCCAATATGGATACAAGGGATTGCAAATTCTCACGGTAGGCGGATTACAGAGAATAAATGCCGCAATTGACAGGTATTTGTTTGACCAGGGGGTAGCGCATTACCAGTAGTAGTTGTAGGACCCCATAGGAACGTACCCTCTCTCATTTTAATGTGTTCTCCCAGTTGTTTAATGTACGCCACCTTCTGAAATTTCTTTCCACCGACATTTTATAAAATAAAAATATATTTATTATTATTTGATTTTGTATTTAATTAAAGTATAATATTAATTGATTAATTTTTAAACTAATTCTATAATTTTTAATAAGAATAATTGAATTATTTTTTATTTTTAAAACACTATAAATATTAAAGAATTTTTTAATATATAATTTTTTTTAAGGTAATAAATATTAGAGAATAAAATGAGTATTCAAAAGAAAGAAAAGAAAATTTACTTAATTATTTTTCTACCCTATTCTTCTCTTCTTTTTTTTTTTCATTTGATATAAGAAAAATGTGAAAAAAACAAAATAAAAATACTCCTTTTAATGAAATATTTATCTCCAATCCTTTTCTCTTCTCTTTTTCCTTGCTCTTGCTCTCCCTTCCCATGAACCAAATCAACTATAAGGTTGAATTCTAAAAATATCTATAAAAAAAGAATTCTCTGCACATAACGCTTGCACATATATATATATATATATATATATATATATATATATATATATATATTTATTTATATATATATATTAAGCTAATTACTTAAATTCCTCTCACTAATAAAAGTCATATTACCTATTAAATTAACTATATTTTTATCAAAATGCCTAAAACATTAGCCATCTTTAAATAAACAATCAAGATATTTCCCTCAAATGTCTTTACTCTACTAAACGACACGACAAAAGAGAGGAAAGAATACTTGAAAAATTGGCACAGAAATTCTTAAATAGATCGGGCCTATCATATATCATTATTTTAAAATATTATACTTTTTAAAAGTATATAATTTATATTATATATAATACACTATTCAAAACACTCGATAGGCACAGTAATACATTTATATTATATATAATACATTATTCAAAAATTGGCACAGTAATTAAGTGATCTTATTCGTCTTGAGAAATTTTTAAATAGATCGGACCTATCATATATTATTATTTTAAAATATTATACTTTTTTAAAAATATATGATTTATATTGTATATAATACATTACTTAAAACACTCGATTCACGATAGATCGGATCCATATAGTGATCTTATTCGTCTGAGGTCCCTAGTTTTCAAAAACACATAGGACCACAAAAGGAATCTAATTGCAGCACAAAATGAATGACAGTAATAAGACGTACCAAAAGGGTAATAAGAGAGGAATACACCAATCAATTGCGTTTTGGTCTTAAATTCTTGAGCTAAAGTGGAGACGAGAGTAATACCTCGATCAGGAATTAGGATATACTCTTTTATATTGTTTTTATATTTGAAAAGAAATTATTTTTAATTTAAATTAAAATTTTAATTAAAAAAATATTAATTTAAATATTTTTCGTCTTTTAAAAATTATAATATAATCACAATACATTATATTTTTTTCTCTTTCATTAATAACTTAGTTTCAAATTTAATAATATTTTATTAAATTTTAATAAATTAATTTCAATTCAATTCTTATCTAACTATAATAAAGTATGATGAAATATTGTTAGGTGGACAAACTATACAACTTGCTTTGGAAATAATTTTTAAAATAGAGGTTACTTTAATAATTTTAATGTCATATTTGAGAATTAAGAAGACATTTATTTTTTATTTTTTAAATTCTACACTTATGGTTTATTATCTAACCAAAGAATGGTGGTGTATTAATTAAGGAAAAGGGAGGAAAATATAGTATTAAGTAAGTAATTTAATTTTGACCTTTTTTTTAAAATGTTAGTTTAATCATTTTCTTTAAAATTCTATAAATTTAAAAATTTTCTTAATCTGTGGCCTTTTGTAAAACAATAAATCACACTCTGCATCCTTAGCTTTATTAGTTGTTTCACTTTAATTCGAACTTAATTTTGTACAATAGATGCTTAACTCGTTGAAATTTAGGCAATTTTAGCGCAATTAACGGCATATTAATTATACTGTTTTTTCCAATGGAAAAAAAAAAGAAAAAAGTTGATTCCATATTGCATCTTTGTTAGGAGAAGATCGAATAGGCAACAAATTTAGGAGCTTTTGTTTTGGCATGAAATAGTGCAATGGAATGTCTTCTGTTTGGATTTGGAGCTCTACTAGTATTGCTCAATATTCTTAAATAATGCCACGGTTTTTTACTCTAACTTTAATATTTCTATATAAGTATTTGTATTTCTTTTAATATAATTTTTTATCTCTATTTTTACTAAAAATTTGTGTAGACGACTACTGTATTATGTTTTTACATTAATGTGATATAACAATTCAATCATTAACTTAAATCTAGTATTACAACAATTCAGTTATTAGCTTACAACGTAGTATTGCTAATCACATAAGTCTAATGTTTTTTTTTTCCCCTGAGAATGGCCTTATTTTTTGAAACTTGGAATCAATTTGCCCGGCTTGAGAAAGACGACCTTAAAAGGCCTTGATGCATTTTAAAAATGCATTATTATTAAATAAAGACGCATTTGAGCAATGCATCTTATTCGAACGCCTCTTCTTCTCCCAGGTCACTGCTAATCAATTCTTCTCCTTATACTTAGGTCGACAACCAAAATCAAACAAAGTGTCAAAATCGTAGTTTTTCCTAACAATTGCTCTCCTTATCCTCTACATTTGAGGCTGACAATCACTTGGAGGACCTATATTATCTGTTGAGTAGAGCTTTCAGGATTTAGGACCTTTTTTTTTTTTTTTTTTTTTTGAGTTAGGACCTTTGCTCATTCGAATTGAATGCTTCAAGTGTATGGAAATGTCGTGAAGAAACCATCGCCTCAAAATATGCCAGAAAATAGGTAATTTCACCTCCAAAAATTGGGTGTGATTTACTATTACAGGAGTGAAATGTTGTGGCTCAATTGGCATCCGTAATGGCTTCATTTTTTTTTTTTGGTTTAATATATTTGAGGAAATTAATAGTGATGGTGATTGAAATTTCAATGTTGTGGCTGCGTTAGTTATATTTTTTTAGATTTTTTTTTTTCCTTTGGCTCAATGGCATATGTAATGCCTTAATTTTTTTTTGGGTGTAGTTTGTTTGAAGAAATTAATGGTAGTGGCATTATGCTTTAATTGGAAAGAATAAGAATGAATGGGTGATTTGAATTTGATGTCGACACTATGAGTGATATGATTTTTTTTCCCCCAATCATTGTGGTGGTTGATTCTATTTATTGAGACGCTTAAATGATAACCAAGTTTTTTATTTTTACTTTTTATTTGTTTTTTCCTTATTTGCTTATGTAAGAGAAGCTATTTATTTTCCCCATTTTTGTTAAATGACTTATTATTAGTCTTTGACCTCATGAACATTATCTTAGCAATGATAGTTTCCTTTATTTTTATTGCAACCACAACGATTTCAATTACTTAGCCAAAAAAGGAAAAAAAACAACCACAACCACAACGAAAAATGACCGACGCCGAAAGACTAAGATCTGTAAGAACCCCATGTCATTGGGTCGTGAACTGTCACTTCAAAAACAAGTAAGAAAGCTAGATGTGGTTTGAGGAACGGAAGATAAGTATGGCCACCAAAACTACAAAAAGACAAGAGCTTTAGCTAGAATCAGAGCTCTGGATCTTGCCTTTTAGCCAGAATCAGAGCTCTGGTAGGGAAGAAGACAGACTACTGTAGAGGGAGGAAGAAAGGTGGAGAGAGAAAGTTTTTTAATCATTGTGGTTGTTGATTCTTTATATTGAGATACTTAAATAATAACCAAATTTTTTATTTTTATTTTTTCCTTGTTTGCTTTTGTAAGAGAAGCTATTCCCTTTCCCCATTTTTGCTAAATGACTTATTATTAGCCTTTGACCTCATGAACATTATCTTAGCATTGATAGTTTCCATTATTTTTATTGCAACCACAATGATTTCAATTACTTAGCAAAAAAAAAAAAAAAAAAAGATCTGTAAGAATCCCATGTCATTGGGTCGTGAACTGTCACTTCAAAAACAAGTAAGAAAGTTAGATGTGATTTGAGGAACAGAAGAGAAGTATGGCCACCAAAACTACAAAAAGACAAGAGTTTTAGCTAAAATCAGAGCTCTGGATCTTGCCTTTTAGCCAGAATCAGAGCTCTGACAGGGAAGAAGACAAAGACTACTATAGAGGGAGGAAGAAAGGTAGAGAGAGAAAGTTTTTAGGGAGAAAGTTTTTTAATCGTTGTGGTTGTTGATTCTATATATTGAGATGTTTAAATGATAACCTGTTATGAATTATTGGAATCTCCATTAATTAGTGAATGCTCCACTAATTATGGATTTATGTGAATTATTAGAAGATTTTTATGGATGTCCACCATTTAGTGGAGACACCATTAATTGAGATTAGTTGAAGATGATGTATGCCATGATATATTCCACTAATTAGAGCTCTATAAATAGAGCTATTCTCTAAACTTGTAATACACCATCATTTTGTGAAAGAAAGATTAGTGAAAGAAAGATTAGAGAAAGAATTGTGAGAGAAAGAAAGAGAGAAGTTTGAAGAGAAATTCTTATGCAAAGAATAATTAGAATTTTCTTAGTGTGTAGTGTGTAGATTTTATTCTAACACTACCCTAATTTTATAACACGTTATCAGCACGAGTCTCTGCCGTTATTAAAGCCAGAAGACATGTACGCATTTATTGATCTCGCTAAATTCGAATTTGTAACCCTTGATATTTCTGAAAAAAAAATTATATGTCATACAGAAATGCATCTAAATGCTAAAAAAAAAAGGAGATCCATATGTCATGTGGATAAAAAGAAAGATTTGACCACCTGAAGATGGTCGTACTACCCACTGCATGGTATGAATGGTTGCACCTGAAGTTGCAAGATTGTAAAACCGTGAACTCCGTGATGTATAAAACTACATCTTAGTTAAAAATTTTGCGGAGAAAAAGTTATCGATGAAGTTATATTGGAGAAGACATTCTCCACTTTTCATACCTCGAATATTGTCCTGCGAGTAACAATATCGAGAAAAATGGTATCCCAAATTGACAAATTTAACATGAGTTATTATTGAGAAATCATGAAGCGGATGAATCGGCTCAACAGAGCACTCCGAAGTGAATGTCGTTGGCTCCAGCGAAGCCATCGTTATAGTCGTAGTTGTGGCGGTGGTCGTAGTTATGGTCATGGACACACTCGATATTTCCTTATCACGAGAGAAATACGGCCACTGAAGTGAAACGAGAAAAGATAATAAGGGAAAAAGATATTTCCATTAATAATAAGCATCACATCTTTTATTCATATCACTAGTGTTCATATGAACTTGAGGATACATGCTTATAGTTGCTCTTTTGTAATTGAGCTGACAAATTTAAGATGAAGGTTTGTAATTGTTCTTTTTCAATATTTACATTAGAGGAAGACAAACAATTAGTAATTATGGACTTCGACTCCTCTTTTTCGGCATCCTCCTCATTTTCTTTCCCCTTTGAGCCGACATCGAGACTAGCGGCAGAATTAGCAGTAAAATTACTGCGAAATGAGTCTTGGGATTTTATGATCCCCTTAAGTTTATTATAATTAAATTTCTTATTATATTTGGCCTTGAAGCATGCTTGTCTCAATTTCTGTGTTTAGTCCTCTAACTGCGTATTAGGACTTTCTTCCACCAACTGTTTTTCACATTCTAGTATCGCAATGGCTTCTTTCAACTTCTTCTCAGCCATATGTCCTCCTTCTTCTTTATTTTGCATCTCCTGTAAATCGAAATGATACCATCAGTTATTTATTTATAAATCTTTCATAGTTTCATACTTGCAAATTATAAGTATATATGAGAGAGAACCTGAACATTCTTAATTATGGTCTCCAAGCTCACCAACTTCCTGTGAGGCCATCGACGAATTCCTAACTCCCTACATCTTTTCTTGAGAAAGGTTATGCCAATATTCAATTCTTTGGCTGCGCTCTTGATTAGTAGGTAAAAGTATTGCGAAATTGTTTCTTTTGATAGTGTCTGGGAGTTATTGCCCTTCTTCTCTCTCTGCCTCTTAATCATCTTCTTCTCCCCAGGAATTTTGTCTGCAATAATATCTTGAACTTCGATATTATGCATTTCATGAGTACTTACTCCGACTTCGTTGTCAAGACCACTCATTATTTCTCCTAGAAAAATAAAATAATATCAGTAAAGGTAATACCATTCAAAATCCATGTTTAAATGGATAATAACCTGGAATCATATTATGGCTTTGTTCAAAATCCATTAGAGAGTAGAATGGATCATGCACAAGCATATCCTCATTCAAAGGAATAGCATCAAGAGGAACAGTATCAAAAGCAGTCTCTTGTAGGGACAGATCAACTTGGTCCAAAGCAGTATGTTCAAAACTTCCACTGATTTACATAAAAAACAAACCAAAAGAGAGTTTAATTTCATTATCAAGCACACTAAAAACAAATGGAAGCCTCAAAGGTATCTCACCTGAAATTAGGAAGAAGTGGTTGGTTTGAAAATGTAAACATATCAAAATCTTCTGCGTTCGAATTAGGTAGAAGCGGTTGGTTTGGAAAGAAAAACATATCAAAATCTTCTGTGTTTGAATTAGGCAGAAGCGGTTGGTTTGGAAAGAAAAATACATCAACATCTGCTGCAGAAATCGAGTCAAAATTTGACCATGTCTCAAATGAATTACGAGTCTCTATATCTGCTTTGTGATTTTTGTTTTTGATGTTTACTAATGACTGATAACTGAGATATATATCGATACATATATATATATATATATATATATATATATCGTATGAGGAAGAAGAAGAGGTAGATGGTAGGTAGAGGGTCGGAGGAGAAGAAAATACAAGAGAGGAAGCGGAAAAGTCAGTACCGGGAAGAGTAAAAAAAAAAAAAGAGATATTTTTCTTGGCATTTTCTGCTTGTCATCATTTTCTTATATTTCTTTTCTTATTCTCTTGTGAAATCATTATTCCCTAAATTAGGGGGAGAACATAAACAGTACAAGAAAGATCGTGATTGGACAACATCATTAAATTAACTTGATCCGCATACAAGCGCGTGTGAACTTGAAGTTCAAAAGATAATTCATTTGTAAAGCATTACAAATCAAATGTCAGACGCTTTTGTTGACTCTAGAAGAGTAACAAAATCGCATATGCCAGCTATAAATGCTCCTATTCTAATTGAAGTTCCAACAGAACAAAATATTTTACATATAGCTGCTGAGCCAAAAGCACGCCAGAAGCGTGGCCGACCTCTTGGTTCTAAAGATTAAAATCCTCGAAAGAAAAGAGGATTAACTGATCCATAAGATCATATTGAAGAAAAGAATGATAAAGACCAAGAGAGAACTGATGACAAAGAACCAGAAGTTGATGAAAGTAACACTGAAATTTCTATCAATTATACCACTTCCGGTAGAAGTTGGAATCGGATAGAAACTGTTATTGATAATATATTTGCATACAATATATCTCTTGATGTTACACAGGATAATGATGATCCTGAACTAATATCAGTTGATGACTGTCGGCATAGAAAAGATTGGCTGCAATGGAAAGATGCGATTCAATCGGAGTTAAATGCACTGACAAAACGTGAAGTCTTCGGACCTGCAGTCCGAACACCAGAAGGTGTAAAACATGTTGGCTACAAATGGATATTTGTGCGAAAGCGCAATGAAAAGAGTGAAATCGTTCGATATAAAGCGCGATTAGTAGCCCAAGGTTTTTCACAAAGACCAGGTATTGATTATGATGAAACTTATTCTCCTGTTGTTGATGCTATTACACTTCGATATCTTATCAGTTTGGCAAGTACATGAAAAGATAGATATGCGCCTATTAAATGTTGTCACTCGCTTACTTGTATGGAAATTTAAAAAATGATGTTTACATGAAAATCCTCGAAGGATTTCATATGCCTGAAGCATATAAACATTATCCTCGTGAAAATTACTCCATCAAGTTGCGAAATCATTATATGGCTCGAAGCAATCAGGCGCATGTGGTTCACACGTCTTAGTGAATATTTATTGAAAGCGGGATTTAAAAATGACCAGGTATGTTCATGTGTTTTTATTAAAAAATCTAGTTCTAAATTTGTGATATTAGCTATATATGTTGATGATATTAATCTTATTGGAACTCCTGAAGAGCTCCAAGAAACAATTGATTATTTAAAAGAGAATTCGAAATCAAGGATTTTGGTAAAACCAAATTTTGCCTTGGTTTACAAATTGAACATCCGGAGAGTGGAACATTTATTCATCAATCAACATATACAGCAAAAGTGCTAAAAAGATTTTACATGGACAAAGCACATCCATTGAGTATTCCAATGATCGTCCGATCATTAAATGTGGATAAAAATTCTTTCCGACCTCAAGAAAATGATGAAGAACTCCTTGGTCCTGAAGTACCATATCTCAGTGCAATTGGTGCATTGATGTATCTTGCTAATAATACACGACCTGATATTGCTTTTGCTGTCAATTTATTAGCAAGATTTAGTTCTTCACCAACACGACGACATTGGAATAGAATTAAACAAGTCCTTCGATATCTCCAAGCACGTTCTCAAACGGGCTATCTATTTACATGTGGAAATACTGTTATATCATGGCGTTCTACGAAACAATCTATAGCAGCTACTTCTTCAAATCATGCTGAAATTATAGCCATTCATAAAGCAAGTCGAGAATGTGTATAGCTAAGATCCATGATTCATTATATCCGAGAAAGTTGTGGATTATCATCAATCAAAGATATTCCAACTCCTCTTTATGAAGACAATGCAGCTTGCATAGCTCAATTACGAGGAGGATATATTAAAGGAGATCGGACAAAACATATTTCACCTAAATTCTTCTTTACTCATGAACTCCAGAAGAAATGTGAAATTGATGTGCTACAAATTCGGTCATGTGACAACCTCGCAGATATTTTCACGAAGACTTTTCCGACTACAACATTTGAGAAGTTAAGATATAAAATCGGTATGCGTCGGTTTAAAGATTTAAAGGAATCATCTCATCAGGGGAGTAATAAACAGACATATAGAATAGTGTACTCTTTTTCCTTCACTATATTTTTTTCCCACTGGGTTTTTATCTAGTAAGGTTTTAACGAGGCATATTTTTTATGTATGGATGGACATCCAAGGGGGAGTGTTATGAATTATTGGAATCTCCATTAATTAGTGAAGGCTCCACTAATTATGGATTTATGTGAATTATTTGAAGATTTTTATGGATGTCCACAATTTAGTGGAGACACCATTAATTGAGATTAGTTGAAGATGATGTATGCCATGATATATTCCACTAATTAGAGCTCTATAAATAGAGCTATTCTCTAAACTTATAATACACCATCATTTTGTGAAAGAAAGATTAGTGAAAGAAAGATTAGAGAAAGAATTGTGAGAGAAAGAAAGAGAGAAGTTTGAAGAGAAATTCTTATGCAAAGAATAGTTAGAATTTTCTTAGTGTGTAGTGTGTAGATTTTATTCTAACACTACCCTAATTTTATAACATAACCAAGTTTTTTATTTTTATTTTTTCCTTGTTTGCTTATGTAAGAGAAGCTATTCCTTTTCCCCATTTTTGTTAAATGACTTATTATTAGTCTTTGACCTCATGAACATTATCTTAGCATTGATAGTTTCCTTTATTTTTATTGTAACAAAAACTTGTTTCTCTTTATTCACCGTTCATTATTGTTTTCACTATTGTTTGGCTTTGATTTGGATGTCACTCCATATTGATTACATGATTTTACTTGATGTTTTTTCTTAGGTATCAGTGACACTTTGATGTTTTTCTTATCATTTTACAAGTGATATTAAGTGTAAGACAATACTTGAACTATTGTACTACATTAATACAATAGTTTATATGTAAAAATTTTCTCTTTTTTTACTCAATAAAAATGAACTATTTAGTCGCATAAAGACACATGCAACATTTATAGAGCACTCACAATGTGATCAATCTTATTTCCTCCAAATGGTCAAAAGCATTGAGCACCTACAATTCATGTGTGTAATGATTGTATTTGTACAATTAATTGAACTTAAAATGAAATTGACGTGTACTAAAATATGCTACTAAAAAACATATCTAATTCACCTTGCTTGAGTGCAGAGGGAGAAAAAAAAAAGATCAATATCGAACTTCATCTAAAAAAAAATCAATATCGACTTTCATCTTGCATTGTTTGAACAATCGTTTAACGAAAGTCATAATAATTTTAGTTAATGACTTGGTGCAAATTTTAAAATTATATAATTTTAAAAATATAATATGTCACGATAAATAAAAATTACTATTTTTATCTCCTTTTATTTAGTAGTATTGAGATATGGAATGCCAAAAGTAATATGGCAAATAGCCTCCGTCCACATGACTTATTTCGGGCTAAATATCCTCATATTTGTCCTAATATAATTGGAGCTCCATGTTGAGGTTGCAGAGTTACAAAGTATGGGGAGCATGGGTGTATGTAGGAGAGAGCTTGAACGAGAAATTCTCCAAAATCATTGCCAGAGCCAGTTTTGCTTCTATCACTGCAAAGCTTTGGCCTAAACAGAATCTTGGCCCCCAGCCAAAGGCATAAAAAGCCAATTGATCATTTGATGCCTTTGAATTTCCTTCACCAAATCTCCCTGGATTGAACTCTTCAGCATCATCTCCCCAGTACTCAGAGGCATGATGCAACAGTATTGTCGGTAGATACACTTCAACCGCAGCAGGGATGGAAATATCACCTATCTCAGTGTTCTTTATGGTATATCGAGGCAGGCGGATCACCGGAGGATATAACCGTAGGACTTCATACAGCACTATTGTCACCTACAATCAGAATTTGCAACTAAATGAGTCATATCTTCATGACTTGCTATATATCACTATAAATTTTGTATGCTTGATTAAGGGGCGAGACAGAATCTAGCTAGGTGTTGTTTCTTGCTTCGGAAGTGGAAAAACAGTAACTGATTTTCTGCATTATTAGCAATGCTTACAATTTTTAGCTGACTGAAAATTTCAGGCCCGGGTTTCCCCTTTCCGCAGATTTGTAGAACTTCTTGTCTAGCTTTTTCTTGCCAGTTTGGATGCATGGATTACCTGTGGTCTCTTGACCAGCAAAGTAGAACAGCTTACATTCCTCTATGATATCTTCTATGGTCATCTTATTGTCCTTCTGCTCTTTGCATTCTAACATTAGGCCTAATAAATCATCATTACCAGGTTCTCCGTCCTCAATTGCCCTCCGTTTCTTGATGATCATCTCTGTTAAAATTGCCTTGATCTCAGCATCGATCTTGTATCTCCTTCTATTCTTCTTGGTTGGCAGAAATCTGAATAAAGGAGTATATGAATAAAATCAGAATCCGGCAATGGTAAAATCTGAAAAAGGGAGCCGACCAATAAGATGTTTTCAGCACAAGGATGCAACGGGAATTCTACCTTAGGCCAGGGAAGTACAAGGCTTGAAATGCTTCGATCATCAGGACAACTTGCTCTTTTCGGAGTTCAAATATCTTCTTACCTTCTTCATAGCTGCTCCCAAATGCTGTTCGAGCAATCACATCTGAAGAAAGGTTCTGCAGTTCAGGTGAGACATCAACTTCGGCTGATCCTATTGAAGCAACCAACTTCTTCCATCGATCGATCATGGCTAAACAACATGCTGAAAATGCCGGCACCATTCCCTGTTTCGCTTCAAGTCATTATTATGAATGTGTTCCTGTTTCATCTTTTATATTTTGCATTTAAAATGATAATTTCTCAAGATTTGTCGATTTCTTCCATGTTTTTCTATGAATCTTCCACTTTTTAGTTTCAATATTCCTCGTTTAACACGTCTAATATTTGCTTAACAACCTGCTATAAGGCAGTACCAATTCATTAAAAACTGTAAGGTTTCACTGAATAAGAAGTTCGAATGTTCCGGGAGACATTATAGATAACAAATTCGACCTCAAATCCGATTTCAAAAGTTGTTTAATGAAACATTTGTCCTTAAATCAGATGAGAAAATAAAGGCAACTTGGTTTTGGTTGTTAGAAAAATAAATAAAGAACAAACTTTGAGGCATGATTACACTATATCTTGAGTGTAATATTATCTTACTTATTAAAACAAGTTACTCCAGGATACAACAAAGTTTCGTGAGAAATTTATATAGAAATAGAAAACCAGAATTTATATAGAAATAGAAAATCAGATAAAACTTGTAAAACTTGTGTAGTTTTTATAACTCCTTAATGGTTACCAACTGACACTACAAGAAAAAAAAGGGCTTTCTTGACGTGAAAAAACATCAGGACAGTAGGTCTTTAGTGACGCTTTTAACCTCATGACACTTTAGAATAGCGTCGTCCAAAGTCGAGTCACAATAGGTATTGTATTGTGACACTTTACAAATGTCAGGCAAAATATCCTGCTTTGACACTAATTTGCATCACAATAAGTACTGTATTGTGACGTGTAAAAGCGTCAGGAAAAATATCATGTCATGACATAATTTAGAGCCACAATAAGTGCTATGACGCTTTTAAAGCGTTAGAAAAAGTGTAATATTATGATACTATTTTCCGTCACAATAAGTGTTGTGACGCTTAAAAAGTGTTAGGTAAAGTTTCATGTTATGACACCATTTAGCGCCACAATAGGTGCTATAATACAACAATAAAATTTGTCATTATAATAGTTATAGTGACACTTTATAGTGTCACTATAAGTCCTAAAGAATGCATTTTAAATGTGTCAATATAGATTCCTTTAATTAACATCTTTTTGTGTGCCATGATAGGCTTTTTTTTCTCCCTGTCCTATTAATATATATATATATATATATATATATATATATATATATATACACATATATAGCTATTTTATTAAAAACTTCAAAAGTAGACAATATTGAAGAGAAAGTCGGATTTAAAATATAAATTTTATAACATCCAAATTAACATTCACAGTCATTATTAAAAAATGAGAAAAATAATATTTAAATACATAAGTAGTTCCTTAAACCAAGCATCATTTATCTTGTAGTTCCTCAAGCCAAGCATCATTGATCTTGTTCCAACCCCATGTCGTTGTGATACTGAAACAACTATTTAATTTTCGTCGTGAATATGCACCTATAATATTATATAGAATAAATTTAGTAACAACATTGTAAAACATGATGAAAATTTTTTAAAAAAATTATTAAACTAATTAATAAGGAAAATAATATTAGAGATTACCAATATTAGAAATAATAACAATTAAAAACAAAAAAACTCTCAAATTGAAGACTACTTTTACGTAAAAAATCACAAATTAAGAGAACATAAAAAATTTCACACAGAATACAAGAATGAGCTCATGAAGCCAAAAAGAGAAGAAACTAAACATGAAGGCAGAAGTATTAGCTACTCAAATGCAAATGCATTCCACATATTATATTCATGCATTTTCTCCCGCGTATCATTACTTTCTTACTATAGGTCCCACGAATACTTTAAGTTTTGATAAAGCTGAACAAACTAAACTCTCTCATCTTTTCTCACTCTTCCTGGTATCATCGTTTCCCCTTTCTCCTTGTCTCTTTCTCTCCTTAGTCCTCATTCTCCTCTTCCCTCCATCCACTTGTCATCTGCCTTTTTCTCTTCCTCTTTATCTCTTTCTCTCATCAGTCCTCCATCGCCTCGTTTTAAGTTGGCCAATTTAATTCATGCGACGGCTCGCGAACTCCAATGCACTACTTTTCTATAATTGCATTCACATTAAACTATCTCTATTCTTGGTCTATCTTCTTCCTCGCATATATATATATATATATATATATATATATATATATATATTCATTAGTCATTAGTGGACTTCAAAAAATCACAATGAATTCATTTCCAAGCCAAGCCAACCACAATGAAGAAGATTTTGATGTGTTTTCCTTTCCAAGCCAACCACTTCCTCTTGATTTCAGGTTCAATACTTTTGAATTCGTTTGGCTTTGCACCCGTCTTCTTCATCTGGAAATATACTTGATAATAAAACTGAACTTCTTTTGGTTTGTTGTGATGTGAATCAGTGGAAGTTCTGGGCATGCTGCTTTAGATTTCCAATTTGATCTGCCAATTGAAGAGACTGCTTTTGATATTATTCCTCTAATTGAGAATATACTTGTGCATGATCCTTTCTATTTCCTAATGGATGCCAAAACATGGTTCAAGGTTATCATACATTAAAGCTCGTGATTCTAGAAAATTACAAAGACTTTTGTTGAATGGCATTACCTTTACTGAGATTATTTTTCTTTTTTCAGGAGAAATATGGAGTGGTCTTTGCAAAGAATTTGGAGTGAGGAATTATGAAATGCATTTTGAATGTATCACTTCAGACGAAGTTTGTGTGGAAAAGAAGATAATGAGGAGGTAAAGAAAGGAGAAAGGCAGTAGCTTCAAGATATTATCATGAGCAACTACTTCGAAGTACTTTTACATGTCACTCACTCAGGCGGCCAAAGAACTGAATGTTTGCCTAACCATTCTCAAGAAAAGATGTAGGGAGTTGAAAATTCGTCGATTATCTCACAGGAAATTAATGAGTTTAGAGACTCTAGTTAAGAATGTTCAGGTTCTCTCTTATAAACACTTGTGCATGATGAAAATATTAGGGAAATGACAAAGAACTAATAATTTGAGAGCATGCCTTTAGATTTGTAGGGGATGCGAAATGAAGAAGAAGAAGGACATAAGACTGAGAAGAACTTGAGAGAAGCCATTAAGATACTGGAACGTGAGAAGAAGTTTATGGAAGAAATTCTTGATACGCAGTTGGAAGACCAAACAAAGCGACTGAGACAAGCATGCTTCAATGCCAACTATAAGAAGAGAAAAACAAAGAAACTTGCAGATTTTCTTACTAACATGAAAACTTGAAGGATATGCAATCAAAATTCTGTTTTCCAGCCTGGGTAACCTATGGTGTAAAATGCATAACTTTCTATCCACAAGTCCAACTCATGTGAAATTTATCTCAAAATCTTCCTAAGACAATTATCTACAAAGTATAAGTCAAAGGTTACAAGAATCCACTACCATTTTGTATAGTTTAATCCAAGAACTAGGCCACCTTAAAAAAAAATTGACAGAATTTTTCCTATAAATTGAATATTTTCTAGGCACTAAGTCACCTCAAAATGTGCAATTATGCAAATCAACCAACAAAAAACTCATAAAAACAATCTAATCATTCAATAAAATTAGTTTAAGTCTATATAGTATAAAACTAACTTAAGGATAATCACTCATTACCTATGAGAAGTGATCACCCATCACTCACGGGGATCCAGTAATAAAATATAAAAATAATTCTCTTATCTTGCTAATGCTCTTCTGAACCGTCAAAGAAACAACTGTATCTTTAACCTATTTTCCAAATAGGTATTTCTCATAAATAGCACACAGTAACGCACAAAACTGATTTATGTTCACCGCAGAAAGTAATCAATTACCCACATTCCCTATGAATCGGTAAAGGAACCCCTTATAGCTGATTATAACACATTTTGCCAAATTTAACCTTATTTGATTGTTAATATACACAGGGAACCCCTGTGTTATGGCAGTTTTGGTCATCCTAATTTGTAGAAAAGTAGAAAAATAAACAATTCGAAACAACTAGATCATTGGTGTATTAAAGTTCTTGACAGTTATCGATCCATTTACTTGGGAAGTTAGACACCTCTAAACCCACATTATAAGGATAATGTCAATATAGGAAAATAATTCCTTCAGTTTAAGCTTTGAACCAACACTGCTCTATGAAATTTACAACTTTACTATCTAAGAAATGTTTTCTTATCATGTATGCAATCAATCAAATCAAAGAACTGTAAGAAAACCCAAAATTTTATGAGAGAATGTCATCATTTATGCAAAAACTCAAAGAATTTCTCACCCAAAGTAGCCAGAAGAAAAACATTATTTTTTCCAAATATGCTATCATTCTTTCGCATAACAATTAGATCAGTATAAACAGGTAAATAAACCAATCAGTTTATCAAAATTACTATTTGCAAACTATACACATTTACTAACCCTAATTATGTTAAATGTGCATATTTTCTGTACCAAACTATAAGTCTGAACTATACAAAACCATAGCCTCTAGGGATCATCCAATGTAATGTTTGATAGTTGAATTTTACCCCCTAAAGTCAACTTCAACTCCACCTGTGTAAATCTTGAATACATCTAAGATACACACCAAATTTGCAATCTAACATCTTATTAACCCTCCAGCATGCACAACAGAAAACAAATGACATAATCTACTTTCAAGAATCTCTAGGAGAACTAAATTGTTTAAGGGAAACATCCCAAGGCAAGCTTCAGAAATAAGATTCCGTGTCTAAAATTTATTTATCTTCCTTTCCTAAAACATATTTGACTAGAAGGTGTACAGAGGCACTCTTTTGATAGGCTGCCAGCATAAACCTGGTCACAAACCACAAAATAAAAATCCATATAAGATAGCCAGTAATTTCTATCCCTTCTTTTTTCAAGGGCTTAAACATTATAAAACCGTGAAATCTAATCTTGATTGATATCTCAATCAGTGAAAAGAATTTGTGGACACACATAACTAATGTTATTATTGAAAGCAACTATTTGTTACAAGTAACAAACCCATATCATTTAAGAGAAACTATCATTTAACAACACAAACCACAATATAGAGAAAGTAAGTTTTATGCTAAATAAGGAGTCAAGGATTGTAGTAATCAAAACAACAATCAGAAGACAGCTAAAAACCTCTGAATAAACAGCTTTCAACACAGAGAATATCATGTGAGCTCATATGAGTCACAATTGATACAGGATACTGAATGCTAATGCAAATAACAAAATCACTCCATCTAGTTAGCATAAAGGACTCATATTCCCAACGAAAAAAATATGGAACTGGTGACAACAATAAAAATGACTCATATACTCAATTAACCAATGTAAACATTTTTACTAATCTATTAACATCCAATGGTTCTACAACTACAAGAACACTATTAAGCTAAATAAGCAGACTGAAGACCAAAAGAAGAATAAGCAGAACAAGCAAATTCAACAATTAAGTGGGAAATCCCACATTCTAAATTCACAAAACAAGAACAAGCCATTTTTCATCTTCAGCACTATTTAAAAAAAAAATCCCAATTCTGAATTCTTAAAAACGCAGATACAAGATTACACATAAAGCGAAATGGTAGTGAACAAATTAACAAAGTAATTACTTACAGTAGAATTCTTGGGATCAAAATTGTTAGCAGCAAAAAGCAATCTTTTTGCAGCTTGGAGAGACAATAAGAGATCCAAAAGACAAGAATTGGAGGTAGAAGAAGCTCCAACACCTCCTTTAAACTCTCTGACCTCTTCAGACAAATGGGCCAAGAGGGCGACTCTGCGAGAAGATTTCTAATTAAACTCTCTGATCTCTCTGAGTCTTCGATCTTCACCTTCTTAGAAGATTTCCAGAAATTCCCATCAAACCCCTCAAAGCCCCCATTTACCCTACCATTCCTCGGAGGCAAAATCTCCAATTGGTCGTTGAACTAAGATGATGAATTAATCAAACTGTAATGGTCCGTCGCCTAGTGAGTGGAATCTTGGGACGAAATTGTAAAGTTGTAAACATCTTGAGGGCTTTCTTGAGAATCCAAAACACCTTTGTCAAATCCTGAATCCGAATTTCTCCTCATCATGCTTCTATTCCGGCGCCCGTAAGTTCTAACCTTCATTTCTCGCGGCTTCTACCATTCGACGAAGAGATGAATCTGCCCGTAAGTTCTAATCATCTAAGGGCAGATATTTTGTAGATCAATCTCTCCCAACTCTTCAAACTAGATCGGATGCTTATCATTATGGAAATTTGAGGCTAAAGAAGAGATGAAATCAATTGCAGTAGTGAGGATTTGTGCAGCTTAATATATGAGAACGGGAAAAAAAAGATAGTGAAATTTGATTTGTGCATTAACTAATAGACCTAGGATTCTGACATATATACACAATAAGTGTTTTTGAATGATGCAATAAAACTACGTCGTTTTACATTAAAAATGTGTAATAATAATATATCAATTTGAATTATCTTAATAAAATTACATCATTTTGTTTTTACTATAATGACGCGAATAAAACTAGTATCATTATAGGTATTCTATTATGTCACTTTATAAAAAGTGTAATTAAAAACATGTCAGGAAAACTATTTTTTCTTGTATTGAACCAAAACTACGTTGTTTTCATTTCACTATAATGACACAAAAAATCAAGTGTCATCATAGGATGTCTATTATGACGCTTTCTAGAAAGCGTCATCAAAAAAGTGTCACTATAGCCTATTTTTCTTGTAGTGTGAGAAGTAACAACCGTTTGAAAACTTCTTTATCCGAAAGTTATATCCCCTAAGAAATATTAATTCAGAAATAAAAAGAAAGTCTCTTTTTTTAAAAAAAAACAAGCCCAAGTGCCCTTTTAATATATAAATATAATTATAAAATGGACTAACCAAAGAGTCAAGTCCATGTCTATTAAGAGCACTTTTAGATACTATTTCTTGTACACAACTACTAATAAATAGTTTCAAGACCTTTCTTTTTTCAATGTGAGATATGATTGAATAAACTATCTATCATTCCCCCACTAGTTTGTTAATATAGGTAATTACTTTTCAAAATAAACATAATGCATACAAGAAAGTATCTAAAAGATTAAACTTTCAACTAGTATAAGTTTTCAGGATGCTAACAAGGTACATGGTGTCTTAGGATTAAACCATGACTCTTTTTGTTAGGATTGGACATACCACACACATTACATTTATGTTCTATTAAATTTCTCATTTAACTTCTAGCACCATAAATGGCCTTGTGCTAGCAATCCATTTTCTACGAATATTTACAAGAATAAATCATTTTAAATTCTTATTGAAGCGGCACCACTTCATATTCATATAGGTGGAGTTTACTTATAAACAGAAAAACTCCATTAAGAATATAAACTCATCATCTCTACTAATCATCACTAGCAACCATCATCTTTTGTATGGAACTTGATTTGGTGATCTAATAAGACACATAACAATAACCTATTATTATCCATTAAACTTCAACCAATAACCGATTAGATTAAGTGAAGTTGGGTTACCGTTATTGATGTCTAAAGGATTATATTTTAGTCACATACTATAAGTAGTCTCCCTGACTTTATCTCTTGGTAAAGCCTTAGTAAGCGGATTCGATAAATTTGCTGCAGACTTCACATAGGAGACGGTAATAATACCATTAGATACTAATTCTTTAATATAATTGTGACGTAAACATATATGTCTTGATTTTTCATTATATATATTACTAAAAGTATTTGACATTGTAGCCTCACTATCACAATATATAGTAACGGGTGGTATAGGTTGTGGCCATAAGTTAACTTCAAGTAACATATTTCTTAACCATTCAGCCTTTTTACCTGCTGAAGCCAAAGCTATGAATTCAGCTTCCATAGTTGAATGAACAAGACACGTTTATTTCTTAGATGCCCAATTAACAACACCACCCGCTATGGTAAATATCCAACCCGAGGTTGATAATATATCACCAACTTTAGCAATCCAACTAGAATCAGAATAGACTTTTAGTACAACAGGAAAATTAGAATAACACAATTGTAATTTTGCGGTTCTTTTAAGATAACCAAGTATTTTTTTCAACCGCTTTCCAATAAGCTACACCTGGATTGCTTGTAAATCTTGATAATTTACTCACTGTAAAGGTAATATCAGGTCTTGTGCAACACATAGCATACATCAAACTTCCTATAACACTAACATACTTCAATTGTTCTATTGATCTGACATCATTTTTTACTAGTTTAACACTAGGATCATATGGAGTATTATATTTTTTAATATTTAAGAATTTATATTTATTCAAGAGCTTCTCTATATGTTGAGTTTGACTTAACATAAATCCATTATCATATTTGGTAACTTTAATTCCCAAAATTGTATCCACTTCTTTAAGATCTTTCATCTTAAAGGCAGAAACAAGAAACTTTTTTGTTTCATTTATACCAAGAATATTTGTACCAAAAATAAGTATATCATCTACATAGAGACATATAATTACTCCATAATCACTAGTAAATTTAGAATAGGTGCATTTATCAATAGTATTATGTCTAAAACCATAAGATAAAATTTTTGAATCAAACTTTTTATGCCATTGTTTTGGAGCTTGTTTGAGACCATATAAAGATTTTATAAGTTTACACACTTTATTTTCATTACCAGAAAGTACAAAACCTTTTGGTTGTTCTATGTAAATTTCTTCTTTCAAATCTCCATTTTAAAAAGCAGTTTTGACATCCATTTGGTGAACACATAATTTATAAATAGAAGCTAAGGCAAATAAAACTCTAATAGAAGTTATTCTTGCTGCAGGTGCATATGTATCAAAATAATCTAATCCTTTTTTCTATGTAAATCCTTTAGTTACTAACCTAGCTTTAAAGGTTTATAAAGTACCATCTAAATTATATTTTTTTCTAAAAACCCATTTATTTTTAATGGGGTTTGAATTGGGAGGTAAGTGAACTAGAACCCATGTATTATTAGCCATAATTGAATCCATTTCATCATTTATAACTTCTTGCCAAAAAGCAGCATCTCTAGAAGCTAAAGCTTCCTTAAATGTTTTTGGTTCATCATCAACATTTAATATCTCCATTAGTCTTATAAATTTTTCTCTACTTCTTTCAACTAGGATAGTAATATGATCAGGAGATACAAAATCAGGATTAAGATGTTTAATTCTCCTTTGCCTTTGACTTCTCCTTAGTTCAGATGGTTTATCAAATTTTTTTTCTTTTATTAGAATTCGAATCTAATTTATTATACTTTTCTATATGATCATGTAACATATTATCACGTACAAAGATGTTTTCAAAGAATTCTACATGAACAAATTCTACAATAATATTAGATTCTAAGTCAAGTAAATAATATGCTTTTGAATTTTGGACATAATCAACAAAAACAGATTTTATGCCTCTTGCACCAAGTTTTTGTCTTTGAGAATCAGGAAGTCTATAGTATGCTATACACCCCCACACTTTCAAATACTTTAAATTTGGCTTCCTTCCATTCCAGACTTCATATTGTGAAATATGAGTCTTCTTTGAAGGAATTCTATTGAGAATATGGCATGCAATAAGTACTGCTTCTCCCCAAAAGTTGAATTGTAATTTAGTATTTAATATCATTGCATTTACCATGTCAACTAGTGTTCTATTTTTCCTTTCAGCCAATCCATTTTGTTGGGGTGTAAAAGGAGCTGTTCTTTGGTGAATTATACCATAATCTTCACAAAACTTATCAAATTCACCAGAAAAGTATTCTCCTCCTCTATCACTTCTTAACATTTAATTTTTTGTTCCTTTTAATTCTCTACCTTAGCCTTAAATTCTTTAAAACACTAAGTGCTTCATCTTTAATTCTTAACAAATAAACATGTGCATAATGAGAACAATCGTCTATAAAAGTAATCAAGTATCTTTTACCTCCTCTAGTTAGTTTTCCATTTAATTCATAAATATCTGAATGAATCAAATCTAACATTTTATGCATATGTTCTGCTTTAGGAAATGGCTTCCTAGTAATTTTAGCTTGTGCACATATTTCACATTTGTCTAAAGAACTGTGCTTACAAGAAATATAATCATGATTAGACATGTATTTCAAAGTAGAATAATTTAAATATCCTAATCGAGCATGCTAAAGATCAGAAGACTCAATAATATAAGTAGAACCAACATTGATTTCATTAATTCTTAATTTGAACAAGCCATCAATGGTGTAACCCTTTCCTACAAACACACTATTATTGGTGATCACAACCTTATCAGATTCTATTACAATCTTAAAGCCTCTTTTGCTAAGCAAACTAGCAGAAACTAGATTCCTTTTAACATTAGGAATGTGAAAAACATTAACCAAAGTGAGCTTTTGTCCCAAAGTGAATTTCAAAACAACAGTTCCTTTACCAAACACATGAACTGGTGCTTGATTACCCATAAAGACCTCAGCATCATCTTTCATATAAGTATTGAACAGATCTTTGTTGTTGCACACATGAATGGTTGTACCTGAATCAAGGAAAAACTCAGAGCAACAAGTGAAAGCAACTGAATTTATTTCAGTAACCATGGCTACCAAACTGTTTCCAGTAACGAAGTTTGCCTCTTTGGTAACACCAGTATTAGTATTAACACTGGTATCTGCTTTCTTCTCTTCACTCTTCTTGAACCTACATTCTTTAATGTAGTGACTTTTCTTTCCACAATGGAAACATGTTTGGTTCATTTTGTTGTTGTTCTTATTGAATGGTTTGGTTTTAATCTTAAGATGTTTCTGAAATTTATTTTCAGATTTTGCTCCTACGGCATTTACTTGCAATTTCGTATTGGAAATTTCAACAATATTCTTCTGCAATTTCTCTTCTATGATACGAGTTTCACACTCAATTTGTAGATGAGTCTGAAATTACTCGAGAGTCAAACTCTCTGATTGTAACATAATCTTCTTTCGTAACTGTTCCAAGAGGGAGGCAATTTAGACAAAATTGCACCAATTTGTAGTGCATCAGGAATACGAACTTCCAAATTCCTTAATCTGGAAACTAAAATTTGAAGTTCATAGACTTGATCCATGACTGGTCTGTCATCAGTCATTCTGAAATCAAAATAATTTAAAATAAGAAATTTGTCCGTACCTTTCTTTTCATTCTGATATTTAGTCTCCAAAGCAGTCCAGATGTCATTTGGAGTTTGGAGTGCAGCATAGAGATCGTACAGACGATCTGTTAGAGAATTTAGAATAAGTCCATGACACATCAATTGATCATCTTCACGTTTCTTCCATTCAACCTTCAATCCATCACAGTCTTCAGGCATTGTTGCAGGAAGAGCCTCTAGTGACGGATCAAGAATATAGAGAACTTTCTGTGTGGTTAGAAGAAATCTTATCTTGTCTTTCCATCTTGTAAAATTCATTCCATCGAATTGATTCAATTTGATAGCATCTTGTTGTGTTAAAAATTTCACAGTTGCAGCATTCATCAAAGCCATGGAAAGTCAATATTACACTCAAATTGTTAGAAAAATAAATAAAGAATAAATTTTGAGGTGTGATTACACTATCTTGAGTGTAATATTGTCTTACTTATCAAAATAAGTTACCACATGATACAATAAAGTTGCGTGAGAAATTTATGTAGAAATAGAAAATCAGATAAAACTTGTAAAACTTCTATAGTTTTTATAACTCCTTAATAGTTACAATTGAGAAGTAACAACCGTTTGAAAACGTCTTTATTCTAAAGTTATATTCCTTAAGAAATATTAATTCGGAGAAAATATAAAAAAAAAGTCTCTTTTTTTTAAACAATCTCAAGTGCCCTTTTAATAGATAAATATAATTATAAAATGGACTAATTAAAGGGTCAAGCCCATGTCCATTCAAAGCACTTTTAGACACTACTTTTTATACACAACTACTAATAAAGAGTTTTAAGACTTTTCTTTTTTCAATATGAAATATGATTGAACAAACTATCTATCAATGGTTGCAAAAAATTCCATTGCAGCAATTCCCCGTAATGGCTTCTCATCAATTCCCCATAATGTCTTATGTAACACCTCAACTAAAGGTAACAGCGGAAGCATATCAACACCGGGTGTTGCCTCGTCCAGTTACCCAGACAAGGGGTCTTTATAACGAAAAATCTAACAGAGTATTATTTAAAAGGGAAATGTCCAGACCTATTCTGTTGTCACTGTGGTAACATCCTCTATCCGTAGGTCCTTCCAACTCCGAATCCTACAAAAAGGTAATATAAAAGACACGTGTGAGTGAAAAATCACTCAGTGAGTCCCGTGTGTGCTAATGTTTTATTAAAGAAGCAGAGTACACAAAACTTTTATAAAATAACATATCATTTGTTCATTAGAAATGAATCCAAAACTCTTTAATAAAAAGTGTATTCAAAACTCAATAACTTTTTGAAAATCGGTGTTTCAACTTTCAAATCATTACCCTATTTTTTTTCAATCACAGGCACTTTTCCAACAGATGGTCGGCCTGTATGCAAGTCCTACAGTCCTTGCCTTCGGCAACACAGTCTCTTGTGCCAGGGACTGCGCCTTACAGCACGTCACCCGTGTCATGCCGGAACGGTGAGCAGCGTACAAATGTACCTCACCGTACATTTAGGGATCTTTTACTTGCCACCATAAGTTAGGAGTCCCAATCCTGACGTTAATCACCATCGAGGTGGCAAGAGATTGAACACATCGAGTGTACCCACCCTTTATCATGTGAACAATCCACCATCATAATCAATAGGCAATTGCCAGGCTCAAAACGGCTAGTCAGGATGACTCGTCTCAATGTCCTGTCACCCTGTTTGGAGTAAGACAATCCCCAAAATTGATCGGGTTACTTGGGGTCGTCTATCTCTAACATGGGTTAGTACAACGATTAAAATCCTTGCTGAGTACTCAACGTTACCAACCCCGTCTAACTGATTAGGCCAGAGGGTTATCTGATCTCACAGAATTTTCATATCAAAACAATTTTTGGGGCAAAAAAAACATTTTTCCAAAATTATGATAAAACCAAATAAAGGGTTCAATTTACATATCAAAATGTGTTTCTAAGAGTAACTGGGTCATTTTTCCTGTACTCGATCACAAAAGTCATTTTCAAGGATATTCAGATCATTTTACCGATACCCAATTTCCAAAAGGCTTTTCGAGAGTATTCGGGTCATTTTACCCTTACCCGATTTGAAAAATATTCACAAGAGTTCTAATAAAGATACTTCGGTCATTTACCGAATACCTGAGTTCTAAAGGTTTACATAAAATATTCCAATAAGGACATTTGGATCATTTTCTAAATACCCGATTCCAAAAGGTACTTATTTAAGGAAATTCAAAATTCTAATCTCAAAAGAGGATTAAATTCAATGGTTTCAAACATATTTCCATAAAATGTTCTAAACAGTATATAATGTAGCATTTCATAAAAAAAATAATGCACACTAGCTTTAGAAAGAGTTTTAAAAATCCAAGGAACTCACTCCGTATCCTAAGCAATCATTTCCATTCATGGCCGTTTAACCTTCGTTTCTACTGTTTTCGATGTTCTGTTGACCGTTTATCGCTAAACCTACATCAAACATCGCTTTTGGGTCAATTTGTGTTTGGCCGAAAATAGCCGACGAGTAACCGATGTCCGGCCGATGTGCCCGACTGTTAGCCGACGTTCAACCATCGTTTAGCCGATAGGGCCGATGGTTAGCCGTCGGTCAAGGAAAACGTTTAACTTTCATTCGGTCATTTTTCCGTTGTTTGATTAATTCTTTCGTTTTCCTTTTTCCACATCCTTCCTCCCTTCATAAACAAGGGATTCACTTCATGTTTCCCCAATTAATTTATCCAAAATCACATAAGTAGTCCCCCTAAATCTATTCATTTTAGGACTACTTTCTGGAATTTCACTGGTTTGACACACCATTTTGTTTTACACATGACTTTCAATTTACAGCTCCGATTTGGCCCCATGATATACCAAAATGACCGTACGACTCTTAAATTTAATTCAATATAGGCCATTTTTAGAGTTCCGATTCCAATATCATGGTACTGGGCAAAAATAGCTTCAGTAGTTTTGACCTAGTTTTACTATTCATTATTTCCTTAACATTTTGTAATTTTCCAGTTTGACACCCTAACTTGTTTTGCCCATAAATTTTAATCCACAAATCCAAATGATGTCAAACCAATTGTAAAATATCCTCAAGACATTCCTTTACAAGTTCCAATTCATGGAGTACCAATTCTGTTGTCCATTTTGTTCAATTTTGAACACAAAGATCCAGTAGTAAAATCTCGTTACTGATTTGGCACATTTTACTATTTTCACCATAATTTTTTATCCGTAAATCCGATTAACCTCAAACTTGTTCTAAAATGTCTCTATGATCCTTAGCTACAAATATATATGCCTACTTTGTTCAAATCAAGAAACGTTACAGATTTACTGAACATAATACCTCCCAGAATTTTCTGCACACAAGGACAGCTTTCACACAACTTCACCTACTTAGTTTCCATACTTCACACATAAACTTCTCACAATATATATACCAAAATGATCTCCATGCTTTATATAATAACTTTACTTCAAGTAAGGTAGATCTTTACCTTTTCTTTGCTGCGTTTGGAGGCTGAACAGTCCAAGCATCTTCTTACTTTTCTCTCTCTCTTTCTCTCCTCTCTATTTCCGATTTCTCTCTCTCTTTCTTCTGTATTTCCTTTTCTTTTCTCTCTTGTTTGCTCCGAAATTCTAGCTATATAAAGCCATTTTAGTTGGCCTTCATGGCCTATATGTAGAGGAATATGGTCTTCAAGTCAAAGGTTCATTAAATGGTCTCAAACATTTGGAAGCTCTTAATTGGTCCACCTAGTTACTTAGGTGTCATTTAGAATATTCAAGAATTCTATGGTGATTTGGCAACTCTAGAAACCCTTAGATTTTTATAGAATTCAAAAAAAAAATTGTAGAATATCCTAGAAGGTCTTGGATTTATTTAGAACCTACAAGAGCATTGGTGATGCTTGTAGAAATCCCTAGAATTCTCAAGAATTAATAGATATTTTCTAATCTTGCATGGCCATGCATAATCAACCATGATTAACTTACTCAAATCAAGATTAGCTTAATTAAGCTTGGTCAAATGAGGTCACAAAAGATGGTCTAACTTGATCAAACTTTTCATGCTTTTGGGCCATTGTTATTTATTTCTTGTGGGCCCTCTAAATTATATCAATTTATCACAACCAATCAAATAGAAGCACTTGACCTCATTAACCAATCACTAAACGACACTTATTTTCATCCACCAATCATAAGAAGCCACATGTCCCATTTCCAACCGCAATTTCTATTTTCTTCAGAGATGTCCAAAATCGGGTCCGTAATGAAAAATTATTTTATTTCATTATCCAACTCCAAAAATTTCATTGAATCCATTGATAACACTTAAATTCTTCAATTCCCTCTCTACTTGGTCAAATTCGCGATCGAAGTCACGAACGTGGCCAAAATGACGAAAATACCCCCGATACCCCGGGTGGCACAATTCGTACCAAAATGTGTGTCTCATTACATTGATCAATTTCTCTTTCTAGAGTACTCTAAAATTCTTATTTTGTTGATCTTAATAGCCTTCCAAAAATTTAGAGTACAGGTAGAACAAATCCAATAATTACATCCAGGTCCCGGCAAAACTTTATTTCACCAAAGTATTTGTCTCAATACACCAATCAACTTTTGTTCTGGCCGTTGATATAAATTCTCATCCCATTATAGGTAGTAGCAAATCGGAAGTAAAAATGTGGGGTGTTACATCTTATGCATTGTTTTCAAAATCGGATCGGACATCGAACCGAAAAATTTATTGGTTCACAGTTTCATAATCCAATCGCAATTGAACCGTAATTGAACCGGTAATATTATTATTTAAAAATTAAAAATATAATATTTTTAAGAATAAAATTGATTAATAATATAGTGTAATTCAAGTCCATATATACATAAATAACGAAATTAGAAAAAAATATGATTTTTTTTATTACTATAGACTATTTATTCCATTTGTGTAGTTTATTTTTTTCCTATAAATATATTATCTTATTTAGGAGGAAAATAAAAATGAGGATCAGTTTAATTGGTTGGACTCGCCGATTCACCGGTTCACCAATTGGACCGGTCGGTCCAATTGATTTGAACAAAATAGATCAGTTTTTTAAATTTTCGACTTAAAGAGATGGACCGAATCGATTTAGAGACCGATTCACCGTCCAATCGATCCGATTGGTCAATTCGATTCGATCCGGTCCAAAAAATAATACACCAATAAGGCAAAACCAAACTCCAAGTCAAGGAATAGTTCTGACTTGTTGAGTTGGGAAAAAAGGAAAGGTCAAAACGCGGAGTCAGAAATACCTGCAATTTCTCATAATGGAAAGCAGGAGTAATTAACCTTCTACGTTTGGTCCATTTCTCTCCTTCCAAGGTTGAGACTCCCAGCGTCAAAAGATCCATGAGAAGGTTCTGTGGTAGCTTCTGGAAGTAAGTCAAGTGACCATTCTTGTCAGTTAGTATCAGCCTCATGAGCTCTGTATCTGCTATTATCAGTCTTGGTCTTGTCCCAAACCAACTCAAACTTATTTTCCCTGTTTTGGCAAATCATCATCAATCTTACTTCAATATAAAATTGAAATGCAATGAGCCACAAAAACCAAGAAAGAAAAAATAATCAAGTGACATTGCCATCATTTTCTCCTCTGCTTAACGTCCAATTCTTAAACTCACAGAATAAATCATCCAAGTAAAGCATAATCCTTAGCTTGAAAACCTCAAGTTAAGGGAAAATCACAAATTTTTTTGATATTTTATCGAGTAGTAGACTGAAAAAAAATTAAAATTTGTGAAAGAAAATTCACCATATCTTTGCACCATATGATGTAAAAAAGGGTTAACTCGAGAAACAATCTTATGATTCAAGGCCATGGGTTTGGACCATTCTTCTACCGTCAACTTATTGATTAATCTCTTATCACCATAGACAAGGGTGTAAGAGGTGCCTCTAATCCCTTGCTTCTTGAAATGTTTCTCAAGGGCTTTGGGTCTCCACCAGATGGAGTAGGCAACTTTCACCATAGAAAAGAACCCTAAAAGAACTGAAGACAAAGCCAGAGCCTCAATAATATTAAATCCTTCCATGGCGTTTACTCTTTCTGTTGAAATGATTCGTGGAAGATGAGCTACAAAATCCAGTATATTTATAGAGTTAGTGTCATGTCTCGTGGCCCAGTAAGGGCGTGATCCAGCATCTGAAATTTTCATTACTTTTTTTGCAAAAACTATCCGTATTTGTATGTCCAATGTATTTAATTTCCATATCTAATTTAAATTAGATGGTTATATACATTTTTATTAAGTTTTATTTAAGATAACTGTACAAATTAAAAAAATAATTATGAATTATGAATTCAATTCAAATTAAAGAAAATAATATAATATAATAAGCTATTGGCGAATATACTTTTATCTACTAAAAAAGAAAAATAATTGCTACCATTGAAGAAAATAAATAATCACACACAATTAGAATATTTATTTTTTGATCAATATTTTTGGAATAAAATAGGATTTAAATGTATTTTTTAAAGAAAATAGAATTTTGGCACGTTAGAATATTAGGATGTTATTTTCCTCAACATAAACTTACCAAAACTACATCTTTTGAATTAGATAAAAAAAAAGGAAAAATATGATATTATATGGTAGTATTAAATTAATTATATCTTATTTGATTTCATACCTTCTAAATTAATTTTTTAATTTTATATAATTATTTAAATAAATCTTAATAAGGATATGTAATAATGTCCAATATGGATTGGATATGATAAAGATCGAACAAGTGTAATATATAAATTAATTATCATAACTGTTTTAATTTATTTAATTTAATGTGTGTCTTAGGTAATTATCATGTGTCCCAGGTAAATAATGTGTGCCTCAGGAACACATCGTAGGTGGGCTGGCCATGGGCAAATCTCCTTCGCTTAGAGTAATTTCTGCTTAAATGACCCATCCATCCTTTTCGATCAATCAAAATTTTTGTATTAAATAATTATTTCTATTTTATGAACTTTATCAATTTAATCTTCTTTCCCCTTACACTCTATTCCTAGTTTTTTTTTTTTTTCTTCAAATAAGTGAAGTTTTGAGCTTGCTACTCAATGTTTGCTTGTTAGACAAAATATTGACAAATAAAGAGTGTATGAATTAATAATAATAATAATAATAATAATAATAATAATAATAATAATAATAATAATAATAATAATAATAATAATAATAAAAAATTCCCTCATACTATTTTTATATTTAGAATGGAATCTTTTACTAATAAACAAAATGCAGCAAAATTACAATTCGAGAGTCAGCACTCTTGTAACTCTTTCTGGTGCATTAAGGATCCCTGATGATATTGTTTATATAGGAAGTTAAATAAGAGGATGGAAGAAAATTTTTTGTTTCATAATCGCTTTATGGAAGTATGATATAGTACCTAATAGTTTTTTTTTTAATTTTAAAAAAAGTAAGCAATGATGATAATAAGACTAAACAATTTTAATCACCCTCCAACTATTAAATAATTTCTTCTTTACTCTCAAATTATCAAATTGCCCACATATTATCCTTCTGTTAATTGATCAATGATCAACTATCCATTCTGTCAATTACGTGACGAACACATATCAATTTTAATTATGTTATTTTTTTCATTTAAAAATATTTCTTTCTTTTCTTCCCTTTTTTTTTATTTTTCTCGTTCTTCTTTCGCCTTCTCTCTAGTGACGTTACCACTATTCTATTGTTGACACCACTACTCTACTATGTCACTCTTCCTCTCTTTCTTTTGCCTTTCTCCTCTCTCCATTCTTCCTTCTTTATTTTTGCAAATGCCACTCTAACATGAATCTAGCCATCTCAAAACCAAGGATCCATTACAATTACCTAGCGGGCCAATTACTAGATCAAGAGCCAAAATATTTAAAGATACTTCGCAAAGCATTATGTAAGTTGGCAATGAGAGCTATCCATTGAAGATATTGGAGGATTCCAAAAGGCTCCAAACATCATCAAACATCTTTCTTTTGGAAATTGAAGAACCCAAAGAGAAGTGTTGGCTTACAAGCAGCCTAAGGGATCACAAGAAATATTTTGAAGATATTCTGTAAATCACAACAATATTCTTCAATATTTTGTAACACTTTTGAGTCTTATTCCTTTAGGAACTGTTATATTTGAGCATTTTTTTTAGATAACTATTCTTGTTGTCTAATCTTTTTAGGTAATTATTCTAATTTCTTAATCATTTTATATAATTACTCTTGTTTCCAAATCACTTAAGGTAGTTGTCATGGTTTAGTAATTTCTTATTTTTCAATAAGCTTAACTCTATATAAAGGCTTCCAACTATAAGCGATTCATTCATCAATACAATTGTATGTTTTATTCTCTTTGTAAGAGTTCTTTCTTGGATTCCTTAGTGGACTAAGATTTATTTTTCGTAGCGAAAGATTGATCATCATTTGAGTGATATCACTTAAGGTCTTATAGTGCTTTGGCTGTAGGGTTTTTGGTTTTGCCAAGAGTCTCTAATTCCTTTTGTCTAGGAGTTTGAGACTGGTTAAATTAACTTGTGACTTGGGGAAATTAGTCCTATCTTGAGCGACTGTGGGTTTACAAGCCATTAGCTCATAGGGTTTCACATCATCTTGGTATCAGAGTGAAGACTCCCTAATCCAGGTTCTATCTTTCATTATTAGTCATTCTTGATTCCTTATTATATATTAAAAAAAAAAAAGTTCTTGCTTCCTTGTTAGGGAAAAAAAATCATTCTTTTCATTGCCCCCCCCCCCAAAAAAAAATCCTATTTTGAGATACTTGATTGATTATTTAGTACATACACTTCATCTATTAATCATTCTCTTGGCGAGTTAATTCTTACTCTTGAATCTTAAAACAATTTAGGTATTGCTAAATTGAATACTTGGGTGTGTCGTTCTTTATGTGATTTTCTTAAGCACTTAGTCTTCCTAGGAATCTAAAGAACGAATTAGAGTGGTAAAAAGCAAATGGTGAGATTATCATTAAAAATCCATAAAAGAGTACATACATAAGAAGAGTGCCATCTTTTTTAGTGTAAACACATGAGATTGTATGTGTGAGGAAATATTTTTTACTGACAATTCTTGCAGGTACTTAAACATGTCACAGGAACATATCAATTATTTTAAGAAATAAGAGCAAACTGAATCTTCCAAGAAGAAGGAGATGAGCTTTCTAACTTCTTTGGAATAAATCCAAAGACAACTTGCCTTCATGAATGGCAGATTGGACCGGATGGAAAGTGCATAGCCGAGTGAAGCCAACAACTCTCATTGGACTTCTAGGAGAGGAACTCATTGAAGGGAAGACGAAGTTGGAGATAATGAGAAGAACGAAGGCTATGAAGAAGTAGACACAAGAAGGATTGGAGGTAGGCCAAGAGGGGAGGATAGGAAAGATACCAACATCGACTCTATCAAAATGAAAATTCCTTTATTCTTAGGGAAAAATGACCCTGAAACATATTTGGAGTGGGAGAGAAAAGTTAAATTGGTATTTGACTGCCACAACTACTCCAAAGAGAAAAAGGGTAAAATTAGTTGTTGTTGAATTTTCTCATTATTCTATTATTTAGTGGGATCAAATAATTAAATCCAAGAAGAGAAATGATGAAGAACCTATTGAAACTGAGGATGATTTAAAGAAAATAATGAGAAAAAGATTTGTTCCTTTGCATTATTATAGGAGCTTTATCAAAAGCTCCAAGCACTTACCTAAGGGAACAAAAGCATAGAGGACTATCACAAGGAGATGGAGATGGCTATGATTTGAGCCAATATTCACTACAAAAAAAATGGGACAAATATGATAATATCAAATACGGTCTCAAAACCATCATAATAGTGAACTTTATACGACGGTTTACTAACCGTTGTATTAGTAAGACTTTATACGACGGTTAACACGTAACCGTCGTATTAGTTTAACAAACTACGACAGTTTCGTCAAACCGTCATAATAGGTGTAATATAATACAACAGTTATCCTAAAACGTCATATTAGTTTAATATCTATTACGATAGTTTGCACCGTCGTATTTGTTGAAATTATCTTATGTTGAAATTAAATTTTGCAACTTTTACCAATGCCACTCTTTTTCAACCGTCATATTAGTTCAAAATCGAACCGTCGTTTTTTATTTACTAAATACCATAGTTGTTAATAAAACCGTCGTTTATACTTAGCTAATACAATGGTTAGGGCCGTCATTTTTAGTCTAATTATAACAAAATCCATTAAAAGTATTTCAAATTTTATCTGATTATTTTCAAATTTTGTCACAATACTTTTGGTAATAATTTTAACAAATTTAACGGTTGGATCATTAATTTAATATTATTATATTTGTAAATACACTAAATTTTCTTACTATTTTATAAATATTACTCCAAAAATGTGATAAAATAAAGCGAATGACCTTCAAATTTGATCACCAAACTTGTTTTAACTTTATAAGTACATCTAATGGTTAGATCATTAATTTTTCAATTAAAATTTTGTTTACATCTTAAGTTTTCATAAATTTGTGTTAAAGAGTTTGAATTTCATTTTATTTGTTATTCTATTAATATATATATATATATATATTTATATTTATATGCAGTATATAATTATACTGCATATAAATATATATACTAATTAATTTATGTTGAAATTATGTTTTTGACATTATGGATGTTTTGAAGGTTCATCCCTTCATGAAAGAGCTAAATTGCTTATATATAGAAATTTATTTTAATTACATTTTTAACATTCAATTCCAGGCTTAAGGATTTGTGGTTGTATAAAAATGAATAAATATGGATAGTCTTTCTTAATATATAAGACTTTATTCAAGGAGAGATTTAGCCAAATATTTGATAGTATGGATTTTTTTTTTTTAAAAAAGTTATTATACTTTTAGATTGTCATATAGTTTCCTAATGCAATTATATTTTGCTTTGAACTATGTAGATTCTAAATATCTAACATTTTGTACTCTAATTTTTATTTAGGGCAAGCTTCAATTTGAGAGCTACAATCCACTTCTAAGATAGCGTAGTGGTAACCTAGGTTATTATTAATCGATCAAATGGAAATGTTAAGTGTTGGATTATATGTAGTTTTGCACTTGAAGGGCTTAGATTTTATTGGAATCTTCAAAGAATGGAGTTAGAAATTACACTTTGGTAAAGAATGAGAGAAAAGAGATGGTAGGGGGGCATGACAAACATTTTCCAAGGCTAATAGAAACTTTGTTGAGTAGAATTTTTGGAGAGTAATAATTACTAAAATTCAAAATGGATCTAAATAATATACCAAATTGAATTAAGTTTTGGAGGAGTTGTTGATGATTATCCAAAATATTAAATAGTGAAAGTTTCCTTTGAAGATATTGCATTAAAAGAAAAAACAAGTAGAAGATTGAAACTTGGTTGAGATATTGGAGAATGCAATATTTAGATGTTAATGTAATTATTGTCCACAATTTTTTAATGATTTTTGTGCATGACTTTTTTATTTTTGCATATCGTTTCTGACTTTCTCACTTCAGCTGCCTGGATTTCCTTGAGTGATGGGTGATCATTCCCCATGAGTGATGGGTGTCACTCCCCATTGGTAATGAGTGATTACCCGTAATTTTTCTTTATGATATATACTGTTGATTATTCTATCCCTGTTAGTTGAATTGCATAATTACACATTTTAAAGTGGCCTAGTGCCTGAAAAATATTCAATTTATAGGGAAAATTCTATCAATTTTTTTTCAAAAAATTTTACAAAGAATTTGAATAAGATAGTTTTATAAGAATAATTTTTACAAATAATTCTTACCCCATGAGAATAATTTTTAGGAGTATATATGATAAGATTATTTCATGAACTAGATTTGAAACTATAGTTCTGTAAGGATCTTATTTGCATTTTGATTTCTGTGTAACAAAATCTTACTGATATTTCAAGTGCTCTATAAGGGAAGTTTTAGAATTTGTTTACAACTTACTCGGTTCCCCCCCCCCTTTAAAATGTTCAATTATTTTCTTTCTTTTTTACAAGCAAATTCATGTATGTTTTTGAATGATTCATGAAACTATGTGGTAGAACTGGAGAAAAAAAAGAAAGAAAAGTTAAATATATCATTTGGAGAAGGGAATAAAATAGAAGAAAAAGAAATAAATAGATATAATTTTTGTTTATATCTTTACTCACTAATTTGATGTAACAATATTAATTTTTTTATTTATTAAGAGTATTTTAGATTATTTAATAAAAATTTACTAAAAATGAAATTTCATTTCCTTCTATTTCCATTCATTCTTGAATATGAAAAGGACGTTAAAGCTTTTATACTAAATTTAGTCCCTTCATTTTTCTCTTAATTTTTCATTTCCTTCTTAAAAAACTAATCTAAAAACCTAAAATTTAAACACTCTATTTCCTCTATTTTTTCTCCCTCATTTTTCTCAATTCAAACAAATTATTAGTAACAGAAGAATAGTAATGATCGTATTTTTCACAAATAAAGTTCAATATTGAGATTAATTTAATATCTAGAGAGTAAAACTGACATTTTATTACTAAAAAAAATTGTAATATTTTATGATAAAATCAAGTGTCTTTTAAATTTTCTAGAAAGTATGATTCATGTATGTTTTTTTTAATCTTTTTTGTTTGTTGAGTTGAATCCTTGACACATCTTGAGGTAGCTTAGTGCCTGAAAATTGTGTACTTACAAGGAAAACTCTATCAAATTTTTTCTAAATATTTAAAATTTTAAGTGTGTTTATCAATTTGTGCTTTTAAGAATGAAAAGAATATGATATTTTCATACTTTCAAAAGAGAATGTGAAATCATAGTTGGTAATTACTTATCATAACAAAACTTGTAAATTGATTGAAAATATAAATAAATGAATAGGAAGATAGACCGATCGTGGATTGACTTACACGACCGTATAGGTGATGAATACAGTAAGGGTTTGGATGTCTTTGTAGAATTTTCATTAAGAGACAAACTTAATGGATCCAAAATCCATTGTCCTTGTTTGAAGTGTCAAAATATGTATCTTTATATAGTACAATAGAGGTCAAACAATATTGCCAAATGTGGGGTTTCATGAGTTGGTACAAAAAATGGAGTGTTCATGGGGAAACATACTTATCTTCTAGTAATACAAGTAGCAACATTCTTTCAACTGAAAACATATAAGGGGATGATATGGTTAGAATGATTCAAGATGCTGCTGGCATTAATGACTTTGATAATTCAACTGAAAAGCCTAAAGATTTGAGGGAGATACTTAAATTGTTAGAAGAGCCAAACGTAGAGTTGTAGTCAGACTGTACTAAGTTTTCTTCACTGTAATTCAATATGAGATTATTACACTTAAAAGTCCTCAATGGGTGGTCGAATAAGTCTGTTGACATGCTACTTAAGCTTCTAACGGATGCATTTAGTGAAATATGAGTGAAAATTACCAAAAATTACTACAAGGCTAATAAGATAATGAATATGTTTGGAATGGAATGTAAAGTTTGGGATGCATGTCCAAACAATTGCATGATATACAAAGGAGGAAATGATGCCATTACTCATTGTGAGGTATGCAATGCTCCGAGGTACAGGAAAGATGGCAGTACAGTTGCATGCAATCGTGTTGATACATTCCATTGACTCCGAGATTGAAGCGATTATTCATATCTTGAAAAGCTACATCTTTTATGAAGTGGCATGAAGAATATCGTGTGAAAGATGGCATTTACAAACATCCAACTAATTCTAGGGCTTGGAGAAAGTTTGATGAGAACCATTTGAAATTTACAAGTGACTGCTAGAATGCTAGACTTGGACTGGCTTTAGATGGATTTAATCCCTTTTCAAATATGTACAAACTACATAGTACCTGGCCTGTAGTCTTAATACCTTACAATTTTCCACCCTGGGTATGTATGAAGCAGCCTTATTTTATTTTATCAATTTTTATTGATGGCCAAAAGAGTTTAGGAACAAGATTGATGTTTTTTTACAACCCTTGATCGAAGAGTTGAAAGAGTTGTGGCATGATAGTGTGATTACTTACGATGTTGGGACGAAAGAGATGTTCTATTTACGTGCAGTTGTTATGTGAACCATAAGTGACTTCACAATTTATGGCAATCTATCTGGTTACAATGTCCATAACGATAGGGCTTATCAGATATGCGGTATTGATCGTTTATCTTACCAATTGCCTAATGGTGGTAAATATTACTTCTTGTATCGCAGATTTCTCGACCTATCACATAAGCTGCGTAGGGACAAAGTTTCTTTCTACGGTGAAATTGAAATACGACAAGCACAAAAAAGGAACACGGGGTCAGAAATATTAACATAACTTGAGGGTTGTTTAATAGAATATGCAGTAGATGATAAGAAAATCAGAATGCAGTCTGACTACAAATGGAAGTTTGGCATAAATCCGTATAATTAGAAGAAGAAGAGTGTTTTTTTGGGAGTTGCTAAATTAGAAGAGCAATTTGATGAGGCACGGTAGATAATCTGTTGTATACAATATTATGTGACAGTAGTTTTTCAAAAGATAACTTCAAAACTCGTCAAGACTTGTAGATAATGAATATTAGAAAGTCTTTATATTCAATTTTAAAACCCTCAGGAACCGGATAATGTTTGCCACTAGCCCATTATACAATGAGCAGGTCAGAAGTTGAAGTTCTTTTAACATTATTAAAGGAATTGAAAGTTCCTGATGGCTATTATTCTAATATTTTTGGACGGGTGAATATGAGGAGAAAGATTTTGGGAGATTTGAAGAGTCATGATTCTCACATTTTACTCCAACAATTAATCCCATTAGCTGCTCGCACAACATTACCCAAGAATATAGTGCAGCTGTTGATTGAGATTGCTTCATATTTTAGGCAGCTATGTTCCAAAGTTAACAAAGAGAGGTATCTTGAGAATCTTCAAAAATAGTTCGCAGTTACAATATGTCTTCTTGAGAAGACATTCATCCCAAGTTTTTTTATATAATGGAATATTTACCAATACATTTGACCGATGATGCATTGTTTGCTAGCCTAATTCAATGTCGATGGATGTTTTCAATTAAAAGATACTTGAAAACTCTCAAATATTATGTGCGCAATCATGCTCAGCCTAAAAATTTGATTGCTAGTGGGTATTTAATGGAAGAATGTATGACATTTGTGACGAGATATTTAGACGATGTTGAGAGTAAAGGGAATAGGCTCCTAAGATATATTGATGATGATAATAATATAGGTAAACCAGTTGGAAATAAGACTAATGTAATATTTGATCGTGTTACGTTGATGCAAGCACATCGGTAGATTCTAGCCAATTCCGACCGCCTCAAATCATATAGATAGTCAGTTTTACTTTGAATCTGTTTATTTATTTTTATATTCTTCTTTTATTATTCCTAAATTTTCATATATGTCTACGTGCAATCTTCATATGTCTATCATAAATAAAGAGTATCCCAGATCTCGGTTACATGAAAGACAACGTATTCATTCTCAAACGTTTCATACTTGGCTCAATTATTATGTAAGTATAGTATATGCAATATAACTAATAGTTATTTAGAATATATAAAGCAAATAAAACTTATATTTTTTATAGATTGATGAGAACGAAGAATATCCTGATGTTCCGGTTGAAGTTAAAAAGCTTGCAAATAGTCCTTTCAACCAAGGATTGCGTTACAATGTATGCAATGTGAATGGGTTCTGATTTTGTACAACAATGTATGAGGCTAATAAGTCAACTCAAAATTTTGATGTTATGTATAGAGTTGATACTATGAGTAATTCTAGTCCTAAAGATAGGAATCCCATAGCAGCTGGTGTCAATTACTATAGAGTGCTTACTAATATTATAAGGATCCGATATAGTAGTCAACTAAAATTTCTATTATTCAAATATGATTGGATTGATGTACATCGAGGTGTTAAAGTTGACAACCTTAAGTTTACTTTGGTGAATCTGGATTGTTTGTTGTACCGAAAAAATAGAGAAATGAATGAGCCATTCATCCTAGCAAATTAAGCGGAACAAGTTTGGTATTCTCGATATCACAGAGAAAGAGACTGGCATGTCGTAATGCCAATAATGAGAAGAGATAATTATGATGTGTATTCAAGAGATCATAATCTAGAAACTTTTCTCGCACAGCAGCTAAATTCTCGTCCTATTTCGCGTGAAGCAGATATTGTATGGGTTAAAAATGGCATTTCTGGGGAGGAAGTGGACTTAGTTGGAAGAAGAATACAACCTACAACCTAATGTAATTAATCACTTTCCAGTTTACTAAATGTGCTAGAATTGTTATATTCTTTTCTCAATTGATTTTTGACCAAATTTATTTGACTTAATTTTTCTATGCTTCTATGTGTTTTGTAGATGGTTACCAAAATTAATTAATCACTTAATTAATCACTTTCCGTTCTCGGCGTGCATCGATGCAGGATGCCATAAGCACCTCAAGATCAGGGGTAAGTTCCTCACAAGGTGCAGAGACACACCCAATAATACAGGAGGTTGGCCAAAGATTGGATACAACTGTCCAGACGGGCTCTTGAGATCAAAGGTCCAGTCAGGAGATGGCTGCACTTGCCTCAAGTTTGTTAAGTTGTTAGACAGTAATTTAGGAAAAATTAATTTTTGTAGCTATTAAAATCATATTAAACTTTTGTCTTTCTATTTAATGAAATCATACTTATGGACTAGCCTGTTTTGAATTAATTTTTTTATTGATATTTTATAGGTTCCACGTTGAGAAGTTCTCGTGGGGGCAGAAGGTTACCCTCCAGATGGGTTGAGCCGAATTTGAAGTACGAGGCTGGTGTGAACTAATACAGAGGTCTCATAGGAGTGAATGCGTCTCGTTATAGTTCAGTGGTGGGCTATTTTGCACGTATGAATGGCAGGCTCCCTCTGAATTATAGGGATTGGCATCCCGTACCTCAGAGACTTAAAGATGAGGTTTGGGAAGAAATAAATGTAAATAAATTTATTCTAACGGATATAAAATTATTTTTTCCATAAGTTAAAATTTTAAATAATTATTTGTTTGTTTAACACGTACAAGGACAACACCACTATGCCACCAGAAAGACGTAGCGTCACAATGAAGATGCTATGCGCTACTTGGAAGGATTACAAGTCTAAATTAAAGCAAAGATACTATACTCCTTTCCAAACAAGTACAGAGGCTATTCTTTGCAGAGATAGGCAAGTTGACGAAAATCAATGGAGGATGTTAGTTGATTATTGGCGCTTAGAGAATACGCAGGTTATATGTATAAAAGTTGAATATGTTTTTCTGTCATGAATGTGTGCATATACGCGATAATTATTATATACTTGTTTTTTATATTAACTATTTTAGATACTTACAGATGGAGGCTAAGCGAAACAGACAAATCGATCATATATTACAGACCCACCAGCCACAGAAAGAATGTCACATTCTGTTATACATGATCAAGTATTCATTTTCTTTTATACACCATTCATTTGAATATTATTTAATTTGCTTGACAATTCTCAAAAATCTTTACAGATGGCCTTACAAGGCCAATTGACGTTGCAATATAATATGTTTCTTACGACACGAAAGTGGCATGGTCAGCAGGCTGATGGTTTGACTGCAAAGATTATTGTAAGGAATTTTCAAAGATTAATTTTCCTGAATTATTAAAATATAAAAAATATAATTCATTTACCTAATTTTAATTTGATATATTATTTCATAATTTTGTAGGATAAATTAGAGGAAGAGTGGCAGGCACTGCCTGAGTCTGAACGCACTGAGGAAGCGAAGGATCAGATCTTCTAGCGCTTGTTCGGTCCTAGTATGAGAGATAGTGTAAGGTGTAAGGGAAAGGGACCAACACCAACCTCAATCAGTCAATCATCCACTTGTGCAAATAATGTTGAGAAGGTCATCAGAGCTCAAGTTGATGCACGTATTCAGAGTATGCAAGAAATTATGCGAGTTGAGATACAGCGTGAGCAAGAGGTTTATGGGTCACGTATAGTAGTACTTCAAACTATCATGGAAGCAGTATCTCGCAAATTTGATGTAGGTGCATTTGCTACAGTGCATATACCACCATCTAGTGCATCTACGGCATCTCCAGGTATTAGTTCCACTTCTCGACCTATTGGATTATGTGATACTGACGAGACTGCTTGTGTGACTGACATATTCTCATTTTCTTCTTATTTTATATGTACTATTATTTTTTATAAATTTCTTGGCATTTCCTATTTGTCATATATATAGTATTATTTCTCTTGTAGAGCTTATGGATTACTTATGATTTCATTAATCAAGAAATTGATTTTGATTTGTTTGGTATTAAGCAGATTGTGTTTTATTATAATTGGTGTTAAATGAATTAATTAGATTGTATTTAGATTGAAATTGCAAGTGGATAGGGCTAAATACCAAGCAACTATTTTTTAAAAAAATTAAATAATCAAATATGACGGCTAAAAACTGTCGCATTTGGTGCATATTCTAAATGTCACATATGATCAACCAAATACGATGGCCAGGTACCGTCAATTTTTTATGTATATACGACGGTTTAGACTGTCGTTTTTTGTAACAAATATGACGATTTGTTCATATATTACTACGATTTACTAAACTATGTATTTAAACCATCTGAACTGATAATATATGGCGCTTTTATAGAGCCGTCGTATTAGTCTAAAATGATGATTTTGTGGCCGTTGTTGACAAAAAATGACCAGACTTGTTACGACAGTCGTAGAACCTTCGTTTAGTTGTCATTTTGGCTAATACGATAGTTTGTCGATCAAATACGATGGCTTCTACAAGGATTAAATATTAGCCATCGTATTTGATCTGTTTTTTAGTAGTGATTGCGAAGGATAATAAAGCTACAATAGCAAGATTCCCACAATGATTAAATCGAAATATTGCTAATATGGTGGAACTTCATCATTATATGGATTTAGAGAAAATACTTCACATAGCAATAAAGGTTGAAAAAGTAACTTAAAAGAAGATGGATATCCGAACCCTCTTTCAACCAAACCACTTCATCTAAAACCAATTAGAGAAGGGAAGATAAGGCACCTATCAAAGAAATTTCTAAGGACAAAGGTAAATCCATTAAACTCCCTAAAAAAAGTAGAGATGTTATTTGTTTCAAATATAGGGGACATGGACATCTATTTTAGTAATGTCTAAACAATTGAGTAATGATGATCAAAGATGGAGAATTGTTTAGTGATAGTGAAAGCAATGACTACATGCTACCTCTTGAAGATAGTGAAGATGAATACATTAACATCCTGTAGAAGGAGAAGCCATTGTGATAAGAAGAGTATTGAACTTGCAAGTTAAGAAAGATGACAATAAGAAGCAAAGGAAAAATATCTTCCATACTAGGTTTTGTTAATGGCAAGGTATGCAATTTAATTATTGATGGTAGAAGTTATACTAATATAGCTAGTACTACTCTTGTGAAAAAATTAGTATCACCTTGGATGAAACAACCTAACGCTTACAAATTATAATGATTGAATGATATTAGAGAGGTAAGAATTATTAAGCATTGGTAACATTCTCCATTGGAAAGTACAAGGATGATGTTTTATGTAATATAGTTGCCATACAAGCTGGTCACATCTTTTTGAGGCTTAAATAGCAATTTGATCATAAAGGGGTACATGATGATTACAAGAATACATAAACTTTTGTATATAACCATAAAAAGGTAACCCATACACCCCTTGCCCTAAAACAAGTGTATGAAACTTAAAAAGAAAATAAAAAGAGAGTGATGAAAAAAAAGATTCAAAAGAAAAAGAGAAATAAAGAGATGAGAGAGATGAAAACAAATGAGTGAAAAAACAAGAGAGAAAAGAAAAAGTTAAAAAGAATTTTTATCTTTTTAAGGAGTCTCTTTTACAACTAAGACTCTTGACCACTCTCTTCTTAGTTCTTTTGTTGAGTTAGTGTAGGAATTTAAAGATTTATTTCCTGAGGAACTCCCTAAGGTACTACCATTAATTAGGAGAATTAAATATCAAATTGATTTGCATGTGAAGCTAGTCATTTTCAAATGTTGGAAAAAATAAATGATCATTCTTACAAGATAGATCTATCAAGTGAGTTTAATATTAGTACTACCTGTAATGTTTCTGGTTTATCTTTATTTGATATAGGAGATGCTAATTCATGAACAAATCTTCTTCAAGAACGGGGATGAATGATATGAATCCAATCATCTCAAGGCCAAGAATCCGTCACAATTACCTGGTGGGCCAATTACTAAAGTGAGAGCCAAAAAATTTAAAGATGCTTTGCAAAACTTTATGTTAAGTTGGCAATAAGAGCTATCTATTGAAGATATTGGAAGTTTCTAAAAGGCACAAACATCATCAAACATCTTTCTTTTGCAATTAGATAGTCGAAAGAGAATTGTGGGCTTACAAGCGGCCCAAGATATCACAATGAATAGTCTGAAAATATTATGTAGATTACAGAAATATTCCTTAATATTTTGTTACCACTTTTGAGTCCTATTCCTTTAGAAAATTGTTATATTTGAGTATTTTATTCTAGTTGTCAAATATCTTTAAGTAATTATTCTAATTTCCCAATCACTTTAGGTACTTACTCTTGTTTCTTAATTACTTTAGGCAATTATCATATTTTAGTAACTTCTTATTTTTTTAAAAAGACTTCTAGCTATTATATTAAGCGATTTATTCATCAATGCAATTGTGAGTTTTATTCTCTTTATAAGAGTTCTTTCTTGGGTTTCTTAGTGGATCAAGATTTCTTTTTTTGTAGTGAAAGTTTAATCATCCTTTGAGTGATATCTCACCTAGGGTCTAATAGTGCTTTATCTGTAGGGTTTGTAGTTTTGCTAAGTGTCTCTAGTTCCTTTAATCTAGGGTTTTGAGGCTGGTTAAATTAACTTGTGATTTGAGAAAGTCAGCCATATCTTGAATGATTATAAGGTTTACAAGCCATTAGCTTGTTAGGTTTCACATCACACACCTTGCCTCCACCATCTTTTTTATAGTGCTACCTACCATCGCATGTATCTCTTCTATAAATTTTTGCAATTTTTGTCTATTTTTTCAATTCTAAAACAATAAAAACATTTCACTTCCTCATTTCTTGAGGACTCAAAACCTAAGATGTTTAGAGATATAGAGATCAAGGATGAAGCGTTGGGTTCCTCTATTTGAGATTTTTATAAATTCTCTATGTCATGAAACTAAGGCATATCTATGCCTACAATAATCATTCAATCCTTCATCAAGTGTTCTCGTGTCCGCATGTTCTTTACTTATGATATCTCAGTCTGACATGATATTCTGATGAAAAATATGAATGGTATGTAAGGATAAGGCTAAGTATCTACTGTAAATTTGAAATATCTATCTTAATCTAACAAAAACAGTTGTCAAGTAATTGACTTTGGGTGCTATTAGGCCCATAATCTTCTCGGGCTTAGGAATATGGGACGTGACATTTAATATTAGAGTCAAGTTATCGGTTAGAAAAATATAAGAGTTAAGTATTATACCGTACATGGTAGAAGAAATCTCTAAAATCCTACTTTCCCAACTAGTTTTAACCTGGTATGTAAGTTCAAGCACAGTAAAGAAGTTTGAGTCTAAAAGGAGAATAAAGTGTGAATAGTATATAAAAATAAAAGTTAAGTACTATACCGTGCAAGGTGGGAACTACTTCTATAGTCCTACCTACTTGATCAGTCTTTAACTTGGTCTGTAGATTTAGGTCCAGCAAGGACGCTTTGGCATAAAGAAAAGATAAATGTGATACTCCAATCTTACATGATATTCTAATGAAAGTATGAAATGTGTAAATAGTATATAAAGATAGGAGCTAAATACTATACCGTGCATAGTAAGAGTCATCTCTAAAGCCCTACCTACTTAATTGGTCTTGAACTTGATCTATAAATTTAAACTTGGTAGAACGTTTGGGCCTAAGGAGGATAGTGAATGTGACTCTCCAATACCACATGAGATTTTGATAAAAAAAAAGTATGAAAAATGTGAATGTTATATAAGAATAGGCCTAAATATCTATTGTCAACTTGAAATTTCTATTTTGACTTAACGAGAATGGTGGCTAAGTAGATTACTTTAAGTATTGTCAGTCCATAGTCACTTCTTGGCCCACAGACATAAGGCATAACAATAGAAGAAGAAGAAGAAGAAGAAGAAGATGTATAGACTCTCAGATATAGGAACAGCCACCATGGACTCTTGAAGAAGAAGAGACAAAGAAGAAAAGAAAGAAGCAGGGAAAAAAAAAGAGAAAAAAGAGAAAGAAACGAAATATGTCAATGGTATTTTATAAAAAAAAAAATTGGCAAAGAATAAAAGTAGCAAACAAAAAATTTTAATAATTCATAAAATAAATTAAATGCTCTTAAAATATCACGTACATGTCATTTAACTAAAGAAAATAAGCATTGGCAATTGGTTAGCTGACAAAAAGGTTCTAAATAATTTGAGAGTTTGAGCGGCAAAAATTAATTTTGAAATAGTTTAAATGTTACAAATATTACTTTATCCTATATATATATATATATATATATATATATATATACATATATATATATATATATATATATATATAAACAATAATTATTGACTATGTAATAGATAGCGATACTAATTTGGTTAGGCATTAATAATAGGTTTATTACTGCTACTAATATATATAGTGTGTGTATGTAAAACAATAGTGTCACATCCCGAATTTAGACTTAAAGGGGCTCAAGTCTAGACTCAAGATGAGGCATGACAATACCCCCAAAATTTTCTTCTAAAGTCTCAGAACTCTTATGATGTAAGTAATTTAAAACCATTAAATAATGTATCAACTAGAAACTCCTACAAGATATTCAAATAAATCCTGACTCTAACAAGTCTACTCATCTTCAGGATTCTTATTGTCATCGTCAAATTCCATATTAAAATATACAAAATGGTAAAATTAGTGAGTTATACTACCACAATAAATAATTTAGACATTCCTCGGGAAAGAGCATATTACACATACTTATATACTCCATTCGTCTCCTTTTATTTGTCTATTTTAATCGATTCACAAGTTTTAAGAAAAATAAAAATTTTCGGTTAATTAATTAATATTTTCTATTTTACCCTCAAAGAATATCTCCATTTATTAAGGAATAATCAAATTCCAAAGTTTTATGTGTTATAAGCATATTTAATTTACTTCCATTTCTCACTATAAGTACACAATACTCATTGTATTAAAGAGAGGTATTTATGAAAAAATAGCAATTAATATCGTCTTTGTTTGCTAATGGGACAGATAAATTGGGACAAAAATCTTAGTTAAAATGAGCAAATAAAAGGGGACAGAGGGAGTAATATTTAAGATAAACTTTTTATATACGTACCGAAATCTAATAAATTAATTATAAAAAATATGTAACGAATAATACATATTCTTATAAAAAAAATTAACTCATAACAGAACCAAACTAACTAAATAAGAAAAAACTCATGAACTTCAAATTATATATTGGTTAATTGATATCAACCGTAACTCTTTATCCGGTTAGATAGGCCAACACTAGTTATTATGTAATAATGTCTTTAATTGATTGGATTTTAGAATATGTCCGACCAATTTTTTTTTTTAAATCCACTAATAAGCTTATACACACAAATGCATATCACCAATTTACTCATAATAATCATAATATATAATTATAATACATTACAAATATTGTAATATTCTCCCTGTGAAGTGTCCTATGAAGAGTTAGGATAAGAAAACCTTAATGGTTAACGTTTTGATTCCTTAACACTTGATTTAAAAAAATGATTAAGCTCGATGCCAAGAATTTAAAGGTGTTTTTTTTTAATAATGGAAGGTAGTTGTGAGATATTTAGGGGCAAAAATTAAGGGAAAGTAAGGGATAACTTTGGCCTTAATTTGAAGAAAATCTATAAGGGCAAAACTCAAGACAAAATTCTTAGAAATACTCTATTTAACTGGTAATAGGCATTTAGAGGATAAAAAGTTTTCAAAGGCAGTATGATTGGTAACCCGCAAGTAATTAAAGATTAATCCTTATTAGCATAAAGATAATGATAGTTAACCTTTCTTTAAACCCTTGGATTTAGAGTTTAATTATCTAATCTTGATTAACCTTGATAAAGATGTTTAAGGATTGAGTGAACTTGATTAAGATTGATTAAGTTAAGTTCATGAGAAGTCTTAACTTACTAAGCCATTGACCGTACATTTTTACCTTTGAAATTGAGTGTGAAACTACTAAAATACTCTCCACAAACCGCCACAATTTGAGAAATATCATGCATCATATTTATCATTCTCAAAGGCTGAATTTCATAAGAAAAATTCAGTAATCATTTTACTCACATCTTCCAAGTTTTTCCCTCATTGCCTGCCTCAGTTCTAAAGTCATTCCCCCCATTAAAATTCCATCTTTCACCCAAAAAAACATCATTTTCAATCCATAACAACTAGAAATATCATTCCCTCTTTATTTTGATGTCAATCTTAACAAGCTTTGGATTGATTTTGGTGACTGCACAAGCACCTTTGCTTCACAGTAACAACTAGAAAACTTGTAGGTTAGTTTTGATTCAAAATTTTTATTTTATGTAGCTTTGGTTTTAAAGTTCCTAAGATACAAGTTCGTGTCTTGATGTTTACGTGAAGTTATGTGTGATTAATATGTATAAAGAGTAAGAAATGATATATTTATAGATGTAAAAATATTAGAATATGGTTTACAACTTTATGAGAAAATAGGTTGGTCATAAATCATTTATCAAACTTCAATCTTTTGTCAATGCCTATGAACTAAAACTTATAGATAAATGTCTTAGTAGTATTGTGGGACAATATGACATAATTTGGATTAGTATATAAAAAGTTATAGGTAAAATGCATCTTTCATCCAAAAACATCATGTTTAATTCATAAAAATTATTCTATATCATTCCTTCTTCATTTTGATACTCTCTTGACGAGCTTTGAATTGGTTTTGGTGAATGCACAAGCACATTTGCTTTGCAGCAACAACTAGAAAGCTTGTAGGCTAGTTTTTATTCGAATTTTTCATTTTATGCAGCTTGGGCTTTGAAGTTCCTGAGATAAGAGTTCATGGCTTGGTGATTACATAAAGTTATATGTGACTAATGGTATATAAAGAGTAAGAAATGATATAGTTATAGAAGTAAAAATTTTAGAATATAATTTACAGCTTCATGAGAAAAACAAATTTGTCATAAGTCTTGTATCAAACTTCAACATTTTGTGAATGCCTATGAACTGAAATTTATAGATAAACGTCCTGACAATATTTTGGGACAAATATGACATAATTTGGATTAGTAAATAAAAAGCTATTGAAATACTAAATTCTAGATAAAAAATAGGAATTTCTAACATCCTACTATTTTGATGATATCAAACAAGTTTTTTTAATATTATTATTGAGATTTAAAAATTTGTAAACATAATTTTCGATATGAGAAAAGTAGAGAGTGTACGTTTGTGGAATTTGAAACGTTTATGATGGTGAAATAATCTTAGAAACACGAACTTTTTGCTAAGAAGTAAAATTGGAAACTATACATTAGTAATATGTTCATTCATGATTTTTCTCTTGTAATACACAACCAAACTAATCCAATTTTGTGTTCAAATATTAGTTCATGATGTATATGAACATCATTTATGTTGGGCCTAAAATAATTGATGTGTCCGAACTTGGGTGTAAAAATCATACAGAAACTAAGCACATTCCCAATCAAGTTTAAATTAAAACGTTCAACCCAAATCACACATATGAGCAAGCGTACTCATCATTAACCGAGCATAGGGTTCAAACAAGTGTCGATCCTCCAAGAACAAGTAGATATTAATCACCTTTCTTTCACTACTTAACCGACTCGATAAAGTTAAAACAAATAAAAGAAAAGAAAAATAAAAATATACACATGTCAAGGATGAAGAAGTATATAACTCAAGCCATTGCTTAGACAAACATGATCTTAAAGTATCCAACCCTCATAATAATCAACTATTCTCTTGGCATCATGAAGACTTAAAGTAGACCCACTTCTTTCCCAATCTATGAATCCCTATCTTCTAGGTAACTTAGTATCACATACTCTGTCTCAACCAGTCTTACCCAAAAGATGCATTAAACACAATTCTCTGATTAAGTCTCATTCTCAGGCAAACTTAACCCATGAAATTAACCAATGAATCTATACTCTGGCAGACATCAATTAACCTTTAATTACTCTGTTGTTAACAATTAACCCCATGTTCAGGCAAGTTAAAAAATAACAAATATGAAATCAATAAATTGAACTACCATCAACCCTGTTTTCAAGCAAGTTAACGGAAAGCCACAATCAATTAATCTTGTAATAAGCACGAGTAATTAAATACCAAGAATAACAATCAATTAATCAAAAGATCAAATAACTTTAAAAATCATAAATATCTAAACCAATGTCGAATTACAATAAAACAACTAATACATCATTGTCAAGAAAAAGAAAGCAAAGTAAAAGAAAGCACTCATAGACAAGTCTCCTTCTTTTTCCTTTGAAGACCTTATTGCACAACCTTCATTGAATTGAAGAATTCTTTCTTTAATTGAGTAATTTTCTATGATGATCAATGAATTCTCTACTTTTCCCTTGTGTTTTTCATCTATTTATAGGCTTAGGAAGTGCCTAAACTCGTAGGTACAGTGTTCTTGGCGAGTAGAAGTTGGAAGATACTAAAACTCCACAGATTATCAAAAATCGCGTAGAAAAAATCAAGCACCGCCTTAGCTCTCGGAGCCGGCGCCGATTGTGTTCTGCTTCTCTACTCGTTCGTCGATTTTTCTCCGAATTTTGCACAATGTGTTTCAGAATGCAGCCGGCGCCGCCTTGACTCTTGGAGCAGGCACCAGTTCCACTCTATTTTGCTCTGTTTCACCAATTTTTTTGTCGCTTCGAAGTTCCTTTTAGTAGTGCATGGCCGGCGCCGGTTCTAGGGCCCTAGCCGACGCCGCCTCTCCTCTGTTTTGCGATGTTTTTGTTTCGTTTTACCCTAAAAATCTGAAATAAAGAACAAAATACCTTTTCAAGGGTAAAATCTCAAATATGAAGAAATATGACTAGTTATTGAACAAAATGTATTACAAATGAACCTCAAATAATTAGAAAAAATATGGCTAATTTAGCCCCTATTAATAATTCTAGCCCATTTGGTTGGAACAAACAATAGCCCAGAAAACAAGCAAACAAAAAGGAAAGCCAAAAGTAGAAAGAGTAGCGACGAAAAATGTGAGGAAGAATAAAATGTTGTCTTCTTAAAGCCCTTTGATCCTTAATTTGGATAGTGATTCGGAGTCCGATTAAGATGAAATTTAGTTCTACGTAATCCTCTCAATATGACCTACCCATCTAACGGTTTAAATTCTGATTTTGATAACATTATTCTAAACTCAATTCTTATTTGATTGTAATTTTGGGAGAAAATATTAGTATATTATTGGTGTGCCTCTAGTATTATCTAGAGAAGACTTTATATTGCCTATTATTATTGATAGTTGAAGTTTTTATTGGACTAAGTCCTGTGGTTTTTCTCATCTCAGGCTTTTCACGTTAAAAATCTTAATGTCTCATATTATTTACTTTGATACTTTCTTTTACCTGCTGGTGTTATTTAATTGGTATTTTTGGTTTATTCTTATTTTTTTTTATTGACACTTGGGAAATAGTTTTGATTTTGGAATATAATTGTAATTTGTGTGAAGCTTGGTATTTTGCTCACTTTCGGTTTATTTTCCCACAAAGTGGTATTTGAGCCCTGGTTGATCAGTTGGCTAATTTGTGCTATTTAAAAATGAATGATTCAGATAGTAGATGCATGATAAAATTGAATACATCAAACTATTTAGATTGGAAGCCTAGAATGGAAGACTATTTGTATTGTAGAGATTTGTGTGAGCCTATTCTAGGGAATAAAGGTAAACTATCTGATATGAGTGATGAAAAATGGGTCAGCATGCACAGAAAAATAGTGGGTAATATTAGCAAGTAGATTGGTCAAAGTATATTTCAATACTTTGCTCAAGAGACTAGAGCTTATGTGTTACGGGAAAAACTTGAATAAATGTTTAAACGAAAAACTGGAATGAATAAATTTTCTTGTTTGAGAAATATTAGTCGATTAAGATACAAAGATGGTGCTAATATGAGTGAGCATTTGAGTACCTTTCAGGGATTGATAAACCAGGCAATTTCATTGAAACTGAACTTGGAGGATAGGCACAAGCTTTACTATTTTTTAGTTCATTACCAGATAGCGGGGAAACAATTGTAGTGTCTGTTAAGAATTCAGCTCCAAATGGTGTCTTAACCATGACTATGGCTAAAAAGGTAGTGTTAGATAATGAGATCAGGAGGAAGAAACAAAGTACTTTTAATGAGTCCCAAGCATTGATTATGCAAAAAAAAGAAGGAAGGGGGAGAAGCAAGAGTAGAGGTCCTTACAACAAGAATGACAGATCCAAGAGCAGACATGAGTCACTGAAAAATATTGAGTGCTATTATTGTAAAAAGAAAGGACACTACAAGAAGCACTGCAGAGTCTTGAAATGGAAATTTTCTGATAAAAAAAGGTAATAGTAAGGTGAGAGATGAAGAAGATACTACAGCAATAGTGGCAGCCGATGATGACATGTTGGTATTTTGCAAAGATGGTCATATTAATATTACCAGTCAAGCTAATGATTGGATAATTGATTCAGGTGCATCATATCATGTTACTCCACATAGACATTTCTTCTCAACCTACACCGAAGGAGACTGTTAGCCCTGAGGATTTTCTTCTATATTTTGATTTATGACAAACGTTGATATGAACTAACTTGTCAATTTATTGTGATAGGACATGTTAGACCTTTATTCTTCAAAAATCTTCAGATAAGAATTGTTAGCAACTCCTTTATTGCTAATTTCAAAAATTAAAAGATCAATATGTGAAAATTAAAGTATGAGGAGTTATATATCAAGGAAGCGCTTTATAAAGAATGATAGACTAGGAAGTATTACTAAGGTAGATTTATTAATTCCTATGTCTTCTTATCTTTTGATTTATTTTTGAAGCTTCAAATGAGATGTTTTCAAAGTTTTTGAAATTCACAGAATTTTGGATGGAACAGTTTGAGTCCAAAAGGTTCATCCAAAATCCTATAAACTGGGTTGAAAATTTTCTGTCAGGAATGTGCCCTTTTGGATGCATCTTCGTCCAAAACTCGGATAAGTTTAAAAAGAAAATTTATAGTTGTTTTTTTATGACCGTTGGCACTCCACTTTTTGGCTCCATAAATAGTCCTTAAATCAAGATTAGACATAAGATTTTTGAAACATCTATCTTAGAAACGTTATTGCTCAATATTTTTCAAAAATCTCCTTTTATCTAGTTTCAAAGTAAGTTCATTGTGTATCAAAGATAAAAGTATTTGTGCCTTATATCTGAGATAATATCTGCTCAAATAAGTGAGCTTATCTTGTTCTATTGATATTCTAATCTCTGTTGTATTGCAAGGTTGCATAGGGGTGAGCCTTGTGTTGATTTATATTTAAGGATGTGTAGTAAAACTCATTAGGGTGATCCTTGTTTTGTGGTTGTATCAAGGTTGTGGTATAAAATCTAGTGAGGTGATCCTTGATGTGTTTGCGTAACTGAGAGGTTGTGAAAAACCTAGTGTGGTGATCCTCTCTTATATGTGAAACAGTTTCATTAAGTGAGGTTAATGAAATATGGTTGAAAATCCTTAAGTGTGAGGCTTAAAATAGTGAACGTATATCATTGTTGATCAAACCACTATACATCCTTTGTCTTATTTTATTCAGTTGTTCATGTACTATTTTTTATGTTCTTTCACTGTCTAAAACTGAATATACATCTATGAGTGCTTAGATAACTTTCTATGCATCTATAAAGTCAGTCCAAGCATCTTGGTGATCATCCTTGTTCAGTGTTTTAGACAAATTGGAAAAATTATTTTTGTTTGCCAAAAATCTTATTCACCCCCCTCTAAGTTTTTTTATTTGGTATCAGAGAAAGGTCTACATACTCTTGATTTAACAACCTTGTAGAATAGATCTTAATGGCAAGTTCATCCTCTCTTCCATATGTTGAAGGGTCTTCAACAAATCATCCTCCTTTATTTAATAGAAGCAACTATAATTTCTAGAAAAATAGAATGAAAATTTATGTGTATTCTATTAACTTTGAGTTATGGAGTTTAATAGAGAATGGTCCTTTTATTCTATCAAAGATGATTGATGGCATAAAAATACCAAAACAGAATGATGAGTATAATGTGGAAGACAATGCAAAAATGACTCTAAATTTTCAAGCTATGAACATTTTTTATTGTGCTCTAGATGCGACTGAATACAACCGTGTTAGTGGTTGTGATTCAGCCCATGATATGTGCAGATTACTTGATGTCACCCATGAGGGGACTAACCAAGTCAAATAATCAAAACTAGGCTTCTTATTCATGATTATGAATTATTTACTATGAGGCCAAATGAAAGCATCACAGACATGTTTACAAGATTTACTAATATTTTAAATGGTCTGAAAGCTTACGAAAAGGTTTATTCCCTTAGGGAACAAAACCGAAAAATTTTTTATGCTTTACCAAAAAGCTGGCAGCCTAAAACTTTTGCTGTAGAAAAATTCAAGGATTTAAAATCCTTACCTACTGAAGAGTTGATCGGATCTCTTTTAACTCATGAGATGAAGCTTAAAAGATTTCATGAATCTGATGATCATGATAGAGGCAGAAAAGGAATTGTGCTAAAGGCTGAAAATGAAGATGGAGAAATAACCCTTTCGGAAAGCAGTGAAGGCATGAAAATGGACAATGATGACTTGGCAATGATAGCAAAGAAATTCAGAAGGATGTTCAACAAAGAAAACTACAAACAAGGAAGGAAGCTTATAAGAAAGAAAGGACAAACCTCCGGCTTCAAACCTCAATGCTTTGAATGTAAGAGCACCGATCACTTCATTGCAGACTGTCCGGTTGCAAAAGGCAAGGAAGGAAAGAAAAAGAAAGACCTGAAGGTCAAGAAAGGTAAAGGATTGATGTGAGCTTAGGACTTAAATGAAGCTGAGTCTGAAAATGAGGAATCTGAGGAAGAAATTGCCAATATTTACTTCATGGCCTTGGAAACTGAGGTAAACCTTTCAACATCAGACTGCATGTCTAATTCGTATATATCTATGACTGAAAAGCATGTTGATCCTAATGAGTTGTTATGTAATATGTTTCATGAATTAAAAAAACTATCCAGAAAAAATAAAGATTTAAATTTGAAGGTTAAATGTCTTATGAAAGAAAATGAAGCCTTGTTGAATGACTACAAAATGTCTTTTGAAACACATACATGTGCTATAATTGAAAAAGATGTGATCATGACCGCATTGCTTCATGCATTTCTGGAAAATAAAAACCTATGTGATAAAATTCAAATTCTTGAGGGTAGGGTTGGAACATTTGATGATATGAATATTAGAGTAAATGATCTTACCAGTTGCATTGAAAAATTCACAAATGGTAAAAACAATCTGGAAAAGTTACTTGGAACTCATCATCAAATTGGTAACCGAAGTGGCTTAGGATATAGACACGAGGATAAAAATAAAATTTGCAAGCCTAAATTTATCTTAACGAGTAATCAAAATGGCTTAGGATATGAACATAAGAATAATTACAAAAAGAACAAGTCTCAATATGTTAAACCTACTTCTTCTCACAGCGCATACAAGGCATGCATGTATTGTGAAAAACCTGGACATATTGTTTCGAGATGTTTTATCAAGAGAAAAGTTGAAACCGGTAAAGTTACTTTCTGAAAAATTAAAGAAAATGTTACTAACCTTCATGGACCCAAGAAAGTGTGCGTACCAAAAATCATCTCTTCTTCTCATGTATCGGCACGGTCTTTAAGTTTCACCAAGTGGTTCTTGGACAGTGATTGTTCAAGACACATGACTGGAAATGCAGCCTTGTTAGAAGATATTCAGACCATAAATGAAGGATTTGTTACGTTTGGAGACAAGAATAAATGGAAGATTCTCGGCATTGATAATATTGGTAAAGGTTCCTTAACAATTATAAAGCAAGTTTTACTTATTGATGATCTGAAATATAACTTGCTCAATATTAGCCAACTCTATGACAATAGTTGCAAAGTCATTTTTGAAAAAGATTCTAGCTCTATACTTGACAGAGGAAATCTCAAAATCTTCTTTACTGCCAAACGCATGGGAAATATATATGTGTTTTATCTTAATGACCTTGTAACTAATGGAATTAGATGCCTATCCGTTCATGATAATGATGGTTATCTTTGCCATAGAAGAATAGGTCATATATCCTTTGATTTGTTAAACAAACTATCATCAAAAGAACTTGTTAGGGAGCTTCCAAAAATGAAATTTGATAAACATAAAATCTGTGATGCATGTCAATTTGGAAAGCAAATCAAAACATCTTTTAAATCAAAGAAAATGATCTCTACCTCAAAACCACTTGAATAAGTTCATATGGATTTGTTTGGACCCATGAGGACTGCTAGTCTTAGAGGTAAAAAATATGCATATGTAATTGTTGATGATTTCTCTAGATTTACCTGGACCTTATTTTTGGGACAAAAGGATTAAGCTTTTTCTGAATTTTCAAAACTAATAAAGCACGTTCAAAACTCGATTGGATGCAAACTGGATTCTATTAGAAGTGACAATGGCAACGAATTTTATAATAGTGAATTTACTCACTTCTGTGATGAAAATGGAATCTTTCATAATTTTTCAACAGCTAAAACTCCTCAACAAAATGGTGTTGTTGAAAGGAAAAATCGGACTTTGCAAGAAATGGCTAAATCAATGCTTTGTGAAAATGCTCTTCCAAAATACTTTTGGGCGGAAGCTGTTAACACAGCATGCTATACAATAAACCGAGTTATGTTAAGATCATTTTTGAGAAAAAAATCCGTTTGAACTTATATTTGATAAAACTCCTTGTATCTCTTATTTAAAAGTATTTGGATGTAAATATTTTATTCTAAATACAAGAGATAATCTTGGAAATTTTGATAGTAAATCCGATGAGGCCATATTTCTTAGATATTCTTCCAACAAAAAGGCTTATAAAGTATACAATAAAAGAACACTTTATGTGGAAGAATCTGTGCATGTTGTATTTAATGAATCTAACATTTATACTTCAAAAAGAGATGATGATTATGTAGGGAATTCAAATGAAGTTAAGTTAGATCATGTTAAAGTTCCACCATTAGATACTTATGCACAAGAAGAAGAGATTGAAGAATTACAGATTGAACAAGAGAAAGAACAAACTGAAGATTCTGAAAATCATCAATTACTGAAGAATTGGAAATACAAATCAGGTCATCCAAAGGAACAAATTATTGGAGATCCAAATTATGGAGTTAAAACTAGACGGTGTTTTGTTGATAAATTTGCTCTTCTTTCAAATATTGAACCAAGCTGCTTTCATATTGCTCCACATGATGAATTTTGGATTATTGCCATGCAAGAAGAGCTTCATCAATTTGAAAGAAATCAAGTTTGAAAACTCGTTCCTAGACCTCATGATCGACCTGTTATTGGTACAAAATGGCTTTTTAGAAATAAGCTTGATGAAAATAGGACCGTTATCAGAAATAAAGCTAGGTTGGTTGCCCAATGATTTAATCAAGAAGAAGGCATTGACTATGATGAAACATTTGCACCTGTTGCCAGACTGGAATCTATACGTATATTGCTTGCTTTTGCATCCTTAAAAAATTTTATGCTTTATCAAATAGATGTCAAAAGTGCATTTCTAAATGGCTTCATTAAGGAGGAAGTGTATGTTGAATACCCTCCAGGTTTTATTTATGTGCATTTTTCAAATCCCGTTTTCAAACTTTCTAAAACTCTTTATGGATTAAAGCAAGCTCCAAGAGCTTGGTATGAAAGATTTACTGAATTCCTGATCTCGAAAGGATTTTTTAGAGGCTTGATTGATAATACCTTGTTTATCAAATTTGATAACCCGGATAATTTACTGATTGTTCAGATATATGTTGATGATATTATTTTCGGTGCTATTAATGAATCTTTGTGCAAGATGTTTGCTAAGACTATGTAGAAAGAATTTGAAATGAGTATGATAGGAGAACTAAACTTCTTCCTCGGTCTGCAAATTAAGCAAACAAATGATGGTATCTTTATTAATCAAGCTAAATATGCCAAGGAGTTGCTCAAAAGATTTGGAATGAATTATGTAAAAGAAATCAGCACACATATGAGTACATCCATTAAACTGGATCATGATGAAAAAGGTAAGAAAGTAGTGAGCACAAGTATAGAGGTATGATTGGAAGTCTACTCTATCTTACTGCCAGCCAACATGATATAATGTTTTCAGTATGTGTTTGTGCTCAATTTCAATCTTGTCCAAAAAAATCTCATTTATGTGCAGTTAAACGCATACTTCGATATTTGATTGGCACATATAATTATGGATTATGGTATCCACGTACTAATACTTTTGATCTTATAAGGTATACTGATGCAAATTATGCTGGGTGTAAAGTTGAAAGAAAAAGTACTAGTAGCCATTGTCAATTTCTTGGACACTCTCTTATGTCATGGCACAATAAAAAGCAAGCTTGTGTATCCTTATCCACTATTGAAGCTAAATATATTGCAGACAGGAGTTGTTGTGCTCAAATTTTATGGATGAAGAATGCATTGCTGGATTTTAATCTTAATTTTAATTGTATACCTATATAATGTGATAACACAAGTGCTATCAATCTAACAAAAAATCCAGTGTAGCATTCGAGGACAAAACACATTGAAGTTAAACACCACTGCATCCGAGACCATGTACTCAAAGAAGATGTATGTGTTGAATATATCTCAACGGATCAACAACTTGCAGATATCTTCACAAAACCTCTAGTTGAAGGTAGATTCAACAATTTGAGAAGAGGTTTGGGAATTATAAGAATTTGATAACTAACCATGTGGTATAAGTCTTCTTTGTGCAGGATTTGTGAAGAAAAAGGTTTTGGAAACAAGTTCTACATCCAAAATACCTTGTCATCTATTTTGGACATAGTGTCTAAATCCAATTCTTACGTCCAAAATGCTTTTCGGGAAAACATTCTTTTAGATAAAAGTTTCCGATTGGGTCTAGTTCCAAAACCTATCCTTAATATTTTCTTATTCCAAATTTCGAATTTCAAAAAATTAGTTTGCACGTTTTTCCAAACTCCTCAGAAAAACATATGTTTTCAAGGCACTTTATTCTCACATTATCCTAGACATTCAAAGCAATCTGGTTTTCTCTCATTTGAAACCCTTGAAACCGTTCTTCTTCCAAAAATCCTCTGTACTCTTCTTCTTCAAAGACTAAAAAGTCCAGAAAAAGCCTCAATCTTTCAATGGCAAAAACTAAATCTATCGTTCCAAAACTAAAGAAGGGGAAAAAATCATCTCCTGTGAAAAAGAAAATGACTTCGGGTTCAACTACGGCGAAAGCAAAGGAAGCTTCTTCTTAACCACACTCTTCTGCTTCCCATTACGATATGTCAGAATCTTCTTCAGAACAAGTGAGTTCTGCAAATCAGGTACCCCGATTTCTTGATTCAAAGTGTGAAACTAAATACAATGATTGGGTTTCAAGAAATCGAACTGTAATCTATGGCTATCGGGTTAACCATTCCGTCTTTCTAAATTTGTCTAATATTCTGGATATGTTTGATCACATTGGGTGGGAAAGTTTGTTGTCAATTGATGAGAAAATATATACTCCTCTGGTTTGGGAATTTTACGCTAACTTGAGAAAAGGAAAGTTGGAAGAAACTGAGGGAGGTTTTATGATTAGATGGTATGTATCAAGAGTAAATGGCCGAGAAATAGAATTTGATCATAGGCTGTTTAACAGAATTTGTGATGTTAGAGATGCTGGTTTTCAGTACTTTGAGCTGAACAAATTTCCTAAGGGAAAATAAATTTTTTATCTGAAAAATTTTGAAAAACTGTTCACTGGAGGGAAAAATTTTGAGAATTCTGAATATAGGAGTTATAAATGGCTGAATGGGATAGGTAGAATCTTGCATCACATGGTGTCAACCATAATTGTCCCGAGTTCTGGCCATAAGACTTCTGTAAGCATTCTACAAATGGTGATAATGCTGGCTTTGGCTGAGAAAAGGCCAATAAATTTTGGGTTTTTGGTAACTAAGCTTATGTTGCAGTCTCGAAACACTTCAAGCAAGGCTCTTCCATTTGGAAATCTATTGACGAAAGTCTTTGAATTTTTTAAAATTGATTTAAGCTATGTTCCCTATGATCCCAGCAAAACTAACGTTTACAGCTTTGATTCATTTGAAAAGATGGGATACGTAAGGAAGGAAAATTCATGGAAATTGTTAAGAGAATCCGCAGGAAAAGAGAGGGAAAACTTGATAAAGATTAAAAAAGAAGGGAAGTTAGGAACAAAGAGAAAAATTAATGAAGTTTTTCAGGCAGAATCATCTGCTAAAGGAACTGTTCTAGACTCCGGCTTGTCTGAAAATATTCTGAGTGCAATTAGCTCTTTTGTTGAGAAATTGGAATCACTTAGTTCAGAAATTAAGTGTCTTAGAAATAGACTTTCTGTTATTGAGAAATTTGCTAAGTCTTCTAAACATGAAAAAGCTAAGGACAAGTCTGAATTGCCGATGGACAAAAAGGATTCCTCTCCTGAACCTTCTCCTAAACCATCTCCTCCACCTTCTCCGTTAAAGAAGATAGAGACTCCTTCTCCTTCTCCCAAGCCCAAACCCTTTGGAAAAAAACAAAAACACGTTGTTGTGAAAAGAAAATCCAACAGAATAGCTGGTCAGTTTTCCAAGAAGGGTGCTGGATCAAAAGGTGAAACCATCAATATTTCCTAGACAGCATATTGGGCAGTGACATTGGTTGATGAACAATTTTCATTCTGCGCAAAGTTGAATAATTTACTTTTTCAGTCATTTACATTATGTCTTCAGATAATTTTTGCTAGATACTTGTTTAAGCTTTCTTCTCTATTATGCTTATTATCTATCTGGATGACTGTTGATTGCATATTATTCATATGGTTTTCTTCTACTCTCCTTCTGCTATGCTTCTTTTTTATTGATGACAAAGGGGGAGAAAGAAAATGTTGGTCTGTGAATATTATGGTCTGTATGACTGTTGTATGCTGGTCTGTGAATATTATGGTCTGCATGACTGTTGTATGCTGTTGGTATGATGTTGTTTGCATTCACTGGGGAGAAAGAAATATGTTGGTCTAAAAATGTTATGGTCTGCATATATGCTATTGTATGAAATTGTTGGCATGTATTAACTGATAAGGAGAAAATATTAGGTCTCTGCATGTTAGGTCTACATATAACTGATGATCTACATGTTGATATGAAAAAAGTTATGGGTTCTGCATAATAATTTGATATGGATTCTACATGACTGGTGTTATATGTATGAACTGAATTTTGGGAATGACTTCTGTTTTGAAATTGGACTGATGATGGATCTGCGAAAGAACTGCTATGATAATTGGAACCAATTTGAAAACTAAAACTGTTAGTGGAGAGATGAACAGTTGCTGAATTTCAAGTAACTGCATAAACTATTACGAATTGCATGAACTATTTCTGGTATGAACAATTATGCATTGAAATCAAATTTGAGCTGTTATAAAAAATCACTGATATATTTTGATTCATTGTTCACAAAATTTGCTAAAAACCCCTATGTTTGTTATGTTCAATTTTATTCAAAAACACAGATTTTCTGGATGATTGAAACTAAATTCTGTGATAAGATTTTCGTGCATTGAGTCAGGGAGAGTTTTGGACTCAGAAATTTTGAATCCAAAACAAATGTTCTTATAAGTAGTTTTACTGAATTGAAAAATATTTTGGACATCCAAAATCCCTATCCAAATGTAATTCTGAAAACATTCGTTCTTCTAAAACCATTTTGGATACACTTTTTGGATGAATAAATTGTTACTTCTACTCATCCCTCTTATGTTTGAAATAGTTACATAAGCATATATTTAGAGGGAGTATTTTAGGATTTTATCTCTATCAAATCATTCTGAATATTTATATAGAGATATGATAAGCTTTAGGATTATTGAGATATGTTTACAAATTTTTTATCATAAGATCTCTATGAGACCTATACAGTAAGATTACATTTATTTGCACATTTTTGTTCAACATGTTCTCTTTTTACATATTAAAAGTGTCATGTTTGTCATCACTCAAAAACGGGGAGATTGTTAGCCCTGAGGGCTTTCTTCTATATTTTAATTTATGACAAACGTTGATATGGACTAACTTGTCAATTTATTGTGATAGGACATGTTTGACCTTTATTATTCAAAAGTCTTCAGATAAGAATTCTTGGCAACTCCTTCATCACTGATTTCAAGATTAAAAGATCAAAATGGGAAAATTAAAGTATGAAGAGTTATATATCAAGGAAGCACTTTATGAAGAATGATAGACTATGAAGTATTATTAAGGTATATTTATTAATTCATATGTCTTCTTATCTTTTGATTCATTTGACTTTACCTTGAAGCTTCAAAGGAGATGCTTTCAAAGTTTTTGAAATTCACAGAATTTTGAATGGAACAGTTTGAGTCCAAAAGGTTCATCCAAAATCTTGTAAATTGGGTTGAAAATTTTCTGTCGGGAATGTGCCATTTTGGACTTATCTTTTGGATGCATCTTCATCCAAAACTCGAGTCCAAAATTCGGATGAATTTAAACAAAAAATTTATAGCCGTTTTTTTTATGACTGTTGGCACTCCACTTTTTGGCTCTATAAATAACCCTTAAAGCAAGATTAGACATAAGATTTTTGAAACATCTATCTTAGAAACATTATTGCTCAATATTTTTCAAAAATCTCCTTTTATCTAGCTTCAAAGTGAGTTCGTTATGTATCAAAGATAAAAGTATTTGTGCCTTGTATCCGAGAGAACATCTGCTCAAGTAAGTGAGCTTATCTCTGTTCTATTGATATTCTAATCTTTGTTGTATTGTAAGGTTGTGGTGTAAAACCTATAGGGGTAAGCCTTATGTTGATTTATGTTCAAGGTTGTGTGGTAAAACCATTGGAGTGATTCTTGTTTTATGGTTGTATTAAGGTTGTGGTGTAAAACCTAGTGACGTGATCCTTGATGTGTTTGCGTAACTAGGAGGTTGCGAAAAACCTGATGTGGTGATCCTTTCTTGTATGTGAAACAGTTTCATTAAGTGAGATTAATGAAATAGGGTTGAAAATCCTTAAGTGTGAGGCTTAAGGTAATGGATGTAGATCATTGTTGATTGAACCACTATACATCTCTTGTCTCATTTTATTCAATTGTTCATACACTGTTTTTGATGTTCTTTCACTGACTAAAACTGAATATACATCTACGAGTGTTTGGATAGCTTTCTATGCATCTATAAAGTCAGTCCAAGCATCTTGGTAATTATCCTTGTTCAGTGTTTTAGACAAATTAGAAAAATTATTTTTGCTTGCTAAAAACCTTATTCACCCCCCCCCCCCTCTCTAAGGTTTTTCAGATACTTTAGCTACGTTAGAATGGGAAACGAAGTTTCTTGCAAAGTTATTGGCAAGGGTGATATTTGCTTAGATACAGATATTCGGTGTCAGCTAGTCTTGAGGAATGCCAGACATGTTCCTGATATTCGTCTTAATCTTATTTCTACTGGAAAGCTTGATGATGGAGGCTATTATAGTTCTCAAGGTGGAGACAAATGAAAACTTAGCAAAGGGAACCTAATTGTTGTTAGAGGAAGGAAGCAAAATACTCTCTATTTAATGCAAGCCAAGTTGGGAAAATGAGAGGTAAATGTAATTCAAGATTCCTCTATTGATTTTTGGCACAATCGACTTGGGCACATGAGTGAGAAGGGAATTTAAACGCTTGTTCGCAGACAACTTCTCCCTAATGTATCAGGTACTTCTCTTAAATCATGTGTTGATTGTATTTATGGAAAACAACATAGAGTTGCTTTTCAAAAACTTCCTTCATCTAGAAAGCTAAATCCGTCAGAGTTAGTGCACACTGATGTCTACTACATGAAAGATAGGTCTTTTAGTGGTGCAATTTACTTTGTCACTTTTATTGATGACTTCTTTAGAAAAGTCTGATGTACTGCTTTAAAATCTAAAGACTAGGTTTTGAATGTGTTTAAAAAATTTCATAACAAGGTCGAAAGGGAGACTGGTAAACAGTTAAAGTGTGTTCGAGCCGATAATGGCGGTGAGTATAGAGGACCATTTGAAAGTTATTGTAAGTCTTATGGGATCAGGCTAGAAAAGACAGTCCCAAAAACACCATAGGAGAATGGGATAGCAGAAAGGATAAACAGAATTATCACTAAACGGATCAGATGTATGCTTTCCAATGCCAAGCTGTTAAAATCCTTTTGGGGTGAAGCAATGAGAACTGCAGTTGACCTGATTAATTTTTTTCCTTCAATTCCTCTGGATGGTAATATTCTAGAGAGAGTATGGATAGGAAAAAAAGTATCCTTCATGCACTTAATAGTCTTTGGTTGTCATGCATTTGTTCACATTCCCAAAAATGAAAGATCAAAGCTTGATGTAAAATCTAACCAGTGCACATGTAGAGTTTAGCTATAGGTTGTATGATCCAGTGGCGAAGAAATTGATCAGAAGCAAAGATGTTATTTTTCTTGAAGATCAAACCATTGAAGATATTGAGAAATATGATAAGCCTAAACCAAAGTCAAGATTCTCTGATGACATTCTTTCTAATTCAAATCCAATTCCTACACTGACTAGTTTTGACGAGCCAGTTCCAGAAATAGATGATTCAAATCAAGAGGGAGCTGAGAATGAGCAAGGAGAAAAGTATGGATGATAATAATGATGTTAGTGAGATTGAACAAGAAGTACTATAGCCACAGCCATAAGATAAACCTAAGAGATCTATCAAGGAAAAAAGACCCTCCACTAGGTGTAATTCTAATGAATATGTATTGTTGACTGATGGAGGAGAGCCAGAGTCTTATAGTAAGGCTTTGGAGTATGAGAAAAAGGAAGAATGACTATAAGCTATGCAAGAGGAGATGGTATCCTTACAAGAAAATTATACCTATGACTTAGCGAAATGCCTACAGACAAGAGAACACTAAAGAACAAGTAGGTTTACAAGTTGAAGACCCAAGAGAATAGCTCACAACCTAAATACAAGATAAGATTGGTTGTGAAGGGGTTTAGTCAAAAGAAATGCATAGATTTTGAAGAAATCTTTTCTCCAGTGATAAAGATAACATTTATTCGATTTGTTCTTGGAATTGCTGCCAGTTTGAATATTGAGATTGAGCAACTTGAAGTGAAGATAACCTTTCTACATAGTGACTTAGAAGAGGAAATTTATATGGAGCAGTCGGAAGGGTTTAAAGAAAATGGTAAGGAGAATCTGGTATGTCGTCTCAGGAAAAGTTTATATGGTTTGAAACAGGCACCGAAACAATGGCATAAGAAATTTGACTCCTTTATGACGAATCAGAAATACCATAAAACCACATCAGATCATTGTGTATATATGAAGAACTTCTCAGATGACGATTTTATTTTCCTCTTGTTGTATGTAGATGATATGTTGATTGTTGGTCATGATGCTGTAAAGATTAACAAGTTGAAAAATGAGGTAAGCAAATTGTTTACAATGAAAATTTTGGGTCCAACTAAACAAATTTTGAGAATGAAAATCACTCGTGATAGGCAAAATGGAAAGCTTTGGTTATCTCAAAAAAAGTATATTGAGAAAGTACTTGATAGGTTCAACACAAACAATGCTAAGGGAGTTTCTACCCCATTTGCGGGTCACTTCAAGTTAAATATTTAGCAGTGTTTGAAAAGTGAGAAAGATAAAGAAGATATGAAAAAGGTTCCTTATACTTCAGCAGTAGTCTGATGTATGCTATGGTTTACACAAGGCCAGATATAGCTTATGCTGTTGGAGTGGTTAGTCAATATCTCTTTAATCCTAGTAAAGAGCACTGAATTGCTGTCAAGTGGATTCTCAGGTATCTCAATGGAACTTCCAAAATTATGTTTGTGCTTTGGAAATGGCAATATCATATTTGATGGATACTCTTGATAAGAGAAAATCTACATCTGGTTACTTAATAACTTTTGCAGGGGGAGCAATATAGTGGCAAAGTAAGTTGCAAAAATGTATTGCTCTTTCTAGCACAGAAGCAGAGTATATCACAACTACTGAAGCTTGTAAAGAGACTCTGCAGTTGTAGAGATTTATTTAGGAATTGAGCTTGAAACAAGACAAGTATAATCTTCATTGTGACAGTCAGAGTGCCATTCATCTATGTAAGAATTCTACGTTTCACTCTCGATTTAAATACATTGATGTGAGATATCATTGGATAAGAGAAGTTTTAGATTCCAAGCTGCTAAGGCTTGAGAAGGTACACACAGATGATAATGGTTCTGATATGCTGACTAAGGTGTTGCCCAGAGAGATATTCTTATTTTGTAAACAGGAAGCAGGTTTGGTTGTACCCCCCAAATGAGTTGGAGGGGGAAATTGTTGGACATAAAATAATTCTAGCCTATTTGGTTGGAACAAACAAAAGCCCACAAAACAAGTAAACAAAAAGGAAAGCCAAAAGTAGAAATCAATTGGGTTTTGATTTCATTGAGAGTGGCGACGGAAAATGTGAGGAAGAACAGAATGTTGTCTTCTTCAAGCCCTTTGATCCTCAATTTGGATAGTGATTTGGAGTCCGATTGGGACGAAATTTGATTCTATGTAATTCTCTTAACAAGACCTACCCATCTAACAGTTTAAATTTTGATTTTGGTAACATCATTTCAAATTCAATTCTTATTTGGTAATAGTTTTTGGAGAAAATATTAGTATATTATTGGTGTGCCTCTAGTGTTATCTAGAGAAGACTTTATATTACCTATTATTGTTGATAGTGGAAGTTTTTACTGGACTAAATCCCGTGGTTTTTCTTATCTTGAGTTTTCCATATTAAAAATCTTGATGTCTCATATTATCTACTTTGGTACTTTCTTTTACCTGCTGGTATTATTTAATTGGTATCACTAGTATCTTTGATTTATTCCTATTTTTTTATTGGCATTTGGAAAATAGTTTTGATCTTGGAATATAATTGTAATTTGTGTGAAGCTTGGTATTTTGCTCACTTTCAGTTTATTTCCCCACAATTTATTAAATACGAACAATTTTAGCAAGAGTTTTAAACTTTTGAAATTTGTTGTGAAAAACTAGCAAGTGCAGTATTTGCTGATAATAGAGTTGATTTGATAGACCTATATCTTTCTTATTAGATGGCCATTTTGGTTGATTTTATCATTAAAATTAAGTTCAGGATCTGTACATTAACAAAGTCCTTATTTTCTAAATTCCAACATAGATGGTAATAGATTCAAGCCTTTAAAATTTATTCTCAATCTCAATAATTCTTTGAATAGTTTACAAGAACTTTAAAATAAATTGTGTATGAATTTAATTGTATCAAGTTGGTTGGAAGGAATTTAAATGTGCAAGAAAATGAGGTCTATGAGCTAGATTTGGACTTATAGAATTGAAGGATACCAAGGATTTGAGGTGAGTTCTACTGTTTTATAAAATAATATTTTGATAACTAGTTTTCTAATATACTTGGACTTAAGAACTTTTTAAAAAATATATATATAGCTTAATGGATTGTAGGACTTCAAATCTTCTATAATATCTTATGAACTACAAAGCATTTCTTTACATGAATATTTGTAAGTCCTATGTTTGATTTTCTTGAAAAATGCATCTAGATTCTTGATTGTTTTCAACATGCTTGAGAAATGCATTTGATGTCCTGCTGAAAAACTCACATTGCTAAATTGACCGAATTCTATTCCAAGATACCAACTCATGCAATACAACATTTACAAAATACAATTGCTTATCATATGCATAGTTCTTGGAGATATATTTTGTATGACCTAGAAAGGTGTTTGATAAAGAATATATATATACATCCCGAAATCTGTTTTCCTTGGTCTCTTAGGGAAGCTTGATATTGAAACTGATTAACTAATAAGTTAAATGAGTTCAAGTATTGAGTGGGAGTATTGAACATTGTACTAACTCACATTAGAGATAAATAATCTCAAGTAATTTAATCAATTTTGGAATTCATCTTATTCCAAATAGGGTGACAAGATATTGGAATTAACCGGTCCTTAATTAGCTGTTGGATTCCTTGCAAATGCCTAAAAAACTCTATAAGCTTGTTGATCACATGTGTGCATGGTAGGTGGGGAATGCCCAATTTTGATCAACCCTTGCCACCCTGATTGTTAGTGAAGTCAAGATTAGGGACCTTGAGTTTAAGGTGGTAAGTAAAATATGCTAAATGGTTTGAAGTAAAGTGTGAAGATGTTGGAATATATGCCCTCTAGACTAGTTTATTTGATATAATTATTGAATTTATTAATAAAAGAAATAATTCTCAAAATTTGTTTGTAAATTGACATTTTATTTGTGCACGATTTTCGTTTAGAAATGACCCATTGTGTTTAAGTAAGTGATTCATGTGAATGGTGATCTTTTACAGTGAGGTATGGATCATAGGTTACTTAACACATAAATGTTTATTCTTAATTGATTGATGAGAATGAGAATCTCATCATGTATATGTTATTGTATTATGAATTTCAAATAGGGAGTGACTTACTTTTAACCAGTGAGTAGTCTACTTACTTCATAGCATGAGCGTATTTCGAATACGTAGAATAGGACCCATAATAGTGATTTTTAAAAGTACTATTTAAAAGAAACCCAGACTATTACTACTACAGCGTGGACTAATACTCTACCGCTTGAGTATGAGTTGGTGGTATAATGAAACTAGAAGCATATACTTTGATATACTGTAGTTGAAGTTCTTTCGTAGAACCAATATACTTGTATACTGGATATATGTAACTAGTTAGTTAAGACAGAATTGTATAGGATAGCTTCTGCGCTATATCGCCCCTTGTGACTGTTCAAATGATCAAATTATCCAGGGTCTTGGGGAACATGACTTAGATGTTTACTTTAGGGTAGCTCCTTTGGAAAGTGAAAATATTTCAGGAGTCGTGGATCATTAGACTAGAGGTCTAAGGATGGTGAATGTCTATTAGAGAGATGTTAGTACACTCTTCCTCTTTAAATGCACGGCGATGCAAAGAGGAGTATTTTAGTCATTACACCTGTAAGTCGAAGACTTTACTAACGTAGCATTATCCTTTGGGTCAATATTTTCTTATGGTGATATTAAGAAATATCTAAAATACAAAATATAACAATTTATATAGTATGGGTATTTTGTTCATTTTAGTAGCCAAGGCGATGTGTCTTTTGGTCTCTGAAATAGCCCTTAAGTCATAACAGATTTGGGTTAAGGAATTGGTCTTGCTAATTATGAGTTTTATTTTGTTTTATTTAAGTAGTCTAATTTATTATTGCACTAGAATAAAATAAAAGACCCAAGAGAGAGTATATATTTTATCTAACTTATTTGGTTAATTAATTATTTAGGATCCAAGGCCCAAATTGAATAATTAAAACATTAATCTATATATAAACTAGATAAAAGGCCTGATATTTTATATTGGTCTATTTGGGGTAGTTAATTATTTATTGGGTTGTTTAATGAAGCCCAAAAAATAAATAATTAAGATTTATTATTTATGGGTGTTCAAACCCAATAGTAAATAATTTTATCTGGCCCAATGAATAATACCAAGGGTAAAATAAAATTAAAAAAATTAATTAATTAATTAAAATAAAAAAATAACACGGGATGGATCCCGTGTTGTTTTACGTGAAGGATAATAGAAAGTATGGATGCTTTTTATTTTCACACAGTTGGATCCTCTCTCTCGGGAAATTGGGATAGGAAATGAAAAGCACATCATGCATTGGGTGAAGGTGACTTTTGAATTTTTCCAATTCATAGAAACCCAACTTTGGTCACAGAGACCTTCTGTGAAGCCTTCACAGAAAGTAAAAACTTATCAAACTCACTTCTTTAAGCTTTCACTGGTTGTGCTACGGGTACCATTTCGGAATATCAAAAGCTTTGTGTGAATGAGACGCAGTTGATATTTATAAGGACGTGATCTAATAGCTTCAAGTATCCTTGTACAGACATCTACATCAGTGCGAAAACAGCCATTCAATCACAGAAGTAAATTTTTTGTTTTGCTAGCATGTTTTTGGTTTGATGATTTTTGTCATTTTAATCCTTCAATTGGTATTAGAGCCATGGTTTGACAAATGTAGGAAGCATACTAGGCTTAATAAAATAAGAAAATACTTGTTTTGAATTTTTTCTATGATCCTTCGTATTTACTGGTATGGGTAGTTTCATTGTAAGTTTCGCGAGTGAAAGTATAAGAACACTGTATTTTAATTACTTTCATAAATATTGTGTAAGTCCAGTGTTTTTAAGGGTATATGCGGTTATTTGGATGAGTTTTGATTGAAAATGGAGGAAAAAACTGCGTACAGTAGCCTTTGAAACGCAGAGAAAATTTGCTGGAGAAGAAGATATTGTAGCAAGATGCCGGAGTCAAGCCGAGCCGCCTGAACCCATGAGAGGAGCCGACCAGCAGCCAAGCCGCTAAGCTAGCTCCCCTAACGAGGATGGCTTTCTCGCGGAAGTCGACTACTTCCTCGTGTGGCGCAAAGAGGAATTGCAATTGCAATTCTGCTTCGTGGTCAACAATTCTATTGGGCGGGTCGTGGGCACCCGCCCGGATCTCGGCCCATGGGTTTTTCCATGGGTTATGATCCAGTGTGGCAGGTGCACAGGACCTGAATAAAAAAAATAGTTTTGGTTACATACTAAGCGAAGTTATTTTTATTGTAATACTTAATATTCTTTGAATATTTTGCATGAAAAATAATAGTAAAGAAAATTTTAGAATTAAACAAGACCATTAATTAATTAATGTGTTTAATTCTATTTGGACATTTAGGTTAAAAGAATAGAAAAGTATAAAAACGTTTATAGTTTTCTAGCATGCTTATTTTTTTTTATACCCTGTGTGCGCATTTTCTCAAAAACCAAAGACTTTGAGAATTTTTTACAAAGAAAAACTTTTTTTCTTAAATCAAAATGTTAATTTTAATTCAAATAAAAATTAATTCTGTATTATTTTCTTAAAGGATTTTATCCTTGACATAGAAAGTATATTGAATTTAGATATTTTTGTGAATTAAAATAGAAAACCATTTGGATTGAATTTTAACAAGAAAACTTATTTTTGTCAAATTAAACTTGAGATCAAAATCTCTTGAAAGTTTTGTTGAAAATTTTTTGAAATTATTAAATTTATTAATTTAAATAAAATTAATTCATGAAAAAATTTCTCAAAGGTTATAAACCTTGATATATAAATTTTTATGGGTTTAGATATTTTAAATTGAGTTAAAAAAAAACTTAATTGAAATTTTCAAAAGATATTTTTCAAGAAAAACCATTATTTTAAAATATTAAGTGGGAGAGGGGTTTCAACAGCTCCACGGCTTCCATTACGATCCTTATTAGAGATCGTAGGTCTCCTCGTGTCACTCTGAGAGTGAACCCGTATAGGATGGGGATACCACAAGAATCTAGAACTAATTGATAGATGTAATTAATAACTCGGGACACGTGCTATGATCGGTCAGCCCACGTTGGAGGTTATAGTGCAAGGAATGTCCATAGAAAATAAGAAAAAGTGATCATCCCACGATGGAGTTATCTTCTAAATCATTATTTAGAAGGGAAATTAATTTGTGGTGATTAATACATTTAGCTTAGAAAATTGTTAATCTTCCCAAGAAATTATGTCAGTTTTTCTAAGAGCCAAACTAATCATATTAAAGATAATAGTGATAGAGTTAACTGTTATCGAATTTAATATGAGGATAAAGTCACAAATTATTTTATTTTTCACAAACTGAGTTTTCTTTTATTTTTTGATTTTTCAGAAATAGTTGGTGGAGGTTCTTTTAGTCCTTTGGCCATTATTTTCTGTGAGAATAAGCTAACAGGTCCAAATTACGTGGATTGAAAAAGGAACTTGGACATAATACTCACTGTTGAAGAGTATAAGTATGTCCTCTTTAAAACCTGTCCTGTTATCGGAGAAGGTTCTACCGTTAAGGAGCGTGAGGTTGAGAAAGTATGGAAGAAGGTCAACGAAATGGCTCAATATTACATGTTGGCCTCCATGTCTAATGTGCTCTAATCTAAGCACGAGCACATGGTCACTGCATATGATATTAGTCACTCATTAGCCACGATATTTGCTGATAAGAGTCGGCCCACAAAATAGGAAGCTCTTAGGATGATCATAAACACTAAGATGGCTAAGGGAGCATCAGTCAGGGAGAATATGCTCATAATGATTGCTCTTTTCGAGGAAACAGAAGTCTTAGGAGCTGTTATTGACCCTGAGAGCCAAGTGGACATAGTTTTCGAATCTCTGCTAGGTTCTTTTACTCAATTCAAATTGAACTACAATATGAACAAGTTAAACATGAGTTTAACTGAGTTAATAATAGAGCTCCAGGTGGCGAAAAAAGTTACAAAGCCACAGTCCAAGGCTATGATTGCTAGGACTTTTTCTGCTAGAATTGGGCCCAAGCCCAGGAAGTTTAGGAAGAAGAAGGAAAATGCGCAGGCCTAACCCAAGAACCAACCCAACAAGCCCAAAAGCAAATGCTTCAAGTGCGGGCAGAAAGGACACTGGAAAAATGAGTGTCCAGAACTTTAGGCCAAAAAAATCCCACAGGTATTGTTCTCTATCTAGAGTCAATTTCAATAGCTGGATCAACTTTCACTTAGATTGTTGATTCTAGTGCCACTGATCATATCTATAACTCCTTACAGGTATTTAGAAAGATAAGAAAACTCTAGAAAGACGAGCATGGACTACCAGTAGAAAATAGAGTATGAGTATGGGCCCTTGCAATGGGAGAATTGGATCTTATTTTTTATTGTAATAATGTAGTTATATTAAAGGATATTTCATATGTACCTGATTTTAGACAAAATTTGATTTCAGTTGCAAAGCTAATAAATCATAGATATTCTGTTTCTTTCCATTATAGTATTACTATCAGTAGAAATTGAGAAGTTTTATGTACAGGGCACATGTAGCATTGGCAAGTGGGCCGGGCCAGGGCCGCCAGGCCGGCGTGTCGGGCCGGGCCCGGCCCACTTGACAGACCGAGGACTGTTCACCGGCCCGGTCCGGGCCAGGGGATAAAATCCCTGGCCCGTCACAGGCCGGCCCGCCTGAGAGAGCCGTTACCCAATGGCTCTCTCTGCTTTTTTTTTTAATTTGATCCTTTAATTTTTTTTGGGTGCAATTTAGCCCCTAAAACGGCTAAAGTAATTTTTTTTTTTGCAATTTGGTCCCTAACCCCCAAAACTCTATAAATATCCCCCAATTCAACCCAAAACTCATCAACACTCTCCAATTCTCTCCAATTTCCATTCATCTTTCTTTCATTATCTTCAAATTTATTCATTTTCTCTACAAAGAGTATTAGAATAGAATTTATTTTTGTGTTAATACTTTTTCAATTCATCAAGAAAGTCTTCATATTTTGGAAGATTGTTGAGTAGCGGAATAGTGGATACAAGAAGTAAAAAGCTCAAGTGCTCAACAAAGTATTGTTATTCTTAAATTTTGGTCATCAACAAGTTAGTATTTCTTAATTTTACATTCTTTTATTTTAGCTTTATTAGTTGTTTATTTGTTTTAGTTATTTGTTTAATTTTTAAATTAATTTTTTATTTATATTTTTCAATTCTCTTATTTCATTATTTGTTAATACTTTTTTTTTTTACTTTTATTTGAATTTTGATTGCTTGTTTTTTTTTTTTTTAAGAAATAATAGATCCAAATCAATATCATCATTTTTCTTCATCCCAATCATCTGCACATTTTGATTTTAATATAGATCCAGCTTTGAATTTAATAAATAATGAAATAGGTAATGAAGATGAAGGTCCTAGTAGGCCTAGTGTTAGTGTTTCACAATCACAACCAACTCCAATAATTAATCCCGATGCATCTAATATAGGTGAGGATGATGTTGAAACAATGGATGTTACAACTAAAGCAAAAACATATGTGGTTTGGAATCTTTTTGAAAAAAATAATGATAGTGATAGGGCAACATGTAAAATTTGTAGAGCGGTATATGCAAATAAGAAGGGAGGAGGTACGGGAACATTAGTTAGACATATGAAAATGTCACATAATGATTGGTTAGAAAACTTACTTAAACAACAACAAATACGTACTACATGAGGTCAAATGGTTGGTAATTTTCAATATCATCATAGAAAAAATAGAAATGCATTTGCTAAAATGATTGTTCAAACTAAATTACCTTTTAATTTTGCAGAAAATCCACATTATGAACAATATATGCAAAATAATTATCAACAAGCATAGAAAAGAATTCCTAGAACAACATTAAAAAATGATATAATAAAGATATATAAAGAAATGAAAGAGTATCTAATTGTTATGTTTGATTCTTGTAATTGGAAATTTACTCTTACTTGTGATGGTTGGACTGCAATTACTAATGAATCTTATTTATGCATTACATGTCATTGAATAGATCATGATTGGTTAGTACAAAAAAGAACTATTTGTTTTAAATTATTTGAATATCCTCATGTAGGTAGTAGTATAGCTAGAATGATTACTCAAACATGTCATGAATATAGGATTTTAAATAAAATTATTTCTATTTCTTTAGATAATGCTTCAAATAATGATTCTGCCATAACAATTTTAAAAAATACTATGAATCCTATGTTAGATGGTATTTTATTTCATACTAGGTGTGCTTGTCATATACTTAATTTATGTGTTAAAGAATGATATAAATATATTGATAATATTATTAATATAATTAGAAATGTTGCTTTATTTATTAAAACATTCCCAACTAGGCAACAAAATTTTAAAGCATTATGCCGAGAACAAGGTGTATCTTTTAAAAAATTTAGATTAGATTGTAAAACTAGATGGAACTCAACTTTAGATATGTTTGAAAGTTTTATACCTTTTCAAAACGAACTTATTGAATTTTGTAATAGTAATAATTTTCAACCTCCACTAACTGAAGCTCATTTTGAAAATTGTACTGCACTTTCAACATTTTTATTTACTTTCAAAGAAGCTACTGAACTTTTATCGGGATCTTATTATCCCACTACTCATCATATTCTTTCAACACTTGCTAAGGTAGCACATATTTTTGGTGAATATATGTATCATCCCCAATATGGTTTTTTTATGAGAAGTATGTTTGAAAAATATAAAAAATATTATGAAGATATTCCTATTTTATATTGTATGTCATTGTGTATGGATCCTAGAGTAAAGACGCCAGGTTTTCATAGTATTATTGAATATTTATATGAAACATTAGATTTTGATGAATCACAAGCACTTAAACAATGTATGATAAAAGACATAAAAGATAAAACAGCTAAAGCTTTATCTGACATGTATCATTTGTATGAGTTTGAGTCTTCTTCTTCTAGTTCTCCTAGTTTAAGTAGGCAAGCTTCATCATCTAGTAGTCACTTTCAACCTCCGCGAAAATCTACCTCATCAATTTCATCAGTATTTAATCCATGGGGTATTATGAAACGTCAAAAAAGATTGACTACTACCTACAACGAGATGGCAATTTACGAGATGCAGCCATTGGTAGAAAATGAAGATCAGTATTTTAATATTTGTGGTTGGTGGAAGGCTCATGTAAGTTAATACCCCATTTTATCAAAAATGGCACGTGATCTTTTGACACCACCAGTCTCTACAGTGTCATCGGAAAGCATCTTCAGTGAGAGCGCTCGAACAATCGATGAAAGAAGATCTCGATTGGCTCCTCAAACTTTGGAGATGTTAATGTATTGTAGTAGTTGGTTTGCAGCCGAAGATAGGACGGCTAATTCGTAGATTATTGATGATGACTCAGATGATGAATGGGGTAAACCAAGTAGTTAGTTTAATATTTTTGTAATTAGGAATTTAGGATAAGTTGTAATATTATGTATTTAATTTTATGTTTAGGATATTTATTATATTTTTAAATTTTAATCATTGTACTATTTTTAAGAGGTTTAGGCATCAAGTCCCTCTCTTATGTAATCTTTATTTTATTAATTAATAAAACAGGTAGGGGTCCAAGCCAAACCCCCCACCACTTCAAGGTGGCTTTTTTATAATTTTAAAAAATTATGTTAAGTAGGGGGAAAAAAAAGAGGAATAAGCCGTGGGCCGGCCCGCACCGGCCCGCGAGCCACACAGGCCTAGGTGCCGGTCCGGTCCGGTCCCAGGGCCTCTGGCCCAGGGACCCGCCCGGACCGGCCCGCCCCCTATCTGGGATCTGCCCGGCCCGGCACGGCCCGAAACCGTGCGGGCCGGCCCAGTTGCCATTGCTAGGCACATATATGAAAACTTATTCTTTTTAAATCCTACAAATGATCAAATAAATAACGTTCAATCTAAACCTTTAAGTAAGAAGAGAAAAATCAATGTCAATGACTCATATCTTTGGCATCTAAAGTTGCGCTATATTAATTCAACCAGGATTCATAGATTAATCCATGATGGGCTCTTGAGCTCATTAAGATTAGAATGTTAGCCTCAGTATGAATCCTACCTTATGGGAAAAATGACCAAAAGGTCGTTCTCTCAAAAGACTGATAGAGTTAAGATATTGGGCCTTATTCATACTAATGTGTGTGGTCATTTGTCTACTCAAACTAGAGGGAGTTTTGAGTACTTCATCACTTTCACGGATGATTATACAAGGTTTGGTTATGTCTACCTAATGAGGCGAAGTCTGACTCTTTTGACAAGTTCAAAGAGTTTAAGGCTGAAGTGAAGCGTCAGACAGGTAAACTGATCAAAACTTTACGATCGGGTCGTGGTGGAGAATATCTCCTCGGTGAGTTTAAGGATTATATGGTACATCATGGAATAGTATTCTAACTCTCTGTTCCAGGTACACCTCAGCAGAATGGAGTAGCTGAGAGAAGGAATATGACATTAATGGAAATGATCCGAAGTATAATGTCTCATGCTACTCTTTCGGTCTCTTTTTGGAGATATGCATTGGAAACAGCAACATACATTCTGAACTTAGTGCCTTCCTAGTTAGTACCTAGAACACTCTATGAGATGTGAACTGGGCGTAAGCCAAGTTTAAATCATCTTAGAGTACTGATTAAGAGAGACAATGTGAAACCCCAGTCAAAACCAACCTTAGAGTAAGGGGGTTGGGATGCATATCATAATTTATTGCATGTTTAAATATATTTTTAAATGATTTTCTATGCTTTGGATTTAAGTTTTATTGTCTTGGAGGCTTGTTGGTGAGTATTGAGTGAGAAGGGCAAAATGGTAATTTCTGCTTGAGGTGAAAATAGGAAGATAGCTTGAGGATTGAATAGAAAATTTTTTTTTTTTTTTAGGAAAAATAAGAACAAGAGTTGTTGTGGTGTAGTGGTTAGAGCTTTGAAAATTAATTCTTGAAGTCTTGGGTTCAAATTCCATCATAGAAGCTTTAGCTTGGTTAAATTTTGTTTTTGCTTGGGAAGTAATAATTTCGGCTTTATGTGCTTGGAGTAGGGTAGTGATGTTGTCCTAAGAGAGACATGTTAGGAGTATCTTCATTCTACTCCTTTGCCCTACTCGAATTTCCTAAGAGGAATTCATTTTTCCTTGATCTTTGATTTTCCTTATTTCTCAACTCTTTAATTTGATCAAGTTGTTCTAGCCATTTTCTTTCCAGAAATTTCAGTAAAGTGTTGTGGCTTTGTAGGATCAAAATGTCTTAGTGAAAGACTTCTTATGGTCTGAAAATGTAGAAGAGTTGTAGGAGATTCCAAGAGGATAAAACCCTCTAGTGAACTTGCTAAAAATTCACTCTAGCTAGGTTCATCTTCCTTCTTGGAATGAGCTGAAATTTTGTAGCTTATTGTGCCTTCAAGGTGTCGAGATTCTTAGATAACATTCCCTCCCAAATGTTGCCAGAAAAATGGTCTTTTGGATCAGCTTACAACCTGAATTTCTTGGCCATTTTCGAACTGTCCAAAGATGGAGCGAAACCAGGAAAAATTCATGTACAAATCGCAACTTTGAGAGTCCAAAACTAAGCTGTTTTCTTTCAAATTTTGTTCAGCACCTTAGCCATGTTTTTCCTCCATGAAGAAGACTGGAAACCAGCCTTGAAAGCCTCTGAAATTCCCCTTCAAACTCTCTGCAAGTTGGATGGAAAATGGCAGCCGAAAAACTGTCCAGGAATTTCAGCTCAGCGAAAATTCTGTGCAGTCCACTGTCCAGCTTTGTTTCCTAATTCTCTTTCAGCTGAAACACCATCATTGTTCTACATAAACTTCCCTTAAACCTCCAGTAACTGAGCTCCATTATTCCCCTTAAGCTTCTGCACGAAATTCAGACATGGCTGCCCGAAAATCTCTCCAACAAATCCCTGCAATCATATTTGATTGATTACCAAATTTTCAGCCACCATAGTTTAGCAACCTTCCATAATGTATCCCTCAAATAACCAGACTTTTTCTCCACCATTATGCACCTTGTTTTGGACCACCATAAGCTACCTTAAACCAGCTTTCATCCCACCGAAATTCTGCTCAAAACAGTCGGCCATGGCAGACTTCTAAAGCTCTCCAATAATCAAGATATTCTAGGATATTTAGTTTCCAAATTTACTTCCTAAAAATATTCTTCAAGGATTTTAACAACTAGCCTTTCCTTTTCCCTTCCAAATCAGAGAACCATCTTCCTAAACCCTACAAAAAATTTGGCAGCCCTAGTTCTCACAGAATTTCGGCAGCTGCAAATCAAATTCTCTCAAATTCCTTCAACCTTCAAGAACACACACAATACACCAAGAACACCTACTTCTAACTTTCACCTAATACCCCTCCAAACCACTTCAAACCTTCTCTAAAATCTCCAGATTTGACCTACTCACTGCCGTGAGTCCATCAACACCATTCTTAACATCAAACTCCACAAACCAACTCGCTAGTTCGGATCAAAACCAGAAAATTCTGTGAAGGTTCAAGAACACCTTCAAAGTAGGTTTGTTCTAACAACTTCATCTTCTCCAATTTTGATCTCTAGTGAAAATATATATGAATAAACATGCTAATGGTCTCTCTCTCTCTCTCTCTCTCTCTCTCTCTCTCTCTCTCTCTCTCTCTCTCTCATGGCCGATACTCTCTCTCTTGGCCGGATGGCTTCTTCTTCCATGGCCATGCTTCCTCCATCTTCCTTGGATGATTTTAGACATCTAGGAGTTGAGATCTATTCTAAACTCCTTCAAGGTATTCATCAACCAAGTAAGTTCCTTCAATCTTTCTTTTAAACTCTAGATTCATGTCTCTAGGATGATGATGATAGAAGGTGGATTGTAATAGGATTCGAGTATGTATTGTTGAGATTGAAGCATAAATATATGTATGATTGTGAAGGAAATGGGATTTATGCATGGAAGGATTATCCTGGTTGATTGTATGATGATTTGAGATTTGATGCATGTTACCATGTCATAGGTAGTATTTGTGGTGAAGTATGCTAGAGATTATGTCACATTTGGTGAATATGATTTATATTTATGTTAGATTATTAAAGCCATGATCATATTTATACTAGTAGAGGTTAGATCATGTCTTGATAAATTTAGATCTATGCTTGTATGCATGATTTGGATGATTTGATGAATTGAAGGATTATATATGTTCATGATTGTGAATAGCCATGGAAATATGATCATGACCTAGTTGTCCCGAAGCTAAATTTTATTTCTTCAAATAAAATATTTAATATTATGATTTTTGGATAGTAATTTTGAAAAAACCCTAGGAATGGTAGAATTGGATTATTTTATATATATATATATATATATATATATATTAAGGATATTTTAGTCAAATAAATAATAACTCTTACCAAAAATAAAATATATAGATATTATATAAAGCAATGAAACAACTAAAGCCTTTTATGGAAATAATCATAATTAGTAAAATACTTATTATTGTAAATTTAATTATTATCTTTTAATCAAAGCCTATTAAAACCTATTTATTATTTTTCAAGCAAGACTCATTAAAATTCATTTTCAACTAACTTTGGTTATCAATTATTTTCTAACAACTAAATTATTAATAAATCATTATTTTTCCTAAAAACCACCTAAGACTCTTCATCAAATAAACTCTAAATTTTCTTAGCAATATTTAAACCTTTAACTTATTAGTACTTATTTCCCAAAACAGTAATTATTTTAAATATAAAATTACCCTTAGCTTATAAACCTATTTACTTGTTGTTTGGCCTTAAAGCTTAGGATACTAGGATCATGATAGTAGTGAGTGGAGTTAATTTAAAATTGAGGAAGTGAATTGCGGCTTGAGATTGATTGTGGTTTGTTTTTGCCATGCGGGGTTAGGTCAGCTGTTGAAGACTTATTGTTGTGAGCGAGGATCAAGTAAGCTCCTGCATAAAACCTGATTGATGAAAAGTGTTAAATTATGGCAAGCCAAATGTAGAGTGCATGAACACTCGTTTTTGTAAAGGCAATTGAGGGTTGTCTCCTGATTTATTTCCGATAAATGATTCATTTGAAAATTAATAGGCAGATTTACTCAAACTCAAAACTCTTTCTAAAATTATTTTTGACAAAGATTTTGGAAACCCTTAATTGTCATGTTCAAGTGGAACTGTGTTTTTTCATTTTTCCCAAGTGAGATACATTACGTTGAGTACTCAATAAGGGTGGACTGTTAGGGCTAGTCTTTGAAGGGTTATGGTAAGTCTCTCGGTAGCTGGCCACCTCTGAGGGGTGAGTCCTTCCCGGATGAGATGTCAGTCCAGTAGGTCGTGCCGGTCCGAGCTAGCAGTTTGTTTTATTTCAATCAAGTGACTATGTTTTGTCGGAATGGACACCCAGTTGTTGTTGGGTATAGAAAATAAGGAGTATCTTCCCCGGTAGGCCGATCACCTACCTGTTGTCAGTTTGCACAAAGTGTCAGCATTCTGACCGGTTATGGGGCCCAACGTGTGGTAACCCATAATCATTTATTTCGAGTGGTTGATTTTATTGATTATGTATGCTTGGAAAAGCCAAAACACCACTCTTGTTTTTTACTAATGTTTATTGCTTGCCAGCAATTCTTTTGTAAAGATTTTATACTTTGCATTCACAAACTGTTTTCACTGAACACCCGAAGCACACACGGACTTACTGAGATTTCTGTCTCACCACCATTTTACCATGGTCAATCCTGCTATGGGGATAAGTAGCTAGATTATACCTGCTTCGGAAGATTTTCTGATGATTTCTTTTTATGTAATGTTTTAGGGAGATGAGAGTGGATAAATTTTATTACGGATTTGTTTTGGTATTTTGGGATTTATTCTTGGATTGATATTTATTTTGGGATGTAATAAATTTTAAGTTCAAGTATCATTTATTTTTCGCTATTTCATTTGTGTGACCTAGTTATAAAGACCCCTTGTCCTTTTAATGGGGCGACATCCCCGACCCTGGCGGGCCTAGGTAGCGAGGTGTTACAGGCAAGCTAGAACCAAGATCTGAATTATACTACTTTGTTGGGTATCCAAAAGAGACAAAAGGAGGTTACTTTTATCATTTCAAGAAGCAGAAAGTACTGGTAAGTACTAATGCTAGATACTTGAAGGATGATCAAAATTCTTCCACTAAAGGTTTAACAAGGTTGGAACTCGAGGAAAGTTATCTTTGGAATTAACTTCTTCATACTCAATTATAGAACAAAAAGAGTACAGCCTCAAGAACCTGTTCAAACAGAGCTTCGTCGTAGTGGGAGGATATCTAGAGTTCCAGAAAGATAGATATGAGAGGCTTTCGAGCTAGTTTCTGACCATCAGGAATAAGATCCCACAAGATACGAGGAGACTATTGCTGATGCCAATGCAGATCTATGGCATGAAACAATGAAAGTCGAGATTGAGTCTATGTACTTCAATCAGGTTTGGAATCTTGTAGCTTCACCTAAAGGGATAAAGCCCATTGGGTGTAAGTGGCTATACAAGAGGAAGAGGGGAGCGGATGGAAAGGTGGAAACTTTCAAAGCTAGGCTTGTAGCAAAAGAGTATATTCAGAAAGAGAGAATTGATTATAATGAAACCTTTTTCCTAGTAGCTATACTTAAATCCATCCGTATCATCTTTGTCATTGCATGTCATTACGACTATGAGATATGACAAATGGATGTCAAGACAGCATTTCTTAATGGCCATCTTAATGAAGGCATCTATATATCCCAATCGGAAGGTATTATTACTAAAGGCTATAAACATATGGTCTGCAAGTTTAAGAAGTCCATTTATGGACTTAAGCAGAAATCTAGAATATGGAACATTCATTTTGACGAAATTATAAAGTCTTATGATTTCATTCAAAACGAGATTGAACTATGCGTGTACAGGAAATTGAAAGGTATAAATGTGATTTTTCTTGTCTTATATGTGGATGACATTCTACTCATTGGGAATGATGTAGAGACATTTTCATCTACTAAGGTTTGGTTGTCTAGTCAATTTAGTATGAAAGACTTGGAAGAAGCCAGTTACATTCTCGGGATTAAGTTTCTTAAAAATAGGAAGCAAAGAATGTTAGGATTATCTCAAATGACATTTATTGACAAGATGCTAGCTAAGTTTTGCATGGACTTATGCAAAGGAGCGCTAATCCCTTACAGACATGGGTTGCCTTTTTATTCTAAGGACTGTCCTAAATCTCAAGAGGAAAAAGACATGATGAGTAAGATTTCCTATGCTTTAGTTGTGAGAAGTCTCATGTACGCCATACTGTGTACTAGGCCAGATATCTGTTTTGCCGTAGGCTTAGTTAGTAAATATCAATCAAACCCTAAAGAGGTTCATTGGCAAGCTATAAAATATATTCTTAAATACCTTAATAGTACGAAAGATTATATACTAGTTTACAGGGCTGAGGATTTGGTTCCTACTGGATACACAACTTAGATTTTCAGATAAATAAGGATGAGAAAAAATCTATTAGTGGATATGTCTTCACCTTATTTAGAGGAGCTGTTTTATGGAGGAGTATCAATTAATCTTATATTGTTGATTCAACCACAGAAGCTGAGTATGTGGCAGCTTCGGAAGCATCCAAGGAAACAGTCTTGCTCCGGAAGCTCCTTTCGGAATTTGGAGTTGTGCCACACATGGACAGACCGATTGTGGTGTATTGCAACAACTCTAGAGTAGTCTCGCAATTCAAAGAACCCAGGAACCACAAAAAGGGGAAGCACATCCAGAGGAAGTACCACTTGATTCGGGATTTCATTTAGAGACGGGAAATCATAGTGGAACAAATAGCCTCGGAAAACAACCTAGCAAATCCCTTCACCAAACCTTTAGCTAAAAGAGTCTTCAAAAAACACTTAGCCACCATAGGGGTGGGCACCTACGGACTTTCTAAGTCTTAGAGTGCAAGTGGGAGATTGTTAGAATATATGCCATCTAGATTAGTTTATCTTATGTAATTATCGAATTTATTAATAAAAGAATTTATTCTCAAAATTTATTTGTGAATTTATATTTTATTTATGCACAATTTTCGTTTGGAAATGACCCATTGTATTTAAGTAAGTAATCCATGTGAATAGTGGTCTTTTACAGTAAGGTATAGATCACGGGTTACTTAACACATAAATGTTTGTTCTTAACCGATTAATGAGAATAGGAATCTCATTATGTATAGATTATTGTATTATGAATTCTAAATGGGGAATGACTTACCTTTAACCAGCGAGTAGTCCACTCACTTCATAGCATGAACGTATTTCGAATACATAGAACATGACCCATAATAGTGGTTTCTATAAGTATTGTTCAAAAGAAACCCAGACTATTACTGCTATGGCGTGGATTAATACTCTATCGCTTGAGTATGAGTTGGTGGTCTGACGAAACTAGAAGCATATATTTTGATATACTGTAGTTAGGATTCTTTTGTAGAGCCAATATACTTGTATGTTGGGTATATGTAACTAGTTAGTTAAGACAAACTTGTACAAGATAGTTTCTATACTATATCACCCCTTGTAACTGTTCAAATGATCTAATTATCCAGGGTCCTGTGGAACATGACTTGAATGTTTACTTTAGGGTAACTCCCTTGGAAAATGGAAACATTCTAGAAGTCTGAATCATTGGACTAAAGGTCTAAGGATGGTAGATGTCTATTAAAGAGGTGTTAATACACTCTTCCTCTCTAATTGCACGGCGATGCGTCGAGGGATATTTTAATCATTACACCTGTAAGTCGAAGACTTTGCTAACGCAGCATTGTCCTTGGGATCAATATTTTCTTATGGTGATATTAGAAAATATTTAAAATGCAAAATATAGCTATTTATATAGCATGGGTATTTTGGTCATTTTAGTAACCAAGGCGATGCGTCTTTTGGTCCCCGAACTTAAGTCCTGAAAGATTTGGGTTAAAAAAATGGTCTTGATAATTATGAATTTTATTTTATTAGTCTAATTTATTATTGGATTAGAATAAAATAAAAGGTTCGAGAGAGAGTATTTTTTTATCTAGTTTAATTGGTTAATTAATTATTCAGGGCCAAGACTCAGATTGAATAATTAAAAAATTAAACTGGATATAAATTAGATAAAAGATATGAAATTTTATATTAGTCTATTTGAGCTTGTTAATTATTTATTGGGCTAATTAATAAAGGCTAAAAATAAATAATTGAGATTTATTATTTATGAGTGTTCAAACTCAAGAATAAATAATTTTATCTGGCTCAATGAATAAGACCAAGTGTAAAATAAAATTATAAAAAATTAAATTAATTAATTAATTAAAAAAATAAAATAAAATAATAACACGAGATGGAATCCGTATTGTTTCGCATGCAAGATAACAGAAAGTATCCATACGTTCTGTTTGCACGCAAATGGACTCTCTCTCGGGGGATCTGGTGAAATGAATGAAAATGAATTGAAGGCGCCAATTGGTTGAGAAAACTTCGGAGTTCATTTTTCAATCACAAAAAGAAACCCATCAAGCATTTTTCGACGGAGCCTTCAAAAGCTTGTCAAAATCCAATCTTTAAGCATTCACCGACTATGTTATGAGTACCATTTCGGAAAATCAAAGGCTTCGCATGAATAAGACGTAGTAGACGTTTGCAAAGACGTGATCCAATAGCCTCAAGTATCATTGTACAGATACCTACACCAGTGCGAAGAGGGTCATTCAATCACAGAGGTAAATTTTTTATTTTTCTAATATTCTTTTATTTTGATGATTTTTGCCATTTTAAGGCTTCAAGGACCTGGTTGTATATTCTTTTAGTCAAAGTGGAGATTCATTTCTTGAATCGGAATATATGGACATTGGAGATGAGTCCAGCTATGAAATTTCAGATGATGAATTCAATAAAAATCTGTCCATAGAGGATGATTTTGATGAGGACAGCAAGATGGAAGAACTTCCCAAATTTAACATGAAAAAAAATGGTGAAAATCCTAACTTTCAAGTGGACATGAAATTTAACACTGAGGATGACCTTAGGACTGCCATTATTAACCATGGAATCAAGCATGGTAGGCAAGTGTGGTTAAAAAAAAATGATTCAAAAAGAGTGTGGGCTTGCTGTAGGGGTGCAAATTATGACTGGATGGTGTACGGACACAGGATAAAAGATACGTTGGGTTTCTAAATTTGAACTTTGCAAGCAAAACATCAGTGCTTCAGGAATCTGAATCACAGACTTACTAATGCAAAGTATTTGGCTGCCAAGTACATCGACACCTTTAGATTTGCAAATGGTGTTAAGGTGGATGAGTTCCAAGATAGAGTTCATGAAGATCTTATTGTGAACATCTCACCTTAGAAAGTCTACAAAATAAAACAGCAGGCAAAGTTATTGATAGAAGGTAGATATATGGACCAGTACAAGTTGTTGTGGAATTATTGTGAAGAACTAAAAAGAAGCAATCCTGGTAGTACTGTTTACATTGATGTGATAGAAAAAAAGACACTGGAAATCAATATTTCACGAGATTTTATGTCTGTATTAATGCACTTAGAAGAGGGTTCAAAGCTAGTTGTAGAAAGGTATTGGGACTGGATGGAATATTTTTAAAAGGACCCCATCCAGGAATTCTTCTTACTACTATGAGTGTCAATCCAAATAATGGGATGTATCTCGTGGTCTATGCCGTAATTGAAGGTGAGAACAAGAAAACTTGGAAATGGTTTATTGAAGGCCTTATAGAAGACCTTGGGATATACAAATAGGAGGATTGGTGTTTCATGAGTGATAGACAAAAGGTAAGCATTGTAACATAAAGAAACTACTTATTTCAATATATTATGATTTTGCTTGTCGTATTATTAATTGTTTGTCATGTTGTTGTACAGGGCTTAATTCAAGCAGTTCAAGAATTGAATACCGACATTATGTACGACACTTATAAAATAATTTTCAGAAAGCCCATCCCAGAGATGCTCTGAAGGAACAAATGTGGGCATGTGCCAAAGTAACTTACAAGAACAAATTTGAAGCAGAACTGCAAGTCCTCAAAGACCATGATAAAAGCGCCTACAACTGGCTGAAAAATCAGACATCTCCAGTGTTTTTGACTAGATCCCACTTTAGAAAAGTTACCAAATGTGACATATTGCTGAACAATCATAGTGAGTCATTCAATAGATAGATTCTTCAAACAAGATCCAAACATGTATTGCAATTACTGGAGAGGATAAGAGTGCACTTTATGCTGTGACACCAGTCGAGGAGGCAGTGGATCAATAGGCAGAAAGGGAAGATCTGCCCACAAATTACAAGAAGACTAGAGACATTGAAAACAGAATCAGGAAAATACATGACATCCTATTCTGGTGGTTTAAAGTTTTAAGTGAAGGAAAAAAAATCAGGAACAGTTTGCAATTGACACTGAAATGAAGATATGTTCTTGTAGAAGGTGAGACATTTCTGGCATCCCTTGTATTTATGCGGTGATTGTTTTAGTGTATATTGGGCAGAACACTGAAGACTTTGTAGATGAATGTTATAGTATAGAAGTATATGAAAGGGCATATGGGGAAATTGTTTGCCCAGCTAATGGCCCTAATAACTGGCCCATTTTAACGAAGCAACCATTGCTACCTCCAGAAAATATTAGATTACTTGAAAGGCTCAAAAAGAATAGAAGGCCTGGCATTGGAGAGAAAGGCTACAAGATTGATGAACAAGAGGTTCAAATGATGAGGAGGGTTGGTTTTAGTGATAACAAGTGTAGAATATGTGGAATTTTTTGACACAATTCAAGAAAATGCCCAAGTAAGCCAATTGAAGTTGGAAATGTTATATATGGTTTGGCACATATGGGAGTTGAAGTTGAAAAGAAAATTGGGCATAATCTGAACAAATGTGGCAAATTTGGCCATAATAAACGATCTTGCAATGCTCCTACTGTTGTAAATTATGCAAAAATAGCCCCACATAGGTCGAGTGAGGGTACTAAAAATGAGGGCCAATCTAGTGTTAATTGCCCACTGCCATCTGAAGGTCAGGACCACAATGCTGTTCCAAATCAAGAAGTAGAGTCAACTATCCAAATTGATGAGAGAGAGGTAATACCTCATTTTTGAATAAAATTTCTTTTGTGTAAATTTGAATTGAAGTTGTGTTTTGTGTTAGATAATGTTGTTTGTTTCATAAGCTAAAATAAAGGCCGGAGACCCTCGAGGTATAGTTGGTGTGGAGCACTAGGCCATAATAGAGCAAGATATACTGTGCAAGGTGCAAGCTTACATCCCAAAATCAAAATATTGGATACTATAAGGAGGCTGGACTAGAGGGAATGGAATGTGATGCAGTTTTCAGAGGAGGCTGGACTATGTTAGATACTATCAAGTTACAAGTGTAAATTTGTCTTAGCTGAAAGTTGTTTTTGGTAGTGCTAGAAAGTTAGTATAATTATGTTTTGGAGATAGGCAGGAAAGATAATGGTCTAGTGTAATTGCCTACTGTGAATATTGTATAGATTATGTATGAAGGGTGCAAGATGATGGTCTAATATTGTTTAGTTTTGTTGTCTATTCCAAAAATTTGAGTTTTGTTTTGGCATTAGGCAGAAATTAGATACTGTATTGTATATGAATGGAAAGGAAAGGAAACCTTGGCTTTTTTTATGTTTAATTTATATGATGTGCCTGGTGTTTTGTATCAGTTTTCCTGAGATTAAGCATGTTCATTCATCCTCCATTTCTTCGGTGGTAATTTTATGCCTTTGAAGCAGGTCAAAACACATACTAAAATGGCAAAAAATTGATATAGAATGGATAAGACCATTAGGACTTAACCTATTTCACTGATATAGAAGACATTAGTATATCAAGCCAAAAGATACAACAAGTGGTTTCTGCACAAAATGACTTCATGACTTGAAAGTTGAAACTACTATATCATAGTAATACATAAAGAGTTCATTCTTTCACCCATCACTTAGTGCATTAATGGTAAAACACAGCATATTCCATCAAAAAGCTCCACCTACACATTTCCTTTCCTTTTCAACACAACAACATTTACATGAATAGAACTTCTAGCAATAACTATTTTGAGCCCAGCCAAAGGACTATCACTAAGAACCAAGACAGAATGAGAGCACTCCAAACGCCCTTCTTCTTTTTCTGCAACAATGTCTTTTCTGCTTCCATCTTCCTAATCCTTCTTAACAAACCAGGTATGACAACCTTGGATCTTTCGCACATGGGAGGATCAACCCAACAGAAAAATTTACATTTCTTCACACCCTAAAAATAGAGAAAAAACAAATACCTTTTCAATTTTCAACCTTTGAACACAACTGTTTACATTCATTGACAACATTTCCACTCACCAAGATATTTTCGCACACTACAAATCGCCTCCCCAGATTTTTATTAGTCCACGAAGTTTGAATCAAAGTTGGGACGTGACAATAACATTATGTTGGTGGGTTCTCTGAAAAACGGCTTCTGTCATTGTACCTTGAACTCGAATGGCTTGAATCTCCTTCGTCATTTCCCCTTCCCCCTAGAACCGACATTATGCTGCTCTAGGATGTTTGTTTTTACCAGATCTGGGGTTCTACTGTGACTGAGGAAGGAGAAGACAAGGGTGATTTTGAGGGGGGGGGGGGGACTCACCCTACCTAGGTTGTCCTCAATAAATTCCAGATTAACAGAACTTCTGCCCAAACTCGAACAATTTGGGTTAGTTTGAAGAGACAGTAGAACATGCCAATGTCGTTAGTTTCATGAAAGAGTCAGATTCCGTCAACAGAAGCTCAACTTCTGAGTTAGTTTGCAAAAATTTGGTTGGACACTTAAGTTGGCAGAATATCAACAGTGGAGTCCCGAAAATACCCTCCACTACTTTTTTCAAACTGGACATAAAGTGTTGACCAAGAGTTCACTAGCCGGAAATGGGTCGGAGGGACGAAATAATTTTCACGACATATATGAAGGATCTAAAAAGTTAAAAATAAAGATTAGGGACCAATTAATTAAAAAATAAATGTTTATGGAGAAAACTTGCCAATTTACTTAGATTATTTTCAAAGCAGGTGTAAAGAGTTAATTTCAACTTCAAAATATGCAGTTTTGCAATATGAATATTATTTTCTAATCAATTTAAGCAATTTTGTCTCTGAAAAGCATTGAAATTCTCAATTAAACTCTTTTTTTTTTTTTTAACGATTCAAGTACATTTGATATTTAAGTAGTTTGGTAGTGCAAAAAAAAAAAAAAAACTTTAGAGCAAATGTATCATCTCAATTCACTTCGGATACATTTTAAACAATTTGATTTGTTACACTAAATTCTTTTTTCTTTTTTGTTCATTAGTCCAATCAAACAGTTAAATTTAGATACATCTGTTAGAAATTGATAAAAAGTCTTAAATCAAAAAAATAGGAGAACCCGATCGTTAAATTTGGATCGAAAGGGACTTGATTATAAAACATATTATTTTTAAAGGGTCAAATTGAAATTAACCCAGGAGAGAAACATCTGGGAAAAGAGAGAGGTCCAATCCAAATAAGAAGAGCAGGAGCAGAGAGAGAGATTGAGTCATGGATGCACTCATTCGTGGACGGTAGAGGTTGAAAGAGTAGAGAGAAATGAGCATGGTCCTTCCTTTGTTGCTCTCTGCAGAAGAAAGCACAGCAAGGCAGCCAGAGACACAGAAATTAATGCAAGGAGACAAGGAGGACATCACCACAGTAATACATTCACGTGCACTTCAATTCTATATACGCTTCGATATCAGAATGTCTCTGCACTCAGTGCTCTTCCTCTTGGGCCTCCACCCACCTCCCCACCACCTCCCGGTCCTCTGCAAAAATAAGACTCTCCACACGTGTTCTTTGCACCCATCTCTGTAGCTGATCCAACTGTCCCCAGCCCAGCACATACTTGGACATTTCATTATATTTTTTTATCAAAAAAATTTACTTTATTATTTTAAATATAATCAAAATTTTCTATTATTATTTAAATTTTATTATCATTTGAATTATGATTTTTTTCACATTACTATCTAAACATCTCTAATCTTTAAATTAAATTAGTTAATATGGTAAATTAAATGTAAAATAGAGTATATTTATCACCTAACTAACTTAAAGAACAAAAAGACTAAATTAATTTGATTAAATTAAATTAAATTAGTTCAATCATGTTACATTTTTTTATTTTTCAAATTTAAATTTATAAATAATGTAGTCTTTTTATTTTTTAAATTGATTAGATGAGAAATTTATACTACTTTATATTTAATTTATTTAATTTAAGGATTAGAGGTATTTGGATGGTAATGTGAAAAAAAATAATAGTTCAGATGACAATTAGATTCAAAATAAAGTTTAGATAGTAATGTGAGATTTTGATTATATTTGAGATGGCAATGTGATTTTTTTTATTTAGATTTTTTCTTTTTTATATAATAAATTATTTTATATTCATGTCAAATTCAAATTTCTTTAAATTTGTAATTAATTAAATATTTTAAGATATAAAATAGAGCAAATATCCAGTTTGAAATTTCAACTCTAAAGTTGGAGACGGAACCAGCTATTTAAGATTGGGAGTAAGTTGTATAAAAACAAAACTTCTAAGAACAATACTATGATTTGTAAAAAAAAAAAAAATTAGAAGTGAAATATAAAATTTTAAAATATCTTCTTAAAACTTTTAAAATTTTCAAGGTAAATTATAAAGTTTGAAAAACTTTGGGAGGGGGGTGTGAGAGTGCCTAAATCTGTATCTATCTAAAGCTGTAAGTAGGAGTAAATTTTTCTCAATCTAAATTAAAACTCTGATTGAAAATAATATTAATTTAAATAATTTTCGTTTCTAAAAAACTATCATATACTTACAACACATCACATTTTTTCTTTCTTATTAATAATTAAATTCTATATTTATTTCATATTTAATAATATTATATTAAATTTTACTAAATTTATTTCAATCTAATTTTTATTCAATTACACATGAATGAAATCTAAGATGTATATATGATTAGGGATATGTTTACTAGATTGAAGAGGCCAAAGCAAGTGCAAAATGGCAAGGACATTTGTGTTTTATTTATATATTGTGAAGAATTATTGGGGTTTCGTCCTGCGTGGCCTTGCTTGAGCTAATACTGACAAAATCTTCCACACATCAATGATATAAAATTTTTGGAGGTCAAACAAAATCTGCCCCACTGCTCAAAGGCCTTCAAGTTGCAGTCCTATGTTTTTCCCAATTCTCACTGCTCGCCCTCCTATATTTTCTTCATTTCACTTTGCCCCACAAACATTTCAAAATATGAATCGAGAAAAACATAAGCGGCAAGAGGGTAGTTTAGTCATTCAAAATATACATCCGTTTTACTACAAGTCTTAGATTTGATCCATGCATTCATAATAGGGAAAAGCAAACATAAAATTCTTGTGTGTTAAAATAATTTAATTTTGATGGGATGTGAAACCAATCACTAACATATGTTTCCCCCAAAAATAAAAAGAAAAAAACTATTAAAAATATACCTCCTAAAATTCCTTTTTTTACCCTTTAAGTCATAATTTATTTAATAGATCAGAATATTTAATTTTTTATTTATTTTAATTTTTATATCTTTCACTCTTTAAAAAGAAAAAAGAAAAAAGATAGGCATAGGCCGCATAGCTCCATTGTTAGAATAACACATACTAATTGCAAGACTTAGGCGAATTTTTTTCGTCTATTAGGTATCCATCCTTGATCCTCCACATTTCTCTCTAACAACCTAACTCGGGGAGAGTTCAAAGTACTGTAAACTTCTCTCCCAAATTCTCACCATTTTCTCATCTCTAGGGTTTCTTGCAAACTCTCCACCATCAATGAGCATCCCAGACATCTTCTTCTCGAGTACAAGAACACTTCAATGGTGGTTCCTCCCTCCCTCTTTATCTTGATTATATACAAAGATTTAAAAGTGAAAGTATTTACAGCAGTCAGCATATGATGCGAGAGATTCATCAACATCAGCATCTGCAGCAACGGCAACAGCAAGAACGGCAGCAGAAATTGATGGGTGAAGGTCGGCCTTCCCCAATTTTCGACCATAACCACCAGTATAATTATCAGCAACCGCAGCAAGTCTTTCAACAGCTTCGGAATCCACCTGCAAACCATGGATTATTTCACTATCAACCGCATTTTGAAGCTTATTTGCAGCAGCAACAACAACAATATCATCAAGTGCAGCAAAGGAGATTGCAGGACCAGCAGACTGCAGCAAGTCAAGATAACTTCCGTAGTCTCTCCTGCATCCCTTTAGATTTCAAGCCGGATCTCAACGAAAATGGCAGGAAAGATGGAGTTCTGAGTGGGGAAGACGATGCTTTGCTTCGTAGGAGTGACCAATATGTTCCCGAGACTCGACGCACACCACTGGCAATTTCACATTGTTGGCAAAACCAAGAAGATTCGGCAATTAGACAGCCTTTTTGGTAACTTACGTGCACAAAATCATATGTCATTCTAGTTGCGTTCACTCTTATGTGCACACGAACACACGTAAAATATCATTTCTTTTCATAATTGACTAGAGCTTGCCATTAATGGACCTCAATTATGCTGTTGGCTTTGCTTTATTTATTGGGGGTTTTCAAGCTTGGTGCTTAATGAATGTTGTAGGAAGCCCTTTTGCACAGACTTTTCCGAAAAGAGGAATAAAAGAGGCATTGAAGCAAAGGGCAAACAAGAGCAACCAGAAATGAATCAGAATAAGGATTACGGGTGCGACGAAGAAACTGAGCAAAACAGTTCTTTGGGGGCCGGCAAGGGTAGACTTTTTGGTGAGCTTGAAGCAATTTGTGGCCATGCTGCCATTGGTAAGTCTAATCAGACAGGCTCTGGCTCATCTATTAATGGTGAAAACCTGCCAAAAAGTACTTGCTTGCCTCCGACTTTGGACGAGTCTAATCATCTCAATGCCAACGCAATGGCTTTAGCAGCTGCAAGATTTGGGCACGATCATGGTTCTCGGACGTCCGCCGGTGATGAAGAAGAACCTTCTTCAAGGGTGGCTCAGAGGAGCAAGAAAAGGAAAAAGATTAAAGATGAAATGGGTTCAATGGCTCACTTTTTTGAGCGCTTAGTCAAGCAACTCATGGATCACCAAGAGGTTCTGTACAAGAAATTTGTGGAGATGATTGAAGGAATAGATAAGGAAAGAAAAGAGAGAGACGAGGCTTGGAGGCGACAAGAATTGGAGAAGCTCCAGTTAGAAGTGGCCGCCAAAGCCCATGAACGGGCCTTAGCATCAAGTAGAGATGCCTCCATTGTTGCATACTTGGAAAAAATCACTGGCCAAAGCAGCAAACTTCCTCCTAGAGAGACCCCCCTGGAGTCTCATCCAGAAATTTCGGTAGGAAATGTCAACGAACCCAGCAGCAGTAACAGAAGCAGAAGTTTAGACAACGTGATGAGCAAGAGATGGCCCAAAGCTGAAGTCGAGGCATTGATTCAAATCCGAAGCAGACTGGAAACTAAGTTCCAAGAACCAGGACTGAAAGGGCCACTATGGCAAGAGATAAGCAATTCTATGGCTTCAATGGGATTTCAAAGGAGTGCCAAAAGATGCAAAGAGAAGTGGGAAAATATCAACAAGTATTTCAAGAAATCCAAAGAAAATCCCAGCAGGGATCGTCGCCAGAAACTCAATACTTGCGAGTATTTTGATCAATTGGACCAGCTCTACTCCAAGGCTTTCGTCAATGACTCTCATGGTTGTAGCTTATCCTTAGGAGTCCATCAAGTGGTGCACAGCGATGATACCTCCCCTCAAGCTGAAAAAGGTAACAAAGAGCTCCCATCTAATAACGAGGAAACTCTAAACATCATAGAAATGGACTTTGACAGCTCGAGCTATGAAAAATTCGAAGAACTTCAACAAGAAATAATATTCCAAGCCAAGAAAAACTACAGGCATGAAGCAGATGAAGATATAGACCAAATTGAAAGAAGAAGCGGATAATGAAGATGAATTGGGGAAAGCGTTAGATTGAAGACTTGTACAATAATTTTTTTTTTTGGTTATATCATTCCACTCCATTTCATTTAAACTTTTCAGCTCATTGCCATTTTTGTTCTTTCATGGTTACAGTAATGGTAGTTATATTCGAAATTAAATTCTAAAGCTTCCATTATTAGATGGACGGAAGAAGACTGCAGTACGATGCATACTTTCACATCAATCACAGATTTGAATGATAGTTCACCAAACACTACTGTATAGAGGAAAGTTTTATTATTTGTAAAGCAGCCTACTTTTTTTTTTGGGTATATTTTACGTATAAATAAATAAAAATTTATTTAAAATAAATTTTATAAAAAATTATTAAATATGTAATAATATATGTCATTTAAAAAGAAAGAATATAATATATAAATATAATATATTGTGAATAGATGATAATTTTTAAAAAATAAATAATAATAATATATTTGAATTAAAATAAAATTTTAACTAAGAATAGAAATAGAAAATTTTTGTTCACGTAGAGCCTTCATAAAGATTTTTATGGACATCCAAGTTTGTAATAACTTCAAGACTTGTCTCTCGATTGTATTCGAAAATAATTGGTTAAAATATTGTTATTTCAAAATTAATGTAAAAACACTTTGGACTAGGATTTTATTAACTAAGAAAAATATAAACCCGCATGTTAAAATGCTTATAACTGTTAAGTTTAGGTTCTACTTAAATTCACGCATGCAATAATAAAATTAATTAATTGGACAAAATTGCCCTCCATCTTCTCCACTCCCCAAATTCTTGCTCCTCTCAACGTCTCTTTGGTTTTACGGAAGGAATCCTCCCACAATTTCCCGGCATTGTTGAAGGAAGGTAAAAAAAGGTAACAAAAATACAGAGGTAAAAAGGTAAACTTAGAAATTTTCGCAGTTTAAATACAGAGGTCCAAATTGAAGGACTCGTCAGTCATCACCGAAGCCCACTGGACAATAGACCTTCCTAAACCAGCCCAACCAAGCAAAACCCAATAGCAAAAATTACCCAAAGCTGTGTTTGATTTTCTACTCAAAAAAATTGTGATGTTGGACTAAAGGGTGAAACAAGATGCAATTGCCTTTTTTTTCTCTCTATTCGTCAATATAAGCTCAATTCCGAAAAAGCCCCCATCTTATGTCAATTAAGCCCCTCAAAGTTAATTTGAGATCAAATAAGTCCTTATCTATATTAGAAGGACGTAATTATGAATTAAATCAAAACCTATGTTATAAAAATTTGGGTAGTGTTAGAATAAAATCTACACACTACACACTAAGAAAACTCTAACTATTTTTTGCACAAGAATTTCTTCAAACTTCTCCATTTCTTTTTCTCACAATTCTTTCACAAAATGATGGTATATTACAAGTTTAGAGAATAACTCTATTTATAGAGCTCTTAATTAGTGGAATACATCATCTTCCACTAATCTTAATTAGTGGTGTCTCCACTAAATGATGGACATCCATAAAAATTCATAATTAGTGGAGTTTCCACTAATTCCCTAATAATTCACATAAATCCATAATTAATGGAGTTTCCACTAATTCACGATATATCATAATACTCCCTCTTGGATGTTCATCCATTACATAAAGAATATGCCTCGTTAAAACCTTACTAGATAAAAACCCAGTGGGAAAAAAATCTAGTGAAGGAAAAAGAGTACACTATTCTATATGTCTGTTTATTACTCCCCTAATGAGATGATTCCTTTAAATATTTAAACCGACGCATACCAATTTTATATCTCAACTTCTCAAATGTTGCAGTCGGTAAAGTTTTCGTGAAAATATGTGCAAGGTTGTCACATGACCGAATTTGTAGCACATCAATTTCATCTTTCTTCTGAAGTTCATGAGTAAAGAAGAATTTTGATGAAATATGTTTTGTCCAATCTCCTTTTATATATCCTCCTCATATTTGAGCTATGCAAGCTGCATTGTCTTCATAAAGAGGAGTTGGAATATTTCTGATAGATGATAATCCACAACTTTCTCGGATATCATGAATCATTGAACGTAACCATACACATTCTCTACTTACTTCATGAATGGTTATACTTTCAGCATGATTTGAAGAAGTAGCTGCTTGGAGATATCGAATGACTTGTTTAATTCCATTACAATGTCGTCGTGTTGGTGAAGAACTAAATCTTGCTAATAAATTGACAGCAAATACAAGATCAGGTCATGTATTGTTAGTAAGATACATCAATGCACTGAGATATGGTACTTCAGGACCAAGGAATTCTTCATCATCTTCTTGAGGTCAAAATCTTTCTTCATATCTAATGACTGGATGATCATTGGAATACTCAATGGATGTGCTTTATCCATGTAAAAGCTTTTTAGAACTTTTGCTGTATATGTTGATTAATGAAATTTGCCAAATGTTCAATTTGTAAACCAAGGCAAAATATAATTTTACCAACATCATTGATGTCGAATAATCAATTGTTTCGTGAGGTTCTTCAGAAGTTTCAATAAGATTAATATTATCAACATATATAAAAAATTTATAACCAGATTTCTTAATAAAAATACATGGACATACCTGATCATTTTTAAATTCCACTTTCAATAAATATTCACTAAGATGATTGAATCACATGCGCCCAAATTGCTTCAAGCCATATAATAATTTCTACAACTTGATGAAGTAATTTTCACGAGGATAATGTTTATATGCTTCAGGCATATGAAATCTTTTGGGGATTTTCATGTAAATATCATTTTCTAAATTTCCATATAAGTAAGTAGTGACAACATCTAATAGGCGCATATCTATCTTTTCATGTACTGCCAAACTGATAAGATATCGGAGTGTAATAGCATTAACAACAGGAGAATAAGTTTCATTATAATCAATACCTGATCTTTGTGAAAAACCTTAGGCTACTAACTGTGCTTTATCTCGTATGATTTCATTATTTTCATTACGCTTTCTCACAAATATCCATTCGTAGCCAACATGTTTTACACCTTCTGGTGTTCAGACTGCAAGTCCGAAGATTTCACGTTGTGTCAGTGCATTTAACTCTGATTGAATCGCATCTTTCTATTGTAGCAAATCTTTTCTATGCCGACATTCATTAACTGATATTGATTCAGAATCATCATTATCCTGTATAACATCAAGAGATATAATATATGCAAACATATTATCAATAATTGTTTCTATTCGATTCCAACTTCTACCGAAAGTGGTATAATTGATAGAAATTTCACTGTTACTTTCACCAACTTCTGGTTCTTTGTCATCATTTTTCTCTTGGTCTTTATCATTCTTTTCTAATATGATCATCTGGATCCTTTCATCATTTCTTCTTTTGAGGATTTTTATCTTTAGAACCAAGAGGTCGGCCATGCTTCTAGCATGCTTTTGACTCAGCAGCTATAGGTATAATCTTTTGTTCTGCTAAAACTTTAATTCGAATAGGAGCATTTATAACTGGAATATGCTATTTTGTTACTCTTCTGGAGTCAACAAAAGCGTCTGGCATTTGATTTGCAATGCTTTACAAATGAATTATCTTTTGAACTTCAAGTTCACACGCGCTTGTACGCGGATCAAGATAATTTAATGATGTTGTCCAATCTAGATCTTTCTTATATTGTTTCTATTCTCCTCCTAATTTAGGGAATAATGATTTCACAAGAGAATAAGGAAAAAGAAAAAGAAATGCAAGAACATGATGACAAGTAGGAAATGCCAAGAAAAAAAATCTCTTTTTTTTTCACTCTTCCCGGTACCATCTTTTCCCCTTCCTCCTTGTCTTTTCTTCTCCTTCGTCCCTCCACCTATCATCCACTTCTTCTTCTTCCTCGTACATATATATATATATATATATATATATATATATATATATATATATATATATATATATACCGATATATATCTCAATCATCAACCATTAGTAAACATCAAAAAAATAAAAAAACCTCAAAGCAGATATGGAGACTCGTAATTCATTTGAGACATGGTCAAATTTTGACTTGGTTTCTAACGCAGAAGATTTTGATGTGTTTTCTTTTCCAAGCCAATCGCTTCCGCCTAATTTCAGGTCTAACACAGAAGATTTTGATCTATTTTCCTTTCCAAGTCAACCGTTTTCGCCTAATTTTCCAAGCCAACTGCTTCCACCTAATTTCAGGTGAGATACCTTTGAGGGTTTCCTTTTTTTTAGTGTGCTTAATAATGAAATAATAAAATTAAACTCTCTTTTGGTTAGTTGTGATGTAAATCAGTGGTAGTTCTGGACATGCTGCTTTGAATTTTCAATTTGATCTACCCATTCAAGAGACTGCTTTTGATGTTGTTGATCTACCCATTCAAGAGACTATTTTGATGTTGTTCCTCTGAATGAGGATATACTTGTGCATGATCCTTTCTACTCCCTAATGGATTTTGAACAAAGCCAGAATTTGATTACAGGTTATCATACATTCAAACATGGATTTTGCATGGTATTACCTTTACTGATATTGTTTTTCCTTTTTTAGGAGAAATAATGAGTGGTCTTGGCAACGAATTCGGAGTGAGGACCCATGAAATGCATAATATCGAAATTCAAGATATTATTGCAGACGAAATTCCTATGAAGAATGAGAGGATTAGGAGGCAGAGAGAGGAGAAGGGCAATAGCTCCAAGACACTATTAAAAGAAACCATTTCGCAATACTTTTACCTGTCAATCAAGAGTACAGCCAAAGAATTAAATATTGGCTTAACCCCTCTCAAGAACAGATGTAGGGAGTTGTGCATTTGTTGATGGCCTTACAGGAAGTTGATGAATTTGGAGACCCTAATCAAGAATGTTCAGGTTTACACACACACACACACATACACACACACACACACACACACACACACCTGTAATTTGCAAGTATGAAACTATGAAAGATTTATACGTAAATAATGACTGGAATGAATGTATCTCCACCGATAATATCACTTCAATTTACAGGAGTGAGATAAAGACGAAGGAGGATATACGGCTGGGAAGAAGTTCAGAGAAGCCATTGAGATACTGGAACGTGAGAATAAGTTGGTGGAAGAAAGTCCTGATACCCGATTGAAGGACCAAACACAGAAATTGAGACAAGCATGCTTCAAGGCCAAATATAATAAAAAACTTAAGGGGATGAGAAAATTCCAAGACTCATTGCGTAGTAACTTCACGGCTAATTCTACTGCTAGTCTAGATGCTGGCCCAAAAGAGAAGGAAGAGAAGGAGGATGCCGAAGAAAAGGAACTGAAATCCATAATTTCTACCTATTTGTCTTCCTCTAATGCAAACATGGAAAAAGAACAATTACAAACATTCATCCTCAATTTGTCAGTTCAATTGAAAAAGAGCAACTACAAGCATGCATCTTCAAATTCATGTGAACATCACTGAGATGAATAAAGGAAATGCAAGTGAATACAAGACTTATGATTAAGAGGAGATAGATTTTTTTTTCTGAACTGTTAGCAATAATATAGTATATATTGACATTCGAATGTACCATCTCAAATATGTGATACTTATTATTAATGGAAATATCATTTTCCCTTATTATCTTTTCTGTTCCACTTCAGGTGACCAGTAGTGCTCTGTGCTAAGGAAAATATCGAGTGTGTCCATGACCATAACCATGGCCATTGCCACAACTACGACTATAACGATGGCTTCTATTGGAGCCAACAACATTCACTTCTGGGAGTGTTGTTGAGCCAGTTGGTCTGGCTTTATGATTTTTCAATAATAACTCATTATTTTTTTCTACAATGATGAGGGCAGTAATTAAATCTGTGTATATCATTTTTCTCGATATTGTTGCTGCAAGACAATATTCGAGGCATGAAAGATAGAGAATGTCTTCTCCAATATATTTTCATCAGTAACTTTTTCTCTGCATAATTTTAATTGAAATGTAAGTTGATACATCGCGGAGCCATATTCATTTACAGTTTTAAATTTTTGCAACTTTATGTGCAATCATTTATACCGTACAGTTGGTAATACGACCATCTTCAGGTGATCAAATTTAAATTGCCCACAAGACATATAGATTTTTTTTTCAACATTTAAACGCATTTTTGTATCGAGAACTCATGACATATATTTTTTTTTCAACAATATCAAGGCCTACAAATTCGAAGTTAGTAAAGGTTAGCCATAGAGATTAATAAATGTGTATCTGTCTTCTAACTTTGATAACGGTAAAGCCTCGTGCTGATAACGTGTTATAAAAATTTGGGTAGTGTTAGAATAAAATCTACACACTACACATTAAAAAAACTCTAACTATTTTTTGCACAAGAATTTCTTCAAACTTCTCCCTTTCTTCTTCTCACAATTCTTTCACAAAATGATGGTATATTACAAGTTTAGAGAATAATTCTATTTATAGAGCTCTTAATTAGTGGAATACATCATCTTCCACTAATCTTAATTAGTGGTGTCTCTACTAAATGATGGATATCCATAAAAATTCATAATTAGTGGAGTTTCCACTAATTAGTAGAGCTTTCACTAATTCCCTAATAATTCATATAAATTCATAATTAGTGGAATTTTCACTAATTCACGATATATCATAACAACCTACACTTAATAAGGATTGTTTTTAATTAGTTAATTTACCTCTTTACCACAACAAATGGTAGATTTAATGTAAAAGATTAGCCAAACAACTTTTTACTTTTTTTTTTTTTTTTGGTCTCATGCATTAAGTTAAATTTGTTTATTTACATTTTTATTGATTTCTTAGAATTAGAACTCTTTCTATTTATCCTTTAGTTGCCAAATTTTCATAGCTTTTATGTATATGAGTTCCCCACTGACAACTTAAATGATTTCTTACCCTTCTTCTTTACAGTCGTAGACTCCGAGTCCCATTAGTCCCCGACTCTGTCAAGCCATCAGGAGCATACAAAAGGAGAAGGAAAGGAAGCTAGAGATAGCAGATTATCAGGGATGAAATTCATTTTAAGTCACCGTTGCAGCAGTCCTCTAACTAGATGGAATATATAGTGGGTGCAATATAACATATATATATATAGAGAGAGAGAGCTAATAATTAATATTTTTACCAATTAAGATAGGAGATTTTTGAATATTTATAATTTTAGTATAAAAATAAAAATTAATTATAAAATATAAATTTTCAATCTATTAAAAAAATTAACATATATACGTAAAATAAAAAGAATAACTACTACCATTAGAATTGAAAGAAATTACATTTAATAATTCTTTCATGATCGCAAATTTATTTCATTTGAACAATCTTGTACATCGTTATTTGGTTAAGGAAATCGTTCCTCATGATAAATTATTTTATTTCTAGAAAATTTATTGATATCTTAAATAAATTTAAAAAATTACAAATTTAATTGTGAAAATTTCTTTAAAAGCGAGAAATAAAATATTGTTCCTAACTTTTATTCCTAATTTAAATTGTAAGATTTATTCATGTACTCTTTCGTATACTCTGTACGCTGGTAAGATTTATTTTTGTATTTTCTCTATTTATATAGATGTATTATTTCAAACAAAATCCCAAAAAGGAGACAAAATACTAACAAAAATAAAAAGATTTTTTTTTAAAGAAAAATAAATTTTGAAAGGATTAAAATATCCTCTTGGAACCCTAAGAAGAATAAATAATGATACTGTGAGATCATACTTAGATTAAATGAGGAGTAAAACTACAAATTACATTAATGACATATATTTCATCTTAAAAATATATAACAAAAATACATATATTTCTTAATATCTTTGTTTCCATCTCAGTGGAATCTCGTGCTCCCACCGGAATATATGTGGCTCCGGCAGTGGGATCATACAAGGAAGGAGAAAAGGAAGCAAGAGAGAGCAGATTATCGGGGAATGAAATTCATTTTAAGTTCTCGTTGTAGCAGACCCCTTACCAGTCCCTTAATTATAGAAGGAGTTGCAGCATTGGATTTAGTTGCAGTCCAAAGACCTGCTTTGAAAAAAGCAGCTATATTTGAATCTTTGGACAAGGACTAAACCAGTGTAAGCAGCATGAAACTTATAAACCCTATTGATAGCTTTTCTCCTAGAGAACAGCAGGGACTGTGGTTTCATGAAGGTTTATTGCTCTCATAAAAACCTTTTTCTTTTGTTCCCCCCCAAAAAAAACAACTGCCATGACTCTTATACTGCTACTACTATATGGGATTGGGAAACAAACATTATTCTTTCAATATTTTTTTTATTTTAATAAGAGAATTTGCAATCGGTGATAGGACAAGAAAAATTCAAATATTTAACGTTAATATAAAATTTTCAACACCAATTATGTCGTCCAATTCAACGAACTATTCTTTCAATATTATTATATTGCTACCATATTTATAAAAATTTCAGCTATCTCAAATAAAAATCTTTCAAGACTTATGTGCGCAAAGTGGCTTTGTTGGTTATAGTTGTTTGAAAGAAGAAAAGTTAAAGGAGATTTCTTTATCAGAAAATTCTATTTACAATGGTGTCTTGAAGTTGAATCATACATGTTTTTTTAAATTACTGTGATCTTTAGGTTTGTACTGAATTGAATAATTGAGATAATTCAACGTGTAATTTTATTAAAAGATGGCATAAGCTTTTGTAAAGGTTTGTATTTTCTATTTTTATCTTGATATTGAACATCACAGGATTTTTCCATCTATTGTTCAATGCTCTTGGTGTAACATGTATTTGCAGATTTTATTTTATTGTAACTATTTATGAATTATACCCAATTGTTGAGCAATGCAACGATAGCATGAAGTTGCCAACTAGTATCAAATAAAAGTATTATAAATTCAAATTTTTATTTTATTCTCATTCTTATGATAAAGTGGAAGTTCAATTGGTTATATATACTCTTTTCATTCTTTTGCCCAGGTCTGAGATCAAAAGTGCTATAAATTCAAATGTTCATTGTAGCCTATAGATACTCTTTTTGTTTTTAGTCTAGGTTTGAGATCCAAAGTGCTATAAATCCAAAATTTTATTGTAGAATTAGATAAAACTTATTCCAAAACTTATATGGGGAACACCAAGTTCCTTCTACTTCTATTGGTTGTAAGAAAATATTATATATCAAGTTATAGATCCTTAATTTAAATCACAATTCGTTTTTTTTATAAAATAAATCATTTTATCCCTTTCTATTTTTGGTTTTATGTTTTCAATTTAAGATAAATTAACGTTATGTTTGGTCACAAAGGAAGAGGAGAGGAGAAAAACGACAGGGAGAAGAAGTTTTATTTTTATTAAGTGGAGTAAATATAATTTTTTTTATTTTATTTTATTATAGTAAAAAGAAAGTAAATGACGAATACTTTCTATTCAGTTAAGATTTGGATGGAGTGAGAGCTCTTCTCCACCTAATTCACTTTCCTTCTATTTTTACTTTCTAATTCAAAAAAATAAATTACTCGTTTGCATTCAAATTTGTATCTCCTTCCTTTTTTTCTCCGTCTTTTTACCCAACCAAATATAATATAAAATATAAAATTTAAAGTTACACATCTTCCAAGCCAATGAAAAAATCTGGCACTAAACTAAAATCTAGGGTTACCACATCTGTAGGAGTAGGAGTCATTACTTCTGACTATATAATAAGAAAAAAATAAAGAGTAAAAAATTGTGAACCCCTAAACTTTCTTAAAATTTAACTTTTGCCCCATTTTTGTTCATATTTTTGCTTTTTAATTATCAAAACATTCAATGATCGTACTTTGACCCAAAATTACCATCAAAGCCTAATGAATAACTATCATTTCGCTAGTCATGTGATAATTTTCAAGGGCATTTTTGGTCATCTTATATTCTTCTTATGGAAAGTCTTCAAAAATTAACTTTTATTATGGGAAGAATGTGAAATTTCTCTAGTGCATGTAACTTAGGTTTAATAGAGTTCAAAAAATGTTGGTTGTGCAATGAGGATGTGAAATTATTGTTAGGCTATAATGAAGTCATTAACTAAATTCTCAACTTTTTTGTTTGTATTCTTATTAAATAATTGTTTAATATTAAGTACTTGATTTGTAGTAAAAAAAAAACTAGAGTTGGATTCTAAAAGAAAAACACTTATTCATACTTCCAAACAAGTACTTACACAAATAATATACGTGAAAATATTAGTAAGTTTTATGAATGGAGAATTCAATCAAATAAATACACATGAATGATTTATCTAATTACATCCATTTTTTTAATCAATAATAATTACCTTCATTGATTTTAGTAAATCCGTTTGTGAATTTTACGGATTTGGTTTATGGTGTTTATTGCTGGTCTCAAATTTGGATAAAGGAGGGGAGTTGTGGTAAGATTTGGGACAGTTAACGTAAAATACACTCATATTTATGACATGAATCAATTTTCTGACCTCGTGGGAGCATTCCCTTTTATGTGGATGACCACACGTGATTTTATATTGGTTCATATAACTGACCTCAAGTTACTTGAGATTATGACTTAATTGTTATTGTTATTATTATTAGTTATTCAAAACTAACTCATTGTATCCTCTCTAACTCATTCCCTTTCATGTGGATGACCACACGTGATTTTATATTGGTTCATATAACTGACCTCAAGTTATTTGAGATTATGACTTAGTTGTTATTGTTATTATTATTAGTTATTCAAAACTAACTCATTGTATCCTCTCTAATCCTTTCTTTTCATCTCCTTCCAAGTAATTCCTTTCTTTCCTTTTCCACCTCTCAATCCAAACATAGTCTAAGTTTTTAACAATTAGACAAGGAAATTCTTAAATATATCATTATTTGGAATCCGTTCAAGTCTTTATCATGCAAATTCAAAAAGAAAAATTAAATTTGATATTAGACAAATTTGTATTAGAAATATTAGAGTTAGGTTGAAAAATTAATATCAATTGGTGTCTTGGTTTGATTAAATAATAAAGGATAAGAATAAAACTGAAAAAAGTATCTCATTAAAATGAAAAATATTTGTAATCAAAAAATTATTTTACAAAAAATAGTTAAAAAATCGAACCGATTATTAACTTAACACTTTTTAGTGTTATGATAAGGTAATGTAAATTTTATAATGGCAAAAATGAGAATAAAAGTTGTCCAAAGTATTCAAGAAAGATGAAAATGATACTGCTCAACATTTTCATTAAAATAATGATTTTATGTCTGTTTTAAATATTCTTTATTACTCGAAATAATAACATAGTTTTAAAAAATATTATAAATGTATGTATTTGTTTCTCAAAAAGTTTTTTAGTTATGAATCTTTTTTAAAGATTATACCTTTATACATTTAACATGATTATATAAAATTCAAATTCTTCTAAGTCCTTTGTGATTGATGAATTTATTTTTTATGAAAATAAACTCAAAATTGAATAAAGAATTATCTTTATTAACCAAATATGCCAAATAAAAAATTCAAATAAATTACTATATAACATGCATTATTTTTATTTTTTAAACTAAAAAGAATTATATGCACCAATATATGTAAACCACATTTGTAAGTTGAAAGATTTTTGGGAAAAAAAACTGTACATAATATTAATAATTTAAATATATATAATAATATTAATAATTAAAAATTTATACTACTAGTATTTATATATTCCTGAATGCTTTTTGTTTGTATCGGATTACACCGCCCCCGTCAACGTGACAGCGCCTTCCTTTCTCTCTTGTACAGACCGCTTCTATTTTACGCCCTCGTCACGCAGAGGAAGAGGTGTCTTAAGCTATAAGCCTCTCCACCAGCAGCAGCATCCGCATCCCTTTGTTCTCGGTCGCTCAAAATCCAAACCCTTTTGCTTCATCTTTTTCTGCTTCGAATTTGATTCTTTTTCGTTGTTTTTCGAATTTGAACCATGTCAATTCGGTTCAAATTCAGAAGTTCTTTGAACTTTGATACGGTCGACATCGGGGGCCGGTCGTCAATTTCGGTGGGAGAACTCAGGGTGCAGATCATTCGCCACAAGAAACTCAACATTTGCCAGGATTTTGATTTGGTGTTCTCTGATGCTGCTTCTGGTCAAGGTAAACTTCTGTTCATGGTTTTGTTTTTCATTTTGGAGTTACTCAAATATGATTTTTTTTTGGTTGAATTTATTCCTGGCTTTGTCGTTTCATTATTTTATATATATATATCCCACTTCAAGTTGACTTAATCTGCTCTCTTTGTGCTTGGTTTTGTTTGATAGAGTTTGATGACCACAGCATTCAAATTCCTAGTGGCTCGAGTGTTATCATCAAAAGGGTTCCGGCAGGGAGGGCTTCTCTGACTCTGTAAGTTCTGCTTACTTTTTAAAGCTTCCATTTGTATTTGTTTTAGCACAATTTTTCTTGCATTTTTTTTCTTTTGTGCTGGGTGGGATGTTTTTTCTTCTTTCTTTGGTAGTGGAGGTGATGGTTTTTGCTTTTGTTTCACCCCCTCCCCATCCCCCCTCCCCCCCCTGCCCCCGGGAAGAAGGAGGGAGGAAGGTTGGCTGATGCATTGTATATAGATGTTTCTAACGTTTCCTCATTGAAGAAGACGGTGGTGTAGTCCTTTTGAGTTTTGGGACTGCACATTATGAAAATAATCGAACCGGAGTAAGGGTTTTACGAGGGAGTGGGGTTCATCTGTTGTGGAATGATAAGGCTACATGCATGGTATTTCAAGTCGGATGAACAAGAATTTTGATGGTGTCCCATGCACATGTCTAGGAGCATCTGTAACCTAAGAGTTGGTGTACTTGGAATTGCATGTGGTTTCTCACAAGTAGTACACTCATCAAATGATATTTCCTTGCATTTGTATGAGAAGTGATTCTGCAAATTGATGGTTGCGAGCGTTTTTTCAGTATATAATGCCTGCAAGCAGAAGAGAAATCCATGAATATTATTTATTTATTTATTTTTAGGCATCAGCTTGGTTTTCTAATCTTTTCAGCAAGCTAAAACCATAGGATGAAAAATTCTGGTTTCATAACACAGGACTCACTAGTGTGAATTCTTATTAAGGCAAGAGAAAACAAGGTTAAGGGTTTATTGGGATTCTATGAGGGGTGACCATTTAAAGGAATATGGGCTTTCCAAAGTAGGAAGTGTATCATGATAGTGTATGGTTGGTTGCGTCAAATTGCATGAAATGAATGATAGAAGAAAAAGAGAAGATAGAGGAAGTTAACATGGCATGAAAGATAGATCCTGTGGCATCACCGGTGACTTGGAGAAAGACGTCAGAAGCTGTCCAAAAACTTCTGTGGATCTTGCTCATATCACTTGAGTAGCCTTGAAAATATGGAACTCATGGCTGGTCCATTCCAGAATATTATGCATTCAAAACACTTACAAAAGCTGCACATACCTTGTGCAGAACCATTTTCTCATGATCCATCTACGTGAGCATAAGAATTATGCCACTTTCCGAACTTGCTTAAACTATACGTGAATGAATATTTACTTCTTTGCTCATTGATTAGAAAAACCATTATATTGAAAGGAAAAGGGTACCTGTATAAGAGCTCTTCTTTTCCTCTAGATGAAGAAAATAATAAAACTAACCAGGGAAATATCAATAAATTGCAACTTTCTTGGTTCAATTTCTCGTACAAACTTCTTTCTCATTTTTGCCATTGTAATAGTCCTTAGTTTTTGACCTTTCCTTTTTACAGTCCCATCTATATTTTTCCCTTTCTTCTTGAGTCTTCTGAAACATGTTTGCTTTCGTGCATGGATTTGCTAAAGACGCAAATTAAAATGGGTATTTGCACCATGTGATCAAATGGAAGCAAGTGTTCTTGAAACCAGTTAGGAATGTCAGTAAGCAATGAGGAACTTCCCTAGATTCCCTTTAGCCAACTATCATTTATTTCCTTTATCATTTTCTTTAAAGTGCAGGAGTAATTCCCTTTGAAATTAGTTGTTCAAGCTTTTAGATGCGATCATAATTATGTCTGGTGTCAAAGCCCATAAAGTTCCATTCTACCTGCCCGCCTTATCATGTTGCCTGCACATTCTATTTCTGGTTATATCAAGATTACCTGAAACTGGCAAATGGTATATTACAAGCTTGACTTTATGCTGTTGGGATTGATATGTTACTTCTTCTGTCAGCCAGCTTACACTCGTAGAGGTTGTACTTTTAATAACTATGATTCACATATACCATAAATATTGATATGGGAGGATGGTTTTAGCCACAGTTTTCTTCATTACATGTTTTGTAGTTTTACCTTTGTTATCTTTCTTTTTCAGGCCACCAATTGATGCTGTTGGAAATTATGGGTTGGAAGACCCAGTGGTATGCATGTGTGATGTACATCTATTCTCATCCTTCTCTTTTCTTCCAATTTCATTGCCTTTTATTTGATAGCCGATAAGCTTTTAGTTCATTAGATTAGCAATTTAGGATCAGAATTCCTTGTAAAAGAACTTTGCCATGCCACTTATGTGGAATGCAAGTTTCCTCGTTTTGCATGTTTCCTGCAACCCCTGCCCTATCTGGAGCTTCATCTGCCAGTCTTCCTTTAGTCTAATGGAGATTGTACAGGAAATGAGAGTTAAAGGAGCATGGCATCATATATTGGTTCTATATTAATCTTTTGGACCCTATGCAGAGGAATAAAATCTTTTAACGGCATGAAAAGATATTTTATTAATTGATAGAGTTTGTCAGTTCACATTTTCCCCCCTTTTTTTCAGGGTTTTGTTGGATTGGAAAGAATTTGCATTGTGAAGCATTTGTAGGTTTTAAGAAATACTTATACTAATGTATGGAGAGATAAATACAGTTCTTTTTTGCTGGTTTCCTCTTTGTGCCAGTAGAATAATATTCTACCAAACCCTCTTCCCCCCCCCCCCCCAAGCTTTTGATACAAAGTTCAAAGCATCTTCTAATCTCAGCCTTTGACTGTTTTTTCTGGTGCTTGTGCTGTTGTCTAACGAAATAATGTTGATTTTGGACAGTTTATAATGAATATATACCGGTGAATTGAGATGTAAATGATCATAGCTGACAACTTTCAATTTGTTCAGGATTACCAAATGGATCGGTTTGTTGACTTGGGAGCTTGTCTTTGTTCCGTTCCTGAGGCCATCATACCTAGCTCTGCCCCAGAATTTGATTTGGAGAAATGTGGGAGGAGTGAAAAGGCAAATGTTGCTGGTCCAAGGTATTTAAGTTATTTGATATTTTTAACATGATCAAGGTATTGATCATCAAATGTAGGCGAGTTAAGGTTGCTGCACTCTGTTTGCTAGGTACTATATTTTATGCCCGTTATATATGCCAGTAGATTGCTTAAACTCTTTGAAGGACAAAAGCTTGAAGTTAGTGCAGCTTGTTTGCTTTTTTTTTTCTTTTTTTTTAAATTGGGGTCTTCCCCCCTCTTATGTGCACAGTCTATCACCTACAATGAAAATACTTGGAGTTTGTTTATGTTCTATGAAAAGATATTCCTCAAGTCAACTGCATAGTTTATTATGGTGTGTTTTAGTCGTTGCTATTATTTTATTTATTAAATTTGATCAATGACATGAGATGAGCTATGTAGAATATACATCATAAGCTGTGGCTTGTGGGCATCACTTCTAAGATAGAGCCATTGAAAAGCATTGAGGTTGAGCTCAAAAAAGTGTAGCCGTCTGTTGTTTGTTAGATGAGAAAACAAGCAAATACTGTATATTCTTGAACTGATATACATGAGTGAGTGGATTTTATTGTATGGATTTTATTTTATTTTGTTATTCTTTCCCCGTTGGTTCAAAGTTGCTCCTATACCCCTGCATGGGCTAGCATGTGGTCTTTTGCGGATTTCATGCTCTATGAACCAAAGAAGGTATGGATTGATGAAATTCATCCAGGCTTGTATATATCACAGATAGTTACATCATCCTGCAAAATAAAATGTTAAATGTATGTGTCTTCTGTTTGTTTTATTTGTATCATTTTTTTGACGTTTATTCTAACTGCATTTAAGGCGTGCCATGTGAATTGAATGTACAAGGTTGCAGGCAGTTCCATTGTATGTTTCTTAATATCTTTGGGCATCTGACATGAAGACCCATTTTTGTCATCAAATTTTACATTGAAGTCCAATCATAGGAAGCAAAATATTATGAATGTTAATATTTAAGCACGGATTGAATCCCTAAGATATGCAAAAGTAAATGTTGGATTCAGAACTCCAATGACACATGGGTTAATCCGTCTATATTAGAACTTACCATATGTGAAAATGATGTTGCTACTCTCTGCTAAGAATTGTATGATGTTACTTGCAACATTTTATTTTGATACAGTTCGTGGATCTAACTGTGATCTCAATTAATTATATGCTATATATGTCCACTTATAGAGCTGATATGACCTATTACGGCTCTTGGTGGAGATAAGTTGACTTGTAAAGGGAGTATGATTTCTGTAGTTAGCTTGCCATCATTTTGGTAGAGTTGTGATTAGGGGTAACTTCCCCCCTTCAGTCTCCTAGTAATGAAAGATGACAATTATAGGTTTTTCATGATCTGACTCCTTCCGTCTTATGATAACCCTTGCGTGTTGTGCAAGATACAAAATAGAAAAGGTGGTATTTTTGTCTCATTGATAATCTAAGTACCTCCAATACTGACTGAGTCTATTACAAGTTCTCATGCCAATAATAGTTGGACAGATATAGGTGAAGAGAGTTCAATTTGGGAAAAGGCTTGCAATATATCATATCATTCGGAGGAGAGGCTGATACACACTGTGGACTATGGGATCACCTAATCTCCTCCAGTTTGTTCCCATTACACTCTCTTGGAGAGTGAAATGATGGTCGTGCTGTGAAGCTGGGAAATTAGCAAGTATCAATATCTTTAAGACAGATAGAAATAGGTTTATCTTGAGTCAGGAGCCACCCCCCCCCCAAAAAAAAAAAAAAAAAGGGAAAAAAGAAGAGAATCTATTGTTCTCACTGCTGAAAGAGGGTCTTTGATAGACAGACTCTTCCGTCATTCATGAGTATTAAACAGGAAGTTGAGCATTCAAGTATATCATGTATTCCTCTATTAAAGGTAAAGATTTTCTGCTTTTAAGGTCTGGTTGTTAAGAATGGGATGTTGCCCGATTTTGCTTTAGGTGCCCCTCTAACATTGAACTTTGTATGTGATATCAGTTTGTGTTCGTGAAGCTGTGTCATCTGTGTTCCATTGTTATTTCAGTGGTTGGATCACTAGTTGTCTTGTGTGGTATTGATTTGGATTTTCTATGTAATCTAGAGTTGAAGGCCCAAAGCTTGGTTCAAATGATTCTGAACAGTATATGCCAAGAGGTTTGTACATGTACATTTTTCATTATTCCTTTCCCTATGCCTCCTCCTCCCTCCCTTTTCTCTCGCTCTCTCTCCATTTTTAATCATTCTAAATTATTATCCTCAAATTTCAGATTATAATTTCAGTGGGGATAAGGAAGAGATTGAAAAGCAGATGAAATTGGAAAAGTACAGGCGCCTCCTCTGGTTTCATATGCTTTCTCGTGATATTTACTCTTGTGGTATCCTGATCTTTGTTTCACTGTGAAATTCAAGGATAACCGTTCCCTGTTATGCACCTGTGGAAATCATTGGATTGCCCTCTGAATTGAAATGCTCTCTCTGTAACACATATTTCAAGGAAGCTGTGATGATACCCTGCTGCCAGCACAGTTTTTGTAACAAATGTGAGTCACTTTTGCTGTTGGGAATCATCTCTGTGGCCTGATAAATTGAGTAAATATTATTCTGTTGTTGGTCTGAACAGGTTTTATGGCCATAATTTTTGAAAAATGCTTATGTCTGATCTGGAAATTTAGCATTCTAAAATGTCATCAAAAGTTGCTTCCTAGAAAAACGACATAAATTCTAAAGAGTTTGACTTGTGGGTATTGCTGCAGGCATCCAGCCGGTGCTTGTTGAGAAGGCTAGGTGCCCTAAATGTTCATCTGACAAATGCAAAGTGAAAGATTTGCTGCCAAATCTATCTCTTAGGCAAGCAATAAAGCATTTTCTTGCATCTCAGAAGCTCAAAGATAGTCCAGAAAATGATTTGTGCAAATATGCTCCTGGTAAAGTTACTTCTGTGCTCCTCGCAGAGAAATGATAAAAATGGAAAAAGTTATACTTACATTGGTGCGTAACCACGTCTTTATGTTAATGCAGATGGAGAATCCGGAATTCAAGCTCAAGATGTTTCTGGTAATATAACTATTCTCCAGAGAGAGCCAGAACTACCTTATTCTCCATCTGTAACTGGGAAAGGATCTAATCAAGTCATGGCAGAATCAGTTTACAGTTCGGTTAGCAGGAGAAATGCATCATTTGGGGCTTCAGATTACCGAATGAGTAGCTTAGCTGTAGGTAGAGAAATATCCACTTCTAACTTACAGACAGTAAAAGATACTTGTGGAGAAAGAGATGTGCGAAATGGACCTAAAGATTTGGACCTTACTGCTGATTGTCAGGGGGAGAACACACCTCTTTATCTGCCTCAAACTCATGTGCATGATGAAGGTACTGCTCCAATACTTGGCTACTTTTATTGATTACCATATTTGAGCAATGACCCTCGGAAATTTAGTCTTGATAGTGCAATTGGTAATAGTCTCAATTATATCCCGTTGGAACTGATTGAAATCTTGATCTTCAGTCTGCTTGAGACTGCCAACGAGGGTACTTTTACCACATATCTTTTGCATTTGGACAGCAGGCTATACATTCTTGTATATGTATCTATATGGACTGGAAGAAGTTATATTCTCATGTGATCAAGTATTGTTCCTTGCATGAACCTATAATCCCTACCATCATATAATTATTCCAAAAAATACTGTTATCAAGAATTATCTTTTGCATCATTGTTGCTGCCAAAGCCTAAAGATCTAATGGTGATATTGCCATCCACTGGCATCAATAACTGTACAGAACAGTGGAAATGAAAAACGAAAAAGCTTTTTGAAGGTGCTTTACTCCCATGTGTTTTGCTATTCTGGAGTCATCCTTTTGTTATTTTAGTGATATATCTAATTTCTATTATTAGGAAAGTTTTGCTTTACTGTTTTTTCCATCTTTGTCTTCTTTATTGTTTTATATATGTTTCATCTTTATCCTTTTCCATTTGCATTGCTGCAGCTTACTCCACTGGTAAGAGAAAGAGGAGCTTGTGGGTTGAAACTGAAGGTAAAATAAACTGCATCCAAGGGTGTGCTATTCATAATAAATCTATTATCTGCATACTAAAAATGCTAATCAATGACAATTATTCATCAGGTGGAGATAAAAATTTTATACCTGCTGGTAGGCCCAGTAAGGTAAGTTCTGGACCTTTAACTACTAAAGTACTTATATAATATTTGATAATGGAGTATCATCCAGTATCTAGGTTACACAAACTGCTTTTCTATTATCTTATGTCTTTTAATATTCAATAAGGATGTGGATGATCTTATTCTTACCGGATTGTTTATTTTTATATTCTGTTCTCTTACATTTTTCTCTTTTAATTTCTTTTCCTATTACAGAGCTTTTGATAGTTAGTGATTGGTTTCAGGTAATCCGTACTTGCTATCTGTGTGGTTCTCCAGACCATCTCCTCCGAGATTGCCCTGTTGGTTCTGGTCCACACCATATGCTCTTGACAGGTATTAATTTAGCTTGTCGTTGTTCTGCTCAATAATTCATCATCTAGAACAATTTGTAAGTTTGAATGTCGTGCTATAGGACCTACTATGCTTCAAGGTGGATTTCCAGGCTATGGATCTTCCTACTGGAATGGTGCTGTGTTTCCTTCTCCCAGGCCCTTTCCAAACTTATATGCAAATCCAGGAATGATGCCCTTCAATGCCTCTGCTGTTCCTATGATGCGTTATACAGCTCCTCCCTATGTTCCTTCTGTTTATGGTACCTTACCTCCATCTGGGTAAGATGCAAATGCATTTATCTGATATTGCTCCCTTGTGTTTGTGAATCTACTTCTACATAATGGATAAGAAGTTTTTTCTTTCTCATTTGTAAAGTCTCCTGACACGTGACAAAAATCTTGTAGAGGAATTATGAGAATGGGAACTATGGCTCCTCCAGTAGGAAACAGAGCTGAACATCCACTAAGTCATCCTGAGTATTTGGAGCCTCCGTACTGTGAAAAGACAAGGAAGCTTCCAATTGAAGGCCTTCATAGGTAACTTTAGCTATACAAGAAATGGGTGGAGGAATAACTGTGGTCATGTGATTGCTCTCATTCCCTCTTCCATTCCCTCCTTCTGCAATCTCCTTTTCCTTCAATTAGATTCAGGGTGTGTGACTATGTTAATGACCATTCTTGCCTTTCAATGTTAAATTCCTCAAGTTAATCACTGAAAAAAAATAATGTTATGTGCTTCATATTGGAGTTTCATTTTGTTTTCAGTTACTTATTTACTGCATTGCGCCGAGTAAGACATGCCTATCAGGGTAACCCGTAGTGCTAGTATTTGTTTGAAGCCCTCATGATAGTGAGAGGCTGCTCTTGCTCTTCTCTGAAGAAATTTGCAGACTATCATTAGATTTTTCTTTTCTGAGATTGTTCCAAGCTAAAACCCCCGTTTAGGAATCCACATGTAACTACCTACCTCTGTCTTTTTGTGTGTGTGCATTTTCTACGTATGTTGCATGGAAGTTGTTGTTAGAAGTGTTACTACTTTCTGTTCGTTCTTTAGTCTGTCCACCAGTGTGCATAAGAAAGTTAAACATATCTTGGGTAGCCTTTATCTAATTTTGCTCTTAATTGGTTGTTTTGCATTAAAGGATTCTGGAAATGATAAATTAAATAGATACATGTACATGAACTAACACATTTTGTTCCTTTTTCTTCTATCGTACTTTCTATATGCTTTTCCTGAAATATAATGATAGTGATTATGCCTTAACCAGAGAGCGAAATGTTGACGATGAAGATGATCTCGGTGAGCACTATCGCTACCAGGAACCAGAAAGACCACTTGAATACAAAATTCGTCAAGAGAGAAAAGCAAGTGCAAGTCATTCTGGGGACAGCTTTGCACAAAGGTCACATAAACATCAGCATGACAAACATATTGACTCTGATGCTTATTCTGTTGATGTGAGGCTTGAGAAAAGGTCTCGTTCCTCTATTGCTGGTAGAGATCAGAAACCCTACTCTGAGAGGACAGATTCAGGTATGCAACGTCTACCTTGTAGTGCTAACAAGAATGGTGAAGTTAGGTATAAACACAATCATAGGAGCCCAAGAAAGCACCATGAGAAAAGGGAGCAGTCTCATAGTGACTCTAGTCATGATCACCATCATCAATCTGATAGAGATGATGTCAGGTGGAGGGTTGAATCTGATGGTAGAAGTTCTCATAACAAACAAGGCAGCTATTCAGATTCTGGTCTGAAACCAAGCTCGCCTGGTGACAAGAGAAAGAAACATAGAGATAGAGATTCTGGCTTTGAATCTATACATCCTAGGCAGTCTACAAAACGCTCTGGTGAGGATCTGCGTGATGATAGGTGGCAGATGGTTGGTGGCTCTGATGAAGACCGGAGAGGTGATTATTGTCGCCACAAACGAAAAAGAATTCTCTGAAACAACTTTTGGACATGACTTTTGAGGTAAACTTGTAATTGACATCGTTAACAAACTAAGTGATTTATCTTGTGCCCTATCATTTACACCAGTATTTTGTATAAAAGTAGTTTTTTGTTGTTTTAACATTTTTATACAACTATAGTCGAAGACTTTCATGAGTTGTATGTAGTTATTGCTGACAGATTTACATATATTCATAAAAAAATTTGAATGCATTTAAGTACTTTAGGATCTAATCTCCTATATCTCTTGGTTTTGTTGATACAGATCCATAAGAGTGAGCTATGGAACAGTAACATCATGATTATCTGTATATTTTTGCTAACTAGTTTTCTTCACTGCTTTAGTGTGAGGAATGGATGCTAGCAAAATGTTTTGACCAGACGACTCTGGTTATTGAAAATAATTTTGGATCTTTTGTATGCTGTCCTGCCCGGCATCATTCTACACAGAGGTAATGAAGTTGATGAAGGTATGTTTTTCTTTTTGCAATGTGAAAAAAAAAAAAAATTGCAATTCTTGTGTATTTCCTACATTGATTGCAAGTAAATTCAAGCCCTTCTCTTGGGCGTAGTGCATCTCCAAAGTCCTCTTCATATATTTTGGTTCAACCTACTTATAGGGTTTCACCTTGTGGTGGGAGTTGGTTTTGGAAAATGATTCTCTGGGCCTTAATCTTCTGTATTTTTTTTTTTTAATATAAAGACATATCCTTGATTTTTCCACTTTTTCTTTTTTTCTCTTTTTCCAAGTAGGTTGGTTGTTTTCACCATTTAGGAAATTATTATTGTCTTCCCAGTCACGTAAATATCCAGTCTTCACTGTCACATAAGTATCCACTTTTAATAGGTTGAGACTGAACTATGAAAGAACTGAGGATGCAACTATCGTCCTTGAAATGCATTAAAATGCAATTTTAATTGCTTTTTGTGAAGACCTTGGGGGAGGATATTTGCTTTTGTCAGTCTCATGCCTTTGATGTTTTCTGGGTCACTGGCCATCTGGTATTCCTTTCTCATTTGCTCTCTATTAGTTCACTTTGTCTAATGTAGAGGAGCCACCCCCCGCCCCCACACACACACCCCACCCCCCCTCCCCCCCCCACCAAAAAAAAAAAAAGGGGGCTCCCTGATAATTATCAAAGGCTTAAAATGTTCATAATTTTCCATCTTTCTGGTGGATTTTTCTTCCCCTCTTCAGGTTGGGGGTGGGAATCAGGATGCAGATTCTTTTGGTTTGTTTCTTTCTTCTCCTTTTCCACATAAGGCAGAATTTTCCTTCTGTTTCTTCTTTCCCCTATTTCTTGAGTGGAAAGGCGGGAGCTGGAGGGACGCACATTTTGAAGCCCATGATCTATCCTGTTGCAAAAGGCTATATTTTGGTTTCTTTCAGGAGTGGTAAGGAGAGGGGGAGGAGTGGATTATTCTGACGTAGAAAAACCTCAATGGTCTCTCTCTTTAGGGAGTGGATGGTAGAGCCGTAGAGGTGATCTATCCTCACGCAAAACATGGAAAAAAAGGTGTTTTTTCCTGGAGGGGGGAGGGTAGCCTGCAGGTTCAAAGTTCAGCCTGGTGCTGCTTTTTTGCATCCATGAACCAAATCGAGTTGAGCCAGGAGATTGAAGAAACACGTACTAATTTCCTCACTTCCCAGGTGATTTGGTGGTGAGTTTAAAGTCCCTTAGCCCGTGAGGATAAGTCACGAATGCTCCATAGGCTATAGGGTTGCATTGTCCCTTAGTTCACTGTACACTGTTTCAAGTGTGCAAGGAAGTGCATTCTTGCGTTTTGCCATTAGCCGTCTTATCCTGTTATCCATGTCCTGACCCTTACATTGTTGCTGTACTACTTCACCAGTATTGAAGTCGTCTGGTAACAGGGTTCTCTTGCCATAGCTAAATTGGCTCGTGAGTGTTTCATGCGGGTGTGCATTAACTTGGGAGGTACGGACTTGGCTGGAGGGCACATGAGTGACAGCTTCATGGTTGAGGGACGACTCCAAGCTGCACTGAGGGAAAGGCAAGACTTGATAGATGCACGAGTTCGCTAGAGAAGGTACAGGTGGTAGCATTAAGGTTTAGAGACGGCTTCTTTGTCATTTTTATTTTTATTTTGGTTAAGAAACATATGCCGCTATGCTGCACTGCCAGCAGTGTGGCGTGGGAGATGCGAGAGTTGGCCAGAGGATAGGGAAAAGTCTTGTCTTGTGGTTGTGGGATGACATCCAAAGCTGCATTTGAGAGAAGGGGCGGGGCTTGGAAATGAGGGCATGCTACAACTGTGAAGAGGGCGGGAGTAGATTGCAAGGAGGAAATGGCGCATATACACTCTCAGAGACGGCTGCGAAGAAAAAAGGATGGGGGAGCAAAATTTTTTTAAAATAATTAAATCTTTTAGAAATTTTTAATTTTTAAAAAAAAAATCTTTTAAATTGTTTCTCACTCTTTAAAAAAATTAAAAATTAAAAAATTATTTTTTAACGGGAAGTTTTCAATTTTAAGTTTTTTGTACTGTCCTTGTGTAGACTTTAAGCTGCACTCGGAGACTTGGGACATGAGAGAGTTGGCCAAGGGTGACAAGAGAAAATGCACTAAATGATGTCTGGGCTATATGGATGACAACATAGATATCTATTTGGATTTAAATTGGATTAAATGAAATTTAATTTATTTAAGTCTAATATATGAATTTATATAGATGAATTTAAATGGACGATAAATATCTATTTATCCATATTTATTTATTTAAATATTTTTGTTTAATAAGTAATTATTTTCTTTTGTCACTTTTTCTGTTAATTAAAAATATTAATGGTAGGACTTATGTGATAGGGGAACATGATTTAAATCAAATAAATAAATATTTAATTGTATTATCTTATTTTTGTTAATTAAAGAAATTAATAATTACTCTTATATTAGCGAGATTCATTCCTCAAATTATGAAAAATAGATGAGTTTATATATATTTAAATGAATATAAACAGATTAAGTAGATATTTATTTAAGCTCATGAAATTTGTTGGATTTAGATGAACATTCATGTAAACGCAGACTCGTGGACTACTTTATGCAAAAATTATATAGTATAATTTTTGCATGCATGCAGTTCACGTGGATCGAGTTTATGTTAAAATTTTAAAAATGCATAAATTTAATTTTTATTGTTTATATCCATTTATTTATGAATAGATTTAAATATCTATTAAAGTGTCACAATTACTAGGTCTTGATCTAAAGTCGTATGTCTCTTCACTTTAGTGCTTAGTTTGTTTCTAGAGTCCAAAAGGGTGCTTATCTTGGGAGTGTCTTTTATTTTGTTGACCAAGTAGTTCTGTCATATTTTTAAGCCATGTCATGTAAATTGAAAATGTGATGGAAATGTTACGTAGTAGGGAAAAAGTTTCCAACATATGCAGTGTCCTTCGTTGGGATCGAGTGGAGCTACAAATGTATGGGGTACTATATAGATAAGTTTTGGTGCTGACAAAGTTTATAGTGGGAGGTTAATAACTTATGTACAATATATAAATTATTCTTTATTCAATAAGATTAAAATATATGAGACGTAAATGCCTACTCAATTTAATGTCAACTTAATTTAATTTTGTGGGAAGTGAATATCAAGTCAAAATAAGTGAGTTGAATTGGCATCTGCTTTTTTTAAAGTGAAGTTGATATTTATTTTTTAAAGTTGAGTTGGTATTTAATTTGCACATATTTTATTTCTATTGATTAAAGAATAATTTATTTATTTTACATAAGTTTTTAGTTTATTATCGTAAACCTTCTCGTTACTATATATTTGAGACCTACTATACTGTAAAATCTGTTATTGTTCTTGGCTTGAACCTCTCAGATAAATGAGTTTGTGCTCTTGCCAAGTCTGGCAGACCTCTTTAGCGCTCTAATAGATTCTATGTCTAACAAGTGTGAGGACGTGAAAAAGAAATGAAGAAGATCTTCAAGAAACCACCCCGCCCCACCCCAAAAAAAAAAAAGAAAAGAAAAATGAAAAGGTAAGAGGTCTAGCATTGTATCTAATGACCTTGGTGGCTAGAACAAAAATTTGGAAGCTTGTCCGGCGAGGATGAGATTTTGAGGACCAGAATTTTCTCTTCTTGATGCAAATTGAATTGTTACATTTTAAAATAGACGATAAAAAAAAAAAATCTGTTATTTCCCTTATAACTAAATGTGACTCGTGCTTTCAAAAAAAAAAAAAAAAAAGTTTTGATTTTGAGGGGGAAATTTATTTAAAAAAGAAAATATTAGGATATTAATTGATTTTGATTTAGAGCATTGATAAATAAATGAGCTTGATACAAAGAAAATTCCTTACAGATTGAAGACGATTGACAATGTAAAAGAGAGTATTAACCAACCCAGAATGAAGTACCCTACCAATCTCGTCGGTTCTACATCCTCTGGTTCCTGTTCGCCGTTACATGCACATTTATTAGTCTCATACTTTTGACCTTCGTGACTAAATTGACAAATAATTCCTTTTTAAAAAAAAAAAAATCTACATAGACAAATGAGTTGCTTATATTTGGATTAGTCTTATAAAATCAGTGTTACAAAAGTTTTTAAGTATTGATAGGTATTTGAAACAAAAAGACAAAATTTCTAATGTTTTATAAATTAAATTTATTTCTATTAGATTTATGTTTTCTTGTTTTAAAAATCTCTTAAATTAATTTTTTTATTTTTATGACTCTAGACTAAATGTACTCGAAATCTAGATAACAACAAACAAATGATTTCAACTTATAAATGTGATATTGCGTCATTCTTTTTTTTCCCCCAACGCTTATTAGATATGTTATGAAAAAAATATTTTTAATTATATTTTTATAATTTTTAATAACTATAATTTAGTTTTTTTCCCCCTTAAAACTGTATATATGATAGAGTTTCATGAGAGGGAGCTTTGACATGTTAGAGATCCATAATAAGTTAACAAAGTCCTAATCATCTATAATCCGGCTAATTACGGCCGGTGGGATTGTGCCAATCTCTGAGAGGAGATTCTGGTTGATAATGATCATATGATGGCTTTACTTAAGGATGCAGTCATATTCATTAGAGAAAAGTAAAAGAATACCTGAGGGGGAGGATTCCCGTCCGCCGGAGTTTGTGTTATATCCACTTCGAATGGCCACTTATACGTCTCCGGGTTTTCACTCCTCCCCAAACTCCAATCGTAGAGCCTTCTTTCTTCCACCGAAGACAAAATTGAATAAGATTCCTGACCATAAACCAGCCAAATTTATCAAGACATTACTTAACTTGGATTCATTTCTTCAAAGCCGGCTTTTTTTTACCCCCCTAACAACCAACCTTCAGCAGCTCGAGATTCTTGGTGAGTTCTTCTTCGTCTTCAAGCTCTTGATTCGTCAGTTCTTCCACCTTCTTCTTATACGCAACTGAAACCTACAACCAAAGTGTACAAAAAGTAAGATGGAATCTGCCGCCCCGTTGGTTTTTCTCTCTATGTATGTAATACATATTCTCTAAACCTGATCATACGAACATCCTCTGTGCAGTCCAAGTCTTCCGTAATGATCCGCCTCAGTGATCGCTGCACTCTACAATAACGATAGAATCAAATTTATTTTCCTCTCAAAACCCTTGTTCCGTCATGATTATTACAGGTTACTTAAACTACCTATGCCACGAAGAGCCTTCTCGACATTGAGAGCCGATATCAATGACGGCGGTTCCTTCCGAACGTCGACCGCAGCTTCAGATTCCGTGGTTTCAGTGCTGGGCGTGGTGGCCTCCGCAGAAACATCACTTTCGGAGCTCCTGACAAGAAGCAATCTTGGTCGTCCCTGCTTTCTTGCAGCAGGAAATCTACACCAACATGAACCAGCATTGTTGTTGCTTGGCTTTAAAGTCGTGGAGGCAGAGAAATGAGAAGTTGCTCCACCTATGCGTATCGTGGCCGAAGCAGCCATGGGTGTTACTTGCTTCTCTTTGTTCTGTTATTACTCCACATCTCCAAAGCCTTTTTGGTCAAGGTAGATAAGGTCTCTGCACCAGAGAAATGCTATCCTTCTAATAGTTAAATGCGGTGAGGAAATTCTTTTAGAAAAATATAGTCTTGTTTTTTTAATAAATAAATGATATACTCTATAAATAATATTTTCCCAGGCAACGAACGTCAAGTCGTTGTAGTATAGTGGTTAGTATTCCCGCCTGTCACGCGGGTGACCCGGGTTCGATCCCCGGCAGCGGCGCTACCGGCCTATTTTTTCATACACACAGAAATAAGGAACCGACGTCGTTTGAACATATTTTTTTTTTTTTAAATGGAAAAGCACTCTTTTCGAATTTGCCTTGTCCGGAGGCCTGAGCACCAATTTACTCCCATGTGGGCAACGGCAGTCAGAGGATAGCAATTTTACAGCAGGATGGGATTAACATAATTTTCCAGGGTTTCTGGAGATTCCGGAAGCAGTAGAGAGGAGGCGGGAAATAGTAGTCCACCTAGATCCGCCGCAGATGCTGCAGCCGGAGTAAGGAGGTTCCGGGTGGTGGCGCAGCCGGAGGAGATGAGAGCAGCTGAGAAGGACGACCAGTGCGCCTTCTTCCTTTACAAAGCCTGTCGAGATCCCTTCCATCATCTGTTCGGTATAGACTCGAACATGTCTCCGTTACGCGTGAGGGTGCCGGTCCCTACTGGCCCGTTCGCTCTGTTTCAGAATTATCTTGCTGTTGGATATTTTTCAGCAGTGTTTTTTTTTCTCCTAATCAGGTGTGCTTATTAGGATGATGATGAATTTGGTTTTTAATTTTGGTGTCTTTTTCTCCATCTGGGCATTTCAGGCACGAGAGTTGCTTTGGCTTATCAGAATGAGGTTAGGGCCCTTAAATTCGGTTAATGTTAATACTTTGTACCCCTGAACTTTGAGTGCTAGGATTGACCGTTCTCTGAAATTGTATGCATTTCAAAGAATGAAATTTTCTGCCTTTTGACGTTTTTGGGTCGTGGACAATACGTGATTCGTGAATATATTTCTTTTCAAGATATGAGAAATTTTTGCGTTGAGTTATAAATCCGTGATCTATATGTATCAGTTATATTATATAACTTGCATTGTATATAATATAGCTTGTTAATATATATTGTTTGTGTAGATGAATTCATGTTAAAATTTTCGTCGAAAAATATGACATGCAATGTATGACATTGGTTCTAATAATCAGAAAAGAAGTAGAAGACCCGTTTCTTGAACTTTCTTGCTTGTCTCGCCACTTTAGAGACCCAAATTTGAAGCATTAAGTTGGAATTTCTTACTGAAAAATTTTGCTAGAGAAATTTCCTTCATGTCAGAGAAGAAATTTTTGTATGCAATTGCTGCACTACGTCAGCTTTGCCTACATGCATGTTGCACCCAATAATTGAGATCTCTCCACCTAGATATTACCATCCACATAGGAAGCCAACTCATTTCTCACTATAGTGATTTGTCAAAATGTTTTTTTTTTCGAAAAAGAAAAAAAACAGCTAAATTAAATTTCTGTTCTTCTTCCCTTCCCTTCTGATCATTACCTTCAATATTCTCGTTCTCTAGTTCTTCGTAGGGATGGCAATGAGGTCGGGTCAAGCCGATGATTAGAAATCCCAACTCCGTCCTCGTACATGCTCCCGTCTTTCCATCCCCAATCTGTTCCCGCCAAGAAAAAAGGCGGGGATTCCCGGGCTGGGGACAAAACAATTCCTGGTCCCGGCCCAATGAGAAAACGGGGGCCCATTTGGATCCGGAAATAATTATAAAATTTTTTTTTAAAAAAAAAATTTACCTCTAATATATTTTTATTCAAAATTTTTTAATCATATAGAAAACTTTTGTGGTAGTTTTCAATAATTCACGTATTTATCATATCATTAGATTAGTAAAAGTAAAATTAATAATTGATAACTTTTTTTTATTTTTCCTCTTCTTTTCTTTTTTATTTTATTTTATATACATATATAATCTATTTTTACATGCATATATAATCATATATAATATATATAATCTATTTATAATTTATATAGTGTGTGTATATGTATATATGTATGTATGTATGCATGTATGTATGTATGTATAATCTATATAATATGTATATATATACAACGTATATATAATTTACCTATATATGTGTATATATATATTTATATAATTTATTTATATATACATATAATATATATATATATGTATGTATATATATAATATATAAAACGGATTGGGCGGGCCGAGTCGGGGGCGGAGATCATACAATCCCCGTTCCCGGCCCATCCCCGATTGGCGGGTCGAGAAATAAAGTTCAATCCCGCTTAAATCAGGAAATTTCTGATATAACCGCACCGGATCCCAAGTTTCTTCGGGCTCATCTCCTCGTAACCAAATGTAGGGGCGTTCCTCTTTCCCCACCGCTGCACACTCCAATTATTTTTTTGCTTCCCATCTCAGAAATCCCTTCACATCACTCGGCCTAAAAGTCAAATCCCACCGAGGAACCCCAATTACTACCGTCGTTACTCTAAAAATGAAGTGCAAGAAATGGTCGGAGCTGGACTCTTGCAAGAAATGGTTCGGAGATGAAGCGCAAAATAGGTTGCCATGGAATTGTATTTGCAACGGCAAGTAATAAATTGATGCTTGCAAATCTTGCGCACAATTAGACTGGCAATTGCCAAATGATGCAAAAGAGAAGGATTTGGATATGAGTGAACGCCATGGAGTTTCAATTGAAAGGAAAATTCCTCTTCTTGCTGTTGCTACTTCATTTTCTTTCTAGTAGTATTTTTTTTTTATTTTTGTTTGAAATATTTCTTTTGTATCTATTTTTTTCTTCGTTGATTAGCATATTTTGCAATAATTTTTTCTCAGAATGTGATTCTGAAGGACAAACGTTGAAGGTAGTGGAAAGAAGGGAAAGAAGAACACGAATTTAATTTAATTGTTTTTCTAAAAAAAATATTTTGACAGATCACAATAACTAGAGAAATAAGTCGATTTCCTACGTAACGTGGAAAGCTAGATACATGGATACGGAGAGATCTCAATCATTGGCTACACTACGAAACTCAGGTTGACGTGGTGTAGCGATTGTATACAAAAAATTTTTCTGCCTGAGCAAATTTTATTCTAATAACAAATTTATTCTACTTTGATCAATTCAATAATATCCTTCAAATCTCTATTCTTTAAATTTGTCTCAATCCTCTGTTTTTTTTCTATTCCTACTTAATATTTTCTTCTCTCTCCTCTCTTCCCTCTTCTCTCTCTCTCCTCCCTGTCTGTCTCTCTACTTCCACGGTTCCCTTCCCTCGTCGCCTCTAAACCCGAAACAAGCACTCGTCGAAAGCTTTCCTGAACACACAAAATGGGAACTCCACTCTCTGGCTTGTCCACCACTACGAAAGCACGCTTCGAAAGGGAAAGCCCTCCTAGAGTAGGAGGCGCCATCTCCCTCTGTCTGTCTTCTCTGTTCTCTCTTTCTTCTCTCTTCTCTCTCCTTCACGGTTCCTCCAGGCCTTGCAAAGTGTTACCAGAAACTTCCTTTTTCTCTCTCCTTTTAATTCGGTAGATGAATATGATAAATTTAGATTGATTGTGCGATATCCACTTCCAGCTGCGCATTGTTCAACTGTGGCCAAGTTAAAGAGGGGCAGAAGAAATCTATTAGAGCTTGAAAATGGTTAATGGCTGAAGAATAATCAAACTGTTCATTCTTGGGAAAATGTGGCCTATGCTTTACTACGGATGGGAACATGTTGTGGTGATTGTGAAGGGTTTGAATCTGAGACCCGATAGAGAATCTGATCCCAGTCAGTTTAGTTGCCATTTTGGATTAGGAAATTGGGAGAATGATACAAAATTTAGGTTCACAACAAAAGCTCTCACGGGCTGCACAAGAGGTTGTCAGATGTTTGTTGCTGCAGAGTATGAAGAAGAACCCAAGGAAGGCTTACGGAATTCGGGTAACCGTTGGAATGACACACCATGTTCGTGGTAGATCTCATAAGCGTATGATTGTATCTTCTGTGGCTAAGATTTTCAATTCTAAGTTTGAGGGGAGGGAGAAAAATAGGGGTAAGTATGAGCTTTATGTATCTACAATGGTATGGAACCAGGCCTCTGCACTACGCGAGTGGATAATGTATCATGCTTAGCTAGGAGTTAAGAAGTGGTTCATTTATGATAACAATAGCGATGATAGAATCAAAGAGGTAATTGAAGAACTTGATCAAGAAGGGTACCATGTCACCAGGCATGTATGATGTACTAAAGCCCACATGTTAGATAAGCTTCAATTCAACTGCTATTAGTATAAAGTCAAAGGAGCAGTTGTCTGACTGGTCTTTTGAATGATTCCCGCGGCAAGTAACCGTGTTCTGGCATTTCAAGCATGTAAAAAATGAGAAAAATTTTTTCAAGCACTGATTGATGATTCTTTTCTGGTGACTGAAATCCTTTCTGTGAGGATATTGCTTTGTATTATCTATTACTATGTTGGTCAAATCCTTCCTGCTTCAATGATGATTTTCTTCCCATTTTTTGATCTCTGCAAAGAGAAGTTTGGAAGAGAACTTTAGCAAGTCGCTTATATTGTCCCCTTTTACTGATTACTTACAAATGCTTTGTGAAGCAAATAGACGCACACTCAACTCTTAGTAATGAACTTGCGAATGGCAAGCTTATCGTAGAGCTGCTATTTATAAGTTTTGCAAGAAGAACACTATTTTAAACTAGAATGGTTTGTTTACTCAAACATGAATGGTTAATGTTGACAAGAACTAATCCATATCCATCCATAGCTTCCTGAGAAAGAACATACAGCTAGACCACTATGTCTTAAATTGATTAAACACTAGAAACACCACCATATTTCACATAGAAAACCTGCCTTTGTCAATCAGGATTCTTTGTGAGATTCTACTACTGTTGCTGCAGGCACTTTCCTTGTGATGAGAATGAACATGCTTATAGAACTTCCTCCTCACCTTTAAAACTCTGCCAATTCATTGACATACAATTCTTATGAATAACTTAACCAACAGATCTATAATTCCTTTTTGTTTCCCAATCCGTACGGGCATTCTAATTTTTGGTTTGACTTGCAAAAGGGTGCGTTCACAATAACAATCCAAATGGTAGCAAGAAGAAAGTCGACGCATCATCTAATTATTAATCTATGAACCAAATCCAATTATTATTCATATGAACAGTGAAAGAAACCAAATCACATACAGAATTCCTTGACAACAAAGGGTAGTGGGTGTGAGAAAAGAAATAAGAAAATGGGTTCAGACTTAAGTTAATGCCTAAAGGTTCTCTGTATTTTCCTTTATAGACACAAAAAAACACCAATGTCAGTTCTTGTGCCTGTGGACATATTTCCTCCTATCTCTTCCAAGCTTCAGGGACAATGTTACTAGAGCAGAGGTTGCAGATTAGTTCATTCTTCAGGGTAACAATGAATTCTAGCATCATCTGGGTGAAGGAATGTTGTAGAATAAACACAATCTCGAAATGCTTGTTTTAGCGAGGGACAAGTTTAAATATACTTCCACAGTTGCGAAGATCGATCTTTGTCTCCCTAACAGCATCAGAGGGCTGCAAGGAATACAATCAATCAATAGTACTTTCTCTGATGTTGTCCCCAAAATTTACCTTTGTAAAATTGAAACTTTAGAAAATCTTCATCAACAACAAATGGAAGTACGCTTTGGACACTTTCACTGACAATAGTAATCAATTGCAGAGATATATAAAAGTCTATAATGATAGATAGTTGTCAATGGAAAAAAAAGTCTTTAAAACTCTTTATTAGTAATTGTGCACAAGAAATAGTGTCTAAAGTGCTCTCAATGGACATGGGCTTGACCCTTTAGTTAGTTTATTTTATAATTATATTTATTTTTTAAGTTGGCTCTTGGACACTTGGGCTTGTTTAAATAAAGACTTTCTTTTTATATTTTTTCTGAATTAATATTTCTTAAGGGACATAATTTTCGGATATAGACGCATTCAAAGGGTTGTTACTTCTCAATTGGTTACCATTAAGGAGTTATAAAAATTGCAAAAGTTTTACAGGTTTTTATCTGTTTTTCTATTCTATATAAATTTCTCACGAAACTTTGTTGTATCTTAGAGTAATTTATTTTGATAAGTAAAATAATATTACACTCAAGATAGTGTAATCATGTCTCAAAGTCTGTTATGTATTTATTGTCTAACAATTTGAGCGTAATATTGTCTTTCTATGGCTTTGATGAATGTTGCAACTGTGAAATTGTTAACGCAACAAGATGTTGTCATACTAAATCAATTCGATGGAACTAATTTTACAAGATGGAAAGACAAGATGAGATTTCTTCTAACCACACAGAAAGTTCTCTATATTCTTGATCCATCGCTAGAGGTTCTTCCTGCACCAACACCTGAAGACAGTGATGGATTGAAGGCTGAAAGGAAGAAACGTGAAGATGATCGATTGATGTGTCGTGGACTTATTCTAAATTCTTCGACAGATCGTTTGTATGATCTCTATGCTGCACTTCAAACTCTAAAGGACATCTGAACTGCTTTGGAGACTAAATATCAGAATGAAAAGAAAGGTACGAACAAATTCCTTGCTTTAAATTATTTTGATTTCAGAATGATTGATGACAAGCCGGTCATGAATCAAGTCCATGAACTTCAAATTCCTGATGCACTACAAATTGGTGCAATTCTGTCCAAGTTGCCTCCCTCTTGGAACAGTTACAGAAAGAAGATTCTGTTACAACTAGAGAGTTTTACTCTCGAGCAATTTTAGACTCATCTACAGATTGAGTGTGAAACTCATATCAAATAAGAGAAATTTCAGAAAAATGTTGTTGAAAGTTCTAATACAAAATTGCAAGTAAATGCTGTGAGAATAAAATCTGGAAACAAATTTTAGAAAAATCTTAAGATCAAAACCAACTTATTCAAGAACAACAACAACAAAAGGAATCAGACATGTTTCTATTGTGGAAAGAAAGGTCACTACATTAAAGAATGTAGATTCAAGAAGAGTGAAGAGAAGAAAGCAGATACCGGCGCTAATACTAATACCGGTGTTACCAAAGAGGCAAATTTCGTTAATGAAGAGAGTTTGGTAGCCATGGTTATTGAAATAAATTCACTTGTTCTGAGTTTTTCCTTGATTCAGGTGCAACCATTCATGTGTGCAACAACAAAGATTTGTTTAGTACTTATATGAAAGATGATGTTGAAGTCTTCATGGGTAATCAAGCACCAGTTCATGTGTTTGGTAAAGGCAATGTTGTTCTGAAATTCACTTTAGGACAAAAACTCACTTTGGTTAATGTTTTTCATGTTCTTGATGTGAAAAGGAATCTAGTTTCTGCTAGTTTGTTGAGCAAAAGAGGCTTTAAGATTGTAATAGAATCTGATAAGGTTGTGATCACCAAGAATGGTGTGTTTATAGGAAAGGGTTACACCCTTGATGGCTTGTTCAAATTAAGTATTAATGAAATCAATGTTAGTTCTATTTATATTATTGAGTCTTCTGATCTTTGGCATGCTCGATTAGGACATTTAAATTATTCTACTTTGAAATACATGTCTAATCATGATTATATTTCTTGTAAGTACGATTCTTTAGATAAATGTAAAATATGTGCACAAGCTAAAATTACTAGAAAATCATTTCCTAAAGCAAAACATATGCATAAAATGTTGGATTTAATTCATTCAGATATTTGTGAATTAAATGAAAAATTAATTAGAGGAGGTAAAAGATACTCAATTACTTTCATAGACGATTGTTCATGTTTATTTGTTAAGAATTAAAGATGAAGCACTTAGTGTTTTTAAAGAATTCAAGGCTAAGATAGAGAATCAAAATGAATGGAAAATAAAAATTTTAAGAAGTGATAGAGGAGGAGAATACTTTTCTGGCGAATTTGATAAGTTTTGTGAAGATCATCTTATAATTCACCAAAGAACAGCTCATTTTACACCCCAACAAAATGGATTGGTTGAAAGAAAAAATAGAACACTAGTTTACATGGTAAATGCAATGATACTAAATGCTAAATTACCATTCAGCTTATGAGGAGAAGCAATACTTACTGCATGCCATATTCTCAATAGAATTCCTTCAAAGAAGACTCATATTTCACCATATGAAGTCTGGAATGAAAGGAAGCCAAATTTAAAGTATTTGGAAGTGTGGGGGTGTATATCATACTATCAACTTCCTAATTCTCTAAAACAAAAACTTGGTACAAGAGGCATAAAATCTATTTTTGTTGGTTATGCTCAAAATTCAAAAGCATATCGTTTACTTGACTTAGAATCTAATGTTATTGTAGAATCAATTCATGTAGAATTTTTTTGAAAATATCTTTGTACGTGATAATATGTTACATGAACATATAGAAAAGTATAATAAATTAGATCCTAGTTCCAATAAAAGAAAAGAATTTGATGAACCATCTGAACCAAGGAGAAGTCAAAGGCAAAGGAAATTAAATATCTTGATCCTGATTTTGTATCTCCTGATCATATTACTTTCCTAGTTGAAGGAAGAGAAATAATTATAAGACTAATGGAGATATCAAATGTTGATGATGAACCAAAAACATTTAAGGAAGTTTTAGCTTCTAGAGATGCTGCTTTTTGGCAAGAGGCTATAAATGATGAAATGAATTCAATTCCGGCTAATAATACATGGGTTCTAGTTAACTTACCTCCCAGTTCAAACCCCATTAAAAATAAATGGGTTTTTAGAAAGAAATATAATTCAGATGGTACTTTACAAATCTTTAAAGCTAGGTTAGTAGCTAAAGGATTTACACAGAAAAAAGACTAGATTATTTTGATATATGCACATGTAGCAAGAATAACTTCTATTAGAGTCTTATTTGCCTTAACTTCTATTTATAAATTATATGTTCACCAAATGGATGTCAAAACTGCATTTTTAAATAGAGATTTGAAAGAAGAAGTTTACATGGAACAACTAGAAGGTTTTGTACTTCCTGGTAATGAAAATAAAGTTTGTAAACTTATAAAATCTTTATATGGTCTCAAACAAGTTCCAAAATAATGGCATGAAAAGTTTGATTCAAAAATATTATCTTATAGTTTTAGGCATAATATAGCTAATAAATGCATCTATTCTAAATTTACTAGTGATTATAGAGTAATTATATGTCTCTATGTAGATGATATGCTTATTTTTTGTACAAATATTCTTGGTATAAATGAAACAAAAAAGTTTCTTACTTCTACCTTTAAGATGAAATATCTTAAAGAAGTGGATACAATTTTGGGAATTAAAGTTACCAAATATAATAATGGATTTATGTTAAATCAAACTCACTATATAGAGAAGCTCTTGAATAAATATAAATTCTTAAATATTAAAGAATATAGTACTCCATATGATTCTAGTGTTAAACTAGTAAAAAATAATGCTAGATTAATAGAACAATTGCAGTATGCTAGTGTTATAGGAAACTTGATGTATGCTATGTGTTGCACAAGACCTGATATAGCCTTTACAGTGAGTAAATTATTAAGATTTACAAGCAATCCAAGTATAGCTCATTGGAAAGTGGTTGAAAGAATACTTGGTTATCTTAAAAGAACCGTAAAATTACAATTGTGTTATTCAAATTTTCCTATTGTACTGGAAGGCTATTCTGATGCTAGTTGGATTGCTAAAGTTGGTGATATATTATCAACATCAAGTTGGATATTTACCATAGTGGTTGGTGTTGTTAATTGGGCATTTAAGAAACAAATGTGTCTTGCTCATTCAACTATGGAAGTTGAATTCATAGCTTTGGCTTCAGCAAGTAAAGAGGTTGAATGGCCAAGAAATATGTTACTTGAAGTTGACTTGTGACCACAGCTTATACCACTTGTTACTATCTATTATGATAGTGAGGCTACAATATCAAATGCCTTTAGTAATATATATAACGAAAAATCAAGACATATAAGTCTACGTCATAGTTATATTAGAGAATTAATATCTAATGGTAGTATTACTATCTCTTATGTGAAGTCTACAGCAAATTTGACGGATTCGCTTTAAGGCTTTACTAAGAGATAAAGTTTGGGAGACTACTTAAAATATAGGACTAAAATATATTCCTTTAGACATCAATAATGGTAACCTAACTTCACTTAATCAAATTGGTTATTGGTTGAAGTTCAATGGGTAATAACATGTTATTGTTATGTGTCTTATTAGATCACTAAATCAAGTTCCATACAAAAGATGATGATTATTAGTGATGATTAGTAGAGAGGACGAGTTTATACTCTTAATGGAATTTTTCTGTCTATAAATAAACACCACCTATATGAATATGAAGTGGTGCCACTTCAACAATAGTTTAAAATGGTCTATTCTTGTAAATATTCATAGAAAATGGATTGCTAGCACAAGACCATTTATAGTGTTAGAAGTTAAATGAGAAATTTAATAGAAGAACATAAATGTAATGTGTGTGGTATGTCTGATCCGAACAAAAGGAGTCGTGGTTTAATCCTAGGACTGAAGGATTGAACATAACAGAGCATGCAAACTCAGTGAACGAAAATGGAAGAACATGAACAATATATAGAGTATGGCAGCATCATGGTGGGCTTGAAACATACCTGTTAGAGTCTTAAAAATTTGAAGAACATTGAAGAAAGCTTTGAATCTGGGAAAACAGCTTCTTCCTTCCTCACCAACGTCCAGTGCATTGCAGTGAAGCTCCAGTGCAATCACAGTCCAATTTTCTTCCTCCGTTGAAGCATAAATGCCAAGCTTTCTAGTTCACAGAATATGACCATTGCCTAAATCCGTTGGTGAGCACTTAATTTTGATGAAGAAATGATCGTCCATTTTTTCTCATTTTCACAGGCTGTTCATTCTAAGTTTTTTAGCCTATTTCACGACATGGCTTTTCAGTTTAAGAAAACAAAAGCCAGTGAAAGAAATCCAAGAGCCAGAAAACCAAACAGCACATGAGAGGTCGAGAGACAGGAGACCTTTCATTTTTCCCCCCTTTTATTTATTTTATTTTTCTACACAGAAAGCTAAGAGTCATAAAACTAAAAATAATTAATTTGATCAAAATACTATTCCCGAGATTTAATACCCGAATATTATTAACAAAATAAATTTTGGCTTCACCATAAACTCTTCTAAACTGTGTCTGAAAAAATTCTATGGTCCAGGCTATTGGGCTAAAATAATATTTATTATTTTTCTTGGACCCGAAAAATCCAAAATAATAAATATTAATTATTTTTCTTGGAATTAAATAAATAACCTAATAAATAATTAATGAACCCAAATGAATCAAAAAATAATTAAACTTTAATTATTTATTTCTTGGGATTTAATTCAATAAATAACCCAATAAATAATTAAGTAATAATTATTTTCCTCTAATTTAAGTTCTGATTAATTTTCTAATTATTCAAACTAGACCCAGGTCTTGAATAATTAATTAACCCATTAAATCAGATAATAAATTTCTCTCCATTTATTTTATTCCAGTCTAATAATAATAATTAAACTTCCTGAATAAAATAAAACTCTCTCAATTGAGATCATTTTCTTAACCCAAAAATTAATTAGGACTTACGGGCTATTTCAAGGACCAAAAAGACATATCGCCTTGACTACTAAAATGACCAAAATACCCCTACTATATAAATATATATATTTTGCATTTTAAATATTTCTTAATATCACCATAAGAAAATATTGACCCCAAGGACAATGTTGCATTAGCAGAGTCTTCAACCTACAAGTGAAATGACTAAAATACCCCTCTACATATCGCCGTACATTTAGAGGGGAAGAAGTGTACTAACACCTCTCTAAAAGATATCTACCATCCTTAGGCTTCTAGTCCAATGATCCACGACTTCCTAGAGTGTTTTCACTTTCCAAGGGAGCGACCTTAAAGTAAACATCCAAGTCACGTTTCCCAGGGCCCTGAATATTTAGATCATTCGGACAACCACAAGGGGCGATATAGTATAGAAACTATCTTGTACAAGTCTGTCTTAACGAACTAGTCACACATACCCAACATACAAATATATTGGCCGTCCGATAGAACCTCAACTATAGTATATCAAAGCATATGCTTCCAGTTTCGCCAGACCACCAACTCATACTCAAGTCATAGAGTACTAGTTCACGCTGTAGCAGTAGTAGTTTAGATTTCTACCATATAGTACTTTTTAGAAACCACTACTACAGGTCTTGTTCTACGTATTCGAAATACGCTTATGTCATGAAGTGAGTGGACTACTCACTGGCTAAAGGTAAGCCATTCCCCATTTGGAATTCATAACATAATAACCTAAACATGAAGAGATTCTCATTCTCATCAATCGGTTAAAAACAATTGTTTATGTGTTTAAATAACCCATGATCCATATCTTACTGTGAAAGACCTCCATTCACATAGATCATTTATTTACACACAATGGGTCTGTTCCAAACGAAAATGTACACAAATAAAGAAAATTATTTCACAAACGATTTTCGATAAATAAATTCTTTTATTAACATATTCGATATTTTCATCAGAAAAACTAGTCTAAGAGGGCATATTCCCAACAAGGACACCATGTACTTCATTAGCATCTTTCAATACTTATACTAATTGAAAGTTTAATTTTTTAGATACTTTCTTATATGCATTATATTTATTCTAAAAAGTAATTACCTGTAGTAATAAACTAGTGGGGGAATGATAGATAGTTTGTCAATCTTATCCTACATTGGAAAAAGAAAAGTCTTTGAAACTCTTTATTAGTAATTGTGCACAAGTAATAGTGTCTAAAGTGCTCTCAATGGACATGGGCTTGACCCTTTGGTTAGTCCATTTTATAATTATATTTATATCTTAAGTTGGCACTTGGGCTTGTTTAAAAAAAGACTTTCTTTTTATATTTTTCCCAAATTAATATTTCTTAAGGGATATAATTTTCGGATAAAGACGCAATCAAAGGGTTGTTATTTCTCAGCTGGTAACTATTAAAGAGTTATTCTGCAGGTTTTTATCTGTTTTTCTATTCTATATAAAATTTTCACGAAACTTTGTTGTATCCTGGGGTAACTTGTTTTGATAAGTAAGACAATCTTACATTCAAGATAGTGTAATCACGCCTCAAATTTTGTTCTGTATTTATTTTCTAACATATAAGTAAAAGAAGTACCTACAACCAAAATCAATATTCTTTAGCACAAGTTATTCACAGATAAACAAGTCAATTCTAAATAATCTCAAATTAGATAAGATGACATAAGCATATCATATCAAAGCATGCAGTCACACACAACCAAAGAGACACACCAACCAAGCACCATACAAGCATGAGATATAATGTGAGAAATATAAATGAAGAATGATCAAATTATAAAAAGAATATCTTTAAAGAGCAAATAATTAACTTACTTATTAATTTAAATGAATTTCTAGCTCCAAAAAGAGTCTTCACTTGAACTTGGCATCATATTCAAATAAAGCACATTCATTGATCTTGTATCAAGTAGTAAATTTGAGACTTGATTCACATGTAAATAACTTGTTTCATCTACACTCATCATCACCAAACACATTACTTTGGTAAGTCCTACACCTTAGAGATGCTTCTACAATCTCAAATTGCGAAAGATCTTGTCTAGCTAAACTTGATCTCTTTCTTTCTTTCTTTTTTTTTTTCAATCTATGGCCTTCCTTTACCACATTGTATTTTTTGTTCAAAACTCAAAAGGCGGCCTTCATCAATAAGGTGTGAAATTTTCTCTCGAACATCTTCTTTATCAGCAATAGGTCACTCTTGGTACTTCTCCTACAACTCTACAAGAAATCCTTGCAATGCATGGTTTTGATTATTTGAAATGTTATTTATAAAGAGTGAAGATCTTGCATCAATATGTCATTGGTGATGTATAGTTTCAAGAGGTAATATCTTATTTCTCCAAACATATATCATATGTGCACAAGGTAATCCCATAGTTGCTATAAATTTACCACTGCATATTACTTGCATTGCGTGCTTATTAGCCATTCATATTGCTTGAACAACTCTTTCAAGGCAAAAAAGAATACTCGAGTTGCAACTTCTCTAAAAAATAGATTATTGCATTGATGAAGAATTCAAATCCTTTCATTTTCCAACTGAGCTTTTATTTCTTGAACTTCATTTAAAATTAGAAGATTCTTTTTTCCTTCGACTATTTGAATATATCCAATTGAAAATACTTCTCGGGTTTTGAGTATGCCTATTCAGCTTTTGATGAAGCACAATTTCTAAAATGCAGAAATTTCTCTATCCATGCATCAACAAAGTACTTTCTTGAACTTCATTTAAAATCAGAAGACTCATTTTTTCTTCGACTGTTTGAATATTTCTAGTTGAAACTAACAAATACTTCTTGAGTTCTGAGTGTTGTCCTTCAACTCTTGATGAAGCACGATTTTCCAAAATGCAAAAATTTCTCTCTCCATGCATCAACAAAGTACTCTTTAATGGAAGCCAAGTCCTTTAGACATAATTTAAAACATCATTCTTTTCTGAATATCTCAATTTGATATCTTGCCAAGCATCCTTATAAGCTTTTTCTATTGGAGAATGTACGACCCTATTCCAAACCAATACAAATTCATCCAAATTCTCTTTCTTTTCAAAATGAGACTTGCAATTAGAAACTATATTTTTTTTATGCCAAACACACAACAAATTTGCAGCTGTAGGAAATATCACTTGAATGGCTTTCATCAATGCTAATTCTCTATCAATGACAATGACAAAAGGTTGATGCTCTTACCAAGGATTTTATTAAATTCACATAATGCCCATTCATGGTCCTCAAGACTTCATTCCTCAAAAAAAAAAAAAAAAAGTACGAACAAAATGAAGTAATGAAACTTGTAATTCCAATTATTTGAAGCAAAAACATTTTATACCTGTTGGTTTTATAAGTGCAATTTATAACAAACATAATTGAATAACTTCTACTCAATTTGATGGACATAGGATGAGCAAAGATTATGTGAGTTAAAGACCCTTTCATTTTACTTGACATCAAATATAAATCCAGCGTTACCAAATTCTTCAAATAAAACTTAAATTATAGATTGTCTATTGAGGCATTCTTTGGATTTTTTTTTTTTCAAGTTATATATGTTTCTTGCCACCACTTGAAGACCCAGATTCTTTTGACGAAAAGATGAAAGAATTTGTCGAGGTGCAGTCCCAAATTGGGTCATTTCATCAATACTTGCAATATCTTCTTTCGATCACTGTTTTTTGGACCTAATCGGACAGGCCAGTCGACTGGTCGGACTGTGAACTAGTCCCCAAACCGGTCCGGTCCTCTCCTTCAAACCGGGATTCTTAAAAATCGTCCTATTTTGTGTGAACAAATTTAGACCGACCGGTCCAATCGAATTGAACATTTTCTTTTTTTTTTTTTTGCTAAATAAGATAATATATTCATGGAAAAGAAATAAGTTACAGACTAAATAGTAATAGAGAAAATATCATATTTTTTTCTAATTTTATTATTTATGCATTTATAGACTTGAATTACACTTTATTGTTGATCAATTTTTATTCTTAAAAATAATTATATTTTTAATTTTTAAATTATAATATTACCGGTTCAATTACAGTTCAATTACGGTTGAACTATTGAACCGTAAACTAATAAATTTTTCAGTTCGATATCCAGTTCAGTTCTAAAAATATTGCATTCAATAAAATAGGAGTTGTAGGATGTCTAGACAAACCTCCAAAAGGCAAGTGCTTATATTCCTCTATCGCTGTTTAATAGGAATCTTAAGCCTCCTCAGTCATAACCAAGTATAAAATGTCTTTTCTTGAACTTTTGATTGACAAAATATGACCTTGATTAGTGTAAATTTTTTTTAATGCTATTTACAAGGTCATCTCGACTTTCAAATCTAGTATCAAGTAATTGAAACTCGTTCTCATGATTAGCTAATCCTTGTTGATCATTCATATCTATAATTACCAAAAAGATATTTGGCAAAATAATATATGCAATTAGTTGACTCTTATCGACTACATAAAGGTATGAATGGTGCCACAAGAAGCAATAGCAACACAAGGATGATGCTAAATCTATATTGCCACAATTATCTAGAAACACAATCAACCCCCAATAATGCATAAATGACAATTGACTTATTAGAAATATATACAGAACTATATTTTTGAGTCAAAAAAGGCTTTTAAGTGATTTTCCTAGAATGAACAAAATTGTACTTCAATATGAAGTTCAATAGTTGATGGTCATGAAAGGCTAATTCAAAGATTTACATCAATACCAAATGACCAAAAGAAGAAGAAAAGGAATATGGGGCAAAAGAGATTTTCTCTATCTTCTTACTTATAAATTTTGTTTTTATTTTTCTTTTTTATGGGAGTCACATATGAAGGAAAAGTAAGAAATATCTAGCAAACTATCAAGGAAAATTAGACTAATATCACTTTTTATACCTAGATTTTATTTGTACCTTAATACATGTCCAAGCACACATTATTTACTATAGTAGCTAATAAAATAACTATTTTGTCTTGAATGAATTTTCTTTCTCATAAACTTTGTTCTTAATATTTTTTTTGTCTAATTGTAACTAAATTGATAGTTGATACATTCATAAAAAAAATGATAATGGACATAAAATTAGATGTAGTAAATAATTTAATTAATTAAAAGCTGAAAAAATAGAATTTATAGGTAAAAGTAAACTTCACCTTACGAGTGAATATGGGGCTTTTTTGTGTGCAATAAAAGAGCAAACCCTGTGGTATACACTAGAAGGATGAAAATGTGAGGATGACAGATGAAAAAGTTGGAGGTAGGGAAAAAATGAATATGAGAGAGAATGGGAGATAAGAGATAGTAGCGGGAATGTAGGGACAGAAGGTAGAGAAAAAAAATTAGGAGAGGGGGTAGGGGGAGATATTCGTGTGAGATATGAGAGAGGAGAGAGGAGAGGGACCTATGAGGAGAAAGAAGAAAAAGAGAGAAGAGGGAAGAGAGGAGGGAACCGTGAGAAAGTGAGAAGAAAGAAGGAAGAAGGGATAGATGAGAGAGGAGAGAGAAGAAAGAAAGAAAGAAAAGGGAAGAGGAAGAAGGGAATAGAGGAAAGAAGAAAGAGAAAAAAGGGAGGAAAAAGAAGAATAGGAGAGATAAGAAAATATTACGTAAGTATTGGAAAGAGATGGGTGAGATAAATTTAAAGATAATAGAGATTCGAAAAATATTATTAAATTGATCAAAGAAGGACAAATTTGTCATTAGAACAAAAATTGCTCTAATAGGCAGGAAATTGTTTTTGCAATGTTGCTAGCCAATAGTTAAATGAAGAAAAAAAGAAGCAACAATTAACAAGTCGTTGTAGTGTAGTATACGTTAGTGTGTTACCTTGTGAATATTGCCAACCAGTACTTTAAATGAGATGCTGAAATCTCCTAACACAAGAAGTCGTTGTAGTATAGTGGTTAGTATTCCCGCCTGTCACGCGGGTGACCCGGGTTCGATCCCCGGCAGCGGCGATATATTTTTATACACACAGAAATAAGGAACCGACGTGTTGGAACATATTTTTTAAATGCCTTGTGGAAATTTAAAAAAAAAAATCTTATTTTTTAATTAAATACATGATAATATTTTGTTAATCAATGCCGAAAAAAAAGATGTCGAGTTATTGTAATATAGTGGTTGGTATTCCCGCCAATCACACGGGTGACCCGGGTTAGATCCCCGGCCACGGCGATAGTTTTAATACACACAGAAATAAGGAACCGACGTCGTTTGAGGAAATTTGTCTACTCTGCTGCCTGAGCACAATCGATATTTACTCCGATGGGGGTAAGAGGATAGCAATTTTTCAGCAATATGGGATTAACAGAATTTTCCAGGGTTTCTGGAGATGCCGGAAGCAGTAGAGAGGAGGCGGGAGCTAGTAGTGCACCTAGCTCCTCCGCAGATGCTGCTTCCGGAGTAAGGAGGTTTCCGCTGGCGGCGCAGCCGGAGATTATGAGAGCAGCTGAGAAGGACGACCAGTACGCCTCCTTCCTTTACGAAGCCTGTCGAGATGCCTTACGTCACCTTTTCGGTATAGACTCAAACATGGCTACGTTGCGCGCGAGGGTGCCAGTCCCTACTGGCCCGGGCGCTCTCTGTATCAGTGCCATCTTGCTGTTGGATTTTTTAAATTTTTTTTTATTTTTAGCTGTGTTTTTTTTTTTGAATCATGTGTGCTTATTAGGATAATGATGAATTTGGTTTTTAATTTTGGTGTGTTTTTCTTTTTCTGGTCATTTCAGGGACGAGAGTTGCTTTGGCTTATCAGAATGAGGTTAGGGCGCTTTCCTTTGGTTAATGTTAATGCTTTGTACACTAGAACTTTGAGCTCTAGGATTGACATTATTCTGAAATTGTATGCATTTCAAGGAATGAAATTTTCTGCCTTTTGATGTTTTTTGGGTCGTGGAAAGTACTTGAATATATTTCTTTCTGTGATATGGCATATACTATAGCGTATCACATTGGTTCTAATAATCAGAAAAGAAATAGAAGAACTATTTCTTGAACCTTCTTGCTTGTCTCACCACTTTAGAGAACCAAATTTGAAGCCTTAAGTTGGAATTTCTCACTGAAAAATATAGGCCTCAAGGTTAATTGAAGTTGGATGAACCTAACAAGTTCACCCTTACCTTCTTTTGACGCCTTTATGTTTCCTTTACAAACCTACTCTAGAGGAGTTTATTGTTATGCACCAAGAGTGTGCAAAACACTTGGTAAGAGAGTCACATAATCCAAATATTACCAGTCATAAATTATCTCAAATGTTCTGCTCGGCAGAAAGAACAGCAGTGTAATACATGCTCTCATAGGTCCTTAATGGCGTCTTGGTATCTTCAAAAAGTGTCCTGATTTCTTATTTTACCAAAATGTTTAAAAAGAATTACATTCCACTCCTTGCATGTTGCTTTCATGATTTTACATGCATATTTCACCTTGGATCAAGGTTTTTTCTGAGTATGCAAAAGATTTATAAATGGATATTTGCAAAAGATATTTGCACTAATTCACTCTAGGGGTGGCAATTTTGATGATCCCCCAATGGACACCAAAATCCATCCATGAATAAATGGATATGGATGATTAAAATTAAGTAAATGAATTTATTTAGATATGCATTTAAAAGCAAAAAATTTAATGGATTTTTGGATTTAAATGGATATCCATGGAGTCCATTTATATCTATTTAAATGTAGAAAATTTATAAAATTTTCACAATTTGAGGGTTAAGTCCAACTAATATATGGATCTTATTATTAATCTCTTTAATTAATAAAGGGGAAGGTGGTAAAATAAAATGTTTATTTATTTGATTTAAGCGACATCTTGCGTTACCACATAGGTCCCACAAATAATATATTTATTTAACAAAAGAAAAGTGATAAATAAAATGTTTTCTTATTTGACAAAAATATATAAATGAATGAATATGGATAAATGGATATCCACTATCCATTTAAATCCTTCCATATAAATCCATTTATTGGATTCCGTTTAGTCCATCCAAATCCAAATAGATTTCCGTCTTGCCACCTCTAATTCATGCATAAGGGCATATAACTTCATAATAGGATGAGAAGATGAGGTACCAATTTTTGTAACCTAAGGCATTCATCTCAAAACGTCTAATTCATGCATAAGGGCATAAATTCATAATAGGATGAGAAGATGAGGTGCCAATTTTTGTAACCTGAGGCATTCATCACAAAAACTAGACCTTCTCCTTCCTCTCGTGGTTAGAACTAAAATGTTCTACATTGTAGGTGTCCATGTGAGTCCTACCACCTGTATTACACCTTCAGTTTGTTGGAGAAAAGGTTTTCAAAACCAGGAACATAAAAAAGGTAGAAAAGAAGCAAACTTGGGATTATATAGTTAAAAATGTGCTATTCATTAGTGTTACATTGGTTGGCTCACTTTATCACAGCATATCCTCAGGTGTTTTGGCTGGTATTGGCACCGGCACTTTCACAACCTATAGTACACATGAGTTCTCTGTATGTTGGATTTCCACGCGTTATCATTTAAAACTGCATGCCCTTTTATCAACCTTTGTGGTGCTGTGGCTTATGGTTATCTGCTGATTTCTTGCCTGTGTCATATTCTTTTCAGACTAAACTTTTGGGGCAGATGCTTTATTATGTCTTGACAACCGGTGCAGGACAGCAAACACTGGGAGAGGAATACTGTGACATCATTCAGGTTTGTGTCTTTTACTCTTGGCCCATTAATGTATTGGTCTGTTAAGTATCTTGCTATTTGTTATCGTAGTTAAATAATTTACCCATATTAAAGATTGCGAAAATATCTAAATGGAATGCAGTTATATTTGTGTGCTGAAAAAACAAAAATAAAAGCTTGATATAGAATTCTGAATTTGCAACTATGGGAAAGTTAATTTAGTTCAAATTTGAATTGCTTTCTCTCTAGACCCTACGTTGGCTGGATCCTCTTGCACAATTTTGCTTTCTGTGGAATGTATTTCCCTGCAAGTGCAAGTAATGACACCCTAATATCTTGCCTTTTATGCCCTAATGCGAGACAGATATTTGATCCAAATGTAGGCTTTTTTGTTGCTGCTCATATATGTTTATCTATTTATTTAGTTTTATAATAATTTATTTTTTAAAAAATTAACGTACGTAACTTCTTTCTCTTGAAATATGTTGATTATATGAGTTTTGGCAAAAAATGGTTAAAGGTTCTAAAATGCCTTTAGTTGATCTGGAGGATTTAGCAATCAGCATATTATTGCTGGACTATGCTACACAGTTTTCTAATACTATCAATTCGTGATTTTTTAGGTTGCAGGACCATATGGACTTTCTCCAACACCTGCTAAGCGTGCCCTCTTTATTTTTTATCAGACAGCAGTTCCTTACGTTGCAGAAAGAGTCAGGTACACTAATGCTTAAGCTTTAGTCTTGTTTGATTGCAAAATATAGGTCCTTGAAACAATTTTGCTCTTTGATGGTTTGCAGCTCCAGAATTGCTTCTCAAGGTATCTCACTGGCTGATTCACTATCTGATGATTTTTATGGTGATGCTGTTGCTGAGAGCAGCGAAGTCCAACCTTCTGACAGTGTTGAAATCAGGGTGACTCAGATTTCAGCTTTCTCCAGATTTAAATCGAAAATTGGTGGATTATGGTCATATGCAGTTCAGAGGTGGCCCTCAGTATGCCCTCTTCCATTTATATTGCTTGTACATGTTTGTCATTAACTCTTCACTGTTTTGAACATACCATGATTAATCTTGTTATTGACAGAGTTATGATGTTTTATGTCAGGCACTTCCTTTAGCTCGCGAGTTTTTGATGTTGATTCTCCGCACCAACCTTATGTTCTTCTATTTTGAAGGTAATTCATTATTGGCATTAGATACTCATCCATATTGCGGTGGTTAATTTCAAGAATCCCCAGACATCTTATTAGTCTTGTCTGTGGCAGGCCTTTATTATCATATCTCAAAACGTGCAGCAGGCATTCGTTATGTGTTCATTGGTAAATCCACCAGCCAACGGCCTAGGTGTGTTTTGTGCTTGAGATCAGAGATAGTTAAAGCTTCTCTTTTGTCTTACTTTGTATGAATGGAAATATATAAGGGTAATCTTTCTTGACCTTGGTTTTCTGCTGCCAGGAAAAGTGCTTTTCCACTTCTGCCATATAATTTCTTCATGGATTTTGTTCTTTCTTCCACACGTTAATAGCTTGTAATAGTTTACCATTAAAATAAGTTTAAATTTTTCATTCAATATTAAAGTTATCTTATTTGCTTGGTTCACCCATGTTCTTTTGATATTCCTTGAAAATTTTTTAAATTATATTTTTGAAAGCCATTGCACTTCACCATTACATGGTTGTTTTAAGACATTAATATTATCAAATTTCTTTGTGATGCAGATATCAAATATTGGGGGTTTTTCTCTTAGTTCAGCTTTGTATCATTACTGTTGAAGGGTTGCGGCGAAGTAATTTATCTTCAATTGCAAGTTCGGCTCAACACACATCTCTTGGGAACTTCCAAAGTTCTGCAGGTTATAACCATGTGCAACCTTGCTGGTCCTCTTTCTGTGGTCAAGGAATACTAGATATTTTCCTTACACGTTCCAGGTTTTAATACCCATCTGAGGTCTTGGAATGGTGTTACAACTACAATGAATAAAACTGACGGAAACCGATAGTAATTGATCCTTTACCATGGGAAATATATTTTTTCAATCCATCAGGAGGATGCAGTGTTCATATTTTGTTGGAGAATGTTTTCCTTTTTCCGATAGCAAGTTTATATTCCTCTTGAACATAATTTAGTTAATTGTGATTTTATCGCTGTCAGGAAGGGCAATGTCAAATTCATAGTTTTCATTACCAGTGCAGCGTATTTTTCATGGGTTTGCCTATTCACCCAAGTTGCCTTTGGCCTGTAGGGCGGGGTTTACCTGTTTTAAATGAAGAAGGGAATCTGATTACTGGAGATGCTGAAAAGGGCACTTGGGTTTCAGAACCTTCTTCAACTTCAGAGGTAGGTTTGCTTTCTTTTAATAACATAAAACATTGATTTTCTCCCACAAAGCTACTTGTGCTTGTAGTAATGATCAGATGACTGCCTGGAGTTATCAGTACCCTTGTGTACAGAGTCTTCAGATATTGTTGGTTGCATATTGTTTGACTTCCTAAGATAGCAAAGACGTCAGCTACGTCTGCATGCAGGCACATTTGTGGACAATGTGATAACTTTTATGTTTCTCCTGATTTTCATGTGTTTAACTTTAGGCAACCTTGAGCCTGTCATTCTAAAATGCATGATTTTTGGGTTTGCCTTCTTGAAATATCTTTCCTGTATTGTTCATATCCCACATTCTGTTGAAATTTTGATACATCCTGTTTCTATTTACAGTCAAGTGCCACTGCAATAAGCAAATGCACGCTTTGCCTAAGCAATCGCCAACACCCGACAGCTACTCCTTGTGGTCATGTGTTTTGCTGGTAATGACTTTTGAACCCAATTTTGTTTTTCCCCTTGTTCCTCCTGGTATTGGCTTTCAGTTCCTTCTACTTCATTTTTCCTTCCCTACTCTACTTTTTTCCATTATGCCTCCTTTGTTGTTCTCGAACCTTTTGTATGTTGATATGGTCTGCTCAAATTGTAGGAACTGCATTATGGAGTGGTGTAATGAAAAGCCTGAGTGTCCTCTCTGCCGTTCTCCTGTAACTCATTCAAGCCTAGTCTGTCTGTACCATTCAGATTTTTAGTTAATCATTGTGCCGTCGAATTTGATAGAGAAGAGCTGACAATAATATCCAGATGGACATACATGCAAGAATCTTGGAAGCCAGCACATCTCAGAAGTCCTAGCGTTGTAACTTGTAACTCTCTTCATGGTATGTCCACAATGAGAAAAACTCATTTTTGCTGCTTTACTTGGTGACAAGATTCAACAGTTGAAGAAAGGAGGAGATTATTGCAAAGCCTTCTTATATTTTGGTGGTCTGTTCGGGGCTCAATACAGTTAGCTACTTGCTGTGTTTACTTTCTCGAATATGATTGGTAATCAAGGTGCGTAACACCTTCATGTAGCATTGCATGGTTAAACAACGAAATGCTACTGTGGATCTTCTTGTTCTCCGAATGCAGTAGTAGTAATGAATCCGGAAAATAACATTGTTTGATCTATCCAAGTTTGAAGGATTTTATCCTTGTTAGCTTGGTATTCGTAAGGACATTTTCTTTCCTTTTGGGAAATCAAGCTTATTAGAGTTGGGGGAGGTGGGGGGGGGGGGTTGGGGTACAGGTCACAACTGGAAGCCTAGAATCCATACAAATGTTAAGAGTGATGTGATTACTATTAAAGATAGCGTATATACTGAAATTGTTATAAAATTAGGGTAGTGTTAGAATAAAATCTTCACACTACACACTAATAAAACTCTAACTATTTTGCACAAGAATTTCTCTCTTTCTTTTCTCTCACAATTTTCTCTAATCTTTCTTTCACTAATCTTTCTTTCACAAAATAATGGTGTATTACAAGCTTAGAGAATAGCTCTGTTTATAGAGCTCTAATTAGTGGATTACATCATGGTATACATCATCTTCCACTAATCTTAATTAGTGGTGTCTCTACTAAATGGTGGACATCCATAAAAATCTTCTAATAATTCACATAAATCCATAATTAGTGGAGCCTCCACTAATTAATAAATATTCCAATAATTCATAATACTCCCCCTTGGATGTCCATCCATTACATAAAGAATATGCCTCGTTAAAACCTTACTAGATAAAAACCCAGTGGGAAAAAAAATCTAGTGAAAGAAAAAGAGTACACTATTCTATATGTCTATTTATTACTCCCCCTGATGAGATGATTCCTTTAAATCTTTAAACCGACGCATACCGATTTTATATCTCAAATTTTCAAATGTTGCAGTCGGTAAAGTCTTCGTGAAAATATCTGCGAGGTTATCACATGACCGAATTTGTAGCACATCAATTTCACCTTTCTTCTGGAGTTCATGAGTAAAGAAGAATTTTGGTGAAATATGTTTTGTCCGATCTCCTTTAATATATCCTCCTCGTAATTGAGCTATGCAAGCTGCATTGTCTTCATAAAGAGGAGTTGGAATACCTTTGATTGATGATAATCCACAACTTTCTTGGATATAATGAATCATGGATCTTAGCCATACACATTCTCGACTTGCTTCATGAATGGCTATAATTTCAGCATGATTTGAAGAAGTAGCTGCTATAGATTGTTTCGTAGAACGCCATGATATAGCAGTATTTTCACATGTAAATAGATAGCCTGTTTGAGAACGTGCTTTATGTGGATCAGATAAATAACCAACATCTGCATAACCTATCAATGTTGGATTGGTTTTATTTGAATAAAATAATCCGAGATCAATTGTACCTTGGAGATATCGAAGGTCTTATTTAATTCCATTCCAATGTCGTCGTGTTGGTGAAGAACTAAATCTTGCTAATAAATTGACAAGCAAAAGCAATATCGAGTCGTGTATTATTAGCAAGATACATCAATGCACCAATTGCACTGAGATATGGTACTTCAGGACCAAGGAGTTCTTCATCATTTTCTTGAGGTCGGAAAGGATCTTTATCCATATTTAATGATCGGACGATCATTGGAATACTCAATGGATGTGCTTTGTCCATGTAAAATCTTTTTAGCACTTTTGCTGTATATGTTGATTGATGAATAAATGTTCCACTCTCCAAATGTTCAATTTGTAAACCAAGACAAAATTTGGTTTTACCAAAATTCTTGATTTCGAATTCTCTTTTTAAATAATCAATTGTTTCTTGGAGCTCTTCAGGAGTTCCAATAAGATTAATATCATCAACATATATAGCTAATATCACAAATTTAGAACCAGATTTCTTAATAAAAACGCATGGACATACCTGGTCATTTTTAAATCCCGCTTTCAATAAATATTCACTAAGACGTGTGAACCACATGCGCCCGATTGCTTGGACCATATAATGATTTACGCAACTTGATGGAGTAATTTTTACGAGGATAATGTTTATATGCTTCGAGCATATGAAATCCTTCGAGGATTTTCATGTAAATATCATTTTCTAAATTTCCATACAAGTAAGCTGAGTGACAACATCTAATAGACGCATATCTATCTTTTCATGTACTTGCTAAACCGATAAGATATCGGAGTGTAATAGCATCAACAACATGAGAATAAGTTTGATCATAATAAATACCTGGTCTTTGTGAAAAACCTTGGGCTACTAATCGCGCTTTATATCGAACGATTTCACTCTTTTCGTTGCGCTTTCGCACAAATATCCATTTGTAGCCAACGGGTTTTACACCTTACGGTGTTCGCACCTGCAGTCCGAAGACTTCACGTTTTGCCGATGCATTTAACTCCGATTGAATCGCATCTTTCCATTGCGACCAATCTTTTCTATGCCGACATTCATCAATCGAAATTGGTTCGGGATCATCATTATCCCGTGTAACATCAAGAGATATATTGTATGCAAATATATTATCAATAACGAGTTTCTATCCGATTCCAACTTCTACCGAAAGTGGTATAATTGATAGAAATTTCGATGTTACTTTCATCAATTTCACGGTTCTTTGTCATCGATTCTCTCTTGGTCTTTATCATTCTTTTCTTCAATATGATCTTCCGGATCATTTAATTCTCTTTTCTTTCGAGGATTTTTATCTTTAGAACCAAGAGGTCGGCCACGCTTCCAGCGTGTTTTTGACTCAGCGACTATAGGTATAATATTTTGTTCTGCTGGAACTTCAATTCGAATAGGAGCATTTATAGTTGGAATATGCGATTTTGTAACTCTTCCGGAGTCAACAAAAGCGTCCGGCATTTGATTTGCAATGCTTTGCAAATGAATTATCTTTTGAACTTCAAGTTCACATGCGCTTGCGCGCGGATCAAGATAATTTAATGATGTTGTCCAAGCAAGATTCTTTTTATCTTGTTTTGGTTCTCCCCTAATTTAGGGAATAATGATTCATCAAAATGACAATCGACAAATCTTGTCGTGAATACATCTCCGTCGGGGTTCAACATACCCGATAATAGAGGGAGAATCATATCCAACGTATATCCCCTTTCTTCTTTGAGGACCCATCTTTGTACGTTGGTTTGGTGCAATTGGAATATATACAAGACACCCAAAAATTCTTAAATGAGCAATATTTGGTTCCGACCCAAAAGCCAATTGCAAAGGAGAGAATTTATGATAACTAGTTGGTCTTATACGTACAAGTGTTGCAAGCATGTAGAATAGCATGTCCCAGTGCAGATGTTGGGAGATTTGTTTTCATTAATAATGGTCTAGCAATTAATTGTAATCGTTTAATCAAAGATTCAAGCAAGACCATTACGTGTGTGAACATGAGCTACAGGATGTTCAACATTAATCCCAATTGACATGCAATATGCATCAAAAGCATGTGATGAAAATTCACCAGCATTATCCAAACGGATATTTTTAATGTAATGGTCCAAAAATTGTGCTCGTAATTTAATTATTTGAGCAAGTAATCTCGCAAACGCCAGGTTGCGAGTAGATAATAAACATACATGTGACCATCGGGATGATGCATCAATTAAGACCATAAAATATTTGAACGGTCCACATGGTGGATCAATAAGTCCACAAATATCTCCGTGAACTGCTTCGAGAAATGTAGGACTTTCAGCTCCTACTTTTACTCGGTGATGGTTTAACAATTAATTTTCCTAGGGAACATGCAGTACATGCGAATTTTTCTGATGTTAATATCCTTTTATTTTTTAAAGGATGACTATGTGTATTCTCAATAATTCTTCTCATCATGGTAGATCCCGAATGACCTAACCGGTCATGCCAAATGCTAAAAGTAATAGGATCAGTAAACTTCTGGTTTACTAGATGATGAATTTCAATTGTACGTATTTTTACAAAATATAGACCAATAGAAAAAGACGGCAGTTTTTCTAATACCGATTTCTTACCCAAATGCATTTGAGTAATAAAAAGATGCTCAATCCCATTTTTCTCATTTGTTTCAACATGATACCCATTTCTGCGGATATCTTTAAAACTCAATAAATTTCTTCTGAATTTTGCGGAAAATAGTGCCTTATCAATAATAATTGTTGTTCCTTTAGGCAACAATATACTAGCTCTTCCGGAGCCCTCAATTACATTTGCACTACCGTTTATCGTATAAATATTTATTTCTCCCATTTTGAGATCAGAAAAATATTTCTCATTTTTTAGTATGGTGTGTGTAGTTCCACTATCAATAATGCATACATCATCATTAATAACAGACCATCCGAACACAAATATATATATGTAAACGTAAATATTATTAGAATATAATGAAAATGAAAATACAAAAATATCGTAGTGAGGCTTTAGTTCTTTTGGACACTCGCCATCACCAATTAAATGGTCTATCCTACCGTCTGGGTGTTCAAAAAAATCCGATACATCCATATGGATAATATTGATATTAAGATCTTCAGGATCACTATCGTCATCCTCAGCATTATTTATTGGATGTTGAGAAAAATTTGCTTTCACATTTTTATTTTTCAATGAAGCTTGATACAATTCAACTAAATGCTTAGCCGTACTGACAGCTTTCGTGACCAATGACCTTTCATGCCACATCTATAACATATATCCTCATGCTTTTCTTCAATTTCTTTTTCTTTTCCCTTTTGATCTTTTCTGTTCCACTTCAGGTGGCTAGTATTTCTCACAGTTTGATTATAATTGTGATAAGGGAAATATCGAGCGTGTCTACGATCATAACCACGACCACGGTCACGGCCACGGCCACGACTACGACTATAACGATGGCTTCTGCTGGAGCCAACAGCATTCACTTCTGGGAGTGCTATAGAGCCAGTTGGTCTGGCTTCATGATTTCTCAATAATAATTCATTATTTTTCTCTGCAATGAGGAGGGCAGTAATTAAATCTGTAAATTTTGTATACCCCTTTTCTCGATATTGTTGCTGTAGGACAATATTTGAGGCATGAAAGGTGGAGAATGTCTTCTCCAACATATCTTCATCAGTCACTTTTTCTCCGCATAATTTTAATTGAGATGTAATTTTATACATTGCGGAGCTATATTCATTCACGGTTTTAAAATCTTGCAACCTCAGGTGCAACCATTCATACCGTGCAGTAGGTAGTACGGCCATCTTCAGGTGGTCAAATCTTTCTTTTAAATTTACCAATAGGCCATATGGATCTTTTTCGGTAAGATATTCTATTTTCAAATTTTCATCGAGGTGACGACGAATAAAAATCAAAGCTTTAGCCTTGTGTTGTGCAGATGCATTATTATTTGCTTGAATAGTTTCACTAAGGCCTTCAGCATTTAGATGCATTTCTGCATCGAGAACCCATGACATATAATTTTTTCCAGAAATATCAAGGGTTACAAATTCGAGTTTCGCGATGTTAGCCATAGAGATCAATAAATGCGTACCTGTCTTCTGGCTTTGGTAACGACAGAAACGCGTGCTTAATCTTCTAGCTTTTGTACCGGTAGAGACTCGTGCTGATAACGTGTTATAAAATTAGGGTAGTGTTAGAATAAAATCTTCACACTACACACTAATAAAACTCTAACTATTTTGCACAAGAATTTCTCTCTTTCTTTTCTCTCACAATTTTCTCTAATCTTTCTTTCACTAATCTTTCTTTCACAAAATAATGGTGTATTACAAGCTTAGAGAATAGCTCTATTTATAGAGCTTTAATTAGTGGATTACATCATGGCATACATCATCTTCCACTAATCTTAATTAGTGGTGTCTCTACTAAATGGTGGACATCCATAAAAATCTTCTAATAATTCACATAAATCCATAATTAGTGGAGCCTCCACTAATTAATAAATATTCCAATAATTCATAATAGAAATCATTTTATTGTGTACTTTCCTAATTAGTGGATTAGAATGTACGTGCTAGAGATAAATTAGCAGTGCCGCTACGTTTTTTTTCCCCCCTCAATAAAATCAGCTACATATATTTTTATAATCTACATTTGAGACAGTTAGAGTGCTCCCTCTATTACAAAGAACAGCTAGTGGATCAGTGACAGGGGAACATCTTCAAAATAATTACTGTATTTGGCCCACTGAGTTAACTGAATAGCACTTGAATTGCAAATTTTCAGGATATAACAAGTCTTCCAACCAGACCACTGGTTAAGAAAATCCATTGTATAATCGATGGTTGCCTTTGCAATCCAGTCCATTGCACTAGAGTGTCCACTAAGCGTTTGCACAACAGCTATGGAATCTCCCATTAAGTGTGCGTTCGTACAACAAACTATGGAATCTCCTCCAATGATAAATCTAGTAGCTTTGAGATCATTACTCAATTTATAATACCTCGTTACTTATGTACTCAAAAAGTGCAAAGATGTCGCCGGACTAGGAGTCTCTATAACTAGGTAAATAATAAAACTAAAACTAAAATAAATAAAATCTTATTACATTGGAAAATATTGTCTACAAGTCTCTCAACTCAAATAAAATATAGTAGTTGATAGGGCTTAAATGTATTAATATTTTTCTAGTTATTTGGGGTTATTTTATGATACTTTTGATTCAATAACTAGCTAGTTTCCTTCCTATTTGATACTTTGCTTGTGAACAATATTTTTGGTGATTTCCTACTGAAATTGATGAAATTGGAGTAAAAACAACGGATTTCCAGTCCTGAGCCAGCCCTAGCGTAGAGAAGAACAATTAGCACCGGCCCTACTCTAAAAAAACAGAGGAAAAAGGCATAAAATCATGGATTCTCATAGTTGACCTGGTGCCGGCCCAGATCGGGTGAGCAAGCACTGGTTGTAGTCAGTACAGAGGCGGTTTAATTCTTTTTTTATACGGAATTGAAAAGTACCAAAGAGATCTTTTGGTGTTCAATTTATACTTGGCCTAGGACTTCTCTATAGTGTTTTTTTAGCAACCAAGAGGCCTATATAAATAAGTGAAGTTGATGGAGAACATATGAATTCAATCAAAATCAAGAAGTTCAAGGATAATAGTTGAAACCATTCTTTAGAAGAAAAATTCATCATTCAAAGAATATTGTTTCAAGGAAGGTTTCAAGGGAGGAATTAAAGGGTTTGTCTATGAGTTCTTTCTAAAATATTTCTCTTCTTTTTTTTTTTAACAATGATGAGATTAATGTTTTTATTGTATTTAGATATTAGTTTTGGATTTTTGATATTAAATTAATTTAGTCTTTTGTTCAATTGATTGCTATTCTTAGTTTTTGATTACTTATTTTTAGTGATGAATTGACGAGATTGGACCATTCTTCTAATTAACTTGAGAAAGAGGTTATGAGAAAATTTTAATTACTCAATTCTAATTTAATTTACTTAACTAACTCGAGAGAGGGGTTAAGTCGAAATTTCAGTAATCAAAGGTTGTTAATTTCACCTAGAGATAGAGAAATTAATGAATTTCATGTCTTTATCACTTAGAGATGGAGATAATTATCAAGGATTTGTATTCTACGCATCCTTTAGTTGTGTTAGTGAGACAGAGATGTCCATTAAATTAACTAAGAGATAGAGAAACCATAACTCGAGAGAGAGTAGATTTTATATTGTTCCTTCATGATGTCAAAACAATAACTAATTGTGATAAATTGCTAAATGATTCATTGCCATATCTTCAAAAGTATCTATCTAATTACATGTTTTACTCTTCTGAAGTTGTGTATATTATTATCTTTTATTTTTACCTTTATTTTTTATCACTTTATTTAGTTGGTTAAATAATAAATGAAAAGTAACTAACGTTAGTTGTTCCTTGATAATCAATATTCGTTAATTTCCTATACTATGCTTAATGATAAGTATACTTATTCATATGTGTGATTTGGGGATTAATATTTTAATTAAAATTTGATTGGGAAGGGATTTAAAATTGTATAATTTTTATAACCCAAATCTGATGCATCAGCAGTTCCCAAAACAAAAACAAAATCAAGAAATTGAATGCAGCTATCTTCTAATAGTACTTGACCTTGTCAAATCTAGCAAATCTTGAAATATAACATCAAAAGAAGTGTGAGAAATACATCTCAATAAATCTTCTGTTTGCTGTTTGATTGTATCAAAATAGATTACATAAATGCACTTTGAAATCATTCATCAAAAGTTGATTGCAAGTCAAACATTTTTCATAACCAATAGTGAGTGGTTTTTATCATATTGAAGTCAAAATCACAATAGTGTATCATACAAAAACCACTAAAATAAACAGGTTATGAAACCTTGAATTATATAGCCTTGTCATGAAACCCTGCATCATAAGTTATGACAAACACTAGTACTGTCAATGGGTTCAGACTGGCCCGAACTCGGCTCGTTCGGCCCTATATTATTCGGGCCGAGCTTAGAATGAGCTCGGGCTCAATTTTTTAGCCTGAGTTAAGTTCGATCGAGCTCAGGCATGGTTAAGCTCAACCTGCCTAAGCCCGACCAGACCAGACCATATATTATGTATAAATAAATATATTTTTTGATAATTAATATAAATATATTTATTATATTATATAAAAATAACTGTTTAAGCAAAAAAGAAAAGACTTCATATCAATCACAATATACATATTTAAGCCAAATAAATTTATGTTATTAATACATGATATAAATAAATAATTAAACAGAATGTAAGATAATAGTTTTTTATTTAATAAATGTAATATTAATGGTATAGTAGGCTTAGTAGTTAGTAGTGACTGACTTAGTGTACTGCACGCAATGCATTTACAGTAATATAATTTTTTATTAAAAATTAAAATTTTACTTAATTTTGTTAGGGTTAATAATGTACTTGGTCTTGGATACTCACAGTGACTTTTACATTTCAAAAAAATTTGAAATGTAAAAATCAACAAAAGAAAATTAACAGCGAGTGATGTTTGTTTGGAATTGGGAGAAGAGACTAGTTGTTGCGGCTCTCTCAATCTCAATCCTTTAAGGTTTGACAACTAGAGTTTCATTGGGCAATAATGATCCTCAATTATTTACCACTCTTTTCTTATCTCCTCTTCACCGCTCTCTTCTTTTCTTCCTTGATTTTGAAAGTCCTCATTCCTTAGCTTGTCAAGGACCTAAGGACTACCTTTTTTTATCCTTTACCATCTCTTCTTTTCTTCCTAGATTTGATGGTGATTGTGAAGCCTCACGGCTTGAGGTTGGGTTCACTGAGTTGCCTTGATCCTCAATCCTTTAGTGTGTGGATCTACTTGATTCTTGTCTCCCCTTCAGAGCTCTCTTCTTTTCTTCCTCGATTTTGAAAGCCCTTATTTCTTAGCTCGTCAAAGTACTGCCTTTTCCTATCTACTTTTTTTTTTAGTTTCTTTATTTTCACATTAATAACATGATTAACATCTAATACGATTCTCTATCCATGTTGTTCTATAGGCGTTCTGTTGTATATTCTTTTTCATTTCTGACGGAGTCCATTTGATACCCGTACTTTGAATGCTTTTTGATTAGCAATCATAATTGGTTTTGTTGATGTTTTGAGATCTATTGTTTACTCTAAAATTTTGTATGGTTAAATTTTTATTGTAAGTTCTAGTCACTGGCACTTGTTTTGTGAGAGTTTAAAGCTTTAAGCAAATAGATTTTAATAGTTCTTAGTAGATTGATTTTGCAGCACTAACATATTTGCTTTAGAATTAAGTCCATCTACTTTATACTTGGTCAAAACGAATGGGAAGCAAAACCACAACACAAATGTATATACCATAATTTTTTATTATATTCTTTGCTTCTCTGTTATTCAGTATTATTAAAAAATTAAAATTTGATATAACATTTACTTTAAGTTCTTCAGAGGCCATGCTTTGTATTTTCTCAATGAAGGAAAAGGTTTCACCTTGAATTTTGACTGCCATACATTGTCCAAGGAAAACAAAACAAAACAAAACAAGACATACATTCTTAGAATTCCAAAATGGGAAATTCAGAAGTATGTCAATTCTAGTTGTATATATATGTCTCTTTTTAAGAAGCCCAATTTAGATTTTAAATTATTTATTTTATTACATTTCTTTTTTACTATATAATTTGACTCAAACTTAATAAACTTTGAATATGTATTTTGTAGATGTCAAATGCAAATAATGAAGACATTGTTGTGACAATTACTGATGTAGATGGTGATGATAATGCCCAATTAAAAGAAGAAGGTAGAGGCTTAAAAAGACAGAGAGATGTGAAGTTAAGGTCCAAAACTTGGATTCACTTCACAAGAAATCCAGACAATCCAAAAGAATGTATATACAATTATTGCAAGAGGAAGTTCACATGTGGTAGTAAAAGTGGAACAAAGCACTTGAAAGACTTTGTCATGTCTACAAGAGAGAATTGAGTAAGATGGAAACAAAAGGCCAAACTTCTTTAACCTTTGCAAGAGGTAATTTTAATTTAGATGAAGCTTCTAACGTGGTGTGGAAATTTGATCAAGAACGTAGTAGAAAAGATCTAGTTGAGCTTCTAATTGGTAGAGAATTGCCTTTTAGTTTTGTTGAAGACCCTACTTTTCGAAAGTATGTTTGGGGTATAAATCCAAATGTTTAAGTTTGTTAGCAAGAATGCAATAAGAAACAATTGCATGAAAGTTTATGAAGTTGAGAAAAATAAGTTGAAAGATTTTTTTTTTGAATTGTAGTCCAAGAGTTTGTTTGACAACAAATACTTGGACTTAAAAAACAAATTCCATTTATGGCTCTTACAGCACACTTTATTGATAATGAATGGAGGCTGCAAAAAAGAATAATCAACTTTGTTTTGGTTCCAATTAAGGCTTCTAGAGAAAATCTTAGTGACATAATTATAAACTATTTGCTAGAAGGGAATATTGATAAAATATGCACAATTATAACGGATAACCATTCAGTTAATGGTGTGGTTGCTAGATGTCTTCAAGAACATTTTTATTCTCATGAATTGTTGTTGCTTGATGGTAGAAATCTGCAAGTTCGTTATCGGGGTCATATGTTGAATTTAATTGTTCAAGATGGTTTGGATGAGATCAAGAGTAACATTCTAAAAGTTTGTAAAGTTGTTAAATATGTGAAAGCTTCACCTAAAAGAAAGCTTGAATTTCTTCAATATGTTGAACAAGAATGCATTTCTAAAAGGAAGATGTTAGTTCTAAACGTATGCACTAGGTGGAATTCTACATATTTAATGCTTGAATCTACACTGCATTACATAAAAGTATATGAGAGAATAAGAAATTGTGATTTGAATTTTAAGGATCCTCTACTGGTTGAAGATTGGAAAAAAGCTGAAATTGTATATGGTTTTTTGGATTTATTTTACATTGTCACAAATGTATTTTCTGGCAGCAATTATTGTACAACAAATGTGTTTTTTCAAGAAGTTTATCGTATTCTTTGTTTGCTTCGAGAAACAAGAAAAGATGAAGGTACATTGCTTGGAAGGATGGCCAAGAACATGCTGGTCAAGTTTGAAAAATATTGGGTGGAAAAAGAGCCCAATCTCTTATTATCTGTTGCACTAATTTTAGATCCTAGGTTTAAACTCAAGTATTTGAAATTCTATTACAATAGGATTTATACAACTTCTTAGGCAACAATTATTGTTGATCGTGTTGAAAGAGAACTTTATGATCTTTTTAGTGAATACTTAAAATTGCATGAGTCTACTTATTGTAAAGATAAGGATTTAGAAAAGGAAAAGGTCACTAACATCGAGGGAAGTAGCAGTGGTGCTTCATTCAAGAATATAGAATTATAGAAAAGTTTTACAAGTTTAGTGAGGAAGAAGATATGTCTCATAGTAAACGTAAATTGCATATTTATTTGGAGGAAAATCTTCATCCTCAAAAACATGGTCATGAAAATGATGTCTTTGAGATTTTAAATTATTGGAAAACTAATAAAATTAAATTTCCTATTTTATCTATGATGGCAAATGACGTATTAGCCATTCTGTAAGTTCAATGGGAGAATGTATTTAGCACAGGGGGATGCATTTCGAATAAATTTTGAAGTTCACTTCTTCCTTCTACAATTGAAGCATTAGTTTGTGCTCAAGATTGGATTAGAAGTTCTCCAAAAAAGATGATTATGAAGAAGAATTTGATGCTTCTTTTGTTTGTTAGTGTGTAGTTTTGAAATATTCAACTTTATATTTTTTTAAGTTATGTATATTAGTTATTTCTATATTTTTTATGATTAATTGTTAATATATTAATGTTTTTTTTTTCTACGATTTTACAAGTTTGAACATAAATAAAAATTGATGTCATGTTAGTAAGCTGATATAATTTTACTTTTACTGGTTGTTTTGATATGAGTACTATTAAAATTAATAACCCTTTGAAGATTTTCATTCTTATTTGGAACTCAGTTATTATTAATAAGTATTGATGTCTTTTTTCCCCCTCTTTTCCTAAGAGTGTTGCTTTATTAGTTTTTTGGCTGATATTTGGTATATTAAATGCAGGTTAAGTAAGACAATGAAGTTAGATGTTTCAAATATTTTTTTAAGGCTGAGCATATTTTATTAACAGAAAATTTATTGAAAATAATAAGAATTGATGTATATTTTTTTTTCTCCTTTTCTACTTTACTGGTTTTTGGCTAATATTTGGAAGTATTAAATACAGGTTAAGTAGGATAAACTGAATGTTTTGATGAGCACTGAAGATTGAGCATTCTATGAATAGAAAATTTCATATTAAATACTCGTGTATTTTGATCTTCATTTATTAATTATTCTACTTTAGATACGTCCTGCGTGTATTTTTTGTAAGAAACACTTGATTATTTTGCTTCCAAAAAAAAAAAAAAAATTATTTGTTTTAAGTATGTGATTTTGAATGGTTTATTATTATTATTGTGTTAGGTTTTATTGAAGAACATGTTTGCAAGTTTTTTTTTGTTTTAGGTAATTTTTTAATAAAAAAATTAGGGCTAAGCCCTAGCTCATAATTTAATGTGAGTTAAGCTTGCGCTTAACATATGTGAGCCCGTGCGAGTTGAGCTCGAGACTGAGCTATTTATTTTTAGTTCGGTCTAAGTTCAGGCTTAACCAATCTCGGCTCACATAACTCGATTGACAATCCTAACAAACACTGTGAAACCCTACATCACAATAAAGTAGGTGTATGACCCACTGGGTAAGATACTCCATCTCTTACCCTAACTTATTCGATGTTTGCCCCAAAATAACAACCTACTTGGACTGAGGTACTAGCTCAAACTGGCCTGACCTACTAGGATTGTCATATTTTTCGGATAGAGTTCATTTCTCAGATGTGGCCTTCTATTGAGAATAGGACTGCTCACGGGTCGGTTCGATTCGGAGATTTTGGTATCTCCGATACCGTCCCGAAAATTCGGTTCCACCAAATTTTCAGAACCGGACTCGAATCGAAGTTCCAAAATCTTTGTCCCGACTTGTTTCAAAGTTTTGGGACAACTCGGGATGAATATTTGGGACTTCGGTTAGGGATAAGTCGAGACGGAGATTCGATGATTTTAGTTCTAACGAGACCAAATAGTACTATTCAGATTTTTGAGAGTTTTAATATTTGTTTACCCTTTATGTATGTGTATATATATATATATATATATATATATATATATAATTATATATATATATATATATAATTATATATTACAATCTATATACTAAATGTTTCTGATTATTACAACACCATATGCTAAATGTTTGTTTAAAAAATGTTCATAATACAACACCATACATCAAAACTCTAAAGAATATTCATAAACTCCTTAACTGAAAGAACTTCATTAGCAACACTCCTTCACCAGAAATCATTTCATCATCATCCACAATTCCATTTAAAAATGTATGCCCAACAGCCATGTCAAATATTTAATCAAGATGTAACAAATATTTCAAAATTCATGATAACTCCAACTAGATTATGAAGAAAAAAAAAAAAAAAAACAAACATTTTGCCTATAAGATTTCAAAATTCACCAATAAAATTTCAGCATCCAAGATGCAAGTTAAAAGAAGAAAGAAAACAAACATTTTGCCTATACAAGAAGACCACCTATGAATACAAAAATCAGTTAAAGAAATAAATTGTTCTTTCAAGAATTTCAAAGATTATGAAGAGAGACAAAGAAAACAAACATTACCTATCAAATGCATCACTAGTCCCACTCCAAATTTTGTCTCGGTTGGATATTTTTGAGAATTTCAGGGTCTTCGATCATATTTATAAAATAAAATTAAGAAAAAAATCATAGTTATTGTACCAAAAATTAACAAATTATAAATCAAAGCATTAGTGTAATTAAATAAAAATAATCTAAAAATATATTACATACATACCTATCTCAACTTTTTCAAGCTCTTCAATCATTTCTTCAAGATGTATATAGGTTGTTTTGAACCTCTCAACCAATCTTAGCAACAGATAAGCACCTCGACTGTGCTAGGAGTTAACAAACTCTTAAACTTATCTAAAGTCCTTATTCTAGTGCTAAAAGAAAACTCAAATGCCACAGTTGATGCTTGAATAGCCAAAACATCCTTTGCAACCTTAGCTAAAGCAGGAAACCTCACATCATTTACCTTCCACCAACTCAAAATATCAAAATCAACTTTGAATTTTCAAGATACTCCTCTAAATATCTATCCAACTCTCCTAAAGATGCAACCTGTTTTTCTTTTCCCATTTCTATAAAATACTCATCAATTTCCTCATCCATCTTTTCAACAACAACATCAAAGACACTATAAGAAGATGAAGAGCACACATCTTGGCCTCCTATCTCTTTTACCTTATATTCCTCCATCATGTCATTCAAAGTTGAAATAACATCTTGCATTTGTAGCTTTATATTCCCCATAATATATAGTGTACTTTACATTGAGAAAATAGATTTTATACTTAGGGTCTAAAAAGCATAGTATTCATCTTATCCAAAGATCTCCAGTATTTGTTAAACTTTTCTCTCATTACTCTACTCATTTCAACTAGAGATAGATCTTTACTTTGTTCACAAAGCTCCAAATCTTTTAAAATTTGTATTTTCTCAAGAAAGTACAGATTGGAAGTAGAATACAATGAGCCAGACAATTTACAGGTGACATCATAAAATCTTTTCAAAAATCTTGTTATAATTCTCCGATTATTCCAATCATTCTTACTAGATAAATCTGATCCAATTTCTCTTAAAAACTTGTTGTCCCTGTCCTCATACCTATCAAATGTTTTTTTATATGAAATTGAAACATCAAGCATGGTATTGGTTGAGTTCCACCAAGTAGGACAATCTAATTGCAAGGATGCTTTGTTTTGAATGCCTAATGCCTCAACACATTTTCTAAACACATGTGACCTTTGAGGATTACTCCGAATATATTTCACAATGCCTCGAATTTTTTTACTGAACCATCAATAGTTTGGAGGCCATCTTTAATAATTAATCGAATTATATGTGCACAACACCTCATATGAAAATGTTTCCCACTTAAAATGAAAGTATCTTTCTTTGCCAACTTTTTCTTTAACTGAGAAATTGCAAAATCATTATTCGATGCATTGTCAACTATTAACCACATAAGTTTACTTAAACCCCATTCTTGCATGCAAAACTCAATGGCATTCCCAATATTAACTCCCTTGTGACTTTTAATGACACAAAAATTCAAAATTCTCTTATGCATATTCCATTGACTATTAATAAAGTGTGCAGTCAAACATAAGTAAGACAAATTTCGATTGCTTGTTCAAGTGTCAGTAATTAAAGAAACCATTTGACGTTGAGATGCAAGAATGTCACGTAGTTTCTGCTTTTCTTTCACAAACAAAGCATATCAATCTTTAACAATGGTATGCCTAGATAGAATCAGAAAATGAGGCTTTGCAACTTCACAAAATTTCTTGAACCCTTCCCTCTCAACAAATCTAAAAGGCAATTCATCTTTTATAATCATCTGAACACAAGCCTCCCTAGTTGACACAAGCCTCCCTAGTTGACACAAGCCTCCCTAGTTGCTTGCTGATCAAAATGCCAACAAGATAACTTTGCATCTTCAGAATTTGAACCCTTGTTGAAATTCAAAGTTATTTGTGATTTGTCTTTACTTTTGTATGCTTCAACTAATCCTTTTTACCAGAAAATTTTTTACAAGTTTCTCTCAAATATTTCCATAAACCTAAAATGCCTTGGTTACTTTTTCCTACATACTCTTTTCTACACCACATATATGATGCCCTATCAGTTTCTTTTTCCTCTGAATCAACCAATCTTTCAAAATGTTCCCAAACACCAGACCTACTTTTCTTAGACGTTTGCTTAGTTTGATTATGACAACTAGAAGTTGTACCTTCATTCAAACTAAGCAAAGAAGAAGCAGCTGTTGTGGTTGGAGGGTGATTTTCACTTGCATTTTGAGACTTTTCAATTAATAAAGGATCAGCTTTCCTCTTATTGTTTGATCCACTTACATTCTCCATGGATTCAATATGAAAAAAGTAAAAAATTATAGAATCAATTCATTAATTGAATGTCTATCTTAACTCCATAAGAATCAATTTATAGTACTTGAGTTTTTAAAAAGATTTAAAATATTATGGACTACAACTTGCATTCACATAAAAAAAGATTTAAAATATTATGGACTACAGCTATCGTCTACCTCTTCCTCTTCCTCCTTATCTCTTTCTCTCATCAATCCTCCCTCCCCTTTTCCCTCCCTCCACCTGTCGTCTACCTCTTCCTCTTCCTCCTTGTTTCTTTCTCTCCTCAATCCTCCATCCTCTCATTTTCTCTAGTTTTTCTTCCTCTTATTTGAACTCTCAATGCAAAATTTACTTTCTCAGTCATCAGTCATTAGTGGACTTCAGAGATGGGGAGCGAATGGGTTTCCAAAAAAGAAGATTTTGATGTGTTTTCCTTTCCAAGACAACCACTTTCTCTTGATTTTAGGTAAGATACTTTTGAGGGCTTTTTCATCTGGAAATGTGCTTGATAATGATTTTAGGTAAGACTTCCGTTGAATAGCATTACCTTTACTGAGATTATTTTTCTGTTTTCAGGAGAAATATGGAGTGGTCTTGGTAACGAATTCGGCGTGAGGAATCATAAAATGTATCTTGAATCAGACGAAGATCTTATGGAGAAAAAGATGATCAGGAGGCAGAGAGAGGACCAGGGCAGTGGCTCTAAGATATTATCAAGAGTAACCATTTCAAAATATTTTTACATACCACTCACTCGGGCGGCCAAAGAACTGAATGTTGGCTTAACCCTTCTCAAGAAAATATGTAGGGAGTTGGAAATTCATCGATGGCTTCACAGGAAGTTGATGAGCTTGGAGACCCTAATCAAGAATGTTCAGGAGATGCAAAATGAAGAAGAAGGAGGACATATGACTAAGAAGAAGTTGAGAGAAGCTATTGAGATACTGGAATGTAAGAAAAAGTTGACGGAAGAAATCATTGATACGCAGTTGGAGGACTAAACAAAGAGACTGAGGTAAGCATGCTTTAAGGCCAGCTATAAGAAAAGAAAACTAATGGGGATGATGAAATCTCAAAACTCATGTGGATCTAAAGTCTAGACTGAGTAGATTTTGCATTATGGAGCTCATCTTGGAATTTAGGTAGTTATTACAAAATAACTTCTCTATTATATTTTGTTCAAAATTTGTCAGCTCTATTGAAAAAGAGCAACTACAAAATAGCTTCTCTATTCTATTCGATTTTCCTTATGTATATCTACTAGAAAATGGTGTTTAAAACTATTCAAAATCCGGTAAACAGTCAACGACTAATAAGTTCAGCAGTCAATTCCATAACTATTTAGCCTTCATTTTCTAACAATCGCAGCCACCCCATCATCTATGAAACGATTCTCCTCATCCATCCCCCAATGCAAGAAAGTAGAAGGGAAAAACGGAAGAAGGAAGAGAAATAGGGGAAAGGGGCAGTAATATTATAGAATTAAATAGATTTTATTTGACCAGCAGAGGGAAAGCAAAAAAATTAAAGGGCAAAACAAAAAAATTAGTGTGCTTGTTATCATGCATTTCCTAAGTGTGTAAAATGCCAGAGGAAGAAAGACTCACCAATGTAAAAAATGAAAGAGTACACAAACTACAAAAATCAAACACATCCATACCCCAACAGAAGAAAACTCCCAAAAAGGCTAAAAATTTGGCCACCTAGAAAACACCAAACCAGGAGAAAGCATAAAAAAGGACAAAAGAAAAGACGAAACCATTCATACCTGCAAATGGAAGCCATTATTGTCATTGCTATTTGATGGGTTCTTCATATTCCTTCTCAAACTTGACCTCTAATTCCAATAAACGATGTCAAAAAACAGTTCCAAAGGAAATAGTCTTTTTCTTTAGACTTGAGAGACAAAGTTTGTGGACTACAGAGTACAAATTGGCCGATAGCACTGGGGAGAAAAAGAAAAAGGATAAAGAATTGGGGATAAGTAATTTAGTACTCTGATTGCTTTTCTTGATCACCATTAGCAAGCTTTTTGAATAGAAACAAAAATGAAAAGGACAGTTCGTCAAAAGTTGATGACTAGTGGGTAAAGAGATTGAGAGGGAGAGAAAAGAGATGAAGAAAAGCAGGCAAGAGAGAGAGAGAGAGAGCAAAAAAAGCATGCAATGCAACGCAATAGATAGGGTGGTGGGGAATGCGTAAAGAATGGGGTTTATTTAGGGTTTGGTTTTACGGTCAATAGATATGGGTTCACTAATACATGAGTTACACCACTAACTTCCTTAATTAGTAAGAGTAAATTAGTGATTTGATCATTTGTAATTTATATATGATTAAATAATCTCTTAAATATTGATATTAAACTAAATTGAAAGATTCAATTTTGAACGAAGCTAGTGATTTTTAGATTTCTTTAAAAAATTAATTTTTGCATTGTTGTTGTTTTTCTTCCTTCATTATTCTACCTTTTTCAAGGCCACGGGATCTCTGAAGATTATTGTTTTAGTTCATCTACAAGATTTATTCAAGGATGAAGTAGTAAAGGGAATGGTCCTTAAACGAAACAACAAGTCCTCTTTAAATTTAGGGTGATTGATATGCAATCAAAATTCAATTAATTCTGCAATACAATTGATTTTTTTTGAAAGTTTTTTTTAAGAACAAACGTATTATATTTGTTCTCTTTTAAGTTTGGATTGCACCAGAAATCTAAGCAAAAATTAGTTGAAAACAAAAAGAAAAATCCAATAAAGAGATAGGAACAATCCAAGAGAAAATAAGCAAACTTCTTATGGTATAGGAGGCCAAGATGTGTGCTCTTTAGAAAATAAGCAAAATCCAATAAAGATGATGAATTTGATTTTATTCAATAAAACAATAATTCAAAACTTAATTTTTTATATGCACATAGTATAAAAATATTTTGTAAATATTATTTTGCATCATTCTTTCTTTTTTATATAGTTATACTTATATTTTTGAATTATAATCAATAGTATATTTTAAATTAAAAAAATATATAGAATATATATAATCTACATATATATATATATATATATATATATATATATATATATGCATGTGTGTGTGTGTGTGTGTGTGTGTATTAAAACTTTAAACATAGTTACATAAAAAAAGAAATACTATTAAAATAAATTCAAGATACTTTTGAAAAAATTAAATATAAGCTAATGAATTTTAATAATATTAGTCATAAATTTTAAATTTTTTATCACACTACTAAAAAAAAAGGGTTATAATGACGCTAAAAAGCGTCATTACAGAGAGCTATAGTGATGCTTTTGTGCTGCTGACACTTTCAAAGAGCGTCGTGCGTATGGCCGTCATAATAGGTTCCGTGACACTTTTCAGCGTCATCCCAGATTGTCTATGGTGACGGAAAAAAGCGTCACAATAGGTGTTTTAATTGACAAAAAATTGGGTCAGTAAACTTATGTTATTATGACAAAACTTTTGGTTACAATAGGTAAGTTTCGATGACATATTTATACGTCACTAAACGTTTTGTTAATATGACATTTATTGGTCACAATAGGTTGTTTGGATGACATAATTGGGTGTCATGAAACATAGCAAATATGTCACACTATACTGTCACAATAGAGCTTTAGGATGACATTTTTTTGTGTCAGAAAATACTGAAAAAATGAAAAAATGAAGCGTTACGATAGACTTCTGGAATGACGGGCTTTTAGTGTCATGAAATGTTGGAACAGATGACAAAAAAAAGCGTTACAATAGATTCGCCATCTGAATAATTGAATCAAATATTTGACAAAAAAATTGTAATAATAATTTAGAGTTTATCCAAAAAGTATATTTTTTATCCCTGTCATATATATATATATATATATATATATATATATAGCACAAAATTGTTAAATAGATATCATTAAAACTAAAAAACAATCAAATATGTCACATCATGTTAAAGAGTAAGCCTATAAATTTCATAACATTCAAAAGTTGTTTAAACATGAGTATTAAGTATTTAGATACATACATAAAGCCAAGCATTAGGCCTTCAAAAAAACATAGTATCATTAATTTATCTCGTCCCAATCTCAAATGGCTTCGATACTGGAATACGTTTTTAATCTGCTTTGCGAATTTTCACTTACAATAATATAGAATGAATTTAGTAATAATATTATAAAATCTTCTTAGAATAAAAAAAATATTAAATTAATTAAGAATGTAAGTGATTAGAGAATTACTAAGTGTCATGGCCAAGCGATACCTATTCCGATGGAATCTCCAATAGTCTGAATAAACTTTATTGGTCTCAACAATTTCTCGTCACGATGAAATGAAACTAGGACCGTTACTTCACACCATTCCTCACCTAGCAGTACATCCCCAACATCGTGGGATAGGTCCACACTTTGAATGAAGCCTTTTGCAACTATTTTAGATGTATCCAACATGCTTAAAAGAGAAACATAGGTATGAACCTACAATATATATTTTATTCAATTAAAAATGAATTAGTTAAACAAGTCAAATAACTCATGCTCACCAGATAAAGATAACATAGACTTAGATGCTAAAAATTGCTATATAATAATCAAAAAAGACAAAAGATTGCATAATAGATATATGCTGCATTTATGCCAAAGCCATGAAGATTCCAGCACATAGAAATAACAACTAAACAAATATAAATGGCCAATAGAAATATTAGACATGTCATTGAATAATGCGGTAGAACAATGAAATAGGACATCAACCTATATATATGCATACTTTGCTATAAATACAAACAAGTAATACAGCTATGATGTTGTAATATTATGTATACCCTCAGTGTGGTGGTGTTATTGTTAGAACCTATTGAGTGATCTCTTGAAATAGGTGGTGATGAACAATCTCTCTGAGATACTAACACACACACACTGCCACAATAAGCTCAACATCAAGTACCAGAACAAAAGCCACACACACATACTGCCGCATGTTTTCCTTTGAAGGAGATTAAATAAAACAACTCACTGCTTTCATGACGTTTGTGAAGTCCCAAAAAAAATAAAATAAAATGAATATGCTGTAACTTTGAACAAAAAATCTGCTAAATAATCAAGAAATGCTCCCTCAAAAACCTGCTAAATAGCCAGACCAAGCCACACATACACACAAGACAACTGTGCACATCTCAAAACTGAAACAACACAGGCTAACATCAAAACTGAAACAACAAAACTGAAACGTCCTGAACATCAAAATTGAGTTAATTCAAAGTTCAATCCAAACTCCACACATTCAACATCTCCTATGCAGTTCCATCCAAACTCCACATATTCAACACATTCAAAGTTGTCCACAATGTTATCCATCGATAAAAAAACATATTTGTCCCAAAGTTATGTAATACCCCATATTAGACCACCTTTAGTAAATGGAGAAAAATCATTCATGTCATGTTGAATTATGCTACATTTGATAACTTGAAGTATTTCAAGAAAATATCAATTTGTTGTTGTATGAATTAATTTGTCTTGGAATGGTTGTGATATTTGAGGTAGTTGAGCTTTATTTTATTGAAGGGAATTTATTAGAAAAATGATGGAGTAAGCGAGTAAGAAATAAGGGAATTTATTAGGAGAATACTTGCTAGGAACCAATGTGGTTTGGTGGATAGAGCTTGGTGTATGTTCTTTTGTGAGCTTGAGTTCGAATCATAACTATCTCAAATTCTTTCCTTTCTTTTATTTTCCTTCTACCCTAATTTTCCCTAGCCTTAGCCGAAATCCTTAAGGTTTTGGAGACCAATTTTCTAAAAATTGGGGGTGTGCTTTATCTTGAAAATTATTTTATGAAATTAGTAAATTAAATTTTTGCTCCTAATATCCTATCATAATCTTTTTTTTAGAAAATAGAAGGCAAAGAGCGGGAATTAAATGAGATGTTTGTTCCTTGGATTAAGCCAAGGGTTTTGAAATTTTGAAGGGAAAAAAAGGAAGGGGAAAATTCAGTAGTTACAAGGATTAGGAAACCAGAAATTTCCTTACCAAATAACTGTTTAATAACTATTTAAAAATTACTCAAATTAATATAGGGAATTAATTAATCTAACCCCAAGATAAATAACCTAATTCCTTTCTAGGGTTTCTGAAAAATTTCGTTATAATCAGCCACTACATGGGGAAGAATAACTTACCTAAAACACTCCCAAAACCTAGCTAGGGCTAACTAAGAAAACTCTAACCAATTAGGACTTGAATTTAGCCAAAAGAAAACCAGAATTTCATCATTGTTCACACACACACACACACACACACACACATGAAATTTCTAGCCTAAAGCCTACACCAAAAACTCCTCTAGCAATCCAGCAAAAATAGCTACACAAAATCCTAATCTTTCCCCTCCTAATCTCGTTCAAGAGTAGCCAGAAAATCAGTATTTTTCCTTCTCTTTTCCCTCTTACTTTTGGCCACCATAACAACCAAAAATAGCCACAAAAAACCACCTCAAACCCTACTCAATCTCATCCAAACCAAGGAGACAAAAGCTGTCACCTTTCCTTCTTGTGATCAAGAGACCCAAAATAAGATCAAACTCTACTAAACCCTAAAACACCTCAGCCTAGCCTATTCCCTTCATCAAACCAGCCACAATTAAACCCTAAAACACCCTCAGCTGCTGTAGAATTCCAGCCGCCACTCTCTCTCTAAGGCTTGCATCCCTAGCAACCTCCAAGCATCTCCAAACTTGAAATCTAAACCTAAGGTGAGCAACCTTTCAACCCTTTCAACTTGTATTCGATTAATCTTCTTCTTTTATCCTAAATCTCGGTTATCAGGGGGCTGATTCTTCTCCCTTATTGTTGAAAATTTCCGAACAAATATCCAAGAGCCACCAATCAACTCTTCCTTCCAAAGCAAATTCAAGCAACCACCAAAGGCATCACTTTTGCTCTTAGTGTGTCTCGCTAAAAGGTATTTTTGGTCTTAATCCCTTTTGTCTTGCATAAGATTGATTTTATGGTGGTATTATTATGCATGGATTTAGCTCGAAAAGTATAAATAGATTAGATTGATGAGTTTGAAAGAGCATTGGAATGAACTAGGCATGTATGACTTTGAACGTGGTTAAATAATGCTGTGATGACCTAGATCTATTGTATGGTGATTAAAGATGAGACCTTTTGAAGCGAATATGTTCATTATATGAGATTAAGGGTGGGCGAATATTGGATGTCATGGCCTAGATGAGTCGATTTGATTTTAAGCATGCATAATGATGAGATGCATGATCATGGGAAGCTATAGAGATGATTTGATGAATTAATTCATCTAGATGCCATGGATGAATTAGATGAATAATATGATCATAGGGATTCATGATGCATGATGATAGAGGGTTAATATTTGGATTCTAATTAGTGAATCATTGATTTTAGATAAGGAAGAGATTTGAAATAAGGGGCAAACATTACTATGGTTGATTGCTGAGTATATTCAAGTAAGTCCATGTATAACTATTTTGATAAATGTTACTTGTTTGCAAGCAATTTTTACAATATTATTTAGAATTGATGTTAATATGATGTTTTGGCACAAGGATTGAGCCTTGACTAAAAATAATGAGTTATACTGGATTGTTGTGAAACTTGGATTGGGAATGTGGATGTTTTATTTTCAAAACGAGTTTACTAAATTTTATTTATTCAAACTCAAAAGCGATTTCTTACACTATTGTCAAACTATTTGAAAATATTGTTACGAAAATCATGTTTTGCAATCAAACTCATCAAAGACTTTCGAAAAAGGAAAAAATGATTCTGTCCCTAATCGGGGAGCGTTAAGTACTCAGCGAGAGTAGACTAGTAGTACTAGTTTCGAATACCAATAGTGAGTCTTCTGACAGGAGGCCACCTCCAGAAGATAAACTCCACTTGGAGAGGCGACAATACTGCTTAGTCAGGCCAGTCCGAGTTAGCATATTGGTCCATGTGGACATTGTTGATCCATATTGGACAACCGGAATGTTGGGTGTAGAGATGGAGAAGTATCTCACCCTAGTGGGAGGGTCCCCCCACTGCCCATTGTTGAAATAATACATTGGAAAGCTATCATGGTTACCACCATAATATGGATTATGTTACTATATTGTTGGATCATTTGCTAATCCCTATTTAATGAATTATGAATGTGATGAAACAATGATTTATTGTGAACTATTTTGGATTTATTGAGTAATGCTCTTTTGTATAACTATTATTGATGAAATTGACTTGCAAATACGATTTTGTGGTTTTGATAAACATGCATACATGAAATAGTTATAATTGACATTTGCACACACGAGACTTACTGATATGTCAATCTCATACACTTTATATCATAATTTCAGGGGATTGCTTACATTAAGCAGGGCGAAGCTAAGATTGAGCTCGAGTTTATTTATTTAGTTGTGTTTTTAAGTTTGTTTTAAGAGACGTTTGTTAGTTTTGAGTTCCAGACTTGTACAAGTTTTATTTTCGGATGTAATGGAATTATTCTTTTAATTTTATTTAGCAATTTTGTTTTATTTTGTTCCTCATTATAAAGATCCCTGGTCCTTTGGACGGAGCGACATCCTGCCCTATCTAGGTACCTAGGGTGTGGGATGTTACAAGTTGTCCCATGTAATTATAAAGAAATGCATATTCCAATAAAATAAAAACTATTGTTTCATGTGTACAATTACCACTGCACTCACAACATGAGAGCTGGAAGAAGCTCCATTAGCATCCGTATAACATTTTTTAAACATTTGTGCACGAGTTGGAGACTGGCCTTACTCCTTTCTCTGCATCATTCAATTTATGTAAGTAGTTAATAGAGGTTAATGGAAATAGCACTTGAAATTGCTCCTAAATCATAAAGTTACCATATCATCACGAATTTGGCAGTGTGGCTTCTTCCCTATTCTATGATTCATGTTCTTCATATTCCTATTCATTTTATTCTTCTCTGACATTGCCTGAATTTAAAAAATTCAGTAACCCCAGTATAATTTAAAAAAATTATGAGATTAGTCAATCAATCAAGAAAGAGTACATGGATAAGTTCTTACCTTCCCTTCAGCTGAATCCCACCATTGAAGGAGATTGGTCCACTGAGCGTGAATCACACGGTCATCGGCATATGAAGTTTAGTGATGGATGTCTTTTTCTGCATCATACCATTCGTTCTTCATTGATGCTTTCCATGTCCTCCATTTTATGCCAATTGATCTTAGGATAGTAGGCTTAAGACCGGGGTGTACATTAAACTTCTCCTGTACATGGACAACAAAATAATAAAACTTAAACACATATTACTATATATTGTACTTCAATATTAAATAAAAACGTAAAATACCTTCACAACATTGAACATCTCATTCTTGTCACTACTAAATTATAGAGCAAATTGAGCTATCGTATTTGATGGAGGAGCCGTCGTATTAGCCAAATACGATGATTTTACAGCCGTCGTATTTGATCTCGTCGCTTTTGCTCGGCAACGGCTATAAAATCGTCATATTAGCCTAATACGAAGACTAGGGGCGAGGGTCGATTTTGCTTGCAGTGGTCATTTTTTGCGACAGTTTTGATAAACTGTCACTTTTGAGTACCAAATACGAGGTTCCATGGCCGTCGTATTTGTCAAATACGACGGTTGCATGGCCGTCGTATTTGTTCAACTCAAATACGACGGCTACTTGGCCGTCGTATTTGTTCCAATCAAATAACGGCCGTATGGCCGTCGTATATGTTTACAATTACGACGGCTTTTCTAGCCGTCGTATTTGATTGCACTACAGCCGTCGTATTATGCCTAATTTAGTTTGTAAATTATTTTTTATTTGGATGGGATCTTGTACACGTATTATTTAAAGCCAAACATAATAAAATCAACTCATTCAACACCAAACATAACAAAACACAATCTCTTCATTGCCAAACAACTCAAAAGCAATATCCTGAGTAGACAAATCATAACGGATACAAATACAAATACAAATACAAATAAGTATATCATCATGACAAACAAGTATATCCTCAGTATACAGAAGCAGTAGTACAAATACAATCTTATAATGAATGAAAGTGAAGAAAATTTAGTACAACCGGGATACAATTCTATATTAGCCTCTCCCAACAATTCATGTATCTCTCTCAAATCATCAGGCTCTTCAGTTGCATTATCGAAGTTACTAATGCCACCAATATTTTGACGCATCCCAACCATATCATCCCCATGTTCGTTTTCAGTCGAAGGGATGTTGCTAGGTGTATTGCAAGAAGATAAGTATGTTTCCCCATGAATACTCCACTTTTTGTACCAACGCATGAAACCCCACATTTGGCAATGCTGGTTGACATCTATTGTACTATAAAGATACCTATTCTGGCATTTCATACAAGGACAATGAATTTTGGATCCATTAGGTTTGTCTCTTAACGCAAATTCTACAAAAGCATCCAAACCTTTATTATATTCATCACCTAAACGGTCTTGCAAGTCAATCCACGATCGGTCTATCTTCCTATTCATTTATCCATATTTTTAGACGATCTACAAGTTTCGTTATGATAAACATATTCAAGAATGAATGGAAATGATATCAAATTAGTGTTCAAATGATAAACAAGTTTCCTACAAGTTTCGTTATGAAAAACATATTCAATCCCCATCAAATTAGTGCTCATTCTCCTTTTTAGAAGTGGAAATGGTAAACATTTTTTTAGTAGTAGTTAAAATAAATAAATACACTCTTTGAGAGTTTTCGAAAGAGAGAAAATAAAAGATTTAACTAATCAAGATATCTTGAAACTCCAAAATCCTCTGCCTCTTAAGGTAGATCAAGTTAACTTTTTGAGATACACAGTATATAAATGGTTGGTCCAGATATTATGTAATTTATCTACCTAAAAAAATAAAATTATTTGTAAAAAATTGTCTCATAAAACTATTTTATTCAGATTCTTTGAAAAAAATTTTGAAAAAATTTTGACAGCGTTTCCCCTATAAAATGAATATTTTCCAGGCACTAGGCCACCTCAAAATGCACAATTATGCAATTCAACCAATCATGTTTATAACAAATTTCCAAGTAAATCTCCGCTCATCCAACTAGGTCCTCTTCCAAACACACTTGCACATAACAAATTTCCAAATAAAAAAACTCATTCAACACAATCCAAATACTAAGAGAAGTATATGTTGGCTCTATAAAACAAATAAGCTAATAAAGTATAAGTAGCTAACAAATAAACTAGTATTCCTAACCTAAGTAACATCTCCATACTAATTTGCATCTAACTCATCAAATAAATATGTAAGAGGTAACAAAGTTTGCTACATCATCTATATGCGAGGTCCACTGAAATAAATCTAACATTTTTCCACCACCAAATTAAACAACTAAATCCATTTAAGGAAAAAGTCTAATTTATTGTCTATAAACTAACAAATAAAACGTAACTTGCACCATCCAAACCATTTTTGTTTCAACAATTCACCATTCAACGATATTCAAAACACCAACAAAATGCGGAAAAAACTTTAAGCTTTTAAGCAAACCAACCATACCAACATTCGGTTTTTTGTTAAAAAAGCATTAGCAAATACACAAGAAAATTGTATCAAAATTTGTTAAGGAAGTAGGAAAGTAAAAAATAAAAATTAGACTACACATCACTAAAATAAGAAAATAAAAAACTAAAGCTAAAGATAGGCACTCAAACAAGCCACCTTCATGAACTAAAAATATTCTTTATCTTTTCCACCATAGCTGACAGAAACACAAAGCTAGGAAGAGAGTCTTTCTATCCTAGTAAAATTTTCAACTCCTATTGGTTTTCCATCAAGTAGAATTCTTATTGTCCAAGTCACTTCAACACAAACACCATTATTCTAAATACCATTTTCGACCAGCCCTCACACATTTGCACAAAATCAGATATAACCAAAATAGCTTCATATAAGTCCCCAAATCTCAGTGACTTTGGTCCTATTTTAATTTGTCGATGAGTAAAAATAATTTTAGTCTTGAATTAAGACATTTTCATGTTAAGAATTTCAAAAAATTAGACAAGCTAAAATTGTTACCATCTCTATAGCAGACTGAGACAACAAGTGCAGAATACCAGAACACTCCCATTCTCTATAGCCTACCAAAATGCCAGAAACAACGAGGAGAACATTCAAACACACCAATACCAGAACAAATTCACATATGAAGCTGAATTCAGACAATCAGTTCAACCCATTTAGTTGATCTTACTTGTAGACAACCCCAAATGCAAAATACAGTAGCCCAAATTAGCAATTGAAGTTGGCACTGGGGACGAGGGGCAGCTTTACCTACGACGGAGAAGAGATGGAGCTTTGTCGGCAACGAGGATGAGAGGGATCTTTTGCCGCGACGGAGAAGAGAGGGAGATTTGCCAGTGATGGAGAAGAGAGGGAGCTGAAGTGATTTGACAGTGACCGAGTGGAGAGGGAGCCGGAGAAGAACGCCGGAGAGGTATGACAGTGACGGAGAAGAGAAAGAGTAAGTCGGAACCAGGCCGCCGCAGAAGAAGGAGGAGGAAGAATGGAACCTAAAAGCAGCGAAGTCATCGGGTTAATTAGGACAGAAAACGACGGCTAATCATTGGCCGTCGTATTAGGTATTTTTAATGCGACGGTTAATGATTAACCGTCATATTAAATGTGTCTGAAAACGGCTTAGCGAGTACTAAAAACGATGGTTTTCATGGAAACCGTCGTATTTATTTCACAAATACGACGGAACCGTCGTATTAAATGGTTAAATACGACGGCGTATCCAACCGTCGTATTAATTGATTATATCTTAATAATTTTTATTTCTATATTTTAATATGTGTTATATATATATATATATATATATCTCTAGGTATGTGTACATAGATATGCACACATAAATATATATGTTTGCAATTAAAATTCTTTATATTATGCAAGATATATATTAACACACACACACACACACACATATGTATATATACACACACTACTTTTGATTGATTATAAAAAGTACTACTATGACTAAATTTATTACAAAAGATAGTACAGTGACAAAAAGTAGAGTAAATATATAACAAGTTTACCTATTTGTTAAAATAATTACAAAAATTAAGTAGTACGTGCTGTGACTAAATTTGACAATAATTAGATAAAATTTACACTATTTTTGATTAATTTTGTTATAATTTGAAAAAACAACGATGATTATAATGACGGTTGAAAAAAGCGTGATTTTTTAAAAAAAAACACAATTTAATTTCAATGAAAATATTAATAACCTAATACAACAATTATGGTGAACCGTCGTATTTGTTTACTTAATACGACGGTTCAAGTGAACCGTCGTATGTTTTAACACTAATACAACGGTTTCGGCCGAACCGTCGTATAAACCATATCTAATACGACGATTGTTAAACCGTCGTATAAAGTGGTCTAATACGACGGTTTTGCGACCGTCGTAATAGCTTCGTCATTTTGTCCAGTTTTTTTGTAGTGTGTTGTCTTGAGGAATTTGGGACCATGTTTTGATATTTATCGGAGCGTACAATCCATTCCTTACTATGGTTCCCAAATATTCGGTCAATTTAGTACGGTTCGGTCCCACCGACTGTCCAAACTTGTTGAATTCAACCTCCAAAGGCTTCGCATTTTGAGGGCGGCCCCAAATAGAGGTCATATATGTTGGTTCTTTCTTGCGAGTTGCCTCACTTCTTCTAGTACTTACTGCTCCTACAAAAATTTGAGCGAGGACACATTAGGAAGTACAAAAACATATAAAACATATTACAAGCCAACAATATAAATATACCTTGAGTTTCACTTTGTTGCATGACTTGGCCCTCAACCTCTTGTATAACATGCGCATCGGTAATTTTCCTAAATACCTCTTGTACAACATGCACATCGGTACGACCATCAACACATTGGTTTCTTTGGTTGGTACTTCTTCTTCTTCCCTTAGTTCTTGTCATACTAGGATTCAAATTTGGGGTTCAAATGTTCATAGAAAGATCAATTATTTCATATCCAAAAAAATCCTTTGAAAATAACACAAGACAAACATCAACTATATTAAAAAAAAAAAACAGCAAACAAACAAACAAAATGCAAAGGCACATATTATATTGCTTGCAACATGGCATAAATAATGGAGCCGTAAAACTTTGTATCTCATATTACAGCCAATAAGTTTGAACAACTTGGCCTGAATAGAAGGATTCTCAAAATCCTTAGAAATTATATCATCATCATTGAATTGCAATGCCTTCACCTAGGAAATCATGTAAGAGTCAGTGTAAGCGTAAGCATCATTAAAGCATAACTTAAGCATTCTATCTGAGTTCAACCTTACATGATTGCAAAACCAATTCACAAACTCTTCACTATGGATGCGCTCAATTTCATGCATACTTGCACGAGGATGCCTTTGCTACACTAGTCCATGATGTTGGCTGCATATACATACTATGAATTAGTTAGGCGTGGCTTCATGAGCCTAAAATAATGAAGCATATAAATCCCTTCATCTTATACATACTCTATGTAAGGTTTTACAGTTTGAGAATTAAACAACACATATCAATGTTCTATCTTCAATGTGCCCTCATCGAATTTTGTAGGGACTCCTTTTCTAAGTGAGCGTCCAGTTGGTTTGAAAATATCTAACCCAGCATAGGAATTGGTTTCATGATCGTCATTCCTATTTGGTTGGTTAAACTTTATCTCCACATAGTCAGCAAGATATAACGAGCAAAATGTCAAACATTCCTCTGCCAAGTACCTTTCAACAATGCAACCCTCTGGGCGACTCCTATTACAAACATAGGACTTTAACGTGCTCAAATACCTATTTAAATTTAACGTTCTCATATTAGTTTCAATGCCATTGCTGTACATGTTTGAAATCGCAAGAAAGAATAAGCTAAATATGAAATAAATGAAACATGTACCTCTCTATAGGATACATCCATCAATAATAAATCGGCCGAGCTATCCTAGCTTCGGATACTAAATGGACAGTTAGATGTATCATGATACTGAACGATGAAGGAGGGAAGACTTGCTCCAATTCACAAAGGATAACTGCAATCTCTTGCTCTAATTGAAACACTTCATTCGGATGAAGCTCAGTACAGCACAACTTTCTAAAGTATCTATTGAGCTTTATTAAAAGATAACAGACAGTCTTTGGTAAAACTTTTCTTAGAGCAATTGGTAGCAATTGTTGCATCAAAATTTGATGATCATAGCTTTTAAGTCCAGAAATCTTAGGTGGATTAAGGTGTATGCACTTAGACAAGTTGGCAGCGTATCCATCCGGCACCTTAACACATTTCAAAGTCTTGCAAAATGTCACTTTCTCCTTCTTACGTAGTACAAAAGTAGCTGGTGGCAAATACACCTTACCATTATCCCTCTCAACAAGATGAAGGTCGAATCAAATACCTATGTCCTTTAAGTCGAGACGTGACTTAAGGTCTCTTTTCTTATCCACCTCCAACAATATTGCGCGTATGGTTTCAGAAACGTTCTTTTCAATATGCATTATATCAAGATTATGGCACATCAAATTGTCTTTCCAATATGGAAACTTGAAGAATATACTTTATTTCTTCCAATTATATGGGGCAATTGCTGGTTATCATTGACAGCCCTTCCAAATTTAATCTATTTTCCATTCAACTCATGTAATATTGTATCCCCATTTAATCTAAGAGGTGGCCTTCCATGTTCTTGCTGACCATCAAATGACCGTGCATCATTTCGAAAACGATGATTAGAAGACAAAAACCTACGATGCCCCATGTAGTAATGTTTGGCACCATTCTTCAATCATTGAGATTTTGTTTCCTTATGACAAATAGGACAGGCAAGCTACCCTTTAGTATTCCACCCGACAAATTTGCATAACCAGTGAAATCACTAATTGTCCACAACAATGAGCACGTAGCTGAAAATTCTGCTTCGAAGATGCATCAAATGTTTACACGCCTATGTCCCATAATTCTTTCAATTCAGCAATTAGAGGTTGTAAATAAACATCAATATTATTACCGGGAGCAGATGGACCAGGTATCAACAATAACAATATGAAATATGGTTATTTTATGCACATCCAAGGGGGCAAGTTGTAAGGCATAAGTATCACAGACCAAGTACTATGAGCAACATTCATATTTTTAAACGGATTAAAACCATCGAACGCCAATCCCAACTTCACATTACGCGCATCTTTTGCAAAATCAGTATTTATAGCGTCAAAAGCTTTCCAAGCAAGTGAATCAGTAGGATGCCTCATCCGACCATCATCTATGCGCCATTCTGTATGCCATCTCATGGAAGCCGAAGTCTTGACTGACATGAATAGACGTTGTAGTCAAGGTTTCCAAGGAAAGTGCCACAAAACTTTCTTTTTAATCTTCCTCTTCTCTCCCATTGGGTCATTTTTAGAAATGACCCACCTAGACTTTTTACACGTTTCACAATCCTTCCATCCTTCCTTATCCCCCCTACTACAATGTACAATCGTTAGGATAAGCATATATTTTTTGATAGCCTAAACCCAGTTGCTTTATTAATTTTTCAGCTTCATAAAAAGATTTAGGAAGTTCAACACTCTCGGGCAATGCTTATCTCAGCAAATCAAGTAGCATATCAAAATGCTTGTTAGACCACTTGCGCACTTGAGATGAAGTAACTGAATGATGAAGGTAAGTTTAGAGAATTTCTTACAACCTGGATACAAATCTTGTTGAGAGTCATTAATCAGTTTGTAAAATTTTTCAGCATCTGCAGTAGTTGAAGTACTTTCTTCATCTACACTTCCACAAGATGGGACCCCAAAAGCATCATGCAACATAGCTTCCATGTCATCAGGCATAGAGGCTACATTATTTGAAATAGGCTCAGAGTGTGATGTACTTAAACTAGGTATAAAAAGTTCTCCATGTGCTATCCAATATGTATATCCCTTACTAAATCCTGCAATAATCAAATGCTCCATGGCCTCAATTTTTGTCCTCATTACTCCATTTCCACATTTCAGACAAGGATATAATATCATTCCATTTAAACTTGTGTTGTTCATTGCAAAGTTTAAAAATCTTTCAACTCTATTTTCATATTCAATGTAATTCCTTGGAAGTTTCATCCAACCCTTATCCATACTTGTGAAACTAATTATCCAACTCAAATGGCAGCAGCAAATGGAAGAGAATTTACCTATGTTAGCATCACGTTAGAATACAAGTGGAGAAATTCCTAAAAAAATAATTTGCAATACCTATTACAATAAATAGGAAGAAAGTTCTAATATGTTAAGTGGTGCATGAACTTTCTAATTTGAAATAGGAAGAGGCTCTACTTGAAGATAAGTGGATATGATACAATCCTGGAATTAATACAGAATATGACAAAACATATATTACTATAGAAAAAGCAACCTACTGTATTGAGCAGGATGAGCAAGAGTGAGATTTGATTTTGATGGTGTGACTATGAGAATTGCTATTGGCTACTGTCCATTGCAACTTATTTGGAGAAAATGAAGGAAATGAGATGAAAGGCATACTGGAAGAATGAAAAAAATGGGAGGAAGAGTATTAGGCCTTTTGAGAAAATAGGTTATATTGGTTTACTATTTATTGCTAAAATGGCAGCAGCAGGAAGTCTAGAATAGTAAAGCCTGTGAATTCATCGACATCATCCTCACATATCTTAATATCAGTGGTACTTAGGAGCATGTGTTTGACAAATATGTTGATACTCTACTAAAAGACAAACGTCCAGAAATTAAAGATATCAAACACAGAAATTAGAGATAACATCAATTGGCTCATAAATTTCTCCTATACCACGTTCTTAGAGAATTAACTGTCTCTCTTGAGAATTTATTAGCAAAAAGTGGAATCAGGGACCATAAACTACAGCATTAGGATGGAGAATTGAAGCAGACCATCTGATGTCATACAAACACACAAGTTCTTCACTAGTACTTGATTCTTGACTTATTTGACAAATCAAGGGAGTCCGCAAGAGGCCAATCAAAATCAAACATTAAGGTTTCGAGTATGGTTTATTGGTGCCACTAATCATGTCCATTATTATGCAGTTACCTCATATTTTCTCAAATGTCAATTCTCAAAATAGTCATTGCTTGTATCTTTCAGCGCCCCCCTCCCCCCCCCCAAATAACAACAAAAACGTAACATGCAGTAATCCATAAATTACACTTAAATTCAACCACAAAATGCAACACACAAGTCAAGGTGACTACAATAAAATGAGAACTGCACATAGGAAGAAGAGCAGAAAACCAAAGTCTCAATTAGACAAAGCTTTGGGGTTCACAACTTCTTACAGAAACCAACAATGCAAGGACTGAAGACACACACTTGCACCCTTCAAGAAAATGAGTCGGTTCTAATTTATTCAGAGAAAAAAAGTACAAAATACAAAATAAAATTACCCAAAAAGCCGAGGTTTGCTCTTACATGCCTACTAGTTTTGGTAGAACTAGTAATGACATAGACATTTTATAGAACAAACTTCACAGAACTATCAAACAACATCATGTCAAATGACCAAAAATGCTCATTACCATATCTTATAGTCTGGATCTCACCCCAAAATTAACCCTAGATTTACAAATTTTCTCTTTACAGAGGGGGATAGAAACCTAACTTTCTAAAGGTTAGAACAAGAAAACCCAAAAACAACTTAAATCACTTAAAACTTACTCCTATACACAAAGCAGAGAGAAATTTCAAAAGTTGACTGATTAACGGGATGAGTGAGCAAAATATATTGCACAAATCTACTCAGAGATATTTAGTCATATGGCAATAGAAGTCCAATATAGCATGACACCAAGGTCAAGCTGCAGCTTTCTTTCCGTTGTTGGGAGGGATTGGTGAGTATGCATTAATGAAATTTGTGGCATTAGCATTCAGATTGGAGGTCTAGACCTAATAAACTCAAGGACGATGGTAACACCAATCCAGCTATTAGCCTAAGCATACTACAATTTTCACAACAACAATATCCCAAATTACCCTATTAACAATATCTCAGCGTATAGGGATTCAAAAACAGATTCACAAAAAGAATATCCTAACATACGGAGATCCAAAAAGAGTTTCACAACAACAACCCACCAATTTTTTCACAACAACAATATACACAGAAAACCGAATTCAACTTGGCCAAATTTAAGCCTCCGAATTTCAGAGGTAAACCACAGCAAAATTAAACAAACAGATGCACAGAAATGCAAATCGACCTAAGAATACTTACCAGTCTAAAGAGCGGTGTACAGACCACAGCTAAATAATGCCCCTCTGAATGCCGATACCACTTCACACAGTAGCAGAGCCGATAGAATCGCTTCAACCAGTTGTGCAGAGAAGATGTTGTGACTCGCGCAGAGGAGTTTGGGCTGAAGAAGCTGTGAATCAAGCTCTATTTCGTCCGATTTCCCTCACTGATTTAAAGGAAAAATCTGATTTCCTTCACTGTCTGCATTGTTGTTGCTCGGAGCCTTCTTGAAACACAGCCCTCATTTATTTTCTTCCCTCTAGTGACTTACGCAATTTTTTTTGTCAAATTGTTATGCGCGCCTGAGGATCCTAAAGTGTTAGGAAAAATTTAATTTTTTTTCTTGACACAAAATTGTGTCATAATAGTATATCACTTTAAATGAAACTAATAAAACTATGTCGTATTGATTCAATATAATAACACTGAAAAAATTAGTGTCATTATAAGTATTACATTATTACACTTTATAAAAAGTGTCATTAAAAATATGTTAGTAAAACCCCTTTTTCTAGTAGTGTCATTAAGAAAAAATTTGAATTGATTCCATTACTTCTAATATTTTGCTTATTCGAAAAAAAATATAATATCTTATCTATCTTTTTAAATATAATATATATATCTATATATATATATATATACATATATATATATATATCTATATGAATATATATATATATATATATATATATTTGGTTCTAGTTTCAATTCTTCGATTCGATATAGTTCGAGACGGTTCGGAATGGTTTTCATATAGTTCGGACCGGTTCTCGGTACGAATATTACATAAAAAATTTTGAGACGGTTTGATTTGAATAAAGTCAAAAGTTAAAGATTTTTTTCAATTCCAATTCTTTTCGGTCCTATTATTCGGATCAATTCAATTATTCTCCAGTCCCGCGAGCAACCCTAATTGAGAGACTCGCCCTACCTTTCAAAGGTTAGTCCTAGTGGTCTACCTTTATTCAGTACTCAAAATTTCAACACAATGTTCAAGACCCAATCTCAATGTAAACACTTTGGTCATGCAAGTATAGTTTCCAAATAATTTGCTATAAAATCATTTTACAAATAAAAAGTGAGTTTTCATTAAAACCCTTATTTGTATAAAAGTCTTTAATAAAAAAGAATCAAACTTGCATTCCAAATAATCACATCATTGAGATAACTTTCATTTCATAATTTACTTGCAATTCAGAGCTGTAGTACATAATATTCAATGTAAGGATTTACTTGAAGTAGTTCAGTCTGAAAAGTAATATCAATTGCTTTGATCTTCTACTTTAGGTAAAACGCCTTATCTAAAATCACTCATAATAACATATAGTTGTATTCTATCTCAATGCCATGAACATATTCAAAATCACTTAATTCAGCCAGATCAAGTCTATATCATGAAATCATATTTTCACTGAGTTAACTGTACTCAAAACTCATCAAATATTATCCATAGCTCTTCAACTAACCTAAATATGCATATAACCATCTTTATATAAATCAACCAATCATCATAGAATCCTCGATTTTATCAAGTAGACAAGTAATAGTCTCCTTCATATCATATTCATGGTAAAAGACCATTAAGATCATTCAACAACATAATCCACATCTTCCATGATCATACTATTAGTTAAACATGATCATAATTATAAAATCACAAAATCAAAAGATCAAACAATTACATAATCCAAATTTTCCATGAACATACTATTATCAAGACAAGCTCATCTAACCCAAAAGATCACAACTTATGTATTACTATATTAGGTTCTTCAAATAAATCAAAATATTGATCCAACTAAATCAATTACCAAACATCTTAGTTGGGTAATGTAGTTTACCTCTAAGTAATATAGATCTATGAGACCAAAAGGTGATTCCTTTGATAGCCAAGTTGAATTCGTTGAGAGAATAGAAGGACTCACTTAGACCTTCTAGGTTTTCCGTATGTTTTCCAGAGAAAAGCGAAGAATTATCCCCCCTTGGTTTCAGTCCAAAGGAAAAGAGAGGAGAAAAAGATGAAAAACTAGAATTGAGGATCGATTTACCTTGGAGAAATGTTGATAAGAAAAGAGCTTCGGTTATTTTGAAGAAAAAGAGGACCAAATAGTGTTGGTGTGTGATTCGGCTTCTTCCCAAGTAGACTTCTAGATGCTTTGGTTTTGGAGGAAATCATGTGTTTGAGAGTGGCACAAGCTTTAGTCATATTGTAGTTGAAAAGATTGTTGTTTTGTGAAGTTTTGAGCAAGTATAGTAAGTTGGAAAAAGACCAGTTGCTCAATGGATTAGCAAGGCGAAGAAAGAGTTTGAGAGACTTGTGTTTTAGGTTTTGGTTTTTTTTTTTTTTTTTTGTAAATTGAGAGGGTGTTTTTGGTTTGTTGAATCTCTCGTGTGTGTGTGTGTGTGTATGAGCTGGCCAAAATTCTGGTGGAATTTGGAGCTTAGTGAAGTAGTTTAGATAAATGAAAATTCTATCAAGGGGAGAAGATGGGAGTTTAGACTTTTAAGAAGATTGGAGGTTTATCTTTAGCTGTATTGTGTTTCCGCCGGCAGCTTGCATTGGTGACCTGTTGGCCAGCTGACTATGGAGGGAAAAACAGCTTGGGTGGCTGAGATTTTGGGAAAAGTGAGAGTGAAGAATAGCTGTTGGGCAAGACCAAATTTTCTAACTAATGAAAGATAAAGATGGCAGAACTTTTGTTAAAGCTTTCTAGCTATCATCAAGAGTTTCAATTGAGCTAAAATGGCTCCAAAGTAGCGGACAACATCTCCAATAAATGCTGGAGTTTTTCCTATAGAATTTAGGGGAAAACCTTAAAGATAACATATAAAATTTTAAAAGATAAAAGCTGAATATTTACTTCCGTAAATCTGGAATTTTCAAAAAATATAACTAGAGGAGCTCTTTTGGCGGCTGAATTCTTCTGAATAGCTGGGATTCCCTTACGTAGATATCTTATTGAAAATTTACAAAACATAATTAAAGGAAACCAGAATTTCTTTTAACTAAATTTCTATAATATTTAAAATACCAGCTTTTTGGAGAAATTTTCTCCAAAATGCCTGCTGGAATTTTGCTTCTACAACCAACTAAAATTTCCAGAAAGAAATAGGATATTCATCTATCATTTTGAACACAAAATTCTGATTTAATAGATAATACATAGTAGATAATTGTTAGCCAATAAATATTGGAAAATAATTTGATATTAAAAAATATTATCATAAAAGAAAATTCTGAGTTTTATCTTCAAAATAAAACTCCTACATTTTAGGGGTTTAACCCTTTAAATGGCAACAACAAGACTGCTTTTCTACCAAGAAAGAAAAGAGAAAAACGAAAATAATTTGGTAGAGTTAAGATTTGAACTCAAGTCACCAAGAAATAATTCCCAAACCTTTACCACTAGAGCACAATAGCTCTTGTGTTTTTTTTTTCCTAATCAAATTTCCTTTCATCTTCATCCCAAACATCTCTTATGCCAATATAAATTTCTAACTCCAAAATAATTCACCTTCCCATTCATGGAATGACTATAAGCATGCTAGGCAACTCACAAATATGTAAATAAACATAAGAACAAATATACACATACAAGTACACAACCCTCAACACACATAGATAAATATTTTATAAATTCATATGCACATGCAAGATGCCATACAAAGCTCATATTCCCTAAGTACCAATGGGAAGGTTAAATCCAGTATTATATCCTACCCTCCTTAAAGAAATTTCGTCATGAAATTCAGGTTATCATGCCTCTATAATAATTCTGGATACTTCCGCCTCATCTATTCTTCTATTTCCCAAGTAGAATCTTGCATACCATAATGTTCCTAACAAAACCTTTAGCATAGGAATTTGCTTATTCCGAAGTGTCTTAACACTTCTGTCCAAGATCTTTACTGATTTCTCAACATAACTTAGATCTAATTGTAAAACCAATGGTTCTTCATTAAGCACATGCTCTGAATCAGGATAATATTTCCTTAATTGTGACACGTCATCTATACCAGCCAATCCCTCCGGTAAGTCCAGGTGATAAGATACCGATCCAATTCTCTCAATAATTGGAAATAGTCTTAGATACCTCAAACTCAGTTTCCTGCATTTTAGATGCTCCAAGATTCATCTGCTAGGAGTTAGCTTTAAAAGTGTTTGATCTCTTACCCAGAACTCCAATTCCCTCATGTTGTCCGCAAAGCTCTTCTATTGGCTCTAAGCTGCTTTCAATCTTTTTTTATTATTATTCTAACCTTATTCGTTATCTCTTGGATATTTATCTCACCGCTTCCATCTAACCCCAAAATAACAGTACTTGACACTTCCTCCCATAGAGAGCCTTATACGGAACTATACCAATAGATGATTGGTAGCTGTCGTTATATGCCAGCTCTGTATAGGGTATGCAATCAATTCGCTTATCTTCAAAATCCAAAATGCACACTCTCAATGTCTTCCAGTATCTGAATAACATTCTCAGATTGCCCGTCAATTTGAGGATGTGTTGTAGTGCTAAAATTTAAAGTTAAACCCATAGATTCTTGAAATTTATTCTAAAATCTCAATGAGAACCTGGGATATCAATCAGACACAATTCTTGAGGGTACTCCATGTAGTCTCACAATCTCCCGTATGTAGTTTGAGTTAATTTCTCCATTGAGTCCCTCACATTCACCGATATAAAATATGTAGATCTGGTTAATCGATCTACAACCGCCAAAATGGCATCTTTCTGAGATTTAGCTATTGGTAGTACTGTGACGAAGTCTATAGTTACCTCCTCCTATTTCCATTTGGGGATAGGTAATGGTTGCAACTGTCCTACAAATTTCTTGTGCTCCGCCTTGACTTTTTGACAAGTCAAACAAGTCATCACAAATTTCACCACATCTTTCTTCAACCCAAACCACCAATATGCTTTCTTCAAATCATGATATATCTTAATATCTCCCAAGTGAATAGCATATTTACTACAGTGTGCCTCCTCAAATATTCTCTTTTTCAACTCCTGATCTTGTGGTACGCATATCCAGTTGTGAAAATATAGTACTTCTTCTTCATTTGTTCATAAGTTCTTTCCTCCCCATTTAACCTTCTTATCCTTGAAATCTTGAAATTCAGCATTGTCCTTTTGAGCTTTAATAATTTCTTGCTTCAATTCTGGCACTAATCTCAAGTTGTTTATACAAATTTTCCTCTATAGAATTTCTATCACCTATTCTAATAACTTTTGTATTACTTGGACTTCTTGTATTCTTATACTAGCTATCTTCTCCTTTTTGCTCAGAGTGTCTGTTACTATATTAACCTTCAATGGTTGATTACAAGTTAAACATTTTTCATAATCAATAGTGAGTGGTGTTTATCATATTAAAGTCAAAATCACAATAGTATGTATCATAGAAAACCCATTCAAAATAAACGGGTTATGAAACCTTACATTATAGACTTGCCATGAACCCTACACCATGACAAACACTATGAATCCCTGCGTCACAGTGAAGTGGGTGTATGGTTCATTGGGTAAGATACTCTTCCATCTTTTAGCTTAACTTACTGGATGTCTACCCTGAAATAACAGCCCACTTGGACTGAGGTACTAGCTTGGACCGGCTTGACCTACTAGGACTGTCACCTTTTTCGGATAGAGCTCATCTCTTAGAAGTGGCCTTCTATTGACAGACTCGCACTACCTTGCAAAAATTAGTCCTAGTGGCCTACCCTTATTGAGTATTCAACATTTCAATACATCGTTTAAGATCCAATCTCAATATAAATATTTTCAAACACTTTGGTCGTGCAAGCATGGTTTCCAAATAATTTGTTGTAATATCATTTTACAAATAAAAGGTGATTTTTCATTAAAACCCTTATTTGTATAAAAGTCTTTAATGAAAAACAATCAAGTTTGCATTCTAAATAATCACATCATTGACATAACTTTTATTTCACAATTGACTTGCAATTCACAGTTTTAGTACATAAGGACTTACTTGAAGTACTTCAATCTGAAAAGTATTATCAACTACTTTGATCTTCTACTTCAGATAAAACCCCTTATCTAAAATCACACATAATAAAGTATATTCATATTCTATCTCAATACTATGATACAGTCAAAATCACTTAAATTAGCCAAATCTAAGTCTCTATCATGAAATTGTATTTTCACTAAGTTAATTGTCCTTAAAACTTGTCAAATATTATTCATAGCTCTTCAACTAACCCAAATATGCATATAAACATCTTGATATAAATCAACCTAATCATCATAAAATCCTTGATCTATCAAGTAGACAAGTAATTGTCTCTTTCATCATTAACAAAATAAGTGATTTATCTTGTGCCCTATCATTTACACCAGTATTTTGTATAAAAGTAGTTTTTTGTTGTTTTTACATTTTTATACAACTATAGTCGAAGACTTTCATGAGTTGTATGTAGTTATAGCTAACGGATTTACATATATTCATAAAAAATTTGAATGCTATTGACGTCAACTTTGCCGAGCCGACACAACGGTTACTTTGAGTCGATGCCGATTCAATAAATTTGGACGAGCCGATGGAGTCAACGTTTCAAGCAGCCGACAGTCATGGTCAACATCAGTACCACAAAGCCGATAAGAAGAAAAATAAATCCCTGATCTTTCGGCGCAAGAATCCTGCACGACCATTGGGGGCATTCTTCGACCGGAAGAAACTCCACGATTTGTTAGTGGTTCGATTGCAATAAGTATAAAGTGGGAGCATCACCCAGAACTAAGACATCATGAACCATCAACCAACAATATTCAAATTCAAATTCTTCTACTTTATCTTCATTTACAGCTTTTTAGTCTAGGATTTCAATTTCTTACAGCTTTCTTACCGTTTTGTTATGGTTTTCATTTACAGCTTTATTTCTAATCTTTCCTTACAGTTGCTGTTCTTCTTTCAAGTGTTAGACCTTTTTTTTCCTTAGCAAGTTAATACAAGTATTAGTCTTTTGTCCCAAAAAAGTCCTTTCGTTGAGCATTTTCAGCTGACTTTCTTGAACCCTTTCTATAGTAAGTTCAAGGAACCCGATCCCTGATTCAAAAGAGATTTGATATCATTTTCTATTTTATCAAATCGGATCGTTTGTGTTTATCAGAAAAGAAGCCGATCCCCGTTTGCATCGACTCCTTATTTTGACCACAACACAGATTGGCACGCCCAGTGGGACCTGAGGTCAATGTTCGCATGCTATTGCGGTCAGGACAATCGATGGCAAACAATTCACAGCAGTCGCCGGCACCGGATTCATCCGAGCGACCCCCAGTCCATGTTCTCCGGGGAGTTTTTGATCCTACAGTTACTACCCCCAGTTGTACTCAGGGTACTTCTGTAGAGCAAGGGTGTCAGTCCTCGCCCCCGCCACCGGTGTCTCAGTCGACGTCCACCTTATTGATGGCTATTCGACATACTATGAAACAATGTACTGGCGAACTCTTATAGGGTCTTATTCCACAGTTTGCTACTATTTTTCGACCTCTGCTTCAGAATGAGCTTCAACAATTTGCGTAGAGGCAAAATATGCAAACCTTCACTCCGCCATCGGGTTATCCCGCACAAGGGACAAACATGGCACCTGCATACGCCATGCCATCGGTTGATAGTACACCTTCTCATGGTTCAATGCATCTCCTGCGGAGAGAAATGTCCTTCCCTGCTAATGGGGGGCATCACGTTCCAAGAATGGCGGCTTAAAACACGTTGCCAGCAGAAATGTTTCCAGGCAGAGGTCCGATCCCAACGACAAGATTTCCAACGACTTATGAAATAGCTCCAACTTTTGTTAGGGGGAGCATGCCACCTGTTGTGGGATAGCCAAATTATCCTGTTCCTTACCCTCCTTTATATCCGGCAATCACAACGGCTAACCCAGGGCAGGGGACCGGAAGTACTGAGCCTTCCACGGGGCAAGGTCCCCAACCTGTTATGCAAAGTCCTTCACGTCAGTTTCAACAGCCGTACCAGCCGGTTGATATGATAATGGAAACATTCCATCGGCAGTTACGGGATCGACTCGTATACCAAAAACTTTACCCTGAGTAGGTAGATTTCATGGCAGTACTCCCTTGAGGCTATAAACTGCCAAAGTTCTCAACATTTTCTGGTGAAGATAATAAGTCCACCATAGAGCATATCGGAAGGTTCACAGCACAGTGTGGTGAGTCAGGAAACAATGAATGGCGTAAATTACAATTGTTTTCATTGTCTTTGACAAGAGCAGTATTCACATGGTATGCCAATCTAATTCCTAATTTTGTATACTCATGGGCTGACATGGAAAGAATGTTTCACCAATGTTTCTTTAAGCCAGTCCTGGAAGTTTCCATTGCTGATCTTTTGGCAATAAAACAAAAGGGATCAGAAGATGTTGTAGATTTTATTGAACGTTTCCGGCAAGCCAAGTCCAAGTGTCCAACCCAGTTGTCTGAAACAGAGTGTGCGAGAATTGCTATTAGCAGGATACATCCGCAGCTCAAAGAACGGCTCATACTCCAGGACTTCTCGAATTTATCTCGGTTATTGTCTCATGCTGTCAGAATAGAAGAGATGATCAAGGAAAAAGAGAAGAGGCGTTCCATCAAGTTTTCTCATGGCCAGACAATGATATCCGTTATAGATGATACTAATGAGGAGGACGAGGAGCAAGCTATAGAGGTAATGGCAGCAGAGTTGGTAAAGGGCGCGTCCTATACGTGTTCTCAGTTGAAACTTGGCAAGGGAAAGGAGGAAATTGCCGCATCAGGGCCTACCAATTCGTTTGACGTCTCAAAAGCTGAACAAATCTTTGATCAATTGGTGGCAGATAAGCAAATTCGTCTGGCTTATGGACACAAGATTCCAAGCCAGGAAGAGTTGAAAGGAAAACGGTACTGTAAATGGCATAATTCTTTCTTGCATAGTACTAACAGTTGTATTGTTTTCAGAAATATCATTCAAAAGGCCATCCAGGATGAAAGATTAAAGTTTGCAGATAAAAAGGAAGAGACTTTGGTAGACACAGATCCATTCCTGTTAGCCGATGCACATATGCTGCAAACAATGTTTGGGAAGTAGGAAGAACATGCAGGAAACAACAAGCCTAGGGGGATAGGAAAAGCATTACAGAGATTGGATGGTAAACCATCGATTTTAACCCGTTTATCTTCTCCCTCTTTTGCAGTGCATTTCCATGGCAAAAAAGGGATATTAACAATGCAGGTACCCTAAGAGGGGATATTTCTGCCTGGCCTCTGTTCGCGATCGTCAAAGTCTCAAAAAAGACGAGAACAGCGGAAGTGGGCACAACAAAGGCAGCGATTTGATACTTGGGTGGAAGAACAATTAGCCTCTAATCATGGCTAGAACATGCTCAGCATCTTACCATCAAGTTTCTGAGCCACCTCTCATCAAGAATCCATGGAAGAGGATTTTCATGCGGAAGAAAGAGCTGCAGTGGAGTTGCTTGACGTCAAAATTCCCCCAGAGGGGATGCTCTTTCCCATTTCGATAGCCCAAAGTGTTAACCACTTCAGGCCCCTGTATATCAAAGTACATACTAACGGCAAACCATTTACTCGGATTTTTGTTGATGGTGGAGCTATCTTAAATGTAATGCCTTTCTCTACCTTGAAACGACTGGGAAAGGATAAGTTGGATTTGTCCCCTATCGATGTACAGATGGTTAACTTCACTAGAGAAGCAGCTGCATCAGAAGGCGTTATCACCTGTGAAGTCACAGTCGGGTCCAAAACCAGTAAAACGGTCTTTTTTATAATTGATGCGAAGTCAGCTTATTCCGTTTTGTTGGGCAAAGATTGAATTCATGCAAACCATTGCGTGTCGTCCACTTTACACCAGATGATGATGATCTAGGATGGAGAACGGGTAGAACAAATCCCAGCCGATCCTAATCCGTTTTCAGCCGAAATCTACATGAACGAAGCTCTGTTTTATCATCTGGCCTTTGATCCAAGCCAATATGCCAAGCTAACGATGGCCCATAACTTGATCACCATTGAGGAACCAAACGGCCTACGACTAGAAGATTCAGAGGTCTGACGAGCTCCTGGCTTTGTTGCTCAAGACCCATTAACAGAAGTAAACATAGGAGAAGCGGGGAGAACAGAACAGCCAAGGTAAGTTTACATTTGACTATTGAGCAAAGAGATAAGTTAACCTGTCTAATCCGCAGGTACAAGGATTGCTTTGCATGGGACTATCACGAGATGCCAGGTTTAGACCGTAGTATTGTGGAACATCGCCTACTTGTCAAAGAAGGCTTTAAACCCCATAAACAATCGACAAGACATTTTAATCCTGCATTGCTACCCAAGATCAAGGAAGAGGTAGAAAGGTTACTTCGATGTGGGTTTATCCGTACGTGCCGATATGCAGAGTGGATATCTAACATCGTACCAGTCATTAAGAAGAACGGTCAACTTCGTGTCTGCATAGACTTCAGAAACATGAACCTGGCCACTCCGAAGGATGAGTATGCTATGCCAATGGCAGATATGTTAGTAGATTCTGCTGCGGGTAACCAATTTTTAAGCTTCATAGATGGTTACTCAGGGTATAACCAGATATTCATAACTGAAGAGGATACACATAAAACGGTGTTCCGTTGCCCGGGATCTATCGGCTTATTCGAATGGGTAGTCATGCCATTCGGTTTGAAGAACGCTGGGGCCACTTTTCAGCGGGCCATGAACCTCATCTTCCACGATCTTATTGGCAGCACCATGGAGGTCTACATAGATGATTTGGTCGTAAAATTCCTCGTGTTCCTACAACACATAGTAGATTTGGAACAAGCGTTCCTCCGGATGCATCAGCACCGTTTGAAGATCAATCCGGCTAAGTGTGCCTTTAGAGTTACGGCCGGGAATTTCCTTGGATTTTTAGTACATCAGAGAGGGATTGAGGTAGATCAGAATAAGGCCCGGGATATTCTACAAGCAAGACCGCCCCAGACGAAAAAAGAGCTACAAAGTTTCTTGGGGAAGATCAATTTTTTACGGCGTTTTTTGGCAAACGCCGCAGGTAAACAGAAGGTATTTTCTTCTCTGTTATGATTAAAGTTATTTCGAGAATTTATCTGGCAGCCTAAGCATCAGGTAGCGTTTGATCAAATAAAGGTAGCTTTATCGCATCCACCGGTGTTAGCTCCTCCTCATAACCAGCCTCCCATGAAGTTATATGTCTCAGCTGTAGAAGGATTTATCGGTAGTTTATTGGCTCAGGATGACCAACGAGGGATAGAAAGGGCAGTATACTACCTTAGTTGGAATCTATCGGATACAGAGACCAGATACACCCCTATTGAAAAGCTATGCTTATCTCTCCACTATGCATGCACAAAGTTGGAGCATTACTTGTTATTTAGGGAAGTACATATCTTATGTAAGGTAGATTTAATCAAACTCTTGTTGAATCGCCCTTTACTGAATGGGCGGCTTATGAAATGGGCGGTCAAATTACGTGATTTTTCTCTAACGTATGTGCCACTGAGGACTGTAAAAGGACAGGCTATTGTAGATTTTTTAGTTGAACATCCTTCTCTGGAGATACCGCAAACAGATGGAGGCAAACCACAGAGGTATGTTTCTTTGAAGCCATGGGTTTTACAATTCGACGGCTCAAGTACCTAACAGAAGGCTGGTATTGGTCTGGTTATTGAATCTCCGAATGGACAGCAGGGTAAGGTCCACTTTGAGTTAAAGAAGGGACAACTAATAATCAGGTGGAATATGACACTTTTTTGTTAGGATTACGGATTCTGAAAGTACTGGAGGCTAGAGTAGTCAGAATTGTAGGAGATTCTCAAGTGATCATCCAGCAAGTATTAGGAAATTATAAATGTGCTAACCCGTTTCTATCGGATAGGCTACAGGAGGTAAAGGGGTTACTTCAGCATTTTCAAGAGGTCATTCTAACTCATGTTCCCAGATTGGAAAATCAAAATGCTAATGATTTAGCTCAGTTGGCTTCAGGTTTTAGGAAAGTAGTAATGTGCCAACAGCTAGCAGAGACAGAGTATCAGGAAGATTGGCGACAAGAGATTGTCACTTATTTAAGAAATCCAACTGGACAAGCATGTGTGAAACAAAAGGCCCTCAGCTTTACGTTGATAGGCAATGATTTGTTCCGGTGGAGTAACACCGGAGTTCTTTTAAAGTGTCTCTCCAAGGAAAAAGCCTTGCGGGCTATGGCCGATGTGCACGAAGGCTTATGTGGAGCACATCAAGTGGGCTCAAAATTGAAATGGACGCTTCAATGTCATAGTTTCTTTTGGCCATCAATGACTATGGATTGTAATGCTTATGCGGTTGGCTGTGAGGCTTGCTAAAAGCATAGCCCTTTGTTGCACACTCATTCAACGGAATTACACCCAATCATTAAACCATGGCCTTTCCGTGGATGGGCCCTGGACATCATCAGAAAGATTTATCCACTTTTAGCAAAAAGGCACACATTCATATTGGTGGCAACGGATTACTTTACCAAGTGGGTAGAGGCGCAACCATTGACCAAAGTGACATAAACAGCAGTCATCAACTTTCTCCAACAGAATATTCTATTTCGATTTGGAATCCCAAAGACAATAACAACGGATCAAGGAACGGTATTTACAGGGGACCAGGTACGTAAGTTCCTAACACAGTTTAAAATTAAATTACTTCACTCTTCTCCTTATTATGCACAGGCAAGCGGACAAGCAGAGGTAACGATCAAAACCTTAATCGGCATGATCCGCAAAGCAGTAGAAGGCAATCCAAGAAGATGGCACGAGACGCTACAGGAAGTGTTATGGGCCCATCGGAATGCTGCTAAAACTGCTACTGGCTTTACCTCGTCCAGACTAATTTATGGGCAAGATGTTGTATTGCCTGTTGAGATATCATTGCAAACAGCCCGAATAGCCTACCAGCATGGTCTGACGACTGAAGATTATCAGACAGCTTTGGTCTTGAACTTAGATCAAGTTGAGATGGACCGCTGGGTTGCCCTGGAGAATATAAAACAACACAAGGAGAAGGTAATAAGGGCGTACAATCGGAAAGTCCGTGACAGAAGTTTTCAAGAAAGAGACATGGTATGGAAGACGATTCTCCCCATTGCACCAAAAGATCCGAGGTACTGCAAGTGATCCGCATCCTGGGAAGGCCCATTCTTAGTAACGCAAGTTTTTTATAGAGGAGCTTATCGCCTAATGACACCCGATGGAAAGGAAGCAGGTAAAGCGATTAACGGTAAGTTCTTAAAAAGGTATTATCCGGCGTTTTGGGAGGGGACTAGAGAGTAAAAAAAAATAGAGAGGGAGAGAGAAAATCTTATTGAGCAGAAAGTTTTGTTTTGATATATTGAACTGATCATAAGAGGCCGACCAGATAGCCATAAATGTCATTACAAAAGAAATCAGCTATCATCAGAAGGGACGTTGGGCAACAGCATTGGCCGATAAGGAACAATAGATAACTGATTAGGGTCTTCTGATTCGGACGCTTGGCTAGCCATTATGGTAGTTTCCATTGGCTGCGGATTAGGAATTGGAAGCTCTGTTCCAGCCATCTCAGCCTCAGCTTCTGTTCCTCTCTCGGGGAGCAGGGCCAACTCGTCAGCAGATATCTTTGGAACCCCTGTTTCGGCCGTTGAAATGGTAGTTTCTTCAGTTTGAGTTCCGGACGGACTTGCTCCGTCAGTAGTCAAAGGATGTAGAGCCCTGTTAAGCTCGGCCACAAAGCGGTCCCATCCGAACTTCATCTCATTCAGAAGGGCGGTTGAGTTTGATAGTTCAGCTTCGAGCAATTACCCTTCCGCCTCTAGCATTAGCCGTTCGTCATTATGTTTAAGAAGCGAGTCGTCAATGGTTTTGACTATTTCCTGGAGCCCTTTCTCTGATTCAAGTCGCTGCTGCAAGGCCTTTTTCTCAAAGGCAAGTTCTTCCTGGAGTTTTGTTAACTGATGTTCCAGCCGTTCAATCTTCCCTATTCCCTCCGCAATGTCAGCTCGCAGAAGCGTAAGATGGTCCATGGATTCTCGGCGATTTTTGTCGACAAACGCTGCATTTTCTCGATGCAGTTTTAGAAGCTCTAACTGGTCATGAGCTTTATCTTGACGACGCTGCGTGTCAAAAAGGAAGCGACCAGTAAAACGCATTTGCCCCAGACACCCAGTTGCCAAGTCCCGGAGCATAGGGGGCATGTCCGGATCGGCTGATTGCACAAACCGCAGAAGGGCGTGACTCACATTGTCGAGGGTGGACTTCTCAGCAGGCAAGAAAGCCCCAATAAGGCCATCAAGAAAGTTCAGCACCGAGGCTAATGTCAGCATCGACAGAGGAGTAGCAGCCTTTGCAGTTCCCTGGCTGGGGGGAGGTGGAGGTGTTTCAATGATAGTGGCCACTGGTTCTATTTCAGGCCTTGGTGGGGCAGAGGATGGACTTTTTGGAATCGGTACCTCAGCCGATGGGGTGTCTGCCGCTGGGAGAACCGATATGTCAGCCATCAGAAGAGGAGCAATAGCTTCCGCCGACGGGGTGTCTGTCGCTGGGAGAACAGTTCTGCCAGTGGCCCTTTCCGCTAGAGATCGGAGCAGAATGTCTTTCTCTGAATCAGAAGAAGTGTCGATGATAATAAGATGACCTACCCCTTGCTTGCGCTTCTGCAGAAAAGATTATTCTGATAGTTAGGCAGAGATTGAGCATTAGGGAAGCCGAGCAAAATAAGAAGGGACAGAAGTAAATCTTGGAAGCTGGAGGAGTCAGTGTTTCATGTTTCCTCTTTGATCGACGAAGCAGGGACGGAACCTCAACCTATTATTCTTCCTCCTCCGGGACAGCGGGAGCAATAACAATAATTTTCTGCACTAAGGGAGTACGTAAGGCCAACATTATTATAGGACATACAGGATGTTTTACCTGTTTTCCTTTCTTAGCAGATGATGGTTCAAGCAAAGAGGTGGTCGGCCCAGGAATTCGCAGAAGCCAGACGCCTATGGGGGCAGAGAACAGGGTCCCACTCAGTAGCCTCCACCAGGAATTGAAGTTCGGAAAAGTCTCCAATACCACCTAGAAGGATTTAAATTCAAAAGACCTCAAGATGGCTTGGGTGCTTTCGGCTAAGGTTTGTACGTTCTCAGCCGATAGCACCGACTTCACGGAGAAAGAAGAAACGTGCCCTGGAGCTGCAGGGATGTCTTGTATCAGCCCAAGTTGACGGGAGAAGCAGTAGGGGTTGTACCTCTCACAAGAGGTCTTAGAACTCCGAGTTCCAAGCTTAGCCCCCAGAAGAATCTCTCGAGGACACAGAATTTAGGCCTATAGAGTTTCTTGTGTTGCTTCGGGGCTTTCCGACAAGCCTTTTAACCAGAGGGGGCCTTCTTGGCGAGCCGCATATGGAAAGAAAATAACAACATGGAAGTCTCGACATTGGTAAAGATACGAAACGATGGTTTCGGCAGAAGTAGTGTTTATGGGGACCCGAAGCAGTCGATAACCGGTTGCTCGACCGAAAGGTTCCGCCTGGGTTCCTGTGATTCGAGTAACGCCAAAGTTGGGCAGATACTGGTACAGCCAAAGTTGGGCAATCTATAGCGGGCCCCCAAGGTTGGTCGGATCTTCCCCAGCGGCAAGGGCAGTCATCAGCTGATTAATGGTGCGATAAACCAAGGCGAGGACCAGCGAGGCCAGGTCACAGCGTTTTTTGTTCCGTAAGAGAGCCGATACATAATATTGGTACTCATTACTGACGCCGGCAGAGTGGGAACAGATAATATACTTACATAACCAAAGCCATAGGAAGGCCGCTTGTTCCTGGTTGGAAGGAGTAGCCTCCACTCCTCTTTGAGCGTTGTTGAAGTTGCCATATGAAGAAGAGGCCTTATCCAGGCGAGCCTCAATGGCTGGTAAGCTTTCTTCATCATAGAGCCTCGAAATCTCATCGCCATCACATCGGAAGCCGAGAATGGTGCAGATGTCAAGAATGGTAGGGGAAAACATCTCGTGCAGAAAAATGAAGCCATTTATTGCCGAGGACCAAAAGGGAAGAATGGCGGCGAACAAGTTACAGTCAAACGCCATCTCGAAGTCGGTCATCATGATGGCGTCCAAAATTTCCCATTGCGCCCAGATGGCCCCAAATCGGGCGTAGCAGCGGTCCTGCCATTCTCTGTAGTTCTTGAGTTTGCGGGGCCAATGACGAAAAGAGGAGGGAAGATGGGCGGTTGTGAAAGTATCCTGTTGCAGAGGGAAAGTAAAATCAGTAGGGAGAACAAACCGTAGGTGTTCAGCGGTAACTTCTGCAGGCAAGAGACGTGGGGCCCAAGGCAAACAGGTTAGCATCGGTTTGGACCGGGGACAGAATGTTCGTATCGATAGGGGTTGCCATCGTAATGTTGTCTTTTACCGAAAGGGAATTTACAGTTCACAGGAAGTTATGACGAAAAGATAAAGGATCGATGAATCACTCAAGCAATAGAATTTTGAAGAAGATAGAAGTCGTAGGAAGTGAGGAGTTCCGATTGGGGACCACTGCTATTTATAAGGAAATTTGAAATTGGGCCATTCGCGGGTTCTAAGGCCGAGGCGTCACAAATACTCCGCAACGTTCGGGACGTTTCGATTTTGTTAGAAAAAGAACGGCTGCTATTAATAGTTGTACGATTCCCATCGTTTCGCTGACTCGCGCCCGCTGAAACAACGGGACTCGGGGGGCATGTGTTGACGTCAACTTTGCCAAGCCGACACAACGGTTACTTTGAGCTAATGCCGATTCAATAAGTTTGGACGAGCCGATAGAGTCAATGTTTCAAGCAGCCGACAGTCATAGTCAACATCGGCACCACGAAGCCGATAAGAAGAAAAACAAACCCCTGATCTTTCAGCGCAAGATCCTGCACGACCGTTGAGGGAATTCTTCGGTCGGAAGAAACTCCACGATTTGTTAGTGGTTCGATTGTAGCAAGTATAAAGTGTGAGCATCGCCCAGAACCAAGACATCATGAACCATCAACCAACAACATTCAAATTCAATTTCTTCTACTTTGTCGTCATTTACAGCTTTTTAGTTTAGGATTTTAATTTCTTACAGCTTTCTTACCATTTTGTTATAGTTTTCGTTTACAGCTTTATTTCTAATCTTTCCTTACAGTTGATGTTCTTTTTTCAAGTGTTAGACCTTTTTTTTCCTTAGCAAGTTAATACAAGTATCAGTCTTTTGCCCCAAAAAAGTCCTTTCGTTGAGCATTTTCAGCTGACTTTCTTGAACCCTTTCTATAGTAAGTTCAAGGAACCCGATCCCTAATTCAAAAGAGATCTGATATCATTTTCTATTTTATTAAATCGGATCGTTTATATTTATCGGAAAAGAAACCAATCCCTGTTTGCATTGGCTTCTTATTTTGACCACAACAAATGCATTTAAGTACTTTAGGATCTAATCTCCTATATCTCTTGGTTTTGTTGATACAGATCCATGAGGGTGAGCTATGGAACAGTAACATCATGATTATCTGTATATTTTTGCTAACTAGTTTTCTTCACTGCTTTAGTGTGAGGAATGGATGCTAGCAAAATGTTTTGACCAGACGACTCTGGTTATTGAAAATAATTTTGGATCTTTTGTATGCTGTCCTGCCCGGCATCATTCTACACAGAGGCAATGAAGTTGATGAAGGTATGTTTTTCTTTTTGCAATGTGAAAAAAAAAAAAAAATTTGCAATTCTTGTGTATTTCCTACATTGATTGCAAGTAAATTCAACCCCTTCTCTTGGGCGTAGTGCATCTCCAAAGTCCTCTTCATATATTTTGGTTCAACCTACTTAAAGGGTTTCACCTTGTGGTGGGAGTTGGTTTTGGAAAATGATTCTCTGGGCCTTAATCTTCTATATATATATATTTTTTTAATATAAAGACATATCCTTGATTTTTCCACTTTTTCTTTTTTTCTCTTTTTCCAAGTAGGTTGGTTGTTTTCACCATTTAGGAAATTATTATTGTCTTCCCAGTCACGTAAATATCCAGTCTTCACTGTCACATAAGTATCCACTTTTAATAGGTTGAGACTGAACTATGAAAGAACTGAAGATGCAACTATCGTCCTTGAAATGCATTAAAATGCAATTTTAATTGCTTTTTGTGAAGACCTTGGGGGAGGATATTTGCTTTTGTCATAGTCTCATGCCTTTGATGTTTTCTGGGTCACTGGCCATCTGGTATTCCTTTCTCATTTGCTCTCTATTAGTTCACTTTCTCTAATGTAGAGAAACCCCCCCCCCTACACACACACACCCCACCCCCCCACCAAAAAAAAAAAAAAAAAAAAAAAAAGGGGCTCCCTGATAATTATCAAAGGCTTAAAATGTTCATAATTTTCCATCTTTCTGGTGGATTTTTCCTCCCCTCTTCAGGTTGGGGGTGGGAATCAGGATGCAGATTCTTTTGGTTTGTTTCTTTCTTCTCCTTTTCCACATAAGGGAGAATTTTCCTTCTGTTTCTTCTTTCCCCTATTTCTTGAGTGGAAAGGCGGGAGCTGGAGGATGCACATTTTGAAGCCCATGATCTATCCTGTTGCAAAAGGCTATATTTTGGTTTCTTTCAGGAGTGGTAAGGAGAGGGGGAGGGGTGGATTATTCTGACGTAGAAAAACCTCAATGGTCTCTCTCTTTAGGGAGTGGATGGTAGAGCCGTAGAGGTGATCTATCCTCACGCAAAACATGGAAAAAATGGTGTTTTTTCCTGGAGGGGGGAGGGTAGCCTGCAGGTTCAAAGTTCAGCCTGGTGCTGCTTTTTTGCATCCATGAACCAAATCGAGCTGAGCCAGGAGATTGAAGAAACACGTACTAATTTCCTCACTTCCCAGGTGATTTGGTGGTGAGTTTAAAGTCCCTTAGCCCGTGAGGATAAGTCACGAATGCTCCATAGGCTATAGGGTTGCATTGTCCCTTAGTTCACTGTACACTGTTTCAAGTGTGCAAGGAAGTGCATTCTTGCGTTTTGCCATTAGCCGTCTTATCCTGTTATCCATGTCCTGACCCTTACATTGTTGCTGTACTACTTCACCAGTATTGAAGTCGTCTGGTAACAGGGTTCTCTTGCCATAGCTAAATTGGCTCGTGAGTGTTTCATGCGGGTGTGCATTAACTTGGGAGGTACAGACTTGGCTGGAGGGCACATGAGTGACAGCTTCATGGTTGAGGGACGACTCCAAGCTGCACTGAGGGAAAGGCAAGACTTGATAGATGTACGAGTTCTCTAGAGAAGGTACAGGTGGTAGCATTAAGGTTTAGAGACGGCTTCTTTGTTATTTTTATTTTTATTTTTATTTTGGTTAAGAAACATATGCCGCTATGCTGCACTGCCAGCAGTGTGGCGTGGGAGATGCGAGAGTTGGCCAGAGGATAGGGAAGAGTCTTGTCTTGTGGTTGTGGGATGACATCCAAAGCTGCATTTGAGAGAAGGGGCGGGGCTTGGAAATGAGGGCATGCTACAACTGTGAAGAGGGCGGGAGTAGATTGCAAGGAGGAAATGGCGCATATACACTCTCAGAGACGGCTGCGAAGAAAAAAGGATGGGAGAGCAAAATTTTTTTAAAATAATTAAATCTTTTAGAAATTTTTAATTTTTTTTTTAAAAAAAATCTTTTAAATTGTCTCTCACTCTTTAAAAAAATTAAAAATTAAAAAATTATTTTTTAACAGGAAGTTTTCAATTTTAAGTTTTTTGTACGGTCCTTGTGTAGACTTTAAGCTGCACTCGGAGACTTGGGACATGAGAGAGTTGGCCAAGGGTGACAAGAGAAAATGCACTAAATGATGTCTAGGCTATATGGATGACAACATAGATATCTATTTGGATTTAAATTGGATTAAATGAAATTTAATTTATTTAAGTCTAATATATGAATTTATATAGATGAATTTAAATGGACGATAAATATCTATTTATCCATATTTATTTATTTAAATATTTTTGTTTAATAAGTAAATATTTTCTTTTGTCACTTTTTTTGTTAATTAAAAATATTAATGGTAGGACTTATGTGATAGGGGAACATGATTTAAATCAAATAAATAAATATTTAATTGTATTATCTTATTTTTGTTAATTAAAGAAATTAATAATTACTCTTATATTAGTGAGATTCATTCCTCAAATTATGAAAAATAGATGAGTTTATATATATTTAAATGAATATAAACAGATTAAGTAGATATTTATTTAAGCTCATGAAATTTGTTGGATTTAGATGAACATTCATGCAAACGCAGACTCGTGGACTACTTTATGCAAAAATTATATAGTATAATTTTTGCATGCATGCAGTTCACGTGGATCGAGTTTATGTTAAAATTTTAAAAATGCATAAATTTAATTTTTATTGTTTATATCCATTTATTTATGAATAGATTTAAATATCTATTAAAGTGTCACAATTACTAGGTCTTGATCTAAAGTCGTATGTCTCATCACTTTAGTGCTTAGTTTGTTTCTAGAGTCCAAAAGGGTGCTTATCTTGGGAGTGTCTTTTATTTTGTTGACCAAGTAGTTCTGTCATATTTTTAAGCCATGTCATGTAAATTGAAAATGTGATGGAAATGTTACGTAGAAGAGAAAAAGTTTCCAACATATGCAGTGTCCTTCGTTGGGATCGAGTGGAGCTACAAATGTATGGGGTACTATATAGATAAGTTTTGGTGCTGACAAAGTTCATAGTGGGAGGTTAATAATTTATGTACAATATATAAATTATTCTTTATTCAATAAGATTAAAATATATGAGACGTAAATGCCTACTCAATTTAATGTCAACTTAATTTAATTTTGTGGGAAGTGAATATCAAGTCAAAATAAGTGAGTTGAATTGGCATCTGCTTTTTTAAAGTGAAGTTGATATTTATTTTTTAAAGTTGAGTTGGTATTTAATTTGCACATATTTTATTTCTATTGATTAAAAAATAATTTATTTATTTTACATAAGTTTTTACACAACAGGAAAAATCGCGATTTGCGACGGCCAAAAACCCTCGCAAAACCGTCGCTGACCGTTTTTGCGACGGTTTTAGCCGTCGCAAAAAATGACGTCGCAATCTGCGACGGCCATGGGAAACCATTGCAAATTGCGACGGTTTTGCGAGGGCAAAAAAAATTCGTTGCTATTTGCGACGGGTTTGCGAGGATTTTGCGACGAATATTTTTTGGTCAAACTTCACCAAAGGAGCAAATTTGCGACGGTTTTGCGACGAAAAACATTGACCCTCGCTAAACCCTCGCAAATTTGCGACGATTTTGCGAGGGCTACGGTTTGGACCCTCGCAAATTGCGACGGTTTTGCAAGGGGAGAATTAACCCCCAAGTCATGACCCTCGCAAAACCGTCGCAATTTGCGAGGGTTTTGCGATGGCCCAAGCAAACCCGCGGTTTGGACCCTCGCAAAACCCTCGCAAATTGCGACGGTTTTGAGCCCTCGCAAAACCCTCGCAAATTGCGACGATTTTGCGAGAATTTTGCAATAATTTTTTATTTTTTTATTATTATATTTATTTTAAATTATTAATTCCCTATAAATCAACCTTGAAACACTATACAAATAAATGTCAAAACTATGTTCATAATCCAAAAAAATACTATAAAAAATTAAAAATAAGCCCAAATAAATATAATTAAAATACTAAAATATAATATAATATAAAATACATAATAAGTATCTAAAAAAGTAAAATAATTCACAAAAATAAGTAATAGTGTATAAAAAGTATAAAAATAAATATAATAAGTCTATGTAAGTAATGAAGGAGCAGCTGCAGAAGGGGGTGGAGGAGGGGAACGAGAGCCCCTACGTGGGCCCGGGTGCTCATCAGCTGGATTAAATCCATCGTCAGCATTTGGATCTTCATCTTCAGCATTAACAGCCGCAATGTGCGCTTCTATCTCCTCTATGGATGGCATAGATAGTGCAGGAATACCCATCTTGTCCGACATAGCTGCCATCCAACCACCAAATGTAGACTGCTGTTGCCTCATGAAGTCCCAATACAAGTCTATTTGTCGATTGAATCTCCACTCAGCCTGTTGATCCCTTTGCTCTACTAGATGTCCAATATCAACTGGTGTAGGGGAAGATGCATGCGGTCCACTTCGAGACAGTCTAGTTCGAACATTTGTCGCTTCTGAGCCTAACCCAAAAACTCGTTCCCTTTTGAACCCGCCTTGTGCCTTTACGAACATGGCTTTTTCATCAAAAAGAACAACAGAGTTTACAGAGTCACTAGACTCGGACTGAGGAGTGCTCTGTATGAGATTTCGCACCTCATCCTAAAAAACAAAAAAAAAAAAAAGAATTGTCAATGCCCTGTAATTATCAAAATAAAATACAAATTCCACGCAGTATAAAGAATTTCAACATATTTAATCTATATACTACCAATGTCTGGCGAGATCGCTCACTGACAAACTGACCCTTTTGTGGCCTGCTCTGAAAGACATGTAATGTCTCAAACATGTCTGTGTAGCTAAAAGAACTCCCCTCCTTGGCCCGCTACATTTATGTTAACAAAATGTAATTATTACAATCTTACATAAATTTGTAATAAAATAATTTAGAATAATAATTAATTAAGTGAAGGTGAATTACCAAACGGTCCTCGTGTTCTGTGAATGAAATAGACCCTCCAGTATGGGTGCAAACTACTCCCACGATTCTTTTTGTTGGTGGATGAGAGCTTCGATACTTCTCCGATCTCCAGCACTCGCAAATGTCATTCCAATATCGTGCCTCTATCCAATGAGGACATACCCAATCATCCCTCTTCCTCAGCTCTAAACATTATGTCCGAAAATCGCGTCCGACACTTCTTTTCCCAAGTTGATCGAATTAGCGAAGCATACTCTTCCCTCCACCGAAAATATTTCGCATGATCATGATTAAGATTTCTGATTAACATATAACATAGTACTTAAACGATAAAAAATACTCAAAAATTGCTTACCCCAAATTCTTGAAACTATAAGTCTCGCACGGTTATCGGGACGTGCGTGTATGTCGGATACGAACCAATGAAGTACTGTTGTATTATATTTGAAATTTCTCGGACACATTTGTCCGAGCCGGCGAACCTATTTTTGGTGCAATGACAATGTACAATATAGTTATGTTAATCTCAAAAATAATAATCATAATTGAACTAATAATCAACATCTTACAAAGTATGAATATGTTACTTACCCGTTTCCCCGTGGAACAATCCAAGGTCGGGAGTCCGTAACTTGCAACCCAACGAATGCGAAGTCGAAGCAGCGGATGATTGAAAAGCCGGGATGGTACTCCCTCATCTCCAATAGAGCCATGTAATGAACGAGGCACTGAAAGCTAAGGTAGCTGAGTAGGGGATGGAGTATAAGGCTCCTGACCCTCCTGACTCCCCTCCCTCGATGATCCTTCATTAGAAGACATTGCTAAAGGAGATGAAAAAAGAAAAATAAGTAACCAATAAAGACGAAGCCCACTTCAAAAGAAGGATGTAAATAACCGTGAATAAAAATGATAAAAGAATAATAACATTGAAACGTTATATCTATTCGCTATTTTAAAGTAATACAATACTATGTATGATAATGATGGATATGTCAAAATAAACATTGTACTTGTAAATTGAATTTTTTAAAAATTTTGACAGAGTCTCCCCTATAATTGGATATTTCACAGGCACAAGGCCACCTCAAGATTTGACAATCAAAACGCTGTTACAAACAATAAAGACAGATCTTTCAATAATAGAAAATTTCAAAAGATAACTAGGGGTAATCACCTATTACCCAAGAGGAATGATCACCCATCACTCACGGGGTTCCAATTAAAATGTTAGATATAGTTAAAATCAAGCTAAAAATTATAAATGCCTCTGTCTTTGTGAATTGTCTGTCAATACAGCAACAATACAATATATAAATTACCTTGTTGTTTACACCACAAAAGAATATAATAAGGAATAATAAAAATCCTCCGGGCTGTACAAGTCTAAACAAAAGATTCCTACAAAAAAAGAAGGAGATGAGATTCCCGACAATTAGACAAAATTGTGAAACAAAATTGTATGTGATGGAATTTAAAATAATAAAAATTAAAAGATTCAAGGCATGTAGATTCAAGTAACAAATAAATTGTAAATTAAAATTTGACATGGGATAGTAATGATGCAATAGATTTCAGGATTCCCTCACCATTAACTATATTATTTGTAAATAAATTAAAATCAGGCCTATTCACTAGAATCATTCTCCGATACAGACTCATCATCATCTACTGAGGTATCGCTATTCGTTTCCCATTCATCTTCTTCCTCTTCATTTATAGGAGAATTTTCCCTTGCTGTTATAGCCTCATCTTGAACATCCAACATTTCACTCATACCATTCTCATGCGTCAGAATACCAAGATCAACAAATAACGATATGCTGACTTCGTCAGTAGCATCTACTTCTTCCTGATAAGCTCTATCAACCACAGGTGCATCTATTATATGTCGAGCTTTGGTTTTGCAAACTGCCAACCAATCAGATCTTGGCCTCTTACTCCCTGGATATGATGCATAATACACTTGGATAGCTTGTTGAGCTAGAACAAATGGATCATAGTTAGCATAGCTCCTTTTGTGGTTAATTTCTACAAGATTATACTACGGATGTACCCTGGTACCACGATTCAATGTTTGATCAAACCAGTGACATTTAAAAAGAACAATGCTTTGCTGTGGATTACCAGGAAATTGCACTTCAATAATCTCATTTAACACTCCATAGTAATCAGGTCCTGATGCGTCATTTCCAATCCCTTTCACGCAAACACCACTATTAACTGTTTTCTTTCCCTCCGCATAATCATTAGTGTGAAATCGGTAACCATTAATTATGTACCCACTATATGATTTCACTAGCCTTGACGGACCCCAAGCAAAGTTCCTCAAGCATTCATTTGTAACCATATTTTCTCGAATCTTGTACCTAAAAAACATTAGACAAGTTAATTTTTTAATTATGAAAGTTATAGCATTACGAAACTCCATTGAATCCCCAATGGAGTTCCAAATGCAAGTTATTAACTTATGAGACTTACATATCCACTAAACCATTCCGCAAATTCAAGGCCGATTCTTCTATTGATTTCTATCTCTCGATATAGTCGGAGCCGTACTTCGTAAGTGTGCCGTGAATGCCCCGTAATGCATTAGAATTAGATTGAATGAGTCAAAATCATTATGAGGTATCGTTTATCGTATAAAATGTATGAAGTAGTAGCTCGTACTCAATGTATGGCTGCACTTCACCACAATTAAGCAACATATAAATTCTTGCCGCAACGAATTCTTCGTAAGTAAGGAACCGAGTTCGAATTCGTCCTATCACCCGTCCTTGAACATTGCAAATTGACAGCCCAGGTTCTTGCACCCTCTCTAATCGTTCTCCCTCTTCATTACGCGCCGGAATTGTACGTTTTGTTTGTACATGTGGCTCAAAATAATAAGAGAAGAAAGTGGATGCTTCCTCAACTAGATAAGCATTGCAGATTGACCCTTCAACTCTAGCCTTATTTTTCACCTTGATTTTCAATTGATGCAAATACCTGTCATTTAAAAAATTTCAACTTCAGTCACACACGCTTATATCGTACCTGCTATGAAAAGAATTAGATTGAATGATTCGATTACCGTTCAAACGGGTACATCCACCTATATTGAACAGGGCCACAAACTCTTGCTTCGTAAGGCAAATGAATTAATAGGTGTTCCATTACATCAAAGAATGCATGTGGAAATATCTTCTCCAACTTACATAACAATAAAGGAATGTCAGACTCCAATTTGGCCATATGAGCTACATTCAACTTAGGAGAGCATAGATCACGATAAAAAAGACTCAACTCCGTCAAAACACCCCATACATTAGAAGGAAGAAATTCCTTCAATGCAATTGGAAGTAGTCTCTCCATGAATACGTGATGCTCATGTGATTTCATACCGGATAACTTCAACTCATTCAAATCAAGCACATCTTCCAATGTTTGAAGCGTATCCATCTGGGAGTTGCAATCCCCTCAACCATTCAAGCAAAAGTTTCTTTTGTTCTGATGTCAACGAGTAAACAGCTTTAGGTATAGCCACTTTTCCTCCTCCCACATTCAAGGCATGTAGCTCGAGCCTATGGCAATAAATTTCTAAGTCACGTCTAGCCTTTAAATTGTCTTTTGATTTACCCTTTACCTCAAGAACTGTATTCATGACATTGTCAAATACATTCTTCTCATTGTGCATTACATCAATATTATGTCGGACCAAATTAGTACGCCAATACGGCAAATCCCAAAAAATACTCCTTTTTGCCCAATTATGAGATATTCCCTCGCCATTACTCCTTCCAATTTCTTTGCATGTTTCTGTAATTTTTTCATAGTTAGACAAACTATCCCGCATTTCTTCACCAGTAGGGTATTGCACAGGCCGTGATGTCTCGTAACCTCTATCATTCCTAAAAGATCTCGTATCCCTCCCGTAAGGATGATCCGATGGTAAGAAACGACGGTGACAGCCAAACCATGATTGTTTCCCACCATTTTGTAGATGAAAAGACTTTGTATTGCCCATACAATATGGACAAGCCAGCCTCCCAAGCAGTGCTCTAACCACTCAACATACCATATGCAGGAAAATCATTAATAGTCCACAAAAGTGCCGCCCGTAGTTGGAAGTTTTGTTTCTTCGATATGTCATAAGTGGTGACACCTTCAAACCACAATTTGGTTAATTCGTCTATCAAGGGTTGTAAATAAACATCCACCTGGTGCTTTGGATTCTTGGGGCCCGGGATAATGATTGTTAAAAACATGACTGGGATCCTTCATACACATCCACGGGGGGAGATTATACGGTGTGAGAATGACCGGCCAGGATGAATATTGCTTACCCGACATCCCAAATGGTGAGAATCCATCTGTACATAAACCAAGTTTGACATTCCGTACTTCTTTTGCAAACTCAGGATGCATTCGATCAAAGTGTTGCCATGCTTCAGTATCACGAGGGTGACTCATGGTGCCTTTCTCCGATCTCGCTCTCTCCATGCCATCTCATGTGTTCACCGTTGTTTTAGAAGTATACAATCTTTGTAGCCTCGGTGTTATCGGGAAGTAATACATCTTCTTGAATGAAATTTCCCTTCTACTTGTGTTCTTCCCAACCTTTTTCTCGTGCATATCGAGGATGGCCACAAAATTTACACTCTCTACGATTCATGTCATCTTTCCAAGAAAGCATGCATCCATTATTGCATACATCTATTTTTTGTACCTAGCAAACCCAACCCAACCACTAATTTTTTCATCTGATAGAAATCATCAGGAATCGTATTACTGCTAGGCACAACCTCTTTCATCAATTGCACAACATCGTTAAAGGCTTTACGCGAGAGGTTATTTTCAGACTTAATGTTTAATAACCTTGAAGCCAGTGAAAGCTGCGAATGTTGTGTGCATCCATCCCATATAGGAGTCTCTGCCGCCTTTAACATATCGTAAAACCTTTGTGCCTCCACATTAGGTGGCTCTTCAAAATGGTCTCGTCGATGGAGCTTCAGTGGGGAAAGTCGAGTCCCGCTACGTCTAAGACCATTTCGCGAGACAGATTTTCTTGATGTGAATCAAATTCCGGGATTGAGGTAGACACACTTGAGGGACACTCGAATGGCTCACCATGACATGTCCACCGGTAATACCTAGGCACAAATCCGTACTTCCACAGGTGGAGCTTAACTTGTGCTGGATCTAGATACTTTTTATTCTTACATTTTGCACACGGGCATCTAATTACGCTTGATATTGCATTTGATAAGGCAAATGTCAAAAAAGCCTTAACCCCTTCCTCAAATTCAATAGTGATCCCTTTTACACCCGAAGCGTGCCTTCTATACATCCAACTACGATCCTCCATGACGTCTAAATGAGAGAAAAGAACAATCAACTCAATAATTAAAATCACCCCTTAAACAAAAGGAAGAGAAGTGTAATTACATTTTCCTTTCTATTATCTAACAAAAAGAGGTCCAAAACATAGAATTTACAATTGCTATCTTTGGATACAGCTTACACCTTCAATATCTACGTTTTAACCAAGTTCTACATTTAATTGAGGTGAAAAGTACAATTATTTGAAGAGTGAAAATAAATGTGGAAATAAATGAGAAAATTGAGGAATTTGATTAAGATAAATAATATTAAAGCTAATTATATTCTTATTTTACACATTCCAATGGTTAAAATAATAACATTTTATTTATTTTCATTCCAATGTTTATATTTGTTTAAACTCTCTCTATAACGTATATTATTCCTGCTATTATTAACATCCACCTATATATGAAATTATTATTATTATTACTCATTTCATTAGTCCTATTCTTATTCTTATTAGCAATATTATTTTTAATAATAATGCTATTATGGGATATATACTCATGTTCAATCGAATAATACACTCCAAGATAAGGGTAGTTATTCTACTCCACAGGAAATAGCGGCAGATTTTGAAAAAATTTTGACAGAGTCTCCCCTGTAATTGGACATTTTCCAGGCACAGGGCCACCTCAAAATTATACAATCAAAATGCAATTGCAAACAACAAAGACAGATCATTCATTTATACAAAAAAATAAAAAATAAAAGGATAACTAGGGGTAATCACCCATTACCCAGGAGGAGTAATCACCCATTACTCACGGGGAATCCAACATTTGAATTCAACACAAAGGCAATTTATATGAACAACACGCACCTCCTACATCTTCATAATCTAAGGAAACGAATTTCTCACATAAAAGAGCCTTCAAAGCATTCCACTAGAGTTAAATCTTCCACTAGAGACACTAATATATTATTATAATCAAGTAATAAGATTACTAAACTAATCAGATATCAACCTTCCTATTATGGCATCATAACCAATCAAATTAATTTATAAGGGTTTATATAGCTAAAACATAGTTCCCATATAATTTGATCAAAGTAGTAATTTTTTTATAACAGGGTAAAAAAGAGTGCACTTTGTACAAAGTATATCACATATAAGTATAGATCAAAACACCATGAATGTTTAAAAAGGACAACAATTCCAACTAACAATTCAAGCAATTCCAGCTCACAATTCCAAATTTAAATCAATAATCTCACATCAAACCACCATCATGTCACTCCCAATCTCCTCAAATTCAACCCCAACATCAATACAACTTTTATACATCAATTCCAACTCTGCTCATTCACAAATAATCACCCAAATTTCAAAGCTTCAGGGGAAATGCAAATCTGCCCAACAAGGACTTAGTTTATAAGATAATGAAGTAGCTCAAGAGATAAATTCTAACTACTTACCCAAATGAATCAGCTTCAGCAATAGCACAGCATTAGCACAGGAATGGCAGTGGAGGCGCTCACTGAGGGGGCGGGCTGAAGGGGGCAGGCAGAGCAGGGGGGCCGAGGGAGACTCGCAGGGAGGGGGCGGGCCGAGGGGGATCTCGCAGGAAGGGGGCGCGGGGAGGGGGAGATGTGGGGGAGGGTCGTTGCGGGTGGGGGGGCGCGGGGAGGGGGGACTTGCGGGGGAGGAGGGTCGGCGGGGGTGGGAGGGCACGGGGAGGAGGGCTGCGGGGGAGGAGGGTCGGCGGGGGTGGGAGGGCACGGGGAGGGGGGCTGCGGGGGTGGGAGCGCCGGGGAGTGGGGCGCGGGATGGGGGGGGAGTTGAGGGAGGTCGCCGGCGGGGAGAGGGGGGAGAGATGGCGGCGGCGCAAGCTTGGGAAGGGGAGGAAGAAGGATGTGGGAAGAAAGAGGGGGAAAAAAAAGGAGAGAGTGAAAAATTTTGGAAAATTTTAGTTTTTTTTAAAAAATTCTAGCTATTTCGTCGCAATTTGTGACGAAAAAATAAAACCCTCGCTAATTTCTCATAAATTAATACGAATAATATTATAAATCGATCTATACATTATAATTTTTATTATTTTTTAGTGATTTTAATAATATTATTATGTAAATTATTTTTCTTTATATATTTTAATTTATACACCACTTAACCAAATAAATAGATCAAAAAATTAGATATATGTATATATATAACTATATAGTATAATATATATTAATATGTTGGAGATGAATAACATTACAAATCGATCTCTACATTATAATTTTCACTATTTTTTTTAGTGATCTCAACAATAATAACAGTATTTGAATTGTTTTTCTTTACATATTTTATTTTACACACCACTTAACAAAATAGATATATTAAAAAATTGGACATATGTATATACATAGCTAAATTAGTATAATATATATTAACATGTAGGAGACGAAGAACATTACAAATTGATCTCTACATTATAAATTTCACCATTTTTTTAGTGATATCAACAATAATAACAGTATTTGAATTATTTTTCTTTATATATTTTACTTTATACACTACTTAATCAAAGTGATAGATTAAAAAATTAGACATATGTATATATATACCTACATGTTATAATATATATATATATATATTAAACTAAACAGATACTTATATACATTATATACATATACTTATATATTAGAATAAGTATATAATATAACATAATTAACTATATACATTTACTTATGAAATACATTAGGTGTATAACATGACATAATTATATATACAAAATTATAATAAAATGCACTAATTGAGACATGTTATTAAAAATATTTCAGTAAATTTGTCAAAATACACCATCACAGAAACACATAAAGAAAAATTTAAAAAAAAAAGATTAAAACCCTATTTTGTTGTAAAACCCTCGCAAATTCGTCGCAATTAGTGACGGATTTGCGACGAATTGGGGTTTTGAGATTTTCTATAAATTTTTTCATTTATTTATTTTTTAATTAAAAATATTGACCGTTGCAAAACCCTCGCAAATTGCGAGGGCCCAAAATCCGTCTCAAAACCCTCGCAAATTGCGAGACCTTTGCGACGGACGTTCAAAAATTTTTAAAATATTTTTTAAAAAAACAATTGATCGTCGCAAAACCCTCGCAAATTGTGAGGGTTATTTGCCGTCGCAAAATCCTCGCAAATTGCGAGGGTTTTGCGATGGACGTTCAAAATTTTTTAAAAAAAATAATTTTTTTTTAAAATAGATAGCCGTCGCAAAACCCTCGCAATTTGCGAGGATTTTGCGATGGACGTTCAAAAATTTTAAAAATATTTTTTAAAAAAACAATCGGTCGTCGCAAAACCCTCGCAAATTGCGAGGGTTATTTGCCATCGCAAAATCCTCGCAATTTTGCGAGGATTTTGCGATGGACGTTCAAAAATTTTTTTTAAAATATATTTTTTAAAAAAATAAATTACCGTCGCAAAACCCTCGCAAATTGTGAGGACTTTGCGATGGACGTTCAAAAATTTTAAAAATATTTTTTTAAAAAATAATTTGTCGTCGCAAAACCCTCGCAAATTTGCGAGGGTTTTGCGATGGACGTTCAAAAAAATTTTTTAAAATATTTTTTTAAAAAATAACTTGCCGTCGCAAAACCCTCGCAATTTTGCGATGGACGTTCAAAAAAATTTTTAAAATATTTTTTTAAAATAAATCGCCGTCGCAAAACCCTCGCAAATTGCGAGGGTTATTTGCCATCGCAAAATCCTCGCAATTTGCAAGGGTTTTGCGATGGACGTCCAAAAATTTTTTTAAAAAATTATTTTTTAAAAAAATAAATTACCGTCGTAAAACCCTCGCAAATTGCAAGGACTTTGCGATGGACGTTCAAATATTTTAAAAATATTTTTTTAAAAAATAATTTGTCGTCGCAAAACCCTCGCAATTTGCGAGGGTTTTGCGATAGACGTTCAAAAAATTTTTTAAAAATATTTTTTTAAAAAATAACTTGCCGTCGCAAAACCCTCGCAAATTGCGAGGGTTTTGCGACGGACGTTCAAAAATTTTTTTAAAAATATTTTTTAAAAATAAATCTTCGCAATTTGCGAGGGCATAAATACCGTCGCAAAACCCTCGCAAATAGCGACGATTTTGCTACGAATTGCGACGGGTATTTTGGCCGTCACAAAATCGTCTCAAAACCGTCGCAAATTGCGACGGTTTTGGTCAACTTGCGACTTGTTTGAAAATCGTCGCAAATTGGTCGCTATTAGCGACGGTATTGAAGCCGTCGCAAAAAATTCGTCGCAAATCGCGATTTTTCATGTAGTGTTAGTTTATTATCGTAAACCTTCTCGTTACTATATATTTGAGACCTACTATACTGTAAAATCTGTTATTGTTCTTGGCTTGAACCTCTCAGATAAATGAGTTTGTGCTCTTGACAAGTCTGGCAGACCTCTTTAGCGCTCTAATAGATTCTATGTCTAACAAGTGTGAGGACGTGAAAAAGAAATGAAGAAGATCTTCAAGAAACCACCCCCCGCACCCCACCCCCCCCAAAAAAAAAGAAAAGAAAAATGAAAAGGTAAGAGGTCTAGCATTGTATCTAATGACCTTGGTGGCTAGAACAAAAATTTGGAAGCTTGTCCGGCGAGGATGAGATTTTGAGGACCAGAATTTTCTCTTCTTGATGCAAATTGAATTGTTACATTTTAAAATAGACGATGAAAAAAAAAAAATCTGTTATTTCCCTTATAACTAAATGTGACTCGTGCTTTCAAAAAAAAAAAAAAAAAGTTTTGATTTTGAGGGGGAAATTTATTTAAAAAAGAAAATATTAGGATATTAATTGATTTTAATTTAGAGCATTGATAAATAAATGAGCTTGATACAAAGAAAATTCCTTACAGATTGAAGACGATTGACAATGTAAAAGAGAGTATTAACCAACCCAGAATGAAGTACCCTACCAATCTCGTCGGTTCTACATCCTCTGGTTCCTGTTCGCGGTTACATGCACATTTATTAGTCTCATACTTTTGACCTTCGTGACTAAATTGACAAATAATTCCTTTTAAAAAAAAAAAAATCTACATAGACAAATGAGTCGCTTATATTTGGATTAGTCTTATAAAATCAGTGTTACAAAAGTATTTAAGTATTGATAGGCATTTGAAACAAAAAGACAAAATTTCTAATGTTTTATAAATTAAATTTATTTCTATTAGATTTATGTTTTCTTGTTTTAAAAATCTCTTAAATTAATTTTTTTATTTTTATGACTCTAGACTAAATGTACTCGAAATCTAGCTAACAACAAACAAATGATTTCAACTTATATATGTGATATTGCGTCATCCTTTTTTTTTTTTTTTCCCAACGCTTATTAGATATGTTATGAAAAAAATATTTTTAATTATATTTTTATAATTTTTAATAACTATAATTTAGTTGTTTTCCCCCTTAAAACTGTATATATGATAGAGTTTCATGAGAAGGAGCTTTGACATGTTAGTATTGTTGTCAAAATAACGAGTCGATGTAATCAGATATTAGTTACTCTTCCGATAAAAACAAACGATCCGATATGGTAAAACAGAAAACGGTATCAGATCTTTTTTTTTTTTAATCAGGGATTGAGTTCCTTGAACTTACAATAGAAATGATTCAAGAAATTCAGTTGAAAATGCACAACGGAAAGACTTTTCGTAACAGCAAGTAAATACGTGTATTGATGTACTTTATGGAAAGAATACAGAAAAGACCTAAACTTTAACAGAAGAACGGAAAGCTGTAAAGAAAGCTGGAAACAAAACTGTAAAGGAAAACTGTAATAAAGCTGGAAGAAATTGAATTCCTAGACTAGAAAGTTGTAAATGACAACGAAACAGAAGAAATTGAAAGTTGATGCTGTTGGTCGATGATTGTCGTTTTTGGGTTCTGGGCAATGCTCCCATTTTATACTTGCTGCAATCGAGCCACTAACAGATCGTGGAGTTTCTTCCGACCAAAGAATGCTCCCAACGGTCGTGCAGAATTCTTGTACCGAAAGATCAGGAATTTGTTTTTCTTCTTATCGGCTTCGTGGTGCTGATGTTGACCATGACTATCAGTTGCTTGAAATGTTGACTTTATCGGCTCGACAAAACTTATTGAATTGGCAACGGCTTAAAGTAACCGTTGCGTCGGCTCGGCAAAGCTGACGTCAACACATGCCCCCCGAGTCTCGTTGTTTCAGCGGCCGCGAGTCAGTGAAACGATGGGAATCATTCAGGCATTAATAGCAGCCGTTCTTTTTCTAACAAAAACGAAACGTCCCGAACGTTATGGAACATTTGTGACGCCTCGGCTTTGGAACCCTTGAACGGCTCAATTTTAAATTCCCTTATAAATAGCAGTGGTCCCCAATCAGAACTCCACACTTCCTACGACTTTTATTTTCTTAAGAATTCTACTGCTTAAGTGATTCATCGATCCTTTATCTTCTTGCGATTGTTCCTTTTTTCAGCTCAAAGTAGATCTTACCCTGGTGTCTATCTGGAGAGTTGATAACCAAACTAATGCTGGCCTTTTGTTGGGTGCTTGAGCCGTCAAACTGCAAAACCCAAGGTTTCAAAGAAATGTACCTCTGTGTTGTACTTCCTTCTGTTTGTGGTACTTCCTGTGGTACTTCCAAAGAAGGGTGTTCAGCTAAAAAATCTGCAATAGCCTGTCCTTTGACTGCCCTCAACGGCACATGAGTTAGGAAAAACGCATGTAATTTAACTGCCCATTTCATAAGCCGTCCATTTAACAGAGGACGATTCAGTAAGAATTTAACTAAATCTACCTTACACAAGACATGTATTTCCCTAAATAACAGGTAATGTTCCAACTTTGTGCACGCATAGTGGAGAGATAAGCACAATTTTTCGATAGGGGTGTACCTAGTTTCTGTGTCCGATAGTTTTTTACTAAGATAGTATACTGCTCTTTCAATCCCTTGTTGGTCATCTTAAGCTAATAAGTTGCCGATAGATTGCGCAGTTGAAATGTATAACTTCATGGGAGACCGGTTGTGGGGAGATGTTAACACCGGTGGATGTGACAAATCTATCTTTATCTAATCAAATGCTTCCTGATGCTCAAGCTACAGAATTTGCCAAAAAACGTCGTAGGAAATTTATCTTTCCCAGGAAACTCTGAAGCTCCTTCTTCGTCTGAGGAGGTCTTGCTTGTAAAATGTCTCTGGCTTTGTTCTGATCTATTTCAGTCTCCCTCTGGTGTACTAAAAACCCAAGGAAATTCCCAACAGTAACTCCAAATGCATACTTACGGGATTAATCTTCAAATGGTGCTTGCGCATTCGGAGGAACGCCTGCTCCAAATTAGTCAAATGTTATAAGAAATCGGAGGATTTTACGACCAAGTCATCTATGTAGACCTCCATTGTGCTGCCGATAAGATCATGAATGATAAGGTTCATAGCCTGCTGAAAAGTGACCCCAGCGTTCTTCAAACCAAATGGCATAACTACCCACTCGAACAGACCGATGGACCCTAGGCAACGGAACGCTATTTTATGCGTGTCCTCCTCAGCTATGAATATCTGGTTATACCCTGAATAGCCATCCATGAAACTTAAAAATTGGTTACCTGCAGCGGAATCCACCAACATATTTGCCATCAGCATAGCATACTCGTCTTTCGGAGTAGCCAAGTTTATGTTTCTGAAGTCTATGCAGATACGTAGTTGACCATTTCTTGATGACCGGCACAATGTTAGATATCCAATCTGCATATCGGCACGTACGGATGAATCCACACCAAACCTTTCTATCTTCTCCTTAATCCTGGGCAACAACGCGAGATTAAAACGCCTTGCCGGTTGTTTCTGAGGCTTAAAGCCCTCTTTTATAGATAGACGATGCTCCACAATGCTTCTATCCAATCCTGGCATCTCATGATAGTCCCACGCAAAGTAATCTTTATATCTGCGATTAGACAAGTCAACTTATCTCTCTACACAATAGACAAATGTAGACTAACCTTGATTGTTCTGTTCTCCCTAGGTTCTCCTATGTCTACTTCTGTTAACGGATCTTGAGCAACAAAACCAGGAGCTCGTTGGACCTTTGGATCCTCAGGTCGTAAACCGTTTCCCCTTGGCTCCTCAGTGGTGATCAGGTTATAAGCCATAGTTAGCTTAGCATACTGGCTCGAATTAAAGGTCGGGTGATAAAATAGAGCTTCGTTCATGTGAATTTCTGCTGAAAATGGTTTGGGATCGGTTGGGATTTGCTCTACCCGTTCTCCATCCCAAATCAGTATCATTTGATGTAAAGTGGGCGATACGCAATGGTTTGCATGGATCCAATCCCTGCCCAATAAAATAGAATAAGTTGGCTTTGCATTAATAATAAAAAAGACCGTTTTACTAGTCTTGGACCCGACTGTGACTTCAAAGGTGATAACGCCTTCTGCCGCGGCTGCTTCTCCAGTGAAGTTAACCATCTGCACATCGGTAGGGGACAAATTCATCCTATCTTTTCCTAGTCGTTTCAAGGCAAAGAAAGGCATTATGTTCAAGACAGCTCCACCATCAACAAAAATCCGAGTAAAAGGCTTGCTGTTGATATGTGCTTTGATGTATAAGGGCTTAAGGTGGTTAACACTCTGGGCTGTCAGAATTAGAAAGAGCATCCTTTCTGGTGGGGCCTTTACCTCAATCAATTCTACTGCAATTTTTTCTTCTGTATGAAAATCTTCCTCCATGGACTCTTGACCAGAGGCAGCTCGAAAACTTGTCGGCAGGATGTTGAGTATATTTTGGCCATTATCAGGGGATAATTGTTCTTCGACCCAATCATCAAGGATCCACCTTTGTTGTGCTTGCTTCCATTGTTCTCGTCTTTTTTGGAACTTTGATGGTCGGGAACAACGACCAGGCAGAAATGGCACTACAAGAAAACAAGGAATTAACGAGGGACATTTCACTCGCTAATCCGTCGCTAAATCAAATTAGCGACGGATTAGCGAGGGAAAATTCCCCCACTAATTTCCTCCTCACAGAGGCAAAAATTTGCGACGGATTCAAAAATCCATCGCCAATAGCGACGGATTAGCGAGGTAATTTCCAAGCAGTCAACGACTTCAGCAATGGATTTTTGAAACGGATCTGCGAGGGATTCTTATTTTCCGTCGGTAATCCCTTTCTATTTAGAAAGGGATTAGCGACGGAATATTTTACTAATTAATAAAAAGTTGGAAATTTTTGTCGCTAATGACAAGCTAATTTGCGAGGGATTAGCGACGGATATTTTCTTTTTATTGTTTTGATATAAATTGTCCGTCGCTAATCCCAAGCTAATTTGCGAGGGATTAGAGACGGAATATTTTCTATTTAATGTTCCGATTTAAGTATTCCGTCGCTAATCCCCCGCTGATTTGCGACGGATTAGCGACGGAAAATTTCTTACTAATGTTTTGATTTAAATGTCTGTCGCTAATCCCACGCTAATTTGCGAGGGATTAGCGACGGAATATTTCTTTCCTATTACGTTTTAATTGATCCGTCGCTAATCCCAAGGTAATTTGCGAGGGATTAGCGACGGATCCTCAATTTAATTTCCTTAGCCCCTCGCTAATCCCTCGCTAGTAATTTATGATTTTTAAATATTTTTTAAAAATGTTTAAAAAATGCCCTGTAATTCAAGAAAATTCATTTTACCTAATGCAAAATTTAATTAAATTAAAAAAAACCATCAAATAGTCATTACTAATAGATATAATAATGACAAATGTGAATAATACATAAAAATGTTGTCTAAAAATCTTAAATAAATATAATGATGAAAATATATGAATAATACATAAAAGTGTAGTATATATATCCTAACTACGAAGCAGGAATCGGTGTGGATGCTGGAGCCGACGGAGGGGGTGGGGGTGTATCGGAAGGGCCCGGCCGATGATCCGGATGTGAATCGGAGGACCGATGACGAAGTCCTCCTCATCCTCAACATCGTCCTCCCGAACAGCCTAGCATCGGCGGTGGCGGAAGAAGATTCAAATTCTGAGACATAAGCGTCGTGTACTCGACCAAGCTCGATCGTGGCTCCGATATACTTGTACCTGATGCTCAACTCTCTCCCGCCTCCTCCTCTCAGTGTGTAACTCTCTCTGTAGCTGGCTCACATCCAACGAGGTAGAAGAAGTCGATGCCTCAGATGAAGCTGGCTGTTGTAACCTCCGCCTCACCCTCGCAGACTCGGAGCCCAATCCATATACGCGTCCCTTCTTGGACGCTCTATCATCCACCTCAACGAACAGCGCCTTCTCGTCGGGCACCCGAGTGCCGCGACTGTGCTTGTAGAATCAGTCGCGGAACTCGACTGTGCATGACGCTCAATAATAGTAGTGACACTATCCTGTTGAATTTGGGGCAAGGAAAAATGCATAAAATATTTAAAATTAGCGATCAAAATATGAATATTATTAAACTTAAAAACATGTAATATTGTGTATTCTTACCAACGTGTGGCGCGATCGATCACTGATATATTGGCCCTTCCTCGGCCCGTCCTGGAACGTATGGGTGCATCTGAAGAGGTCGACATAGCTAAAATCAGGACCTAACTGTCTCCGCTATCATTGTAACAAAAAATGACTAGATGTTAGCTTTTATGAATTAAATGTGAAATAGCGGATATACCGAACAGTAAAAAATTTTACACTTACCATCTGCTCCTCATGCTCGCAAAAGAAATAGATCCTCCTGTGTGGGACGCCTGACCAGTAGATCTGTTCCGCTTAGCAGCGGAAGAGATACGCTGCCACCTATCGGACCCCCAATGCTCCGATAGAGTAGCCCAATGGTCTGGGGAAATCCACTTGGGGCAGCTACCCCCATGCTTCTTCCGAGCCTTGGACAATGCATCCGAAAGTCTAGCCTTACACTTCTTCTCCCAATTAGCCCGGATCTGTGCGGCATGCTCGGGGCGCCAATAGAAGAAAGCCTGCAAAATCAAAGTAGCCGTTATAAGTAATTACAAATAAGAAAACATATTAAAAATAATAAAAAGACTACAAGTAATAATTACAAATCGAACTCACACTCCAAAGATCGAACCACATGTTCCGAACCTCAATCGGAACCTGTGAGAAGGTAGCATAGGCTCCAGTAGTAGTGTCGCCTAAAAATCTCAACAATCTCCCTCACACATCGAACCGAATGTGTGAACCTCGTTCCAAGAAAATAGATCTTGTAATATTAGACAAGTTATAATTTTGAAAATTTAGAAAAACTTATAATAAGTAATTATGTAGCCGACTTACGAGTCACCAATTAGCTCAATCAACAATCGCGTGTCCTCAGTAGATGGAGCGCCAACTGTGGACCCTGAAAAACCTAGGATCGGGGTAGGGGCCTGCTCTGATCGGGCCTCTTCCGGAGGCAATGGCTGTGGAGCAGGTATACGTGGGGCGATGCTCGGGGACGGTGTCTCATCCGCCCTCGAGGACTCACGAGTCGCTGACCGATCGTTGGGTGAGGTATCGGAAGCCATATGTATCTGGAATTATTTAAATACATAAAAATTGTCATATCTTGGGAGAAGAAAAAGATAACAAATTTAAAAGTATAAAGCAAAGTAAAATGCTTGTAATGTAACGATAGCAAAACTACTAATTTGTATCTATACTGTAGTTAAACTTGAACCTAGTCTATGGACTTCTGTCATCATCGGATGAGTAGCCTTCCACATCGTCGTCTGTAGAGGATCCTGTCTCCCATTCTTCTTCCTCGGCATCGTTTTCGTTGTTCGGTTGTGCTTCCTCTATCATTAAACCCGAATCTATAAAATCGATTGTATCTCCAATACTGCACTCATCTCGCTAATCTTCCAAAGTTGTCATCCTCAACACGTACATTGATTGCCTGCGCATCATCTACTTCCTGCTGATATGGTGCCTCGACAACGGGTGCATCAATAGCATGCCGAGCTTTCATTTTACAAACAGCTACCCAATCAGATTTTGGTCTTTTGCTCCCCGGGTAAGATAGGAAATACACTTGGGTTGCTTGTTGAGCTAACACAAAGGGGTCATATTTTGGGTAATTCCTCTTGCAGTTGACATCAACAAGTTTGTAGTGAGGATGAATTTTAACCCCCTGATTTAGCGTTGGAACAAACCAATCACACTTGAATAGGACAACTTTTAAACAAGGAGTTCCAGGGAATTGAAGTTCGACAATCTTCTTCAGCACTTCATAATAATCTAAGGCACTATCTCCGTCGCCTTTAACACAAACTCCGCTGTTAATTATTTTTTTTTCGACTGACCGATCATGTGTATGGAACCTAAAACCATTTACGAAGTAGCCATGAAAGAATTTCACTTGTCTCGAAGGTCCCCAAGCCAAGCTTTTTAAGTGTTGTTCAGTCACTTGATTCTGTGGATCATGAACCTAGCAAAGAACAAAGCGTTAATGCACATTCGATACCAATGTAACTTATTCCTAAGTCTCATTTTATATGTGTTCAACTCACATAAGTCCTAAACCATCCTGCAAACTCCGATTCTATTCTCCTATCCACTTCAGGATCTGTTATACTCGGCTCATACAACTGCAAGTCATTTTTGAATTTCCTAAAATGACCAAAACAAACACATAATTAAGGATACTCGTTCAAAGTATTATTTCCCAACTCACCACATTGTGCTGTGAACCTTCCGATGTGTTCTATGGTGGACTTATTATCTTCATCAGAGAACGTAGTAAACTCTGGTAGCTTAAAACTTCGAGGGAGTACTGCCATGGAATCCACCCAATCAGGATAAGGTTTTTGGTATACGAGCCAATCCCGTATTGTCGACGAAATGCTTCCGTCATTATATCAGCCGGCTAGTATGGCTATTGAATCTATGATGAAGGACTTTGCATGACAGGTCGGGAACCTTGCCCCATGAAAGGCTCAGTACTTCCGACCCCCTGCCCTAGATAAGCCGTTGTCGTTGCCAAATATACAGGAGGATAAGAAGCAGAGTAATTCGGCTGCCCCCCAAAGAGTGGCATATATGTTTCCCCTAACGAAGGTTGGGGCTGCTTCATAAGTTGCAGGTAACCCCGTCATCGGGGCAGGACCCCTTCTTGGGAATACTTCTGCTGGCATAGTGCCCTGAGCTACTACCCTTAGAATAACCTGATGTCCCCCAGTAGTAGGGAAAGATATTTCCCTGCGTAGAAGGTGAACTGATCCATGAGATGGTATGCCATCAGTCGATGGCATGGGGTATGCAGGTGCCATGGTTGTTCCTTGTGCAGGGTAACCCGGTGCCTGAGTGAAAGTTTGCATATTCTGCCTCTGTGCAAATTGTTAGAGTTCGTTCTGAAGCAAAGGTCGAAAAATAGTAGCAAACTGTGAGATAAGACCCTGCAAGAGCTCACCAGTACATTGTTCCATAGTATGTCGGATGACAGTCAGAGAGGTAGATGTCGACTGAGACACCTGTGGTGGGGATGAGGACTGACACCCTTGCTCCGGAGGAGTAACCTGAGTATAACTGGAAGTAGTAACAGAAGGATCAAAAACTCCCCGGAGAGCACGGATTGGGAGTCGTTCAGATGACTCTGGTGCAGGCGGCTGCTGTGAATTATTCACCATCAAACGTCCTGACCGCAATCGCATGCGAAAACTGACCTGAGATCCCACTGGGCGTGCCAATCTGTGTTGCTGTCAAAATAACGAGCCGATGAAATCAGGTATCAGCTACTCTTCCGATAAATACAAACGATCCGATATGGTAAAACAGAAAACGGTATCAGTTCTTTTTTTTTTTTTTTTTGAATCAGGGACTGAGTTCCTTGAACTTACTATAGAAATGGTTCAAGAAAGTCAGTTGAAAATGCACAACGGAAGGACTTTTTGTAACAACAAGCAAATACGTGTATTGATGTACTTTAAGGAAAGAATATAGAAAAGACTTAAACTTCAACAGAAAAACGGAAAGCTATAAAGAAAGCTGGAAACAAAGCTGTAAAGGAAAGCTGTAAGAAATTGAATTCCTAAATTAAAAAGCTGAAAATAACAACGAAACAGAAGAAATTGAAAGTTGATGTTGTTGGTTGATGATTGTCGTTTTTGGGTTTTGGGTAAAACTCCCATTTTATACTTGCTGAAATTAAGCCACTAACAGATCGTGGAGTTTCTTCCGGCCAAAAAATGCTCCCAACGGTCGTGCAGAATTCTTGCACCGAAAGATCAGGAATTTGTTTTTCTTCTTATCGGCTTCGTGGTGCCGATGTTGCACATGACTATCGGCTGCTTGAAATGTTGACTTTATCGGCTCGACAAAACTTATCGAATTGGTAACAGCTCAAAGTAACTGTTGCGTTGGCTCGACAAAGTTGACGTCAACCGTTACAGATCCATAATAAGTTAACAAAGTCCTAATCATCTATAATCCGGCTAATTACGGCCGGTGGGATTGTGCCAATCTCTGAGAGGAGATTCTGGTTGATGATGATCATATGGTGGCTTTACTTAAGGATGCATTCATATTCATTAGAGAAAAGTAAAAGAATACCTGAGGGGGAAGATTCCCGTCCGCCGGAGTTTGTGTTATATCCACTTCGAATGGCCACTTATACGTATCCGGGTTTTCACTCCTCCCCAAAACTCCAATCGTAGAGCCTTCTTTCTTCCACCGAAGACAAAATTGAATAAGATTCCTGACCATAAACCAGCCAAATTTATCAAGACATTACTTAACTTGGATTCATTTCTTCAAAGCCGGCTTTTTTCTACCCCCCTAACAACCATCCTTCAGCAGCTCGAGATTCTTGGTGAGTTCTTCTTCGTCTTCAAGCTCTTGATTCGTCAGTTCTTCCACCTCCTTCTTATACGCAACTGAAACCTACAACCAAAGTGTACAAAAAGTAAGATGGAATCTGCCGCCCCGTTGGTTTTTCTCTCTATGTATGTAATACATATTCTCTAAACCTGATCATACGAACATCCTCTGTGCAGTCCAAGTCTTCCGTAATGATCCGCCTCAGTGATCGCTGCACTCTACAATAACGATAGAATCAAATTCATTTTCCTCTCAAAACCCTTGTTCCGTCATGATTATTACAGGTTACTTAAACTACCTATGCCACGAAGAGCCTTCTCGACATTGAGAGCCGATATCAATGACGGCGGTTCCTTCCGAACGTCGACCGCAGCTTCAGATTCCGTGGTTTCAGTGCTGGGCGTGGTAGCCTCCGCATAAACATCACTTTCGGAGCTCCTGACAAGAAGCAATCTTGGTCGTCCCTGCTTTCTTGCAGCAGGAAATCTACACCAACATGAACCAGCATTGTTGTTGCTTGGCTTTAAAGTCGTGGAGGCAGAGAAATGAGAAGTTGCTCCACCTATGCGTATGGTGGCCGCAGCAGCCATGGGTGTTACTTGCTTCTCTGTGTTCTGTTATTACTCCACATCTCCAAAGCCTTTTTGGTCAAGGTAGATAAGGTCTCTGCACCAGAGAAATGCTATCCTTCTAATAGTTAAATGAGGTGAGGAAATTCTTTTAGAAAAATATAGTCTTATTTTTTTAATAAATAAATGATATACTCTATAAATAATATTTTCCCAGGCAACGAACGTCAAGTCGTTGTAGTATAGTGGTTAGTATTCCCGCCTGTCACGCGGGTGACCCGGGTTCGATCCCCGGCAACGGCGCTACCCGCCTTTTTTTTCATACACACAGAAATAAGGAACCGACGTCGTTTGAACATTTTTTTTTTTTTTAAATGGAAAAGCACTCTTTTCGAATTTGCCTTGTCCGGAGGCCTGAGCACCAATTTACTCCTATGTGGGTAACGGCAGTCAGAGGATAGCAATTTTACAGCAGGATGGGATTAACATAATTTTCCAGGGTTTCTGGAGATTCCGGAAGCAGTAGAGAGGAGGCGGGAAAGAGTAGTCCACCTAGATCCGCCGCAGATGCTGCAGCCGGAGTAAGGAGGTTCCGGGTGGTGGCGCAGCCGGAGGAGATGAGAGCAGCTGAGAAGGACGACCAGTGCGCCTTCTTCCTTTACAAAGCCTGTCGAGATCCCTTTCATCATCTGTTCGGTATAGACTCGAACATGTCTCCGTTACGCGTGAGGGTGCTGGTCCCTACTGGCCCGTTCGCTCTGTATCAGAATTATCTTGCTGTTGGATATTTTTCAGCAGTGTTTTTTTTTCTCCTAATCAGGTGTGCTTATTAGGATGATGATGAATTTGGTTTTTAATTTTGGTGTGTTTTTCTCCATCTGGTCATTTCAGGCACGAGAGTTGCTTTGGCTTATCAGAATGAGGTTAGGGCCCTTTACTTCGGTTAATGTTAATACTTTGTACCCCTGAACTTTGAGTGCTAGGATTGACCGTTCTCTGAAATTGTATGCATTTCAAAGAATGAAATTTTCTGCCTTTTGACGTTTTTGGGTCGTGGACAATACGTGATTCGTGAATATATTTCTTTTCAAGATATGAGAAATTTTTGCGTTGAGTTATAAATCCGTGATCTATATGTATCAGTTATATTATATAACTTGCATTGTATATAATATAGCTTGTTAATATATATTGTTTGTGTAGATGAATTCATGTTAAAATTTTCGTCGAAAAATATGACATGCAATGTATGACATTGGTTCTAATAATCAGAAAAGAAGTAGAAGACCCGTTTCTGGAACTTTCTTGCTTGTCTCGCCACTTTAGAGACCCAAATTTGAAGCATTAAGTTGGAATTTCTTACTGAAAAATTTTGCTAGAGAAATTTCCTTCATGTCAGAGAAGAAATTTTTGTATGCAATTGCTGCACTACGTCAGCTTTGCCTACATGCATGTTGCACCCAATAATTGAGATCTCTCCACATCCGTGTATCTAGCTCTCCACCTAGATATTAACATCCACATAGGAAGCCAACTCATTTCCCACTATAGTGATTTGACAAAATGTTTTTTTTTCGAAAAAGAAAAAAAACAGCTAAATTAAATTTCTGTTCTTCTTCCCTTCTGATCATTATCTTCAATATTCTCATTCTCTAGTTCTTCGTAGGGATGGCAATGAGGTCGGGTCGAGCCGAGGATTAGAAATCTCGACTCCGTCCTTGCATATGCTCTCATCTTCTCATCCCCAACCTGTTCCCGCCACGGAAAAAGGCGGGGATTCCCCCCAGCCTGTTGAGGACAAAACAATTCCCGATCCCGGCCCAACGGGAAAATGGAGGCCCGTTTGGGTCCGGAAATAATTATAAAGATTTTTTTAAAAAAAAATTTACCTCCAATATATTTTTATTCAAAATTTTTTAATCATATAGAAAACTTTTGTGGTAGTTTCCAATAATTCAAGTATTTATCATATCACTATATTAGTAAAAGTAAAATTAATAATTGATAACTTTTTTTATTTTTCCTCTTCTTTTCTATTTTATTTTATTTTATATACATATATAATCTACCTTTACATGCATATATAATTATATATAATATATATAATCTGTTTATAATTTATATAATGTATGTGTGTATATATATATATATGTATATATGTATAATCTATATAATATGTATATATATACAACACATATATAATTCATCTATATATACGTGTGTATATATCTATTTATATAATTTATTTATATATACATAATATATATATATATATATATATATAATATGTAAAGCGAACTGGGCGAGCCAAGCCGAGGGTGGAGATCATACAATTCCCGTTCTCGGCCCATCTCTGGTTGGCGGGTCGAGAAATAAAACCCGTCTCCAATTCGATCCCGCTTAAATCGAAAAATTCCTTATCCAATCGGGTCGGATTTCTTCGGGCTCATTTCCTCATAACCAAATGTAGGGGCGTTCCTCTTTCCCCACCGCTGCACACTCCAATTATTTTTTTGCTTCCCATCTCAGAAATCCCTTCACATCACTCGGCCTAAAAGTCAAATCCCACCGAGGAACCCCAATTACTACCGTCGTTACTCTAAAAATGAAGTGCAAGAAATGGTCGGAGCTGGACTCTTGCAAGAAATGGTTCGGAGATGAAGCGCAAAATAGGTTGCCATGGAATTGTATTTGCAACGGCAAGTAATAAATTGATGCTTGCAAATCTTGCGCACAATTTGACTGGCAATTGCCTAATGATGCAAAAGAGAAGGATTTGGATATGAGTGAACGCCATGGAGTTTCAATTGAAAGGAAAATTCCTCTTCTTGCTGTTGCTACTTCATTTTCTTTCTAGTAGTATTTTTTTTATTTTTGTTTGAAATATTTCTTTTGTATCTATTTTTTTCTTCGTTGATTAGCATATTTTGCAATAATTTTTTCTCAGAATGTGATTCTGAAGGACAAATGTTGAAGGTAATGGAAAGAAGGGGAAGAAGAACACGAATTTAATTTAATTGTTTTTTTTAAAAAAGAATATTTTGACAGATCACATAATTAGAGAAATAAGTCGATTTCCTACATGATGTTATATCCACGTGGAAAGCTAGATATGTGGATACGGAGAGATCTCAATCATTGGCTACACCACGTAAGTCAGGTTGACGTGGTGCAGCGATTGTATACAAAAATTTTTTCTGCCTGAGCAAATATATATATATATATATATATATATATATATATATATATATATATATATATAAAAGTAACTGCAGAAGGCTCCCATTTTAACAAGTGGCAAAGTCCACCTCTGACATGTGGCGCATTGAATTTAAATGAATTTTTTTAAAGGAAATGTCAAGAATTTTTTTTATTTTAAATATCAATATTATCTGTATTTTTGTTTTAAGTATCAAGATTCTCTAAATTCAATTAATTCAGATAGATCTTATCTGAATATGAACCATTTTCTTTTTAAAAATATAAAAATTATCTAAATTAATTGAATTCATAAATATAAAAATTATCTTCATTCACTAAATTTACATAAATCAAATGAATGTATTTTTTGTTTTTCAAGAAGATATTAAGAGTATTTGGATTCATTGAATCCTACCCTTTATCTAAATAATTAATTCATATTATTTTTAAAAAATAATATAAAAGCTATCTTAATTCACAGAAATCAAATGAATTTAAATAATCAATGAATCTAAAATACTCTTTACATTTCTTTAAAAAAAAAATACATTCAAATATCTTATTTAAATATCTTATTCCACTGTAAGGATAAAATATTATTATCTTTCTCCTTCTCCTTCGTTCTCTCCCTAGAACTCCGACTCTCAGTGGAATGTGAACGGGTTCCTTTCCTGTCAAATTCCCCCCTTCCCACACACCTAAAACGAAGTCTTTTCCCTTTTTGGGTTCCTTTTGTTTCTCTGGAGATTATGAAGTTTGGTTATCAAATCTATTATATTGGATTTCTGGAAATTAGTGGTTTTCAGTATTCCTTCGTTCAACTCAAAATTTTCGTTTTGTATTTTTTGGTCAATTAATTGGAAAATTACGAGTAGAGGAACTGGTTTGCAGGTTGATCTTGGGATTCAGTGAGAAGCCCTCTTCCAGTTTGCGGTGGAAGTTTTGATTTTTGGGCTCTAATTCCGAGCTATAGTTGGATCATGTTTTGTTCGTGGTTTAGGGTTCGCTGATTGAGCATCCTTTTCCGGCTTTTCTTTGTGCTTTTTCCTTATATTTGTGCTTTTGCCTTTTTGTTATTCTTTCAATTTCTTGATAATTTGGTTTCTGCGCTTAGTTTTTGCTTGATGCTGGGCTATATGAGAGTACAGAGGAGGCTGTTAAGAGAGAGAAGGTCATTTGCCGGCTGAAGCAAGTATGTTATTAACACTGAATTAAAGGAAATACGCCAAGCAGAAGCGACAAAATAGTCCGACAAAGCATGTCCTTTTTAGCTTTGGCGACATTGCCTGAGATTTCCACCAGCTTTGATCACTCCATTTGGTGATGACCCTTATTCTCTTCTTCCACAAATTCTGAAAATCAACTCTCTTCGTGCCCTAAAGAGAAGCCGTGGTGAAGCTAAGAAAGTCCTACGCTTCTTCAGGAGACTTGAAATCAATATGTCGACCAGAATTCTCAGAGAGCTGAAGAGGAGGAGCAATGAGGTCAAGAAGAAGATAATTTTATACGTAAAACTTGAGGAGAAATTTTCAATCGGTATGAGGCAAATTCGGGAAGAATTGGCCGTTGGGACGGCTTCCGATAAACGTCGAAAAAATCGACAGAGAATTTATGATCAGTTGGGTAGTATAGTTAATTATTTATCAATGAATAAATTGTGCAGATTAATATCCTCTTATATTGTGTGTCTCTATAAAAATAAGTTCGGAACTTGGTTGAGGCAATACGTTATTTTAATTATTTAAATTTCTGTATAGAAATTATCCCGTGCAACGCACGGGTATCAACCTAATTTTATTATAATAACAAATTTATTCTACTTTGATCAATTCAATAATATCCTTCAAATCTCTATTCTTTAAATTTGTCTCAATCCTCTATTTTTTTCTATTCCTACTTAATATTTTCTTCTCTCTCCTCTCTTCCCTCTTCTCTCTCTCTACTTTCACGATTCCCTTCCCTCATCGCCTCTAAACCTGAAACAGGCACTCATCGAAAGCTTTCCTAAACACACAAAATAGGAACTCCACTCTCTGGCCTGTCCACCACTATGAAAGCACGCTTCGAAAGGGAAAGCCCTCATAGAGTAGGAGGCACCATCTCCCTATGTCCGTCTTCTCTGTTCTCACTTTCTTCTCTCTTCTCTCTCCTTCACGGTTCCTCCAAGCCTTGCAAAGTGTTACCAGAAACTTCCTTTTTCTCTCTCCTTTTAATTCGGTAGATGAATATGATAAGTTTAGATTGATTGTGCGATATCCACTTCCAACTGCGCATTGTTCAACTGTGGTGAAGTTAAAGAGGGGCAAAAGAAATCGATTAGAGCTTGAAAATGGTTTATGGCTGAAGAATAATCAAACTGTTCATTCTTGGGAAAATGTGGCCTATGCTTTACTATGTATGGGAACATGTTGTGGTGTTTGTGAAAGGTTTGAATCCGAGACCCGATAAAGAATCTGATCCCAGTCAGTTTAGTTGCCATTTTGGATTAGGAAATTGGGAGAATGATACAAAATTTAGGTTCACATCAAAAGCTCTCACGGGCTGCTCAAGAGGTTGTCAGATGTCTGTTGCTGCAGAGTATGAAGAAGAACCCAAGGAAGGCTTACGGAATTCAAGTAACCATTGGAATGACACACCATGTTCATGGTAGATCTCATAAGCGTATGATTGTATCTTCTGAGGGGAAGGAGAAAAATAAGGGTAAGTATGAGCTTTATGTATCTACAATGGTATGGAACTAGGCCTCCGCACTACGCGAATGGATTATGTATCCTTAGCTAGGAGTTAAGAAGTGGTTCATTTATGATAACAATAGCGATGATAGAATCAAAGAGGTAATTGAAGAACTTGATCAAGAAGAGTACCATGTCACCAGGTATGTATGATGTACTAAAGCCCACATGTTAGATAAGCTTCAATTCAACTGCTATTAGTAAAAAGTCAAAGAAGCAGTTGTCTGACTGGTCTTTTGAATGATTCCCGCGGCAAGTAACCATGTTCTGGCATTTCAAGCATGTAAAAAATGAGATAAATTTTTTCAAGCACTGATTGATGATTCTTTTCTGGTGATTGAATTCCCTTCTGTGAGGATATTGCTTTGTAGTATCTATTACTATGTTGGTCAAGTCCTTCTTGCTTCGATGATGATTTTCTTCCCTCTTTTTGATCTCTACAAAGAGAAGTTTGGAAGAGAACTTTAGCAAGTCGCTTATACTGTTCCCTTTTACTGATTACTTACAAAGGCTTTGTGTAGCAAATAGACACACACTCAACTCAAAGTAATGAACTTGTGAATGGCAAGCTTATCTTAGAGCTACTATTTATAAGTTTTGCTAGAAGAACACTATTTTAAACTAGAATGGTTTGTTTACTCAAACATGAAGGGTTAATGTTGACAAGAACTAATCCATATCCATCCATAGCTTCCTGAGAAAGAACATACAACTAGACCACTATGTCTTAAATTGATTAAACACTAGACACAGCACCATATTTCACATAGAAAACCTGCCTTTATCAATCAGGATTCTTTGTGAGATTCTACTACTATTGCTGCAAGCTCTTTCCTTGTGACGAGAATGAACATGCTTATAGAACTTCCTCCTCACCTTTAAAGCCTTGCCAATTCATTGACATACAATTCTTATGAATAGCTTCACCAACAGATCTATAATTCCTTTTTGTTTCCCAATTTGTATGGGCATTCTAATTTTTTGTTTGACTTGCAAAAGGGTGCATTCACAATAACAGTCCAAATGGTAGCAAGAAGAAAGTCGACGCATCATCTAATTATTAATCTATGAACCAAATCCAATTATTATTCATATGAACAGTGAAAGAAACCAAATCCCATACAGAATTCCTTGACAACAAAGGGTTGTGGGTGTGAGAAAAGAAATAAGAAAATGGGTTCAGACTTAAGTTAATGCCTAAAGGTTCTCTGTTTTTTCCTTTATAGACACAAAAAACACCAATGTCAGTTCTTGTGCCCTGTGGACATATTTCCTCCTATCTCTTCCAAGCTTCAGCGACAATGTTGCTAGAGCAGAGGTTGCAGATCAGTTCATTCTTCAGGGTAACAACGAATTCCAGCATCATTTGGGTGAAAGAATGTTGTAGAATAAACACAATCTCGAAATGCTTGTTTTAGCGAGGGACAAGTTTAAATATACTTCCACAGTTGCAAAGATCGATCTTTGTCTCCCTAATAGCATCAGAGGGCTGCAAGGAATACAATCAATCAATAGTACTTTCTCTAATGTTGTCCCCAAATTTTACCTTTGTAAAATTGAAACTTCAGAAAATCTTCATCAACAATAAATGGAAGTATGCTTTGGACACTTTCACTGACAATAGTAATCAATTGCAGAGATATATAAAATTCTATAATGATAGATAGTTTGTCAATCCTATCCCACATTACAAAAAAAAAAAAAAAGGTCTTTAAAACTCTTTATTAGTAATTGTGCACAAGAAGTTGTGTCTAAAGTGCTCTTAATGGACATGAGCTTGACCCTTTGGTTAGTCCATTTTATAATTATATTTATATCTTAAGTTGGCTCTTGGGCACTTGGGCTTGTTTAAATAAAGACTTTCTTTTTATATTTTTCCTGAATTAATATTTCTTAAGGGATATAATTTTCGGATATAGACGCATTCAAAGGGTTGTTACTTCTTAATTGGTTATCATTAAGGAGTTATAAAAATTGTAGAAGTTTTATAGATTTTTATCTATTTTTCTATTCTATATAAATTTTTCATGAAACTTTGTTGTATCTTGGGGTAACTTATTTTGATAAGTAAAATAATATTACACTAAAGATAGTGTAATCACGCCTCAAAGTCTGTTCTGTATTTATTTTCTAACAATTCGAGCGTAATATTGTCTTTCCATGGCTTTGATAAATGATGCAATTGTGAAATTGTTAACGCAACAAGATGTTGTCATACTGAATCAATTCGATGGAACTAATTTTACAAGATGGAAAGACAAGATGAGATTTCTTCTAGCCACACATAAAGTTCTCTATATTCTTGATCCATCGCTAGAGGCTCTTCCTGCACCAACGCCTGAAGACATTGATGGATTGAAGGCTGAAAGGAAGAAACGTGAAGATGATCGATTGATGTGTTGTGGACTTATTCTAAATTCTCTAACAGATCGTCTGTATGATCTCTATGTTGCACTTCAAACTCTAAAGGACATTTGGACTGCTTTGGAAACTAAATATTAGAATGAAAAGAAAGGTACGGACAAATTCCTTGCTTTAAATTATTTTGATTTCAGAATGACTGATGACAAGCCGGTCATGGATCAAGTCCATGAACTTCAGATTCTAGTTTCCAGATTAAGGGATTTAGAAGTTCAAATTCCTGATGCACTACAAATTGGTGCAATTTTGTCCAAGTTGCCTCCCTCTTGAAACAGTTACAGAAAGAAGATTCTGTTGCAATCAGAAAGTTTCACTCTCGAGCAATTTCAGACTCATCTATAGATTGAGTGTGAAACTTGTATCAAAGAAGAGAAATTGCGCAAAAATATTTTTGAAAGTTCCAATACGAAATTGCAAGTAAATGTTGTGAGAGCAAAATCTGGAAACAAATTTCAGAAAAATCTTAAGATCAAAACCAAGTCATTCAAGAACAACAACAACAAAAAGAACCAGACATGTTTTCATTGTGGAAAGAAAGGCCACTACATTAAAGAATGTAGATTCAAGAAGAATGAAGAGAAGAAAGCAGATACCGGTGCTAATACTAATACTAGTGCTACCAAAGAGGCAAAATTCATTAATGAAGAGAGTTTCGTAGCCATGGTTACTGAAATAAATTCAGTTGCTTTCCCTTGTTCTTCTAAGTTTTTCCTTGATTCTGGTGCAACCATTCATGTGTGCAACAATAAAGATTTGTTCAGTACTTATATAAAAGATGATGTTGAAGTCTTTATGAGTAATCAAGCACCAGTTCATGTGTTTGGTAAAGGCAATGTTGTTTTGAAATACACTTCGGGACAAAAACTCACTTTGGTTAATGTTTTTCACATTCCTGATGTGAAAAGGAATCTAGTTTCTGCTAGTTTGTTGAGCAAAAGAGGTTGTAAGATTGTAATAGAATTTGATAAGGTAGTGATCACCAAGAATGGTGTGTTTGTAGGAAAGGGTTACACTCTTGATGACTTGTTCAAATTAAGTATTAATGAAATCAATGTTGGTTCTGCTTATATTATTGAGTCTTCTGATCTTTGGCATGCTCGATTAGGACATTTAAATTATTCTACTTTGAAATACATGTCTAATCATGATTCTATTTTTTGTAAGTACGATTCTTTAGATAAATGTAAAATATGTGCACAAGCTAAAACTACTAGAAAATCATTTCCTAAAGCAAAACATATGCATAAAATGTTGAATTTAATTCATTAAGATATTTGTGAATTAAATGAAAAATTAACTAGAGAAGGTAAAAGATACTTGATTACTTTCATAGACAATTGTTCACGTTTATTTGTTAAGAACTAAAGATGAAACACTTAGTGTTTTTAAAGAATTTAAGGCTAAGATAGAGAATCAAAATGAATAGGAAATAAAAATTTTAAGAAGTGATAGAGGAGGAGAATACTTTTCTGGCGAATTTGATAAGTTTTGTGAAGATCATCTTATAATTCACCAAAGAACCGCTCCTTTTACACCCCCAACAAAATGGATTGGCTGAAAGAAAAAATAGAACACTAGTTGACATGGTAAATGCAATGATACTAGATGATAAATTACCATTCAGCTTATGGGGAGAAGTAATACTTACTGCATGCTATATTCTCAATAGAATTCCTTCAAAGAAGACTCATATTTCACCATCTGAAGTCTGGAATGGAAGGAAGCCAAATTTAAAGTATTTGAAAGTGTGGAGGTGTATAGCATACTATCAACTTCCTAATTCTCTAAGACAAAAACTTAGTACAAGAGGCGTAAAATCTATTTTTGTTAGTTTTGCTCAAAATTCAAAAGCATATCGTTTACTTGACTTAGAATCTAATGTTATTGTAGAATCAATTCATGTAGAATTTTTTGAAAACATCTTTATACGTGATAATATGTTACATGAGCATATAGAAGAGTATAATAAATTAGATTCTAGTTCCAATAAAAGAAAAGAATTTGATGAACCATCTGAACCAAGGAGAAGTCAAAGGCAAAAGAAAATTATATATCTTGATCCTGATTTTGTATCTCCTGATCATATTACTTTCCTAGTTGAAGGAAGAGAAAGAATTATAAGACTAATGGAGATATTAAATGTTGATGATGAACCAAAAACATTTAAGGAAGCTTTAGCTTCTAGAGATGCTGCTTTTTGGCAAGAGGCTATAAATGATAAAATGAATTCAATTATGGTTAATAATACATGGGTTCTAGTTGACTTACCTCCCAGTTCAAACCCCATTAAAAATACATGGATTTTTAGAAAGAAATATATTTCAAATGGTACTTTACAAATCTTTAAAACTAGGTTAGTAGCTAAAGGATTTACACAGAAAAAATGACTAGATTATTTTGATACATATGCACATGTAGCAAAAATAACTTCTATTAGAGTCTTATTTGCCTTAGCTTCTATTTATAAATTATATGTTCACCAAATGGATGTCAAAACTGCATTTTTAAATAGAGATTTGAAAGAAGACGTTTACATGGAACAACTAGAAGGTTTTGTACTTCCTAATAATGAAAATAAAGTGTGTAAACTTATTAAATCTTTATATGGTCTCAAACAAGCTCCAAACTAATTGCATGAAAAAATTGATTCAAAAATTTTATCTTATAGTTTTAGGCATAATATAGCTGATAAATGCATCTATTCTAAATTTACTAGTGATTATGGAGTAATTATATGTCTCTATGTAGATGATATGCTTGTTTTTTGTACAAATATTCTTGGTATAAATGAAACGAAAAAGTTTCTTACTTCTACCTTTAAGATGAAAGATCTTAAAAAAGTGGATACAATTTTGGGAATTAAAGTTACCAAATATAATAATGGATTTATGTTAAATCAAACTCACTATATAGAGAAGCTCTTGAATAAATATAAATTCTTAAATATTAAAGAATATAACACTCCATATGATTCTAGTGTTAAACTAGTAAAAAATGATGCTCGATTAATAGAACAATTGAAGTATGCTAGTGTTATAGGAAGCTTGATGTATACTATGTGTTACACAAGACTTGATATAGCCTTTACAGTGAGTAAATTATCAAGATTTACAAGCAATCCAAGTATAGCTCATTGGAAAGCGGTTGAAAGAATACTTGGTTATCTTAAAAGAACCCTAAAATTACAATTGTATTATTCAAATTTTCCTACTATACCGGAAGGCTATTCGGATGCTAGTTGGATTGTTAAAGTTGGTGATATATTATCAACACCGGGTTGGATATTTACCATAGTGGGTGGTGCTATTAATTGGACATCTAAGAAACAGATGTGTCTTGCTCATTCAACTATGGAAGCTAAATTCATAGCTTTGGCTTTAGTAGGTAAAGAGGCTGAATGGTCAAGAAATATGTTGCTTGAAGTTGACTTATGGCCACAGCCTATACCACTCGTTACTATCTATTGTGATAGCGAGGCTACAATATCAAATGCCTTTAGTAATATATATAACGAAAAATCAAGATATATAAGTCTACGTCACAGTTATATTAGAGAATTTTTATCTAATTGTATTATTACTATCTCCTATGTGAAGTCTACAACAAATTTGACGAATCCGCTCTCTAAGGCTTTACTAAGAGATAAAGTTTGGGAGACTACTTATAATATGGGACTAAAATATATACCTTTAGAAATCAATAACGGTAACCTAACTTCACTTAATGAAATCGGTTATTGGTTAAAATTCAATGGGTGATAACATGTTATTGTTATGTGTCTTATTAGATCACTAAATCAAGTTCCATACAAAAGATGATGATTATTAGTGATGATTAGTAGAGAGGATGAGTTTATACTCTTAATGGAGTTTTTCTGTCTATAAATAAACTCCACCTATATGAATATGAAGTGGTGCCACTTCAACAAGAGTTTAAAAGGGTTTATTCTTGTAAATATTCATAGAAAATGGATTGCTAGCACAATGCCATTTATTGTGCTAGAAGTTAAACAAAAAATTTAATAGAAGAACATAAATGTAATGTGTGTGGTATGTCCGATCCTAACAAAAGGAGTCATGGTTTAATCCTAAGACACCATGTAATTCATTAGCATTCTAAAATACTTATACTAATTGAAAGTTTAATTTTTTAGATACTTTCTTGTATGCATTATAGTTATTCTAAAAAATAATTACCCGTATTAACAAATTAGTGGGAGAATGATAGATAGTTTGCCAATCTTATCCTACATTAGAAAAAGAAAAGTCTTTGAAACTCTTTATTAGTAATTATGCACAAGAAGTAGTGTCTAAAGTGCTCTCAATGGACATGGGTTTGACCCTTTGGTTAGTCCATTTTATAATTATATTTGTATCTTAAGTTGGCACTTGAGCTTGTTTAAAAAAAGATTTTCTTTTTATATTTTTTTCGAATTAATATTTTTTAAATGATATAATTTTCGGATAAAGACGCAATCAAAGGGTTGTTACTTATCCGTTAGTAACCATTAAGGAGTTATTATGCAGGTTTTTATCTTTTTTTCTATTCTATATAAATTTTTCTCCACAATGGTGGTTGGAATTTTGCTTTACAGCCAGCCGAAATTTCCAGTAAGTAGTAGGATATTCATCTATCATTTTGAACACAAAAATCTGATTTAATAAATAATACGTAGTAGATAATTGTTAGATAATAAATATTGGAAAATAATTTAATATTAAAAGATATTATCATAAAAGAAAATTCTTAGTTTTTTCTTCAAAATCAAACTACTACATTTTAGGGTATTACACAATTTCGCTGCCTGGAGTATATTGTATGATAATGTGATAAGCTAATTAATTGGAAGTATATTTTGTCAGTCGATAAATTTCAATTTTTTATTTATAATCTCAATTCAACCCACTGAAAAGTCGTTCATGATATTTGGAGATGTATTTGGAAATTATTAGTGTATATAGTTTATTAAAAGAAAAATACATCATAATATCTGCAAAGCACTCGCTTCATGCCCTTGAATTCTTATTCACGAATGAATTGGGAAGGCCAACAGAAAGATTCGATTCTGACTTGGTAGAGCCGGTGCTGCTGTTGCCTATGATCATAATTTTTGGAAAGCATATCCGTATGCAAAATGGATTTTCATCTTAAAAAAAAAAAAAGGCAGATCAAATTCAATAAATTTAAATGGTTTTTCTGGAAGGATCACCATGTATTTTACCCGTTCTATGCAAAAATGTTTAATTTTTATAGGATGTTGATTCAATTACAGAGAGACAATTCTAATTCGTCAATAAAAATTGATTTCAATATTTCATATAATTCATAAATAGAAGTTCTTGACAATAGAAAGATCTTTTTAAAATTTCAACACATTCCCCTCCCCCCCCCCCCAAAAAAAGGACAATACAAGATTTATTAATCCATAATAATAAGTTTTGTGGATTTGGTTTCTTTGGAAAGAATGGGGGAAAAATTTTGTGAGCTGCAGCTTGCAGGTTCGGACCAGTACTTTTTGAAAAAAATGCTAGGTGCCTTTGTCCCATTTTTTTAATAAACTTTTTTACAAATATTTATATCTTTTTAAATAATTTAGAAAATAAATTATTATTTTTTCTAAATAATTCCATTCATTCAAATAAAAACAAATTATACAAAAGGATCCTTAGGTCTATAATAATACAAAAATATCACATCTCAAGACTTAGAGAATACAAGAAAAAATAAAACAAATACTCGAAATTTAAATTCACATAATTTTGTGCACAATAATTTAGAAGGTTTTGAGTCAATTAGTGTATTTAAAAATTGTCATAGAAGATGAGAAAATGAGAAATGATCCAACTTAGTAATAAAAAAATTTTGTCGAAAATTGAAAGAAAATATATTATGTTATGATAGAAAGATGTGTGATGCTCCGCGTTTGAAAAATATTAACTTCCAAATTTTGAAGCCACAACGAGATCATAGAAAATTTTATTCATCTAATAAAGTAAGTGACGAAATATTTTCCAAATAGGGAAAAAAAAGAAGAAAATTCACAAAATAAAGTTAAATTTAAACGAAAAGCGAAAAGTTCAGGTCAAATTACAAGACCACTGCTACACCACCACCATCCACCGTTCACATACCCAAGGAAGCAGGCCAGCGGACAACGTAGAACTCAAGGATAGGGTTTACTGACAACGGAGAAGCCTTCCTCTTGGATTAAAGAGGACCTCCCTCACCCGACCGTCAAGTTCCCACGACCAGGTGTGAGATGGAAATTCGGGATATGGACCCGCCCTAGACACCTAGGACCTTCGAATCCGGCTCCGAAGGGAGTCGAACCCCCGTCTGGCCAGCCCCAGGCATGTCACCCAGGCCTCATCTTCCCAAAATGGCGTCTCAAATGAACAAAAAGCGAAAGGTTAGTTCAATTTCTCCAATGTCAATGGAAAATTTTCGCCGACAGATCCGATTGTGATTCACCTATATATATATAAACTCATTGTCAGAGCAAGCCTTCCCTATGCAATGGTGCTTTCTAGTTCATATCTGCACCTACATTAGTTTTCTAATTTCCCCTATTTTATTTTATCATAGTAATCAATAACCATATCATACCGAGCCTGCTGAGCGAAAAAAGGGGGCCAAATCAAACTCAGGAATGAACCAAGACGGGCATATCTTCCTGAAAAAAATTTACTCGGAATGTTGATTTTCTGACCACGAAACTGAGCAATAAGTCCATCCGAGTTTGTAGCTGATGGAGTGTTCTTCGCTGAGCTAAACGAAGTGCTAACTCGAGAGCTGGCCGAGGATGGCTACTCCGGAGTGGAGGTTAGGGTCACACCTATGCGGACTGAGATCATTATCCGCGTCACTCGCACTCAGAATGTTCTCGGTAATATTATACTAGTAATTTGTGGAATTCTGTATGTTTATGTATATGTATTTGTATGTGTTGATAGGATCCTCCTTTACTATAAGAGATTTGGATGAATTATAGATTTGATTTGATTTGATTTTTTTGGTTTCGTAGACATTGTGTATGCTTGTATGGACTAGAATTCTACTGTTATAATCATTAGCAGAAATGTGGATGATATTGTAGAACTCAAGGGTAAGACAGGCATGTAATTGTGGAGTAATTCTTGTTAAAAGATTCTGTGCATTTTTTTTTTTAAATATACCTATTTCTGCTGGTTGACTAGCATGTAGCAGAAGCTTAGTGGAGGAATGTGATGCAGGACAGCCTTTAGGCAGTCCTAAGTAATTTCTAAAAACTAGAACAGCCAAGTTTAGTTGTAGTCAGGCAAAGAAACTGATCACAAACGCGTAGCAACATACTAAGAGAAGAAGGAGAAACCCTAGGCATCACACCGAGGACTTTAAGGCGTCACATCTTAGGGTTTGATTGCATCACATTGAATAAAGAAAGGATACATAGGTAATAGCGAACTTCCCTATTTATAGACCCAAAAAATTGTAAACTAACTAGGACTAGACTTCTTAGGAAACCAGCCAATTTAGGAATCCCACTAAACATAAATTTAAACTTTAGGAAACTTCTCCAAACCCACTAGTTACCAAAATTCTCTTAATTCTAAAACTCATAAAACAACAATTTAAAGGAAAGATTTATTACTAAAAAGAAAGACTCGTTACTCCCATATGAGCTGTCCATCATCTAAGGTGTGCCAAATTAAGGTTTGGCCTGTCACCTTTTCCCCTCCTCAGCTCCTCTTATAAACTTTAACTGGATGCTGCCACTTATCTCTATCAAAATGTATCTTGGGGTAGCAACCGTTGGGAGCTTGGAATTTAATGTTGTGGCAATGTATTATTAACCTTTTTAACTAGTTCAATGTATATGGTTATGTATCAGTGTTACTCTTAATTCCATAGTAAGATTAAATACATATTTGTGCATCATAATTTAGTTTCTATTCACTTTTCTTTTTTGTATTTGAAATTATTTTTGATCATGTGCACTCATTTTCTCCTTGGGTTCAGATGCATATCAGTTGTATGCAAAAAATTGTTTGTGGATCCTAGAATTGGCATGTATACACCATAAACACTGTAATTTCTAGTGAAGAGATGTACTAGTTGCAGGATGGAACTTGCTGAGCCATAGAAAATAAAAATCCAAAAGGACGGGGGAGGGAGGGGGGTTGGGGGGGAAGGGGAGTGTGGTTAGGCTTGGTTTTGAAACCAGTTTTTCCCCACTTAAAAAAAAAAAAAAAATCCAGGTTTTACTTTCTAGGACTTTTGTCTCCATAATGTTTCTGTTCATAATTTTCAGGTGGGAAGGGTAGGAGGATTAGGGAACTAACTTCAATTGTTCAGAAGCATTTCAAGTTTCCAGAAAATAGTGTAGAGCTTTATGCTGAGAAAGTAAACAATAGGGCTCTTTGTGTTGTTGCTCAGGCAGAATCTTTACAGTACAAGCTACTTGGAGGCCTTGCAGTTTGAAGGTGTGTATCCACAAATAAATGTTCTCTAATGACCACTTAACCACTTCTACATTACATTCCTATTGTCATCTTTACAGCGAGTTGGTTATTTCAACTGCCTGTCTACCTGTCTCGTGTCTGAGGATGACTAAATCAAAATTTTCCCTCCATTGTGGAGTCCAAAGAACTGTTCTGGTGTTCCACTTGTGAATTTTGAGATGGGGGGAAAATATTGATGAATCACACTAAACTATTGAGTCTTGACCTACTACATGTCTGGATGAACAATAAATGAAATACTGTGTTTTGGATGATGAATTTATGTGGCAGCTGTAATTTTATTTTTATGCCTAAAAATAGTGCCTAAATTGTTCCCGTTCTTTGTTGGATTTGCATTTGCTGATGCTGTGTTTTGAAGATTACCACAATTAGATATATGTCAAATTGATTTTATGTGATTGAAGCTCAAGTCAATTCTCTTAAAGAGATTCCTTGCCTGCTAAATCATTTGCATCCTGTTTGCGATCTGTATTTAATTTGCATTGTTCATTCATGCTTATTTAATTTGCATTAGTTTGGTTGGACTGTTTTGTGGGAGTAAATGAGGAAGGAAAGTAAATGTAGAGGTAAATGGGACATTTATCTCATTTGGTTGGATGTAGATATGGAGGGAAAGTAAATTAGGAGAGGGTACACCCTCTCCCACATCGGCATTTTCTCCCCTCCTAATTTGGAGGGATTGGGAGAGAGAAAATAAAGTGAGAGTAATAATGACAATATTGATCACATTTTTAACATTAAAAATTTTAATAAAATAGATAATGATGGATAAAATAGTAAACTAAATTAATTATTCTCTCTCCTTCTCTTCTTATTTTCACTCCAACCAAACAGGATAAGAGGAAATATATTAACTTTCCCTAGTGGAAGTAAAATGTGTCACTCTTCCTCCCTTTTCCTCTCCTCTTCCCCTTCGCGAACCAAACCAAGCTGAAGTTGCTCTAGCATTGACTTGTCCTCTTTACTGCTTTAAGGCTTGCTATGGGGTCTTGAGGTTTGTTATGGAAAATCATGCAAAGGGATGTGAGGTTTGTATCAGATTTTCCAGTTAGCTATTCTATGTCAAAGTGGAAATCTTGTTTGCTTCTCATCAGCGATTCTTTTCTACAGGTGATTGTTAGTGGAAAGCTCCATGCTCAACGGGCCAAGTCAATGAAGTTCAAGGATGGGTATATGATATATTGACTCAGCTGTGAGGCATGTTTTGCTTCAACAGGTCTGCAGCTCCTTTGTCCATTTAACCGATCTCAAATTTGTGAATAATTACTAATTATCCATGGCAGCTCTGAGGAATTTTCTAAATTTTCAGTTCGATTATGATTGCTCAGGGTGTACTTGGTATCAAGGTCAAGATCATGCTCGACTGGGATCCAAAGGGCAAGGTAGGGCCAACTACGCCATTGCCTGATCTTGTGACAATCCACACTCCAAAGGAAGAAGAGGATTATTCTGCTCCAACCCTGACACCTGTTGTTGAGGTGTCGGTGGCATAAAACATAGTTTTAGCTGCAATGAAATTTCTCACAATAACCTTCTAGGATTGCCTGCGGATCCCAGTTTTTTTCATTTTTTTGTTTTTGCTTCAACATACAGTAGCAAGGGGTGAAATGATTAGTTTCTGCAATTTACTGGTGATTTCACTCCTCTTGCTTGAGCAGTTTACCATTGAGCAACTACTGTTGGACTAGCATTTTAATTATCAAAAGTTTATTTTTATGGTTAATATTGTTCAAGAGTTGTTCATTTGCAGAAGTTCTGCATAGCAGTTGGAAGTTCATCCGACCAGGGACTTTTGTTACGTCACTGGAAGTGTCATAATCTTGGGACTACTGCCTCAAAAAGAAGCCCGTGGATGTAATTTTTGCTGGAAGATGTATCTCCGCTGGCTGAATCTGAAGATGAAAATATGTATGTTATGGAACCGCTTAAGGCGGTGGAGACAGTGGCAAAGGGAGTGGTTGGATCGATTGATGGGGTTCATTGAGAGATAGGAAGAGGCAATCAATGAGTGCAGGGGATGCATCAGTTTATCGGCCGTGTCAGAGACTGGATGGAGACTTAGTGTGGGTCCAAGAGTTTTATAACGCCTGGAAACTTGAACTGTAACCTTTTAATTGAAAGTTAGATGGATAAATAATTCAAAATCAACAAACTACCTCCACAATACGCAATCTATATGGGGTGCGAAAATTGGCTAATTTGCTTGAGGGGTAGCTAATAGCCCAATAGATTTGGTAGTTTTTGCCGTCGAGATGCCATTTTTCCCTTTGCATTACAAAAAGGTAAAAGGAATAGATAAACTTGGAAGCATTTGGCACTCACTTTTCACAATCCTGAAAGATGAAGATTGCTCAACCGATAAATGCAGCTTTTGGTGGCGCACCATAAAGGCTGAAGCATGCTATCTCAGCATCAACAATTAAAAGTCCTTAGAGATTCACATTTTGGTCTTATTATGATGATGACGATGACAATGGTGACCAGGTTGACATCATATCTTGTCATGCCCCAACTTATTATCACGTGTACAAGACAACTACTAGACCTCATCATCCTCTATTTACCCCACAAGATCCACTTTTAAGACACATTCCACGATCGACCTCTATGTTTTAACTTTTCATTTGGAGTAGCACGCAGCCATCCACAACTACTCCCACTCCTTTTCATATGTTTTACCCCACAAGATTGTTAAATACTTAGCTAAATTTACTCAAAGTAAGCCTGCTCTTTTCATTTACCTTAGACAGGCAGGCTAGCTATCTTGGTCATGATTATGCATTAATATTGTTTAAATTTGATAGAGATAGATGGTTTGATTGTAAACAAATTTGAAATTTTCAAATATGACATTAACGAGCGTATTTATATTTTAGAAATATTTTATTAAAAATATTTTGAAAAAAAAATCTTTTAAATTGAAAGTCATATAAGTTAATATGTAAAAGTTATGGTTATTAATATTATAGACGAAACTAAGAGGGCAAGGAGTGGTGCCTGCGCTCCTAAATTTTTAAAAATTTAGTATTTTTCTTAATAAAATTGAAAGTCTTTAGAAAAATCTTTTAAAAATTTACTCTTTGCCTCTTTAAAATTTTTTGAAAAATTATAACTAGCCCCCAATCCCATATTCCTGATTTTGTCCCTAATTAATACTCAAATGTATTTAAAGTATTTATAATTTTTCTATATAAATAATACGTAATTCTATTTATTTTAATATTATAAAATTATCATATCAAATTTAACATATTTTCTTTATTATGTTTTATTATCTAAATTAATATTATATTTTGATCTTGACCATTCAAGCATTTAAATATTACGAACGAGTAATAGATTATTGTGGCGGTGAGCATTCATCTCATTTTAGTATGTGGTCTGCTTAAAGTATGTCTCTACCATCATCATCATCATCAAGATACTACAAATCATTCAAATCTTCAAACACATTTCTGAAATGTGTGTGTGTGTGTGTGTCAACAGAACATAGATTTTGATATATGCATATGTTAGCGAACCGCATGCTTTTGAGAAATGGAATAAAAATTTCTCTCTCATTTGTTGTTGTGTAGTGTGAGACCAATCCCTTGGAAGGGATCGAGCCAACATGACATATGATCAAAAGGTATCTTCAATAAAGAAATAGGTAGTTCAATTGGGATCTTCCCATGCTTGTGTGACCAAGGAAAATAAACAATTCTTCATTCTGGCTGTACTTTCAAATGTACAATTTATGAAACATACATGATATAATTATTTAATGTATATAAATAATAAAAGTTAATTTTACTTTAAACTTTTATATCTAAAAAAAATGAATCTGTTGTTTAATAGTAAAAAATATTTTTTTAATTTTTTTTAATAAAGTATAATTTCTTTCGATATTTGTTCAAATTTAATGAAATATTGAAAGGAAATGGTATAAAATGATTGAATGGAAAAGAAAAATGTCTCGAGCCATTCAAAATCAAATCTCTAATGAATGTATATGTCCACATATTTGACTCCCCTTTTAAAAAAGAAAATCTATTGCAGAAAGTAGGATTGAAAGAGCTTTGACTCATTGTGATAGGTCATACTCGTGGGTGTTATGCAACCCATTGACTTAGTGGGGCGATGGTGACATTATGCAAAGGTGGGAGGATAGACTTTTTAAATAGCTTAAAAGGCCTTGAAAATGATTGTGAGCCGCCCTTACAATGAATAATATCAACACATTATGTTATAAAATTTTGATACTATCAGAATAAATTATTATATGTACAAAATTTTTTTTAAATTTTTCTTTTTCTTTTCTCTCATAATTTTTTCTAACAATTCTTTCACAAAATGATATATTTCTTAAATTTCGACATCTTCTACTAATATGTATTAGTGGTGTCTCCTCTAACTTTTAATAGTAGACATCTATAAAATTAGTGGAGCTTCCACTAATTCAGTAATAATTCACAATACTCCCCATTGGATATCCATTACATAAAGAATATGTCTCGTTAAAATCTTATTAGATAAAAATTTAGTGAAAGAAAAAAAGTATACTATTCTATATGTCTACTTATTACTCTCCCTGATGAGATGATTCCTTTAAATCTTTGAACCAACGCATACCGATTTTATATATCAACTTCTGAAATGTTGCAGTCGGTAAAGCCTTTGTGTAAATATCTACGAGGTTGTCACATGACCGAATTTGTAGCACATCAATTTCACCTTTCTTTTGGAGTGCATGAGTAAAGAAGAATTTTGATGAAATGTGTTTTGTCCGATCTCCTTTAATATATCCTCCTGTTAATTGAGCTATGCAAGCTGCATTGTTTTTATAAAGAGGAGTTAGATTATCTCTTATAGATGATAATCCGCAACTTTCTTAGATATAATGAATCACTGATCTTAACCATACACATTATCGACTTGCTTCATGAATGGCTATAATTTCAACATGATTTGAAGAAGTAACTGTTATAGATTATTTTATAAAACGTCATGATATAGCAGTATTTTCACGTGTAAATAGATAGCCCGTTTGAGAACGTGCTTTATGTGGATCAGATAAATAACCAACATCTGCATAACCTATCAATATTGGGCTGATTTTATTTGAATAAAATAATGCGAGATCAATTGTACCTTGAAGATATCAAATGACTTATTTAATTCTATTCCAATGTTGTCGTATTGGTGAAGAACTAAATCTTACTAATAAATTGACAGTAAAGACAATATCAAGTCGTGTATTATTAGCAAGATACATCAATACACTAATTGTACTGAGATATAATACTTCAGGACCAATGAGTTATTTATCATCTTCTTGAGATCAGAAATGATCTTTATTCAGATCTAATGACCGGACAATCATTGGAATACTCAATGGATGTGCTTTGTCCATATAAAATCTTTTTAGAACTTTTGTTGTATATGTTGATTGATGAATAAATCTTCCACTTTCCAAATGTTCAATTTGTAAACCAAGGTAAAATTTAATTTTACCAAACTTCTTGATTTCGAATTCTCTTTTTAAATAAGTAATTGTTTCTTGGAGCTCTTCTAGAGTTCCAATAAAATTAATATTATCAACATATATAATTACTATCACAAATTTAGAACCAAATTTCTTAATAAACACACATGGACATACCTGGTCATTTGTAAATCCCGCTTTCAATAAATATTCACTAAGACGATTGGACCATATGCACCCAAATTGCTTCAGGCCATATAATGATTTCTGTAACTTGATGGAATAATTTTCACAAGGATAATGTTTATATGCTTCGGGCATGCGAAATTCTTCAAGGATTTTCATTTAAACATCATTTTCTAAATTTTCATACAAGTAGGTAGTGATAACATATAATAAACGCATATCTATCTTTTCATGTACTGCTAAACTGATAAAATATCGGAGTGTAATAGTATCAACAATAGGAGAATAAATTTCATCATAATTAATACCTAGTCTTTGTGAAAAATCTTAAGTTACTAAATGTGCTTTATATCATATGATTTCATTATTTTCATTACACTTTCGCACAAATATCAATTTGTAACCAATAGGCATTACACCTTTCGGTGTTCGAATTGCAAGTCCGAAGACTTCACATTTTATCAATGCATTTAACTCCAATTGAATCGCATCTTTCCATTATAGTTAATCTTTTCTATACCGACATTCATTAACTGATATTGGTTCGAGATCATCATTATTCTGTGTAACATCAAGAGATATATTGTATGCAAACATATTATCAATAACAGCTTCTATCTGATTCCAATTTCTATCAGAAGTAGTATAATTGATAGAAATTTCAGTGTTACTTTCATCAACTTTTGGTTCTTTGTCATCAATTCTCCCTTAGTTTTTATCATTCTTTTCTTTAATATGATCATCTGAATCATTTAATTCTCTTTTCTTTCGAGAATTTTTATCTTTAGAATCAAGAGGTCGGCCACGTTTCTAGCGTATTTTTGACTCAACAGCTATAGGTATAATCTTTTGTTCTATTAGAACTTCAATTCGAATAGGAGCATTTATAATTGGAATATACGATTTTGTAACTCTTCTAGAGTCAACAAAAGCGTTTGGCATTTGATTTGCAATGTTTTGCAAATGAATTATCTTTTGAACTTCAAGTTCACATGCGCTTGTGCGTGGATCAAAATAATTTAATGATATTATCCAAGCAAGATCTTTCTTATATTGTTTATGTTCTTTTCCTAATTTAGGGAATAATGATTCATCAAATTGACACAGTAAATATTACTGTGAATACATCTCCTGTCAAAGGTTCAACATACCTGATAATAGAGGGAGAATAATATCCAACGTATATCCCCTTTCTTCTTTGAGGACCCATCTTTGTACGTTGGTTTGGTGCAATTGGAATATATACAACACTTCCAAATATTCTTAAATGAACAATATTTGATTCTGAACAAAAAACTAATTGCAAATGAGAGAATTTATGATAATTAGTTGGCCTTATATGTACAAGTGCTGCAATATATAAAATAGCATGTCCCTAAATAGATGTTGGGAGATTTGTTTTTATTAATAACGGTTTAGTAATTAATTGTAATCTTTTAATAAAAGATCCAACAAGACCATTTTGTGTATGAACATGAGTAATAAGATGTTTAACATTAATCCCAATTGACATGCAATATGCATAAAAAACATGTGATGAAAATTCATCAATATTATCCAAACGGATATTTTTAATTTGATGGTCAGAAAATTGTGCTCATAATTTAATTATTTGAGCAAGTAATCTAACAAACGTCAAGTTACGAGTAGATAATAAATACATATATGACCATCGAGATGATGCATCAATTAAGACTATAAAAAAATCTGAACGGTCTACATGGTGGATGAATAGTTCCACAATTATTTTTATGAATCCGTTCAAGAAATGTAGGACTTTCAACTCCTACTTTTACTACTGATGGTCTAATAATTAATTTTCTTAGAAAACATGCAACACATGAGAATTTTTTTTATGTCAATATCTTTTTATTTTTTAATGGATGACCATGTGTATTTTCAATTATTCTTCTCATCGTGGTAGATCTTGGATGACCCAACCGGTCATGCTAAATACTAAAAGTAGTAGGATCAGTAAACTTTTGATTTACTAGATGATGAATTCCACTTGTATATATTTTTGCAAAATATAGGCCAGTAGAAAAAGACGATAATTTTTTTAATACAGATTTCTTACCTAAATTAATTTGAGTAATATAAAGATGTCAATACTATTTTCCTTATTTGTTTTAACATGATACCCATTTCTGCAGATATCTTTAAAACTCAATAAATTTCTTTTGAATTTTGAGAAAAATATTGCATTATCAATATTAATTGTTGTTCCTTCAGATAATAATATACTAATTCTTCCGGAGCCTTCAATTATATTTGTATTACCGTTCATAGTATAAATATTTATTTCTCCTATTTTGAGATAAGAAAACTATTTCTCATTTTTTAGTATGGTGTGTGTAGTTCCACTATCAATAATACATACATCATCATTAACAACAGCCATTTGAACAAAAAAATATATATACAAACGTAAATATTATTAGAATATAATAAAAATTCAAAAATATTAGGGTGAGGCATTAGTTCTTCTGGACACTGCCATCACCAATTAAATTGTCTATCTTACCGTATGGGTGTTCGAAAAAATCAGATACACCTATATGGGTAATATTGATATTAAGATCTTCAAGATCAATATTATCGTCGTCAGCATCATTCACTAGATGTTGAGAAAAATTTACTTTAACATTTTTATTTTTATTTTCAATGAAACTTGATATAATTCTACTAAATGCTTGGTCGTACGACAGTTATGTGACCAATGACCTTTCATACCACATCTATAACACTTATCCTCATAATTTTCTTGTATTTCTTTATTTTTTCCCTTATTATCTTTTCTTTCTCACTTCAGGTGACCAATATTTCTCACAACTTGATAATTACTGTGATAAGAAAAATATCGATCGTGTCTACGACCATAACCACGCCCACGACTACGATTACGACTATGGCTTCTACTGGACCCAACAAAATTCATTTTTGGGAGTGCTATTGAGCCAGTTGGTCTAGCTTCATGATTTTTCAATAATAGCTCATTATTTTTCTCTATAATGAGGAGGGTAGTAATTAAATCAGTAAATTTTGTATTCTATTTTTCTCGATATCATTGCTACAGGACATATTTGAGGTATGAAAGGTGGAGAATGTCTTTTCCAATATATCTTCATCAGTAACTTTTTCTCCGTATAATTTTAACTGAGATGTAATTTTATACATGGTGGAGCTATATTCATTCACGATTTTAAAATCTTGCAACCTTAGGTGCAACCATTTATACCATGCAGTTGGTAGTATGACCATCTTCAGATGGTCAAATCTTTCTTTTAAATTTACCCACAGGACATATAGATTTTTTTCGATAAGATATTCCATTTTTAAATTTTCGTCGAGATGACGACGGATAAAAATCAAAACTTTGGCCTTTTGTTGTGCAGATGTACTATTTTTTTCTTGAAGAGTTTCACTAAGGCTGCCAACATTTAGATGTATTTCTGTATCGAAAACCCATGACATAATTTTTTTTAGAAATATTAAGGGTTACAAATTCGAGTTTAGTAAGGTTAGCCATATGAATCAATAAATGCGTACCTACCTTCGGACTTTTGTAATGATAGAGATTTGTGCTTTAGTCTTCTGGCTTTTGTAACGGCAAAGACTCGTGCTGATAACGTGTTATAAAATTTTGGCAGTGTCAGAATAAAATCTATACACAATAGATCTCAAACTATTATATGCACAAGAATTTCTTCAAACTTTTCTTTTTCTTTTCTCTCACAATTTTCTCTAACAATTCTTTCGCAAAATAGTATATTTCTCATGTTTAAAGAAGAACTCTATTCATAAAGCTTTTATTAGTGGAATTCATCATCTTCTACTAATATGCATCAGTAGTGTCTCCACTAACTCTTAATGATGGACATTTATAAAATTAGTGAAGCTTCCATAATTCATTAATAATTCACAATACATTATACTTTTTGGATGCATTAGTGCCCTTGTCTCCCCATTACTTGAAACAACTAACAACCCAATGAACACTCTTTTTGGGTCTTACTAAATGACCCAAATACCCTCCACAAATGACACTTTTGAGTATCTATCCAAAATCTTTGTAAAATAGTAGAACAAGAAATGTGTATCTTAGTCAACAAATTAATTATTTTCACAAATATATAAAGCATTTAGTAATATATGTCAAGAAAGTAATTTTATTCTCGTAAACAAAATCATCTATCGAAACTAAACAATACTCCCCAACATATTTAACTCCAATGAATCATTTCACCATGTCCCAAAACCATGCTGAGGACAATCGAAATCGCTCTAAAGTTGTCAGATATTCCAATTAGTGATTTATCACAAAGGAAATTAATTAGTATTTGTTCATTATTCGTATATAAATTATATACAAATTGAGTCTTTATTGTACTATTCTAATTTGATTCAAATTTAAAATTAATAAATAGTACTCAAATTTATCAGATTTTTTTATAAAAAAAATTGAACTGAAACAAACTATTAAAAAAGAGAAAAATGATTGGGGAGTTGGGGGGGGACAATGGGGTGCTAGGAGATATGATGGAGGGGGAAGATCATGGAAATTGGGGAGAGAGAGTGGCCTCACCACAATTTTACGTAGTGGACTAACTGCACGCCCAAGAAGGAGAAGATGATACACGTACAACACATATCTTTGGGTATGTTTGTCCCTGAGGCTTTAAGTTGACCCTACAAAAAATACAATTCCCCCACCCAATGTTGGCTTGCTGGCTGCCGTCGCCTCCTTCAAAATCCATTCCCTTTGGCACGCCGCCTCCTACTAATTCCCATTCATTGTACATATGTGTGACATATATTATTATTATTATTATTATTATTATTATTATTATTATTATTATTATTATTATTATTATTATTATTATTATTATTATTATTACCCTCCATCTTATAATATAAATCGCTAAATTTAATTTCACACATATTAAGATTTTTAAAAATAAAGTGACTTTATATTTTTTTTTCTTAAAACACCCCTATTTAAATATATTAGAAACAAAAGAAGAGAATAGAGAAAAATAGAATAATAAATAAGGATAAAAATATAAAAATAGTTTTAAAACTTTCTTAAAGTTCTTAATTACTTATAATTTGGGATAACAAAAATAATATCTAATAACTTATATTATGAGATAGAAGGAGTATTAACTTTTTACATATATCGTCTTTAGTCTGCCTTATACTAATTCAAGCTTCTATATTGTTACGTGTGCATTTGTGCACCTTTTGCTATGTGTTAATCATGTTACATATAATGTGAATTTTTTTGAATTACTTATTTTTATAATATAATAGAAATTAGAGATGATGTTTGAGTTAATATTAAGTAATAGTTAGTTAATAAAAACGGTTGTTATTAGCGAGAAACTTTGAGTTTAATTTATATTTCTTTTCTGATATATTTTGATTTGTGTTGGAGAAATTATAAAAGACAATGGCAGAAAATGATGGGAAAAATCAAAGACTTAAATAACTTTATTTGGGTGGAAAGTAGCATAGTAAAAGGGGGAGATTAGAATGATTTTAAGCATTCCTTTGATATTAAAGAAACCCTTCAATCTTCTCTCTCCTTTTTGTTTTTGATTTTTGTCCTCTTCTTATCTCTTCTCATGTACAACATCGAATTTCTTCTCCTTCAATCCTTTCTGAGTAGGGGTGGCAATATTAAACATGACACGTCAACACGATATGAAAATGATAAGGTTATAATAGGTTAAGATTGAAGTTTCGCGGATTCGAATCAAAACAGGTCGATCCGTTTAATTTTAAATGTGTTCGGGTCACAAAACGGATTTAACCTGTTTCAACCCGTTTCAACCTGTGAACCTATTTAACTTTTTTTAATACTTATATTTAATACTTTTTGTAATACTTTACAAATTTCACTATAGAAATTTAGATAATATATATTTTTACATTAATTAATTGAATTAAATTTTATTATATGAATTAATTGAATTGTTTGTGTGTCTGTTTTGTTTAATTAATGAGACCTCTTAAGAAAAAATAAATGATGTTAATGTGGCTATTTACTTGATATATGGTAAATGAATTATTCTTAATTAATTATTATTTAGTATTTATAATAATAATATTATTACAATGACTTTTAGTTAGAGAAAATAATTTATTGAACAATCCAATTTTATTGCAAAACTATATTTGTTTAGATTTTTAAGATTGAATCTTATGAATTTATTGAGATTTTTAGATATTTAGTTGGATGGTTTTTATTTTATTGATTATTTATAATTTTATAGGTTGTTTTATTAGTTTTTTAATTTTATATGGTTTAATTTAATTTTTAAAATTTTTTGTGTAATTAGTGAATAGATTGGTGGGTTTAGTAAGTATTCGGATTGACGGGTTTAATAATTATCTATTTAATATTTGTATATAATCGTGTCATATCAATCTGTTTTATAATACAAACATAATACGAAAATAAACGGATTGACACAACACAACACATTTATTAATCGGATCGTGTTCATATTGACTTGTCATATGTAATTATATTCTAAATTGACACGACCCGTCAACTTGAATATAACACAATTGCCACTCATAATACAGAGATAGCAGGTTATGATAGTAAATAGAGGAGAGATTTTGATATGATTGCATTGAAGTAGCAAACTTCAAATACTATCAATTATATAAAAACAAAATAAGAGTAAATAATCTCAATAACTTTTAAATTATTTTAAAATTTGATTTTTATTCTCTAACTATAAAACAAGTAAAATTTATCTCTAAATTCTCAAATCGTCAATATTCGACTATTTCGTCAATTAATTAATGATAAACTCAATTTTCTATTAATTATATAATTTTTTAGTGGTATTTAGATAATTTTATATTATTTTTAGAAATATTACAATTATTCAATTTTTATCCTTTTTATTTTTTTTTCAACTTCTTCTTCCTTCTTTCTCCCAAAAGACGCAAGAGACAAAAAGCCCCTCAACAAACATCTCTCACTACGCTGGAGAATCTCCTCTCGTAGATTTCATTTCTTCTCCTAAAATGGTGAGCTGAATTGCCTAAGATCTAGTTAATTCATCATCTATTTTCAATTGTTTTGTTTGCTTATGTGAATTCTTTAGTACCTTGTTGAATGCATAGATTGCCCGATTTGTATATATTCTTGATTTGAGATCTGAGGGTGTGGCGATTTACTGATTCAAATGCATTTCCTCTGTTGTTTTTGGTTTTAATTGCATGATAAATGGCGTTGCATCCGCCGCTCAGACTCAAAATCATATTTTTTGGCATAGTCGAACAGACAGGAGGTGAAGGAATTAAAGAATGAGTACGGGGAAGGGAAATTCAAAATTGATGAATCTCTGTAAAGTCGAAAACCATCCCAGAGAAGGAAGAATCCATGAAAGAAGAGGGGTCAAGATTTAAAAGTTCGGAGAGTTTGAAGGTAGTTTTATTCGCTTGTATCAATTAAATTGAGCTATTTATTATTTTAAATTATTTTAAAAAATTTGAATTTTTTTTTAAAAATCAAGTCAATAATTATCAATTTAGTTAGGACGAAAAAAATATTTATTTTATAATTAATAAATAAAAATAAAAATTTAAAATAATTAAAAAATTATAGATATTGCTTTTTAATATAATATCTTCTCTTATTTTTTGCGCTAATGTTACTAATAAATTTTTTAGAAGGAAGCTATAACATTATACTGAGGAGGAAGAGAAAGAGAATAAATGCACGTTATTCAATTAATATCGTGCTTAAAGCTTCTCAATTTTGTAAAATACTACCACATTATTGTCTTGACTTTACTATATATAGCAAAGTCCTTTACGCATCGAAGAAGACTTATATAGAAAGGTGAGAAAATTGTTTAGTATAAGACATTGAGTGACATTGCCAAAAGAAGAAGACGAAGAAATACATAATTCCGTGCTTGACCGATTAATATATTTCTTATTGTGGACTTTATCTTTATTATTTTTTGTTTCGTTGAAATCTAGATTTAGTTTAATGCCGCCGTAGACCAGGGAAATAATACGAGTAAGAAGTCTAATTTCATCCTGCTTTATATATATATATATATAATTAAATTGATTTATTTATCATTTTGGATTGTTCAAAAAAAATTAATATTTTTAAATTTTTTGAATATATTATATATTATAAAATAATTAATATATTCAATACATATTCTTATATATATATATATATTTAAATTTAATATAAAATATTTTGAAATCTATATATTTTTATTTTTATATAAAATTCGTGCCAAGTCAATTATAATTAATTTAGTTGGGATGGGAGGTAGTATAATCTATGTAGGGATGGAGGAAAAAAAAAAAAAAATCAACGGATGGCTTGTGCTTTCTTTTTTGAGGGTTGAGAGAATAGAAGTAGAAATCTTTCATCCTGCTTTATATAAGATCATCTATATAAAGTACTATATAATTTTTATACAAAAATAATACTTTAATGGATATAATGACAGAGATAGAGGAGAGGTGGCCTGTCCAGCCTGTCCTTTAAAAATTTTAATAATTATAATTTTACTTTTATAAAATTAATTTTTTAAGTTTTTTTATATTTGAATTTTTTTTTACATTTTAAATTTTTTTAAAAATTATAATATTATCATTTAATATATTATTTTATATACTAATTTACTTTCTCAATTCTGATGCATCTATATGCATGTTCACAAATCAATTTGAAAAAAGGATAAAGAGTAAAGCAATTATTTTTTTAATATTAAGATATCTTTTAATGATACATCAGTTTCTAGAAAAAAAAATAAATTGACAATTTATAGGGATTCGTTTAAAAATTATGTGGTAAGATATAATCTTATAATTTTTTAGTAATTTTAAATTTAATTTATATTTTTATTCCTATTATTTAAAGAAAAAACAAAAAGAAATGAGAGTATGCTACACAAAAAATAAAAGAAAAAAAAAAGAATATAGACTGAGGATGGAGAGAGATTTTTTCTCCCAAAAAAAAAGAAAAAAAAAAAAAGGAATGGAAGCAGAAGGAGAAGGTGGCCCCACACATAATCGTCGTCCATAGTACATTATGTCACGGACGTGCTCTTTTGGTCCGCGTGTACAAATGTGGGTCCCCACAAAGCCATGCGCTCCGCGGTTTTAAAATTTTCTTCCTTTCTGCTCCCCTAAATTATTTGGACGCATAATGCGCATGCCTTCTCCAATATGCTTCGTCACATACCCACCTTCTCATTCATTTCATTTCTTCCTCCTCTTCTCTTCTCACTATTATCCTCCAATATCATCTAAGTAAACTCACTCACATGCCTACACTTGTTTGCTTAGGGAGGAGTCAACCTTCCTCCATTTTTTATAATTTTAAAAACAATTTTAATACTCAAATTCAGAATACCCTTGTATCGAATATCTTTAATTATTAATTTTATTCAAACTTAATTAATAAACTTTTTCTTATGTATATTCCATTATAAAACAAAGAATAGTTTTGTGATAATCAAATATTCTCACTTTATATATATATATATCTTATTCTCAGTTTTATTTGAATTTAATTATTAAATTTCTTTTCTAATCTAGTTTAACTTTTTAAGTTTATTACATTATAATGCAGAATGAATGATTAACTATTATCATTTTATATATAATTTCACTAATATAATTTTAAATTTCATCACTCTGACAAATAAATCTCTTAATAAATTTATCAGTAGATATACTTGGCCTATAGCATAAGATTACAATGCGGATGAATACATAATCTTAAAATCTTGTGTCAAAGCCAGAGCTAATTCATCATGCAATAAAATATCGAGTCTCATATATAAATGATCTTCTCACTATTCCTAGTTAGGTCTGTTGTCAATTGCTCCCATGCTATTGCTCATAATAATGTTTGCTAAGGAGGAGAAAATGTTTTTTTTTTCCCCTCCTTTCTAACACTTATTATGGAAGATTTTATTACTTTTTTTTTTTTAAAAAAGGTATTGGGTGGTAGCATAATCCTACTTTTTGGACAGTATATAAGGAATCACATTTATCATCTTCTGATCCTCACATACACACTCTTCTCGGTGGAACTTTGAAGTTTCTCACGTTTCTTTGCTCTTCCTCTGATCTTTCTTGTCGGTTACAGTGCTCTGTTTTTTTGGTTCTATTCTCTTTCCTCCTCATATCTACTTTGCTTCATATAAATCATGGGTGAAGCAGTTGAGTTTTATCCTCGCAATTGCTTCTCTAAGGTTCACTGTGAACTGGAGCACCATCATAGCATAGCCATGGCGGAGAATCACAACGATGCTTCTTGGTTCGAAGAAGAATTAGACGATAATCTAAAATGGTCATTCTCTTTGAACAGGTCTGCATGAATTGCCAATTACCAAGAAACTAATATATCGTTTTGCTGTATTTTCTTTCTCTTTCTTTGGATGAAAAATGAAAATCCCACCACCATTTTTCTTGATTTTTGAAGTGGGGTTGTGGTGGGAGATGGTGGCGGGGGGTTCATTTGATTTGCATACAAACTATAGCTGTTGGATTTAGTTTCAAGAATCTCTTATAAAATGGGTTTTTCTTCATTTTCCATGCAAAGTAAACCCACCATGCAGAGTCTCATCCGATTGATGAATAGGCTTTTCCTCTTCTTAAAACATTTTCTTTTGCTACTTTGCATGTCAATGGCGGATTCATATAATTGATGCTGTTTAAAGAGTTCTTCGGGTCCAATATAAATATGATGTATTTTTTTAATGAAAATAAATCTTTGATTACTTGTTTTGTTGAGGCCCAAGATCATCAAAAGCAACTCTGTTTATCAACATAACTATCTCACGCAATTAGAGTTCTGGATCTGATAGATTCTTTTCTTTTAGTTCTTGAGAAAAAAAGAGAAAAGATTTTGATCTTACATTAAGGCCATTTCTTGCAAAAAGGGACATAACAAGAACAGGTCCTTTCCTTCCTTAGCCAATTTCAAAGTGTAAAAAGTCGTTAATTTGGAGACTCTTTCTTTCTCTTTCCAGAGTACTGCACAGGGGAACCAGCGAATACCAGGATATTGCTCTCTTAGATACCAAGAAATTTGGCAAGGTTTGTTAAATAAATCAACCTACTATTTAGGACTAGCATCACTTTTGCTCTTCTTGAAAATGATGTTCTTGACTTTGGTATTTGGTAAATTCAACTGCTCCTTATTCTATAGATAAATACTGAGAGGGTATATCACGCGTGCATATACAGGTTCTGGTGATTGACGGGAAGATGCAGAGTGCTGAGGTTGATGAATTTATATATCATGAATGCTTAATTCATCCAGCTCTCTTATGTCATCCCAAGTGAGTAAATTAGATTTTGCTCTTATTTCTACACCTAACGCATGCATGCCAAATACGTTCTTCACTCTTGAAATTCCTCATGCTTGGCTGCTCTTACTTTGATTCATTAGTTGCGGCCCTCTACTTGTAAAATATTCAATAGTTGGTCAAAATGAAGAAAAATCAGCTCCGTATTTACATAGACTAAGATGAATTACTTTTCTAAGGGCGAACCAAACTTGGGATCTTAATTTCTTACAGTATCGGTCGCGGTTGATATGCACTTACTTTACTATATGAATTATATATTTCTTTTGCAGCCCAAAAACTGTATTTATAATGGGAGGAGGAGAGGGATCAGCAGCCAGAGAAGCACTGAGGCACAAATCAATAGACAAAGTGGTGATGTGTGACATTGATCAGGTAGATAAGATGTTGTAATTTCCTTAGTATTCTACTGTATTTTGTCATTGGGTTTGGATCTGACTTTGATATGCAAAATACATATGTTAGTAGCATTTAGTAGTGGTGACCACTGGAAGCAAATCGCACATCTCCTGTCATTTTTGAATATAGTAGAGAAGCTTGAAACTTGGATCTCTCAGAAAAGGCACTAAATAGGAATTCTTAATTCTTATGACTTGAATAAGGACAAACTTTTGCTTGGTCCACCACTATTTTATTTGCTTTTCTTTTTTTTTCTAAAAATCCTACTTACTACTAATTATGAATTTATCAGTTCCCATTTTATATTCTGTACCTACAGTAGTCAAGCTAATCCCAATTGAAAAAAAAAAAAAGACAAAAAAAGAGGATGTTTTGTGATATTGTTGTGTGAGTTGACCATGTCACTTTCACTTGTTGATTAATGCATATGACACTGCTGTGCCTCTTGCAGGAGGTGGTTGATTTCTGCAGGAGACATCTGACAGCAAACCATGAGGCCTTCCGCAACAAGAAGCTTAATTTAGTGATTAATGATGCCAAGTAAGGCTTCGATTCATTCATCAAAGATTCTATGCATACATCTTCTGATGTCCTTTTTGTTCTTTGCCACCAGTTTTGAGGGCCTCGAAAAGATAAAAGGAAACTTTGCTGTGTGCTTCAGTGATTCTTGATTGGCTAATGAACTAATATATTTTCATACCAATGAAATTCATCTAATCTGGTTTAGAAGCACAGAAATTGGTGTTTTGATAACTGGAGCTGACTATATTTGATTATTGATGTGGTTAAAAGAGCTGAATTGGAGGACAGGAAGGAAAAATTCGACATCATAGTTGGAGATTTAGCTGATCCAGTTGAAGGAGGTCCATGCTATCAGCTCTATACAAAATCTTTCTATGAGAAGATTCTGAAACCCAAGCTCAACGACAATGGCATCTTTGTTACTCAGGTTGCTCTTTCCACCTTCCTGATTCCTATCATAATTGTGTTCTTTTTTCTAGTGAGAATCCAGAAATCTGAAAGGTGGTTCGATTGCACAGGCTGGACCTGCAGGGGTGTTCACTCACAAGGAGGTGTTCTCATCAATCTACAACACCATAAAACAGGTCTTCAAATGTAAGTCTAGTTTATGCAACCTTTTCACTATTTTTCTTTCATTTTCTTGCGTTCAAACCGACTCAAGAATTGGCTTTTTTGTCTGCAGATGTTCTTGCGTACACAGCTCATGTGCCATCTTTTGCTGATACTTGGGGATGGGTCATGGTCGGTGTACAGATTTCAATAGATTATTTGCGTGTCTCAATGCCATATTGCTAGTGATAATTAACTTGCTTTCTATGTACTAATCCAGGCCTCAGACCAACCATTCTGCATTGATGCTGTGAAAATAGACAAGAAAATGGCAGAAAGAATTGATGGAGAATTGCTATACTTAAGTGGTGCCTCTTTTGTCTCCTCCACCATCTTGAATAAGACTGTTGCCAAAACGTAAGTTGTCATCTCACATACATCAGTTCTTAGGATTACGAAAGAATGATATTTATACTACAATTTAGCAGTTAGATATATACTCTTATATTCATACGCCTTTTCAAAATAAAAAAAACGAAATATGAAAGAGGGCATCTTGATTCAACGCAAAGATATGCCTAAAAAAATATTTCTCGTTCTTGCAGATTGAAGAATGAAACTCATGTCTACACTGAGGAGGATGCAAGGTTCATTCATGGCCATGGGGTGGCATATCGAAATTGATTGTGGCAGCTGCCTTTGGCTGTGGGAAACTGCTGTACAGACAAGGGGGCGATGAAATATGTAATAGCGGTTCAAATTTCTCTAAGAAAATGCGACAAAAGAAAGGGGGAAAAACATTTCAGAGACAATTGTTTGAAGCTCTTGGGTTTAGACAGTATATATGCTTAGGCTTCTTCTGGTTGTACTAGGACTTGTGCTGAATTTATTAATATCTCATGTAATGCTCAAATAGCAAGAAGCATTCTTCGATCAAGGTTTGAGTTCCAAATTTCAAGCTGTCGTTCTTCAAATTAGTTTTTATTATAAGATCATTTATCACTTATTTTTTGTTATTGCGTGCTCATTATTTGTAATCTTTATAATTTTTACATGATATTTCAAATTTTATTTATAAATTTATAGATGCGGCACCCATTAAATTTGAATAGACAAATGATGTAAACATGCTAATTTCAAGAATAAAGGAAACCAAATAAAAATATGCCTAAATTGCAACTTTTTTTTTTTCTTTTTTAAGGAATTTGTTTAAATTGAATAAAAATTAAAAAATAGGTAAGGTCCATGAGTAAAAAAAAAAAAAAAAGAATATGATAAATTTTGAGTGAATAATAATTTTTGAAAAATAAAAATTGTTTCAATTGATTTTTTTTTTTTTTTTGTAATTGAGTTGATGTTTTAGGTTGAATTGAGCGGCAATCTTAATTCATTACAACATGCCTGCGGTTCTTGTCACGAGATTTATTTGCAAGATTTCGAAGGCTTTATTGCTATATACATGTAACATCATATGATCACGAACACATGACACCAAATATAATCCAAATATTGTCCTGTAAATCTTCATTTGCAACATGAAGGAGCTCCAACTAAGCAGTCTCTCTGCAATTTCCATGACTTTCCAGAGCAATGATCTAAATGGGACCCAAGATATTTGCAAATTCAAGTGGAAGAGATCATTGCAAATAGGCAAATTAGAGTACGTAGCATATAACATTAACTAGAGAATGATTGACAAGATGAAGAAAAGAGATTGAACAAGAAATTCAGAGAATTCTCAAGATATCTAACTTCGCTTGACTGGATCAAAGTTGGCAACACCAATAACAGCCGCAAGAAGGACTGCAAGCACAACACCACCAGCTACAATGCTGAGAAGAAAGTTCTTGAGGGATGGGCTGACACCAGATCCAGCAGCCTCGGCCACATCAGGGATCACCATGGAAGCTGTGAGAGCAGCTGCAGTTAATCCAGTGACTGCCTTCTCCTTCAAAGAAGCCTGGATTTGAAGCTTGGTCGTGGAAGACTTGGAGTTCACCATCACAGCCTTGGATGGCCTCACTGGTAATGGCTTGAAGAAAGCATCAGGTGATGGTGGCTGCAGCCTCGTAAGGGTTGCAGAGGGGACTTGCATCGCCATTGACACAGAGGATGCCATTTCTTTCCTGTGTTTTTTTCCTTCTCTCTAACTCTGTGGAATTGCAACCAAAAAGTAATGGATTGCACCAAAAAATTTGATCAGAAGAAGACTATGGTGAGGTGCACTTAATTGGATCGATGAAGATTTGAGAGAGTTGAATGAGAGGTTGAAATTGGAGATTTTTGTTCCATCGTGTCACCTGCTTTATTATGTGGCAAGTTCACAACCTATGTCCCAAGGATAAGGTTTATCCTTATAGATTGTTAATATTAGCTCGTCAAACATATGATGGTGTCCACGAGGGAATTTCAAACCCCTTCACAACCGAACAAATTTGGGCAATATATGAAGGGGGGTTAAAAAAAGGTAGTAGACCCTTTGACAAAGCCTTTCTCGACCGGACTTTTATAAACTATTTATTAATAATTTATCGTAACTTTGAAAAAAAAATGTTTCTAATGTATAATTAGTATTTTTCTTAGCCATCTTCTTGAGCTTGAGACCAATTTACAAGCTAATTAAGTTATTATGGGCAGCTTGTGAAAGGATTCTTCCTATGTTCAAGCTCGAATTGAGCGAAACAGTATTATACATAGAGGTCAAGCTTTTGTAGACTTGACTGGAAAACTAGTCAGAGTTTAATCAAGTTTTAATTTATTTTTTTGTTTGTAATTTTTAGATATATTTAAAAATAGTTAAACAAATGACATTTAAGGTAATATTGATTGCGATTGACGTTAACCTTGCGATTTACGATTAGCCAACCACACAGAACTCTCAACTTCTGTTGATGTTCAGTTTTATTTTTATTTTTGGGGGGTGGAGGGGGGTTGGGGCACAAAATGGGACAAACAAAAAGTAATGGCAAAATAGTTGAATTTTTTAACTCAATATATAATTCTTTAAAAAATAATAATAAATGACTTATAAACAAGTTTATTATGTTAAAAATTGAAAAATTAAGAAAGATAATTAATGTAAATAATTACTAATTGAGAGATTTTTTTTTTTGAAATAATTGAGGTGAAAAAGCTAAGACTTGAGGGAGGATAGTAAGAATTGAAAGAGATTCATATGGAATGGGAAAAAAAAAAAAAAACAAATGTACAAATAGTTGAATCGCTGCTTGATGATTGAAAAAAAAAAATCCCAACTACAGCCAAACTGACTAGACCGGTTTCGGTTAACAGTATTAACTGTTAACCATGAATATTGGTCAACAATTTCTGCAATCGCTGACCATTATTCAGTACAACTGGCCAAACACCCAACCAGGATCACCCCTAATTTAAGCCCGAGTTCAATCTTCAGCTTGAATAAACGAGCATTAAGAGAAACTTAATAGTTCATGCCTTTCAAATTATATATTCTATTTAACTGATTACGTAAATATAATTTTTAATTAATTAAATATTTATATATTTTTTTATCATTAAAATTTAATTTATTCTTTCTCTATTTATTAAGAAACATACTTCAAATTACCTTTTTTTTATTTAAATAAAATCAACTTGTTAAAAAATTTATTTAATATGCTTAAAATATAAACTATTATTAAATATGAACAAATTTAAAAATGTTAAATCTTAATTTTCTAACTAAACAAATAATTTAAAATAAAAATTAAATTAAAAACAGAACAGATAATTTAAAATTGAAAAGTAACTTCTTTATTTAACATTTAATATAGCAGCTCAAGTTAAAATATTTTAAATAGAAGTTGGTCAAAATCCTAGGAAGGCATACTTCTTTACATTTAGCTCCCTTCCCACCATAGGGCCTTTGTGCATCCCATTTGACACGCAAAAAGCAAGAAGGGACGGTAAAAAACCAATATTCATGCATGCAACTGATTTCAGCACGACCAATCAAAGCTTTCAAGAGACCAGAAGAATACACCGGCGAATTTACATTTCAGCTTCAGTTTCCAAAACAACTTTTAAGCCTTCAGTCTCTGACACTAACTAGTATCCACAGCCAAACGAGGGATAGAGATAAATGCATCTTGCATCCTTCCATTTTCATACTAAGATAAATATGACAGAACCCGCCTGCCATTACCTCAATGGTGACAACAGGAAATGGCTGATCCTGGTCATAGTAATCCTGCATTGATGATAGTTTGGAAAAGCAAGCAGGTCATTTTCTGATATCCATTGTTAGCTGTAACTCAACATCAATAACAGCAAGAAAGTTAAACTGCCGAATCTAATTGATCCACGAAGGCCTTGGAAACTTGTCGACGAACAAACCAGAAGCAATCTGCAACTTGGTATAGGTGCCTGGGAAAATCACAAAAATTATAGCCCCACCACTTGTTATGGGTCCAGCATGATTTTCTTTGAAAAATTACAGAATGATTATCCAAGAACTTATCAACACATTGTCAAAAATCTTTGCATGACAGATAAATTCTTGCATCAAAATTACCACTTCCAAGTTGAAACTGACCGATTCATGAGAAAGAAGAATATCATCTCGTAGTCCCAGTTATCATTGTTCTCGACTCAACAAGGTGAACTTCCTGGGGAAGCAGGTCATATTTGATACCCAGCTCTTCAAATATTCTCTTCATCTCCAAGACAAATTCAGATCTCCTCTTGCTCTTCTCTCCATAGTTTTGAAAGTTCATTGTATGATTAAAAAAAATAGCCATTTTTATCTTGTTTATATTCTCAATCTCCTTCACCACCACACTGTGATTAGGATGCCAATGCAGCATATTCTTCTCTAAATACCTGACCAACAAAGAAAACAACAAAAAGGGACAATGATGCACAAATAAAAGGATCATTCAATTCTGGAGGATACATCACTCTAATTGTGAATCTTAAGCAAAACTTCCATAAGCAGCAATCCTCTGTATGAACTTTGCCTTTGAAAAATCGTGTTTGCTATAAAAGATATTGGTTTGTTTGGTTCATTTATTGAAGTTTGCACATTACTAGGATGTTCCTCTTCTTAACCTCACGTTCGGTCAATTTTTGTCAAAATTAGCAATGCAAATACTCATTCAATCAGCACAAATCACTTTACCTGACTTGGCAGAACATAGAAAAATATTATGTAAGATAGATTCTCATGTAAGAAAAGAAATATGTATCCCATGCATCGTAATCAAGTAATGACCTGGCATGATTCTGTAAAGCTATTGTCTTAGGCAAACTAACTTTTTCCAATGGGTGAGGGTAGTGATGACACAAGAACCTAAAAAATATTAAAATTATCAAAGGTGGTCCGGCCTTCAAGAAGGTTCTAGGTCATCTTTAAAAGAAAAAAATCTATCTTTGACGCACCACTATTCAGATACAGTGCATTTTGTACATAATCAGTTTGACACCTGGTGAAAGATCATGCTACAATTTACCAAAAGCACTAAAAGTAGGAAATAAGAGGTTACTTCTTTTCTAATTTGCTAAATAACAACCAGAACCTTTTTGAACATCATTCTCCTAGAAACTTTAATATTATTTTTTCCACTTCACTAAACTAATTGAAATCTATTCATTTATTGAACACCTAACAAAAATAATAATTCAGAAATGTCCCAGAAACACAGAATATCAGCAATACCATATTCTACTATCTGGAGGATTGGATGAAAGGAACCTCCTCAAGACCATAGTTTATTTTCAGCTCTTCATCAATAGAAGTTATCTATGCAAAATGAAATGCTGCATATGGGAATAGGGATTTGGATCCAAAGGTATCATGCCTACAAGGGTTTGAGAACCAAGGTAAACCCAATAAACAAAAGCATTTTCAAAAGGAATGATTAGGCAGTCTGGCTGGATTTTAGCTATATTGTGCCAAAAGAAGACAATTGCCTTACTTCTTTATCTTATCTTTTAAAGCCCCTATCTTCTCCAGTGGAGTCCTGAAATCGATGGAGAACTCAAGGGAATCACCCATATCTGGACTTCTGTAGAAATTGCTAATGGGCTTGGTGGCAAGAACTGAATTTGGGTAGTATATTTTCTCATTGTCATATCGCAGAAAGACCGTTGTTAAGATATTCATCTCCTCAACAATCATCTATAAAATGCAAGATGCCACAAACTATTAGTAAATGAGATACGATTAAGGAAAAGACCTAGCACAGAAGAAAAAGGGAAGCAAATTACACATCGTGGAAATTACCTGAACACCATCAACAACACAACGGTCACCAACGTCAAAAGGATGCATGACAAATACGAATATGATTGCTTCAAATATTGTCTTGCAAGTATTCCCAAACATAAAAGCAACGACCACAAGTTGTGAAGACAGAAAGAGAATCACTTTGGTTGTTGCTATTTCCATTAACAGAAGCCACACAATAGCCACAATAATAATCAAGATTGCTGTAACAAGCTTGTTCAATTGCTTCACAGCTGTTTTTGTATCATTTAAAGCATGTGCTAATGCTTTCCGTCCATTGTAAACTTTCACCTGTGTGAACAGAATAGGCAAGTAGAGAAATGAGAAATTTGCATGAGGAAGAAAGATTTAGATAGCCTTATATCTGTGAGGCAGCAGAAATAAGGCTTCCCTAACCAGCCACATGGATAATCTGCTTTTCACAATCCATCATTTACCTAATTAACTGACTGTATTAAGTCTTTCTCCATTTGAAGGTAAGCAAGTGAAAATATCATTCACTTGTATGTGCCTTGAATTTATAACAGTTGGAATATGCTCTTATAGTTCACAAAGTAGCTACAGCCTAGAAAGACATTGAAGTCACTGGATCAACTTAACACAATTCATTTTCCAAGTCATCATCTCTTCAATTTCTTTACTAGAAATCAAATAAATTTTAGTAAGAAATACAGCTCCAACCATCTTGGAGTTATTGCCTTGCAAACAAGCAAAATATATTAAGCAATCATTTAAATCAGAGTATTAAAGCTAATCCACAAAACTAGAGAGAAGCCTCTATACCACCCAGTCTGTCAAGGCTTTTCGGTCAATTTGTCCAGTCTCAGCCACATCTATCATTGGGAAGACAAGATCCACCTCCTCTTTAATCATGTATCTTCTTAGGTCGTATTCATCAATATACCTGCCACAAATGGAACTCTCAAACAAAAGTGCAGCCAAAATAGAGGAGATTTGAAATGAGAATGAACAGAAAACCCAAATTAAAGGAACAGAAAATCAATTCTCACTTGCAACCAGGCTGAGCTAAATTTCTGAAAATGTGGTAAGCAGCTGCGATTGCTTCTTCCTCATTAGTAATTTCCTTATCTGACTGTTCATTTCTGGTGTCGTAAATACTTTCATCAAGTGCACCAGACAGAGTTGTCAGACCTGAATTAGATATCACATCAACCAACATCTTCATTGTCCATGCAGAAACCTTTTCTCGCTTCATCTCGTGGAGTTTGTTTATATCGATTACTGCTTTCTCTTTCCTTTCCTTTCCATCTTTTCCCTTTTTTGTTGTACGGAAGCTAAATTGACTTACAGCACTAGCTGTTCTGCTCAACATTTGAGCTGACTCCATTACTGGAGGACCAGATAGTGTCAGTAGAATATACTGATGGAAGACTGATTCCTGAATCCGATCAAAGAATGTATTGACATGAAAAGAGGATGCTAAAATCTTTAGAAGTAAAGTCTTCACAAGCCACAAGAATGATGCAATGAGCAAAGTTACAATGGTCCAGGTAATGTAATCTAAAATTCGAATGGCAAGGGACGATCGCTCAACTCCTGTTCTAAATAATAAAAGCCATGTCAAAAGAACCAAACTTAACCAAAGAAAAAACTGCACACTCTTCTTCAAAGCATAAACAAAATATAACACCTTCTTCCTCAACAAGAAATTGAGCTCAATCAACAACACAGCAAAATGAATTACCCACTTGGTAAACAACATGCCACTAATGGTGACCATCACAAGAGTGCACCACTTCCAAATCTCCAAACCCCAAAGCCTCCAATGTTGCAATTTATCAACAGTCAAGCTAGCACTCAGAAAACCCACAAAGCAAAGAAGCACCATCCACTCAATCAAAACCTTTGTTTTCACTCTGTTATATCTCAACCTATTCCTGATGCTCACTTTCTTATAAATCTCCTCATCCTCATCCTCTCCTCCAAGACCACCAGGGGATGCCATTAGTGGTGTCTTTGGAGTCGTTGACACTGTCCTTGTGGTCTCTTTAAATGAAGGAAAAGTATTAGAACCCATTTTGCTATTAGGTGAAGCCTGATTAGATAAATTTCTATAAGGCGAACTGACACCTTGCTCCACCTGCTCTAGAACTGCAGTGCTCTCTTCACGCATATAAATATCAACAGGTGCAGATTGCTCACCGAATCTTGATTTAGGTTTTGAGTACACTGACCTTGCAAGCGATTTTCGCCGTGTGAGAGTATCATTTGTTGGGATTCTTGGTGGCTTGTGAGGGCTAGGACTATATCTAGCAGTTTCAGGTGACGATGAACCAACAGAAACTCCCTGAGGTGAATCAACAGCAACTTTAGCCTTCTGATCTTTTGCTGCAAATGGCTGTGTATTCTTAGGATCTTTTTCATCTGCGGAAACCACAACAACCACTTCACCTGGTGTTTTCTTGCTCTCCATCATGCTTATTTCTCCAGCACTCTTCGAAGCTTTACCACTTGCATCCATCAAGTTGCTACAATATCAAACAAATTAAGATGAATTAGATAATCAGTTGCTTCCAGCCCTTAATCGGCATGTACATTTGAACAATGACACGGCTGCAATCTTACAAAAAAAGAATAATAACAGCCAAGCCTCTGGCATTCAATGACAAAGGGGAATGAGCTCATACCGCAGATTAAAAAAATCCACTGGCTTCAATCTAACAAAGTCAGCTAGGTGTCGCACTATTTAGCAACACCGAAACTGCAAACACCTACTTGGTGTGCATACTCTTAATTCCACATACAATCAAAAATCACCATAGTCCATAGAAATGTAAGAAAAAAAAACAACACAAGCAACCAAAAACAGTGCTGCTTCAGATAATTTTTAATATTTCTAGCCAATATTAATACAACCTCTTGCCAACATAGCAACTTTATCTAGGTATGTAATGCTGTGAAGATGAAGGGTTCAGCCCATTACCAGAAAGGTGCCGCTGGGTGTTTGAAGAGATAAGTGCGAACACCCAAGGCCGCAAAGAAGAAAATTGCGGACACAGATTTCAAGAAAGTATTTCCTCAAGAGATATATTTCCATTAAACATTTAAAGAAAAACCTTTGCGTTTGTTGAAGTCTTGAAGTCAAAAATGAAGGGTTTTAGGGAGAATGAGGAAGGTTCTACCTTCTTAGGTGAGGGAGTGGCAGCGGCAAGGTGGCTGCTTACAAGACACCAGTCTCGGGTGTTTTTTTCTCTGTATCAGTCCTTGCTTTGAGTTTTGAGGGAAACTAGAAATGGCCCCGCTGGCGAGTGTGACCGCTGACCAGGGTTCCAAGAACAGATGAAAGTAAACAGTTAAGCACGCGTTCCCGTTGCTTACATTTGGACCGGCGAAAGCCATAGTGGAGTTGCCTTGCAGGCTTGGCACTGGTTCCAATTTTTCACGGTTCAACCACCGAATTGGAGTCAATCTTTCCGAAACTGTTGGTCACGGTGTACAGTTCAAATTGTAAATACTGAATTGTGATTAACGATTCGTTAAAGTTGATTTTTTTTTCAAATAAGAAATTGGCAGTTTGAACCATTGATTTATTATTTTATTTATTATTTTAAAGTCAATTTTAATACGTGATAATTAAAAAAATAATTAAAAAAATAAAAGGACCATAATGGTCTTTGCATTTCTGGCCATTGTGCAATTTTGTTTCTTTTTATTTTTTCTTTCTTAGCTCCCTCTATAAATAACACATGAATCCTGTGAGACCATCGATTTTCCTTTCTTTCATGGGTTTATTGGATTGTGATTTTTATTTTAATTAGTGAGTTAAGATTCATAAAGATTAAAAGTTAGTATTATAAGTGGTGGGGCTAAGTTACAACTATTTAGTTAGGGGAGGCTGTTATTAATTATTCAGTTATAAGCTCAGTTAGGTTCTAAATAGTGTTGTTGTTTTGTGAAACTATTTCAAAAAAGGAGAAGGGTGAAGAGAATGGAGAATCTGGGAAGGGGTTTGAGCCTTTGGCATCAACTCTTGGTAAGTTAGTATTCTTCTTGTGATTTATGATATTGTAACATAGGATTGGGGTAAATCGTTCTTGAATTGAAGTTAGAGGGTTAGGGTTCTAAATTGAAAACAATCGATTGGTGGATTAATTGTGTTGTTTGGGTTTCAATTGAAGGTGAATAAGTGTTTGGAGGCTTGAGTGGAAGCTTTAGGAGGTTCTAAGAAACTGAATTCAATAGGTAAGGAGATTTGGATTTCCTGCGTTTTAGTTTCTGGTTACTGTTTTCTTTTAAATCAAAGGTGTTCTTGATTTCTTTATGAAAGTGGTATTTTGATTATAAGAAATTGGTATTGAATATGATATGTTAATTGTTATTTCTGTACAAATGGTCATGTTCATTGGGAATTATGAGTTTAAGCGAAGTTCTATGTTTGTATGTTGATTTCTTGATTCATGTGATGTTGATTGCTTGTGGGTTTCGTTTTGGTAGGGAATTCTCCAAACTTTATAAACTATAAGGCCCTTTCTAGAGGGTTATAATACCTAGGATAAGCTAAGGCTCTTTTTCCAATGAGATATAATAATTGGAAGACTCAGTTAAGTCAAATTAAGTCCCCCAGTATGAATCATTTTCGTGAATTAAGTTACGCTTAAGTATGTATACGTACATTTAAATAGTTTTTGGTGCACAAAATGGTGTTTTTATTGTTAAAGTGGATGGTTAGAACTATTTTTGTGGGTTGAGTGTTGCATGTTAGCTTCTGGGTATTCTAAAAATATCACCCGCGTATTCCAAAACGCACCCGGCGCCGGCCCCCTAGCTCACGGCCGGCGCCGGCCTCATACTGGCCGGCACAGGGTTTGTCCAACACGGCACCGAGACCATTTTGTTTTGACTCTGGCGTCGACTTTCTTCTATTGAAGTGATAGTCTTCTTGTTTGCTCTGTTCACCCTTATGTCCACTGAATAAACAACATCGGTTCAGTATTCATGTGCCCTTAGATTCAGTAATAAGTAAAGTTAAGAGATTTATTATTCCTCTTTCCCTTCTTCTTGTTCCTTTGAGTGATACTCCGAGATTTTCACATGGTGCGACCAATCCACTAGGAAGATATTTTAAGATCCCACGGGTTGCATTTTACCCTAAACTCCTAAGCTCTTTTGATCAAACGTTTTGTAAATGTATATGTATATGTAGCATGCTTAATCCCAGATAAGCCAGATTTCCTTATTGAGCTAGTGAGCTCATTCCTTATTCAACATTTTGCAGGTTCTCAGATAGATGAGGATGAGTTGGATGAATGGTTTGAAGAGGATCTAGAGTGACTAGTTGTTTTATTTCTGTTCAGGTTTATGTATGTTATGTTTTGGATTTAAAGACGATGTAAGGCTGTTATCTAAGTACTAATAAAATGTCATGTTTTGGATATTTATGGTATGTAAAGGTTCGACATTTTCTTTTTGGGGTATTGTCATGTCATCCTCAATTTCGGGGTGTGACATTTAGTGGTATCAGATAAATAGGTTATACTTTTTAGGCTGAAATGTTAGGACAATAAGTATGAAACTGAGTGATAAACTATAAGTTTGCAATTTAAGGAGGAGAGTAGCATAAGTAGTATTTTCAGAATTCTTTACGGATGTTGATTGTTTAGTAGCATAAGCAGTTGTTACGACAATACCACCAGTCTCAGCCACGCCTGGCCTTAGTGCGCTGATGGACATGCCGACTACATTAGTTATGGTGGCTCAAGCGATGCAGAATCAACAACTGCTACAATAGGAGCAGATCAGAGTTCAGCAGGAACAACTTAGATTGCAGGTGGAGCAGTTGCAGCGAGACCAGAAGCATCGATTCCAGATGAATGACTCGAGAGCTCGGTCACTTTATGAGCGAATGAAGAGAATGGGACTCTCGACATTTAATGGTATAGGAGGGCTAGAGAGAACGGAAGAGTGGATCGAAGAACTGGAGTATCACTTTGAGACGATGGAAGTTCCAGAAGATGTCAAACCAAAGGTGGCGGGTTCGTTTTTAGTTGGTGAAGCGCTGTAATGGTGGAAACGGGTGAAACCTATTTATCATCCGGGAAGCAAGCCGTTTACATGGAAAAAATTCAAGAAAATATTTTTGGAATAGTATTTCCCGAACACCTTCAAGATTGAGAAGAAGAACCAGTTCTTTGGGTTGGTTCAGTTAGGGCAAATGAGTGTGAATGACTACGCACTCAGGTTTAACTCATTAAGCAAGTATGTACTTGCAATTACTCGAGACTCCACTTCGAGGACCAACCGATTTTATGCATGTATTATTGGCTAGGATTCGTGGAAGGTTGTCTGCAATCAGACATAGTACCGACAAGGAAGCTTATCAGAGGAGCTTGAACATCGAAGTTGAGTTTAGGAGATCGGATGAGACAGGGACAGAAAGAGACCCAAATCAGAGTTTGGCCAAGGGTAGGGGTCTAAGCCAGTGATCAATCAAGGTCAAGGCACCAGGCCAGAATTCAGCCAGGGTCAGAAGTTTAGACCGGCATCGTCGAGCCAGCCGTATGCCAATAAGAGAGCTTTTCCCAGTTAACCTAAGCCAACTATCTCATGGGCACCGACAGTGAGTGCAACAAGATCTACAGCTTCGAATGCCGGCACTTTATTTAAAAAATGCCCAACTTGTGACAGGAGGCACTTAGGGGAGTGCAGATGGGCACTTGGAAGCTATTTTAGATGTGGCAAGATGGGTTATAAGATTAGACAGTGTCCTGAGCCAATGTCAAAGCCAACCAAAGCAGTGGGTAGTGCTCAGGAGCCTAAGACAGGGGAGCAGCAGCAAAAGAGCAATGCTCGGGTGTTTGTTCTTACCCACGAGGAGGCTGATACAGCTGATGATGTGGTGATATGAACACTTTTGATTAATTCTGTGTCTGCTATTGTGTTATTTGATTGTGGAACATCGAATTCGTTCATATCACGTAAGTTTGCTAAGGACATAAAGTTAGGTCCTACCCATTTAGTTGACTCATATAGGATAGCAGCACCCAATGAAAAAGTTTTGGTGTCTAACTTGGTACATAAGGGATGTCGGGTAGCAATTGGGGATAAGGAGCTTGATGCAAACCTAATCCAGATTAATATAGTTGATTTTGACATGATACTGGGGATGGACTAGTTGGCTAATAATCATGCTTTAGTGGATTACCGAGAGAAGAAGGTGCAATTTGCCTTGCCGGGCAGAGCTGTCTTCCATTTCCAAAGTCAAGGTAAAGTAGTGGACAAGAGGTCTATACTAGCGATTTTTCGCGGTTAGGGCTCGCAAGAATCTGCGCAAATGATGCGAGGCTTACTTAGCTAGTGTGGTGGAGGCAAAGAAGCACGAACCGCGAATTAAGGATATATCAACAGTGAATGAGTTCTAGGATGTGTTTCCAGAAGATCTGTCAAGCATACCACCTGAGAGAGAGGTTGACTTCGAAATCAACTTAATCCTAGGAGCAGAACTAATTTCGAAAGCGCCATATCGCATGGCACCAGCTGAGTTACGGGAATTGAAGGTTCAACTTGAGGAGTTGTTGGACAAGAAGTTTATACATCCAAGTGTTCTCCATGGGAGCTCCCATCTTGTTTGTGAGGAAGAAGGACGGAAGTATGAGGATGTGCTTTGACTATAGGGAGCTGAACAAGATCACGATGAAAAATAAATATCCACTTTCCAGGATTGACGACCTATTTGACCAGTTGAAGGGAGCAAAGGTGTTCTCTAAGATCGATTTACGTTTCGAGTATCATCAGTTGCGGATTAAACCTGAGGACATTCTAAAAAGCGCTTTTCGAACCTGATATGGACACTTTGAATTCCTAGTCATGTATTTCGATTTGACTAACGCACCAGCAGCTTTTATGGAGTTAATGAATTGGGTCTTCAAGAATGAGCTGGACAGGTTCGTGGTGGTGTTCATAGATGATATCCTGGTGTATCGGGAACATCTAAGAGTGGTATTGCAGAGACTTAGAGAGTAGAAGTTGTATGTTAAGTTCAGCAAGTATGAGTTCTGACTAGGGAGCGTGTCTGTTCTGGGGCACGTGATTTCTGATGAGGGGGTCTCTGTTGATTCTAAGAAGATTGAAGTAATAGTTGATTGGCCTAAACTAATTAATGCATTCGAAGTTAGAAGCTTCTTGAGGTTAGCTAGATACTACCGGAAGTTCGTAGAGGATTTCTCTAAAATCTCTACTCTATTAACTCAGTTGACTCAGAAAAGAGTTCAATTCAAGTAAAATGAAGCTTGTGAGAGGAGCTTCTAGGAGTTGAAAAAGTTAGTGACGTCGGCACCTGTATTAGTATTACCGTCTGAAGTGGGGGGATTTACTATCTACAGTGATGCCTCGAAGAACGGATTGGGCTGTGTGTTGATGCAGAATGATAAGGTGATTGCCTATATTTCTCGGTAGTTGAAGCCTTACGAGGAAAACTACCCAACTTACGACTTGAAGTTGGTAGCCGTAGTGTTCGCGCTAAAGATTTGATGACACTATTTGTAGGGGAAATCATGTGAGATCTTCACCGATCATCAGATTTTAAAGTATCTGTTTACGCAGAATGAGCTTAACATGAGACAGAGGCAGTGGTTAGAGCTGCTTAAGGATTACGATTTGAAAATCAATTACCACCCTGAGAAAGCTAATCAGGTAGCAAATGCTCTTAGTAGGAAGAGGTTTGACACTTTAACAGCTCTACTCACAGACCAAGATCGACTTATTGCGGAGTTTGAAAGGTTGGAACTAGAAGTGGTACAATTGGCTTCAGGATGTTTAGCTGCTATGGTGGCACAATCGCCTTTGGTTGAGAGAATCAAAATGGCTCAACCGGGGGATGTAGAATTGGAAAAGAAAAGAGCAGTGGTTCTTAAAGGTAATAAGCTGGACTTTTAGGTTCATAAGGATGGCAGTCTTCGTTTCAGGAGCAGATTATATGTTCTTGATGAGGAGGGATCGAGGGTCGAGGTACTTAAGGAAGCGCATAGCTTGAGATTCTAAGTTCACTCGGGTGGAACTAAGATGTACCGGGACCTTAAGAAGTATTATTAGTGGAGTGTCATGAAGCAAAGTATAGCAGAATATGTGTCTAAATGCTTGGTGTATCAGCAAGTTAAGGCGGAACACCAAAGACTTGCTGGATTACTTAAGTTTTTGGAAATTCCGGTATGGAAGTGGGAGCATATTACGATGGATTTTGTCATTGGGTTACCTAAGACCAAGGCGGGGAAGGATACTATCTGGATTGTAGTGGATCGCCTAACCAAGTCACCGCGCTTCATGCTTATGAAGGTAACAGCTTAGATGGAGGAGTTGGTTAGAATGTATATATGGATGAGATTGTCAGGTTATACTTGGTGCCAGTGAGTATCGTGTCAGATAGAGATATCAGATTTGTGTCCTGATTTTGGAAGAGTTTCAACAAGGCTATGGGAACCACCGTCACTCTTAGTACAGCGTTTCATCCTTAAATCGACGGTCAGTTAGAGAGGACAATTCAGACTTTGGAGGATATGTTTCGAGCTTGTGTGTTGGACTTCAAGAGTAGTTGGGTTGACTGTTTGACACTAGTGGAGTTTTCTTATAACAACAGTTACCAAGCTAGTATTGGGATGGCACCACATGAGGTTCTCTATGGACGGAAGTGTAGATCGCCGATTAGTTGGGATGATGTAGGGGAAAGGAGTATTGTGGGGCCAGAATTAGTTTAGATTGCTTCGGAAAAGGTGCAGGTCATCCGCAAAAGGTTGAAGGCTACTCAAGATCGTCAGAAGAGTTGGGCGGACAGCAAGCGAAGGCTATTGGAGTTTCAGTGTGGTGAAAAAGTATATCTGAAGGTATCGCCCACGAAGGGTGTAATAAGATTTGGAAAGAGTGAGAAGTTAAGTCCAAGATATGTAGAGCTGTATGAGATCCTCAAGAGAGTGGGTGACCTAGCTTATCGTTTAGCCTTGCCGCCAGCGTTATTCAGGATTCACGATGTCTTCCATGTATCTCAACTGTGTCAATATGTGCTTAATTCGAGTCACATTCTGGAGATATTGCCCTTGCGAGTACGATAAGATTTGACCTATGAAGATGTACTGGTAAGGATTGTAGATAGGAAACTTCAAGTTCTGAGACGAAGGGCAATACCCTACGTTAAGGTGCAGTGGTCAAATCATTCTGAACGTGAGGCAATTTGGGAGTTAAAGGAGGAAGCACGTAAAAAATATCCTATCTTATTCGAAGACCAAGGTGTGTAAGTTTCGAGGACGAAACTTTTTGTAAGGAGGGTGGAATGTGAGACCACCAGTTTTCCTTTCTTTCATGGGCTTATTGGGCTGTGGTTTTTATTTTAATTAGTGGATTAAGATCCATAAGGCTTAAAAATAAGTATTATAAGTGGTAGGTTAGGGTTCTAAATTTGGAAAAATCGATTGGAGGACTAATTATGTTGTTTGGGTTTCAATTGAAGGTGACTAAGTGTTTAGAGGTTTGAGTGGAAGTTTTAGGAGATTCCAAGATACTGAATTCAGTAGGTAAGGAGATTTGGGTTTCCTACATTTTAGTTTCTGGTTACTGTTTTCTTCCAAATCAAAAGTGTTCTTGATTTCTTAATGAAAGTGGTATTTTGATTATAAGAAAATGGTATTGAATATGATATGTTAATTGTTATTTCTGTACAAATGGTCATGTTCATTGGGAATTATGAGTTTAAGCGAAGTTCTATGTTTGTATGTTGATTTCTTGATTCATGTGATGTTGATTGCTTGTGGGTTTCGTTTTGGTAGGGAATTCCCCAACTTTATAAGCTATAAGGCCCTTACTAGGGGGTTATAATACCTAGGATAAGCTAAGGCACTTCTTTCAATTGGATATAATAATTAGAAGACTGATCAATTAAGCTAAACCAAGTCCTTCGTGAATTAAGTTACGCTTAAGTATGTATATGTATATTTAAATGGTTTTTTTGTGTACAAAACTAGTGTTTTTATTGTTAAAGTGGATGGTTGGAACTGTTTTTCTGGGTTGAGATGTTACAGGTTAGCTTCTGGGTGTTCTGAAAATCGCACCCGCGCATTCCAGAATGCACTTGGCGCCAACCCCCTCGCTCACGCTCGGTGCCAGCCTCACGCTGGCCGGCGTAGGGCTTGTCCAACACGGCACTGAGTCCATTCTGTTTTGACTCCGGCACCGACTTTCTTCTATTGAAGCGATAGTCTTCTTGTTTGCTCTGTTCACCCTTATTTCTACTGAAGAAATAACACCGGTTTAGTATTCATGTGCCAGATATGCCTATTTAGATTTAGTAATGAGTAAGATTAAGAGGTTTATTATTCCTCTTTCCCTCCTTCTTGTTCCTTTGAGTGATACTCCGAGATCTTCACATGGTGCGACCAACCACCAGGAAGATATTCTAAAGATATTCTAAGACCCCACGGGTTGCGTTTTATCCTAAACTCCTAAGCTCTTTTGATCAAACGTTTTGTAAATGTATATGTATATGTAGCATGCTCAATTTCAGGTAAGTCAAATTTCCTTACTTAGTTAGTGAGCTCACTTCTTATTCAACATTTTATAGGTTCTCAGGTAGATGAAGATGAGTTGGATGAATGGTTTGAAAAGGATCTAGAGTGACTAGTTGTTTTATTTCTGTTTAGGTTTATGTATATTATGTTTTGGATTTAAAGACGATATAACGATGTTCTCTAAGTATTAATAGAATGTCATGTTTTGGCTATTTATGGTATGTAAGAGTTTGACATTTTCTTTTTGGGGTATTGCTATGTCATCCTCGATTTCGGGGTGTGACAAATCCATACTATTTTTTACACTTCTCTCAACTCCCTCAACTCTCTCAACTTTCTCACAACTCTTTCAACTCTCCCAATTTCTCGATTTCAATTTATAATATATTATTGTTATATTTATTTTTTTTATTTTTGAAAAAAATGTCTCATCTAAGTGGAGGCATTTACTATTTCATTCAATTATCAATCGACTTCCGATTTTGATTCAATTTTTTTTCTAGCGATATTTTCTTCCTCAACAACCAATCAATTAGTACAAGTTGGTCAACTGTCAAACCGAATATTAGCCAACCGCAATCATAGCTGCCAACCATGAAACCATAAAACCGTCAAAACCGAAGTTGAGAATTTAATTTTGATGTTTGCCTTTTTAACCGACCACTATGCGGTTATTGGTTAACCGCGGCCATGCTGCTGCATTTTTCTAACCTTTATACAACCTCTTTCCACAAAAAAATGCTTCTTTTTCTCATGCAAGGGCCTACTACGAACCTAATAATAAGTCTTGACTCTTGAGTATTATTATTGGAGTTTTTCTACTTGTTTCATAGCAGCCAGATGCAAACGACCCCGACCCCCTCCCCACTCCCATAAAAAAAAAAAAAGAAAGAAAAATATTATTGTCTTTTACCGTATTGAAGTTAAGAAGTATAAATTTCTTTAATCCGACAAGTATAAACAATATGCATTTTATCTTTGTTAACACTATTTTTAATTCGGATGAAATGTAAAAGAAAAGGGAAGAAAATAATTGTGAATGTAAATAGTATATTTATATTATATGGTTGGGGTATAATATAGAGCAGAAGTAAATAATAAAAAGTACTATACCGCTTCTACCGATTAAAAAGAAGGAAAAGTAAAGTGGACACAAATAGTACTACTTATATCATAATAGTAAGTTACTTTTATTGATTAATTTTTTTAAAAGAATAAAAGTATTTTTATTCATCAACTTAATAAAGTATAAAAAAATAAAATTAATAAGTGAAGACATATATATATATATATATATATATATATATATATATATAATATGAGTGTATCCATATATATATATATATCATTTATATGCACAATAATAGTCAATTTATTTAGCCGAAAGTTAATAGGAGTATAAGTATATATGTTTTAAATTTGAATGATTAAAGTGTTTGTATCTCTAATTAATGGGAAACAATTATCAATTAAAAAAAAAAGAATAGTAGCTAGATGTCAATGTCTTGTGTTAAATTCACATTTCTCTTGTTTGGCCATGCATAATTCCACTTTTTTTATAACAAAAACGCATAAGTCAGGAATTCAAGTGGAAAATGATATTTTTTTAGCAAATAAGAAATGAATAAAACTTCAAAGCTGTCATTGACTCACACCGGTCCCCCACGCCCCGCCCCAAGGATACTTTGTATTCAGAGAATGATTCCTTATTTGGTCTGCTAATGTTAGTACTCACATTTTGACCCAACGGTTGTACAAAATTTTAAGCCTTTTTCACGTGTTTCGTACTTGTAATATTGAAAATAAGTACTACTAGTAGTTTCTTTATATATATATATATATATATATATATATATATATATATATATATATATATATATATATTAAAGTGTATGTTATTGCCCTATGCATTTTTAATGACATAAAAATTTAAAAAAATAATAGTATTTTCTTTTTGTATTCTGATTATTTAAAAAAATATAATTTTAGTTTTGCTAAGTCACCAATTAGGCACTCGAGAATTGTACTGTTATCAAGAAGTAAAGATGTCACTTTTTTAATAATGATATATTAATTGCCTTGGTGTGTTGAGGCAGGAGTCATTCTGCCCATTCACTTTTTTTTTTATTTTTATAGTTGATGATCTTGATTTGATGACCCTTTTTTTTCACCTTTTTTTTGGGCAATTGATGGCCTAGACTCCTTTTTTTTCACCTTTTTTTTTTTTTGCAATTAATGGCCTAGATTTGATCCCAGTTTTTTTTTTTTAAATTGATTCCACCTTTTTTTTCAATTGATGGTTTTTTTTAGAGGAGAAGCTCTACCCATATATTTTTTTAATTGATGACTTACATTAAATGGATGATTCTAAATTAGGACCACCCAATATTTTTATTTTTTTGTTTTAAAATTGGTGGATGTTTTTTTTTAATTTATGGCTTTTTTAAAAAAAAATTGATTCCACTTTTTTTTTTTTTAAATTGATGTTTTTTTTTTTTTTTTTTTTGCAAATGATGGTCTAGATTTGACCTCGTTTTTTTTTTTTTGGTTTTAAAATTGATGGATTTTTTAAAACAAAAAATTGATATTTTTTTTAACATTGATTCCACCTTTTTTTTTTTTCAATTGATGGATTTTTTTTAAAGGAAAAAAATTTCCTCGTCAAAAGCTCTACCTATATATATATATATATATATATATATATATAGATATAAATTGATGGCCTATATTAAATAGATGATTCTAAATTGGGACCACACAATTTTTTTGTTCTAAAATTGATGGGTGTTTTTTTTAAAAAAATAATTAACTTATATAACTAATTTGCATACATGAATCTCAATAAGAACAATGAGACTCTTGACCATATCTTCGCGCATTTTTTTTTTTTGCAATTGATGGCCTGGATTTAATCCCATTTTTTTTTGTTTTAAAATTGATGGGTGTTTTTTTTTAAATTTATGGTTTTTAAAAAATATTGATTCCACCCTTTTGTTTTTTTTCCATTGATGGTTATTTTAGAGGAAAAAAGTTTCCTCGCCAAAAGTTCTACCCATATTTTTTTTAAATTGATGACCTACATTGAATGGATGATTCTAAATTAGGATCACCCAATTTTTTTGTTTTAAAATTGATGGGTGTTTTTTCTAAAATTGATTCCACCTTTTAAAAAAAAAAAAATTTGATGGTTTTTTATTTGTTTTATTATTTATTTTTTTTGCAATTGATAGCCTAGATTTGACCCCAATTTTTTTGTTTTTTTGTTTTAAAATTGATGGGGTTTTTTTTTAATTGATGGTTTTTTTTAAAAAAAATTGATTCCACCTTTTTTTTTCAATTGAAGGGTTTTTTTAGAGGAAAAAAATTTCCTCGTCAAAAGTTCTACCCATATTTTTTTTTTTTCAATTGATGGCCTACATTGAATGGATGATTCTAATTTGGGATCACCCATTTTTTTTTTTGTTTTAAAAATGATGGGTGTTTTTTTAATTGATGATTTTTTAAAAATAATTAACTTATATAACTAATTTACATATATAAATCTCAATAACAATAATGAGAGATTTGACCATATCTTCGCGTGTAGTGCAAGTCATCTCCAAGTCTACAAGTGGTGAAGTTTCTTTTCCCCCAAAAAAAAAGAGGAAATTATCCATCAATCAAAATGAAAGGAGAGAAGGAAAGAATGTGACATAATGTTTCTATATTAATTTGAATATTCCGTTTTAATTTAAATTATGACATAAATATAAATATTTAAATTTAAACGGAAGAAATATTATAATTTATTTTAAAAACTAAATCTAGCAAAGCCATTGCATCTTTATCCATTTAGAGGACCATGGACATTGATCTCCTTTCCTAATCGTGTCTTCAAGATGTCATCACTTGTGTCATCAACACAAGTGATAAAAGTAAAAGCCATTAGAGTTTTTTTTTTTTTTTTATATAAAAAAAATACTTTTGGACCCGATTTATAGAAAATTGCGTTTAAATCCGGGCTCCAAGACATGATATTGCGGCATCCCCACAAACTAATTTCTCAAATAGACATAATAATAAGTTTCAGATATTTCAATATTATCCATTAAAAAATCTACAATACAAATAAAATCTGAATGTTATCTATTGTAAAGGAAATACTCATTGTGAAAACACTTGAATTTTTTTTTAAAAAAAATGCTAATAGTTCTAAAACAACATTTAGTAGACAAAGAAAAAAAAAAAAAAAAGAAAGAGAGAAACTCTTTACTATAAGAGTTACAAGCAACCCACTCATCCTATCCAAAGTATTGAATGAAAGAAGAGAAAGAACACACCACATAATTAGTAAGAAATTGTTCCCAAATCGGGTCTCGTAGACAAAGAAATTTAAAAAATAAAATAAAAATTATTTTATTTAATCAAGACTATACAAAAATAAGCTTTATTATTTAAACTAAATTCATGAACAAATTCAATTGTTGTTTGGGATAGTGAAGATGAGTTATTGCAAAAGCTTGTTTGAAATAAATCTAAGATGTGGTCGATTAAATGATGTATTGGGCCAAGTTAAATTATGCCAAAGATCAAGTTAAATATTAATCCAACATATTATTTAGGATTAGTTACAACAATTACCTTGTGCTCTTTGTCGATTTTCAATTAACCCTTTAAAAAAAAAGTTATTCCAATATCAACTCTTAATTGAAACTTAGTCAAAATGATTCACACGGTCACAAATGGGTGATATGAAATGCCCTTCAACTTATCAACATATTACCAGTGACTTATGAGGGGGAAAAAAATCAAAATGAAAAGCTTTGCTATGGATCCAAGAAACACCTTCCAAGCATCCCAAATCCGTCCCCAGATTTCTCAATTACTAACTGGCCTGGTTCTCGATGAGGTTGATCCAAAAGCCTACTCAAATCTGGTTCTCGATGAAGTAAATCCAAAATCAAGTTTATGAATTTTTTTAAAGCCATCTAGAAACTAAAAACTAGAGGATTTGAAGAAGAAAAGAAGCTACTCTTTTCTCTCTTCCTCTATCCCTCCCCCACACTAACATTAGGTCTACCGGCTTATCTGCCCTCCATGTTTCTTTAGTGCCAAGTGCAACTTTCAGGGTTGGTATAGGGTTTCTATTTCGTATACTTATGGATTTCCCAATAGCATTGGTAGGCCATAAGGGCTAGTTTATTATTGTTTTTATTACCACGGATGCTAAGCTTCTTATATATTTTAGAGTTCGTAAGAGGAATTAATTGTAGCTTCCGATCATCGCTCCGAACTTCCTCCTCCACTTTCTCTCCCACTTTTAAGAGGTCGCAAAGTGTTCTCTCACTTCTCTCTTTTTATTTTTTTTTCCTTTTCCAATTCCAATTAAAGGTTATTATTATTATTATTATTATTATTATTATTATTATTATTATTATTATTATTATTATTATTATGAACAGGCTCTCATTAAAAACTCCATTTCAAATACAAACGTATGAGAAGAGTTCAACCTTTCTATGCCCAATCTATTTTCGTCACATATAAACATCACTACTAGAAAAAAGGGCTTTAATAACATATTTTTAATGACACTTTTTATAAAGTGTAATAATGTAATAGTTATAATGACACTGACTTTTTAAGTGTTATTATATTGAATCAATACGACGTAGTTTTATTAGGCAATGTACTATTATGACACAATTTTGTGTCAAGAAAAAAAATTCCATTTTTCCTAACACTTTACCATCCTCAGGCGCGCATAACACTTTGACAAAAAAAAAAAAAAATCGCGCGTCGTTGGAGGGAAGGAAAAAAACGAGGGCTGTGCAGACTTGAAGGCTCCGAGAGCAACAACAATGGCGGGCAGTGAAGGGATTAGGATTTTTCCTTCAAATCAGTGAGTGAAATCGGACGAATTCCTTCAAATCAGTGAGTGAAATCGGATGAAATAGAGCTTGATTCGCAGCTTCTTCAGCCCAAACTCCTCTGCGCGTTGTCTTCTCCAGAGAGTGACTATTTCCTGCTTCCGATGGCTTGGAAGTGGACTTGATTGTCTTCCCCGATTTTGTCATATGAGACAAGCCTAATCACTAGTCAAGGGGGGAGATTTTTAACCGAACGAAAGCCTTACGCCCTCTACAGGCCGCCGACAAAAACAGTCGTTACGCCGACATTGAAGACATAGCCCTAGAAGGCCCAGGAGATTCGGTAAAGTCTTCCGTTGACTAGGAAAACTTGCTTTTAGGCATAGCATCTCGATCCGGAATATAGAAGAATTTCACTCTGAAAGCACTCTACTAAAGAGCCGTCTCGCTCTCACAACATCTTCTCTGCACAACCGATTGAAGTGGTCCTCTGCGCGAGCGACTGTGTGAAGCGGTATCGGCATTGCAGAGGGATGTTATTGAGCTGCGGTCTGTACGCCGCTCTTTAGATTGGTAAGTATTCTTAGGTTAATTTGGATTATGTACGCCTCTGCTTTTTTGTTAAAACCTAACCTCAGCAAATTTCTCACTCTGTGAGTTCTCTATCTTCGTATGTATGTGTAGTTGAGTTGACGTATTTATAGGTTGATGTTGCAATTGGGTTATTACGAATATCCAAAGTCTGAATTGTTTAGTTCGAAGGGGAGTCCGAAGGGGCTTTTTTGAATCCTTGCTCGTTGTGTTCTAGAGTGCTTGGAAATGGTGCTTCAAAAGAATTTTGTCTTGTTTTCAACTTTCGTTCACTGCTAGATTTCTTCATCGCTAGATTTTCTGTTCTAGAGTTCTTTAACCCTTCCATATTAATAGTGATGATGGCTTATGCAAATCCCATTTTTGAAATCATGGCAGTTCACAGTTTGTGGTATGTAATTGGTTGTTAAATGGCTCTAGTTTTTTTCTCTTCTTTTGGTTGCAAAATTTGCATGTTCAATTTAGAATTTGGTCAATATTCTGGAGTCCTTACTTCAGGCATTTTAGCCACTAGTTTGGTTATCTCAGTTAGAAGCTGTTCTTCTCTATTCTTAAGTTTTTTATTTAGATTTGGTTGTTGTTTGTGCAGTTATGGGAATGATAGAAAAGCTTTTCTATCTTCCGTTTGTCTTACTGGAATATGTTGAGTCCATTTGGCATAGGTGTTTGGGATAAGTTGTGATGTATAGAATTAATGTAATAAAAAGAGAAGTTTAAGGTAGTTGTATGTGCATTTTACTATTTCTTGTGTATTGATGATCCTAACAATTGCATTTCAATGGCTGAAATAAGTTCTAATTCAGATTTGTTTACGGCTCAATGGATGCTGTTGATTGGTAGTTTTTGAAATTAGGGAAATTGTGGGTTTTATTCTCTACAAATGAAGTATGAAGTGTCCATCAATCAGTTAACCATCTTTGTAACTGTATTGCATTGTTTCTTTTAAGTAGAAGTATGCAGTCCGTTCATCCTGGTGATTGCTTAAACAAAGAGGGGACTGAGAATCTAAATATAAATTCAAATTCTTGAACTGATTTTGTCATGAGGATGATAGATTATGTAAGATATGTTTGGGATACATAGATTCTTTCAATTTCTCAGAGTTTTAGCGGAGAAAATTCAATTAATTAATTTGTAAAAAAAAAAAGAATCTTGACTTTTATTTTTCCTTGTTTATTTCATTGCATCAATACAAAGACATTTGAAGGAATTCATAACCTAATGATAAGTGTTTTCTGCTCTATTCTACAAGAAAAGTAAATCACATTAAGCACCGAAATCATCAAAATTGGTCGCATCTGTTCTTGATCAACATAAGCTAAAAAATTTACTGTTCTGATTAGCCGAAATCCTGCACTATTTCAGTAGAAATTATGGACCAATATCAAATTTCCACTCGCCCTATTTGGTATGTTACTCTTCTTCTCTTAGTGATCTAGTCGAAGCTTAGACAACGACATATGAATGCAACAGTCATAAGCCCATATAGCAAGACTCCAAAGGCATTTACTAGTGTCTATTTAAATTACTACAGTTTGTTCATCCTACTTTACTATTGTTGCAAACTAATTTCTGTCCATCAATCGGCCTTTAAAATCATTCTTCTTTTTAAAATCATATTTCCTTTTCAATTTAATCATATCTAAGTAATTACACTTCAAATTTTCACCAATAAAACATGCCTTTTTTCATTCACTAAAAAAATGAATTCTTTTTTTTGTGTTTTTTAATAATAAAGTTGTGTAATAATCCAGAATACTGGTTCATTAGAGACCTAAAGGTTTCCAATAATATCATCATATATCATTTGAGGAATGGGATGAAAGAAGAATAAAGATGCACCAAGATTCAGGTTGAGGCGGTTAGATTTTTTCTTTCAACCAAACAACCTAAGTCTATCTCTTGCTCACCCTGCTCAATACAGTAGGCTGCTTTTTCTATAGTAGTATATGTTTTGTCATATTCTCTATTAATTCCAGGACCGAGTCGTACCACTTATCTTCAAGTAGAGCCTCTTCCTACTTCAAATTAGAAAGTTCACGCACCGCTTAACATATTAGAACTTTCTTCCTATTTATTGTAATAGGTATTGCTTGCTGTTTTTTTAGGGATTTCTCCACTTGTATTCTAATGTGATCCTAACATAGGTAAATTCTCTTCCATTTGCTGCTGGCGTTTGAGTTGGATAATTAGTTTCAAAAGTATGGATAAGGGTTGGATGAAACTTCCAAGGAATTGCATTGAATATGAAAATGGAGTCGAAAGGTTTTTAAACTTTGCAATGAACAACGCAAGTTTAAATGGAATGATATTATGTCCTTGTCTGAAATGTGGAAACGGAGTAATGAGGACAAAAATTGAGGCCAGGGAGCATTTGATTGTTGTTGGATTTATTAAGGGCTATACACATTGGATAGCACATGGAGAACTTTTACACCTAGTTTAAGTACATCACACTCTGAGCCCATTTCAAATAATGTAGCCTCTATGCCTGATGACATGGAAGCAATGCTGCATGATGCTTTTGGGGTCCCATCTTGTGGAAATGTAGATGAAGAAAGTATTTCGACTGCCGCAGATGCTGAAAAATTTTACAAGCTAATTAATGACTCTCAACAAGATTTGTATCCAGGTTGTAAGAAATTCTCTAAACTTGCCTTCATCATTCGGTTACTTCATCTCAAGTGCGCAGGGAAGTGGTCTAACAAGCATTTTGATATGCTACTTGATTTGTTGAGAGAAGCATTGCCCGAGGGTGTTGAACTTCCTAAATCTTTTTATGAAGCTGAAAAATTGATGAAGCAACTGGGTTTAGGCTATCAAAAAATAGATGCTTGTCCTAATGATTGTACATTGTACTGGGGGGATAAGGAAGGACGGAAGGATTGTGAAACGTGTAAAGTGTCTAGGTGGGTCATTTCTGAAAATGACTCAACGGGAGAGAAGAGGAAGATTGCAAAGAAAGTTCTGTGGCACTTTCCTTTGAAACCTCGACTACAACGTCTATTCATGTCGCCCAAGACTTCGGCTTCCATGAGATGGCATGCGAAGGGCGCATGGATGATGGTCGGATGAGGCATCCTGCCGATTCACCCGCTTGGAAAGCTTTTGACGCTATAAATACTGATTTTGCAAAAGATGCACGTAATGTGAGGTTGGGATTGGCGTCCGATGGTTTTAATCCTTTTAAAAATATGAATGTTGCTCATAGTACTTGGCCTGTAATACTTATGCCTTACAACTTGCCCCCTTGGATGTGCATGAAGCAACCGTATTTCATACTATCATTGTTGATACCTGGTCCATCTGCTCCCGGTAATAATATTGATATTTATTTACAGCCGCTAATTGCTGAATTGAAAGAGCTATGGGCCATAGGCGTGCAAACATTTGATGCATCTTCGAAGCAGAATTTTCAGCTACGTGCTGCATTGTTGTGGACAATTAGTGATTTCCCTGGTTATGCAAATTTGTCGGGGTGGAGTACTAAAGGGCAGCTAGCATGTCCTATATGTCATAAGGAGACAAAATCTCAATGGTTGAAGAATGGTGCCAAACATTGCTACATGGGGCATCGTAGGTTTTTGTCTCCTACTCATCGTTTTCGATATGATGCGTGGTCATTTGATGGTCATCAAGAACATGGAAGGCCACCGCCTGCATTGACTGGGGATACAATATTGCATGAGTTGGATGGAAAACAGATCAAATTTGGAAGGGCTATCAATGATAACCAAGCAATTGCCCCATAATTGGAAGAAACAAAGTATATTCTTCGAGTTGCCATATTGGAAGGACAATTTGATGCGCCATAATCTTGATGTAATGCATATTGAAAAGAACGTTTCGAAACCATATGCGCAATATTGTTGGAGGTGGATAAGAAACGGGACCTTAAGTCACGTCTCGACTTAAAGGATATGGGTATTCGATCCGACCTTCATCCCGTTGAGAGGGGTAATGGTAAGGTGTATTTACCACCGGCTTCTTTTGTACTACGTAAGAAGGATAAAGTGACATTTTGCAAGACTTTGAAAGGTGTTAAGGTGCCTGGACGGATACGCTGCCAACTTGTCTAAGTGCGTACACCTTAATCCACCTAAGCTTTCTCGGACTTAAAAGCCATGACCATCATATTTTGATGCAACAATTGCTGCCAATCGCTCTAAGAAAAGTTTTACCTAAGGCTGTCCGCTATCCGTTAATAAAGCTCAGTAGATACTTTAGAAAGTTGTGTCGCACCGAGCTTCATCCGAATGAAGTGTTTCAATTAGAGCAAGAGATTGCAATTATCCTTTGTGAATTGGAGCGAGTCTTCCCTCCTTCATCATTCAAGCATCATGATGCATCTTACTCGTCCATTTAGCATCCGAAGCTAGGATAGTCGGGCCGGTTCATTATCGATGGATGTATCCTATAGAGAGGTACACGTTTTATTCATTTAATGTTTAGGTTATTCTTTCTTGCGATTACAAACATGAACATCAATGACATTGAAACTAATGTATGAAAGTTGAATTTAAATAGGTATTTGAGCACGTTAAAGTCCTATGTTCGTAATAGGAGTCGCCCGTAGGGTTCTATTGCCGAAGGGTACTTGGCCGAGGAATGTTTGACATTTTGCTCGTTATATCTTGCCGACTATGTGGAGACAAAGTTCAACCGACCAAGTAGGAATGACGATCATGAAGCCAATTCCTATGTCAAGTTAGATATTTTCAAACCAACTCGGACGTTCACTTGGAAAAGGAGTTCCTACAAAATTTGATGAAGACACATTGAAGATAGCACATCAATATGTGTTGTTTAATTCTCACGCTGTAAAACCTTACTTAGAGTACGTATAAGATAGAGGATTTATATTCTTCATTAGATTAGTGGCCATGAAGCCACGCTTAACTAATGCATAGTATGTATATGCAACCAAGATCATGGACTAGTGGAACAAAAGCATCCTCGTGCAAGTTTGCATGAAATTGAGCGCATCCATAGTGAAGAATTTGCGAATTGGTTTTGCAATTATGTAAGATTCATCTCGTGTAGCATGCTTAAGTTATACTTTAATGATGCTTAAGCTTACATTGACTCTTGCCGATTTCCTAGGTGAAGGCATTGCAATTCAATGATGATGATATAATTTCTAAGGATTTGAAGCATTTGGCCGTAGGACCCAATGGCATTGGTCTTAAATACGATAGGTTCTTGGTGAACGGCTTTCGATATCATACTCGTAGAAGTTGAACGCAGTAAGGAAAACACAAAATAGTGGCGTTTCGTAAATGCAACAACAACTAGTTTCTCAAGCGTTAGGGACATAAATCCAATTTCAAGTGATGTGTCTTATTTGGGGAAATTAACAGATGTGATTGAGTTAGATTATAGAGACGGGCGTAGAGTTGTGTTGTTCAGATGTAATTGGGTATCAACAGGGAAAAGGTTGAAGCAAGATGCCGAGGGCTTTACTCGGCCAATTTCACCGATGTTAGGCCCCATGAAGAGCCTTTCATTCTAGCTTCTCAAGCAACGCAAGTCTTTTACGTTGGAGACCCAACCGAAAGTAATTGGCAAATTGTTATAACCACAAATCCGAGGGTCGTGTATAACATGGGGTCCGTAGTTGATGTTGAGAGTTATTTGCAGAGTGAAAGTTGTAACATCCAGGCAGATTTGGGAAGTGAGGAAGTCACCGGGTTGTCGAAGGGGTCGATGGTGTTGAAGTTGAAATTACAGCTACTTGAACAATCTTTACTTTATAAGTTGCTTTTATTGTCCAAACTTGTTTTGAGAACCATTCTATTCAAGGCGTAGTTGTGTACATTGTAAATGGTTGTAATATGAGATACAATGTTCATTCTCCATTGTTTATGCCATGTTGCAAGTGGTATAATATGTTTCTATGTATTCTCGTATGTTTGTTTGCTGTTTTTTTTTTTTTAACATAGTTGATAAATGTCTTGTGTTATTTTTGGGGATTTTTTTGGATATGAAATTACTGATCTTTGGTGCGAACATTTGATGCCCGTATTTGAATCCAGTGCATGGCAAGACCTAGGGGAAGAAGAAGAAGTACCAACCAACCTAACCAACGTGGTGATTGCAGATATCGAGGCGCATGTTGTACAAGAGGCCGATGAAATTACCGCTGCCCATGTTGTACAAGAGGTTGAGGGTCAAGTCCCGCAACAAAGCGAAAGTCAAGGTATATTTATATTTGTTGGCTTCTCATATGCTTTCTATATTTTTGTATTACCTAATGAGTCCTCGCTCAAATTTTTGTATGAGAAGTAAGTACAAGGAGATGCGAGACAGCTCGCAAGAGAGGACCAACCTATATGACCTCTATTTGGGGCCGCCTCGAAATGCGAAGCCTTTGGAGGTTGAGTTCAACAAGTTTGGACAGCCGGTGGGAACAAACCGTAGTAAATTGACCGAATATTTGGGAACCATAGCAAGGAATGGAATGTACGCTCCGATAGATATCAAATCATGGTCTCAGATTCCTCGAGACAACAAGAATGAGATGTTCAATGTTGTGAAGGTATTTGACGTTTTGTTCTAATATTGAAGTACATTATATAGTAATATGTATTTAAGTTTTGTTATTTTCTTGTCCATGTGCAGGAGAAGTTTAATGTACCGCCTGGTCTTAAGCCTGCTATCCTAAGATCAATTGGCATAAAATGGAGGACCTGGAAAGCATCATTAAAGAGCGAATGGTATGATGCAACAAAAGACATCCATCACCAAACTCCATGCACCGATGATCGCGTGATTCACGCTCGCTGGACTAATCTCCCGCAATTGTGGGATTCACTCAAGGGAAGGTACGAACACGTGTTCATACTCTTTCTTGATTGATACATTGATATCCATGTCAAATCTATTGATGACTGAATTTTCTAAATTCAGGCAATGGCAGAGAAGAATAAAAGGAACAGAAATATGAAGAACATGAATCATAGGACAGGGAAGAAGCCTTACAGTCAAATTCGTGATGATATGGTAACTTCTGCATATTTTTGAATGATATGTTGGCCTCTATTAAGTACTTATAGAAATTGGATTATGCAGGCAAAGGAGCAAGGCCATTCTCCAACCCGTGTACAAATGTTCAAGAAGTGTTACACGGATGCCAGCGGAACTTCTTCCAACTCTCATGTGGCGAGTGCAGTGGTAATCATGCATATGACTCATTAGATTTTGTCATAATGGAAGATGCCTTTCTTTATATATTTTGGGACAACTATGTTTTATTGGAATATGCCGTTTTTCGTAGTTGGATGTGTTGAATGTGTGGAGTTTGGATGGGACTGCATAGGAGATGTTGGTTTGAACTTTGAAATGTTCATGGAGTTTGGGACTGCACAGGAGATGATGGTTTGAACTTTGAATGTTTGGAGTTTAGGACTGTTCAGGAGATGTTTGGTTTGAACTTTGAATGTTTGAAGTTTGGGATCCAATGAGATTGGGACTGAATTTGTGCATGGGGGGTGTGAACTGTTGAATGTATGGGCTACTTTGTTGTGTGTGTGGCTGTTTTAGTTTTTCCTGCAGCTTGGTTAGCCAAAGTGTTTTGTTTTGTTGTGTGTGAGGGTTCTATTGTTGTGTGTGTGGTAGTGTCCTACCCCGTGTGGCATAATTTGTGCAGTTTGGTTAAAGCGTTAGGTTTTTTTGGCAAGCAAACTGTGTGTTCAGGAAATGCAGTCAACTGTTTTGCTGTTTTTGTTTGCAGCAGTTTGGTTAGCTTTTGTGATAAGATGTACTTTGGCTAGTGTTAAAAATCCAGTTTTGGTTAGGTTTTTTTTAGTAGTTTAGTTAGGTTGTGTTAATCAAAACAGTTTGGTTTGTGTTAAAAAATGTAGTTTGGCTACGTTTTTTTTGGCAGTTTGGTTAGCTTTTGTACAAAAAACAGTTTGTTAAGTGTTAAAAAATGCAGTTTTGGTCAGTTTTTTTTTTTTTTGCATGCAAACTGTTGTTGTTTTAGTTTTTCCTGCAGCTTGGTTAGCCAAAGTATTTTGTTTTGTTGTGTGTGAGGGTTCTATTGTTGTGTGTGTGGTAGTGTCTTCATCCGTGTGGCATAATTTGTGCAGTTTGGTTAAAGCGTTAGGTTTTTTTTGGCATGCAACCGTGTGTTCGAGAAATGCGGATTCCATCTTCCGTAAATGCAAACCGTGGGGGTGTGTGTGTGTATGCACATCCGTTTAATATAAATCTTTCTGTTTTCCATCCTCCGCATTCCCGTGTTGACATTTTACAGATCTTTCATCATGTAGTAAAAGTTGTAGGGAGTGAAAGCAAGAAAAGCAATGAAAGCAGCTTTTTCCATCTATTTTGATCTAGGCAAAACTTCTCTCGTAACTAAATGCCACCTCTCGCCATGGAGATATTCAATGCATCTAACTCTCTCTATTTGTTTTGAGTTCTCAAAAAATGTTGTGCTTGAAATTCTATATGACCATTGAATATCCTTGCGACATACTATACAATGTTTTCCATACAAAAATTTCTATTGTAGTTGTTGGAGTCTCTAGCTCTCTAAGTTTCAACCTCTCTAATAATTCTAGTGGTTTGAGGGCCATTGACTTGCTGCCTGCAATATTAGGAATTCAGGAAAGTTCGAACCCCATATATGGACCTTATGTTCTCAATTTTATTCCACTACTTCCCTAACTTCTCAAAACATACTTAAGTTCAACTTCTCAAAGACAATTCCCAACAATTACAATTATCCATAACCACAAATAGTGAGTAAATTCATTTCTAGCATTTCTGTTTTCTGTTATTCATTTTGTCATGCAACATCCGAATTTATTTACTGTTTTTGTTTGCTGCACTTTAACCTCTTCAAAATGCAGAAAAAATATGGGAAACGAGTTATTTGCTGGCCAGTTATTACCCTTACTCAAAAGAGCACCAAAAACAAAATTCCCAACTTAACATCAAAACAGAATTTTTCATTTTCAACCATGAAAGCCTACATGAAATTGAACCTTATCATGTCTAGATCAATTTTTGTTCCAAAAGATAAAGTCTTACCTTAATTTTGATATGAAGAAAAATTTATAGAAGCCACCTATGTAAAGTTGTGAACACTAAATACTAAAAACAGCCCAGCTATTTTGTGCAGTTTAATTGTCAAGGCTGTTTTACTCCAAAATGTCCTTAAGGACAGCTATGATCTCTGAAGCAGTCACTAAGTGGTAACACTAAAGGTACACTAAAATTTTTTGGCAGCATTTTTTGTGGGAACACTAAAGGTACTCATACTTAGCTTCCGGAAAATGTAATTGCTGACATCTCTATTTGTTGATTAAGTGGTACCAAATAGCCTTATGAACTTGGAAATGCAATCATAATTTCTGCTTTCCAGCCTGGGCAGTCTATGGCGTAAAATGCATAACTTTCTACCCACAAGTCCAAATCTTGTCAAATTTGTTTCAAAATCTTCCTAAGACAATTACCTACAAAGTTCAAGTCATAGGTTTCCAGAATCCATGGCCATTTGGTACAGTTTAATGAAAGAACAGACTTACTTTACATAGGACACAACAGAATACACTGTTTGTTTCCATTTTGCACCAATTCTATTTTTCAATTCTTCTACATGACCTACAACATCTGAGCATTCTGAATGCATGTTTGAGACAACAATGATTGGGTTTTAGGCATCCCTTAAACCCAGCCATTCCAGAACCATTCAAACAGAGCACAAATCCAACTTTGGCAAAACAGTTTTTTTTGAAGAACATTGTACAACCAGTTTTCATTCTTTTTGTTCCTATGGCTTGGTTTGCATTCAAAGCCTCCAAAAATGAGTTCAATACCTTCCCTGAAATTATAAATAAATTTTAGACTCAACCATTTTGTTCAGTAGCCACACCAAAGAATTCTTGTAAACAAAGAAACATAACTATTTTCAGCATACATATATAGCCACTTTCAGTCTATTTTCAGCTTTATTTGATACTACGTGGTCCTTTTATAAGATGGCAGCATTTGTCTTTACTCATTTTACTTGTCTACAGCTTGGTTACTTGTTGTTAATTGCTTTGATGTTGGAGGTGAAAAAGGGGAGGATGCTACTGTGCTGTAAAAAAGTGGACAGTTTTGCTAATCTCACTTGTCAGTGCAGCAATTTTGCAAATAACATGTTTATTAATTCTCCTGTTTTGCTGGGATCAATTGGCATATGTTCAACTTGAGGGTAGGACAGCTCGCATATATGTGTTGCTTATTTTCAGCCATTATTTGGTTTTCTTGTCTTGTATGTCTCTGATATGTATGACAACTTGGAGCTAGGTGTCACAATAGCTGAAATCTTGAGGAGGTTGAAAACTTGAGTCATAACCTCGCTTCGATGTGCCTTAATATGTAGATTTGAGATTCTATGACTTTTCCCCAATATTATGCATTCTTGAAGTATATGTACTCCGTTTTGTTGCTTACACTAAATATTACTATAAATTGTCACAATACGTACTAACTTTTGTGATTGCTTATTCATCTTAAAGAATGAAATGGATGAAAGGAGTTCACAACTCCCCCCGGCTCGAAGATAGACTTGGTCCAAATGATATCTTCTCCCAAGTTGTTGGACCGGATAGATATGGCAGTGGTCCGCACGTTTGGCATCGGTGTTCACCCTTCGGATGTGTGGGGTGAAATTCCAAGTTGTACCACTTCTTTTCGTATTATTCAAGAGCAAAGAGAAGAACTTACAAGCATGAAAGCACAGTTGAGTGAACAAGCAAAAGAGCTTGCCGAGATACGTGCTATGTTAGTGTCTCGTAGAGATTGTTCATCCCCACTTGTTTCAAGAGTTCCCTCAATGGGTTCTAACAGTAACACCACCACATTGAGGGTATACAAAATATTACAATATCATGGTTGTGCTACTTGTTTGTATTTATAGCAAAGTATGCATATATATAGGTTGATGTCCTATTTAATTGTTCTACCGTATTATTCATGATATGTCTAATATTTCTATTGTGCAATCTTTTGGCTTTGGCATAAAGATTGGATATGATGTCTATTATGCAATCTTTTGGCTTTTTTGAGTATTATATAGCATTTTAAGCATCTAAGTCTACCTTCCTTTAGCTAGTGAGCATGAGCGATTTGGCTTGTTTTCCTAATTCACTTTTAACTGAATAAAAATATATCTTGTAGGTTCATGCCTATGTGTCACTTTTAAGCATGTTGGATACATCCAAAATAGTTGCCAAAGGTTTTATTCAAAGTGTGGACCCATCCCATGAAGTTGGGGGTGTACTGCTGGGTGAGGACTCGGTGTGAAGTAATGGTTCTAGTCCCGTTTCATCGGGACGAGAAATTGTTGAGACCAAGTAGATTTTATTCGTACTATTGGAGATTCCATTGGAATAGGAATCGCTTGGCCACGACACTTGGTAATTATCTAATCTCTTACATTGTTAATTAATTTAATTTTTTTTCCTTCTAAGAATATTTTATAATATTTTTACTAAATTCATTCTATATTATTGTAGGTGAAGATCCGCGAGCGCATTAAATACGTATTCCAGTTGTCGAAGCTATTTGGAAGGCCTAATGCTTGGCTTTATGGAAAACATATTATTGCTACTATGTTTATTTGGAAGGCCTAATGCTTGGTCAAATGATCTACTTTTGTGGGACAAGATAAACTAATGCTACTATGTTTTTTTCGAGGGCTAATACTTGGCTTTATCCATGTATCTAAATACTTAGTACTTATGTTTGGACAATTTTTGAATGTTATGAAATTTATAGGATTACTCTTTAATATGGGTTACTTTTGATTGCGTTGACTTTTTAATGATGTCTATTTAATAATTGTGTGTTATTATTATATATATAATATATATACGACAGTGGACAAAAAAATATTTTTTTGGATTTTTAGTGAAATATTTAATTTATTTATTCGGATGGCTAATCTATGGTGACGCTTATTTTTGTTATACTTCAAAGGTTTCATGACACTAAAAATACGTCATTACGTAATTTTATGGTGACGTTTTTTTTGTCATACTATAAAGGTTTCATGACAGTAAAAATACGTTATTACGTAAGTCTATGGTGACACTTTTTTTTGTCATACTATTAAGATTTAATGACGCTAAAATCCGTCATGATAGAAGTCTATAGTGACGCCTTATTTTGTCATTTTAACTCTATTTTCCTGACACACAAACCCGTCATTCAAGAGCTTTATTATGACGGTATAAGTGTGACATATTTTCCAATTTTTAATGACGTCAAATTTCGTTATTCAAAAAATGTTTTGTGACCAATAACAGTGTCATATTAACGATCTTTTACTGACATATAAATATGTAATAGAAACCAACCTATTGTAGCTTAAAGTGTTGTCATAATAACATGAGTTTACTGACAAATTTTTGCGTCACTTAAAATACCTATTATGACGCTTTTTCCGTCACAATAGATGATATTTGATGACACTAAATAGCGTCACGGAACCTATTGTGACGGCCATACGCACGACGCTCTTTGAAAGCATCAGGAGCACAAAAGCGTCACTATAGATATATTTAACGACGCTTTTTAGCGTCATTAAAGCCCTTTTTTCTAGTAGTGCATTGAAGTTTGAAGATAATTGTTAAATTTTAGGAGTTATTTTCTTCAATCTCCATCTACCCAATCTCTTTTGTTACACATTTGAAGACAACTAATAAATTTATTTGACCTCTTTCTCAAAAGATTTAGACTACTTTGCGAGTTTAGAAGAGAAAAGAAAAGAAGAGAAATTTTAAATTAGAAGAGAAAATGTGACACCCCAATCTCACGTGAGATTCTGATGATAAATCTAAATAATATATAAAGATGGATCTAAATATCCATTGTGAATTTAAGATATTCATTTTAGTCCAACGAAGATGGAGACCAAGGCATGGGGAGTGACAAAAAGGAAATGATACTCTCTATTTACTAAAATATCCTTTTGGAGTTTATAAATGAAGTTAAGGAAATGAAAGGCTATTGCTGCAAGAATAAATTTGCCATTAAAAAAAAAAACTTTAAAAAAAAACTTAAAAGCATTTCTCTTCCTTCTTTTTCCAAAAAAATTGCACCAAAAAAAGAAAAGAGAAGGCACTTCTCTCCACTTCTTTTCTTTTCGCTCTTTTTTTAAACTCCTAAACTAACCCTTAAACTTTTCCTAAACATACAAAACTTACACAGAAAAGAATGGTATTCCGTACAATTCCAATTAGTGGAAAGCACATTTGGAAGTGAAGTATTATTGAAAGAATTACCTGATTTTTCTGCATGAAAGGGATAGTACGAAGTTGAAGAAAATCTAAACTCAAAATTTTATATAGAGGAAGGTAACAATTGTCTTTAGACTTCAACATGTAGAATCACATATTACACAAGTGTAGTAGAAAATAAAATTTTAATCAAAGTTTAGGAACATATACTTACTTTTTCTTCTTGGATAAGAAGAAACTGTGTCATTAATCGGATTTAATTAAATAGTAGGTTGTCCAAAATTTGACTGAACCGTAATCTCCGGAGTTGTACTAACTGGAAGACATTACAAACATCTACTCCTAGGCATGAAACGAGCATAATGCTGAAGTTTTGTACCTTCCAAGGAATTCTCTCAAACTCACAAATTAGACTACTAGTGAAAGTATGTTAGAATTATTTTTCTGAGTAAGAAATTGAGAGACAGTACAAGGAGAATGGCAGCTAGAGTGCTTGGCCTGCCCTAGCTGGTGTCAATGAGGATTAAATAAACCTTTATGGCCTGCTACCCTAGTCCAGGATGGGTTAGGGTTGTTTATCCACAAATTGGGTCTTTTATTATTTGTCCTGGGTTTTTTATTAAAACAAAAAATAATAAAATCTTATCCCGACTTATGTATTCTTTTATTTAGGCCTTAATTAAAACCTAAAATAATAAATATATGACCTAACATAATTATTAGGTCAATCTTTATTTATTTTATTCAAGCACATATATTTAAATTAGACTTCCTAGAATTAATTAATTAATCTAACCCCATATTCTAGCTCAATGAATTTTTTAGAATACAATAAATTTTCTCATTCCTCAAATAATTCAAATAATTTGTATAATGACCAAAATAACCATTTGGGTTTTTAGAGTTATGTCGAGAATCAAAAGATGTATTATCCTTAGTTATTAAAAAGACCAAAATGCCATGCGAATTAAATCATTGTATTTTGTATTTTAAAAATCTCCATTCATAACTACACTACAAGAAAACACAATATTAGCGACAGCTATTCCAGTCACTACGCTGTCGCAACTAATCTTAGCGACGGTCTAACGACAGGCACAACGGTAGTTGAAACCCCAATCACTAAATAAAATATTTGTGACGGCATGGAAACTGCCGACGGCTTTGCGACGGAACATCACCAGACCCGCAATCAGTCAAAGTTCATATCAGAGACGGAATAATGATGGCGAAAAAGAATTTCAAATTTCTGATAATTATAAATTTATTTACACCGTTGGCAAACCATCGCTAACGTTGCAACGGTTTAATTATAACCGTTGCTAATAGCGATGGATTAATTCTGAATTCTATAATGTTGACAGTATCAAGCCGTTGCTACGCCCTCGCATGCCTAGAGATGGTGTAGGGATGGCTTAAGCTCTAACTAAGTTGCTATGGTTTAGCGATAGTTATAGATGGTTAAAATAAAAGCCTTTATGCCATAGGGATGCCGTCGCTAATTATTGGTATAGCTAAACCGTCGCTAATATTTTTTTCATATTTCAAAGTCCATTTTGTATTTATCTTGAACCCCTTGTATCATATATCAAATAATATATACCACACAAATACTCCATCACAATAAAATGTAAATTTTTCTTATTAAAATGTAAAAAATAAATAATCATCTCAATAAAAGAATAAATATATTTATTCAACACAAATGTATAATGTCAAGTAAATGTAATATAGAAGATAACGTGTTTAATAAAATCCTACACTACAGGAGTAGTGGTGCTAGCTGATGGAGGCGAGGGAGGAGAAGGAGGATCAGAATGCCTCGATGGATGGGGATCTGGTGGCAGAATAAAGCTATATTCCGTCTCGTCCGCATTATCGTCTTTTGAAATCAACGAAAATGGTGGAAGCACTATCCCAAATTATTCTGACATCAAGCTCATATATCCATCTAAGTGATATTGTATACGATCCACCTTCTTCTCGAAATCCTTCTTCAACTCATATTTCACAGTATTCACTCTCTTCTCAACCCTTCTTTCTACTGTGTCCTCTATGTCAACAGGTGTAGAGGGTGTGGATGGCAAGGAACCCTGGTCGAGCTGCTGTCTAACTCTTGAAGCCTCGGAACCTAGTCCAAACACACGTCCTCAATTGTACTTGAGTGCCGCCTTGAGAATAGTGGCATCTCGTCGGGGACGAATGAAGACGTAACACTAGCAGATGAGGAGGAAGATGCCTGAGTAAGATGCTCTCTCTCAGCCGTTACGTCCTCTTGAAATTCAATCAACATTATTTTATTTAATAAAAGGTAAATTATCAAAAAGTAATTTAAAGTACTTAAAATTATTAATAATTACCAATAGAATGTGAGAGCTCTCGTTGACATGCTAGTCTTGTCTCTCCCTACCCTGAAATGTGTGCAGCCTCTTGTATCACTTGATGTGGCTGAAGCCATCACCCATCTTCTGCCACTGCAATTTAAAATTTAATTCATGAGAATAGTGACCCGAAAAATTAATCCTGAGATGTAAAATTTCAAAATATGTAAATAATCGATGTAATTTACCATACACTCCTTGTGAACTGTAAATGACATTGAGCCTCCAGTATGAGTCGAGGTGCCCTGACCCCTGTTCTTCCAAGCAGTGGAGGAAACTCGTTGAAACTCTTATGTAGCCCAGTGCTATTGCATCGCCTCCCAATGTCGAGAGTCGATCCAAGAAGGAGTTTGGCCAGTTGGGGTCATCCTCTGCATCCTCGAGAGGGTGTCGTAAAAGTGGGTCCGACACTTATGTTCCCAGTTAGATCGGATCTTAGCACTATACTTATCGGCCCAACGAAATAATTTCTACAAGAAAGAAAATTTAATACATATATCCAAGTTGTTAGTTCAAAACAAATGGTTAAATATATATATGAAGGGAAAAAAAGTAATGGAGAATAATTTATATAATACTTAGTAACTTACCTCAAACTCACCAAACCAGATGTTCTTCATGCTCATTGGGACATCAGCATATGACGTGTAAGACCCGTCGAAGTACCTTTGGAAAATAGATGTGATCTTCCAAACACATATGTCGAAACCATCAAATCTTCAAAAGTAATGCAAAAAAGTTAGTAGCAATTGGACACATTTAATATCTGAGGAGCAATGTAAGACTATGAACATACCCGTCCCCTTGTGGTATAGTCAATGGTCGGGGATACTGTACCTATAATCTAGGATGATGTGACGCTAAGGACGATGAAAGTGCAGGGGACTCTCTATCCTACTCAGCAAGTAGTATTCGAGGAGCATGTGTGGGTAAGGGCGTTCGGTCTCGTGATCGAGTACGCTATGAGTCATCAGTAGGCAGCTGATCTCTAGAAGACATATCTAGGTAAAAGAAGAAAATTGTTCTAATTATGTATTGCGGTGTAAAGAAATTAGTAACATATTCTAACACTTAAAAAGTTAAAAAAGTTTATAACTTGTTCTCTGGAGTATAATAAGTAAATAAGATGACAAAAACATGTTAAAAAAAAAATACTAAGTATTTAGTCTGTACTGTTCGTTTGTGTCGTTATCTAAATGTACTCCTCCGAATCAACTTCTGTCTCAGAATCTGTCTCCCAATTACCCTCATCATCATCCTCATCCTCGTGCAAGTCTCAATCCCGATCTAATATCTCTTCCCGAACATCTAACATCTCATTTATGCCTTCCACGTGTGTTAGGGACTCAAGATCGACCACCAAAGATATAGTCATTGCAGCATTGTCATCAACTTCTTCTTGATAAGCCTTGTCAACAATAGGTGCATCAAACACTTGGCGTGCTTTAGCTTTGCAGACCGCCATCCATTTAGATTTCTATCTTTTATATGAAGGATATGTAGTAAAGTATACTTAATGTGCTTGTTGGGCCAATAAAAAAAGGTCATATTTAGGATAATGCCTCTTATAGTTAATATGAACTAACTTATATTGTGGGTGTACCCTCAATCCCGATTTAGTGTAACGTCAAATCAATCACACTTAAAAAGTACAACTTTCTGGATTGGTTGACCAAGAAATTGAAGTTCAAGAACCTCTGTTAAGACACTAAAATAATCAACACTGCCATGCTCGTTCTCGGTGCTTTTAACACAAACTTCGTGGTTGACACTTTTTCTTTGTTCTGTATGGTCATTCGTGTGAAATTGATAACTATTAATTACGTATCCTTGAAATGATTTCACCTCTCTCGACGGTCCCACGAAAGGTATTGCAAACATTTGTTTGTCACTCCATTGTCTAGGTCACACACCTACAAGAAAGTTGTATTTCGTAAGTTCTCATTAAAATCACACTTCCTTGGCAATCGAAACCTTTAAGAACTTACATAATTTTTGAACCATCCAGCAAACTCGTTCTTAATCCTTCTCTCAACTTCTGACTCTGTAACACCTATGTGATGGGAACGTAACATTGCAGAAAAAAAATTCTAATATGTGGTTGAACCTTATCGCAGTTCATTAAAATGTAATTTGTAGCAGCACAGAATTCCTCGGATGTTAGGAATCGAGTTTGTTTCTTCCTAAATGCCATTCCTGCAACATTGCATATTGAGAGCAAAGATTGTTCATGCACATGCTCAGTTACTTCATCTGCATTGCGTGCGACTTGTGTATGTCTTGTTTGAACATGTGGCTCAAATAGGAAAAGAACGTTGATGCTTCTTCGATTAGGTATGTATTACAAATTGATCCTTCTACCATCGCCTTATTTTTCACTTTGATCTTTAAACGATGCAAGAACCTGTTATTTTGAAACATGGCAAATTTGATTACAATTTTGTAGACCATATTATTGGACGTGTACTATAACGTCAATATCTACTATATTGAATGCCTACATACCTTTCAAAGGGATATATCCATCTGCATTGAGTTGGACCACAAACAAGAGCTTCATAAGGCAAATGAACCACTAGATGCTCCATCACATCGAAGAAACCAGGGAAAAATATTTTTTCTAATTTACATATGAGCATAGGAATTTCATTCTCCAATTTCTTCATGTGAGCCAGTGACAATTTAGGTAAGCACAAATCCTTATAAAAGAGACTTAATTCTATCAACACGTTCTAAATATTGATAGGAAGAAATTCTCTTAAACCAATTGGAAGTAATAGTTCCATAAACACATGGTAGTTATGACTTTTCATGCCAGACATCTTCAACTCTTTCAAATCAACACATCTTGATAAGTTTGAAGCATATCCATCTGGAAGTTGCAACTCCTTCACCCATTCAAGCAGCGAGCGCTTAGCCTCTACACTCAATGAATAACATACTTTTGGCATGGACACCCTTCATTCGCCTGCTCCACAAACTTTTAGTTCAAGGCTATGGCAATACATCTTAAGATCACACCATGCCTTTAAGTTATCTTTTGTTTTTCCCTTCACATCCATAACAGTATTAAAAGCATTGTTGAACACATTTTTTTCATTATGCATGATATCTATGTTATGGGGCACTAGTAGAGTGTGCTAGTAAAGCAAGTCCCAAAAAATGCTCCTCTTCACCCAATTATGATTTACACCTCTACCATCACTTCACCCCAATTCACATCCTAAATTTATTATTCTTGAAAAACGGCACACTCTTTTCCAAAGTTGGTCTCCTGTTAGACGTGACGCTAGCGGTGAGGTTTCTTGGCCTTTGTCTCCTCTAAATGATCATGTATCCCTCCTAAATGGATGATCAAGCAGCAAGAAGTGGCGATGACAATCGAACCAAGAAAATTTACTCCCGAACTACAGCTGAAAAGACTTAGTACGCTCCATGCAGTATGGACATGCAAATCTACCTGCAGTGCTCCACCTACTTAACACTCCATAAGTTGAAAAATCATTTATCGTCTACAGAAGCGTAGCTCGTAGTTGGAAATTTTGTTTCTTAGATATGTCATATGTGGGGATACCATCAAACCATAACTTACTCAATTCATCTATCAATGGTTGTAGATAAACATCAACTTTGTGTTTAGGGTTCTTTGGGCCTGGAATAATGACAATCAAGAATATTACTGGATCCTTCATGCACATCCACGAGAAAAGATTATAAGGAGTAAATATAATTGGCCAGCATGAATACTGTTTTTCAAACATCTTGAATGGAGCAAACCCATCTGTGCACATTTTAAGCCTTACATTTTGCACCTCATTCGAAAATTTATAGTGAGGATGACTTATGTATCCATTCCCCTCATTACTCTGCGCATGCCATCTTATGTGTGATGCAGTCGTTTCAGAAACATACAACCGCTGCAATCGAGGTGTTATTGAAAAATTATACATCTTCTTAGCGTGTATCTCCTTCTGTTTGCTACTCCCCAGATCCATCCTTTGCATGTATCGTGGATGACCGCAAAACTTATATTCTCTACGCATAAGATCATCTTTCCAATACAGTATACATCCACTCGTGCATATATCTATCTTTTGAGCAGGCAAACCAAGACCAGATACTAATTTCTTAAACTCATAGAAATCATTAGGTATTTTATTAGAGCTTGGGAAACCTCCTTCACGAGCTGAACCACTTGGTTGAAACATCTCTCAGACATATTATTTTCAAACTTGATATTTAACATCCAAGAGACAAGTGAAAATTGCGAGTGGGTTGAACACCCTTTAGAAATTGGTGTATCAATAGCTCGCAACATGTTATAGAACTTCTGTGCTTTTGCATTTGGAGGTTCTTCAACAGAATTTTTTGTTGGCCCAGGAACCACAAACTCAGGCCCTGCAGCATCTAAAACTATTTCTCAAAATGGGTTGTTGGAATAAATTTCAGCAGTTGCATTCATTGTAACTGTAGCGGACTCTCTCAATGTTGTATAATGTGGTTTACCATGACAAGTCCACTGTTGATAATTACCAATAAATCCATATTTGTATAAATAAATTTTGACTTCGGGTGGGGTCAAATACTTCTTATTCGTACACTTTGAGCATGGACATCTTATCTTGGACGACAATACATTCGAAGTTGTAAATGTCAGAAATTCTTTAATCCCTCATTTAAATTCAATAGTAATACCCTTGATGCTAGGAACATTCCTTCTATTCATCTAATTTTGACTGCCCAACTAGAATAAACACTAGAAATAACTTAAACCAATTATGTAAGTCTCGATTTTGGAGAAGAATCAATGAAATGAAAAGAGCGTTGAGGAAATAGAGTCTGAGATAAGAAATGGACATTTTCCAGGCCTAAGTTAATTAGGTGGCAATTTTTAAAAATAGAACAGTGAACATAAAAAAAAAAAAAGTTCAAATCATATAAAAAAGCAAAAGCATTTATATCTTTAAAACCATTCTTCATTTCTTTCATGTACCCTTCACATGAATCTATTATTCCTGTTATCTGGTTATTTGACTACCTACTTGTAATGTTAGTTTTTATTAGGTGGCTATAAGAATTTTTGTCATTCAATTAATTTTATCTGAAAAGATAACATGGATAGTTGTTCTTTTAGGCCGATAACTTTTCCTGCTAGATTTGTGAAGGACTACTTCACTACGAAGGATGAAAGTGAGTTCATGCTTTAAGTCTCTGAAAAGACAAAAAAATGGCCAAGGAATTATCCGGCTCTTTGGCATAAGAACAGTTGTACTAATGACAGGGAATCAGAATTCTAACTGGCCATTTTCTTATCTCCCCGGAGACTTAGCACATGAGATCACCTTCATCCTTCGTAGTGAAATAGTCATTCTCAAATCTAGTAGGCAAAGTCATCAGCCTAAAAGAACAACTGTTCCTGTTATTTTTTTAGATAAAATTAATTGAAGGATGAAAATTCTGATAGCCACTTGATGAAAACTACCAAGACAAATGTGTAGTTAAATAACTAGACGAAGAAGGGAAGATTCATATGAAAGGTACATGAAGGAGACGATGAATGGTTTTGAAGATGTAAAAGCTTCTACTTTTTTATATGATTTGAACTTTTTTTTTTTATGATTACTGTTCTGCTTTTAGAGATTAAACAATAATGTGAAATGAGCTTAGGCTGATTAAACGATAATGAGATATGATATACTATGCTTCACGGTTCAAGTAAATTACTGCTACAACATCGTATGCAGCTTGCATTTGCATTTAGATTAGATACCATGCCAGTAAATAATGACAATCATCTACAATCACTGGTATAATTGCTAATTCTTAGTTAACTCGTTTACTTTATTAATAGGATTTAAGCTAGGAGAGTATTTCTTCTAAAAGAATTTGGGCTCAATATCGGTGCTACGTACAAATGCTGAGCATTTAGGCAATAATGCGAAGCATTTTTGGAAGAATAATGGATGAAATAGACCCTATATTTGTTATGTCTTGAATATTGGTGAATCTATTGCTTCTGATTAATTTTTTTATCATGTTTCAGAGAAATAATAAATATTTTATCCATTGTTGCATCACCAGGTTTTGGATCCACCTTTAAATGTCTATCTTGTGTTACTTATTTAAGCTGTGACACTAGCCTTCATGGACAAAATAACCCGAATTTCAGTAAGAAGACACCATTGCTATCTAACTACAGAAACATATTACAAAAAGAAGATATTGGTAGGAGGTCAAGGATGCAGTCTAGTTGGTCGGAAAATACTTCATTTCATAGGCAGCTGATTGGAGAACTACCTATAGGTCATGGGTGTAGTTTACTACAAACTATATTTAATGGTTAGAGCTGTCTTTGACTTATTAGATAAGATATATGTTGTTTTTTTCAAGTTTTTCTCACCTCTTTGGATTCTCTAATTGCTTGTTGGGTAACATAGAAAGAGATTTCCCATGTATGGGGCAATGCAGTTTTGAATAAACTCTAATGCTCTCATTCCATTTTCTTTTCTCAAAGGAGAGGCCATTTTATGTGTTTGGACAAAGATACTGAATAAGTACGGGAAAGGGATGCAGGAAGAAATAGAAGATTCTTAAGTGGGGAGACCAAGCGAGATTAAGAGTGAATATTATTTAACATGCTAAAATTTTCCAGGAGGGTTAACTTACTGATTTCATGTATCAAGAAGATTTAAAAACTTCAATACAGTTTTCTAAAAGTTATAAATCCTTGCAAATGCAAGGGTTTGAATTATTTTTTTAGATTAAAATATCTTTCTGGTGGAAATGGAGAGATGGAATATGATAATGATTACCGTTCTCTTTTATCACGTTTCACAAACAGAAGAAGCTTTATGTTCTCTAAATTCTTGAAAAAAATTTGATAGAATTTTCTCTATAAACTAGACATTTTTAGGCACTAAGCCACCACAAAATCAACCAACATTAAACAAAAAATAGAAAAAAAAACATTAACTATCACAATAATTATTCAATAAAACTAACTTAAGGGTAATCACCTATTACCCATGGGGAATAATCACCCATCACTCACAGGGAATGATCTCCCATCACTCACGGGGATTCATTTCATATAAGGTATACATATTAAAATTTTGATTTGAAACGTATAAATTCATGTACATTTCTCCTTAATGAGCAAAGTGACAGAACAAAGCACCTCAGTAAACGATAACGTGATATGATATAAAAGGTTTGATTAGCTTAGGATGTTTTGTGTTAAGCTCCTCAGTAAAAAACAGAGCTTGTAATGTCAAGCACTACATTTTAGACAATAATAATGTTAATTCTTGGTCTTGAAATCTACCTATGTCTATCCAAGAGATCATAGAAATCAAGTTGAACTAGGTCACCTAGTTCAATTCAAGACAACAACATAAACATAAGTTTTTTGACTTCACATTGCACACTAAACATTGTCATCACAAAAAAGTAACGGTCACAAAACTTATGAGTAGCAAGTAAGGTCATCCATATATTGAATCCTAAAGACGCCTAAACATGTCTTCATACCATCATATTTAGCGACGGGCCCAAAAGTATACAAATAAATCAAACTTAGTCATTTATTCATTCTTGCATAAAATGATATCAGAAATAGTGATATCAGAAACTAAGATCCAACAATTCTTTCTATGGAATGTCTTTAACTTTACTCCCTCAAGGTTATGAACTTATTGAAGTAATAGCTCAACGAAGTATTAGATCAGAGAAGAAAATTGAATGCCAAAGAAACACAAATAACACTTCAAAGGAGCGTAGGACAGAGAAGAAAATGGATCTGTGTTAAAGAATAAAGACTCCTAGACAAGTTTATTTAAGCAACATTCTTAGACTGAGTATATGTATCTCTAATGGTAAGCATAGAAGGAAGTTAGGAATGAAGATAGCAAGCTTGTAGTTTTCCAATAGAATTTTGCTAGTTTTCCACATGTCATTGGACGTCAACTAAGCTAATCTCCAGAGAAATAAGTATACACTGGTAGGTTAGTTAGCAATATTTCTTAGAAGAAAAATGAACTGTTAAAAGCCTCTCAAAAATAAAGGCAGGTGTCAATTTTTTCTCAACTAATTATACTTCGCAGGTTTTATTTTATTTTTCACCCACTTCAAAGAGAAGTCAACAAGTTAAAAGTATCATGGAGTTATTACAGTCAACAATATTTCTAGAAGATAAGACATCTCAAAATGCCAATACTAAATTATATAAAGAAAGCAACAAAATAATGAAAAATTCAGGGTTTACTGCTCAAAACATGAATTGATGGAGTTTATAATGTAATGGAAGTAAAAAAATTGCTGAATAATAATTCAAGAAAGAAAAATACTCCGACTCTCAGAATCAAAGAAGATATAAAGTAGGAAATATCCTGAAGAAGAGTTGTTGGCATTAGATTCAAGACGTGCAACACATCTAACATATGCACATAGAAATAGTGATATTGAAAACTTAAGTTATATATACATAAAAGAAATGGTATTATTCACCCTTCATGCATTCTTAAAATTTGTTTCACACTAAGAAAGGAAAAAATTTCCTTAATTAGTTATGTGCTTCAATGTTAATATTCTCTATGTGAATCGATTGTCAAGCCCCGCTCGTGAATTTTCTTTTTACAGATTGAAGGCCTTTTTCTATGAAGGAAAAAAAAAAAAAAGCCCTTTATCCTTCCTAAGAATTTCTAGAAAAAGGAGTCTCTCCAATTATGCTAAAGAAAGGTACAAACCCTAGGCTCTTCGTCTACTCAACCAAGCCAATTGGGCAAAAAGCAAAGGATATTTCTACTATCTACTCTGACTCTGAAACTTATATACACTACACAAATATTCTGGAAGACTGGGAAACCTATTATTCTCTGAAGAATGTTAGTTGCAGCAATGTGCAAAATTTATTAGTGATTGGGGCAATTTGTACCAAACCCCATTTCCAATTTTGCTTTAGTGACTAGTCTCTATGCCTATGGATGTATAATAAATCCCGATAGGAAAATCTCAAATAGAGGACAACAATTAATCCCAACATCAACTAGATAATTTGAGCCCAAAAAATAAGTTTGCACACATTGTAATCTCCCCCAAATAATTCACTCAAAGCTTACCTTTTGAAAAGATCCATCTTTGAAGCAGCGGCAAGACAACACTGTCGACCCTCCACGGCAATGGCGGAGCAGGATTTTTAGCGGTACAATGGATCGGCGAAGACCAGGCAACGGTGAAGGCAGGGCGGTGAAGGTGAAGGAGCGAAGAATACTGGGAAGGGAGAAAATGTAGTGAGAAGGGACTACACAGGCTGAGAATTGAAATGTCAGGGAAAAGAAGACGAAGAAGAACGAAAAAGGCTAAGTGTCAGATTTAGTCTTTAATTTTGCTATGGAATTATACCGTCACTAATTTCTTGCAAATTGCGAGGGTTTAGCCATAGCAAAAATTCAAAATTAGGTTCATAACCCATTAAATTAAATATATATATATATATATATATATATTATTCACTATAGCTGTACCCTAACAATTAGAGAGGCATTAACTGCAACCTTTTCACATTATATTCTCATTTTGACAAAAATATAATATACATAATATTAAAAATAGTATTTATCGCTTTTAAAACATATTTTATGAGTAAAAATTATTCGAGTTACCTAATTTAATATTAAATAAATTATATCTAGTATGTATGTATATACATATAATATATATTGTACACTAATATATATAGTATATATTAATATATATATATATATATATATATATATAAATATATATATACTAATATATAAATATATAAATATATGTATACATATAGAGCTATTAGTATATATTAGTGTATATGAGTGGATATGTATATATATGTTAGTGTATACATATCTAATTTTATGATATTATTATTAATAGATATTGTAAATATATATATATATTTATTATAATATATATATCCAATATTATAATAATTATATATTTTACCTATATACATATAATATATTTAATAGTGTAAATTTGCAGCATATATGAAATAAAAATCACATACTACAACTATACGCATATCTACATATAAATGAAATTACACTTTTGAGTTTTTTGTTTCAATAGTTTAGCAATGGTTTTGCGAGGGTTTAGGGTATCGGCTCTAATTAGTGACGGCCTAATAACAGCTCAGCAATAGCTAAGGGTACAATAGCTATATCGTCACTATTTAGCGACCTTACCCTAATATACATAGTTACTCCCTCACTAATTAGAAAGGGTTTTGCTACGGTCATTTATCCTAATATTCTAATTTTTGTTTGAGAAAGTATTTACGGCTGTAGCGAAACCCTCGCTAATTAGCTAGGGCTTAGTGACGGCGAAATGCTAATAAATTTTTTTTACGGCCGTAGCTAAACCCTCGCTACTTAGCGACAGTTTAGCTATGACTTATATATCCTAATATTAAAAAATATTTTTTGGAGAAAAATTTTCGGCCATAGCTAAATCCTCACTAATTAGTGAGGGCTTAGCTACAGCCATTTATTTTAAAATTTTAATAAATTCTTTTTGAGAAAATTTATGGCCGTATCTAAGCTCTTGCTAATTAGCAAAAGTTTAGTTGAGATTGCTATATCCTAATGTTTCAAAATATTTTTTTGAAGAAAAATTTTTGCCGTAACTAAACCCTCTCTAATTAGTGAGGGCTTAGCTACTGCCATTTTATCCTAATATTTCAAAGAAATTTTTTTTGAGAAATATTTATAGCCGTATCTAAACCCTCGCTAATTAGCGAGGGTTTTGTAACCCTCGTGAAGCCGTCGCTATTTGCGAGGGTTTAGCTATACTTGGTCAACTCCTTGGAAAATTGTCGATCTCCTTACTTGCCCTCGTAAAATAGAGACGACATTTATGTTGTCGCTAATGCCGTTTTTTCTTGTAGTTTAACTATAGGAATGTATTAACTCTGAGAATAATGTTGCATTAATATTATCTTTGATCTATAGAAGTAATGATGAAAATATTCCTTTATATAATATCCATCATTGAGACGGGACTAATTAGTTCTATCACCATTCTCAATGACATCTACCATTCTTTGATCTCTAACCCATACACTATGATCTCTAAAAATGTAACTGCTTAAAGGAAGCTTCCTTTAAAGTAATATTTTTAGTCCTTTCCCAGAGCCCTGATTTTTTACATATTATCTTAAATTGTCACAAGGGGATAATTATTCCTTTCATGAAGAAAGGTATATAAACTCTATTTTATAAATCCATCTTGGCTAACTAAAAATACATGCTCAATATACAAGAGTATTAATCTCATGGAAGAAATCTCACCTACACTATATCAAAGCATACAAACCATAGAGTATTCGTCCATGCATTAGCAACAATAGTCCAATCTTTATTATTATAGAACTTTTATAAAGACTACTATCACATAATCTAGTTGTATGTATTCCAAATACGCTTACACTATTGGTGTAAAATAATTACTCACTAGTTAAATGTAAAATGCCTAATTTCATTAATTGATCAAGAACGCTTTTAGTTGTATGTTAAGTAATCATAATTTGGACCTTGATACGAAGTATGACCTAACACATAAATTACTTACTAATATGCTTGGACCTTTATGTATAAAAAATGTGAATACAAACTTATTTAAAAAAAATATTTTTATTATTGTAAAATAAATATCTTTGTAGAATTTCTTTATCTTTAAGGATATATTTCCAACATAACATTTATATGTGACAAAAGAGATTGGGTACACGGAGATTGAAGAAAACCTAAATGCTCCTCTTACATTTGTATTCGAAATAGAGTTTACAAAATGGAGTTTTAGTGGAAGTCTGTTAAGTTAAAGTTAACAACAACAATAACAACAACAAAACAACTGTGATACCCCAATCCCACATGGGATTGGGATAAGAAGTATGAATAGTATATAAGAATAGGCCTAAGTAGCCATTATCAACTTGGGATATTCATTTTGGCTCAGTGAGGATGGCGGCCAAGTAGTTAACTGTGGGTGCTGTCAGGCCTATAGTCACGTTCCCGGGTCCGCGGGCACGGGACGTGATATTTGGTATTAGAGAAGGTAACCAGCCCCTGGTATGGGAACTAAGTGCTACACCGTGTGCGGTGGGAGCCACCTCTAGAATCCTATGCCGCCTGATTGGTCCTGGTTTAGCCCCTAAAGTATGGGCCCAGCGAGGACGCTTGAGCCTAAAGGAGGGGTGAATGTGATACCTCAATCCCACATGTGATTGTGATGAGAAGTATGAATGGTATATAAAAATGGGCCTAAATACCCATTGTAAACTTGGGATATCTATTTTGGCTCAGCGAGGACGGCGGCCAAGTAGTTGACCATGGGTGCTGCCAGGCCTATAGTCGCGCTCCCGGGTCCGCAGGCACGGGGCGTGACAACAACAATAAAACCTTTAATTGGAAAAGGAAAAATAAAAAAAGCAGTAAGGGGACACTTGGCGACTGGAAGAGAGAGCGAGGGAGAAAATTGAGGGAGAGGATCCGAAAGGACTAATGTATAGTCATATTTTTTCAGATTATTCTCAACCCAACAAAGCCTGTGAGATCATCCTCAACCTAACAAAGCCTGTGAATAAATGAAGGACGAAGATTTAGCCACTCTTTTCTCTTCTCATCCCAATTCTTGATGGGCTCTCATTGTATAACTGAGTTTAAGAGTCATCATAGAATGCTTTTTCTTAAGGGTTAGTGGCAGCAAAGAAGAACAAGAGAGGAGGTAGTAGTGGAGGGTGGCAAGGGAGGAAAGAGAAGTAGTTGCAAGAAGGAAGGGAGATGAGGGAGAGAGTGACAAAGAGGGAAAGATCAATGGAGGGAAAATAAAGAACGTGGCTGTAGGGAACAAGGGAAGAGGAAGAAGAAGAAACTGCAGGAAGGGAGGGAGATGAGACAGATGGCAGCAAGGAGAGAGGGGGTGACGAAGGGGGGAAAAAGAGACAATAGGGAGCTAGGGAGAAGGAACAAGAAGGAGCCACAAGAAGGGAAGAAGATAGTAGTAGAGGGGAATGGTGCGTTGGGGGGGGGGGGGAGGGAGAAAGTGGCAATAAGTAAGGCATGAAAGATGAAAGTGGGGACAAGGTATGCATGTTGAAGATAATTTTAAATTTTGAGTTTGAGAAAGGGATGATAAGGATAGTTTTTGTATTTTATATAAATTATTAAACATTAATTTTTTAATTGTTAAATTGACAATAGAGTTATGATTAAAGAGGGAAATATTGGAATAAATCCTTTTATAGAAAGTACATTGAGAATTAGTAAAAAGTACAAGGTGTTTTGTAATTAATTTTATTATTTACTGAGTCAGTCTATAATATGGAGTAGTTTTTTTTTTTTCTTTGTCTGAAAAGAACATTATGGGTTAACCAGGTTAATGCTCCAATGGCAGCACCACAACCAGTGCTGGTCCTGATGCAAAGCCAACGCCCATTGCTCCCAGGAGTTCCGTTTTGGAGCCGTCAGCGCAGGAATTTCTACAAACTTTTTTTTTTCTCCTCTTGAAATCTAATGACAATCTTTAACTCAAAATTTAAACCAAACAGAGAGACATTACAACACCTTTCCATCAAAACATAAATAAGTCATGTGGCCAAAGTTTATCCATTAATTAATACAATATAATCATTAACTAAGATTTGGAACTAAAAAAAAAATAATTCTTTATTAATTCAAATAACTGTTGTTGACTTGAATAACCAATACTGTTGCAGGTCCCACCAATGGCAAATCTGGAATTCGGTTCCTTTCGGTGAGACACTTTTATCTTTGGAGGCTTCTTCTTTTGCTGATTTTTTCCTTTTTGCTGTGACTGAGCTTACGGCTAAGGAAGTAGCTTATTTTGGAACCATCTTATGTTGTTTGTGGCTTGCAAGGAAAAAGTATATTTATGAGTAGATTCCTCCTGTAGTTAATAAGATGGTGAGATGCGGTTTGGCTATGGTCGATGACTTCTGGAATGTGTTGGTTTCTGTTAGTGTTCCTCCTTCGAGTTCCATCCTAGTTGCTGCTTGGAAGCCTCCAGCTTCAGGCCAACTCAAAAATAATGTTGATAGGGTTTTTTCCAAGTCCTCTGCTTCAATTGGGGTACTTGTGAGGGATTCTTCTAGTGCTATTACTCGTGTTATGACTACTCGCGTCCCATTTTGTGATGATGTTGAATTTATTGAGGCTCTAGCACTAGTTCATGGTATTAGATTCGCAGCTATAAATCATTATAGGCATGTTCTATTGGAGAGTGATTGCTTCATCTTAATTAGGAAAATTAATGCCCAAGTGCCTGATCTCTCATTCACCGGTCATATATTTGCTTTGATTAGGGTGTTGGTTCTTGTAGTTGATTCATTTGCTGATCTTGTTGTAAGGCGGAATAGGAATGTACTTGCCCATCTTTTAGCTTGAGAGGGTCTTAGTTCCCCAATCCCTTTAGAATGGTATGGTGACCATCTTTTGGATGTATCTTTAGCTAGTTTGGCTGATTTGTTATCTTCTTAACGGAACTTCTTTCTTCTCAAGGGAAAAAAAAAAAAAACTAATACTGATTGAATTTAAAATATATAAGGGTGCAATTTATTCCTTTGAGACTTATAATATAAGCTACATTAATAAAATATTTTATTTGAATGATTATCAATTCAATAGGTGACATAAATAAATTCATACACTATTTAAACAATACAATAATAATATACACCACACCAATATTATATTTTTATATAAACGTATACTTTCCATTAAAACCCTTATTCTTTAAATAAACAAAAAATAGATTTCAAATAAAAAAGCTACATCTTTGTTTAACACACACACACACACACACACACACACACACACACACACACACACATACACACACACACACACACACACACACACACACACACACACACAATTATAATCCAAATACACATCTCTATTATTAATATTGGAAATTTAAAATAATAATTTGAATTAGAAAATGGAAATTTTTAAATAAAATAAATCTAAATTTACCAGGTTGCCCCCTAAAATCTTATGTTAGCTGAATTTTGGATTTAAAGGTTTATTTTTAAGATGTTTATAAATGGATGTCTACTTTTTTGAAAATAAATATATATTTTTAAAAAATTTAACAAGTCACTTATTACATTTAAGGCATATAAAAAGTTCCCAATGAGTATCACTTTTAATCTCTTTAATTCATAAGGATTAAGAAGTAACTTAACCATAATTAAATGATTTCTGAATTTTGTTATCAAGGGAAAAGGTAAATTGACGATTTTAGTCCCTGAACTATTGACTATTTGCAAATTTGGTCCTTTATATTGTTTTTTTAATTATTTGATCCTTATACTTTGTTATGTTGGGACGTTTGATCCTTCCGTCCATCTTAGGACGGTCAAATCAAGTCAATGTTATTTTTTTGTCCCCAAACAACAAACTCATAGGGGTATTTTCAGAAGTGAAAAAATTTCCCTCCCAATCTGCACGTGGTCTCCCCACATCCTTCTCTCTCCCTAAATCTATTTCTGCTTAACCGAACACCCTATCTATCCCCTCTCTCGACTTTCTCTTCTCTTGGCCTCCTCTCTGTTGCCATTTGTTCTTCTTCCTGCTTCTCTGAAAGACTCCCTTTTTTTCCTCTGTGTTACTTCTAATCTGGGTAGAGTATTTGGCGGAATCACTTTGAAAGGTGTATTATTTGAGGTGATATTATTTGAAGAAGTGCTCTTTGATCACTTAATGGGTTGCATCAACTGGAAGCTTTGTTAGATTTTGACTTTCTGACTCTCGAAAGAGATGGCTAGTAGAGGCAGCAAAAAAAGCTCCTAAACTGTGTGTTTGTGGTCGGAGGAGATATTATCGAGACTCAAGTCAAGCATTAATTTACTGAGGGATGTTGGACTTAGAGATAGTTGAGCATTATATTGAGTAAGTCAAGTAATTCTTTTTTCTTTATTTACAAAAAAAAGAAGTTGTGATTGCTAATTATTTTCTGTGGGAGGTAGAAAGTTTCCCTTTTCCGTTCTGTTAACAAGAGTAGTTTGCAATTTTGTAGAGTAATATGGCAGGGAGTGCCAGAAGCGAAGAGAATGTCATTTACAATTTTGGGCTCTCTATGGTTTAACACATACACAAATGTCAACCAGGAGAGGGTTATGCAATGGATCAAAAAGAAAAACGTATTGTCAAAAAAATATATCCTTGTTCCCATTTCCTTATGGTATTTTTCCCCTTTTAGTGTTTTTTTTTCTTATTATGTTCCCATTATCCCTTTCTATGTATTTTTGTATTGAGTCCTACATAGGACAAATGATGATAAATTTTAATCCATTGTATATTTACTGTTGATTGATTTTTTAGGTCCCATTGGACAATGTTGATATTGTGTAACTTTAATGAAGATCTAGAATTAAATTGTCAATGCATGCTGCTACTGGACTCTCTTCAATCATGTGAACAAAGAATGGAACCCGAGATAAAGAGAGATGTAATATGTTATTGTTCTTGGAACTATTCTAATTCAATTTATATCATCTCTAAGTACATGTTGGACAATATCATATTATGTGTGATCAAGCAATTCTAAATTTTGAATTTTATTTCAGCTTTGTGCTGGACATACTTATAACAAAAGGGAAGCTTACAAATAAAGAAAGAGTTAAGAAAATTCCTTTGCTGATCCCCAAGGTAAGAGTGAAAAATAATATGCTATTAATTAAATAGTTGGTAATATTCTTGTTCTGGTGACAAAACTACCATACAACATTTTACCTGTCTGAAAGAATCTACTATTGGACAATTTGTCAATAGGTTCCCCAACAAACAAATGGTGTGGATTACGGATGTTATGTGATCTACTATGCAAAATTGTTTATGGAAAATGCACTTGATTATTTCAGTATTTTGGGGGGCTACCCATATTTTGTAAGTGTCTTTTGCTGCTGTGTATTAAAACTAATGAACCTTAATGTCAATTCTAATTAAATTATTAACTTTGTTGTTTGTAGTTAACTGAAGAGTGGTTCACCTTTGCTGATTATCAGATGTTCAAAAATGGACTTGCTATTGATGGTGGCTCAGGATTTGATATATCACAAGCAAAAGGAGAGGATGTAATTGAACCATCAATACTTAAGGACAACATTGATCATATTGACGATGGGCAAACACAGGATGTTGACACTGTTGACTGTTGTCCAGATGAAGTAATTTGTTTGGGACCCACATTTCTACTAGCTGATGAGGAGATATTTGGGACAGTAGAAAAAGTGTCATTAGTTGATGATATAATATGGCAGCAAATAAGAAGTCAAAGACCAACCTAGTTATGGTAGCACATGATACTGTGGTCGTAGATGTCATGTCAAAAGACAAAGTGAATGCTAAATCCTTTCATCCTCTAACTGACGAGTCAGTACACAAGCATGGTAACTGCAAAAGGAAACGAAAAGTAGAAAGATGCAGTGGTTACTCTACGAAGGCAAGTGATGAAGAGAAAAATGATGGCATTGAAAGTGGTGAAGGAGGTTAATTTGGTGGCAGTGAGGGAGAGATGTTCTATGATTTAGATTACAATTTTAGTGATGACAAGAACACATTTAAAGATATTGTGAATGAGGGCCTTAAGGAATTTGATGAGAATGTGGCAAAGGAGGTTGACAAATTAAGGAAGTTATGTCCGGATCAAGTTGGTGACTTAGGCACTAAAGATAAAACACAATTAGAAGAGGAGAAGTAGGCTGAAAAGAATAAGAGTGGGGGGTGTTTGGAGGCAGAGCACTTGTTGGATAATGTCAAGGCTAGAGATGAGAGACAAGGGTAGGATGATGACTTCAGTAACGATGATGAGTTTGATGGTAAAGTCAAAGCCAACCTTGAAATAAGGATGAAGGACAAAGGCAAGTTAGTGATTGAAGTTAATGCCAACAGCAATAAAAGAGCAACAAAAAAGAATAACAGAGGGGGTGTAAAGGGGCCTTGGTTCGCATGGACTGAAAAAGAAGAACATAGGGACAATAACTACCTCATTGAATAGGATGCTAATGTTTCTGTGTCTTCAGATGGCAGTTACAAAGACTCAGACGATAAGTTTTATGAAAGTGGTTCTACTTTAGAGGATGACCAAACAAACTTGAAGTAGAGCAAATGTCTCAAATTTAATAAAGACAAAGACGGTGACAATCTAGAATTCCAGGTGGGAATGTACTGTAACACAAAGGGTGATCTCAGAGCGGCCATTATTAACCAGGGCATCAAGCTGGGAAGGGGTATTTTCTTCAAGAAGAATAACAAGGATAGAGTGAGTGCATGTTGCAGGGGAGAGCTGTTGGGAATATGCCCTCTTAGACTAGTTTTTCTTGTGTAAATATCGAAAATTTTAATAAAAGAATTTATTTGTCAGAAATCGTTTGTGAATTTATTTCTTTATTTGTGCACATTTTCGTTTGGAACAGACCCATTGCGTTTAAATAAATGATCCATGTGAATGGAGGTCTATCACAGTAAGGTATGGATTATGGGTTATTTAAACACATAAACATTTGTTCTTAACTGATTGATGAGAATGAGAATCTCATCATGTTTAAGTTATTATGTTATGAATTCTAAATAGGGAATGGCTTACCTTTAGCCAGTGAGTAGTCCACTCATTTTATGACATAAGCGTATTTCGAATACGTAGAACATGACCTGTAGTAGTAGTTTCTAAAAGTACTATATGGTTGAAACCTAGACTACTATCGCTACAGCATGGACTAGTACTCTATAACTTGAGTATGAGTTGGTGGTCTGGCGAAACTGGAAGCATATACTTTGATATGCTATAGTTGAGGTTCTATAATAGGGCCAATATACTTTCATGTTGGGTATGTGTGACTAGTTAGTTAAGACAGACTTGTACAAGATAGTTTCTACACCATATCGCCCCTTGTGGTTGTCTGAATGATCTAAATATCCAAGCCTGGAAAATATGACTTGGATGTTTGCTTTAGGGTAGCTCCCTTGGAAAGCGGAAACACTCCAGGAAGTCGTGGATCATTGGACTAGAAGCCTAAGGATGGTAGATGTCATTTAGAGGGGTGTTAGTACACTTCTTCCTCTCTAAATGTACGGCGATGTGTAGAGGGGTATTTTAGTCATTTCACCTGTAGGTCGAAGCCTTTGCTAATGCAGTATTGTCCTTGGGGTCAATATTTCCTTATGGTGATATTAGGAAATATTTAAAATACAAAATATATCTATTTATATAGTAGAGGTATTTTGGCTATTTTAGTAGCCAAGACGATGTGTCTTTTTGGTCCTCGGAATAGCCCGTAAGTCCTAATTAATTTTTGGGTTGAGAAAGTGATTTCAGTTGAGAGAGTTTTATTTTATTCGGAAAGTCTAAATTATTATTAGACTGGAATAAAATAAATGGAGAGAAATTTATTATATGGTTTAATTGGTTAATTAATTATTCAGGATCTACGTCCGTTTTGAATAATTAGAAAATTAACCGGGACTTAAATTGGAAGAAAAATAATTATTATTTAATTATTTATTGGGTTATTTATTTAATTAAATCTCAAGAAATAAATAATTAAAATTTAATTATTTTTGGTTCATTTGGGTTAATTAATTATTTATTGAGTTATTTATTTAATTCCAATAAAAATAATTAATGTTTATTATTTTAGACTTTTTGGGTCCAAAAAAAATAATAAATATTATTTTGGCCCAATAGCCTGGACCATAGGATTTTTTCGGACGCAGTACAAAAGAATTTAGGGTGAAGTCAAAATTTATTTTGGAAATAATATTCGGGTATTAAATCTCGGGAATATTATTTTTGTCAAAATAATTATTTTTAGGTTTCATGACTTTTGTTTTTTGTCTGGAAAAATAAAAATAAAAATTTTTGGAAAAATTTTTTCTCCTTCTCTCGTGCCTTTTCTTCTTCTGGCTTTTGGTTTTGAAACCAAATGAAGCCAACCGAGAAGGTGTCTCTTGGTTTTCTGGCTGGGTTTGGTTCATGAAGCCATTGGCTATATATATCAACCGAGAAGAAGTGAAGGCAACGATTGACATCAATTCTCTGAGAAGCTCTTTTTCTTCCCATTTTCTTTCCTCACCAAAAGGGATTAGGCAGTGGCCATATTCTGAGAGTTGAAAAGCCTAGCATTATTTATCACACCGGAGGTGGAGAAGAAAGGAAGACAGTGAACTGGAAGCTTCACTGGACGGAGGAAAGGAAGCTGTGTTTTTCGTTTCAAGCCATTCTTCTTTGATCTTCAAGTTTTAAAGCTCCAAGAGGTATGTTATTTAACCTCCACCATGCTTGCATGCTCTGTGTTTAATGTTTTTATCTCTATTACCGTCCACTGCTTGCATGCTCTGTTTCTGCCAACACCTTCAAGTGGTATCAGAGCCATGCGTTTTATTGGCTTAGGGAGCATGTTAGTTAATAAAAATGGAGAAGAACATTGTTTGGAGCTTAAACATGTGATCCTTTGCTGTTTTGGTATGGGATAGGCTTGATGTAAGCTTCACCGTTGAAGTATACGAACATACTGTAATTTTTTTGGGTTTGTGATTTTGATCTTGTAAACCCAATTAAAATGGGTATAGGCAGTTGTAGTTTTGTTTTGGATTATTTTTTATGATGAAAAATGTCCAAGGAAGCAAAAGGAAGTGAAAAAATGAAAAATCCGCACACAGAACACAGAAAACGTCGCGGGGAAGAAGAACTACTGTTCATAAGCCGCCGAATCCGAGCCAAGCCGATCGCACGAGCCGCCACTGTTCTGTGTCACGAGCTGCAGTCCGCAAGCCATTGAGCCGAGCCGATTTCCTTTGATTTGGGGCCATATTCGCCGCACACAGCAATTGCACAATTGCAATTGCTCCGGGTTGAGGCGCGGGTCGACGGGTCGGAGTACGGGTTATCGGGCGGCGGCACTGGAGATCGTGTGCGGCTGGTGCACCGGGCGCCCGGTGGACCGCTGTGCCACTGGGTGCGGATCCGGTGCATGTGGACTGCCAGTCATTTTTTTATTTTTTTTATTTATTATTTTTTTTAATTTGGGTCCTATACCAGACGAAGTTAATATTTTTGCAATAGTTTATATTCTTGGAATATATTTGCATGAAAAATATTAGTAAAGGATTTTAGGATTAAACAAGAACATTAATTAATTAATGTGTTTAATTCTATTATTTGGGCACATAGGTTTAAAAATAGAAATGCATGAAAACGTTTACTGTTTTCTGGCATGCTATTTATTTTGTGTACCTATGTGCGTATTTTCTCAAAGACCAAAGTCTTTGGAAATATTTATGCAAGGAAAATATTTTCTTTTAAAAAAATTAAATGGTTATTTTAACTAGAACAAAATTAATCCATTGATATTTTCTTAAAGGATTTAATCCTTGACATAGAAAATATATTGGATTTAGATATTTTTGTAAGTTAAAATAGAAAGCCATTTATTTTTATTTTATACAAGAAAAAATTGTTTTGTTGAATAAAATTGAGACCAAAGTCTCGGAAAAGTTCAATTGAATTTTTTTTTGAAATCATTAAGTTTTGACTTAAATAAAATTAGTCCATGGATAAATCTCTCAAAGGGTATAATCCTTGACATAGAGTTTTTAATGGACTTGGATATTTTGTTTTTAAGTTAAAGGAAAACTTAATGGAAATTTCAAAAGGATATTTTTCAAGAAAAACCTTATTTTAAAAGACTAAGTGGGAGAGGGGTTCCAACGGCCCCACGGCTTCCATCACGATCCTCTTTAGAGATCGTGGGTCCCCTCGTGTCACCCTGGGAGTGAACCCGTATAGGATGGGGATACCACAAGGATCTAGATCTAATGGAAGGATGTAATTGATAACCCAGGATACATACTATAATCGGCCAGCCTACGTTGGAGGTTATAGTACGAGGAATGTCCATAGAAAATGAGAGGAAACGGCCAACCCACGATGGAGTTATCCTCTAGATCATTACCTAGAAGGAAAATTAATTTGTGATGGTTAACACACTTAGCTTAGGGAACTGTTAATCTTCCAAAGAAGCTATGTCAGTTTTCCTAAGAGCCAAATAAATTTTTCGTGCACAAATTTTTTTTTTTTCACAAACTAAGTCCTTTCTTTTATTTTTTGATTTTTTCAGAAATGGTGGGAGGTTCTTTTAGTCATTTGGCCGTTATTCTCCGTGAGAATAAGTTAACAGGATAAAACTATGTGGACTGGAAGAGGAATCTGGACATAATACTCACAGCCGAGAAGTATAAGTATGTCCTTTACGAGACCTGTCCTGTGATCGGGGAAGGTTCTACCGATGAAGAGCGAGAGGCTGAAAAGGCATGGAAGAAGGCTAATGAAATGGCACGTTGCTATATGCTAGCCTCCATGTCTAATGTTCTCCAGTCTAAACACGAGCATACGGTTTCTGCGTATGACATTAGTCATTCATTGGCCACTATGTTCGCAGATAAGAGCCGACCCGCAAGGCAGGAGGCTCTTCGAACTATAATAAACACTAAGATGACTGAAGGAGCATCAGCCAGGGAGTATTTGCTCAAGATGATTGCTGCTTTCGAGGAGGCAGAAATCTTAGGGACTTTCATTGATCCCGAGAGCCAAGTGGACATTGTTCTCGAATCTCTACTGGGTTCCTTTACTCAGTTCAAACTAAATTACAATATGAACAAGTTAAATATGAGTTTGACTGAGTTGATGAAGGAACTTCAGATGGCAGAGAAGGTCATGAAGCCACATTCAAAGGCCATGATTGCTAAAGCTTCTTCCTCAAGAATTGGGTCCAAGCCCAGAAAGTTCAAAAGGAAAAAAGGAAACGCAGTAGCCTAGTCCAAGACCCAGCCCAAAGATAAATCAAAAGGCAAGTGCTTCAAATGTGGGAAGAAGGGACACTGGAAAAAGGAGTGTCCAGATCTTCAAGCCAAGAAAAACCCCACAGGTAATGTTTTCTATCTACAGTCTATTTCAATGGTTGGATCAACTTCTACTTGGATTATTGATTTAGGATCCACTGATCATATCTGAAACTCCTTGCAGGGGTTAAGGAAGATAAGAAGACTTAAGAATGGCGAACATGGATTACGTGTGGGAAATGGAGTACAAGTCTGGGCCCTTGCAGTGAGAGAGTTGGATCTTGATTTTGATTGTAATAAGAAAGTGGTTTTAATAGATATTTTATATGTACATGATTTTTGTCAGAATTTGATTTCAGTTGTGAAACTTATAAATCAAGGATATTCTATATCTTTCCATTCTGGTATTTCTATCAGTAGAGATGGAGAAATATTATGTACTGGGCACATGTATGGAAATCTATTCTATTTGAACCCTATTAACAAGTAATCAAATAACGCTTAATCTGAACCTTTAATTAAGAAGAGAAATACCAATGTTAATGACTCATATCTTTGGCATCTGAGGTTGGGTCATATTAAATCAACCAGGATTCAGAGACTAATCCATGATGGGCCTTTGGGCTCATTGAGATTGGAAAGTTGGCCTCGGTGTGAATCCTGCCTTATGGGAAAATGACTAAAAGGTTTTTTTATCCCAAAGGCGGATAGGGCCAAGGAGGTACTGAGCCTTGTTTACACTGATGTGTGTGGTCCATTGTCTACACCAGCTAGAGGAGGTTTTGAGTACTTTATCACTTTCACAGATGATTGTACAAGGTTTGGTTATATTTACCTGATGAGGCGCAAGTCTGACTCTTTTGATAAATTCAAGGAGTTTAAGGCTGAAGTGGAGCGTCAGACAGGTAAATTAATCAAGACCTTACGATCAGATCGTGGTGGAGAGTATCTCCTAGGTGAATTCAAGGACTACATAGTACATCATGGGATAGTATCCCAACTCTCTGTACCGGGGACGCCCCAGCAGAACGAAGTGGCTGAGAGAAGGAACAGGACATTGATGAAAATGGTCAGAAGCATGATGTCTCATACTACTCTTCCAGTATCCTTTTGGGGATGTGCCCTAGAAACAGCGGCATATATTTTGAACTTGGTACCTTCCAAGTCAGTACCTAGGACTCCTTATAAGATGTGGACTGGGCATAAGCCAAGTCTGAATCATCTCAGGATATGGGGTTGTCCAGCTTATGTACTGATCAAAGGAGATAAATTGGAACTAAGATCAGAATTATGCTATTTTGTTGGGTATCCAAAAGGAACAAAGGGTGGTTACTTTTATCATCCTAAGGAGTAGAAAGTACTGGTTAGTACCAATGCTAGATACTTAGAGGATGATCAAAGTACTTCAACGAAAGGTTTAACTAGGTTGGAACTCGAGGAGAAGTTATCTCCGGAAGCAACTTCTTCTGACCCGATTATGGAACCAGAAGAGGCACAGCCTCAAGAGCCTGTACAAATGTTGCCTCATCGCAGTGGGAGAGTGTCTAGGGTTCCAGATAGATGGTATGGAGAAGCTTTTGAGCTGGTCTCTGGTCATCAGGAACAAGACCCCATTAGATATGAGGAGGCAATTGCTGATGTCGATGCAAATCTATGGCATGAAGCAATGAAAGCCGAGATTGAGTCTATGTACGTCAATCAGGTTTGGGATCTTGTAGCTTCATCTGAAGGGATAAAACCCATTGGGTGTAAGTGGGTATACAAGAGGAAGAGAGGAGTGGATGGGAAGGTAGAAACCTTCAAAGCTAGGCTTGTGGCAAAATGGTATACTCAGAAAGAAGGGATCAATTATGAGGAAACCTTTTCCCCTGTGGCTATGCTTAAATCCATCCGTATCCTCCTTACTATCGCTTGTCACTATGACTACGAGATATGACAAATGGATGTCAAGACGGCATTTTTGAATGGCTATCTTAACGAAGACATCTATATGTCCCAACCGGAGGGTTTTATTGCTGACGGCCAAGAACATATGGTTTGCAAGCTTAAGAAGTCCATTTATGGACTTAAGCAAGTATCGAGAGCATGGAACATTCGTTTTAATGAGACTGTAAAGTCTTATGGTTTTTTTCAAAACGAGGATGAACCATACGTGTACAAGAAACTTGAGGGGTTCAATGTGGTTTTTCTTGTCTTGTATGTGGATGATATTCTACTCATTGGAAATGATGTAGGGTCATTATCATCTACAAAGGTTTGGCTATCTAGTCAATTCAGTATAAAAGACTTGGGGGAAGCTAGCTACATTATCGGGATTAAACTTCTTAGAAATAGGAAGCAGAGAATGTTAGGATTATCCCAAGTCGCATACATTGACAAGATGCTGCCAAATACAGCATGGACTCATGCAAGGGAGCTCTAATCCCTTGAAGACATGGGTTGTCACTTTCTTCGAGAGACTGTCCTAAGTCTCAAGAAGAAAAGGACAGAATGAGTAGGATTTCCTACGCTTCGGCTGTGGGAAGTCTCATGTACGCCATGCTGTTTACTAGGCCAGATATCTGCTTTGCCGTAGGCTTAGTTAGCAGATATCAGTCAAACCCTGGGGAGGTTCATTGGCAAGCTGTAAAGCATATTCTCAAGTACCTCAAAGGAATGAGGGATTATATGCTGGTTTACGGGGCTGATGATTTGGTTCCTACCGGATACACAGACTCAGACTTCTAGGCAGATAAGGATGAGAGAAAATCCACTAGAGGATATGTCTTCATCTTGTCTGGAGGAGCAATTTCATGGAAGAGTATTAAGCAATCTTGCATTACTGACTCAACCATGGAAGCTGAGTATGTGGCAGCTTCGGAAGTATCCAAGGAAGCAGTCTGGCTCTAGAAGTTCCTTTCAGAACTTGGAGTCATGCCACATATGGATAGACTGATTGTGATGTATTGCGACAATACTGGTGCAGTATCGCAATCTAAGGAACCTCGGAGCCACAAGAAGGGGAAGCACATCGAGAGGAAGTACCACCTGATCCGGGATTTCATCCAGAGACGGGAAGTCGTGGTGGAACCGATTATCTCAGATAACAATCTAGCAGATCTATTCACCAAGCCTTTGGCTGAGAGGGTCTTCAAAAGACACTTAGATGCCATTGGGGTGGGTACTTACGGACTTACCTAGTCTTAGAGTGCAAGTGGGAGATTGTTGGGAATATGCCCTCTTAGACTAGTTTTTCTTGTGTAAATATCGAAAATTTTAATAAAAGAATTTATTTGTCAGAAATCGTTTGTGAATTTATTTCTTTATTTGTGCATATTTTCGTTTGGAACATACCCATTGTGTTTAAATAAATGATCCATGTGAATAGAGGTCTATCACAGTAAGGTATGGATCATGGGTTATTTAAACACATAAACATTTGTTCTTAACCGATTGATGAGAATGGAAATCTCATCATGTTTAAGTTATTATGTTATGAATTCTAAATGGGGAATGTCTTACCTTTAACCAGTGAGTAGTCCACTCACTTTATGACATAAGCATATTTCGAATACGTAGAACAGGACTTGTAGTAGTGGTTTCTAAAAGTACTATATGGTTGAAACCTAGACTACTATCGCTACAGCGTGGACTAGTACTTTATGACTTGAGTATGAATTGGTGGTCTGGCGAAACTGGAAGCATATACTTTGATATGCTATAGTTGAGGTTCTATAATAGGGCCAATATACTTTCATGTTGGGTATGTGTGACTAGTTAGTTAAGACAGACTTGTACAAGATAGTTTCTACACCATATCGCCCCTTGTGTTTGTCTGAATGATCTAAATATCCAAGCCTGGAAAACATGAATTGGATGTTTGCTTTAGGGTAGCTCCCTTGGAAAGCGGAAACACTCCAGGAAGTCGTGGATCATTGGGCTAGAAGCCTAATGATGGTAGATGTCATTTAGAGGGGTGTTAGTACACTTTTTCCTCTCTAAATGTACGGTGATGTGTAGAGGGGTATTTTAGTCATTTCACCTGTAGGTCGAAGACTTTGCTAATGCAGTATTGTCCTTGGGATCAATATTTCCTTATGGTGATATTAGGAAATATTTAAAATACAAAATACATCTATTTATATAGTAGGGGTATTTTGGTCATTTTAGTAGCCAATGTGATGTGTCTTTTTGGTTCTCGGAATAGCCCGTAAGTCCTAATTAATTTTTGGGTTGAGAAAGTGATCTCAGTTGAGAGAGTTTTATTTTATTCGGGAAGTCTAAATTATTATTAGACTGGAATCAAAATAAATGGAGAGAAATTTATCATATGGTTTAATTGGTTAATTAATTATTCAGGACCTACATCCGTTTTGAATAATTAAAAAATTAACCGGGACTTAAACTGGAGGAAAAATAATTATTACTTAATTATTTATTGGGTTATTTATTTAATTAAATCCCAAGAAATAAATAATTAAAATTTAATTATTTTGGTTCATTTGGGTTAATTAATTATTTATTGGGTTATTTATTTAATCCCAAGAAAAATAATTAATGTTTATTATTTTGGACTTTTCGGGTCCAAGAAAAATAATAAATATTATTTTGGCCCAATAGCCTGGACCATAAGATTTTTTCGGACACAGTACAAAAGAATTTAGGGTGAAGCCAAAATTTATTTTGAAAATAATATTCGGGTATTAAATCTCGGGAATATTATTTTTGTCAAAATAATTATTTTTAGGTTTCATGACTTTTGTTTTTTGTCTGGAAAAATAAAAATAAAAATTTTTGGAAAAATTTTTTCTCCTTCTCTCGTGCCTTTTCTTCTTCTGGCTTTTGGTTTTGAAACCAAATGAAGCCAACCGAGAAGGTGTCTCTTGGTTTTCTGGCTGGGTTTGGTTCATGAAGCCATTGGCTATATATATCAACCGAGAAGAAGTGAAGGCAACGATTGACATCAATTCTCTGAGAAGCTCTTTTTCTTCCCATTTTCTTTCCTCACCAAAAGGGATTAGGCAGTGGCCATATTCTGAGAGTTGAAAAGCCTAGCATTATTTATCACACCGGAGGTGGAGAAGAAAGGAAGACAGTGAACTGGAAGCTTCACTGGACGGAGGAAAGGAAGCTGTGTTTTTCGTTTCAAGCCATTCTTCTTCGATCTTCAAGTTTTAAAGCTCTAAGAGGTATGTTATTTAACCTCCACCATGCTTGCATGCTCTGTGTTTAATGTTTTTATCTCCATTACCATCCACTGCATGCATGCTCTGTTTCTGCCAACACCTTCAAGAGCATTGTAAATAGACAGTTTATGGTCATAGAGTAGGAGATACCCCTACTTTCCAGATTAGAACCTTGAGAGATAAACATGATTGTTCCAGAACATTGAATCACAGCTTAGCAGCAAAATACTTAGCTGCCGAATATATTAATGATTTCAGATCTGTTCAAGGGGTTGACGTGGATGAGTTTCAAGAGAAGATTCATAATGAATTGACTGTCAATGTTTCAAGATGGAAAGTGTATAAAGTGAGGGTTGCAGCAAGAATGAAGATTGAATGGAAGTACAAGGATCAATACAAGCTCCCATAGAATTACTGTGAGGAATTGAGGAGAAGTAATCCAGGATTCGTAGTTTGTTGTGGTAGAATGTACGTATGCCTTGATGCCCTCAAGAAGGGATTCCTGGCTGGTTGTCGAAAGTAATTGGTTTAGATGAGACTTTCCAAAAGGGCCCTCAGACATACCTCTTACTGCCATTGGTGTAGATGCAGACTATGGCATGTTTCCAGTTGCTTATGTTGTGGTAGAATTTGAGAATAGTTCACATGGCATTGGTTTGTTCAAGACGTCGTAGAAGTTTGCGCATTTACAAGTAAAAAGATTGATGCTTTATGTCTGATAGACAAAAGGTGCAAATTTCAAAAGTAAATAAATCTATTTTGCAGAGATATTTACTAATATACCTCTAACTGTGGTGCCTATAATTTTGCAGGGACTTAAAAAGGATGTATATGATCTACTTCCAAGGGTTGAACATAGGCATTGTGTGCGTCATTTACACAATAACTTCAAAAGTAAGCATCCAGGAGAGGATTTAAGGGATATACTGTGAACATGTGCTAAAGTATCTTACAGGAATAAATTTGATGGGTAAATGCAATCTTTAAAAGAGTTTGATGAGGCAGTACACACGTGGCTTAAGGACCAGATTTCCCCTTACTTCTGGACTAGATCATATTTTAGAGAAGTCATTAAATGTGACATCCTCTTCAACAACTACTGTGAATCTTTTAGCAGGAGGATACTTCACGCCAGATGTAAATAGATTCTTGCTATACTTGAAAGGATAAGGATTTATTTGATGCTGCGGTTACAAAGACAAATGCAGTAGATTTCTAAGCAGCAAGATAGGATTTGCCCAAGAATCATAAAAATGCTGGATATGCTGAAAGAACAATCTGCAAACTGCTTTGCCCAATTTGCTAGTGGCTCGAAGTTTCAAGTAACACAGAAAGACTTAGAACAATTTGCTGTAGATACAGAATTGAGAACATGCTCATGTAAAAAATGAGACTTATCAGGCATCCCTTGTATACATGCTACGGCTGCAATAGAGTTACAACAACGCAGTCCTGAGGATTTTGTATATGCATGTTACAGTATAAATGCATATCAACGGGCATATGGCCCAATTATATTTGTCCTACCAATGGTCCAAATACTTGGCATATTTCTAAACTAAAACCACTGCTTCCACCAGAACACATCAAGTTACCTGGAAGACCCAAAATGAAGAGAAGGCCAAAAATTGGGGAGAAGGTCAATAAGATAACTATTAAGGGTGTCTAGAAGATGACAAGGGCTGGTGTTTGTAACAAGTGTAGAAAATGTGGTAAAGTTGGACACAATTCAAGAAAATGCCCTCTTCAATCAACAAATTTTTAGAATATCAATATACAGGCTGATGGTAAAGTTGTTGTGGAACTAAGTGCCAAAACACTCCAGCCATATGTTCAACATATTAATGTAACTGCACATGGTAATGTTTTGGTGGAACCAAGTGCCACTGAAAACCATGTTACTTTTACACATGGTCAACTTGGCCACAGTATCAATAAATATGAGAAATGTGGCCAACTTGGCCATAATAGAAGGTTATGTCAGTCAACAAATTATGTGAAATTGTCACAAGCAAATCATATAGGCCCATCAAGCAATCCACCAAATGATGATGGCCTAATTGGAGGTGAAACAGGTTGTATTTCTAGTCATATAATGATGATCATAAGTCTTATAATGATATCTTTAATGTAGAATCAGACAATGCAAATCTGGGAGTATAAGATAAAATCCAAGAGGACAACATAGAAGCAGCAATCCAACTTGCCCATGGAAGTGTTCCTCCAGCCAAGGTTTATTCCTTTTACAAATTCTTTTTTCTCACGTGTATTTAGTTTAAATCAAGTCCATTAGAATGATTTATATCTTTGTTTATAAATTTTGTGAAGACTATTAGGAATAATGCAAGAAGACCTATACGATGTTCATGGTGTAGAGAAGTTGGGCACAACAGGAGAGCTTATCAAGTTTAAGGGGCAAGTTTGCATCACAAAATAACAATGCTGGATTTGATGAGGAAGAAGATTGATTGGTGACTCAAGCTAGGAAGGTGCCATTTTTGGCACAGGAAAAGTAGTTGCTTATTGTAATATTAGTTGGCAATGCCCATAGTGTAGGGAAATTCCCAACTCTTAAACTGACAAATTTTTGGATGTTCACCCAATGACTCAAGCTAGAGATGAAGTTTGGAAAATTTGGTCTTTAGATAGGAATCCATTTTTTGTGCATTTTTCTTGTAGTATATGCATTTTGTCAATGGTACAATGTAGACAAATTATGTGAAATTTTGTGCATGTGGTATTCACAGTAGAAAATTGCTAAAAAGGCTCCTATATTTCACTGCAATGGCTTTACTATATTTGCACTTTAGTTTTCTAGACATCATATAGCTCAAATCTCTGTGTTGTATATACATAATTGGATGCATAAACAACATTTCACATGGCATTGGAGACTATAACACAAAAAAATATGTGTTTGAATAGAGATGATCCCATTGTTTGCAACTATAATACAACATCAAAATGCGATGCAAACTGCAACTATCCTTCTAATATTACACATTTTCTTCTACTTCCAAAAAACCTTCATGTTAGACTTAGAGCACAAAATTAATTGTTTATTCCAAGCAGGAAGTCTTCTTCTGCTCATTCTTACCCAATTTTTACCATCAACCACAACACAAATACCACGGTCAAGGCTACCCAGAATGGCTTCATTTTTCTCCTATGAGAAGCTCTTTCTTCTTCTAATTTTTGAATCTTCCTCAACAAACCTGGGATACCAGTCTTTGCTCTTAGACAAATTTCGGGGTCAACCCAAACAAACATAACATATTTTCCACCAACCTACAAATACATTTTCGACCTAGTTAGATACTTCTTACACTGTATGGATAAAGGTAGTTACAATTAGTTTTTTTAATTTAAACTTACTTGCTTATTTTCACAAGTAACAAATCACTTTGCTGGGTTTAGATCTGTCTACGATGTCTGGATCATAGCTGAAATTTTGCAATAGCATTTTGATGGGGGTTGCCATCGATCTTACTTCTACCATGACACCTTGAATTCAACTGATGGGATTCACAGTCTTCATTTTTTGCATCCCTCATCGTGTCTTTGTGAAACTTTTAATAGTTAGCTCTATGTAGAATGAATGGAAGGTACGCCCTTCGAAAAAAAAAAAAAGGAGTCTTTACAAAAAAACAAGAATGAAGAAAAATTAAGTCTGTGTAGAATATTTGGGGAAGAAAGGTTCTTCCAAGACCTAAAAAGTCAAAATCTAACAAAGCTTCCAGTTGATCCAACCTATCAAATGATCAAAAAGCACTTCTTCAAATAATGTCACTTCAAAGTGATTCTGCCAAATACTCTACCCAGATTAGAAGTAACACAGAGAAAAAAAGGGAGTCTTTTAGAGAAGCAGGAAGAAGAAAAAATGGCAATAGAGAGGAAGCCGAGAGAAGACAAAGTCAAGAGAGGGGATAGAGAGGGTGTTAGGTTGAGCAGAAAAATATTTTGGGAGAGAGAAGGTTTTGGGGAGACCACGTGCAGGTATTAGGAGGAAAATTTTTTCACTTTTGAAAATACCCCTATGAGTTTGTTGTTTGGGGGTAAAAAATAACGTTGACTTGATTTGACCGTTTCAAGATGGACGGAACGATCAAACGTGCCAACATAACAAAGTATAAGGATCAAATAATCAAAAAAACAACATAAAGGACCAAATTTGCAAATAGTAAATAGTTCAGAGACTAAAAATGCCAATTTTCCCAAGAGAAAATAGATATTTATATATATATATATATATATATATATATATATATATATATAAGGAATTGCGAAAAGTTCTTGATGCGACACTTGGCACTGTCATATGTTGATATTTGATAATATTGAATTTACATAGAGATTTTTTTTTAAAAAAGAAATGTCAAGAGTTTTTTTAATTTAAAATATCAAATTTATCTGAATTTAATAAATTTAGATCGTGACTAACATTAAGTTTACATGAAGGATGTGTTCTTTCAATTAAGTTAAGTTAATTTATCTACAAATTAATATTTATCTATTAATTTAAGTTATTTATAAATTAATACTTCTCTTAATCAAATAAAATGTTATCTTACTTAATTGGATATAAATGATTCTACATGGTATCTAATTTAAGATTATTTTTTTCCCAAACTAAAATAACATTTTTTTTTTCCCTAAATGAAATATGAAGATTATTTAAATTCATTGAATTCAGATGTAAGTTATAATTCGTGCAAAGTACGAGGAATCAAACTAGTTTATATAAAGGGAGTAATAAAATATATATAAAAAATGTATAATTAACTTAAAAGACTTTTGGCTTGAAATTCGTGTGGGGAAAAAGCACCTCCCTAGTTTGAAATTACAACAATTCATGTTCTTTATTCTTTTGAAACCAATTCTCATTTTTTGCCCTTGACTATTGTTGAAAAAATAAGTGGTTAAATAAGTGAACATAGACCATATCATTGCAGCTTTTATAAGAAAGTTATTCATGTTTAGGCTTATTTCCACTTCATTTTTTGTAATACATTTTTAGATAAGGATGTGAATCAAATTTAGTGTCTTCCTCTCGATGAAGAATGTTTTTAACTAATTGGATAATCACCTTATCACAATTTAATATGATATTTTTTGAATATGAAAATCTTACTTGACAAGGTAGAAGACGAGGAAAAATAGGACAAATTTGCATAAAGATTTAGGAGAAAAAAGAGGAGAGATTTGTGTCAAGATTTAGGAGGGAAGAGAGAGAAAATTAGACAGTGGGAGAGAATGAAAGAATTGCAAACTTAAAATAAAAAAGTTGCTCTAACAAGAGGATAAGCATCACAAACCTTTTGATTATAATATTTAAGGCAATTGTTCATAATTTAGGTTCTTTTTCAATTCAAACAATTCTTTTTTTCCCACAAAAGTTACAGTCCAAGTACACATTTTTCTTATTAAAATTAAAATTTAAAATAATAAATGGTTTTAGAAAATGAAAAATTCTTAAATAAATTAAAAACTTGAAGTTTGAAATTAAATATTTAAGTAGTAAATTCTAAAAATTGAAGTTTGAAGAATGACTTTTTAAATATAAAATTTGAAGTTAATTATAATTTATTGTTATGCCATATTTTATAATAATTTATATTAAATAAAAAATATTCATGTGCATGGGTTGTATTACAACTTTTAAAAGGAAGTTATTCATGCTAAGGCTTATTTCAAATTCATTTTTTGTAATATATAATGAGACAAAAATGTGAATTAAATTTATGATCTTTCTCTTGATAAAGAGTATCTATAACTAATTGAATAATCAATTTATCACAATTAGATATGATACTTTTTGAATAGGGAAACTTTACTGAAACAAGGTAGAAGACGAGGAAAAATAGAAGAAATTTGCGTTAAGATTTAGTAGAGAAAAGAGGGACAAAATTAGACAGTGGGAGAGAGGAATATTGTCACATAAAAAGAATTTGCAATATCTCCAACCTTTTGATTTATGGCAATTGTACCAAAGGTTTACACTTGACAATCTTACACGAGAAAAATTTTGTATGGATATAGAGATATAAACTAATTTTCATTTTTAACTAGTTAAAGATTTATTACTATTGACGTCAGTTTTGCCGAGCCGACGCAATGGTTACTTTGAGCCATTGCCGATTCGATAAGTTTTGTTGAGCCAATAAAGTCAATATTTCAAGTAGCCGATAGTCATGGTCAAGATCGGCACCACGAAGCCGATAAGAAGAAAAAACAAATTCCTGATCTTTCGGCACAAGAATTCTGCACGATCATTGGGAGTATTCTTTGGCTGGAAGAAACTCCACGATCTGTTAGTGGCTCAATTGTAGCAAGTATAAAATGGGAGCATTGCCCAGAACTCAGAGACGACCATCATCAACCAACAACATCAAATTTCAATTTCTTCTATTTTGTCGTCAATTACAGCTTTCCAGTCTAGGAACTCAATTTCTTATAGCTTTATTATGGCTTTCCTTTACAACTTTGTTTCCAACTTTCTTTACAGCTTTCCGTTCTTCTGTCGAAGTTTAGATCTTTTCTGTATTTTTTTCCCTTAAGTGCATTAATACACGTATTTGCTTATTGTTACGAAAAGTTCTTCCGTTGTGCATGTTCGGCTGACTTTCTTGAACCATTTTTATAGTAAGTTCAAGGAATCCCGTCCCTGATTCAAAAAAGATCTGATATCGTTTTTTATTTCATCATATCGGATTTGTATTTATCGAAAGAGTAGCCAATACCTGGTTACATCGGCTCGTTATTTTTACGGCAACATAGATGTTGGATTGTATGCCCTCTTAGACTAGGTTTCTGATGTAAAATCGAATTATTTAATAAAAGAATTTATTTTCAGAAATTGTTTGTGAATTTACTTTTTGTTTGTGCATGATTTTCGTTTGGAACAGACCCATTGTGTTTAAATAAGTGATCCATGTGAATGGTGGTCTTTCACAGTAAGGTATGGATCACGGGTTATTTAACACATAAACATTTGTTCTTAACCTATTGATGAGACTGGGAACCTCATCGTGTTTAGGTTATTATGTTATGAATTCCAAATGGGGAATGGCTTACTTTTAGCCAGTGGGTAGTCCACTCACTTCATGACATAAGCGTATTTCGAATACGTAGAACATGACCTGTAGTAGTGGTTTCTCAAAGTACTATATGGTAGAAACCTAGACTACTACCGCTACAGCGTGGACTAGTACTCTACGACTTGAGTATGAGTTGGTGGTCTAGCGAAGCTGGAAGCATATATTTTGATTTGCTGTAGTTGAGGTTCTATCGTAGGGCAAATATACTTGCATGTTGGGTATGTGTGACTAGTTAGTTAAGACAGACTTATACAAGATAGTTTCTGCACTATATCGCCCCTTGTGGTTTTCCGAATGGTCTAAATTATCCAGGGCCCTGGGAAACATGACTTGGATGTTTGCTTTAGGGTAGCTCCCTTGGAAAGCGGAAACACTTCAGGAAGTCGTGGATCATTGGACTAGAAGCCTAAGGATGGTAGATGTCATTTAGGGGGGTGTTAGTACACTTCTTCCTCTCTAAATGTACGGCGATGTGTAGAGGGGTATTTTAGTCATTTCACCTGTAGGTCGGAGACTTTGCGAATGCAGCATTGTCTTGGGGTCAATATTTCCTTATGGTGATATTAGGAAATATTTAAAATGCAAAATACAGCTATTTATATAGCAGGGGTATTTTAGTCATTTTAGCAGCCAAGGCGATGTGTCTTTTTAGTCCTCGGAATAGCCCGTAAGTCCTAACTATTTTGGGTTGAGGAATTGGCTCAGTTGAAGAGGATTTTATTTTATTTTGTTTTGTTTTATTTTATTCAGGAAGTCTAATTTATTATTGGACTGGAATAAAATAAATAAATAAATAAAATAGGAGTTGAGAGAAATTAATTATCTAGTTTATTTGGTTAATTAATTATTCAGGGCCTAGGTCCAGTATGAATAATTAAGAAATTAACCTGGGCTTAAATTGGGGGAAATAATTAATGTTTAATTATTTATGGGGTTATTTATATAGGCCCAAGAAATAAATAATTAAAGATTAATTATTATGGTTCATTTGGGCTCATTAATTATTTATTGGGTTACTTATGTAAGCCCAGGAAATAAATAATTAATATTTATTATTTTGGGCCTTTTTGGGTCCAAGAAAAATAATAAATATTTATCTGGCCCAATAGCTTGGACCTTAGGGTTTTTTCCAGATATGATTAAGAGGAGTTTAGGGTTGGGCCAAACTGATTCTCAGGATAATATCCGGGTGTTTTGAAATCCGGGGGATATATTTATCAGATAATGAGAGACCTAATTTTTGGCTAACTAATAAAACAACTCTTTGAAAGGAAAAAAAAAAAACCCTAATTCTTTTCCCTAGCCACAAGACTCTCACGTCTCTCCTCTTGCTCTCTCGGTTTTCTTCTTCTTGTTTTTCCCTTGTTCTTTGCTAACCAATAGCGAGCGAACCAAGGAGAATTGAGACCGTTTCTCTTTCCCATTGTGTTCACCAACTAGAGGTTAGGCTGAGGAATATCCTGGAGAGCTAAGAGTTAATGCAAACAAGGCGGAGTCGAAGGCTAGCGGGTGTTCAACCGGAAGCTCCTTCAAGTGTGCAAAGTGAGGCGATTCCAGCCGTTCAATCTGTTCCTACGCAACCTAGGAGGGTTAAGGAACACAAATGTATGATCCTCACGCTTCCGCATAGCCTTTAAGGCTCGCGTTTAATTTTCCTCTCTGTTTTTTTTTCCGTCCATGGCTCCCCTGTTTCTGCGTTTTCCCTCAATAGATTGGCACGCCCAGTGGGACCTTAGGTCAGTTTTCGCATGCGATTGCGGTTAGAATGTTTGATGGCGAACAATTCATAGTAGCCGTCTGCACTAGAGTCGTCTGAACGACTCTCAGTCCGTGCTCTCTGGGGAATTTTTGATCCTTCTGTTATTACTTCTAGTTATACTCAGGTTATTTCTTCGGAGCAAGGGTGTCAGTTCTCATCCCCACCACAGGTGTCTCAGTCGACATCTACCTCTCTGACTACCATCCGACATACTATGGAACAATGTACTGGTGAGTTCTTGCAGGGTCTTATCCCATAATTTGCTACTATTTTTCGGCCTGTGCTTCAGAATGAGCTCCAACAATTTGTATAGAGGCAAAATATGCAAACTTTCACTCAGCCACCGGGTTACCCTACGCAAGGGGCAACCATGGCATCGGCGTACCCCATGTCATCGGTTGATGGCTCACCATCTCATGGATTAGTTCACCTTCTGCGCAGAGAAATATCTTTCCCTACTACGGGGGGACATCAAGTTATTGTAGGAGTGGTGGCTCAGAACACTATGCCAGCAAAAGTATTCCCATGAAGGAATCCTGGTCCGATGACGGGATTACCTACAACTTATGAAGCAGCCCCAACCTTTGTTAGGGTAAACATGCCACCCTTCGGGGTGCAGTCGAATTACTCTGCTCCTTATCCTCCTGTATATCCGGCAACGATAACGGCTTATCCAGGGCAGGGGGTTGGAAGTGCTAAGCCTTTCATGGGGTAAGGTTCCCCATCGGTCACGTAAAGTCCTTCACCACAGATTCAACAGCCATACCAGCCGGTTGATGTAATGACGAAAGCATTTTATCGGCAGACACGGGATCGGCTCGTATACAAAAAATCTTATCCTAATTGGGTGGATTCTATGGCAGTACTCCCTTGAGGTTTTAAACTACTGGAGTTTACTACGTTCTCTGGTGAGGATAATAAGTCCACCATAGAACATATCGGAAGGTTTACGGCACAATGTGGTGAGTTAGGAAATAATGAATGGCATAAATTACAACTGTTTTCGTTGTCTTTAACAGGGGCAGCGTTCACATGGTATGCCATTCTAGCTCCTAACTCTGTATACTCATGGGCTGACATGGACAGAATTTTTCACCAACGGTTCTTTAAACCTGCACCGGAAGTTTCCATTGTCGATCTTTTAGCAATAAAACAGAAGGGATCGGAAGATGTTGCAGATTTTATTGAGCGTTTCCAGTAGACTAAGTCCAAGTGCACAACCCAGTTGCCAGAAATAGAGTGTGCAAGAATTGCTATTAGCAGAATGCATCCGCAACTCAAAGAACGACTCATTCTCCAAGATTTCTCGGATTTATCCCGTTTATTATCTCATGCTGTCAGAATAGAAGAGATGATCAAGGAGAAAGAGAAGAGGTGTTCCGTTAAGTTCTCCCATGGCCAGACAATTATATTAGTCACAGACAATACAAATAAGGACGATGAAGAGCAAGCTATAGAGGTAATGGCTGCCGAGTTGGTAAAGGGTTCCTCCTATACGTGTCCACATTTGAAGCCTGGCAAAGGGAAGGAGGAAATTGCCACGTCAGGACCATCTTACTCTTTTGATGTTTCAAAAGTTGAACAAATCTTTGATAAACTAGTAGCAGATAAGGAAATTCGTTTGGCTTATGAGCACAAGATCGCGAGTCAAGAAGAGTTGAAAGGAAAAAGGTACTGTAAATGGCATAATTCTTTTTCTCATGGTACTAATAGTTGTGTTGTTTGTAGAAATACCATTCAAAAGGCTATCCAGGATGGAAGATTGAAGTTTGCAGATAAAAAGGAAGAGACTTTGGTGGACACGGATCCGTTTCAGTTAGCCGATGCACATATGCTGCAAACAGAGCCGGGTAGGAATTATGAAGAACCTACAGGAAATAAACAAGCTTGAGGGGATAGGGAAAGGATTCCAAAGATTGGATGGTAAACCATTTGTTTTTACCTGTTTATCTCCTCCATCATTTGTAGCATATTTCCATGGCAAAGAAGAGAAACTAACAGTGCAGGTGCTTCAAGAGAAGCCATTTCTACCTGGCCGTTGTTCCCGACATCAAAATCCCAAAAAAGGCGAGAACAGCGAAAGCGGGCACAACAAAGGCGGCTTCTGGATGCTTGGGTTGAAGAATAATTACACCATGATAATGGTCAAAATATGCTCAGTGTTTTGCCGACAAGTTTTCGAGCTACCTGTCGTCAGAAGTCCATGGAAGAAGATTTTCATACAGAGGAAGAAGCGACAGTGGAATTGGTGGATGTCAAGGTCCCACCAGAAGGGATGCTCTTTCCAATTTCGACAGCCCAGAGTGCCAACTACCTCAGGCCCTTATATATCAAAGCACACATCGACGGCAGGCCTTTTACTCAGATTTTTGTTGATAGTGGAGCTGTCCTGAATGTAATACCTTTCTTTACACTGAAACGATTGGGAAAAGATAGGACAGATTTATCTCTTATCGATGTGCAAATGGTTAACTTCACTGAAGAAACAGCTGTGGCAAAAGGCGTTATCACCTTTGAAGTTACCGTCGGGTCCAAAACCAGTAAGACGGTCTTTTTTGTAATTAATGCAAAACCAGCTTATTCTATTTTATTGGGTAGGGATTGGATTTATGTAAACCGCTGCGTACCGTCCACTTTACATCAAATGATGTTGATTTGGGATGGAGATCGGGTAGAACAAATCCCAGCCGATCCCAATCCATTTTCAGCAGAAATCCACATGAACGAGACTGTATTTTATCATCCGATCTTTAATCCAAGCCAGTATGCCAAGTTAATTATGGCTTATAACTTGATCATGACTGGAGAACTAAGGAGAAACGACCTATGACCTGAGGATCCAGAGGTCCGGCGAGCTCCGGGTTTTGTTGCTCAGGATTCGTTAACAGAAGTAGACATGGGAGAACTGGGGGAGAATAGAACAATCAAGGTTAGTCTACATTTATCTATTAGGCAGAGAGATATGTTGACATGTCTAATCCGTAGGTATAAAGATTGCTTTGCGTGGGACTATCATGAGATGCCAGGGTTGGACAGAAGCATTGTGGAACATCGTCTACCTGTCAAAGAAGGCTTTAAGCCTCATAAACAACCGTCAAGTTGTTTTAATCCCGCGTTGTTACCCAGAATTAAGGAGGAGATAGAAAGGTTACTTCGGTGTGGATTCATCCGTACGTGTCGATATGTAGGTTGGATATCTAACATTGTGCCGGTCATCAAGAAGAATGGTTAACTACGTATCTGCATAGACTTCAGAAACATAAACTTGGCTACTCCGAAAGATGAGTATGCTATGCCGATGGTAGATATATTAGTGGATTCCGCTGCAAGTAACCAATTTTTAAGTTTTATGGATGATTATTTAGGGCATAACCAGATATTCATAGCTGAGGAGGATATGCACAAAACAGCGTTCCGTTGCCCAGGGTCTATCGGTTTGTTCGAGTGGGTAGTTATGCCATTTGGTTTGAAGAACGCTGGGACCATTTTTCAGCGGGCTATGAACCTCATCTTTTATGATCTTATCAGCAGCACAATTGAGGTTTACATAGATGATTTGGTCATAAAGTCTTTTGATTTCTTACAACATTTGGCTGACTTGGAACAGGCGTTCCTCCGAATGCGCAAGCACCATTTGAAGATTAATCCCGTTAATTGTGCATTTGGAGTTACTGCTGGGAATTTTTTTGGCTTTTTAGTACACCATAGGGGATTGAAATAGATCAAAACAAAGCCAGAGACATTCTACAAGCAAGATCTGTTGGATCGTATGCCCTCTTAGACTAGGTTTCTGATGTAAAATCGAATATTTTAATAAAAGAATTTATTTTCAGAAATTGTTTGTGAATTTACTTTTTGTTTATGCACAATTTTCGTTTAGAACAGACCCATTTTGTTTAAATATGTGGTCCATGTGAATGGTGGTCTTTCATAATAAGGTATGGATCACGGGTTATTTAACACATAAACATTTGTTCTTAACCTATTGATGAGATTGGGAATCTTATCATGTTTAGGTTATTATATTATGAATTCCAAATGGGGAATGGCTTACCTTTAGCCAGTGAGTAGTCCATTCACTTCATGACATAAGCGTATTTCGAATACGTAGGACCGGACCTGTAGTAGTGGTTTCTAAAAGTACTATATGATAGAAACCTAGACTACTACCACTACAGCGTGGACTAGTATTCTACGACTTGAGTATGAGTTGGTGGTCTGACGAAGCTGGAAGCATATGCTTTGATATGCTATAGTTGGGGTTCTATAGTAGAACCAATATACTTGTGTATTGGGTATATGTAACTAGTTAGTTAAGACAGACTTGTACAAGATAGTTTTTGCACTATATCGCCCCTTGTGGTTGTCCAAATGGTCTAAAATGTCTAGGGCCCTGGGAAACATGACTTGAATGTTTGCTTTAGGGTAGCTCCCTTGGAAAGCAGAAACACTCCAGGAAGTCGTGGATCATTGGACTAAAAGTCTAAGGATGGTAGACATCATTTAGAGGGGTGTTAATACACTTCTTCCTCTCTAAATGTACGATGATGTGTAGAGGGGAATTTTAGTCATTTTACCTGTAGGTCGGAGACTTTGCTAATACAGCATTGTCCTTAGGGTTAATATTTCCTTATGGTGATATTAGGAAATATTTAAAATGCAAAATACAGCTATTTATATAGTAGGGGTATTTTGGTCATTTTAGCAGTCAAGGTGATGTGTCTTTTTGGTCCTCGGAATAGCCCGTAAGTCCTAACTAATTTTGGGTTGAGGAATTGGTCTCAATTCAAGAGAATTTTATTTTATTTGATTTTATTTGATTTTATTCAGGATGTCTAATTTATTATTAGACTGGAATAAAATAAATAAATAAAATAAAATAGGAGTTGAGAGAAATTAATTATCTAGTTTAATTGGTTAATTAATTATTCAGGGCCTAGGTCCAGTATGAATAATTAGGAAATTAACCTAGGCTTAAACCAGGGGAAATAATTAATGTTTAATTATTTATTGGGTTATTTATATAGGCCCAAGAAATAAATAATTAAAGATTAATTATTTTGGTTCATTTGGGCTCATTAATTATTTATTGGGTTATTTATATAAGTCCAGGAAATAAATAATTAATGTTTATTATTTTGGGCCTTTTGGGTCCAAGAGAAATAATAAATATTTTTCCGGCCCAATAGCTTGGACCTTAGGTTTTTTTCCAGATACGGTTAAGAAGAGTTTAAGGTTAAGCCAAACTCATTCTCAGGATAACATCCGGGTATTTGAAATTTGATATCCCGGGGATATGTTTATCAGATATTTGAGTCCCAGTTTTGGCTAACCAATAAACTAGTCTCTAGTGAAAGAAAACCCTAATCTTCCTTGCTAAACAAGAGACTCACGTAGGTCTCTCTTTGTCTCTCACGCCTCCATCTTCTCTGTTTTCTCCTTGGAGCTTTGCTAACCAATAGCAATAGAACCAAGGAGATTTGAGACCGTTCTTCTTCACTGTTGTGTTCACCGACTAGAGGTTGGGCAGAGGAATATTCTGAGAGCTAAAAGGCTTGCGTTCATGCAAATAAGGCGAAGTAGAAGGTTAGCGGGTTTTCAATCTGAAGCTTCTTCAAGTGGGCAAGGTGAAGCGATTCCCGTCATTCAATCCACTTCTACTCAACTTAGAAGGCTTAAGGAGCGCAAATGTATGATCTTCACGCTTCCGTGCGGCCTTTAAGGCTTGCATTTTTTTTTCTCTGTTTTTTACTGTCAGTGCATACTACCCTCAGTTTTCCCGTCCCTTAATGTGGTATCAGAGCCAATGGTTCTTTGATCAATATAGGGAGCATGGTAGTTAATAAAAATGGAGAAGATGATTATACCTGTGATCCTTCGCTGTTTTGGTATAGGATAGCATCACTGTGAGCTTCACCGTTGAAGCATAGGTGTCACTGTAATTTTTTTTTTTTTGCTTTGCTAGAACATTGTGTAAACCCAATTTGAAGGGTATAGGCGAATATGGTTTTGATTTGGATGAGTTTTTTGTAAGTAAAAATGTCCAAATAAGCTAAAGAAATGAGCAAAATATGAAAAAGAATGTCTCTGCAACTTTTGGGCAGAAGCTGCAGAAAAACGAAGAAGAAACACTGTTCATAAACCGCAGAGCCTCAGCCGAGCCGACGCTGTTGATGGGTCTGGAGCCGTGTTGCTGAATTGGCTTGATGGAGCCATCGCACGAGCCAATTGCTTGCAAATTTCGCAATTGGCGCGCGGGTCGTCAGCCGATATTTGGGTCGACACGCGGGTCAACAGCTGAGAGCCGATGGAGAGGGTCGCGGGCTGGCGGAGCGCTCCATGGGTTGCTACTGCGTCTGATCTGGTGCGCCGCAGTGCACTGCGGCCGAAGTGTGCAGTGGACCGCCAGCTATTTTTTATTTTTATTATTTTTTATTATTTTCGTTTTGGGTCCCATACCAGACGAAGTTAATATTTTTGCAATATTTATATTCTTTGAATATATTTGCATGAAAAATATTAGTAAGGGATTTTAGGATTAAAGAAGATAATTAATTAATTAATTAATGTGTTTAATTCTATTATTTGGGCACTTAGGTTTAAAAAATAGAAAAGTATGAAAACGTTTACCATTTTGAGCATGCTATTTTTTTATGTACCTAAGTGTGCTTTTTCTCAAAGACCAAAGTCTTTGAGAACATTTTTGACAAGAAAAATATTTTTTTTCAAAAATTAAATGGTTATTTTAATTTGTACAAAAATTAATCCTTGAATATTTTCTCAAAGGATTTAATCCTTGACATAGAAAATATATTAGATTTAGATATTTTTGTAAATTAAAATGGAGAGCCATTTTGTTTTGTTTTGGACTAAAAAAAATTGTTTTGTCAAATAAACTTGAGATAAAGTCTCTAGAAAGTTTTAATTAAATTTTTTTTGAAATCATTAAGTTTTAATTTGAATAAAATTAGTCCATGAAAAAATTTCTCAAAGGATATGAACCTTGACATAGAGATTTTAGTGGATTTAGATATTTTATTTTTGAGTTAAGGAAAAATTTAATGGAAATTTCAAAAGGATATTTTTTAGAAAATCTTTATTTTAAAAGACTAAGTGGGAGAGGGGTTCCAACGGCCCCACGGCTTCCATCATGGTCCTTATTAGAGATCTTGGGTCTCCTCGCGTCACCCTAGGAGTGAACCCGTATAGGATGGGGATACCACAAGGATCTAAATCTAATGGAATGATGTAATTAATAACCCGGGGCACGTACTATGATCGGCCAGCCCACGTTGGAGATTATAGTGCGAGGTATGTCTATAGGAAATGAGAGGAAACGACCATCCCACGATGGAGTTATCCTTTAGATCATTACCTAGAAGGGAAATTAATTTGTGGTGGTTAATACACTTAGCTTAGGGAACTGTTAATCTTTCTAAGAAGCTATGTCAGTTTTCCTAAGAGCCAAATTATTTTCAGTGCACAAATTTTGTTTTGTTTTCACAAACTAAATTCTTTCTTTTATTTTTTAATTTTCAGAAATGGTGGGAGGCTCTTTTAGTCCATTGGCCGTTATTCTCAGGGAAAATAAGTTAACGGGTCCTAACTATGTGGACTGGAAGAGGAACCTGGACATAATACTTACAGTTGAAGAGTATAAGTATGTCCTTTATGAGGCCTGCCCTGTTATTGGGGAAGGTTCACCGCCGAAGAGCGAGGGGCTGAGAAGGCGTAGAAGAAGGCTGACGAAATAGCATGCTGCTATATGTTAGCCTCAATGTCTAATGTGCTCCAGTCAAAACACGAGCACATGACTTCTGCATATGACATCAGTCAATCATTGGCTACTATGTTCGCGGACAAGAGCCGGCCCGCAAGGTAGGAGGCTCTTCGAACTATTATAAACACTAAGATGGCTGAGGGAACATCAGTCCGAGAGCATATGCTCAAGATGATTGCTGTTTTCGAGGAGGCAGAAATCTTAGGGGCTGTCATTGACCCCGAGAGCCAAGTGGACATGGTTCTCGAATCTCTACCGGGCTCCTTCACTCAGTTCAAGTTGAATTATAACATGAACAAATTGAACATGAGTTTGACTGAATTGATGAAAGTGCTCCAGATGACAGAGAAGGTCATGAATCCGCAGTCAAAGGCCATGATTGCTAAGGCTTCTTCCTCAAGAATTGGGCCTAAACCCAGAAAGTTCAAGAGGAAGAAGGGGAATGCAGCAGCCCAGCCCAAGACCCAGCCCAAGGACAAACTAAAGGGTAAGTGCTTCAAATATGGGAAGAAGGGACACTGGAAAAAGGAGTGTCCAGATCTTCAAACTAAGAAAAACCCCACAGGTAATGTTTTCTATCTAGAGTCCATATCAATGGTAGGATCAACTTCCACTTGGATTGTTGATTCAGGAGCCACTGATCATAGCTGTAACTCCTTGCAGGGGTTTAGAAAGATAAGAAGACTCAAGAATGGCGAACATGGGCTTCGAGTGGGTAATGGAGCACAAGTCTGGGCCCTTGCAGTGAGAGAGCTGGATCTTATTTTTGCTTGTAATAAGATAGTGGTTCTAAAAGATATATTATATGTACCTGGTTTTCGTCAGAATTTGATTTCAGTTGCAAAACTTATTAATCAAGGATATTCTGTATCTTTCCATTCTGGTATTTCTATCAGTTGAGATGGAGAAATTTTTATGTATTGGGCACATGTATGGAAATCTGTTCTTTTTAAACCCTATTAACAACCAATCAAATAACGCTCAGTCTGAACCTTTAACTAAGAAGAGAAAGACTAATATCAATGATTCATACATTTGGCATCTAAGGTTGGGTCATATTAACTTAACCAAGATTCAGAGGCTAATCCATGATGGACCTTTGGGCTCATTGAGATTGAAAAGTTGGCCTCAGTGTGAATCCTGTCTGATGGGAAAGATGACCAAAAGGTCATTTACACCAAAGGCAGATAGAGCCACGGAGGTGTTGAGTCTTGTTCACACTGATGTGTGTGGTCCGTTGTCTACACCAGCTAGAGGAGGTTTTGAGTATTTTATCACTTTTACGAATGATTGTACGAGGTATGGTTACATTTACCTGATGAGACGCAAGTCTGACTCTTTTGACAAGTTCAAGGAGTTTAAGGCTGAAGTGGAGCGTCGGACAGGTAACTTAATCAAAACCTTACGATCGGATCGTGGTGGAGAGTACCTCCTAGGTGAATTCAAGGACTACATGGTACATCATGGGATAGTATCCCAACTCTCTGCGCTGAGAACACCCCAGCAGAACGGAGTAGCTGAGAGAAGGAACAGGACATTGATGGAAATGGTCCGAAGCATGATGTCTCATGCTACTCTTCCAGTGTCCTTTTGGGGATATGGCCTGGAGACAGTGGCATATATTCTGAACTTGGTGCCTTCCAAGTCAGTACCTAAGACTCCCTATGAGATGTGGACTGGGCGTAAGCCAAGTCTGAAGCATCTCAGGATTTGGGGTTGTCCAACTTATGTACTGATCAAGGGAGACAAGTTGGAATCGAGATCAGAATTGTGCTATTTTGTTGGCTATCCAAAAGGGACAAAGGAAGGTTACTTTTATCATTCTACAGAGCAGAAGGTGCTAGTCAGTACCAATGCTAGATACTTGGAAGATGATCAAAGTACTTCTACTAAAGATTCTATGAGGTTGGAACTTGAGGAGAAGTTATCTACGGAATCAACTTCTTCTGACCCAATTGTGGAACAAGAAGAGGCACAACCTCAAGAGCCTGTGCAAGTGGAGCCTCGTCGTAGTAGGAGAGTGTCTAGGGTTCCGGATAGATGGACTGGAGAAGCTTTTGAGCTGGTCTCCGACCATCAGGAACAAGACCCCACTAGATACGAGGAGGCTATTGCTGATGCTAATGCAAATTTGTGGTATGAAGCAATGAAAGCCGAGATTGAATCTATGTACCTCAATCAGGTTTGGGATCTTGTAGCTTCACCTGAAGGGATAAAACCCATTGGGTGCAAGTGGGTGTACAAGAGAAAGAGGGGAGCAGATCGAAAGATAAAAACCTTCAAAGTTAGGCTTGTGGCGAAAGGGTATACTCAGAAAAAGGGAATCGACTATGAGGAAACCTTTTTCCCGGTAGCCATGCTTAAATCCATTCGCATCTTCCTTGCCATCGCATGTCACTATGACTACGAGATATGGCAAATGGATGTCAAGACAGCATTCTTAAATGGCCATCTTAGCAAAGACATCTATATGTCCCAACCGGAAGGCTTCATTGCTGAAGGCCAGGAACATATATGGTTTGCAAGCTTAAGAAGTCCATTTATGGACTTAAGCAGGCATCGAGAGCATGGAACATTCATTTTGATGAGACACATCGAGAGGAAGTACCACCTAATCCGGGATTTCATCTAGAGACGGGAAGTCGTGGTGGAACATATTGCCTCAGAAAACGATCTAGCAGACCATTCACCAAGCCTTTGGTTGAGGGAATCTTCAAGAGACACTTAGACGCCATAGGGGTGGGCACCTATGGACTTACTTAATCTTAGAGTGCAAGTGGGAGATTGTTGGATTGTATGCCCTCTTAGACTAGGTTTCTGATGTAAAATCGAATATTTTAATAAAAGAATTTATTTTCAGAAATTGTTTGTGAATTTACTTTTTATTTGTGCACAATTTTTGTTTGGAACAGACCCATTGTGTTTAAATAAGTAGTCCATGTGAATGGTGGTTTTTCACAGTAAGATATGGATCATGGGTTATTTAACACATAAACATTTGTTCTTAGCCTATTGATGAGACTGAGAATCTCATTATGTTTAGGTTATTATGTTATGAATTCCAAATGGGGAATTACTTACATTTAGCCAGTGAGTAGTCCACTCACTTTATGACATAAGCGTATTTCGAATACGTAGGACTAGACCTGTAGTAGTGGTTTCTAAAAGTACTATATGATAGAAACCTAGACTACTACCGCTACAGCGTGGACTAGTACTCTACGACTTGAGTATGAGTTGGTGGTCTGACGAAGTTGGAAGCATATGCTTTGATATGCTATAGTTGAGGTTTTATAGTAGAACCAATATACTTGTGTATTGGGTATATGTAACTAGTTAGTTAAGACAGACTTGTACAAGATAGTTTCTGCACTATATCGCCCCTTATGGTTGTTCGAATGGTCTAAAATGTCCAGGACGCTGGGAAACATGACTCGAATGTTTGCTTTAGGGTAGCTTCCTTGGAAAGCGAAAACACTCCAGGAAGTCGTGGATCATTGGACTAGAAGCCTAAGGATGGTGATGTCATTTATAGGGGTGTTAGTATACTTCTTCCTCTCTAAATGTATGGCGATGTGTAGAGGGGTATTTTAGTCATTTCACCTGTAGGTCGGAGACTTTGCTAATGTAACATTGTCCTTGGGGTCAATATTTCCTTATGGTGATATTAGGAAATATTTAAAATGCAAAATACAGCTATTTATATAGTAGGGGTATTTTGGTCATTTTAGTAGCTAAGGCGATGTGTCTTTTTGGTCCTCGGAATAGCCCGTAAGTCCTAACTAATTTTAGGTTGAGGAATTGGTCTCAGTTCAAGAGGATTTTATTTTATTTGATTTTATTCAGGATGTCTAATTTATTATTAGATTGGAATAAAATAAATAAATAAAATAAAATAGGAGTTGAGAGAAATTAATTATCTAGTTTAATTAGTTAATTAATTATTCAGGGCCTAGGTCCAATATGAATAATTAGAAAATTAACCTAGGCTTAAATTAGGGGAAATAATTAATGTTTAATTATTTATTGGGTTATTTATATAGGCCCAAAAAATAAATAATTAAAGATTAATTATTTTAGTTCATTTGGGCTAATTAATTATTTATTGTGTTATTTATATAAGCCCAGGAAATAAATAATTAATGTTTATTATTTTGGGCCTTTTGGGTCCAAGAGAAATAATAAATATTTTTCCGGCCCAATAGCTTGGACCTTAGGGTTTTTTCTAGATACGGTTAAGAAGAGTTTAGGGTTAAGGTAAGCTCATTCTTAAGATAACATCCGGATGTTTGAAATTTGATATTCCGGGGATATGTTTATCAGATATTTGAGTCCCAGTTTTGGCTAACCAATAAACTAGTCTCTAGTGAAAGAAAACCCTAATCTCTCTTACCAAACAAGAGACTCACGTAGGTCTCTCTTTGTCTCTCACACCTCCCTCTTCTCTGTTTTCTCCTTGGAGCTTTGCTAACCAATAGCTATAGAACCAAGGAGATTTGAGACCGTTCTTTTTCACTGTTGTGTTCACCGACTAGAGGTTGGGTAGGGGAATATTCTGAGAGTTAAAAGGCTTGGCGTTCATGCAAATAAGGCGAAGTAGAAGGCTAGCGAGTTTTCAACCGGAAGCTTCTTCAAGTGGGCAAGGCGAAGTGATTCCCGTCATTTAATCCACTTCTACTCAACCTAGAAGGCTTAAGGAGCGTAAAAGGTATGATCTTCACGCTTCCGTGCAGCCTTTAAGGCTTGCATTTTTTTTCTCTGTTTTTTACCGTCAGTGCATGCTACCCTCTGTTTTCCCGTCCCTTAAGCCCTTCTCAGACGAAGAAGGAGCTTCAGAGTTTCTTGGGGAAGATAAATTTCCTATGACGTTTTCTGGCAAATTCTGTAGGTAAACAGAAGACTTTTTCCTCATTATTATGATTAAAGTTGTCTCAAGATTTTATTTGGCAGCCTGAGCATCAGGTAGCATTTGATCATATAAAGATAGTTTTGTCACATCCACCGGTGTTAGCACCTCCCCACAACCGGTCTCCCATGAAATTGTACATCTCAATTGCACAAGAATCTATCGACAGTTTATTAGTTCAGGATGACCAACAAGGAATTGAAAGAGCAGTGTACTTTTTTAGTCGGAATGTATCGGACACAGAGACCAGGTATACCCCTATTGAAAAATTATGCTTATCTCTCCACTATGCGTGCACAAGATTGGAACATTACTTGTTATTTAGGGAAGTACATGTCTTGTGCAAGGTAGATTTAATTAAATTCTTGTTGAGTCGTCCCCTGTTAAATAGATGGCTTATGAAGTGGGCTGTTAAATTGCATGCTTTTTCCCTAACTCATGTGCCGTTAAGGGCAGTCAAAAGACAGGCTATTGCAGATTTCTTAGCTGAACACTCTTCTTTGGAAGTACCATAGAAAGTACCACAAACAGAAAGAGGCACAACACAGGGGTACGTTTCTTTGAAACCTTGGGTTTTGCGGTTTGATGGCTCAAGCACCCAACAAAAGGCCGGCATAGGTTTGGTTATCGAATCTCCAAATGGACATTAGGGTAAGGTCTACTTTGAGCTAAAAAAAAGAACAACCAATAATCAGGCGGAATATGATGCCCTTTTGTTAGGACTACGGATTCTGAAGGCATTGGAGGTCCAAGTAGTTAAAATTTTAGGAGATTCTCAGGTGGTTGTCAGACAGGTATTAGGAGATTATACATGTGCTAAACCGTTTCTGTCAGACAGGTTGCAGGAAGTAAAAATGTTACTTTAGCATTTTTAGGAGGTTGTTCTGGTTCACATTCCCAGATCAGAAAATCAAGACGCTAATGATTTTACTCAGATGGCCTCCAGTTTTAAGAAAGTCATAATGTGCCAACAGATAGCGGAGACGGAATATTAGGATGATTGGCGACAGGAGATTGTTGCTTACCTACGAAACCCGACTGGTCAAACGTCTCGCGACTTAAAACGGAAGGCCCTTAGCTTTACCTTGATTAACAATGATTTATTCTGACGGAGTCACATCGGGGTTCTTTTAAAGTGTCTCTCAAAAGAAGAAGCATTGCGGGCTATGGTAGAAGTACATGAAGGCCTATGCGGAGCACATCAGGTAGGTCAAAAATTGAAATGGACGCTTCAACGCCATGGTTTCTTTTGGCCATCGATGACCACAGATTGTAATACTTATGCTATGGGCTATAAAGCTTACCAAAAGCATGGTCCTCTATTACACACTAATTCCACGGAATTGCATCCGATTATTAAACCTTGGCCTTTCTGCGAATTCATACTGGTGGCGACGGATTACTTTACCAAGTAGGTAGAGGTGCAACTATTGATCAAGGTGACACAAACGGCAGTCATCAACTTTTCCGGTAGAGCATTCTCTTCCGTTTTGGAATCCCAGAGACAGTAACAACGGATCAAGGAATGATGTTCACTGGGGATCAGGTACGTAATTTTCTAACCTAATTCAAAGTTAAGTTTCTTCACTCTTCTCCTTATTATGCACAAGTTAACGGACAAGCAGAAGCAACGAATAAAACTTTAATCAGCATGATCCGTAAGGCAGTAGAAGACAATCCGAGGAGATGGCATGAGACTCTGCATGAAGTATTATGGGCCCATCGGAATGCTGCTAAGACTGCTACTGGCTTTATCCCATTTAGACTAACTTATGGGTAGGATGCTGTGATACCTATGGAGTTATCATTGCAATCAGCCCAGATAGCCTATCAGCATGGTCTAACGACTGAAGAATATCAGAAAGCTTTGGCCTTAAGTTTAGATCAAGTTGAGGAGGATCACTGGATTGCCTTGGAGAACATAAAACGACACAAGGAGAAGGTAGTAAGGGAGTACAATCAAAAAGTTCGTGAAAGAAGCTTTCAAGAAGGGGACATGGTATGGAAGACTATTTTGTCCCTTGTACTAAAAGATCCGAGGTATGGTAAGTGGTCTGCTTCATGGGAAGGTTCATTCTTAATAACTCAAGTTTTTTATGGAGGGGCTTATCGCCTGATGACACCTGATGGAAAAGAAGCTGGCAAGGCGATTAGCGGTAAGTTCTTAAAACATTATTATCCGGTGTTTTGGGAAGGAACTAGAGAATAAAAAAAAAAAAAGAGAAAAATTTTTGAACAGAAAATTCTGTCAAAAAAGGGGTTCTGGTATATTGATGAGCTGATCACAAGAGGCCGATCAGATAGCCATAAGCATCATTACAAAAGGGGATCAGCTATCATCAGGGGGGAAGTTAGGCATCGGTATCGACTAATACGGAACAATCGCTAGCCGATTTGGGTCTTCGGATTCGAAATCTTGGCTAGCCACCATGTTAGTTCTCGTTGACGGCGGATCAAGAACTGGAAGCCTTGTCTCAGCCGTCTCTGGCTCAGCCTTTGGTTCTGTCTTGGGAGGTAGGTTGACTTCATCGGTGGTTTCTTTTTGGACATCTGTTTCAGCCGCCGCAATGACAGTCTCCTCAGTTTAAGTTCCAAAAGAACCGACTTCATCAGTGGCCGAGGGATGAAGAATCTTGTTCAGTTCAGCTACGAAGCGGTCCCACCCGGACTTCATTTCATTCAGTAGAACGGTTGAGCTTGTTAGTTCAGCTTCGAGAAATTCCTCTTCCGCTTCCAGCATTAGCCGTTCATTATTATGCCTGAGGTTGGAGACATCAATGGCCTTGACTGTGTCCTGAAGCCCCTTTTCTGATTCAAGCCGTTACTCTAAGGCCTTTCTCTCAGAGTCAAGTTCTTCCTAGAGTTCCAATAACCGACGCTCGAGCCGTTCAATCTTCCCTATTCTCTCAGTAATATCAACTCGCAGAAGCGTAAGATGATTTATGGACTCCTGGCGGTCTCTTTCTGCGAATGCTGCATTTTCTCGATGAAGTTTTAGAAGCTCTAACTGATCATGGGCTTCATCTCGGTGATATTGCGTGTTTAAGATGAAGCGTCCCATGAAGCGCATTTGCCCCGGGCACCTAATTTCCAAGTCCCAAAGCGTAAGGGGCATGTCTGGGTCGGCTGATTGTACAATCCGCAAAAGGGCACGACTCACGTTGTCAAAGGTGGACTTCTCAGTAGGCAAAGAGGTTCCGATGAGGCCATCAAGAAAGTCCAGCGCTGAGGTTAACATCATCATCGGCAAAAGAGCAGCAGCCTCTTCAGTTCCCTGGTTGGGGGGAGGCAGAGTTGTTTCTGTAACAGCGGCCACTGGTTCTTTTTTAGGCCTTGGCAGAACAGGGGATGGACTTTTTGGAGCTGGTGCCTCAGACGACAGAAGGTTTGCCGCTGGTGGGAAAGCCGATATGTCAGCCGTTGGAAGGGGAGCCATAGCCTCCACCGATGAAATATCTGTCATCAGAAGAATAGCTCTTTCAGCCGCCCTTTCGGCTAGAGATCGGAGTGGAATGTCTTCCTCTGAGTCAGAAGAAGTGTCGATGATAATGGGACGTCCCATCCCTTGTTTATGCTTTTGCAGAAAAGATTAAAACTAGTAGTTAGACAAATTGAATATTGAGGAAGCCGAGCAAAACAAGAATTGACAGAAGTGAAAATGGGAGGAGTCGGTGTTTCATGCTTCCTTTTTGATCGCCAGAGCAGGGACAGGACCTCTATCTCTTCTTCTTCTTCCTCCGAGATGGAGGGAGCAGCAGTAGTAGTTTTCTGCACTAAGGGAGTACGTAAGGCCGATATTATTATAGGACTTACAGGATATTTTACCTATTTTCTTTTCTTAGCAGATGATGTCTTAGGCAAAACGGTGGTCGGCCCAGGAATTCGCAAAAGCTAGACACCTACGGGGTAAGAAAATAGGGCCTCACTTAGCAGTCTCCACCATGAATTGAAGTTGGGAAAAGTCTCCAACACCACCTGGAAGGGCTTGAATTCAAAGGACTGCAGGATAGCCTGGGTGCTATTGGCTAAGGTTTGTACATCCTCAGCCGATAGCATCAGCTTCACGGAGGAGGAGACATGCCCCAGATTGGTGGGGATGTCTTGTATTAGCCCAAACTGGCGGGAGAAGCAATGGGGATTGTACCTCTCACAGGAGGTCTTAACACTTCAGGCTCCAGGCTTGGCCCCCAGAAGAATTTTTTGAGGGCACAAAATTCGGGCCCATAAAGTTTCTTGTGTTGTTTCGGGGCTTTCCGATAGGTCCTTCAACTAGAGGGGGCCCTCTTGGCGGGCAGCATATGGAAAGAAGATAACAACATGAAAGTCTCGACATTGGTAGAGGTACAAGACGATGGTTTCGGCAGAGGCAGTGTTCAGGGGGACCTGCAGCAGTCGATAGCCGATCGATTGTTCAGAAGGGCTCGCGTCGGCTCCTGTAATTTGGCTGACACCAAAGTTGGGCAGATACTGGTATAGCCAAAGTTGGGCAATCCAGAACAGGCCCCCAAGGTTGGTCGGATCCTTTCCAGCGGAAAGGGTAGTCATCAGCTGGTTAATGGTGCGATAGACTAGGGCGAGGACCAGAGAAGCAAGGTCGCAACGCCTTTTGCTTCGTAAGAGAGCCGATACGTAGTATTGGTACTCGTTGCTAACACTGGCAGAATGGGAGCAGATAATGTACTTACATAACCAGAGCCATAGAAAGGTCGCTTGCTCTTGTTTTGAAGGAGTGTCATCCACCCCTCTCAGAGTGGCGATGAAATTACCGTATGAAGAGGAGGACTTGTCCAGACGAGCCTCAATGGCTGGTAGGTTATCTTCATCATGGAGCCTCGAAATCTCATCGCCATCACATCGGAGGCCGAGGATGGTGCAGATGTCAAGGATGGTAGGGGGAAAACATTCTGTGCGGAAAGATGAAGTCATTAATCGCTGAGGACCAAAAGGGAAGAACGGCGGCGAACAGGTTGCGGTCAAATGTCATCTCAAAGTCAGTCATCATGATGGCGTCCGAAATTTCCCACTGTGCCCAGATGGCCCCAAATCGAGCATAGCAGCGGTCCCGCCATTCTCTGTAATTCTTGAGCTTGCGAGGTCAATGACGGAAGGAGGTGGGGAGATTGGCGGTTGTAAAAGTGTTCTGTTGCAAAGGGAAGGTAAAATCGGCAGGCAAGACAAACCGTAAGTGTTCTGCGGTAACCTCTGCAGGTAAAAGACAGGGGCCCAAGGTAAACAGGTTAGCATCGGCTTGGACCGGGGACAGGATATTCTTGTCAATAGGGGTTGCTATTGCAGTTTGTTCCTTTTACTGAGGGAAAATTTACAGATTACAAGGAATAATCGCAAGGAGATAAAGGATCGATGAATCACTTAAGTAGTAGAATTCTGAAGAAAATAGAAGTCGTAGGAAGTGAGGAGTTCTGATTGGGGACTACTGCTATTTATAAAGGAATTTGAAAATTGAGCCGTTCGCGGGTTCCAAAGCCAAGGCGTCACAAATGTTCCACAATGTTCAGGACGTTTCATTTTTGTTAGAAAAGGAACGACTGCTATTAATGACTATACGATTCCCATCGTTTCGCTGACTCGCAGCCACTGAAACAACAGGACTCGAGGGGGGGGGGGGGGCATGTGTTGACATCACTTTGCCGAGCCGACGAAACGGGTACTTTGAGCCGTTGTCGATTCGATAAGTTTTGTCGAGCCAATAAAGTCAACATTTCAAGCAGTCGCTAGTCATGGTCAACATCGGCACCACGAAGCCGATAAGAAGAAAAAACAAATTCCTGATCTTTCGGTGCAAGAATTCTGCACGATCATTGGGAGTATTATTTGGCCAGAAGAAACTCCACGATCTGTTAGTGGCTCGATTGCAGCAAGTATAAAATGGGAGTGTTGTCCAGAACCCAGAGACGACCATCATCAATCCACACCATCAAATTTCAATTTCTTCTATTTCGTCGTCATTTACAGCTTTCTAGTTTAGGAACTCAGTTTCTTACAGCTTTCTTACAGCTTTATTACGGCTTTCCTTTACAGCTTTGTTTCCAACTTTCTTTATAGCTTTCCGTTCTTCTGTCGAAGTTTAGATCTTTTCTGTATTTTTTCCCCTTAAAGTGCATTAATACACGTATTTACTTATTGTTATGAAAAGTCCTTCCATTGTGCATTTTCGGCTGACTTTCTTGAACCCTTTCTATAGTAAGTTCAAGGAACCCGGTCCCTGATTCAAAAAAGATCTGATACCATTTTCTATTTCACCATATCGGATCGTTTGTGTTTATCGGAAGAGTAGCCGATACCTGGTTACATCGGCTCGTTATTTTGATAGCAACAATTACTGAAAGTGAAAGAGGCTTAATGAACCTTGATGTATATTATTGACAATATATATAGAATTATAGAGTACGGAATATGTCTAAGAATATAATCTATATATGTACAGATGACTAAATTACGGGATACCACATATATAAAATGCTAATATTAAGAAATACCAAATATGTATACTAACATCCTTTCGCAATCGGAACGGGAGGGGACTGGATGTTTAGATTGGAGTGGAATTCAGAGGACAACACACTTGGTAAACCCTTTATCATGATATCAGCAAATTGAAGTGATGATGGAACATGGAGATCGCGAATGGTCCCAATAGCTACTTTCTCGCACACAAAATGAAGGTCAATTTCAACATGTTTAGTACGCATGTTTGAATTGGATTAGAGGCTCGAAAAATAGGACTACCGTTATCATAGAAGACCAAAGTTGCAGATGAGAGTTTATGCCCAAGTTCAGAATAGAGAATGAATCCATGAAACTTCAGACACAACATTAGCAACAATCCAGTATTCAGCTTCAGCAATGGATCGAGAGACAATAGCCTGATGTTTGGAAGACCAAGAGATGATATTCAAACTAAAAAACACACAATAACCAGAGGTGGATTGGCGAGTGTTAGTACAACCCGCCTAATCAGTATCAGAATAAACTATCATTTTATTGATAGAACTTGGGGAAAGTAAAAAACCATGATTAATAGTTCCTTTGAGATACCGCAGAATTCGTTTAACAACCTGCATATGAGTTGAGTGTGGTGCATGCATAAATAAACAAACTTGTTAAACAACAAAAGTAAGGCTAGGACGTGTGAAAGTAAGATATTGAAGAGCACCAACAATACTGTGATCACTGCTAGAAACTGGGCAATTAACCACGGAAATTGGTGTAGGAGATCACTCACAAATCAGTCACGAAAATTTTTAAAAAATTGTGAATATATTAATCAAATATTTTCATAGCTGATTCGTAGGAGATCAATCAAAAAAAGTATCCATAGCTGATTTGTGGCTGATCACCAATTAGCCACGAAAAATTAAAAAAATTGACTATATTGATAAAATATTTTCGTGGCTAATTCGTGGGTAAATCAGCCATGGATATTTTCGTGTCTGGTCACCTACGAATTAGTCACGAAAATCTTTTATTAATATATAATCAAAATTTTTTAATTTTTCATGACTGATTCGTAGGTGATCAGCCACGAAAATATCTATGGCTGATTCATGGCTGATTCATCCATGAAAATATACGTGGCTGATCACCTACGAATCAGCCATGAAACACTTTTATCAATATATAATCATATTTTTAAAATTTTTCGTGGCTGATTTGTAAGTGATCAGCCACTGATATTTTTCGTGGCTGATCTCCTATGAATCAGCCACAAAAATCTTTCATCAATATATTTATAAATAAATATGTAAAAAGTATACATTTATTGAGTGTGCTTGGTGTATGAATTGAGCTGTGGACCTCTAAATGGATGGTGCTATGCTCACTGAGATCAATCAGTTACGAAATTCAGTCGATCAGCCACAGAATTTATCGTCTACAAACATATGACAACACTCAAGAAGTTCCCGAGCATATTTAGTCTAAGAAAGAAATAAGTCGAAATAAGAGCGAGTAATAGAACATATAACAACGCCGATTAAGCTTGCAAACATAGTCTGGATGGGTAGTGCTGACAAAGCCAGGAGGTTGTTTCATGAAAACATTCTCAGTAAACAAGAGTCCATGTCTGATTTTAGGCTAAAGCATTAAGCTTCTCCTATATAGCTTTTTGCCAATGGGAATCTTGACAAGCTTCACGTAAAGACTTGGGTTCCTGGGGAAGAGCATTAGAAACAGTGCTATGTAAAGAAAAAAACAACTTTAGGTTTCCAAGTACTAGCTTGAGTTCATGTAACCATGCATGGGATGACATGTGTGTAAAGGTGGATCTGGGGATAAAGATTGGGTATTAGTGTCAAGAGAGGTGGGCAACAAATTGGGAGTAGAACAGGACATAGGTGTAGGAGATGGTGGTGATAAAGTGTTAGGGACTGAGAGGATGTGGATTGGTCAGAGGTGGAGGGACAGATAGTTGGACTTGCTACTGCAGTATCACAATCTTGTGTCATGCTAGAGGTAAATTGCTTATGGATTGCAAAAGGAGTAAGATCCTGGGGAGTAGTATAAAAAGGAGTTAAAGAAAGAGAGGAAGAAAAAGATGTTGTAGAATTAGCAAAGGGAAAATGACTCTCATAAAAAACCACATGACGGGGCACTATAACTTTGTGAGAATTTAGATCATAGCACCTGTAACCTTTTTGATGTTGTGGATATCCCAAGAAAACACATAAAGTGGACCGTGGAGATAATTTATGAGGAGCTTGTGAAAGAAGGATAGGATAACAGCCATAACCAAAAACCCGAAGATGATCATAAAAGAGTGGTTTGAGATGGAGAGTCTCGTAAGGAGATTTATATTTAAGCAAAGAGGTAGGCAAAAGATTAAGAATATGACTAACTGTAAGGAGTGATTCGACCCAAAAGAAATGCCTAGGTGAATAGGACACGGCCAGGACTACTCACTGTAAGGAGGCATGGATGCTTGTATTAAAAGGGTACGAATCATATTTACAATAGTGCGATTAAGACGTTCAACTTTGCCATTCTGTTGGGAGGTGTATGGACAAGAAAAATGAAAATGAATGCCATTAGAGTGGAAAAAAAAAAAAAAAATCCAAAACGAAGAATTAGAATATTCAATACCATTATCACATTGAAACATTTTAATGGTAGATTGGAATTGATTTTTAATAAAGGCATGAAAAATGAATTAAGTGAGTGAAAACTTCATGTTTGTGTTTGAGAGGATATACCCAGCAATAATGAGAGAAATCCAAAAAACTGAGAAAATAACGATGACCATTGTATGAGGAAACAAGTGAAACCTATACATCAGAATGAACTAGTTCAAAAGGAGATGAAGTGGGAAACTTAGATTGGTTAAAAGGTAGGCGTACATGCTTCCGTAATTGACAGGCATGAGAAAGAGATGTATCTGAATTGTCAGACTTATTATAGGAAATTAAGGAAAGTTGAAAGAGATGAGAAAGCACTCTAGACCCAGCATGTCCTAAGCGACGATGACAAGTAGAATTATTGACACAAACAGCAGCAAGACCAAGAGAGCTGTAGGGTTGATGGAACCATGAAGAGGATAAAGATTAGCTTGTCTAGTAGAGCTAAGAATGTTGGGCTTTGGCTGTAGGTCCGTAACACAAACACAAAGATCAAATTCCGTAGTACAATTATTATTAGTTGTAAGCTTGCTAATGGAAATTAAATTTTTAGTAAGTGCAGGAGATACAAGGACATCATTTAAGATAAGGTTACGTGAACCGGTGGGAATAACAGAAGACCTAAAGTATTTAATCGGTAACAAGGCACTATTTCCAATACTAATCTTATTAGAACCGTAATAGGGAAGAAGAGAATGAAGCTTAATAGGATCATTTGTCATATGAGTAGAAGCACTAGAATCCAGAATCCAACTCTCGATGCCAGATTCAGTAGTAGAGAAAGCCTGTGGAGTAGCATCAATTTTTGGAATAGAAGGACAAAGACGGGACACATGACCGAAACCTCCACATGTATAACATTAAACACGATGCTGAAAATGTTGAATTCCCACAGTATTTGATGCAGGATGGGGACGACCAAGAATACCAAAGGCAGAAGAACTTGTAGAAACAGTATTAGTTTGTGGTTTAAAGGGCTGAAAAATACCACGACCACTTTTATTACCAATATAGCCACCACGTCCTCCTCTATTGGCCATACGTCCACCACCAGCAGAAGGGGATCGAGTCTGGGCGAGAAAAATCTGGTCAGAGATAAGGGAAGTAGATTGTTGTTTTTGAAGTTTGGATTCCTCCGTAAGTAATAAAGACTGGCATTCTTCAAAGGTAGGTAGCGGTTATCGAGTAATACGGATAGATGCGATGGGATTATACTCTGAACCAAGGCCTATGACAATTTGCATGATACGATCACGATTGGAAACATCATCGCCAAGAGCAGTACGACAATTACAAATCCTTCAGCTTATTAAGAAATTCATTCATTGATGAAGTTTTTTTCTCCCAGTGATAAAAATCTTGATAGAGAGATAATATTCGGCATTCAATATGATCTTGAAAGATTTTTTCAATTTTTAGCCAAGCATCTCGAGCAGTAAGGGGCTTACAAGGAGTAATGATAGATCTTAAAATATCATGAGAAATAGTGGACTGAATCTAAGAAAGAACAAGGGAATCAGTTCGCTGCCACAGCGCATAACCAGAATCATCCATAGATGGTGCATTGACAATATCATCATGTTCATAAACTTGATAGCCTTTCAATACTGGAACAAAGACTTCACGCCAAATGGGTAGTTGGAATAATCTAGTGTTTCTGGGATATGCTGACGAATATTGGATAAAGAAAATGCGGGATGAGAATGAGAATATTGTGTTAACAGAGGAGTGATGTTAAAGGGGGAAGAAGATTCATTAGTTGACATTATAGAAAAACAAGAAGGAAAAAACCTGACAGCTATGGAAGAAGGAGAAATTAAGTATCCTAGCTCTGATACATGAAAGTGAAAGAGGCTAATGAGCCTTGATGTATATTATTGACAATATATATAGAATTACAGAGTACAAAATATGCCTAAGAGTATAATCTACATACACTACAAGAAAAATCATTATTAGAGACGAAAATTTGTGACGGTTATTTAGCCGTTGCTAATTTGCAACGGAATAGAGACGACAAACAAAATTTGCAATTCAAATTTATTTTTTAAAGATTTGTCAGTTAGCCATCACTAATCCCTCGCTAATTAGCAAGGGTTGCTAATTAGCGAGGGATTAACTACGATCGATAATCCCTCGCTAATTAGCGAGGGATTAGTTACGGCATGTGTGATTATATATTAATACTACATAATTATTAAAATATTATTGCTATTCCGTTGCTAATTAGCGAGAGATTAACTACGATCGATAAGCAAGGGATTAGCTATGGCATATATAATTATACATTAATACTAAATAATTGTTCAAATGCCATTGCTAATCCGTCAATAATTAGCGATAGATTATCACTCATCGCTAATCCATCGCTAATTAGTGAGGGATTAGCGACGAAAAATTGGACCGTCATTAATTTGTCACAAATCCCTTATAAATCTGTTGCTAATCTGCAAAAAAAAAAACATACTATATAATGAATATAAAGAATAAAAAATTACAGGAATATCAATAATCTAGTAGTGGAACACGTACTCCCCCACAACAAGGATGCGAGTTTGAACCCCGCGTCCAACATAATCTCATAAAATTATCCAGTAAGTCGGGTCACGTCGGCAGCTAATTTATTTTTTTTAAAAAATTAAAATTACAAACTTAATTATAAATATCATTAATTAAACAACTGTCGCTAATCGTTTTCCATTGTTGTTAGCAATGAATTTTAGTTTCGTCGCTATTTGTGATGTCATTTGTAGCGACGGTCAATATCCGTTGTTAAAGTTGATTAGCGACGGATTAGTGACGGGTTTGGTCGCTAAATTTCTTTTCTCTTGTAGTGATATGTATAGATGACTAAATTAAGTAAGACCAGATATACAGAATGTTAATATTAAGAAATACCAAATATATATACTAATAATTACTTTTTTGAACAACCTATCCTTATAAAAACTTTTATATGGTAAGTTAGTTAAACTACCTAATACCTTGTTGAATTCAATTTACCTACCCTTCACCTTCAATGCATAGGGGAAAAGAAGAGAAATTCTTAGATGAAAAGGACCCTTATTGCCAAATTAACATCCACCTAAACTCTTAATTTAGAAGTACTGATTTCTTTCATCATAAAACGGATTTGACCATAAGAACAGATTAAGGGAATCTTGCTCTTAATGTTGGTTCACCTCCTCTCCTCTATATAATGAACAGCTAATAATCCATTTCTTGAAAACTTCACATATACCTTCAGAAAACTCCAATCAAATCTGCAAATATGGCTTCTTCATCTCTGGTAGTAATTTTGTGCATTTTCTCCTTGGCATCCATGTCTGTTTTACAGGTTGAAGCAGCATCTTACCGCCTTTCCCTCCGTCAAATTCTTAAAGATCCTCCCTTTTGGAGTACGTTAATTACATTCTTTTAATTACATTTCATTCCACAATAACCACTCCACCCCACCACCGCCATCCCCCTCCAAAATAAATAAATAAATAAATAAAATAACACTCCCATAATCACGTCCACGTGACCGGCCGGTAGATATCTGTATGTTGGTTGTTGGCGATTTTGCTCATTTGTAATTATCCTAAGCTTTTCCTCCACATAAATTTTGTTTTCACGATGTTATGATACTTATTGGATAATAATGGCAATCTCTGCTTCTTGACTTATCGCAGTTTGCCGAAGTGGCTGTGCAGGCAAATGTTGCAAATGTGAAATTGTTGAGTCGCAACCAGTTTGTAGCGTTTGCTGCTCATCAACAGATGAAGAAGAAACAACTTCCTCTCTGCATCAACCGTAGGAGACTTCTGCTTGTTTAAGCTCCACAGACTTACCTTTCTGTTCTGAATCTAGTCTACTGCAATAACTTTTGTCAAGTCTTAATGGTTGAATATAAAAAGAAAGAATGAAAAAGGAAAAATGTTCGTCCATTTCATTGTCTTTAATTCGTATTCCTTTTAGTATATAATGATTAGAGAATCGAACTCTTAATCTACTGACTAAACACGTGTCTAAACCGATGAAATTCTTGCATTTCATCCCTTGGTGGGATGCTAATTGTCAGCTTTCTAGAATCAAAATGAAGAAGTGGCCTGCTTTAAGGTTGCTGATTATGTGATGGTTGCTGCAAAGATTTCCGGCTTTTGCTTCAAATTTTCAGAATTTTAAGAATTCGGTTAACAACTTTAGAATTGTTAAGAGAACAAAGTCAGGTTCGTCTATCTCGATGATGAGCGAGTGTCAGGTAATTTCTTGAGAAAGTCTTCCAGAAAAGATGTTATTGTGGCAGAAGGTGGTCTAATTGTAGCATCGTCGTCCCATGAATGCTCCATTAGTTCAATCAACCGTTCGAGTTCTGTTGGGATAGACAACGAAAGCAATACACAAATATATAAAAAAGAGGAAAGAAAATAAATAAATAAAACACAATACGAAAATTTAACGTAGTTCGATATCTCAATTAGACCTACATCCACGACCCCGAAAGGAAACACTCCACTATGTAATTTTTGGACGGACAAAATTACAAACCTTCACAAAATAATTCAAGGCCTAAAAATCTCCTAATTTACTAGGCTCAATGAGTTGGTGTACTCTCACTAAAACAACACTAACCTATTTACAGGGAAAGCCTTTTCCTTACTCTTCTTTAAATTATCCCCTGTGGGATTGAGAAAAACTCAACAAATCCTCCATTTTCTCAATTTTTCAAATTACAACAGAATCTAAAAACCTAACTCTATTCCCAGTCTTTGTAGTCTTCTTCTCTGTTACCTCTTTTGTTTTATTTCTTTCAAGTCGCTTCTTCAAGGAATGACCATCAAGATGGTAGATGTTTTTGTTCTTCTTTCTCCCTTGCATAACCAGACAGTTCCCTTTATATATTTTGTAAGACTTCTCAACTCCAACATACTTGTATCCTTTTGATGCCATCACACATAATAAAATAATATTGACACTATAATTAGCAACATACCTTACATCAGGAAGTATTTTGATTTCATCATTGTGGAGCTTAAGGCGGACTCGTCCAACGCCTTCAACCTTCATCTTAGAGTTGTTTCCCACATTGATGTGGCCAAAATTTCCCAATTGCAAATCATCGAACATGTCTTGGTCCTTGCAAATATGCAAGTCTGATGCAAAATCCATTATTCAATTTGAATGCTTCTCGTCAACAGTATTATCTGAACATCTCATCAATAATAGATCATTGCTCATGACCATATTTGTAAAGGAATCACTTATTTTTGCCTTGTCCCTCATTTGTTCTCTTAGAACTTTTAAATCCTCTTTTATTTCTGGACAACGACTTTAGATGTGACCAATCTCCCCACAGTAATAGCACTCAAGGTCGCTATTATCACTTTGGTGGGATTTTCCTCTTCCTTGATCACCTCTTCTTTTGCTTCGACTCCTCCCTCTTCTCCAACTCTCTGTAGCTAGTACTCGACTATCTTTACAGTGATTTTCTTTTATCTTCTAGTAATTTTCTTTTAACAACTTCGATACCTCATTTAGTTGCAGTGTACTTTTTTCTACTAGCAGTGACTGTACCAGAGCAATACTTGCTCCTTATTTTCAATCTTCTCCCCTGAATTTTCAAGTCGAGATACTAACTCATTAAATTTATTTATATGGTCAATAATGTTACCTCTTTCTTCCATCTTAAGCGAATATAGATCCATCTTCATCATCAAGCGGTTGGTTAGTGTCTTTGATGTATGATTTTTATTTAAAGTCTCACACATCTTCTTAGGTCATATCTCCTTCAACAATGTAACTTTAATATATGGAACCAATGCTGACCTTATAGTACTAGCCGTCCTTTTTTGAAAAATACTCCAATCTGAATCCTTTATCCCTTCTGGTTTCTCATCTTCTAATGTAGAATCAAGACTGTGTTGCACTAAGTAGTCTTGAGTCGTGCATTGCCACAGAGTGAAATCAATCTTTCCATCAAACAATAGAAGTAAAATCGCATTCTTCATATATGTGATATTTAAAGAATCCATAATAAAATATCTTGCCTCCACGTGATATAAAAAAATTACCTCTTACTCAGAACTGCTGATGAAGCACCTCCTGCTCCTTTTCTCTCCTTCCTAAACCCAAACCTTGCATTTCTCCCAAGCTGGAACTTTTGCTCTTCTCCCAAGCCGGAACCAGGCTCTGATACTACTTGTTGGGATGGACAACGAAAGCAACACACAAATATATAGAAAAGAGAAAAGAAAATAAATAAATAAAATATAACACGAAAATTTAACGTGGTTACATCCACGACCTTGAAGGGAAACACTCCACTATATAATTTTGGACGGATAAAATTACAAACCTTCATAAAATAACTCAAGGTCCAAAAATCTTCCAATTTACTAGGCTCAATGAGTTAGTGTATTCTCTCTAAAACAACACTAACTTATTTATAAGAAAAGTCTTCCTTGTTATTCTTTAAATTATCTCATGTGAGATTGAGAAAAACTCAACAAGTTCATGCGATGCTTAGGAAGTGCAGGCCTCAGCCCGTTGTTTGCAACTTCCAGCGCTTTCTATCAATGAGAAGGAACAAAAGGTCAATCTTGTTTCCATTTTTGCTTCTAAATGAGAATCTTCAGGGAGCAAAGATCCTAAGATGTAAATTCATGAAAGTTTGACAATGGTTCTTATAGAACAGCTTCGAAATAAGTACCTTGGAAGGACCATAATCTGTCTCGATGTATGGATGTTCACCAGTGATCAACTGTTCATTTAGAATTACTCCAAAGCTATAAACATCGCCTTTTTCATCGTAAGGAGCACGCCGGATGACCTCAGGAGCCATGTAGGCATATGTACCTGATATATCCAAGTGTTAGTAGGTAGATTATAGATATTCTCCTATGGCTGATCCAAATGTTCATCTTTGGCTAATACAAATGCAATCCTACATTTTCAATTGCAAGAAACTATTAGGGAATGCTAATACTTGCCTATTTCTCCAGTCAAAGCCTTTTCCTCATTGGTCAAGAATCGAGCGTGATCAAAGTCTGCAACTTTCACATGCATGTCATCATCCAGAAAAATGTTGCTAGGTTTCAGGTCTCTGTGGATAATCATTGGCTTGTGCTCATGAAGGTATTGCATTGCTTGAGAAATCTCAAATGCCTTTTCCAGCCTCCCTTTGAGTGGCAGAAGAGGGACTGTTCTTTCTTTTCGTCTGCTGCCCGGACCACGCATCCAGATTTTCAGGTTTGTACTCAAGAATTCAGTCCCCAGCCAACCATGACTAGGAGGTCCAATGCATGCTCCCATTAGCTGCAGAACAAAGGGATGCCACTGTCTCGGTAATGTTTCAACCTCTTGTGCAAAGAAGCCAATCATGTTCTCATTTGATTGAAATAGATCTGGGAATATGCACTTCACTGCGACATCACATCCTCTCCATCTTCCTCTGTATACATCTGCCGTGGTTCCTTGTGCTACTTTTTCTTGCAATTTAATCTGTTTTAATTCGATGATTAGTGATGGAATTGCAATAAAAGCACATAATTAAGGGTTGCAGATGGTTGAATTGAATCTGAATAGACCAAATTTGAGCTTAGACGCACAGGCTATAGCAGTTATGTTCAATGTCTAACAAAACAGAATGCAAGTGAAAAACCAACCTCATTAGGCTCAATGTACCAACCGTGCATCTTTGCTTGCTCGACAAGAGCTGAAAGATAAGAATGATCTTGCATTGGAGGGGGGATTTGAAGATTGACGATGCCATCGGAGATTATTTTAGCAGGGGAAAGTAGGGATTCTTGCTGCTTATCTTTGTTGCTAATTATAAGATCCAAAAAACCATTGTCTTGGGCTATCTGAAGGCAGTGTCTTAGATAAGCTTGTGTGCTCTCAAGCTTCATCTTGTACAAAGTCCTCACTTCTCTCTGCTTTTGGAGTTCCATCTCAATCTCTGCCAACTTTGAAAGCCAAAAACCAACACCATTAGCTATATAAACAGAAGACTACAAACAGTACAATGGTACCTTTAGGCAGAAGCCAAGAAAAAGGATGAAGTCCCATATCGAATGGATGTGCTTTGCCACCTACTTTGAGGCCAAATATATTCCTGAAACCAGAACATTTCAAACCAAGCCGCCACGGGGTGAGTACAGAGCGAACTATTCTTTCGCCTTTTACTAAAGCATACCGTGTGCTCGTCGCAGATTGGGGCATACTCCAATTTTTGGAGAGGTCCTTTCTCAGTGGAAGAGCCTCTACATTGCTATAGTCAAAAGAGATGTACAACAGCTTTGTCACTTAATTTGAGGTTATTCAAGTTGAAAGTTTTAGATTGTCATTAAAATTTAAGGTTCTGTAATTGGTAAAAGCATGCTTCCGCCTGATGTGAACAGTCTGCAAGCAGGCAAACATTATGCTACCATACCTGCTTCTCAAATTGTGCTTAGGAGGGGGGCTGTGGCGGGATGCCGTATAACCCATTACTAGGCAGTCACTAAATCCTCTACAGAAGCTGCCGGAGGAACGGGTGGTTGTCGTCCTTTTACCTTGCTTGGCCGATGGATGAGAAATGGTGGTGGCCACCTGCTGGAGCTGGGGACTCAGGAAGTTGGTTTTCTTCTTCGGGGTGGCGCCAGTAACGCTCATTATGTACTTGTAAAGCTATATTTCTGTTCTCTAATGAATAAACTGTACAAATAATATCAGAGAAGAGCAGACAAAGAACACAAGAAACTAGGCCAAGTTTCCAAGATCTTATATTGCTCAGAAATCTTTGTTTCCTAGTTACCAATAGGACGAACTTGGCGGACTTCCTGATGAAATTTGTCCATTTCACAGTTCATATAGCAGAAATTCCAAATGAGAAGGATAAGATCTGCATTATTTATTTACCTGACGGATCAGTCCCAACTTCAGTTTTCACTTTGCACAGAGCAAGGTATCGATGCCTCATAGAACATGATAGGTATATCTATAAGAAAATTTTTCATTCCTCTTTCTTATGAAATCCTATTGTGACCACTTAACTTAGTTAATTCTAATAATTTATTATATATAAGTATGTACAAATAAATGGGAGAAATCAAATTAAGAAATTACCGAATTCTACTTCTAAATAAATTAAGAAACAAAAAAATAAATAGGAAACAACTTAGAAAAAGAAAACTTTAAGATCAATTAAGAAATTATCAAGTTCTTAACTATATGTTATGAATCAATTTAGAAACTTATCGTAGATGAAATTACTTTGAGTAATTAGTTTTGGAGACATTTCATAGTGAATTAAATCCCTAATTCTTGCAAAAGTAGAGTAACCTGTATTAGCGACTTAAATTAATTCTTAATCCAATTTATCACTTAAGCCAACTTAATTAATTTGTTCTTAATGACTTTAATACTTCAATCAATCAATATCTTAAATTAGAAATAAGATTGATATGCATAAAGACATCACTAATATCAAATTGATAACCAATTCGGAGCATTAGTAGGCGTACTAGATCTCGTTTAGAGTAACAAGATCGTCCCATAGAAATTAGAAATTAAAACTCCTTCCAATGAAATTAATTCTAATTTGAATTAAAAGAAAACAAAGATTCCAATGATTGTTGTAATACCCCGCCCAAAATTACCTTTGACCTATGGAGGAAAAGTCATGCATTGCATAACATTTTGCATTTCATGTGATATCTTAAAATTATTTTTGCATGGGTGCATGTAATTTTCAAAGTTGCTCTTGCATTAATTTATTTAATGAAAAAAACAGTTGTGTTGTTTGCATTATTTGAGAATCGTTTAGGTGAAATTTAGTAGAGGAGATAGAGGGATGAGAAGTAGAGTGAAAGGAATTTCTTAGAGATATATTAACACCGGAGTTGATTTGGAGTAATGGCTAGGGTTGGTAATTATCCCTTAGTGACTTGAGTTCAAATCTTACCTCTTGCGAATTTTAGCTTCCTTTTTGATTTCTTTTCCTAGAGATTCTTCATGCTTTGGCCGAAAACCCTAGGTACTCTTTTGGAATTTCAGCCGCCATTTTCTTAGGAGATAAATCTCCATATTTATTTTCCAAACTCAAGGATTTTTGATAAAGATGGAGACTAATTTTATTCTAGCTTTTATTCCTTTTAATTTTCGAAAATCCTAGCTAAGAACAATTAAATTCCAGCTGTGTTTCATTAATCAGATTTTGTGATAGTTAATTGGAATTAAATCTATTATTTTCCTAGCAAAATATTTTGTTGATTTTGAAAATAAAACCCTAGCTAAAAATCTGAAAATTTTCCAACTTTGTGCCACCACCTTTGGAGCACTCCTAGCTCAACTCAAACTCTTCCAAGACTAGGGAATCTTATCCTAAATCCTCTTGCAAATCAGACTTTATTCTATTCCTAAACAAATCAGGTTGTTCCCCTTTTTTTCTTGCAAATTTCGGTCAGCCTTGTGCATGCATATGCTGCACAAAAATATTGCACTCCTAAGGGTATCTAAACTCTTCTAAACCTAGCCCAAATCATCTAAAATACCTCTTATCAATTCAGATTTATTTTAGCTACACAAACTAGATTTTTGTTCCCTCTTTTCTTCAGAATTTCGGCCAGCTTGTACCTAGAATTTCGGCCAGCTTTGCACACATTATACTGCATGAAATTTTGCACTCCAAAACATACCAAAACTCTTTGTTGATTTAGCCAAATTACAGTTCCTAAAACTCTCACTTTTTCTCTCTGATTTGCGGCAGAACAACAACCAAAATAGCCCAAAATTTTCTCTCTTTTGCTTACAGATTTCGCACAGCACAAACACCTCTACTCGCACAGAATTTTTTGGTTGTCAAAACCCACACAAACACCTTCTTGTTTTGGTCAAAAACCTGAACACACACAACCCTTCCCTTGTGTACTATTTCGGCCAGCCTAGAAGAACAATTCCAGATTGTTTTCTCCTCTTAACATCTCTTAATTTCGGCCAACAATCAGGTACAGCAAGCTGCCTGATTTTCGCCATTGTTGCCAAGGAAGTTTAGAACCATTAGGAGTCATTTCTAGCATCAACTTCTAAACCCTAAATCAAACTCTTCTAACCCTAACCCAAAGTAGCCGGCTATTCCTTTCTTGCTGCACGAAAATTCCAGCAAACTCTCCCCTGTAATTTTCGAAAAACACAAGAACAATCACTAGGTAAAAATCAAACACACCTTAAGGTAAGCAAAAATCCTCTCAACCTTTCGATTCATTTCTTCCATTGATTCTTCTCTTTTTTCTTCCCTTGAACCACGCCATATAAGGGATGATCTCACCTTTCCACTACAAGAAAACAACAATTTAGCGACGGTCAAATCCGTCGCTAATTGAGTTTAGCGACGGATTAGCGACAAATTTTTACCCTTGCTAAGACTGGCGTCGCAAATAGCGACGGATATTAAGTAATGATATTTATAATTCAATTTGCAATTAAGGTCGTCGCTAATTCGTTGCTAAATTTAGCGACGGATTAGCGACAGCCAACGAATTTTATTTTAAAAAAATTAATTAGTCAAGACCCGGCGTAACCGGTTCGACCCGACCCGACCCGCTAGATAATTTTTTGAGATTATGTTGGATACGGGGCTCGAACCCACGTCCTTGTTGTGAGGGAGCACGTGCTCTACCACTAGGCTATTGATATTCTTGTAATTTTTTGTTCTTTATATTAATTATATAGTATTTTTTTTTTTGTAAATTAGCGACAGATTAGCGAGGGATTCTGAAGCCGTAGCTAATCCCTTGCTAATTAGCGAGGGACAATAAGTTGTAGCTAATCTCTTGCTAATTAGCGAGGGATTAGCTACGTCATTGATTAATATTAGTGTTAATTACGATACCGTAGGCATTTTCAATTAATTTAGTGTAAGTTCTAATTACGTATGTCGTAGCTAATCCCTTGCTAATTAGCGAGGAACAAGAATCCGTAGCTAATCCCTTGCTAATTAGCGAGGGATTAGCTACGGCATTTGAACAATTAATTAGTATTAGTGTTAATTTCATTTACCGTATCTAATCCCTCGCTAATTAGCAAGGGACTAGCTATGGCTTCTGACAAATTTTTAAAAAATAAATTTAAATTAAAAATTTTTGTTTGTCGTCGCAAATTAGCGACGGTAACAAAGCCGTCGCTAATTTCCGTCGCTAAAGTGCATTTTTCTTGTAGTGTTCTTTCTTAACTTTCGGTCAAGAGGAATAAAGAAGGCAGCTTTCCCTTCTTCGCAAGTGAGCTCGCGACTATCATCCTAGGAGCGTCTTGATCTTATTAATCCGGTGGTTGTAAGGTAAAGGAATTCTTACCCTTGATGATCGAAATTAAGATTTAATGTGATTGATGATGTCTATGGATGTATAATTGCATGATGAATATGTTTAGTTGGGGATAGATGAATATGCTGAGATGAGTATCGTGTTAAGCATGTGCAATAGATAGCGATGTTATGTTTTGTTGAGATAATGATGGATGTGAATGTTGATGGTTAAGTTGAGACCTTTTTGGCATATTGCTCGCGTCATTGATGGATATATGTTCATGATATATTTATTTCATGGAATGGGTGATTTATTGAAGATAGTTGATGAGCATGATTTGTTTATGGGAATAAGTGAGTTTATATTCATGCTTGAGATGATTGAGATCTTGATCATGATATTATGTGATTCTAGATCAGGAGGTTATTTGAAGGAAGCAAGCAGTTGATTTTATCTTATTTATCTGAGGCGTACCACGTAAGTCCTTGCATAAACTCTTTTTGTTAAACGCTTGTGGTGGCAAGTCAAATGTTGAAAAGCTTTGTGAAGCTATTGTTGAATTATGTTTGCTTGGATTGTAAATGTGGATGTTTATTCTCTACATGGTTTTGTCAACTAATGCTTTTATCAAGAACTGTTTTTCTCTTAAAATTTTTAGAAAACTGTTTTGTTAAAGAAAATCACGTTTTACGAAGCCAAGGTATGGAATCACTGTGAGTCAGGAATTGACGGATATGTTCGTTGAGTACTCAATAAGGGTAGGCTAACAATACTAGTCTTGAAGGGTTTGAGTGAGTCTTTTGGCAGACGACCACCTCCAGAAGATAAGCTCTGCTTGAAAAGGTGATAGTATTGATTGGTCAGGCTGGTCTAAACTAGTATTTTTACCTGGTAAGGTATTATTTTCCCGGCATGGATACCTGGATGGTTTTGTTGGGTGAAAAGATGGAGGAGTATCTCACCCGGTGGGCCATACACCCACCCTTGATCAAAATGCCCAAAGTGTGGTAAACTGATCCTGTCATGGTACACAAAGTGTGGTGCCTTGACTGTTCTCTTATCATGGGAGCCCAAAGTGTGGCGCCATGACTGTTTTTTCAAGTAGATGATTTATTTTGTACAAAGTGTGACAATGAGAAAACTACACTCCTTGCAAAGAGAAATTATTTATGACTTGCCAAATATTTCTGCAAATGTTTTCAGTTATGCATACACGAACTGTTTAAAGTACCATGTGCACACACATGGCTTACTGAGATGTTAATCTCACACTGTTTTATATCATGTTTTCAGGAGATAGATACTGCTGAGCAAGCGGGGTGTGTAATAGATGGAGCTTTTGTTGTTTTCTTTATGTTTTGAGAGACAGATGTTTATTTATGTTTCTGGAACCGATGTTGGCATATGTTTAGTTTTGCCCAAGTTGATTCTGATGTAATAAGAGTTTCTCTTTATTTATCTAAGTTTTGACATCTATGGTTCGTCTCTCTATATATTATGTACCTCATTTTAAAGACCATTTGTCCTTTAGACGGGGCGACATCCCCGCCATTTTAGGATACGTAGTAGGGGGTGTTACAAGTGGTATCAAAGCCTAGGTTTAGGAAATTACTTGACTTGCTGGACTTTTTTATTCTTTAAGTATTTTGATCTAGTTCTAATCTGTGCATTTTATTTATAGGATGGTCAAGAGAGTTGCATCGGCTGTCAAAGACTGGCCCGTTAGTTGCGGGAATCCACCTGCCCTACTACCTATAGCAGATCCACCCTCATCTAATTCAGAGATAGAGCCTGAGGGAGGTTGGTTTTTGAATGAGGACGAGATGGAGCATGAGCCGCCTATGCTAGATGACCCGGTTGTCGAGGCAGAGATGGAGGTTGATGGGGGCGTAGGCGAGTACGAAGGGGATGATGAGGGTGAGGTAGATGAGCTTGTTAGTGAGGGGGAGGAAGATGAGGAGATGGCTGAGCTGAGTGAAGGAGAGGCAGAGGAGTTTGGGGATAAGGGTGATGATGAGAGTGAGGGAGAGATGGATGGGATAGAGGAGGAGGATGGGGTAGTAAGGGAGGCTCCTTGGACCCCGCAAATAGGTGAGTTTGATAGGACTTCTACTTGCTATGACCTCAAGGAGTCCAGTGAAGAGGAACATAGGCTGAGAGATGGAGTTACCCCGGCAGTAAGGGAACTTAGGCAGCCCACTTTAGGGATGGAGGATAAGGGAAAAGGGAAGGTAGAAGAGGGTTCTAAGAGGAGCGAATTTCGATATGGACTGGGGATAGATGCTAAGTTGAGGAGAGAGGGCTTGTTTGACCTAGATGACTCGAGGAACGAGAGGCCTACACCCAAGGGTGTGATTAAATTAGCTTTGGATGATATTTATGAGTCAGCTATGAGAGTTAAGAAGGGTAATGAGGTTGATTTAGGTCAGCCAAGTGAGATTGCTCATTCGTTTGGTTTCGCGAGTGATTATATGGGGAAACCCGATAGCTCCATGGGGTGGCTCGTGGACCCAGCCTCTAACGATTCGAATGCCTCTGTTGGCTCTAGCGGTGAGTAGAGTATAGAAGACCAGCGGCATTTTCTCTCTCTTTTGGGATTTACATTCTTTTGTTCATTTATTCTTTTCGAAGAAGCACGTTGCTTGTAGGGTTCAACTATTTTGCTGAATAAAAATGTATCGTGTGTGATAACCCCTTCTTTATAAAAGTATGATTTTTATGAAAAGCATGAGTTTTATTTATTACTTGGGTTTTCCCTAAATAATATCATCAAGTTTTCTTTTAACATAAGTAGATACCATTATTATTATCTGATCATGTACCTGAGCATACTTTTCTCCTTGGTAACTATCTGACTTTGAATGAATGTGATCAAAGATGGCACCAAGACATAGGACAGTCGTTCATAGCAGAACCATTCAGGAAAGTGCGTCTTCAACTTCGGAATTTGAGCATATGTATCGTTCCACACCCGACGTGGAGGAACACCTGTAGCAGGAGCAAAGGTTAGCTCCTGAGAGGTCTCGGGATGTGACTACGGGATAGACTTTTGACAAGATGGCTTCGATCCTTCAGAATTTAACTAAGAGAGTGGACAAAGTGGCCAAGAGATCACCGCGGGGAGAGAATGAGGTCCTGGAGCGTTTTTGGATGTTCTAACCTCCCACATTTCAGGAAGAGGTGGAGCAGGATGAGAAGCCAGAGCAGTGGATCGAACAGATGGAGGATATCTTTGCTACCCTGCGATACACAGAAGAGAGGATGGTGAAGTTTGTTACTTTTCGACTGAGGGGACCATCGCGAGCATGGTGGCAACGAGTACAGAGTGACTGGGACAGAGAAGAGTAGGAATGGACATGGGACAACTCTATCGAAGCTTTTTGTGTAGAGTACATTCCCCGGTGGGTAGCTGAGAAGAGGGAGGATGAGTTCCAAACCCTCAAGCAAGGAAGCATGACAGTTGCTCAGTATGCAGCCCGGTTTACGCAGTTGTCCAAGTACTGCAAATGCTTGGTCGACAGGGAACAGAAGCGAACCCGACAATTTGTGAAGGGGCTGAGACCAGATTCGAGGAAGGTATTAGCTCCATCGGCACCAACACCACACACTGCCGCCGTGGATGTAGCATCCCGGACAGAGAATGAAGATCGGTGAGCAGACCTTTCCAACCGACTCGTCCACCAATGAGGCCTCCAAGTAACAAGCGACCTGCTGGCCCTATGCAGTGGGAAATCGAGGTAAGCAGCCTCGAGTGCCTGTGGCAGGACCGATGCAAAGTAACCTCAGTTGCCAATTCTGTGGAAAGCGCGGCCACATCGAGAGGAATTGCTGGACTAATGGGAGAGTAAGGAGGCGCTTCAACTGTGGAGACCCGGGCCATCTAAGGAACACCTGCCCTAGACCTCTAAGGATTGGGCAGATGGCCCCGACTCAGCCAATGAGAGTCAACCGAGGTGCTGTTGCTGGAACAGCTGGAGTGGGACGTCAGAAACCCCAAGTGAAAGTTAAGGTCTTTGCCCTGAACCGAGAAGAAGTTGGAGTAGATGCAACAGTGATTGAAGGTAACCTTGCTATCTAAGGACGTCTTGTTAATGTTTTGATAGATCCAACATCCACACACTCTTATGTAAGTAAAGTATGTGTATCGCATCTGGGTTGTGAAGGAAAGGAATTGCCCTATACCTTAGTAGTAAGCTCACCCTTGGGAAGAGTGGTAGAAGCGGGTAAGTTAATGGAAAGCTGTGAAGTTAAAGTAGGGAAAGAGATTCTGGAAGCAAATCTTATAATTTTACCCATTGATGATTATGACCTGATCTTGGGCATAGATTGGTTGTCGAAGCACGGAGTTCGTGTTGATTGTAGGATCAAGACAGTGCAATTTGTGAGACCTGGGCGAGATGTGATTGAATTTGACGGTAAGTGGGCAAAGGAACTGAAATTCTTGACTGCTGGTGCTAAGGCTCGGAAATTGCTTAAGAAAGGGTATACGGGGTATCTGGCGTATCTTCTGAACTAACCCAAGGATCAGTGTACCTTGGAGAGTACGAAGGTGGTAAAAGACTTTCCAAACGTTTTCCCTGCTGAGCTCACTTCTCTACCCCCTGAGCGAGAAGTTGAGTTTACCGTAGACCTTATTCCTCGAGCAGAACCTGTGTCAAGAACCCCCTGCCGGATGGCACTGACGGAACTGAAGGAATTAAAGGAGCAACTGGAAGAGTTGGTGAGGCAAGGCTATATTCGACTGAGTACGTCGCCGTGGGGAGCATCGGTGTTGTTTGTTAAGAAGAAATATGGCACCTTGAGATTATGCATCGATTACCGGGGATTGAACAATTTAACGATCAAGAACAAGTACCATTTACCCTTGATCGATGACTTGTTTGATCAACTTCAAGGCTCAGCTTGATCTTCGAAATTGGACCTGCGGCAAGGATACTACCAGGTGAGGATTAAGGAGGAAGACATTCCCAAGACTGCTTTCAACACGCGGTATGGCCATTATGAATTTGTGGTAATGCCGTTTGGTGTAACCAACACACCAGCGGTTTTCATAGACTTGATGCATCAAGTTTTTCAGCCATATTTGGACAAGTTTGTAGTCGTTTTCATTGACGATATATTGATCTATTCCAAGAATCCAGAGGATCACGCAGAGTACTTAAGGTTGGTTTTGGAGAAGCTAAGGGAATTCAAACTTTATGCTAAGTTCAACAAATGTGAGTTTTGGTTAAGCTCGGTATCTTTCCTCGGCCATGTGATATCCAAGAATGGAATTAAGGTGGACCCTGCCAAGGTGGACGCCGTAGCAAATTGGAAGCAACCGGAGAATACTACTGAGATACGAAGTTTTCTTAGATTGGTTGGGTACTATCGGCATTTCATTAAGAATTTCTTCACTCTGGCTTCACCGATGTCGCGGCTATTAAAGAAAGATGTTGCTTTTTCTTGGAGCGAGAAGTGCGAGAAGAGTTTCCACGAGTTTAAAAGGAAATTGGTTATAGCGCCAGTGTTGAGCTTACCCGAGGCCGACAAGTCCTATGCACTCTATACAGACGCATCCAAGGAAGGTTTGGGAGCTATGCTGATGCAGGAAGGGAAGGCCATAGCTTATGCGTCTAGGAAGCTGAAACCGCATGAAGTCAATTATCCAACTCATGATTTGGAGCTGGCAGCCATAGTATTTGCCTTGAAGAAGTGGCGACATTACCTGTACGAAGCACAGTATGAAGTCTTCACTGACCATAAGAGTTTGAAGTACATTTTCACACAGAAGGACTTGAATCTTCGGCAGCGAAGATGGATAGAGTTCTTGGAAGAGTATAGATGCCCCATTAATTACCATCCTGGCAAAGCGAATGTGGTAGCTGACACTCTGAGTCGTAAAGTGAAGATAGCACACTTGAGAATTCAGGAAGTGTTGGCAATACAAGAAATCCTAGAGCATGAAGCAGAAGTTCAAGAGAGGAAGATCTGTGTAAGTAACTTGACCATGAAGCCTGATCTGGAGCAAGAAATTGTTGCTGCCCAGCAGAATAGTGTGAAGTTTCAGGTTTTCAAAGAAAAAGAGATTGGGAGAGGAGGTAGAGACTTTCGGATCAACGAGGAGGGGATACTGTATTTTCTGGACCGAATATATGTACCTGACATCCAAAACTTAAAGAAAAGGATATTGGACGAAGCTCACAAGAGCAAGTATACCATACACCTTGGGCAAGTGAAGATGTATCATGACTTGAAGAAGAAATATTTGTGGGTTGGAATGAAGAGAGATGTGGTTCAGTATGTATCATTGTGCCTGACATGCCAAAAAGTTAAGGTGGAGCACAAGAAGTCGGCCGATCTATTGCAATAGTTACCGATTCATGAGTGGAAATGGGAAGAGGTGACTATGGATTTTGTGACTGGCCTTTCGATGTCCAAGACGCGCAAGGATGCAGTTTGGGTGGTAGTGGATAGACTGACCAAGACAGCACATTTTATACCGGTGAATGTAAGGGACTTTATGAAAAAGTTAACTCAAATTTATACTCGGGAAATTGTAAGGTTGCATGCGTACCGTCAAGTATCATATCAAATAGGGACCCCAAGTTCACTTCGAGATTCTGGAATAAGTTTCAGGAGTCTTTGGGTACTACGTTGAAATTCAGCACCTCTGTTCATCCGCAGACCGACGGTCAATCCGAAAGAGTTATTCAAATATTGGAGGGTATGCTCCGAGCGTGTGTTTTGGACTTTGGAGACAAGTGGATTGAGTGTTTGCCGCATGTAGAATTGGCATATAACAACAGTCACCAAGCATCGATTGGGATGGCTCCTTACGAAGTATTATATGGACGAAAATGTCAAGTACCGATATACTGGAGATGGACAGAAGAGGGGCATATTAGAAGGACTGGTGAGGTATGTATTCAAGAAATGACGGACAAGGTTAGGGTCATTAGAGAAAGACTGAGAGCAGCGCAAAGCCGACAAAAGAGTTATGCAAATACGAGGAGGAGGGAACTAGAGTTCCAAGTGGGTGATCGCGTATTCCTGAGGTTGACTCCTAGCAGAGGAATTCTGAGACAACCGAAAGGAGGGAAGTTGAGTCCTAGGTATTTAGGACCGTTTCTGATACTGGAAAAGATTGGGCCGGTCGCCTATAGATTGGATCTACTCAACGGATTAACCGAGATACATGATGTTTTCATGTGTCTCAGCTAAAGAAGTACAACCCCGATCTAAGCCATATACTTAAAGAGGAACCTTTGGAATTGCAATCTAATTTGAGTTATGTGGAGAAACCAGCCAAGATTTTGGAGCGGAGTATCAAGACTCTTCGAAACAAGCAGATAGCTATGGTAAAAGTACTCTAGGACTGTCATGGAGCACATGATGCAACGTGGGAAACTGAAGAATAGTTAAGACGGAAGTATCCGAATATGCTCTAAGGGTATGAAATCGAAATTTCGGGATGAAATTCTCTTAAGGGGGAGGGGATGTAATACCCCGACCAAAATTACCTTTGACTTATAGGGGAAAAGTCATGCGTTGCATAGCATTTTGTATTTCATGTGATATTTTAAAATTATTTTTGCATGGGTGCATGTGATTTTCAAGGTTGCTCTTGCATTAATTTATTTAATGAAAAAAATAGTTGTGTTGTTTGCATTATTTGAGAATCGTTTAGGTGAAATTTAGTAGAGGAGATAGAGGGATGAGAAGTAGGGTGAAAGGAATTTCTTAGAGATTTATTAACACCGGAGTTGATTTGGAGTAATGGTTAGAGTTGGTAATTATCCCTTGGTAACTTGAGTTCAAATCTTACCTCTTGCGAATCTTAGCTTTCTTTTTGAATTCTTTTCCTAGAGATTCTTCATGCTTTGGCCGAAAACCCTAGGTACTCTTTTGGAATTTCAGCCACCATTTTCGTAAAAGATAAATCTCCATATTTATTTTCCAAACTCAAGGATTTTTGATAAAGATGGAGACTAATTTTATTCTAGCTTTTATTCCTTTTAATTTTCGAAAATCCTAGCTAAGAACAATTAAATTCCAGCTGTATTTCATTAATCAGATTTTGTGTTAGTTAGTTGGAATTAAATCTATTATTTTCCTAACAAAATATTTTGTTGATTTTGAAAATAAAACCCTAGATAAAAATCTGGAAATTTTCTAGCTTTGTGCCGCCACCTTTGGAGCACTCTTAGCTCAACTCAAACTCTTCCAAGACTAGGGAATCTTATCCTAAATCCTCTTGCAAATCAAATTTTATTCTATTCCTAAACAAATCAGGTTGTTCCCCTTTTTTTCTTGCAAATTTCGGTCAGCCTTGTGCATGCATATGCTGCATGGAAATACTGCACTCCTAAGGGAATCCAAACTCTTCTAAACCTAGCCCAAATCATCTAAAATACCTCTCATCAATTCAGATTTATTTTAGCTACACAAACCAGATTTTTGTTCCCTCTTTTCTCCAGAATTTCGGCCAACTTTGCACACACTATACTGCACGAAATTTTGCACTCAAAAACATACCAAAACTCTTTGTTGATTTAGCCAAATTACAGCTCCTAAAACTCTCACTTTTTCTCTCTGATTTGCGACAGAACAACAACCAAAATAGCCTAGAATTTTCTTTCTTTTGCTTACAGATTTCGCATAGCACAAACACCTCTACTCGCACAGAATTTTTTGGTTGTCAAAACCCACACAAACACCTTCTTGTTTTGGTCAAAAACCTGAACACACACAACCCTTCCCTTGTGCACTATTTCGGCCAGCCTAGGAGAACAATTCCAGATTGTTTTCTCCTCTTAACCTCTCTTAATTTCGGCCAGCAATCAGGTACAGCAAGCTACCTGATTTTCGCCATTGTTGCCAAGGAAGTTTAGAACCATTAGGAGTCCTTTCTAGCATCAACTTCTAAACCCTAAATCAAACTCTTCTACCCCTAACCCAAAGTAGCCAACTATTCCTTCCTTACTGCACGAAAATTCCAGCAAACTCTCCCCTGCAATTTTCCAAAAACACAAGAGCAATCACTTGGCAAAAATCAAACACACCTTAAAGTAAGCAAAAATCCTCTCAACCTCTCGATTCCTTTCTTCCATTGATTCTTCTCTTTTTCTTCCCTTGAACCATGCCATATAAGGGCTGATCTCACCTTTCTTTCTTAACTTTCAATCAAGAGGAATAAAGAAGGCAGCTTTCCCTTCTTCGCAAGTGAGCTCGCAACTATCATCCTAGGAGCGTCTTGATCTTGTTAATTCGGTGGTTGTAAGGTAAAGGAATTCTTACCCTTGATGATCGAAATTAAGATTTAATGTGGTTGATGATGTCTATGGATGTATAATTGCATGATGAATATGTTTAGTTGGGGATAGATGAATACGCTGAGATGAGTTTCGTGTTAAGCATGTGCAATAGATAACGATGTTATGTTTTGTTGAGATAATGATGGATGTGAATGTTGATGGTTAAGTTAAGACCTTTTTGGCATATTGCTCGCGTCATTGATGGATATATGTTCATGATATATTTATTTCATGGAATGGGTGATTTATTGAAGATAGTTGATGAGTCATGATTTGTTTATAGGAATAAGTGAGTTTATATTCATGCTTGAGATGATTGAGATCTTGATCATGATATTATGTGATTCTAGACCAGGAGGTTATTTGAAGGAAGTAAGCAGTTGATTTTATCTTGTTTATCTGAGGCGTACCACGTAAGTCCTTGCATAAACTCCTTTTGTTAAACGCTTGTGGTGGCAAGTTAAATGTTGTAAAGCTTTGCGAAGCCATTGTTGAACTTTGTTTGCTTGGGTTGTAAACGTGGATGTTTATTCTCTACATGGTTTTGTCAACTAACGCTTTTATCAAGAACTGTCTTTCTCTTAAACTTTTTAGAAAATCGTTTTGTTAAAGAAAATCACATTTTACGAAGCCAAGGTATAGAATCACTATGAGTCCAGAATTGACGGATATGTTCGTTGAGTACTCAATAAGGGTAGGCTAACAATACTAGTCTTGGAGGGCTTGAGTGAGTCTTTTGGCAGGCGGCCACCTCCAGAAGATATGCTCTGCTTGAAAAGGCGACAGTATTAGTTGGTCAGGCCGGTCCGAGCTAGTATTTTTACCTAGTAAGGTATTATTTTCCTGGCATGGACACCCGGATGGTTTTGTTGGGTGAAAAGATGGAAGAGTATCTCACCCGGTAGGCCGTACACCCACCTTTGATCAGAACGCTCAAAGTGTGGTAAACTGATCCTATCATGATACACAAAGTGTGGTGCCTTGACCGTTCCCTTATCATGGGAGCCCAAAGTGTGGCGCCATGACTGTTTTTTCGAGTGGATGATTTATTTTATACAAAGTGTGACAATGAGAAAATTCCACTCCTTACAAAGAGAAATTATTTATAACTTACTAAATATTTATGTAAATATTTTCAGTTATGCATACATGAACTGTTTAAAGTACCATGTGCACACACAAGGCTTATTGAGATGTTAATCTCACACTATTTTACATCATGTTTTCAGGAGATAGATACTGCTGAGCAAGCGGGATGTGTAGTAGATGGAGCTTTTGTTGTTTTCTTTATGTTTTAAGAGACAGATATTTATTTATGTTTCTGGAACCGATGTTGGCATATGTTTAGTTTTGCCTAAGTTGATTCTGATGTAATAAGAGTTTTCCTTTATTTATCTAAATTTTGACATCTATGGTTCGTCTTTATATATTATGTACCTCGTTTTAAAGACCCCTTATCCTTTGGACGGGGCGACATCCCTGTCCTTTTAGGGTACGTAGTAGGGGGTGTTACAATTGTTGTTTTGAGAATTAAATTGAACTAATTAAACTATCACTTCTTCTCGAATAAAGATTGTAATGAGATGATCTAAGGCACATGATTTCATTAGATTAACTCTTATATTACCAACGTAACCCGTTATTCTAGAATGTACCTTATCAATTAATCAATGTCTTGAGTTAATCCATATCATTTTTCAAGGTATATTAATTCTATTCTTCTAAATAACTCAACTATATTTCTATATTGAATTCAATTCAAAGGAACGCATTCAATAACATAATATTATAATAATCACACAAACTATGGAAATATATTTCTATTTCACGTGTAATTTGTGGTATGATTACCTGTCTTAATTAACTAGGTCATCTTTCGAATATTCCTAGTTAATGATAAATCAATCTGAATGGTGATCAGACATTCAATTGCTTTAAGTACAATAATCAAGCAACGACTTAGTAACACCCTTCAAATAACAGAATCACAAGATAATAATAATCAATACTAGCTACATCAAGGCTTTAGAATAAGAAATAAATACATAATTGAAGAGAAATTCAAGAACAAATTAAAAGAGAATGTATGAGAAAATATCAGAGTATTCTAATACAATCTCCAAGTTTGTCTATGAGTAGCCTCCAATATGTGTCCAACACTGAAAAACCTCTCAAAATTACAACAAAAAAAAACCCTAGGAAGATAATACTTAAAGCTAATGTCAAAAGAAATTGAAGAAAAGTCGTCTCTAATTGCTTTCCCCTCCAAAATTCGCTCTTTTCGCCTTTTATCTTCGCTGGAGTCCGTTAGAGAGTTTAATCCGACCCCTGATTGATGAATCCGGCCCCTGATTGAACTCTCCTAATGAGATCTTTCAAAATTTGCTTCTTCAACCCCGCAACTTGTGTGTTTTTTCGTTCAAGTCCCTAGAAAGATCAAATAATCATAAAAGAGAATAAATTGTCCAAATAAACCTCATATTGCGTTAAATTATAACATGATCTATCCAAAAATCACCCAACATATTTAATGCAATATCACTACATCAAACTCCCCCATACTTAGATGTTTGCTTGTCCCTAAGCAAAAACATGTTTAAATCAAAATGTATACATACAAGGCTTCAAAATCATATCTCAAATACATCTCCTGTTCATGCCAATAAAAATAGATGCTTAAATACTCCTCATAACAAACGCAAGACTTGTGTTAGTGAAGTAGTACCCAGTAGTGCTAAACAAATACTCAACAATGTTCTCAAGTCATTTAAAGAGTCGAGTTTAAATAAAATATGCATTTCATAGGCTTACTTTTTATACTCTCTCTCCACTAATTGAGGTTTATCATGATTCCACTTAAATCAGGTAGGACATTAGTACTTGTAATGTAAGGCTAGGGAGTTAGCTAACAATCGAAAGATATAAGATAACGACATACAAAAAAAAAAAAGAGTTTGCAAGAAAAATGTGATAGCAAAGCATAGGAAAAACTCCAATCGTTCGCTAGCTCCAGTACAAACCAACATTCAATTCCCAAATCTTCATACCATAATCAAGATGCATGCTTTTCATCCTCACCATTACACTTGTTGCACAACATTACCATGCCAACCTTACAACTTGCCTAGACCAACACTTGTGCTCTTTTTTCTTTTTTTTTTTTCCGAATAAATGCTGTTTGTTTTTGTTTTAGCTTTTTTTTTTAGCATTTTTTTTTCAACACTTAGACAAAATACACAAGATACACAAGGTTCACGGTGGCAGTACATTTCCAATTCTAATTGCCTATATAGCACTGAATATGGCCCCAACAATGATAATACTCAAGGCAAACCGAGGCTAGCAACCCAACATAAATAATAGTGTAAACCAGTCCTGATATTCCCTCAACATCTTTCTACTTAAAGCTGTAACGTTCTTTCACAAACTTGTACCCTTATCCCATGGAGCAATAAAAGAATTAAAGTATGAATTAAGCCCTCACAATAAAATAATAGGTTAATATATTCACTGGTTCATGAAAGAATTAAATACATTTAGGCACAAGGGATAATTCACAAGGTAAGCTTGAAAAGCTCAAACTGTCCAAAGAAGGTTTGTGACCGTCGTTTCTAAGCAAATTCATGACTGCCTTCTTATTTTGCCTCGAGAGGTATTAGAATAAGTTCTAGAAGCATCAATAGGAGAATGTTCAAGAAAATCTGACTTGAAAATAATGTAAAGTATTTGCATACACTACAAGGGTCTATGATGCGTAAAAAGAGTCATGCATAAATTATACAAAGTATAGAACAAATACTTTATCAACACAAACGAGAGACAAGTACTAAGAAGAGCTTGAAGAAGAAAAATTTCACCCCAAAGAAGTAAAGCATGAAACATGTAATGCCCCCCCCCCCACTTAAAGCTAGCAGTGTCCTCAATGATAGCAACAAAAGTGAAAAGAAGGAGAAAAGAAATCAACTTCACTGTGAGCAAGGACACAACAGGAAGAGGGCTGCCGGCATCCAGAACATCAGAGCCACCGGTGAATAAAGAAACGGTGGACAGTAAATGGCTAGCTACAGTGCCAATGGTGAAGAGACGAGAGATTGAAAACCAGCGTTTTTTTTTTTTCCGAACTCATTCCAGCATCAGATTGAGCTTAATCCGGCGCCAGAAATTTTCTGTCTACCCTGGGGTTTTTTTTTTTTTTTTAAGGGTCCGAGCTCATTCCAACACCAGATTGAGCTCAATTCGGCGTTGGAAATTTTCTGCCTACCCTTGGGATGAAGGAATTAGTTGACCCCCAACCGGTTCAAATGCACAACGGTAATCCCCCGCCTGATTCATTTGAATCAGGCGCTGGAAATTGTCTATCTGTGCCGACTTGGACACACTCATGGAATCTAGTGCTGGTTTAGGTGCATGAAGGGAACATTTATCACGATCAAAATCTTCACCAAAATAGTATTCTTTATCATGATGCTGTTTGGTTCTTTCCTTGTAGAGATGGGCATTCGTATAAGCTTCCATGTGAAGTTTCCCTAACTTCTCATATTTATCCCCTTTGGAGGAAGGATCAGGAGGTCTTGCCTCTATGACACATTTTTTCGTAGTGTTATTCGCCTCTACTTCCTCAGTACTTTCCTGCAAACAAAACTCCAAAAGATCAGTAGAGGTGGTTACCTTTACACTTTCCTGAATAATAGGAGAAATAGAATTAATGGAATAAAAAGAATCACTTTCTGTAGGATATTTTGTAGCCTTATAAACATCAAAAGTAACCTCTTCCTCATGAACTCTAAGGATGACCTTACCCTATTGAACGTCTATTAAGGTTCGACCTTCAGCTAGGATGTTAGTGTTGTACTCTAGAGGCAATCACGTGTACCATGTATATTGCATATTAAATTAATAAGAGGCATTCTTTATCTTTCAGTTTGATTGTTATATCTAAATATGTATACAAACCGTTAGATAAAGTCCCTAGTACAACACAGTGTTAAGGAAATCATGATAGAGATTATAATGTGAGATTCCTACTACACTATGCAGTGTTTGTACTTAACTAATCCCCAGTCATAGTATTAATAAGATGGGACATTATTAATACGTCAAGATTGGCACATGTTATATCTCTTGATTGGATCAAGCGGTGGTTCTCATATCCGTGAGTATTGGGATACTCAGGATTAACGTGTGGATGCTTGTTTTGGAACAAGTTCATTGGATGAACTAGCTACGAGATAATTACTTGGATAGTTATTTAGTGCCAGTGATAGAATCTCATTATAGCAAGTGTGCAAGTATCCTTAGATTTGAGATCTCCAAGGTACTTTGTTTAACGAGCGTTGCACTTTGATTCTAATCTTTGGAGTCTTATCTAGGACTGCCTATGGGATGGATATTAGGTACAACGTAAAGTAAACGAAAATAGTTGAGAAAGTCAATAAAGGATTCACCACTCCTAATAGTAGGAGAGTATATCTCAATGCCACTTGTAGAAATCATTACTCATGAAATCCTTGGCCAAGGCGACTATGTGATGGAAATGGTTCCAATTGATACACATATCGAGTAATGAATTTCTTGAACAAGTACTAAAATATTCAGGCCAGAATTAATAATATTCTTGAGGGTGTTGGCACTAATTCCATGCTCTAGACCGAATGAGATATTGTATTGTGAAAGGAGTTTATTGCACTGATAATTTGCTATTGAAAGGTTCATGTCAAGCCACTTGACTTTCTGGACTTTTGGGTGGTCAAGAGTCATTGCTAGATGTCGCTCTTGATATGCTAAATATAGATTTATTAATTAGAGAATTAATAAATTTAATCATTTATTTTATTAAGGATTATTAATTCTAATATTGTTAGAATTAATTCATATTATGCTACCAATAAGACCAGAAAACCTAATGGGTCACGTACAATAAAGGTTTGAATGCTCAAATATATTATTTGATAATATTGTGGGGTTAATTAAGAGAAGAGAATATATTTATAGGTGAATTATAAGTTTGTTATAATCTATGGGACCTAATTGTAATTAAGTAAACTTCAAGGACCAATTTGTTGACAATTGGACGTTGAAGGACTAAGTTGCAATTTACGGTAATTATAATTCTATAAATATAAGGAAACGGTTTCCTTAGGGTAAGAGACACAGACTATTCACGCAATAACAGAGAAACCGTTTCTCTGCCTCTCTCTTGATCAAACCCTAGCTGTCTCTCTCTTATTAATCAAACCCTAGCCTCCTAAATTCTACTAGCATAGAATTGTGAGATTGTGAGCGTTCGACCTTGTGTGGATTATCGTTAGAGGGAATTCTTTCTTGGACTTCAGTTGAGCTACTGTGAACCGGTTTTGTGATCTGGATCGCGCCTGCGTTCTTGGAATAAGAAAATTTTAAATTCCGACTTCAAGAGGTAATAAGCGTGATCTTCTCTTTTTCCCGTTTCTACTGCAAACTCATTATCCATGGCTTGGATTTCTTGCTATTTTCCGCTGCATTTAATCTGTTTAATTAATTTAGAAATCCTACATAGGAAGGGTCTTCATAAGATAAGAGGTATCTCTCTATCTTCTTCCATATCCATAACAATAAAGTCAATAGGAAATTTAAATTTATCTACTTTCACTAGTACATCTTCAATTATACCCCACGAATAAATTATATTCGTATATGCTAGTAGCAAAACCATGTTAGTCGGTTTGCCCTCATCAAGACCTAATTTCTTGAAGATGGATAAAGGCATTAAATTTATACTTGCACCTAAATCACATAATCCCTTATTAAATTGCAATTGCCCAATATTACAAAGAATAATAAAACTCCCTGGATCTTTCATCTTCTGGGGCAAATTTTTTTGTAGAAGAGCAGAACATTCTTCAATTAGCATCACCGTTCTATGATCTTCGAGCTTGTGCTTATGAGTTAGGTTGTTCTTCAAGAATTTGGCATACTTTGGCACCTGCTCTAGTGCATCTGCAAAAGGAATATTAATATGCAATTTCTTAAAAATGTCAAGAAACTTAGAGAATTATTTTTTTACATTTTGGTGTTTGAGTCTTTAAGGAAATGGAATTGGAGGAACATGAGGTTTAAGAGGTGTATAAGGTTTAGAGTCTCCTTCTTTAGAATCATCCTCCTTCGATATGATCACTGATTCCCCTACCTTACTTTCCTTTGACTCTTCTTTCTTCTTCTCCACTTCTTGAAGTCGTTTTCCACTACGAAGAATCATGGCATAGAGTTGCTCTCTAGGATTTTGCTCTGTGTTACTAGGCAGTTTTTCTTGAGCTTTCTCCTTCATTGCATCTGCAAATTGACCCATTTAAACTTCCAAATTATGAATGGAAGCTTGATTGGTCTTAGCCACTTGATCAATCTTTGCCTCTAGCTTGGACAAATATTGCATTATAGCCTCCTCAAACTGTAGCTTCTTTTCTGGAGTAGGAGGTGAATGTTGTGGATGCTGCGCTTGTGTCTGTTGCAACGGTATCCTATTCTGCTAGAATCTAGGAGGTGCTCCTTACCTTTGCGTATTCTAATCTCTCTAGGTAAAATTTGGGTAGTTCCTCGATCCCGGATTATATGTGTTTGAGAATAGATCATTCTGTTGGGATGGTCCTTGTCGCTGAACTTCCATATAATTTGCTTCCTCTAACATAGAAGGGTGGCTACCTGCATTCATACAGAAATTAGTAGTGTGCCCGTGCATTCCACAAAGTGCACATACCTCTCTAGTGCTACTTCCTTCTCTTCTCATCAACAGGCTAACTTGGTTAGTTAGCTTTGCTAGCTTTGAAGCAATGTCAAGTTGAATGTGGATTTCATAAACTACAGCTCTTCTACCTTTCATTGCTTTTTGTTGAGAATTTCTTACTAAATTCTCATAGATACTTTGCAGCTCTTAAGCATTTTTATCTCCTGGATACCTACCTGTAGCAGTATCTACTAAAGTTTGACACATAGGAGTTAGTCCTTCATAGAAAAACTGAGTAATCAACAAAAGAAAGAAACTATGGTGAGGACACTGGGTCAATAACAATTTAAACATGTCCCATACTTCATGAAATGCCTCTCCTTCTCTTTGTGTGGAGGAACTAATTCTGCTTCTATAATCTATAGTCTTCTGAGATGGATAATATTTAAACATGAATGTCTCATAGACTTCATCCCAAGTGCTTATGGATCCTTCAGGTAAACCTAACATTCATTGTCTAGCATTTCCCTTTAAACAATATGGGAAACATATAAGCCTCAATTCCTATTCGGACAGGTTGTTCAAGGGGAATGTTTGTACCGTATTGTAAAACTCTCGTAGAAACCCCAAAGCATCCTCAACCCCCAATCCATTAAACGTTGGAAGTAGATGAAGATGGAAGTTTTTCAGCTCATAATTCCTTGCAACATTACCTAGCCGAATACATGATGGATTGGTAGCAATAGTAGGCATCTGTAAATCCCTTAATCGAGGATGGGTTTGGTTATTGACTCCCAGGGGAGCTAATAGTTGTAATTGATTATCTGGCCCATCATCTTGTGCCTGATTTCCTCCATTATATGCCATTGTTTCACCCTTTTGGTTAGTTCGGTTTCTCCTGTAAGTACGCGCAATTTCAGGATCAAAGGGTATTAACTCCGCAGTACGATTTCTAGATATACACCACTTAAAAGAGTAAAGTAAAAACAGAAATCAAATCAGAGTCAAAATCAAAAGAAGAAATTTTCAATTTACTAATCCCCAGCAACAATGCCAAAAACTTGATAACCAATTCGGAGCACTAGCAAGTGTACTAGATCTCGTTTATAGTAACAAGGTCGTCTCACAGAGATTAGAAATTAAAACTCTTTCCAATGAAATTAATTTTAACTTGAATTAAAAGAAAACAAAGATTTCAATGATTGTCATTTTGAGAATTAAATTGAACTAATTAAACTATCACTTCTTCTTGGATAAAGATTGTAATAAGATGATCCAAGGCACATGATTTCACTAGATTAACTCTTATATTACTAACGTAACCCGTTATTCTAGAATGTACATTATCAGTTAATCAATATCCAAAGTTAACCAATATCCTTTTTCAAGGTATATTAATTCTATTCCTCCAAATAACCCAACTATATTTCAATGTTGAATTCAATTCAAATGAACACATTCAATAATATGACATTATAACGATCACACAAACCATGCAAATATATTTTTATTTCAAATGTAATTTGTAGTCTAATTACCTGTCCTAATTAACTAAGTCATCTTTCGAATTTTCCTTGTTAATGATAAATCAATATGAATGGTGATCAGGCATTCAATTGCTTTAAATACAATAATCAAGCAAAGACTTAGCAACACCCTTCAAATAATAGAATCACAAGATAATATAATAATCAATACTAGCTACATTAAGGCCTTAGAATAAGAAATTAATACATAATTGAAGAGAAATCCAAGAACAAATTTAAAAAAAAATGTATGAGAAAATATCACAGTATCCTAATATAATCTCCAAGTTTGTCCACAAGTAGCCTCCAATATGTGTCCAACACTGAAAATCCCTCTTAAAATTACAACAAAAAAACCCTAGGAAGATAATACATAAAGCTAATGTCAAAAAAAAAACTGAACAAAAGTCGTCTCTAATTGCTTTTCCCTCCAAAATTCGCTCTTTTCAACTTTTATCTTTGCTGGAGTCCGTTTGAGAGTTCAATCCTGCCCCTGATTGAACCGTCCTAATGAGATCTTTCGAAATTTGCTTCTTCAACCCCGCAACTTGTGTATTTTTTCATTCAAGTCCCTAGAAAGATCAAATAACCACAAAAGAGAGTAAATTGTCTAAATAAACATCATATTACATTAAATTATAACATGATCTATCCAAAAATCACCCAACATATTTAATGCAATATCACTACATCACAAATCACATATCCAGTTAGTTTTGAAAACATGCAATTTGAACATCACATAATTCTCTATCACCTATTTAAGCCAGTTAACCTCGAAACCTAACTAAGTAATAGATGCTACTTAGACAAATCAATTAAGAGATCAATTATGTTAGTAATACAATCATGTAAATTAAAAATTTGTTAGCCTTACACAATTAACTCAACATAATTAATTGCTAAGCATGAAATCTAAAATTGCATAAAAACTCAAGAGGTAATCCTAAGATTAAAGATAGAATCTTTAATATATGAATCTCAAAGTAACAAAACCAATATCAAAACTTAAAACATGGGTAGAATTCTCAATTGTTTAAATACAAAGAAAACTAAAGAACATTGAACATTGGAAATAAGATAGAAACAAGAGAAGCTTGAAAGATAAAACTTGTAAGCCCACAATCTCTTTGTTCTTCTTGCTTCTTACTCCCTTCTTCTCATTTGGTCCATTTTTTATGCTTTCTTTCCAAAAAAAAAAAAAATGAAAGAATTATGAATTGGAGTTGTGTCTCTCAAATTTGGTCATCCAAAACTTTTATATGGAACCTATAAATCGTCCTTGGATGAATTAAGGAAGTTTGCACAGCCATTGAATTGATTTAGGACTTTCCAAAAGTTTTAGGAAGACAACATGAGAAGCTGCATGGCCGTACTCCTGGCCATACAGGCTTTTGGACAAAAATCAATTACTTCTAGAACGAGATAATGCACAACCATCAGCCTTGCACGAGCATCTGCATGGCTAGGCGCATGTCCGTGCAGATTGTAGATATGAATTTTTCTCCCTTTTCACAAACATTTGGGAGCTATCAAAATCTTCTGTTTGGCACGGTATCATGCACGGTCGTTGGAACAATTTTCTTGCTCTATGCAGTATGGTTTAATGCATAGTTGTGCACCAAGCCGTCCACATACACTAAAACACCTTAAAAACCTATTTTGCCCATGTTCTAAGGCCTTCTAACTATTCGACAATCACCTTTGTGTGAAAAATTTATCATGTTAGCCTATATTTTACTCATTTTTCTCCAAAATCCCCTAGAAACACAAAAGAGTACAAAATGAGTAAAAATTATCCATTATCATACCAAAGATTACACAAAAGCAAAGGGAAATGGCTATAAAAATATGATAATTTTACGCCTAACAAATACCCCTACACTTAATTTTTTGTTTGTCATCAAGCAAAATAATTTTTCAAAAAGATTTAAGACATTAAGTTCATCTTTCAAGAAGTATAGTGGAGATGCCATCTTTTCCCTTCACAATGAAAAACAACTCAACATCAATTTAATCAAGAAGATTTAGACAAACTTATTTATTAGGTCAAATATATCTAAGGCTATTAAAGTTAGTTTAAACAAGTTCATATCCATTTGATGCATTCCATTCCTTTCTTTAATCAAAACATTTAAACAATGCAAACCATATAAGTTAGGAATATCTAACCAATCCAAATTCATGTACTTTGTACTTATCTAAACTGCTACAATTGAGTAGCAAACTAGGATATTTGTCTTTTTTTTCTCATGGTCATGCAAACGGAATAGGCACTAGTAGCCCTTCATTTTTTTTTTTTCACTTAAACATTTTTTTCCAAGAAAGATAAAGAATGCAATTAGATTTTTTTTTTCTCTTATTCTTTTGTTCTTTCTTTTTTTTTTCTTCTCATATTTATCATTTTTTTTTCTCTTGTAGATGCCATACGGGGACTATCTACTTTCTTTTTCTTTTCTCACTTGGTAGGTGTGATTTATGAACCATCGACTTTATCCTATTTACTTAAACCAAATATTAGGACTAGTTTAGATAATTTTTCAACACAAATTAGCATATAAACCATACTTATACTTCATCACATTACTTTTATGAATTTCTCAAAATCAAAATCTTAACACATTTACTAAGAGATAAACAAGGTTGAACTAAATTCAAGACATAGTTATCTTCAACTTAATATAAGTTTAACAAAAATCAATCTTAACCAAATAGACATCAAATCATTTTTCAAAGTAAAACTAAAAGAAATAGATGCACCAATTGTTTATCCAAAGAGCTCATGAATTGCAAAAATTTTCAAAAATTTTGCTCAAATTTTAAAATTTAGAATACTTGAAAATTTTTGAATTTTCTCTCTCCACACTTAAACCATACATTGTTCTTAATGGATGAAAAATAAAAGAATAAAGAATTAAAAAACAAGAAGATAAAGAGAGGGGGGGGGGGACTTCCCAAGTAACAAATAAACTCCTTGATTGCTAAATGCCAATTAAAAGTCCAAAAGTTGCAACTATTAGTATCCAACAGAAAGAATCAAAAGTTGAATAAGAAAATGTGTTAGAAGATTAAGTACATGTCCCAATAAGAATAAGAAGTCCTAATTAAAAAGAACATAAAGAAAAAGTGCATAAAAGAAAATTTTAATCTAGAATAAAGAAAAGACACCAAAAAGAAACAAAAGACTCAAACTAAGACAAAGACAAGGGATAAGAACACTTTTCCAAATAGTTTGCTTGAAAAATAAAGAATAGGATAGGCATAGGATAGTGGACTGGCGTGCTTGTGTATGTGCATTTTGCAAAGAGCAAAGACATACCTAGCACGACCTGCTACACGGGCATACAACTAGCCATGCAAAGAATCTGAGAGTTACCAAAATAAAGTAGGTGGCACAGATTCCCAATATGGCCGTGTAATCGTTGGCACGGCCTAATGCACAGCCGTGCGTATGGCTATGTATCACTGTTGAAGATGCATTGATAAAGAAATTCTTGTAGAAATTCGTAAATTAGAACTCCCTATTCGACTGTAAAGCCATTTGGCAAATAATGAATCTAGTCCCTATTAAGACCACATTAGAACACAAAAAAAAAAATCAAACACACAAAAGTTAAAACACTAAAATAAAAAGAAAGCAACACAAAACAAAATAAATAAAGACTCCTTCGGGTTACCTCCCAAGAAGAGCTTTTGTTTAACGTCATTTGCTCGATGTGATCATATATCCTTAGCAATTTTAGGTAGGTGCCGCAAGGCGCAACTCATTGGTGGAATGAACAAAAGAACCCTCATAGAATGGCTTCAACCTTTGACCATTTACTTTGAAGATTTTATATGTATCAAGACTTTGAATTTCCGTAGCACCGTATGATAAGGTGTTAGTAACCACAAAAGGATCTTCTCATCTAGATATAAGCTAACCTGGAAAGAGTCTAAGACAAGAATTATAGAGCAAAACTTTGTTACCTACATTAAACTCTTCCTATAGATCATCTTATCATAATAAATCTTAGTCTTCTCCTTAAAAATCAAGGAATTTTCATAAGTATCATTCCTAATTTCTTCCAATTCCTATTTTTGCAATTTACGAGAAACAAGAGCATTTTGCATGTTCAAATTACATTGTTTAATGGCCCAAAATGCTTTATGCTCTAATTCCATTGGAAGATGGCAAGCTTTACCATAAACAAGTCTATATAGGGACACGTTAATAGGTGTTTTAAATGCAGTTCTAAGCCCATAATGCATCACTCAAATGAAGACTCCAATCTTTTCTATTAAGGTTAACAACTTTTTTAAGAATAGATTTAATTTCCCTATTAGAAATCTCAGCTTAACCATTAGTTTGGGAATGATATGTAGTGGAAAGACTATGGTGGACTTTATATTTCAACAAAGCCTTAACAATTCTATGGCAAAAGTGGGATCCTCTATCTCTAATTGCCTTAGGAATTCTGAACCTATTTAAAAAATGGTCCTTAATAAAGTTAACTATTACTTTAGCATCATTAGTTCTTCTAGCCCTTGCTTTGATCCATTTAGAAATATAGTCCACGACTAGCAAAATATAAATGTTACCAAAAGAGTTTGGAAAAAGTCTCATAAAATCAATCCTCAAATCTCAAAAATTTCACAAGGTAAGACATATCTAAGAGGCATCTTATCTTTCCTAAATAATTTCCCAATCCTTTAGCATTCATTGCAAGTTTTGCAAATTAGACAAAAAGAAACCATATTTAAGAACCTTGTGTGCAGTACGTTATGGACCAAAATGACTCAAACATTCAAATAGATGACAAAATGCACATTGGGATTGAAATTATTTTTCAAGCACATAATTTCTCATAACATTATCAACATAAATTTTAAATAAGTAAGGGTCATTCCAAATATAGAACTTGGCATTATGCTTTATCTTATCTTTTTGAGCTCTACTTAAGTCCATAGGTAGTTCTTTAGTTACCAACTAATTACCAATATTAGCATATTAAGGAGAACTACCATGCAATAAATATAAATGCTTTTCAGGAAACAATTTTGGGATAGATAATTCCTCCCCTTCGTAGGTGATAGGAGTTAAAATTACCATTATTTTTCTAATTATTTGAGATTGTTTTGTGATACATTTACTGTAATAACTAGGCATATTCTTTTCTATTTGATATTTTGCTTGTGAAAAGTATTTTTGAGAAATTTGTACAATTTGAGTTGATTTCGAACAAAAAAGTAAAATTTTTAGAACAGACCTGGCACCAAGCCCAGCCAAGGGGGTAGGCGTCGGGTCCATTTGGTTAAACAACAAAAATAGAGAAGAACATAATAGACCCGGTGCCAGGTCCACTCTGCCTAGAAGAGGTTGTGCGCGAATTTAGTATTTTTTTAGAGGATTTTGATATTTTCTAAATTCTACTCGGATTAGACTTCTCAAGTAATGAATTTTGGTATCAAAGAGGCTTATAAATATAAGAAAAATACAAGAGAAATATGTGATTTCAAGGATCCAAGCTAGCTATTCACTCACCACTCAAAGAAGCATTGTTCAAATGAGGTTTTTAAGAGAAGAAAAATGATTTGTTTATGAGTTTTATCTTTTAGCCTTTGTTTACTTTTTTAGAATAATGATGTGCTTAATGTTTTGATTATAATTGGGTACTATTTTGAAGATTATAATTTTGAGTTAATTGGAATTTTTAATTAATCTATTGTTATATTTGGTATTTGATTACTTATTATCATTGGTTATTGATGCGAGTTCTTCTAATTGACTTGAAAAAACGATGTTAGGAGTTTCATTGCATTGATTTCAGATTTGTTAAATCTTAATGGACTTGGATGACAAAGTTAAGATTATAGGACTAAAGTAATCAAAGATTAGTTGATTTCACCTCGGACAAATGATCATTAGCTAATTTTATGTTTATAAGGAATTGAACTTAATGCATGTTTTGGTTATGTTACCTTGATTGGTAAATCTGTTAATTTAATCAAAAGATGGTAATTCCATTATTTGAAAAACGAAGTGGAATTTATCTAAATAGATTCATAACTTGATAAACGATTGAATTACTTTATAATCCTTCATGATGCCAAGACGACAATTGATTGTGATGAATGCTAATTGATTCAATATTATGTTTTCAAGATAATTGTCTAGTTACATGAAATTGCATCGTTGAGTTATATCTATTTTTATGTTTATTTTTTTTATTCTCTTCTTATTTTATTAGCTAAATAATAAAGATTTGGATAAAGTAAGGTGGGAGCTTAAATTTTCGTGAATTCAATACTTATTATTCTCTATATTATACGATGGGTATACTTGCCCTTATGTTTAGCTTTAGTGATTGGCATTTTAATTAAAGCTTGATTAATTGTGTTATTTGTTGGTAATATTTTGTATACTAAAAAACACGCATTAAATTTTTGACACCGTTGTCGGGAATGGGCACTATCAGAAATACTCGAGTTTTGTTGATTTAACATTTGTTGTATTTGTGTATAAAACTAACTTTTGTATTTAGATAGTTTGTGAATATTTCTAATTTATGTGTTTTTCTATTATTTTTGTTTGTTTTTATTTGTATTTTCTATTTGATTTTTATTTTCTTTGAGTGCGAGGTTCAAAACATCATTATGGACAATTATTTATAGGTATAATGTCAAATGAGCTATAATGATAATACGTTGGTGAGGTTGTAAGCTCCTATTGATGCTTTTAGTGAGACATTACTTGAAGCTTCAATCAAATCATTTGTTGCCAACACAAACACGTCCATTAAGCGGCATGAAGAAGCATCCCAACGAATGAGTTATCAAAGAACACAATTATTTAAGTTGGTTGAAGATGCCATAAAGGCCCATACACTTGCACAAGAGGACCCCCAAAGAGAGGAGATAGGATATAAGGAACAATTGCCCAATGTGATGGAAAAAAATATTGATTATATTCTATGCTCTCATATTTCTCAATTTTCTTTGTCACATGAATTTTTAAGTACCCCTCAACTCATGAAGCCTAATGATGCCATTGATGATGCATCAAATTTACCATGCCTCGAGGAGTTGGATCGTTCAACGCTATATCATATGAAGTTCTTGGAGGATGGTGATAATTTCTACCTTTCACCCCATTCAAATGAAGGTAATTTAGTTTTTGTATACTGTGCATTGAAAAGTAAGGATTAATTGATCCCATCTTTGAGAATTCAAATACTAAGTTTAAAGGGGAATTTTAATTGTGAAAATTCTTTTAAAGGGAAAAATGGTAATTTCAAATTTGATGCATTCTTTAGATACCATTTACACTCATATGTCAAAAACAGTATTTGTATACCTAAAGGAATATTAGAGAATAAGGTTCATGTGTTTTTTTTTAATGAGAAAAATTATTTTCATGAACATGACGATTTCCCAAAACTTTCCTTCTTTCTACATTCATCTTACCTATTTTCTACTTTGAGCTTGAACTTCTTTGACACAGGTTTGATGAGAAAGCATGATGAGTGGAAAGGATATTTTTTATGTGTTTTAGGTTGTTTTGAATTTAGGTTTCTTTATGTCTTCCGGTCATTATTTTGTTTTATTTAGTTCCATTTTTAGTTGTTAAGTGTTTTGTTGTTCCTTAAAATAAGGGAAAATATTTTCCATCCTAAGTACGGGGGAGTGAGTCATGTCTTTATTTTCTTTATTATGATTTTTGTTAGTATTTTTTTTAATTTATTTTCTTTTATTTAGGGGTATCTTTATTTTATTATTATTTTCCTTGTGCTTTATTTGTGTTTTCTTTTGTAGGTTGGAATAAAGTCTCTCTTAGACAAGTTTTTCTTTCTTTTCCAAGTTCATATTGTTTGGAGCATTATTACACTTGGGGAGTATTGCTTGAACTTTCTACCCCTCTATCATTTTTGGTCCCTTTGGGGATGCTTTCTTGTGTTAATATTTTGACAATGAGGACATTGTCCAGTTTAAGTGTGGGGGAGTGGTTTAGTAATATTCTTTGTCCAAGTTTTTATCAATAATTTTGGTATTTTCTTAGAATGATCTTGGTGTTTTCTTGATATTATCTTAGTGTTTTCTTGGTATCAAACAATTTTGTTGAAAAATTAAAAATTTTGAAATTTTGGAAATTTGGAGATTTTGGAGCTAAATTGAGCTTATTGGTCTATAATGGAGTGATGATTTTCTTACTAATTTTGGATATGGATTTGTCATTCATTATATTTAAATTTTTATTTAAAAATTAAACTTGTGTATTAAGTTAGATTTTTGCTAAGTCTTGAGAATTTAAATTAACCTTAGTTATATTTGGTATTTGAGGTTCGTTTTATTCTTTGAGTTTGAATATAGATGATATGATGAAGTATTGAAAGAGTTGTTGATTAATTCTTGTATTATAGATTTAAAGTTTGCTTGACATTGAGTTGTGAATAAGGAATGTGAGGGAAAAAAAATGTAGTGAAAAAAATGTGAGAATGAAAAAAAAAAGAGTGAAAAAAAATTATTGTTATGTGATAAAAAAAGAATTGAATTGGGAAAAAAAATGCTCTTATTTTTAATCTTTGGAGACCTTTTGTTGAAAAGGGGGTCAATACGATGAGTGGAAGAGAAGAAATAAAGAAGCATTATACTCTCTTGAGGCTATCTCGAAGGCAAAAAAGGTAAAGAAAGAAAGGAGAAAGAGAAAAAGAAAATTACTAAAAAAAATGGTGATGACTATAAGAGGACTAATACGGTGTGTAAAGAGAAATCCATTCACTTGAGGCTATCAATTCCTTAAGTCATAGGGAAAAAAAGAGTGAAGTGTTTTCCTTATTTCACTAACTCGAGGTTTGTAAATTTGAGTTTATAACGCTAGAATTGGTTAAATGACTTAATTTGTATAATTTATGTTATCTATGTTGTTGCTTGAGGAGTAGGATAATTTTCTTATACTAGATATAAGCTTGTGTTAACTTAACTTTAATGGCTTTGGGATTATTTTACTTAATACATGAGTTTACAAGAAAGGGTTGAATGAATGACAAGTTTGTATTTAAGGTTGGAAGAAGGTTATGTCTTTATTATGGATGAGTTTTATAAGGAAAAGTTTGCTAAATTGTTTTATCTTGTTCTAAATGCTTGGTGTCTAGTTCTTGTTTGCTTAAAGACAAGCAAAAGTTCAAGTGTGGGGGGGTAAGTGATAGCGACTAAAATTATCATTATTTTTCTAGTTATTTGAGATTGTTTTGTGATATATTTGTTGTAATAACTAGATATATTCTTTCATATTTGATATTTTTCTTGTAAAAAATATTTTTGACAACTTCGTGTAGATTTGAGTTGATTTTGAGTAAAAATAGAAAATTTTCAGACCAGACCTGGCATCGGCCCAGCTAAGGGACCAGGCGCCGAGTTCATTCTGGTTAAACAAAAAAAATAGAGAAGAACAGAACATACCCGATGCCAGGACTAGGTCCACTCTGCCCAGAGGCGGTTGTACGCGAATTTGATATTTTTCAAGAGATTTTGGTATTTTCTGAATTTTACTTAGACTAAACTTCTCAAATAATGAATTTTGGTATCAAAGAGGCTTATAAATGCAAGAAAAATGTGTGCTTTCAAGGATCCAAGCTAGCTACTCAATCACCACTCAAAGGAGCATTGTTTAAATGATGTTTTTAAAAGAAGAAGAATGACTTGTCTATGAGTTTTATCTTTTATCCTCTATTTACTTTTCTAAAACAATGATGTGCTTAATGTTTTGATTATAATTGGATATTATTTTAGAAATTATGATTTTGAGTTAATTAGAATTTTTTATCAATCTATTATTATCTTTGATATTTGATTACTTGTTATCATTGGTTATTGATGCGAGTTCTTCTAACTGACTTAGAAAAACGATGTTAGGAGTTTCATTCCAATGATTTTAAATTTGTTAAATCTTAATAGACTTGGATGACAAAGTTATAATTATAAGACTAAAGTAATTAAAGATTAGTTGATTTCACCTCGGACAAAGGGTCATTAGCTAATTTCATGTTTATAAAGAATTGAGCTTAATGTATGTTTTGGTTATATTAGCTTGATTGGAAAATCTGTTAATTTAATCAAAATATAGTAATTCCATATATTAGAAAACGAAGTGGAATTTATTTAAATAGATTCATAACTTGAGAAACGATTGAATTTTACTTTATATTCCTTCATGATGCCAAGACGACAATTGATTGTGATGAATGTTAATTAATTCGATATTTTATTTTCAAGATAATTGTCTAGTTACATAAAATTGCATCCTTAAGTTATATCTCTTTTTATGCTTTTTTATTTTTCCTTTGTATTCTCTTATTATTATTTTATTGGCTAAACAATAAAGATTTTGGTAAAATAAGATGGGAGCCTAAGTTCTTGTGGATTCTATACTTGCTATTCCCTATACTGTACGATGAGTATACTTGCCCATATTTGTAATTTTAGTGGTTGATATCTTAATTAAAGTTTGATTAATTGTGTTATTTATTGGTAATATTTTCTATACTAAAAATCACGTATCAATAGGTAAACCTACTTAGATAGTCAACTACATAATTTTCTAGTCCTCTTTTGTCATGAATTTCAATATCAAATTCTTGGAATAAGAGAATCCATCTCAAAAGTCTAGGTTTAGACTCTTTCTTATTGAGCAAGTGCCTTAAAGCTGCATAATCAGAAAAGATAATCACCTTAGTTCCTAATGAGTATGAACGAATTTTTTTCAAAGTAAAGACAATAACATAAAGTTCTTTCTCAGTGGTAGTGTAATTCCATTATGCAAGATTAAGTATATGAGAAGTATAATTAATAAATCATATGAAGAACCTTATCTACCATGTGCCTAAAAATTGCACCTAATGCCTTATCACTAACATCACGCAAAATCTCAAAAGACAAATCCCAATTTGGTAGTTGGATTATGGGGGCTGAAATCAATCTTTCCTTAAGCAAATCAAAACCTTATATGCAAATTTCATCAAAGTCAAAAGTAGTCTCTTTTTGTAACTACTGACACAAATGTTGTGTAATTTTAAAAAAATCTTTGATGAACTCTTTATAAAATCCTGCATGGCCTAGAAAAGCCAATATTCCACGCATACTAGAAGGATAAAGAAAAGATTTGATCACATCAATTTTAGCTTTATGTACCTCAATTCTCTTAGATGAAACAACATATCCTAAAACTATACATTGATTTACCATAAAGTGATATTTTTTAATAGTTCAAAACAAAGTTAGTTTCAATACATCTTTTAAGAATGAGTTCAAAAATTTCCAAGCATGCATCAAAAGAATTTTCATACACAATGAAATTATCCATGAAAACCCCAATAATGTGTGTGACATACTCAGAAAAAATGAAAAATATGCATCTTTGAAAAGTTCTAGGGCTATTACAATAACCAAAAGGTATTCTCTTATATGCAAAAGTTTCAGAGGGACATATGAATATGGTCTTTCTTGGTCCTCAAATGCAATAGCTGTTGGAATGTATTCCCAAATGTACTTTGTATCTCTGTATTTTAGAAATTAATAAAATATTTCATTCACTAATGACTTTTTTTTTACATATATTTGTACATTAAATGTCTAAATATGTTAGTAAGTAATTTACGTGATTAAGTCGTGCTTTCACAGTAAACTGTTAATTATGTATTACTAACACACAAGTGAAAATTATTCTTGATCGATTAATGAAATTTGACACTTTATCAAGATTTATATCATTACACTATTTTTTTCTAAATAGGGAATAGTTTACTTATAATCAGTGAGTAGTTCTCTCAGAACAGTAGTGTAAGTGTATTTGAGATACATAGAATTGGACCACACGATAATAATCTTTATAAAAGTATTATAATAGATAAAAATTGATTTATCGCTACTACTACATGGACAAGTATCCTAAAATTTGAGCATATGTTAGTGGTCTAGTGAAGCTGGACTTGTACACTTCGATATATGATAGGTGAAGTCTTATCACAAGGCCAATAACCTTATACATTTAGTATATGACTCTAATTAATTAAGACGAATTTATATAATAGAGTTTTTATACATCATTTAGTGAAGATATCATTCATTTGTGATTGTCCAGTATAATATATATAAACCAGGGCTATGAGAAACATGTCTACGTATGTATGTTCTCACAAAAAAGTGAGTACATACTGAAAGTCACAGATTATTAGACTAAATATCAAATGATGGTAAATGTCATTGAGAAATGTGTTAGTACATATATTCTATTTCAATGATGAGTGTTACATAGATGGGCATTTTTATCATTACACTTGTAAGTCGAAGACACTATGCTTGCAATATTATTCTTAGGGTCAATATTTTTATATGGTGATAAATAGAATATTTAAAATGATAAAATACAGCTATTTGTTAATAAGGGTGTTTTAGTTATTTTAGTAGTTAATAATAATATATTTTTTGGTCTCCAGAATAGCTTAAGTAACCTTAGTAAATTTCTTTTATTATATGGGCTTATTAGATGAAATTAATATTGGAAGAATTATTCTAGGAGTTTAATTAATTATTTATTTGAGTTAGAATAATTAAATAGGCCAATCTAATTAAAATTATTTATTAATTAATTATCTTAGATAATTTCATATTGGGCTTAAATAGATAATTAACTAATATAAGAGCTACTTAATTAGTTTTGGACTAATTAAGAAAACCTTAACCCACTAGAGTTGTTAAGACAACAAAGGGTTTAATGAGAAACCCAGATTGCCGCCTCAAAATATATAAAAGAAAAGAAAAGTAACAGAGGTAGCCGTATATCTATGTGAGCAAGAAGAAAAAGGGGCGGTTAACTTTGGTGCATGGCACCGTTCTTGGTTGTTCACATAGGACAAGGAAAAAATATTCTTGTTTTTCTTAGCAAGCCACCATATTTCTTTTCGTCAACTATAGTTCGCCCTTCTTGTTCTATTAATTCATCCTATATTGTAGTTTCACCGGTAGTAATCCATAAGGTTCGAGAATACTCTGGAAGGTCAAGAGTTAGCAAATGTGGTAAGTGTTTGATGCAAAGGAGCCGACAATTAACTGGTATTCTTGTAGAACAAGTGGACATTCCAATCTAAGAAGCTCTGTCAAATTCAAATACAACACCGGTTATTCAACCTAAGCATTCCAAAATTAAGTATTCCTAGATTTTGACTCTAAAAAATTTTAATTTACATACTTCTACTATGTATTTATTTTTTCCAGGATCCTTCAACAGCAATTTAGAAGTATCCAGATAACCTGCCAACTAACAAGACACTCTAACATTTGGTCCATCAAAGGTAAGGGAAAATGGTCCTTTCTAGTGCTGGCATTAAGTATCTTATAATTAGTGCAAACTCTCTAATCATTTTGAAGCTTAGTAGAAACATTTTCTGCTTCCTTATTTTCAATAATGGTGATTCTGGTTTTCTTAGAAACTACATGAATTGGGCTCACCCACCTAGAATCAGTAATAGAAAAAATAATACCAACTTTTAACAATTTCAAAATCTCATTTTTTATTGCTTCCATCATGGGAGGATTCAATCTTCTTTATGTCTCTCTAGATGTCTTATTCTCATCATCTAAAATTATGTGATACATGCATATAGATGGACTAATTCCCTTAATGTCAGTAAGGTCCAACCAAGTGCAATTTTGTGGTCTCTAAGTACGGAAACTAACTTTTCTTCTTAAGAAAAAGAGAGATTATTAGAAATCTTTTACCTATGTATGCATATTTAAGATGAGATGGCAATGGCTTCAACTCAAGTAAAAGGGACTCACAATAGATGGCAATAGACTTTTATAGGAAATAGGCAATTCAATATTATGCTAAAAAATAGGAAATGCAACCAGTGCTTTTGCCATATTAATTATGCCAACATTAAAATCTACAAACTAAGAATTTAGCAAATGCTTATTAATACTCCAATCTAAGTTAAATTGCATAATCTTCATATATATTTATTCAAGCATTTCATCGATACGTAGATCAATGATATCAAGGAAGCATTAGACAACTAATCACAATGAAATGTAATGGCATTAAAGATATTAAAACAAATTTTCTCACCATTAATTCTATGCAATTATGTGTTAGAATTCGTGGACTCCTAAACGCGAAAAACATCCACGAATCCCTCCCGAGGACTCAAGTAAACGATTAAGATGATCTAAGGTTTAAGAATTACCTCTGGTTGCTGTAATCGAAATCCTTCGATTCTGATTGCGCTGTTGTACGTTCAACCCGAACAATCACCAGACGCTGCAGTATGCGAACGTCCTCTATCGGATACACACCGCGAACTCACTCGATACCCGGGGAGTGCTAGCGCCTAGGGTTTGAGAGGTTTTTTTTTTCCTCTTCTGGTAGAAAATGGCACGAATATTCTCAACCGAAAAATTGGACTATTGAAAAGACGACTAGGGTTTTTTTAAAAACCCCCGAACCTCTTAGAGTCCAACCCTAATAATATCTTATCATATTCTAATTTAAATTCAAATTAAATTAAAACTGATATGATAAGATTCTGCCATTATCTCGGTAATTTAACTAATTAATTTACCGAGTCAGATTCTTATAATCTGGACATCATCCAGATACATCGAATGTGGACATATTTCCAGATTCATTGTATCTGGTAAATTTTCTAAGTACGATTAACTTAGACATATTTCCAGATTCATCGAACCTGATCACCAGAAAAATAACCTAACAAGTTCGCTTATTGTGTGACTCTATGGTTCATTTAACACTGGCAGTTTGCCTAAATCATATTTAAATGGCCCAAAAGTTATAAGCGGTTTCTAGCAAAATATTATAACTATCCAGGTTAAATGAAGATCGGTGATCTCTTTGAACCAAACCATAATTTTATATTTAATCCTTTTGTCACACGATATCCAAATTAAGCATAAGGCACGGAGCATGTCATCCTTATTAAGCTTAATCAATTATTTCTTGATTTCATAGTAGACTGTTCAAACAAATGATATCAATATCTTAGATTGATATATTTGAGCACGGCCATGCATTTTTAACAGTCTAACTTATCAAGGGGCCCATGGATATCTCTCCCATAACTAAGAGGGACAAATTCCTTCACAATCAATCATATTCCTCTCATTGATTTATTCTATATCCAACAGTAGTCTAATTTATTATCTGGTTAAAGACAACTTTAGACAATGTCAAAATATAGAATTTATCAAGTAGGAAACTATGATGAATTTAGGTCGAAGGACTTTCAATATTATTATGGCTAGAAAGTACTTATGACATATTCCATGAAGTACTCTCACAGTGGGTCATGTCCAATACAATGTTCTCTAACATTTATTTATGTCTTGACTCGATATCACAAATATCCATGGCCAGTAAAACATAGCCATCAAGTCACAAACATACTAATCTTAATTTATTATTATTCCAATAATAATAATCGATCAGGGATAGTTTTAGAATAGTCATTGTATTCATTGTAGGGTTTTACTATCAAGTCACGTACTTGATGACCAACAAAACAAAACTCACTATTCATGGAAAGGAAAACCTCATATTATTATATAAAACATAATGACAATAGTATAAGTACAAATTGACTCTAGGGCATATCCCTAACAACATTAATTTGTGTCCTAACTATTTTCAAGAGTGGTCTTCCTAAAAGAATAGGGAAAGAATTAAAAGAACTAAACTTATCCTCCATCTTAAAAACATAGAAATACCCGAAAAAATCAATTCATTAACTTTCACTAGAATATCCTCCACCACTTTCTTGGGATATACTTTAGAGATATTCTCCAATTGGATGACAACTCTTCTAGTATTCAACAGTCCTAGATCTAAGAAAGTATAAAGCGAATATGACATGACATTAATGAATGTTTCTAAATCTAACATTCAACTTGAAATGAATTTGTTTCCAATTATGCAAGGAATGGTGAACATGCTGGGTCCTTTTGTTTTTGAGGAAGTTTCCTTTAAAGAATAGTAGAGATATTCTTCCCCATTGTTACCCTTTCATCCTCCTTATACTTCTTTTTACTAGTCTACAATTCTTTTAGAAATTTAGCATAAATGGAAACTTGCCTATTTGCTTCAATTAAGGGAAGGTTAATCTCTACTTTCTTAAAAATTTTCAAATGTTCCTTTTCTAATTTCCCCCTCCTATATTTAGCCAATCTACTAGAGAAAGATAATTACACTTTGTTAGGCACCAACTTTCTTAACTTAGGCTCCACTACACTAGGTTTTTTTTTTTTTTTTTTTTGCTTGGGTACTTGTGCTACATCTAGTTCATCTTTCTCCTCTAAAGGCTTTATCCTAAGTCCATTCAATTCCTTCCTACTCCTAATAGTGATGGCATTGGCATTCTTTTTAGGGTTAAGGATTTGAGATAGAAGCTCATAAGAAAATTGTGCGTTAATTTGACTCATTTCTAAGGCTAATTGTCCTAGTTGATTTTCTAAATGAAGAATGCTAGATTTAGCCTCATTTTGAAAATTTAGTAAACTAGATGTAAGAGACCTAACCATATCTTCCAGAGATATGCCTTGAGATAGTTTTGAGGAGGTAGTTCATGTGTAGAAGGATTTCTATAAATAGATTTCTAATAGAAATCCATCCATCCAAGCAACATACCAAAGCTAAAGAAGGGGAATAAAGATTAAAGCTATATTCCATAGAGCCTTGGAGAAATTCAAATTATGGAAGCTTTCAATGGAGGATGCAATCAAATTAAACCACCAATCCAAGGAACATGAAGAGAGTGAAGAGATGGGAGCAAAATAGAAGGCCAAATAAAGCTAAATTTGTCCAATAATTAGTGTGGAAGGCCAAAGGAACACAACAGAAAGTTGAAGACAAAACAAAAGCCGGCTGTTGGAGCTACAGGAGGTAACTGGCACCGACTTAACTCTGGTTCTGGGCAAGTTTTGCCACAACATACCACCGGTACCAGCTACCCTTGATGAATCGGCATCGGCTTATTTCAGGCAAAATGCCCTGTTTTAGCTTAACTTCTATTTTGCTTTATTTTGTAATATTTTTAATTCCCACAACTTTTGCTTTGTAATAGGGTTATTTTAGGCTTTTTAGATACTTAAATGGCTGAGATTACATCTCACCTTATCTAGGTTGAATGTCTATTTATATGGCATTATAACACTTATTATAACAAATTGGATATTATTTTGAGATTGAAGAGACTCTTGTGAGAGTTTTTCTTTAGGTTCTTTCATGAAGGCCAATACCAATTTTAGGATTGCATTCCTTATCTTTGTATTGAGTATATAAATCCATAAGGATGGACCAATCTAACTTATCTAAAAGGGGTCTTAGCAATTGTTTCCCTAAGGTTTTTTAGTAGAAGTCATATTGGTTGCCTAAACCTCATCTTTAAATCTTCTTGGTTTCCTAGTTGAATCAATGGTCTTAGGTTGAGTTTTGGAAGACTTGATTCACATTTCTAGTGTTCTAAGTTCTTTATTTGGCCTAGGGTCCTAGGGTTTGAATTGTTCTTCATTAAATTCTTTGTTTTGGTTCACAAATTGGGTCTTGAAAATTCCCCAAAAATAGTTACAAAATTTACCAAAAATCAACCCCCAAGGAAGCTCATATCAAAGTGGTATAAGAGTAAGGATAGCTTTGGTTCTTTAAGAAAAAGGCTTCAAAAAAAAAAATAGAGCAAAACTCATCACTAAGAAAGGTGCATCGAAAAGATTACTCAAACTTTGAGTTTTCTTGAATTTTTCTTGAGAAATTTGTTCCTTGTTGTTAGGTTGATGTTTGTTGTAGTTATTTGAAGCTTAAAATTACAGAAATCTTACGGTTATTTGGGTTTATTTACTACTAAGATGGCTGCACACAAATAGAGTCATGTAACTTATTTTTATGCTAAATTTGTAAACTATAAAACTCAAGTTTTTGACGTCTACTTGTTGAGAAATTATTCCTTGATAATATTATAATCATTGGAGATTAATTTTTCTTGTTATTCTTAAGTTTTTAGATTGTTATAAGTGTGAAAATTTTGAAATTGTTTTGAGTTACGAGATTGCACACTAAGCGTTTGATAATTTGCTTGAGTAGACTTTGGGCTTTGAAATTGTGATCGATTCTTTTATGAACACTTTCCATTTTTATTAATCTCTTGAATACTCTTATTTTTGGGGAATTGCATATCCAAATTGAGCCATCTTGGTTGTGAATTCTTGTTTTTGTTTATTAGCCAATTATGATAATCATGCCATGTTCTTGTTCTCAAATGATATCTTCTTTGGATTTCTTGTGTTCCATTGAATCAATCTTATTAGTTGAATCTAGTATACTCCTACTTGCTCAATTAAGGTTGTTGAACTCTCTATTATTCATTGAATCTTTTTGTTGGCTTAATTTCTTGTAGCCTTTGTTGGTTGTTGTTTATTTTTCAACTAAGTCTAGTTGATTATCCTTAAAGGGTTAGTAGACTTGTCAAGTTTGGACTAACTTCTAAATAATTGGAGAAGCTTTTATGGAAAGAACTTGTTGGAAATTTGAGTGAATTAAAAAAAACAAGAGGGTAAGCCTATTTTATAAAAGTGAAAGAGAGTTAAATACAAGAGTTGAGTGATATTGTTGAGTGTATACACATGAGGGAGTGCTTGTGAGAAAATTACTTTCTTCTATCCAAACCTTCCAAGTAAATATTTTTTCTAAATTTTCAACACAATGTCCTAAGATTCCTTTGATATTATAGTTACCTTCAATTCCCTTAATGCCAAAATAGATGAGATGGGGAGAAATATAACAAAGTTACATAAAAACAAAAGCCAAGCCTCAATCGTTGCACAAATGAGAGGATATAGATGTTGGAATGTATGCTCTCAAACTATGTATCTGATGTTAAGTCGATATAATAAATAAAATTTTTTTATTCTCAAATTTGTTTGCATAATTTTATTTTAATTTATTTCACACAATCTTGTTGGAAAAAACCCATTATATCTAAGTAAGCGATCTATGTAAATAGAGGTCTTTCATAATAAGGTATGGATTATAGATTACTTAACACATAAAAGGTAGTTCTTAACCAGATAATAAGAATGAGAATTTCATTAGGTTTATGGTGATTATACTATAAATTTCAAATAGAGAATGGCTTACCTTTAGCCAGTGAGTAGTCTATTCAATTCATAGTATAAGCATATTTGTTATACGTAGAACATGACCCGTAGTAGCGATTTCTCAAAGTGCTAAAATAATAAAAATCCAAACTACTACAGCTACAACGTAAACTAATACCTTATGGTTTAAGTATAGGTTGGTGGTCTAACGAAATTCGAAGCATATACTTTGATACACTGTAAGATCAATATACTTATATGTTGAGTATGTGTAACTAGTTAATTAAGATAGACTCATACAAGATAGCTTCTATACTTCTGTTGGAGACATTGTCCCTTGTAACTGGCCAAATAATCTAGAGATCCAGGGCTTTGGGAAATATGATTTGAATATTTACTTTAGGGTGACTTCCTAGTAAAGTAAAAACATTCTAGGAAGTCATGGACTATTAAACTAGAGATCTAATTATGGTAGATGTCATTTAGAGAGATGCTAATACACTGTTTCCTTTCTAAATGAACGTCGTTATATAGAGAGATATTTTAGTTATAACACCTATAAGTCAAAGACATTACTATACGCAACGTTGTCCTTAGGGTCAATATTTTCTTATGGTGATAATAAAAAATATTTAAAATATAAAATACAACTATTTTTATAGTAGTGATATTTTGATTATTTTAGTAGCTAAGGATGATGTGCCTTTTGGTCCTCGAAAAAGCCTATAAATTCTAATTATTTTTTGGTTTAGGAAATGATCTTGATTAAAGATGATTTTATTTTATTCAGAAAGTCTAATTTATTATTGAATTGGAATAAAATAAAAGGTCTAAAGAGATTAAAAAGGCTTGAGAAATAATCTTGGTCTATTTAGGTCTTTTGATTATTTATTAGGCTATTATTATTAGTCCGAAAATAAAATAAATAATTAAAGTTTATTATTCATTTATGGACTTATTAAGTTTAAGATAAAACAAAAAATAATGTCTGGCCCAATAGCCTAGACTAAAGTCCACAAGTTAAGCCCAGAGACTGGTTTAGCTAGTGTAACTGTTATACCCTAGCTAGAAGTTTTTTTATTGAGATGAATATGAAAACATCCAGAGATATGCTTGATAAGAATGTTATTCGGATTTTTGATTATTTAGTAAGTGTATTACACACATCTTTTCCTCAGGGTTTTTCGTGGAGTGTGATAACTAGCATTGGTATGTGGGCTAGCCCGCACGATTTTGGGCCTGCTAGGCAGGTCCCAAGGACCAGGCCTTTGGCCATGCGAGCCAGTCCCATACTTATGCGGGCCGATCCATGCCTAGCCTAGGGCCAAAAACCCTGGGCCCGGCACGGCCTCAGCCCTCGGGCTTAGCCTGGGCCTATCCTCTCTCTCATTCTTTATTTTTTTCCCTTAATTCGATTAAAAATTTTAATGTGCCCTTATTTTATAATTTTTTAGTATTACTTAAATAACACGATTGTTTAAAATTATAAAAAAAAAAACTACCTTAAAGTAGTGGAAGATTTGTCTTGGACCCCTACCAATTTTATTAATTAATAAAATAAAAATTACATAAGAAAAGGACTTTATGCCTAAACTCCTTAAAAATATTACAATGATTAAAATTTAAAAATAGAATAAATATCTTTAAAATAAAATTAAATAATTACATTATATTACTTATTCTAAATTCCTAATTATTCAAATACTAAACTAACTATTTGGCTCATCACATTCTTCATTTGAGTCATCATCAACAATCTATGAATTTGCCGTCCTATCTTCGACTGCGAACCAACTATTGCAACACATTAACATCTTCAAAGTATGAGGAACCAATTGAGATATTCTTTCATCAATTATTCAAACGCTCTCATTAAAGACGCTTTCCGATAGCACTGTGGAGACAGTTGGTGTTAAAAGATTACATGTCATTTTAGATAGATTTGGGTATTGATTTACATGAGCCTTTCACCAACCACAAATGTCAAAATATTGATTCTCATTTTCTACCAGAGGCTGCATATCCTAAATTGTGATCTCATTATAGGTGGTAGATGATCTTTTTTTACCACTTCATGATACCCCATGAATTAAATACTGATGAAATCGAAGAAGTAGATCTTCGTGGTAGTTGAAATTGACTGCTGGATGATGATGATGATGAACATTGCCTACTTAAAGTAGCAGAACTAGAATAAGAAGATGTAAACTCATATAAATTATACATATCAAATAAAGCTTTACCCATTTTATCTTTTATATCTTTTATCATGCATTGTTTAAGTGTTTGAGATTTATCAAAATCTAATGTTTCGTAAAGATATTCAATAATACTATGAAATCTGGTAGTTTTTCCTAGAGAATCTAAATACAATACCATACAATAGAAAATAGGAATATCTTCATAATATTTTTTATATTTTTCAAACATACTTCTTATAAAATAACTATATTGAGGATATTCCATATAGTCACAAAAAATATTCTCTACCTTAGCAAGTTTTGAAAGAATATAATGAGTAGTAAGATAATAAAATCCCAATAAAATTTTAGTTGCTTCTTTAAAAGTAAATAAAAATGTTGAAAGCGCAATACAATTTTCGGAATGAGCTTTAGTGAGTTAATGTTGAAAATTGTTATTATTACAAAATTCAATAAGTTAATTTTGAAAATGTATGACATTTTCAAACATATTCAAGTTGAGTTCCATATAGTTTTACAATCTAACCTAAATTTTTTAAAAGATACACCTTATTTTCAGCATAAAGCCTTAAAATTTTTTTGCCTAGTTGGAGAAGTTTTAATAAATAAAACAACATTTATAATTATATGAACTATATCATCAACATATTTATATCCTTTCTTAACATATAAATTAAGTATATGGCAAGTACATCTAGTACGAAATAAAATACCATCTAACATAGGATTCATAATATTTTTCAAAATTGTTATAACATAATTATTATTTGAAGTGTTATCTAAAGAAATAGAAATAATTTCATTTAAAATCTTATATTCACGACATGTTTGAATAATCATTCTAACAATACTAGTACCTACATGGAGATATTCAAATAAAACAATAGTTATTTTTTGTATTAATCAATCATGATCTATTCAATGACATGTAATGTATAAATAAGACTCATTAGTAATTACAATCCAACCATCACAGGTAAGAGTAAATTTCCAATTATAATAATCAAACATAGCAATAAGAAATTTTTATTTCATTATATATCTTTATTATATCATTTTTTAATGTTGTTTTAGGAATATTTTTGCAAGCAGGTTGGCAATTATATTGCATGTATTGATCATAATGTGAATTTTCTTCAAAATTACAAGGTAATTTAATTTAAACAACCATTTTAGCAAGTCTACTTCTATTTTTTTATGATCATATTGAAAATTACTAATAATTTGACCTCATGTAGTATGAATTTGTTGTTGTTTAAGCAGGTTTTCTAACCAATCATTATGTGACATTTTCATATGTCTAACTAACGTTCATGTCCCTCTTCTCTTCTTATGTGCATATATCATCTTACAAATTTTACATGTTACCCTATCATTATCATTATCTTTTTCAATAAGATTCCAAACCATAGATGTTTTTGCTTTAGTTATAACTTTCGAAGTTTCACCATCATCTTAACTCATATTAAATTCATCAGGATTAATAATTGGAGTTAGTTGTGATTGTGAAATATTAACGTTGGGCCTACTTAGGCTTTCATTTTCATTGCTTATTTTATTATTTATTAAATTCAAGGCTGGATCTATATTGAAATCAAAATATACAAATGATTATGGTGAAGAAAAATTATGATATTGATTTGAATCTATTATTTCTAAACAAAAATAATCAATTAAAATTCAAATAAAAGTTTTTAAAAAATAAAATAAAGTATTAACAAATAATGAAATAAGAGAATTGAAAATTATAAATAACTTGTAAATTAACTTAAAAATTAAACAAATAACTAAAAAAACAAATGAAGCTAAAAAATAAGAATGTAAAATGAAGAAACACTAACTAGTTGATGGCCAAGAATAATAATACTTTGTACAGCTTTACTTCTTGTCTTTTCCAATACTTGAACTATCCACTATTTCGCCACTCAATAATATTTCAAAATATAAAGACTTTACTTGAAAATTTGAAAAAATATATAAAAAAATAAATTCTATTCTAACACTTTTTGTAGAGAAAATAAAGAGATTTGAGGATTATGAGAAAAAAAGGAATGAAAGTAAGAGAGTTGAAGAGAGTTAGAGAATATTTTGTGAGTTTTGAGGTGAATTGGGAGTATTTATAAAGTTTTCAGGGTTGGGGGAAAAATATAGTCGTTGGGGGCCAAAATGCAAATAAAAAATTTTATTTGACCGTTTTCAAAATGTAAAAAAAAAAAAAAAAAGAAGCTATTTTGACCATTGGGGGAGTCAAAATAAAAAAAAAAAAAAGAGCCGTTATGTAACAGCTCTCCAGATAAGCTGGCCCGTGGACTGTGGGCGGTCCATAGATTAGCACCACAAGACCAGACCGAGGATTGGCCCACTACAATATGGAAGGTTCGGCTTGCAGGGCGGGACCGGCACAACCCGACAAGCCGAACCAACCCACATGCCATTGCTAGTGATAATTGAGAAGCTAGAAAAATTACTCTCTCTTGTTTTTCTTCTCTGTGTTTCTATTTTTCCAGAAACAAGATCAGAGATATTGTTCTTCTAGATTATTGCTTGTTAGCAGATAATCGAAAGACAACTTAGACTATTATTCTTATTACCCTTTAGCTTTCACCTACTAAAGATAGGCAGAGGTCATATTCCGAAAGATCAGAAGCCACGGCATACATGTTAAAGAGAAGCCGAAGGTTTACTAGATATTCACTTGAAGCCGTCATCCAGACACCAGTGGTTGAACAACAAGTGCAACTTTTCAGTCTAAGTAGACTACCACATCGAGAAAACACAGAGGTAAAAATTTTGAAAGCCTTCTGCTATGTTCATCGTTACTTCTGAGTGTGCTTTGTTTGCTCGATCCAGTTTCATGTGGTATCAGAGCATGTGTTGTTGGAAAACATAGGGAGAATTCTATGTTAGTGTTGTGCCCTAGAGGCAATCACTTGTACATTATATATGACACATTTTTATTTTAATAAAATGTATTATTTATTTTACAGTTTCTTTTATTTACTTTAAGTAATATAACTGTTCGATAAAGTCCCTAGTACAACACTGTGTTAAGGAAATCATGATAGAGATCATGACATGAGATACCTACTACACTGGATGGTGTTAGTACTTAAATAGTCCCTAGTCATAGTATTAATGAGACAGGACATTATTAATACGGTAAGACTAGCATGTGTTAGACTTCCTGATTTGATCAGGCGGTGGTTCTCATAACTGTGAGTATTGAGATACTCAAAGTTAACATATGGATGCTTGTTAATGGAACAAATTTATTGGATGACCTAACTTTGAGATAATCACATGGATAACTATTTAGTGCCAGTGATATAATATCAATATAGCAAACGTGCAAGTATCCTTAGACTTGAGATCTCTAAGGTACTTTGTTTGCTGAGCTTTGTACTTTGATTCCAATCTCCGGAGCTCGATCGAGGGCCGCCTATGGGATGGATATTGGGTACATTGTGAGGTAAACGAAAGTAGTTGAGAGGGTCAATAAAGGATTCACCACTCCTAATAGTCGAGGCGAATATCTCACGGCCACTTGTAGGAATTACTACTCGGAAAGTCCTTGGCCAAGGCAATTGTGTATTAGAAACAATTCCAATTGATACACATCTAGAGTAGTGAGTTCCTGGTACAAGTACTATTGTATTCATGCCAAAATTAATTTTGGAGGGAGTTGGCACTAATTCTATACTCCAAACTGAATGAGTTATTGTATGGTGAAAGGAGTTAATTGTACTGAAGTTTGTTGTTGAAGGGTTCATGTCAAGTCACTTGACTTCTTGGACTCTTGGGTGGTCATGATGTGTTGCTAGATACCGCTCATGATCTGGGAATATAAGTTTATTAATTGATAAATAAATAAATCAATCCAAATTAGAATTAATAGGATTAATTCTAATTAATTATGGATTATTAATCTCAAAAACGTTTGGATTAATTCATGTTTGCTACCAATTAACTGAAAAACCTAATAGGTCATATACAATAGATGATTATATACTCAAGATGTTATTTGATAATATAGTGGGGTTAATTGCGAGAAAGAGAAGTTGTTGTGGACAAATTATAATTAGATATAATTTGTGGTCCAAATTGTAATTGTGAGAATTTGATGTTTCCAATTATAATTATAAAATTCTAGTTGTTTTAGAATTTTAGATTTTCAGTGGATTTTGGAACATATATTGATATGCTCAAAACCCTAATCAAATGATGATTCACACGAAAATAGGAGCCACAAAAATAAACGTCTTCTTCTTCTTCTTCTTCTTCTTCTTCTCTCTCTCTCTCTCTCTCTCTCTCTCTCTCTCTCTCTCTCTCTCTCTCATTTTGCTGAAAACGAAAATAGCTCTAGCTGCCATTTTTTTCTGCTAGCACAGGAAATCTTGGTGCTTGAGTATTCCTCTATATGGATTACTGTTAGAGATAATCACACACTGTGATTATAGTGGTTAGACGTCCAACTCTCGTGGAGTTTGCATAAGAGGATTACTGGATCGTGCCTCGACTTGAAGAAGATCAATTTTGTTCTTCGAACGATCACCCAAAAGTAAAAGCTGTTACCTTTATTATCATTATGTCTTGTTTTCCACACATAGATGGGTCCTGGGACGGTATCTCGTTTTATTTTTCGTTGTGCCGTATATGATACGAGCCTGAGATACCCAACATTCTAGGCTAATAAAACCTGCAAGATTAATTTGTTGGATCACTCGTATTTTTCTAGTCTGAGCAGTTTCTCTATTAAGCCTTGCTTCTATAACGATTTAATTCTTTCCAGAGAAAGTTCCCATTTAAAGTATGTAATTGAGGTATAGGCGGTTGTTGTTTTGCTAAGGGATTCATGTTTTTTGAGTTTTGTAATCAACCAAATGCCTGGTAAAGATTTTCATAAAGAAATCAAAAGAAGAACGAAGAAAAAATAAAGAACAGAGCAGTTTCAGGTCAAAGCATGTAAAGGTGGTCTTCTCTCGATCCTCCGGTGCTATGAGAATTTGAAAGTATCCAGAAAAGCCATCTAAAAAGCAATAAAAGTCATGTCTGGCTAACCTTTTTAATATTTGGTCAATGAAAGGAAGAGGAAAATGGTCATTTGTAGTTGCCTCATTCAATTTTCTATAATCAATGCAAACCCTCCAACCGGTTACCAATCTCATTGTGATTAATTCATTTTTTTCATTAGGACTCACAGTCATTCCTCCATTCTTTGGTACCACTTGTGTTGGACTAACCCAAATACTATTAGAAATAGGAAAAATGATGTCGGAATCTAGGAGTTTAATCACCTTACTTTTTACCACATCACTTATGTTTGAGTTTAACCTACATTGGGGTTACACTATGGGTTTAGCTCCTTCTTCTAACAAAATTTTGTGAGTAGAAAATGAATGGCTAATTCCCTTAATGTCCGTGATTTTTCATGCAATGACTCCCTTATATTTTCCCAATGGACTTACCAATTTGGCCTTTTGATCACAAGTAAGGTCTTTTGCTATGATCACGGGCAATTTTTTACCTTTCACCAAAAATGCATATTCTAAGTGCTCGGGGAGGTCTTTCAAGTCCAATTTCGGTAGTTCCTCAATAGATGACTTCATCCTTCCCAAACTGCTTTTTTCAATTTCCTCAAACTTTCCCAACTTATGGCCCTCATTTGAGTCCTCCAAATATGCAATGGATTGGTCCATATATCATTGGACAAATTATTTCTGTACAAAGTCAAAGATAGGTTCATCGATTATATCAACCCTTAAACAAGAGTTATCATAAGAAATAGGATGTTGCATGCTTTTGTAAATTTTGATAATGACTTCCTCGTCCCCAACCCTAAGTGTCAATTTTCCTCCATGAACGTCAATTAATGCTTTGGCAGTTGCTAAAAAAGGTCGACCGAGGATTAAAAGGACTTTAGAATCTTTATCTATATCAAGCATAACAAAATCCACAAGAAATATAAATCTATCCACTTTAATCAATGCATCTTCCACTATTCCCCTAAGATATTTAATAGATCTATCTGCAAGTTGAATACTCATCCTAATAGGCTTCGGTTCACCTAAGCCTAACTTTTTGAAAGTTTTATATGGAAAAAAATTAATACCAACACCTAAGTCTGCTAATGCATTACAAAATATAAGAGTCCCAACAAGACAAAGAATAGAAAAATTCTCTAGATCACTTTCTTTTCGTGGCAAAGTCTGTTGGTCCTGTAAGATAGCTGAGCATTCTTCATTTAAAACTATTGTAGATAATTCCTCCAACCTCTTTTTTGCTAACAAGCAAGCTTTTTAGAAAATTTGCATATTTAGGCATGTACACCAAGGCCTCCCTAAGTGGAATGTTTATGTGCAGTTGTTTGAATATTTTTAAAAATTTGTCAAATTGTGCATTTTTTCTTACTTTGTGTGTGCGAGTAAGGTAAGGTACCGGTGGCTGAAAATCTAATTTTTTAGTTTACTTTTCAAAAAGTTCAACAAGAGGGGTTGGTTTTGGCCCATTTTCTTTAAACGGTAATGGTTCCGCGCTAGGATCGGGGAGCTCCTTACCACTTCATAATGTAATGGCAACTAAATCATGTTGTGTTTCCACCCCTAATGGCGACTTTATCACTAAATACGTTAAAAACTAAATTTGCCTTTCCATATTTCTAATCATGTTCTCAAATTTTACCAATATGTCATCTATCTTATGAAAACGTTTAGTTACATCGGTGGCAAATTTTTTAACACCCCTTCTAAGGCAATGGAGTTGGATGGGCGAGATGTAATTCCGTGAGACATGTTAGAATATCGTCTCATGCTCCAATTGGTTATCTTACCAATACAAAATAACTTGTTAGTATCATATATACACATTGCAATATGAAATCAAGTTAGTTAGTTAAGGTACAAATTCACAATTTAAGTTACCACATGTAAGGACATTAAATTACAAGTATACAAGAAAATAAAATATGGTACCAATTCATACAAGGAACATATATACATATTAACATGGTTAAATCAATAAAATTCAAGCTTTCATGATATTATTCCCTAGCAGTGGTGCCAAAAACTTGATGCGAAAATTTTGGGTGCATAAAAATCATCAAATATAAATCCATTCCTTAGTCAAGTTTTAATTAAAACATTAATCTTGAAATACACATACGAGTAAGTATAGTCATCACAAGCAAAGTATAAGGAATTAACGAGTATCGATCCTCAAATGAACAAGTACACACTAATCACATTTCATTCATTGTTTAACCGATTCAAATAAAGTGAGAAAATAATAAACATAAAAATAAAAAATATATATACAATTCAAGGATATAGGAATATGCAATTTAGACAATTATCCTAGAAAACATGATAATAAACCAACTAGCAATTCTCTCCATTAATTGTCATCTTGGCATCATGAAGGAATATAAACTAAAATTCAATCATTTCCCAAGTCATGAATCTACTTAGATAAATTCCACTTTGTTTGTCAATCCATAAAATTACTATATTTTGATTTATATTAACTTATTTGTCAATCAAGCTAACATAACCAAAACATGCATTAAGCTCAATTCCCTATAAGCATGAAATTAGCTAATAACCCTTTGGTCGAGGTGAAATCAACTAATCTTTGACCACTTAATCCTTTAATATTAACTTCATCATTTAAATCCATTAAGATTTAACAAATACAAAATTAATGTAATGAAACTTCTAACATCGTTTTGTCAAGTCAATTAGAAGAAATCGCATCAATAACTAATGATAACAAGTAATCAAATACCAAAGATGATAAAGAATTGATCAAATAACTAAATTAAAACAAAATCATGAATCCAAAATAATGTTAAATTACAATAAAAACATTGAATATATCATTGTTAAAGGAAAAGAAAACAAAGATAAAAGAAAACACTCATAGACAAGTCTCTTTCTTCGCCCTTCAAGACTCTCTTGAACAATCCTCCTTAATTGGGTGAATTTCTCTTTCAATGAGTGATTGAAATTTATGCTCTTGGATCCACCTCTCTATATCTCCTTCTCTTGTGTTTTCTCTTACTTTTGTAGGCCTCTTAGATGCTAAATCAGTTGCTTGAGGAATCTTGGCCGAGTAGGAATTAGAAAATACCGAAATCTTTAAAAAATTTCTAAATTCGTACACAGGATTTTTGCCTTCTAGAGTGGGCCTGGGGCCGAATACTTTCAACCCACCTAGCGTTAGGTGCAATATGTTCTTCCCCTGGGTTTTTGCTCTGTTTTCACTGGCCGGACATAATGGACCCTGCACTTGGTTCCCTTGCTAAACCTGGCGCAAGATCTGTTCTGTTTTCTTCCTGAAAGTTGTTTGGTTTCCTCTGCTTGACTAGAATGGACCCAGCACCTAGTCCTTGGATGGGCATGGCACCAGGTGCATTCTGGAATTATTTACTTTTTCCTCGAAATTAACTCAAATATGCACAAATTTGTCAAAAATACTTTTTACAAGCAAATTATCAAATAGGAAGGAATATGCCTAGTTATTACAACAAAAGTATCTCAAAACAATCTCAAATAACTAGAAAAATAATAGTGATTTTAGCCCCTATCACATACCCCATACTTAAACTTTTGTTTGTCCTCAAGCAAAACATTTTACTCTAAGAAAATTATCAAGAAAACACAAGTCTTTACTCATTCCAAAATGTTTTTACAAGATACCAAGGATTATAACTTCTCTTCAAACTTTAGAGACAATTCTTGCCATTCATACCCTTTGAAAACAATTCAAACTTTGAAACATTTGACAAGACATCACAAAACTCTTAAAGTCAAATTAATCAAGTTCAAACTTTAGTCTAAGAAAATTATTTCACTCTTCAAGTTAAAATATAAATAACATAAATCACATAAGTCAAGCCATCTACTAACTCAAGCATTATAAATCCAAAAATTGCTTAACTCAAGTCATGATGTAAGGAAAACACTCTAATTTTTTTCTCTCCATTTTTTTATTAATGACTTAGGGAATTGATAGCCTCAAGTGCATGGATTTCTCTTCACACACCGTATTGGCCCCCTTTTAGTCATCACTCATAATTTTTTTCAACATCTTTCCTCTCTTTTGCTTTTGAAAATTTATAACCTCAAAAAAATAAATTTATCTTCACTATCCGTATTGGCCCCCATAACAAGCAAAAACAATACCTTCTTATCTTTAAACAAGAAGCAACAACTCATTTGTTCAATCTTTCATCTCATAAGAATTTTTCACAAATTTTGTTTCACAATCCTTCCTCTCAAAGATTTTTTATCAACTCACATTCCTCATCACAACTCAAAGCCAAGCAAAATTTAAATATATCATATAAGAGTTAGAATGGACCCGGCGCCTGGTCCACTTGCCAGACCTGGCGCCAGATTTTTTCTGTTTTCTTCCTAAAAATTGCTCGATTTCCTCTGCTTGACCAGAATGAACCCGACACCTAGTCCCTTTGATGGGCATGGCACCAGGTTCATTCTGGAATTGTTCACTTTTTGCTCAAATTTAACTCAAATCTATACAAATTTGCCAAAAATATTTTTTACAAGTAAAATATCAAATAGAAAGGAATATACCTAGTTATTACAACAAAAGTATCTCAAAACAACCTCAAATAACTAGAAAAATAATAGTAATTTTAGCCCCCATCAAACAGCTAAATGTTGAAATATTTGACCTCGTTATCTTATCACAACCACCACTATCGTCATTTCGTTCAACACTTCTACTATTTATTTTGACATTACGAGCAAAGTAAAAAGTACAAAACGTCAAAACTTCTTTAACTAGGTATGCATTGCAAATTGAAACTTCAACTCTTGTTTTATTTTTCACATTCTTTTTTAAATTGTACAAGAACCTACAGTTGAAGATTTATTAATATGGATATTACCAAATTGAGGTTTAATAAATAATAAATTAGATATTTAATTAACCTCTCAAAATGATACATCCATCTATATTGCACAAGACCTCCCACTAAAGTTTCATATGGTAAGTGGATTGGAAAATGTTCCATTGAATCAAAAAAGCATGGTGGAAAAATTTTATCCAATTAGCATATGATCATAGCAATATTCTCTTCTAGTTTCAAAGTTTGTTCATCACGTAACATTCTAGAAGTCAAGTCCTTGAAGAACAAGCTCAATTCTGTTACAACATTGCTGACAAAATCTAGAAGCAAATAGCAAAACGCTATTGGTATCAACCGAAGCATGAATACATGACATGATACTCTGAACAAGGAATAGAAGCCATGCAAATAATGAACAAAACCAAAAAGAACCAAACACGGAGTAGCGGAGGCAAAAAACAATACCTTTGTATGTTTTTGGTTTATTTGGTTGAGAAGAAGAAGTGCGAACCACTAGAGTGGCTTCTTGTCTCAACGACTCCGGTTGAAACCCGCAATCCTTCGACTCCTCCTTGTCATGAATGCAAAGCTTTTGCTTCTCAGAATATTCCACCGCTCAATCTAGTTGGTGAAATAACTTAGACGAGGAATAGAACTTCTTGAATCTTTGCTATTGATTAGAAAAATCAAGAAGAACAAAAGGAAGAAAAACGAACGGAAGTGAGAGAGCTTGACAAAGGCAAAAGCTCTGTTATTTTTTTCATGTGTTTCCAGTATAGAGAACCCTATCACAACCCACGACTATTCACGATATCAAATAACTAAAATACCGGAGTTTTGATATTTTAAAACCCCCGGAAGCTATCAACAGAAAAGGTTTGGCTAAGCCTTAACTCTTCTGTTCCGTGAATCAAAATAACTCTTTAGTCCAGCTATTGGGCCAAAATTAATTTCTTATTTTTTTTGGACCTAATGAGCCCAAAATAATAACCATTAATTATTTATTTTTTGGATCTATTAAAATAACTCAATAAATAATTAATGAGCCCAAATGAACTAAAATAATTATTTAAGCCTTTTATTAACTAGTTTAAGCCCATGTTAATTTTTTTAATTATTCAATCTGGGCTTAGACTCTGAATAATTAATTAACCAATTAAACTAAATAATAAAATTAATTTCTCTCATTTCTTTATTTTATTTTAGTCTAAAAATAAATTAGACTTCTTGAATAAAATAAAATCCTTTTATTGTGACCATTTCCTTGATCTAAAACAATTAGAACTTTTGGGCTATTACGAGAACCAAAAAGACATATCGCATTGGCTACTAAATGACCAAAATACTCTTACTATATAAATTGTTGTATTTTGTATTTTAAATATTTTCTAATATCACCATAAGAAAATATTGACCACAACGACAATGTTGTGTTAGCTATGTCTTCGACTTACAGGTGAAATGACAAAAATAACCCTCTACATATCGTCGTGCATTTAGAGTGGAAAGAGTGTACTAACACCTCTCTAAGAGTGTACTAACACCTCTCTAAAAGACATCTACCATCTTTAGGCTTCTAGTCCAATGATCTATAACTTCTTGGAATATTTTTACTTTTCAAAGAAGTTACCCTATAGCTAATATTCAAGTCATATTCCTTAAGGCTCTGAATAATTAGATCATTCGGACAACCACAAGAGGGGATATAGTGTAAACACTATCTTTTACAAGTCTGTCTTGACAAACTAGTTACATATACCTAACATACAAGTATATTAGTCCTTCTAAAAAACCTCAACTATAGTATATCAAAGCATATACTTCCAACTTTGTCAGACCACCAACTTATACTCAAACTGTAGAATACAAGTCCACGTTGTAGCAATAGTAGTCTAGGTTTCTATCACATAGTACTTTTAAAAATCACTACTACAGATTCTATTTTACGTATTCGAAATACACTTGTGTTGTGAAATGAGAAGACTACTCATTGGTTAAAGGTAAGTCATTCCCTATTTAGAATTCATAACACAATAATCTTGCCATGACGAGATTTCCATTCTCATCATTCGGTTAACAATAGTAATTTATGTGTTAAGTATCCCATGGTTCATACCTTACTGTGAAAGGCCTCCATTCACATGAACCATTTACTTAAACACAATAGATCTTTTTCAATAAAATTGTGTACAAATATAAAGAAGATTTCACAAATAAGTTTTGAGAAAAATACTTTTATTAATACAAGTCAAAATTACATCAGAAACTTAGTCTAAGAGAGCATACATCCCAACAATCTCCCACTTGCATTTTAAGACTAAGTAAGTCCATAGGTGCCTACCCTTATAGCGTCTAAGTGTCTTCTAAAGACTCTCTCTGCCAAAAGCTTGATGAAAAGATCTGCTAGATTGTTTTTCAAGACAATCTATTCCACTACGATTTTTCGTCTCTAAATGAAATCTCGAATCAGGTGGTCCTCTTTATATGTTTCTCCTTTTTGTGGTTCATTGGTTTTTTGGATTATGAGACTGCACCAGTATTGTCGCAATACATCATAATCGGTTTGTCCATTTGTGGCATAACTCTAAGTTCCGAAAAGAACTTCCGGAGCCAAACTGCTTCATTGAATGCCTCTAAAGCTGCCACATACTCAACTTCCATGGTTGAGTCAGCAATGCAAAATTGCTTGATACTTTTCCATGAAATGGCTCCTCCAGACAAGGTAAAAATATATCCACTAGTGGATTTTCTCTCATCCTTGTCTGTCTGGACGTCTAAGTCTATATATCTTGTAGGAACTAATTTATCAGCCCTGCAAACCAGCATATAATCTTTTGTACCTTTAAGATACTTGAAAATATGCTTTACAGCCTACCAATGAACCTCCCCTGGGTTTGATTGATATCTACTAACTAAGCCTATGACAAAGCAGATATTTGGCCTAGTACATAGCATGGCATACATGAGACTACCTACAAATAAAGCATAGGGAATCCTATTCATTCTATCTTTTTCTTCTAGAGACTTTGGATAGTCACTTGAAAAAAAAGACAATCCATGTCTGTAAAGGATAAACACCCCCTTGCACGAATCTATTTGAATTTAGCCAGCATCTTATCAATGTATGTAACTTGGGATAAACCTAACATTCTCTACTTCCTATTTCTAAGAAGCTTTTTCCCGAGAATGTAACTGGTTTCACCCAAGTCCTTCATGCTAAATTAACTAGATATCCAAACATTAGTAGATGACAGTGTCTCTATATCATTTCTAATAAGTAGAATGTCATCTACATATAGTACAAGAAAAACTATGTTTATGCCTTCTAATTTTCTATACACACATAGTTCGTCCTCATTTTGAATGAAACCTTAAGACTTTATAGTCTCATTGAAATGAATGTTCTATGCTCTATATACCTGCTTAAGTCCATAAATAGATTTCTTAATCTTACAAACCATATGTTCTTGGCCTTTAGTAATAAAGCTTTATGGTTGGGACATATAGATGTCTTCACTAAGACGGCCATTTAAAAATACCGTCTTGGCATCCATTTGTCATAACTCGTAGTCATAATGACATGCAATGGCAAAGAGGATACGGATGGCCTTAAACATAGTTATCGGGGAAAAGGTTTTCTCATAATCGATTCCTTCTTTCTGAGTATACCCTTTCGCCACAAGCCTAACTTTGAAGGTTTTCACATTCCCATCCACTCCCTTCTTCCTCTTGTACACTCATTTACGCCCAATGGGTTTTATCCTTTTAGGTAAAGTTACAAGATCCTAAACTTCATTGAAGTTCATAGACTCAATCTCGACTTTCATTGCTTCATGCCATAGGTTTGTATTGGCATCAGCAATAGCCTTCTCATACCTAGTGAGAACTTATTCCTGATGGTCGGAGACTAGGTCAAAAATCTCTCCAGTCCATCTTTCTAGAACTCTAGATATTCTCCTGCTACGACGAGACTCCGTTTGTACAAGTTCCTGAGGTTGTACCTCTTCTTGTTCTATAATCGAGTTAGGAGAAGTTGATTTAGAAGATAACTTCTCTTCAAGTTCCAACCTTGTTGAACGTTTAGTGGATGTACTTTGTTCATCCTCTAAGTATCCAGTATTAGTACTTACGAGTACTTTTTGCTCATAGGGATGATAAAAGTAACCACTCTTTGTACCTTTTGGATACCCAACAAAATAGCATAATTCTAATCTTGGTTCTAACTTGTCTTCTTTTATCAATACATAAATTAGACAACCCCATATCTTAAGATAATTTAGACTTGGTTTACGCCCAATCCGTATCTCATAGGATATCTTAGGTACTGACTTGGAAAGTACCAAGTTTAGAATGTATGCCGCTATTTCTAGGACATATCCCCAAAAAGACACGGGAAGAGTAGCATGAGACATCATACTTCGGACCATTTCCATCAATATCCTATTACTTCTCTTAGCTACTCCATTCTGTTGGGGTATCCCCGGTGCAGAGAGTTGAAATACTATCCCATGATGTACTATGTAGTCCTTGAATTCATTAAGGAGGTATTCTCTACCACGATCCGATGATCATAAGGTTTTGATTAGTTTACTTGTCCGATGCTCCACTTCAACCTTAAACTCTTTAAACTTGTCAAAAGAGTCAAACTTGTATCTCATCAGATAAACATAGCCATACCTTGTATAATCATCTGTGAAAGTGATAAAGTACTCAAACTCCCCTCTTGCTGGTATAGACAAAGGACCACACACATTAGTGTGAACAAGACTTAATGCTTCTTTGGCTCTACTACCTTTTGGGTAATGGACCTTTTGGTCATTTTTTTTTTTTTCATAAAATAGAATTCACACTGAGGCCAATTTTCCAAGCTCAATGAGGCTAAAGGCCCATTATGGATTAACCTCTGAATTTTGATTAAGTTAATGTAACCCAACCTTGGATGCCAAAGATATGAGTCATTGACATTGGTCTTTCTCTTCCTATTTAGATGTTTTGATTGAGTATTATTCAATTGATTGTTAATAGAATTAATAAAAAATAGATTTTCATACATGTGTCCAGTACATATAATTTTTCCATTTCTACTGATAGTTATACCAGAATCGAAAGAAATAGAATATCCTTGATTTATTAGTATTGCAACTAAAACCAAATTTTGTTTAAAACCAAGAACAAATAAAACATCCTTCAAAACTATTATTCTATTACAATCAAAAGTAAGCTTCAGTTCTCCCACTGTAAGGGTCCAAACTTGTGCTTCATTTCCCACGCATAGTCCATGTTTGCCCTTCTGGAGTCTTGTAATCTTCCTAAACCCCTACAAGGAGTTACAGATATGATCAGTAGCTCATGAATCAACAATCCAAGCAGAAGTCGATCTAACTATTCATATAGACTCTAGATAAAAAATATTACCTGTGGGGTTTTTTTTTTTTTTTTGCTTGAAGATTTAGACACTCCTTTTTCCAGTGTCTCTTCTTTTCACATTTGAAACATTTACCTTTAAGTTTGTCTTTGGGCTGGGACTTGAGTTAGTGTACTGCATTCCCTTTGAACTCCTTGGGCTTGGACCCAATTCTTGAAGAAAAAGCCATCATAGCCCTAGCTTGTGGCTTCATGATCTTCTCTGCCACTTAGAGCTCCTTCATCAACTCTATTAAACTCATGTTTAATTTATTCATATTGTAATTCAATTTGAATTAAGTGAATGAGCCCAGTAAAGATTTGAGAACCATGTCCACTTGGCTCTCAGGGTCAGTGATAGCCCGCAAGACTTCTGCTTCCTCGAAAGTAGCAATTATCTTGAGCATATACTTTCTAATTGATACTCCCTCAGCCATCTTGGTATTTTTAATTATTCGAAGAGCCTCCTACCTTGCGGATTGGCTCTTATCTACGAATATTATGACTAGTGATGTACTTATGTCATATGCAGTTGTCATGTGCTCGTGTTTAGATTGAAGCATATTTGACATAAAGGCCAACATGTAGCATCGGGCTATCTGTCAGCCTTTTTCCATGCCTTTTTAGCCTCATACTCCTCAGCGGTGGAACCTTCCCCGATTATTGGGCAGGTCTCGTAAAGGACATACTTATACTCCTCGGCTATGAGTATTATGTCCAGGTTCTTTTTTTAGTCTACATGTTTGGACCCATTAGCTTATTCTGCGGAGAATAATGGCTAAAGGACTGAAAAAACCTCCACCAACCATTTCTAAAAATTTTGAAAAATAAAAGAAATCTCAATATTGTAAAGCAAAAATAATTTTGTGCACTTTATCCTCATATTAAACTGATAATAGTTAACCCTATTACTATCATCTTTAACATTATTAATTTAGCTCTTAGAAAAACTGACATGACTTCTTGAAAAAATTAACAATTTTCTAAGCTAAGTGTGTTAACCACCACAAATTAATTTTCCTTTTAAGTAATGATCTAGAAGATAACTCCATCAAGGAGATGACCATTTCTTCTCATTTTCTATAGACATACCTCGCACTATAACCTCCAATGTGGGCTGATTGATCATAGTACGCGTCTCGGATTATTAATTACATCCTTCCATTAATTTTAAATCTTTGTGGTATCTCCATCTTATATGGGTTCACTCACAGAGTGATGCAAGGAGATCCACGATCTCTAATGAGGATCGTGGTCGAAGTCGTGGGGCCATTGAAACCCCTCTCTCACTTAGTTTGTTAAATAAGGGTTTTTTTGAAAAAATATCATTTGAAAATTTTCAATTAAGTCCTCTTTTAACTTAAAATAAAATATTTAAATTCATAAAAATTTCTATGTCAAGGTTTATATCCTTCGAGAAACTTTGCCGCATGAATTAATTTCATTTAAGTTAAGAACATAATAATTTCAAAAAAATTTCCATTTAAAATTTCCTAGAGATTTTGATCTCAATGTTTTATTTGACAAAAATAATTTTTTTCTTTGCTAAAATGAATTAAAATAGCCTTCCATTTTAACTTACAAAAATTTTTAAATCCAAAATATTTTCTATGTTAAGGATAAAAAACCTTTAAGAAAATAACTAAGGACTAATTTTTGTTTAAATTAAAATAACCATTTAATTAAAGAAAAATATTTTTCCTTGTCAAATAAAAATTTTCAAAGATTTTGGTCTTTGAGAAAAACGTGCACATAGGATTTAAAATAAATAGCATGCTAGAAAAGTGTAAACATTTTCATACTTTTCTATTTTTAATCCTAAGTGCCCAAATAATAAAATTAAACATATTAATTAAATTAAATAATAATTTTGTTTAATCCTGAAATCCTTTGCTATTATTTTTCTTGCGAAATATTCAAAGAATATTAACTATTGCAAAAATAATAACTTCACCTGGTATGAGACTAAAAACAAAAAAAGAAAAAACCCAAAAATTACAAGGGAAAAAAATATTTTTTTTCTCCCATGGGCCATGATCCGCAGGCGGGTGCCCGTGACCCTCATTGCCCGAGAAGCATCCTGGCCAGGATGTCTCGCATCCTGCCCAAGATGTAGCGAGCCGAGGAGCTGCCTGGGCCCTATTGCGGCTTGCGAGCCGCAGCTGGGCCTGGGTGCCACCCTCGGCTCGCTCTTGTCCGAGTGCATCTAACGCGGCTTAACTCGGTTGGGTGGCTCCTGGTGGTGGCTCAATCCATCTTCTCCAATTTTCCTCGTTGGTTCTTCTGCAATTTTTCTCCCAATACTTTGCAACTTCGTTAGCAATCGATCCAAGGCAATTCTTGTTACATTTTTTTCAACAAAAACATCACATCCACCTATACCCTTTCAAATCGGGTTTACACGTAAGCTAAACAAAACATTAGGTAATTTTTACAGAGTTCCTATACCTCAAACGTAAGGTTTACAACGAAACTATCCATACCAAAATTCGCGAAGGATCTCATTGTATTAATCAAAATCAGTCTTGCCAATTTTATTAATTAGCATGCATCAATCCTAAGCCTTTCAAAGCATTATGCTCGAATACCACTTGATGCTCTGAACAAGGAACAGAAGCCATGCAAACAATGAACAGAACCAAAAAAGAACTAGACACGGCACAGTGGAGGTAAAAAAACAATACATTTGCGTGTCTTTGGTCTGTTTGACTGAGAAGAAGAGGTGCGAACCATTGGAATGGCTTCTTATGTCAACAACTCTGATTGAAACCCAGTAATCCTTCAACTCCTCCTTGGCATGAATGTGAAGCCTTTGCTTTTTAGAATATTTCGCCACCCAATCTAATTGGTGAAACAACTTAGGCGAAGAATGACACTTCTTAAAGTTTTGCTATTGATTAGCAAAATCAAGAAGAACACAAGGAATAAAAATGAACGAAAGCAAGAGAGCTTGACAGAGGAAAAAGCTCTGTTATTTTTTTCGTGTGTTTCCAGTGTAGAGAACCCTATCACCACCCACGACTATTCACGATATCAGATAACCAAAACACTGGGGTTTTGATATTTTAAAACCTCCGGAGGCTATCAATAGAAGAGGTTTGGCTAAGCCTTAACTCTTTTGTTTCGGAAATCAAAATAACCCTTTAGTCCAGGCTATTGGGTCAAAATTAATTTATTATTTTATGGATCCAATGAGCCCAAAATAATAACCATTAATTAGTTATTTCTAGGCCTATTAAAATAACTCAATAAATAATTAAGGTGTCCAAATGAATTAAAATAATTATTTAAGTCTTGTATTAACTAGTTTAAGTTTAGGTTAATTTTCTTAATTATTCAATCTAGGTTTATGCCCTGAATAATTAATTAACCAATTAAACTAGATAATAAAATTAATTTCTCTCTTTTTTTATTTTATTTAGTCTAAAAATAAATTAAACTTCCTGAATAAAATAAAATCATTTTATTGTAACCATTTCCTCAACCTAAAATAATTAGGACTTATGGGCTATTCCGAGAACCAAAAAGACACATCGCATTGACTACTAAAATGACCAAAATATCCTTACTATATAAATAGTTATATTTTACATTTTAAATATTTTTTAATATCACTATAAGGAAATATTAACCTCAAGGATAATGTTACATTAGCTATGTCTTCGACTTACAGGTGAAATGACTAAATATCCCTCTACATATCGCTGTGCATTTAGAGTGGAAAGAGTGTACTAACACCTCTCTAAAAAATATTTACCATCTTAGACTTCTAATCCAATGATTCACGACCCCTTGGAATATTTTCGCTTTCTAAGGGAGCTACCCTAAAATCAATATCCAAGTCATTTTCCCCAAGGCCCTAAATAATTAGATCATTCGGACAACCATAAGGAGCGATATAGTGTAGACACTATCTTATACAAGTTTATCCTGGCTAACTAGTTACATATACCCAACATACAAGTATATTGGTCCTTCTAAAGAACCTCAACTATAGTATATCAAAACATATGCTTCCAGTTTTGTCAAACCACCAATTTATACTTAAGCTGTAAAGTACAAGTCCACGTTGTAGCAATAGTAGTCTACGTTTCTATCCTATAGCACTTTTAGAAACCACTACTACAAATCATGTTCTACGTATTCGAAATACACTTGTGTTATGAAATGAGAAGACTACTCATTGGCTAAAGGTAAGTCATTCCCTATTTAGAATTCATAACACAATAACCTTGCCATGACGAGATTTCCATTCTCATCATCCGGTTAAGAACAATAATTTATGTGTTAAGTATCCCATAGTTCATACCTTTCTGTGAAAGACCTCCATTCACATAAATCATTTACTTAAACATAATGGGTCTTTTCCAATAAAATCGTGCACAAATATAAAGAAGATTTCACAAATAATTTCTAAAAAAAATACTTTTCTTAATACAAGTCAAAATTATATCAGAAACTTAGTCTAAAAGGCATACATCCCAACATGACAATCATGGCTCTTAATGTCAAACAATTTGCTTTGCTTCTCATCCATACATCTTGACAAATTGGAAACATAACCATCTGGGAATTTTAAAGATTTAATCCACTCACATAAAATTTTTCGAACATTTTTGTCCATACAATAGTATGCCTTTGGTTTCTTGGTACCTTCTTCTACTAACTCTAAATCCCTTCATCGGCAAATCTCACGTAAATCCT